>OX451741.1:773544276-775016332 GCA_948472305.1 Vicia faba | reverse complement strand
AATGTTCATTTTGATATATGCATTTGACATTAATTACTGTTCATAAATGTTTGCATGCGAAACAAAGGACTAATTACGGGTGATATCAGAAACAGGGGCAATAAGAGTTGTCTAAGCAATCTAGTTGCTCTGTCCACCAAGGTGCCAAGGTAGGATCAGTTGAAGAATGTAACCAGGATACCTTCACTCCCCGCAGAGTAAGGCAAGACTCAGCAATACTCTCCCCGAGCATAGTTGGTCTCCCGTCAGCCCTAAAAAGGCACAGTATCCCTAGCAAGTCAGCAACATTCTCCCCAAGCAGAGTTAGGCTACTGTCAGCCCTAAGGAAGTTGGATATCCCCAGAAGATCTCAATATTCCCTAGCAGAGTATACAGATATTCCTCAACAAGCACCCCCATCAGTCTTAATATAAGATTGTTCCCCAGCGGAATACAGATATCCCAGTGGAGCCATTTCCCCAGTACAGTCTAAAGGTTTCCCCAGGAGAGTTGAATCAATCTCCCCCAGTAGATCCTGGAAGCTTGTCTCCCGCAGAGTACAAATATCTCTCCCCGGCCATATTCAATGGTTATCCCCACCAGAGCCTAACTGGGTTATCCTCAGCAAATTACAACAGAGAGATCGTCCTCAGAGAAGTTCTTCCTATCCCCAGTGGAGTTCATCAAATTCCCCAACAAAGCTCATCAACGGAATCCCCAGCGGAGTTATCGTTAAAATCTCAGTGAAGCATCTCTTTCCACAGAGTAATTCCCCGCAGAGTAATCTCTTCACCAGGTTTATTTCCCCAACGGAGCCATCTTCTCCTACCGGTTTATTCTTGCAATCATCTTCGTGCATCATCCCCAGCGGAAACGAAGAACTCTACTCTTCAAACATCAGCCCAGGATTTAACTTCCCGGCATCTGTCAAGGATTTATTTTTCCTAGACGAAAATACATTCATAAACATTTCACATTTCATATCTCCTATTGACATACATGATAAAGTGCATACGACACAATCTCATTTATTTTTGAGAACATCATGACATCATGCATTTCATACATCATGACATTACATACAACTAATGTTTTGCCTTTGCAGGAAAAGGTCAATCAAAAGATATTACCATCAACTTTTGAAGTTCCAGATTCGATACCTGTATCTAGCCAGGGCATATCTGTGAGTGATTGATTGTAGATCTACACCTGTATCTAGCCAGGAAAGTATCTGCATGAAGAGATTGAAGATCAATACCTGTATCTAGCCAGGAAGTCATCTTTCTTTCTCAGATCAGAGGTCTACACCTGTATCCAGCCAGGAAAGTTATCTCGACCAACCTTTTGAAGTTCCAGATTCGATACCTGTATCTAGCCAGGGCATATCTGTGAGCGATTGATTGTAGATCTACACCTGTATCTAGCCAGGAAAATATCTGCATGAAGAGATTGAAGATCAATACCTGTATCTAGCCAGGAAGTCATCTTTCTTTCTCAGGTCAGAGGTGTGATCGGTGGAAATAGAACTGACTGTTTTGAAATGTTGGTTCGCGAAATATCGCGGTAAGCAAGAGTCGCCACCGTCTTTTATTTTCTCCAACAAGGAAAGGACAAAATCACAGCAAAATTCCTTTTCGAGATGTTTCTCGGTTCGGGAGGTAGATTATAGAAAGGGAAGCTGTTAGCACCCTTTCTATCCGTGGTTATCCACGGGCTCTTAGGTACTTGCTCACTATGTTTTCAAAAATTGTTTTCTTTTCTTGTGTTTGTGGGTTTTGAAAAAAGTTTCGTTTTGAAAAACTTCTAGGTAACTCTTGTATCAGTCCTCAAGAGTGTATGAAGTGTTTGTTTGAAAACTTTTTGAAAGTATAGGTGCGAAAAGTTGTTTTTGTTTTTGAAAGAGCAAGTACCCAGGAGAAATCTACCTACTCTAAGGAATTAAGTTGTGTAAGAGTCCTTTAGACAGTACTATCCCACTATTGAGAAGTAGGTAGCACCGTCGTTGGAGTTATTCGGGTCAATTCGATTATAGGGACATGTGGTCACCAAAGCAATAGTAGGACGCCTTAGCGGTAACCCTAATGTCCTAGATCCTTTTTTATCCGAGGCAACCGTTTCGAGGCAACTGGATCTTTAGACAGGAGGGCGACCTCTAAAACACCCTATACTTAATGACCACCTCGAGGCAACCAAGTGAGGCGTACCCTAGGAGTGACATGTGTATGTGTGTCAAGTTCAGTTTATATTATCTTTGCACAAGTATTATGGTGAGCTATGAGTTGGTTTTATTTTTCAGGCAAGTCTTGCATGCATAATTAACAGTTAATAATTTGCGGGAAATAAATTGCGGAAAGTAAATCTACGCTATTACAAGGCGTCGGGTATTTACATTGCCAAAAACATAACCCTTGAAAATAAATTGCGAGAAAATAAAGGAAAGCGATAAAAGTCCTAATTATCTATTACATTCTCGGAGCAGATACATAAATATGATCAAAAAAGGAATCAAAAATAAATATGCGCGCGAAAGAATTGAATCGGGAACGTCCTTAGGGTTTTGACCCTTTTTGAGAAAAGAATGGAATTTGGCCCTTTTGCAATTAATTAAATATTAAACCTAATTTACTAGTTAATTAATTAATTAAAAGAAAAAGTATTTTTTAAGTTTTTAATGTCTTTAATGAAAATAAAATAAAAATGAAAGAAATTAAAAGTTGTCAAGAAAACCCTAATTCTAAATTTATTTATTTATTATGAAAAAGATTAAAGTTAACCTAATTTAAAAGACTAAATCAATTTTGTTAGTATTTATTTACAAAATAATAATTAAGGTGAAATTAATAATAATAAAATAAATAATATTTACATTTTTTAGTCATCTGAATTTATTATGGAAATAATTATTTGTGAATTAATTAAATAATAATAATAATAGTTATAATCAAATAATTAAAAGAAAACAAAAATATAAAAGAAGAAAAGAAATGATTAAACCAGGGGGGTGATGGGCCCAGAAGGAGGTTCGTTTGGAAATTGGAAGCCCATTGTGATCTCCAGCCTGTTTGACTTTGGGAATTGGCTAAGTGTTTGTTGACTGAGGATCATAGTATTCATCATCCTTTGGCCATTGGATTGATGCATAAGACACATGGCATGCTGCAGCGTGAGGTTTATGGTGGAACGTTTCTGAAAGCCTGCATGTGATCCAGTTATGAAAAATAATATAGGAATTTTGGGTGGACCTGGGAATCGAACCCAGGTCCCAATGGTTCTTGGACAACGCACGCTCCACTAGGCCAGTTGCTTGCATATGTTATTATGATAATGAACAAATATAATATATAAAACATAATAATTATGCTGGAAATACAAACAAGCGCGCGTTTTATTTGAACGCTCCAATGGCATGTCACCACGTCTTCATCTCCTTCGCTGAAGCCTGTAAATAACAAACAGATAGCGGGGGTTTTTAACCCCCACAATATGGAACGAGGAATAACAGCGATTATCTCCCTAGGCTATATAAATATTTCCTGATAGTCCTGTTAGATTCGTCTTGTCTCAACGAATTCAACCATGTGCATTAGAGGTCTCAATTTTGCCTGGATAATAAATCCCTAATTCAAGAACTCAAGAACCCTAAAATTCGTTAATGGCAATTCACGATTCTGTGCATTATAATCCAATTAATTAATACCATTAGCTTTCTATGGATGCAAGCAATACAAAACAAACCATAAATCACATCAAATGCTTATGAATCATGAGTTTCGATTATGGCAAAAGTATGCAAACCGTGTGACTGTTCTGGCGTATTTCTTGAGCTTTAGCGTGTGATTTTGATTGCAAAAGATCCCTGGGAGTTCCTGCAATGTATTAGAAACAAGAAAAAGCTTTGAATCACGCTAGAATGTGGAAATCAGTTTTCACTTTTCTTTGATTTTTCTCAATATGCTTATGGCTTTGTGTGCAGCAATTTCACGTTTTTGGCATTAGGTTTAGCTTATGTATATATAGTAGAATGGAATTAGGTTACAATCTTGCAAGGAAATCCATGAAATTGATGATCCAATATTTGATTAAAAATCAAATAATTTTGAATCTTTTTTATTGGAAAAAGTTGCTAAATTGGGAGATTCTTGTCCCCTTGATGTGCACACGAGTTTGCCAGCTCCTTTAAGTCATATTTGCTTCATGAAAAGATTGAAAAACCATATCTTGATATTTCCTACAATTTAAATTAATTAAAATGAATTAATATTGATAAAAATCCAATTAATTAATAAAAAATAAGAAAACAAATCAATTTAAGCTTGATGGGTCGTGCATAAGCTTTGGATAAAGTTTCAAGAAGAAATTTGAGGCCCATTAGCAAAAACAAAGTATTTTGAGCAAAGTTGACTTTTACAAATTCATAAAAAATTCCCAACTTCTCTAATGCATATCTTTCTCAATTTTGATCATATGAACATGTTCTTGGACATTTTGGAAAGTTCTTGAAGTCCTCTAACCAATGCCTTTGGTCCCATGTCATTTGGATTTACCAATCTCAAGTTATGGTCTTTGACTTAAAGTGCATTTTTGTTGACTTTTGAAATTGACCTATAATGTAGAAATTGATAACTTTTTGTGAGAGCATTTCTTGGACTTGGAATGTGAGGATGAGTTGTAGGAAATGTCATCCCCTTCAAAATGAGCATTGGATGGGATTTTTATGATGAACCATGAAAAAGTTATGCCTTGGTCAAGATACAGTTGACTTTTCTACTGTCCAAAAATAGTAACTTTTGCATCTTGATGATTTTTGAGCCATGCTTGTGAAATCATGATCAAGACTTGATCAAATGATGATTGTGAGCTCAAAATAAGATGTTGACCAAAAATTCTGACTTTTGACTGTAAAATGACCATTTTACCCCTACAGTTGACTGTGGAGCAAATGGAGCTTTTGACTGTGCAATTTGACCCTGTGAATCTTGAAACTTGATATGTAGGAGCTTGAGAATGTATAGAGGCCTATGGGACTTGATTGAGCCATGAAAAATCCCAAATTCATTGAAAGAACAAAAACCCTAATTTTGACTGGTTTAGGAGGCATTTGGACTGTGCAGCCCTTGAGAAATCTTGAACCATTTGAGGATGCTTCTTGACAAACCTTGAAGAATATGGGAGGGCAAATTTTGGGGTACAACAATTGCCCCTGTTCAATATTCTTAATCCTGAGGATGTAGATTGGCTTGCGTGCCTTTCGTGATCCGAAGGTGGAAGATGATTGAACACTAGAGTGCCCAGAAATTTGCACTCGCATAGTGTAGTATCAGCAATGTGATGTCGAAAATGGGCTTACAGATGCCATTTGGGGTGTCGATCGCGTAAGAGATTCCTTAGCGAGAACTTGCGTACCTGAGAAAGAAAGATAATTTCCTGGCCTGTTACAGGTGTTGGTCTTCAAACTCTCATGTAGATAACTTTCCTGACTAGATACAGGTATAGATCTACAAACAATCGCTCACAGATATGCCCTGGCTAGATACAGGTATCGAATCCGGAACTTCAAAAAGTTGGTCGAGATAACTTTCCTGGCTGGATACAGGTGTATACCTCTAATCAGTCGCTCACAGATATGCCCTGGCTAGATACAGGTATCGAATCTGGAACTTCAAAAGGTTGATCGAGATAGCTTTCCTGGCTGGATACAGACGTAGACCTCTAATCAGTCGCTTACAGATATGCCCTGGCTAGATACAGGTATCGAATCTACAAACAATCGCTCACAGATATGCCCTGGCTAGATACAGGTATCGAATCTGGAACTTCAAAAGGTTGATCGAGATAGCTTTCCTGGCTAGATACAAGTGTAGACCTTTGACCTGACGCTCACAGATATGCCCTGGCTAGATACAGGTATCGAATCTGGAACATCAAAAGGTTGATCGAGATAGCTTTCCTGGCTGGATACAGGCGTAGACCTCTAATCCATCGCTCACAGATATGCCCTGGCTAGATACAGGTATCGAATCTGGAACTTCAAAAGGTTTGGTAGAGATAGCTTTCCTGGCTGGATACAGGTATAGACCTCTGACCTGAGAATGAAAGATAATTTTCTGGCCTGTTACAGGTGTCGATCTTCAAACTCTTCATGCAGATACTTTTCTGGCTAGATACAGGTATAGATCTACAATCAATCGCTCACAGATATGCCCTGGCTAGATACAGGTATCGAATCCGGAACTTCAAGGGTTGATGGTAATCATCTTTGGATTGACTTTTTCCTGAAAAGGCAAAACATTAGTCGTATGCAATGTCATGATGTGTGATGTCATGATGTTCTCAAGAATAAATGAGATTGTGTTGTATGCACTTTATTATGTATATGAACATGAGATGTGAGATGTTTATGAATGTATCTTCGTCTGAGAAAATAAATCCTTGACGAGTGCCGGGAGTTTGTTGAATCCTGTGCTGATGTTGAAGAGAGTTCTTCGTTTCCGCTGGGGATGAAGATTGCAAGAATGAACCGGTAGGAGAAGATGACTCCGTTGGGGAACAAACTTGTTGAAGAGACTAATCTGCGGGGAATTACTCTGTGGGAAGAGATGCTTCGCTGAAATTTTGATGATAACTCCGTTGGGGGATTCCGTTGATAAGCTTTGTTGGGGATTTTGATGAACTCCGCTGGGGATAGGAAGAACTTTGTCGAGGCCAATATTTCCGTTGTAATTTGCTAAGGATAACCCAGTTAGACTCTGGTGGGGAATAACCTTTGAACATGGTCGGGGAGAGATGCATTATGCAGGGGATAAGCTTCCGGGATCTGCTGGGGAGATGGTTCAACTCTCCTGGGGAACCTTTGGACTGCATTGGGGAAATGGCTCCACTGGGGTGTCTGGTATTCCGCCGGGGAATAATCTTATATTTCTGTCGAGGAATATTAAGACTGCCGGGGATGCTTGTTGAGGAATATCTATATACTCGGCTGGGGAATGTTAAGATTTTCTAGGGATACCCAACTTGATGGTAGACTAACTCTGCTCAGGGGAGAGTATTGTTGACTTGTTGGGGATACTGTGCCTTTTTAGGGCTAATGGGAGACCAACTCTGCTTGGGGAGAGTATTGCTGACTTGCTAGGGATAATGTGCCTTTCCGGGGCTGCGGGGAGATCAACTCTGCTTGGGGAGAGCATTGTTGAATCTTGTCTTACTCTGCGAGGAGTGAAGGTATCTTGGTTGCGTTCTTCAGTTGAACCTACCTTGGTACCTTGGTGGACAGAGCAACTAGATCGCTTAGACAATCCTTATTGCCCCTGTTTCTGATGTCACCTGTAATTAGTCCTTTGTTTCGCATGCAAATATTTATGAGTTAGCAATTAATGTCAAATGCATATATCAAAAATGAACATTGGACGTCTTTTGCAAAACAAAACAGATAAAGGAAAAAACAATTGGTAATTTGTCTGGAAAAGAACTTGTATTGATTTTGAAATTTGCCTGTAAATAGGCGTTTGTGTACAAGAGGCTGACGTCCTAGTAAGAGAACGCCGCCGAACAAGAGAGTTTATACAATTTTGTGAAAAAGGAAAACAAAACAGCTATGTGAACAATCCCACTGGGTTCTAACTCTGCTATCGCCTTTATGTCTTCAAGCGTCTCATCACTTTGCTGCTTAGTTGGAGATGAAGCTGATTGATTGGTGTCGTCTGAGCCTGATAGTTGATACTGAAGTTCGGATGCAAGGTGTTCCAATGAGACATAGTATTACGCTTTAATCCCTAACTTTTTCCTGGACCGCCCTTTCGAGTTTTCAGTCCACCGGGATACCCATTTTTTCCCAAGCCGCCTTTTCAGGTTTTCGACTTGCCGGGTGTACAGATTTTTTTCATTTCATCCCTTATTTTTCCCGAACCCTTTTGGTTCGTCGGGAAGCCCTTATTTTTGCCTAGGTGTGTCAACCTAGCGGGTCTTTGATCATGCGTAGTATCTTTTTACTATGTCTGCATTGGCGGGGTGAGGAAGGTCGTCACCATCCATGGTGGTTAGAATCATCACACCTCCTGAGAAGATATTCTTAATCACAAATGGCCCTTCGTACGTAGGGGTCCATTTGCCCCTGGGATCACTTTGAGGTAGAATGATGCGCTTGATTACCAGGTCTTCGACTTGATACTCTTGTCGTCTGACTTTCTTGTTAAAAGCCTTGATCATCCGTTTTTGGTACGTCTGACCATGACAAATAGCAGTGAGTCTCTTTTCGTCAATTAGGTTTAATTGATCAAGCCGAGTCTGGATCCAGTCATCTTCGCTCAAACCTGCATCCTTCATTATCCGGAGAGAGGGTATCTGAACTTCAATAGGCAAGACTGCCTCCATGCCATAGACCAAGGAAAAGGGTGTTGCCCCTGTTGATGTTCGTGCTGAGGTACGGTACCCATGAAGAGAAAACGGTAACATCTCGTGCCAATCCTTGTAGGTCACTGTCATCTTCTGCACGATCTTCTTGATGTTCTTATTAGCTGCTTCTACAGCCCCATTCATCTTCGGTCGGTAAGGAGAAGAGTTGTGGTGCTGTATCTTGAATTGCTCGCAGAGCTCAGTGATCATCTTATTGTTAAGATTGGTACCATTGTCCGTAATGATCCTCTCTGGTACACTGTATCGACAGCTCAGGTTATGCCGAATGAACCGTGCCACGACATTCTTGGTTACGGTGGCAAAGGAAGCTGCTTCTACCCACTTCGTAAAGTAATCAATTGCCACGAGGATGAAGCGATGCCCGTTGGATGCCGTAGGTCTGATCTCGCCGATCATATCAATGCCCCACATTGCAAAAGGCCAAGGTGCTGTCAAGACGTTCAAAGGAACTGGAGGAACGTGCACCTTATCAGCATAGATCTGGCATTTATGACATGTCCGAGAATGTTGGTAACAATCAGCTTCCATTGTGGACCAGTAATATCCTGCCCGAAGGATATTCTTTGCCATGGTATGCCCACTGGAATGCGTTCTGAAGGTACCTTCATGCAACTCTGCCATGATCCTTCCTGCTTCAGTCTTATCCACACAACGCAGTAAGGTTGAATCATGGTTTCTCTTGTAGAGAATGTCATTGCTGAGGAAGAACTTTGCCGCGAACCTTCTCAGAAACTTCTTATCATTAACAGATGCACCCTCGGGATATTCTTGAGCTCCAAGGTACCTCTTCACTTCATGATACCAAGGTTTTTCTGTTACCTCTTCGGTCTCAAGATCACAACAATGTGCAGGTTCATCCAATTTCCAAATGATGATCCGGGGAGCCTCGTTGTCCCATTTGACTTTGAACATAGAAGACATCGTAGCCAGCGCGTCCGCCAACTGATTCTCCTCTCTTGGGAAGTGTTCAAAGGTTATCTCCTCGAAATGGGGAATCAACGTCAACACATACTCCTTGAAAGGAATCAGATTTGGGTGTTTCGTATCCCACTCGCCTTTGATCTGACTGATCACGAGAGAGGAATCTCCGAAGACACTCAGAAACTTGATCCTTAGGTCAATTGCAGCTCGAAGACCCATGATGCATGCTTCATACTCCGCCATGTTGTTGGTGCAGTTGAAACATAGTCGGGCAGTAAGTGGAGTATGAGTGCCTTTAGGGGATATGATCACAGCGCCAATACCGTTACCCAAAGCGTTTGAGGCTCCGCCAAAGTGCATAGACCATCGGGATCCTTCCTCAGGTCCTTCATCCGGTCCAGGTACTTCACAATCAGTCACTACCATGATATTCTCGTCTGGAAATTCAAAGTTCATAGATTGGTAGTCGTCCACTGCCTGGTGTGCCAAATGGTCTGCCAACACACTTCCTTTGATTGCTTTCTGAGTCGTGTACTGGATATCATATTCGGTCAAGATCATCTGCCATCTTGCTATTCTTCTGGACAAGGCAGGCTTTTCAAAGATGTACTTGATTGGATCCATTTTTGAGATTAACAGAGTAGTGTGAGTCAACATATACTGTCTCAGCCGGCGAGCAGCCCATACCAAAGCGCAACAAGTTTTCTCGAGAAGTGAGTATCGGGTCTCACAGTCGGTAAACTTTTTGCTAAGGTAATAAATAGCGTGCTCTTTTTGGCCAGACTCGTCATGCTTCCCCAGCACACACCCCATTGAACTGTCAAGTATAAGATTAGAGGTCTCCCTTCAACCAGTGGCATAAGAATGGGTGGTTCTTGGAGATACTCTTTGATTCTTTCGAAAGCGGCCTGACATTCATCGTTCCAACGTACCACTTGATCTTTCTTCAGTAGCTTGAAGATTGGTTCACAGGTAGCAGTTAGATGTGAGATGAATCGGCAATGTAGTTCAGACGTCCTAGAAAGCCTCTGACTTCTTTCTCTATCTTGGGAACTGGCATCTCTTGTATGGCTTTCACTTTGGCAGGGTCCACTTGAATACCCTTGTCGCTCACGACGAAACCTAGTAGTTTTCCGGACCTCACCCCGAAGGTGCACTTGTTCGGGTTCAACCTCAGCTTGTACAACTTCAACCGGTCAAACAGCTTTGTAGATGGTCAAGGTGTTCCTCCTCAGTTTGGGACCTTGCAATCATATCATCGACGTATACTTCAATCTCATGATGGATCATGTCATGAAAAAAAGCAACCATGGCACGTTGGTAGGTTGCCCCAGCATTTTTCAACCCAAAAGGCATGACCTTGTAGCAAAAGGTGCCCCACTGAGTAACAAAGGTGATCTTCTCCATGTCTTCAGGAGCCATCTTGATCTGATTATAACTGGAGAACCCGTCCATGAAGGAAAATACCTTATGCTGAGCAGTGTTGTCAACCAGAACGTCGATGTGAGGCAGAGGAAAGTCATCCTTGGGGCTTGCCCTGTTCAAATCCCTGTAATCGACACACATTCGGACCTTACCATCCTTCTTCGGTACTGGAACCACATTGGCAACCCACTGAGGGTAAGAAGTCACTGCTAGAAACCCGGCATCAAATTGTTTCATAACCTCAGCTTTGATTTTCTCGGACATCTCTGGACGCATACGGCGGACCTTCTATTTTACCGGAGGGCATTCTTCCTTGGTAGGCAAGTGATGAACCACAATGTCAGTATCCAACCCAGGCATGTCTTCGTAAGACCAGGCAAAGATTTCCACATAGTCATGCAGCATCTGAATCAACAGTTGTTTCACACTAGACTCCAGATTGGCACCAATCTTGACTTCCTTTCTGTCTGTATCAGTACCCAGATTTACCGTTTCCACTGGATCTTCATGTGGCTGAATGGCCCTCTCTTCCTGGAGCAAGCTCACCAGGCACTTCACAATCATCTTCACCTTCGTCTTCGGCTAAGTTGATCGGATTTTCGAAGTCATAACTGGCAGTAGCAGAGTCGTTACCAGTGAGATTCAGAGTGGATTGGAACCTGTATAGGTGAGTGTGTGTAAATATAGCTATTTTGCAATATATAATAAAGAAAGACAAGGAGCGCAAGATTTGAAATGCAAAAAACGTCCAATGCTTTTATTAATGATATATGAAAATGACACATAAAAGCCCTCACAAATGAAGCCACGGTGCCCCGGGTAAGACACCGGGCCATAAAGTTCCAAATTATTGTTTGTTACAAATTCAAAACAAAGGAGTTCATTACTGAGTGACAAAAGTAATAGGTATGAAGTCTTTCGCAGTCCAGTTGCTTGGTCCACCGTTGGTCGTTGGGTAGATCCAGCTGTCGAATTCAGATTCCTCCACGTCGTCTTCAATGGCATTTACTCCCGAGTTGCTGATGAACACAGGAGTTCTTCCAATCCTTGCCTTACGAACAGCCCTCTGAGCTTCTGCAGTGAAACCCAAACCAAATTTGTCAGTCTTCGGAGTGAAATCAGGAAGTCGGCTCTAGTTTGCATACTCACCCTTCTCAATAACAGCCCGGGCATCCTTTAAGGAAGCCATCTTCAAAGGAGGATCTTCTTCAGTCACAGTCTCTGCTGATGCCAGTGTTGGAGGGGCCTCTTCAAAGTGTTGAAAGGGGGTCTCAATGAACTCCCCATCCATCTCTATGTACCGGAACGAATTGAGGTGGCTGACCATGTATTCTTCCTCCCCCTGAACTGTCACAATCTTCCCTCTGACCGGGTACTTCAGCTTCTGATGCAATGTGGAGGTCACAGCTCCAGCCTTGTGGATCCAAGGACGACCCAGCAAACAAGAATAGGACGGTCAGATGTCCATTACATAGAATGTTGAATCAAAGACCTGAGAGCCAACCCTGATTGGGATATCAACCTCACCATGTACCATCCTTTTGGACCCGTCAAAGGCCCGAACAACAATGTTACTTGGCTTGAGCTCTAAACCCTCACAATCCAGCCTGTCTAGAGCTTTCTTGGGTAATACGTTCAACGAGGAACCAGTGTCAACCAGCACATGGGCAAGAGTAGTGCCCCTGCATTCAATGGAGACATGCAGGGCATCGTTATGGTTCTTCCCTTTAGCAGTCAGATCAGCGTCAGAGAAACCCATACCATTATCAGCAGTTAAGTTGGCCACACAATCGGTGAACTGATCAGCTGATGTCTCTTGTGGCACGTGGGCCGTCTTCAAGAAGGTAATCAGAGCCTTGGCATAGGCCTATGAACACAACAACAGTGATAGCATGGAAATCTTAGATGGGGTGTGCCCCAGCTGCTCAACTACATTGAAATCACTCTTCTTGATAATCTTAAGAATCTCTTCCATTTCCTGCTTGGAAGCTTCAACATTGGTTGTCTTCGGTGCCTCCGTCTGGGCAGGCATATCAGTATCGATCCCTTTGCCCCGAGCATCAGATGACTCGGCAGCAGCGGTAGAAATAGGAACTTGGTCAGGAAGGGAAGCAGGCACACTGGCCGGTGTGATGACAATAGGTCTCTGGATAGCTGGTGGTGTAATATCTGGTGAGAACAGTCTACCACTACGAGTGACTTTGGCAGGCCCGGTAATGTTGCTGATGCCGGTACTAGTATCAAACTCTTGTTTTACTCCAAGAACATAAACATATGCCCCATAGTGCCACGGGACAACTTTGTCAGATGTATAGGGGAGGGGCCCCGGAACAGTGATGATGATAGGAGCAATCTTCTGAGTAGACATGATTTTGACAGGCTTCTTTGAGGGAGCCTTAGGAGAGTTGTTGAAAATAGTAACAATGGACACTTCTTCAGCAGGGATAGCAGGAACAACAATCTTCTCGAACAAGATCTCTTTATTATCCATCAGGTTTTGGACGCCTGACTTCAACAAAGGACAACCAGCAGGTGAAACAGAACATAGATGGCAACCTTTACTACATCCCGGAAATAAACCGGCTAGCAACAGGTTCCTTTTGACAGTCAACAACGGAGTAACAATATCATCGACAGAGGCTACATATAGGTCTTCCTCAACAGCATTCACTCTATGCTGGGGCATGGGAGCAGTCACAACATTGGGCCTTTCGGGCGCCTAGAACTGTATTTCTTTAGCATCAATAAGGTCCTGAACCTTATTCCTCAGAGCCCAATAATCATCTGTAGTATGCCCCGGGCTGTCAGAGTGATAAGCGCAGCGGGTGTTGGGGTTGTACTTTGGAGAGGTTGTGTTCACAACCTTTGGAGCTTCCTTGATAGTTACCAAATTGGTTGACAGTAGTTGTGGCAATATCTGAGACAGGGTCATACTGAGCCGAGTGTACTGCCTTTTAGGTCTCTCACCCCTTGGTTGGTTTTATTGTTGAGGAGCAGTAGCAGGCTTTGAGATCACCACCGCGTTGACAGCTTGGCGACGTTTCGGTTAGTTCTGTCTCCTTGAACCATAAACAGCACTAGATTCTTTCTTAAAGGGCTTCTTTTCAGTACTCGAGGAGGCACCTTTTTGTATCTTCCCAGACTTGATACCAGCTTCTATCCTCTCACCAGTCAAGATCAGATCTGTAAACCCAGCAGAAGAATTCCCAATCAGATGGTTGAAGAAAGGACCAGACAGGGTCCCCAAGAACATGTCCACAAGTTCACGATCAGTCAAAGGTGGCTGCACCCTTCCAGCCAGGTCTCTCCACTTTTGTGCATACTCCTTAAATCCTTTGCCCGTCCCTAGTGACATACCCTGGAGTTGGGTACGCATAGGAGCGAGGTCGGAATTATACTGATACTGCTTATAAAATGCAGTAGCCAAGTCCTCCCAGTTACGAATGCTGGCTCCATCTAGCTGATAGAACCATTCGAGTTGAGTCCCTGAAAGACTATCCTGGAAGAAATGGATCCATAAATTCTTGTCTGCAGTATAAGGTTGGATCTTCCTTACATATAATCTGAGATGCAGCTTAGGACAGGAAGCTCTGTCGTACTTCGCAAAAGCAGGTGCCTTGAACTTATGGGGAATCACAACCCCAGAAGATAAACCTAGGTCTCCAAAGTCTAAACCGGGCACTTGCTGAATCTCCATAGCACTCAGGCGGTCCTCTAGCTGTTTGTACCTGTCCTCAGCAGGAGGATACTGTTCATCATTGTAATCTGTCTCGTTGTCGGAGACCACGGGACTAGGAACCCTTCTCTCTTGGGGACTGTCCTTGCCTACAGAGGAAGTGGTCAGCTCAGCTTCATTCTGCAGTTCATTTTTAAACCTCCGTCCAGTGTTGAACAATACAGTCCTCTTCTTCTTCTTCTTCAGAATCAGAGTCTTCAACTGCTGTTGACCCTGGGCTAAACTCGTGACCAACTCTTGGAACTGGGCGTTCTGGGCCTGGAGGGCCTTGATGGCTTGTTCAGTAGTAGGTTCAGAAGTTATGATGATTGCTGAAATAAACAGCGAAGAAGATAAGTGACCTGTAAAAAAGGGTACCTGTTATACATATGATGAATGGAATGCGTATGAGTTATGTTTTCAAAGACAATCAGGATTCAACTTTGTAGACAAGAAAGGAAACAAACTTTATTAGATTCAACTTTGGATTTGTTCAACAAATTGCCCTTAGGTGTTACAAAAATGGAAAATACTGAAAAGGAAATAAAAGCTGTAAAAGAAACATCCAAAGCCCATTAGTGCTCCCATGGCCTCTTCTTCTCAATGCAGATATAGTCATTCAGGATCCGCTCGTTTTCCAATTGCTTTGTCGGCTTCTGGATCTTTTGTTCCTGTTCATTGAACCTTTCCCGATAAGAATCCCGTTCTTCCTGCAGTTGCGCCCAAGACCTCTTTAGTGTATCAACGTCAGTGGGTATCTGAGGAGGGAGTACAGTTGGAGGAACCCCGTCTCTGTCAGGAAATTCAAGAATAATAGGTCTGACAGCTTCGTATGGCATACCTAACTTCTGAGCACGGATGCGGACCCATCTGTAGTAGGGTTCCATAGGCAGAGAAGTCTTTGGTCCCAACTCATGTGGGTCAGCTTTGTGAATTCTGTCCCAAGCCTTGATGAATCTACAGTGCAGCTCGTCACTATCTACCTGAAACTCAAAACTGATGTGAGGTACCAACATCTCATGAGGCCCTGCTCTTCTGGCTCTTCCAAACTGACGGAGAGCTAAACATGGATTATAAGAGACTCCTCCCTGGGTACCAATCAATGGAACATTAGGATATTCTCCGCAACGATCAATAACAGCCACTTCATCTAAACCTCTGAGAGTCCAATTGATGTCATTATCAGTGAGAGACATTATCCTATGAGCCTAGCCTCTTCCTTCTTTGTTCTTCAGCACGAACTTAGGGAGGTGCGAAATAAACCACCTCACTAACAAAGGAGCACAACACCATAGAGTTCCCCGTCTTCGGGCAGTACGAGCATAGAGTTGTTGCAGGATATCACCCAAGAGAGTGGGCACAGGGTTCCGAGACATGAAGATCCTTATGGCATTGACATTAACAAAGGTATCAGGATTTGGAAACAATACTAGACCATAGATTAAGAGAGCCAGGATGTCTTCGTAGGCCCTGAAGTCTAAGTCATTCCAGAAACTATTAGCTTTACCAATCAGAAATTTAGCCAAAAAGCCCTTAACTCCACTTCTAGTCTCCCAGTTATCCATTACCTCTTTGGTGGTCAAGGGAAGGGCTGCAGCAATCTCCTCAAGCCTAAGAGTCTTTTCCCAACCGGTGAATTGAGTCTGTTCCAAGACAGGGATGCCAAGCAAATCAGAGAATTCTTCTAGGGTAGGGACCAGCTGGAAGTCTTGAAAGGTGAAGCAATGGTATAGAGGATCATAAAACTGAGTCAAGACACTCATCAGCTGTTGGTCCCATTTTGAAGTGACTAAACCGAGAAGAGAACCATGCCTCTTGATGAAGGAGGTAGTATTTGGAATTCTGTCAACCAATTCTTTAAGCAAATCAGGTGGGTGAACAAAGTTGAGCCGGATAGTATTCCTTCGCATAGGCATCATGATGTCCTACAAAATAGAGCAAAGATGAAACCCTCTTGTCTTTGAAATGGGTTAGTCCTGATGCAGGATGCATGCAATGTTATGATGGTATGATGTTATGATAAAGCACACCACAAGTATTCACAAAAGGAAAACATGGCAAGGCACACAAGTCACACAAGACAGCCCTTAGAGTTCAGGCCAGCATGAAGTTTAGGTACTACCCTCTTTCAGTTTCGTTGGTTAAGATCTGTCCTAGAAAATAGTAACCGGGTTCTAGAGGATCTCAATATCACTGACTACCCTCAATCGGTCATAACTCCAGCTTCGCAATCTTTTCTTGAGGCCGAAACCATCGCGAGAGTTTAGCCTCAATGAGTGTAGCATACTGCTACTGTTCTATGGCCAAGTTGGGTCAATTTAGGGTTCTAAGGTCGGTTGGTGCTTAATGACTCCTCAGACGACCCATATTCTCCTCGTTCCAACACAAGGGATATCGGTACAGACCAAGGTGTCACACCAACGTAGCTACTGCTTCACCCGTGTCGGTCTACACCGGACAGGTCCCTCACAGCTTTTGCTACCTAAAGGGTATTCCCCAGATCCGAGTTAGGATCTATGAAACTCCGATGCAAGCCCACAAATATAAAAGCAAACAAGGCATACAATTGAAAACATAGAATGATCTAATCCTAAGGTATACCTCACTTATTATACTCCCCAGCAGAGTCGCCAGTTCTATGATCGGTGGAAATAGAACTGACTGTTTTGAAATGCTGGTTCGCGAAATGTCGCGGTAAGCAAGAGTCGCCACCGTCTTTTATTTTCTCCAACAAGGAAAGGACAAAAGCACAGTAAAATTCCTTTTCGAGATGTTTCTCGGTTCGGGAGGTAGATTATAGAAAGGGAAGGTGTTAGCACCCTTTCTATCCGTGGTTATCCACGGGCTCTTAGGTACTTGCTCACTATGTTTTCAAAAATTATTTGCTTTTCTTGTGTTTGTGGGTTTTGAAAAAAGTTTCGTTTTGAAAAACTTCTAGGTAACTCTTGTATCAGTCCTCAAGAGTGTATGAAGTGTTTGTTTGAAAACTTTTTGAAAGTGTAGGTGCGAAAAGTTGTTTTTGTTTTTGAAAGAGTAAGTACCCAGGAGAAATCTACCTACTCTAAGGAATTAAGCTGTGTAAGAGTCCTTTAGACAGTACTATCCCACTATTGAGAAGTAGGTAGCACCGTCGTTGGAGTTATTCGGGTCAATTCGATTATAGGGACATGTGGTCACCAAAGCAATAGTAGGACGCCTTAGCGGTAACCCTAATGTCCTAGATCCTTTTTTATCCGAGGCAACCGTTTCGAGGCAACTGGATCTTTAGACAGGAGGGCGACCTCTAAAACACCCTATACTTAATGACCACCTCGAGGCAACCAAGTGAGGCGTACCCTAGGAGTGACATGTGTATGTGTGTCAAGTTCAGTTTATATTATCTTTGCACAAGTATTATGGTGAGCTACGAGTTGGTTTTATTTTTCAGGCAAGTCTTGCATGCATAATTAACAGTTAATAATTTGCGGGAAATAAATTGCGGAAAGTAAATCTACGCTATTACAAGGCGTCGGGTATTTACATTGCCAAAAACATAACCCTTGAAAATAAATTGCGAGAAAATAAAGGAAAGCGATAAAATTCCTAATTATCTATTACATTCTCGGAGCAGATACATAAATATGATCAAAAAAGGAATCAAAAATAAATATGCGCGCGAAAGAATTGAATCGGGAACATCCTTAGGGTTTTGACCCTTTTTGAGAAAAGAATGGAATTTGGCCCTTTTGCAATTAATTAAATATTAAACCTAATTTACTAGTTAATTAATTAATTAAAAGAAAAAGTATTTTTTAATTTTTTAATGTCTTTAATGAAAATAAAATAAAAATGAAAGAAATTAAAAGTTGTCAAGAAAACCCTAATTCTAAATTTATTTATTTATTATGAAAAAGATTAAAGTTAACCTAATTTAAAAGACTAAATCAATTTTGTTAGTATTTATTTACAAAATAATAATTAAGGTGAAATTAATAATAATAAAATAAATAATATTTACATTTTTTAGTCATCTGAATTTATTATGAAAATAATTATTTGTGAATTAATTAAATAATAATAATAATAGTTATAATCAAATAATTAAAAGAAAACAAAAATATAAAAGAAGAAAAGAAATGATTAAACCAGGGGGTGATGGGCCCAGAAGGAGGTTCGTTTGGAAATTGGAAGCCCATTGTGATCTCCAGCCTGTTTGACTTTGGGAATTGGCTAAGCGTTTGTTGACTGAGGATCATAGTATTCATCATCCTTTGGCCATTGGATTGATGCATAAGACACATGGCATGCTGCAGCGTGAGGTTTATGGTGGAACGTTTCTGAAAGCCTGCATGTGATCCAGTTATGAAAAATAATATAGGAATTTTGGGTGGACCTGGGCATCGAACCCAGGTCCCAATGGTTCTTGGACAACGCACGCTCCACTAGGCTAGTTGCTTGCATCTATTATTATGATAATGAACAAATATAATATATAAAACATAATAATTATGCTGGAAATACAAACAAGCGCGCGTTTTATTTGAACGCTCCAATGGTATGTCACCACGTCTTCATCTCCTTCGCTAAAGCCTGTAAATAACAAACAGATAGCGGGGGTTTTTAACCCCCACAATATGGAACGAGGAATAATAGCGATTAGCTCCCTAGGCTATATAAATATTTCGCGATAGTCCTGTTAGATTCGTCTTGTCTCAACGAATTCAACCATGTGCATTAGAGGTCTCAATTTTGCCTGGATAATAAAGCCCTAATTCAAGAACTCAAGAACCCTAAAATTCGTTAATGGCAATTCACGATTCTGTGCATTATAATTTCAATTAATTAATACCATTAGCTTTCTATGGATGCAAGAAATACAAAACAAACCATAAATCACATCAAATGCTTATGAATCATGAGTTTCGATTATGGCAAAAGTATGCAAACCGTGTGACTGTTCTGGCATATTTCTTGAGCTTTAGCGTGTAATTTTGATTGCAAAAGATCCCTGGGAGTTCCTGCAATGTATTAGAAACAAGAAAAAGCTTTGAATCACGCTAGAATGTGGAAATCAGTTTTCACTTTTCTTTGATTTTTCTCAATATGCTTATGGCTTTGTGTGCAGCAATTTCACGTTTTTGGCATTAGGTTTAGCTTATGTATATATAGTAGAATGGAATTAGGTTACAATCTTGCAAGGAAATCCATGAAATTGATGATCCAGTATTTGATTGAAAATCAAATAATTTTGAATCTTTTTTATTAGAAAAAGTTGCTAAATTGGGAGATTCTTGTCCCCTTGATGTGCACACGAGTTTTCCAGCTCCTTTAGGTCATATTTGCTTCATGAAAAGATTGAAAAACCATATCTTGATATTTCCTACAATTTAAATTAATTAAAATGAATTAATATTGATAAAAATCCAATTAATTAATAAAAAATAAGAAAATAAATCAATTTAAGCTTGATGGGTCGTGCATAAGCTTTGGATAAAGTTTCAAGAAGAAATTTGAGGCCCATTAGCAAAAACAAAGTATTTTGAGCAAAGTTGACTTTTGCAAATTCATAAAAATTTCCCAACTTCTCCAATGCATATCTTGCTCAATTTTGATCATATGAACATGTTCTTGGACATTTTGGAAAGGTCTTGAAGTCCTCTAACCGATGCCTTTGGTCCCATGTCATTTGGATTTACCAATATCAAGTTATGGTCTTTGACTTAAAGTGCATTTTTGTTGACTTTTGAAATTATCCTATAATGTAGAAATTGATAACTTTTTGTGAGAGAATTTCTTGGACTTGGAATGTGAAGATGAGTTGTAGGAAATGTCATCCCCTTCAAAATGAGCATTGGATGGGATTTTTCTGATGAACCATGAAAAAGTTATGCCTTGGTCAAGATACAATTGACTTTTCTGCTGTCCAAAAATAGTAACTTTTGCATCTTGATGATTTTTGAGCCATGCTTGTGAAATCATGATCAAGACTTGATCAAATGATGATTGTGAGCTCAAAATAAGATGTTGACCAAAAATTCTGACTTTTGACTGTAAAATGACCATTTTACCCCTGCAGTTGACCGTGGAGCAAATGGAACTTTTGACTGTGCAATTTGATCCTGTGAGTCTTGAAACTTGATATGTAGGAGCTTGAGAATGTATAGAGGCCTATGGGACTTGATTGAGCCATGAAAAATCCCAAATTCCTTGAAAGAACCAAAACCCTAATTTTAACTGGTTTAGGAGGCATTTGGACTGTGCAACCCTTGAGAAATCTTGAATCATTTGAGGATGCTTCTTGACAAACATTGAAGAATATGGGAGGGGAAATTTTGGGGTACAACAAGAGGTCTACACCTGTATCCAGCCAGGAAAGTTATCTCGACCAACCTTTTGAAGTTCCAGATTCGATACCTGTATCTAGCCAGGGCATATCTGTGAGTGATTGATTGTAGATCTATACCTGTATCTAGCCAGGAAAGTATCTGCATGAAGAGATTGAATATCAATACCTGTATCTAGCCAGGAAGTCATCTTTCATTCTCAGGTCAGAGGTCTACACCTGTATCCATCCAGGAAATCTATCTCTACCAACCTTTTGAAGTTCCAGATTTGATACCTGTATCTAGCCACGGCATATATGTGAGCGATTGATTATAGATTTATACGTGTATCTAGCCAGGAAAGTATCTGCATAAAGAGTTTGAAGATCAATACATGTATCTAGCCAAGAGGTCATCTTTCATTCTCAGGTCAGAGGTCTACACCTGTATCCAGCCAGGAAAGCTATCTCTACCAACCTTTTGAAGTTCCAGATTCGATACCTGTATCTAGCCAGGGCATATCTGTGAGCGACTGATTGTAGATCTACACCTGTATCTATCCAGGAAAGCATCTACATGAAGAGTTTGAAGATCAACACATGTAACAGGCTAGGAAATTATCTTTCTTTCTCAGGTACGCAAGTTCTCGCTAAGGAATCTCTTACGCGATCAACATCTCCAAATGGCATCCATAAGCCCATTCCCGACAAGATTCTGTCACATCTCCAGATGGCATCTATAAGCCCATCCTCCTATCTATCATATCTCCAAATGGAATCTGTAAGCCCATTCCCTACATCACATTGCTGATACTACACCATGCGAGTGCAAATTTCTGGGCACTTTAGTGTTCAATCATCTTCCACCTTCGGATCACGAAAGGAACGCAAGCCAATATACATCCTCAGGTCTAAGAAGATTGAACAGGGGCAACTGTTGTACCCCAAAATTTGCCCTCCCATATTCTTCAAGGTTTGTCAAGAATCATCTTCAAATGGTTCAAGATTCCTCAAGGGTTGCACAGTCCAAATGCCTCATAAGCCAGCTGAAATTAGGGTTTTGGTTCTTTCAAGGAATTTGGGGTTTTCAATGCTTCAATCAAGTCTCAATGGCCTATATACATTCTCAAGCATCTACATGCCAAGTTGCAAGACTCACAGGGTCAAAATCCACAGTCAAAAGCTCCAATTGCTTCACAATCAACTGCAGGGGTAAAATGGTCATTTTGCAGTCAAAAGTCATATTTTTTGGTCAACATCTTACTTTGAGCTCACAATCATCATTTGATAAAGTCTTGATCATGATTCCACAAGGATAGCTCAAAAATCATCAAGATGCCAAAGTTACTATTTTTGGACAGCAGAAAAGTCAACTGTATCTTGACCAGGGCATAACTTTTTCATGGTTCATCAGAAAAATCCCATCCAATTCTCATTTTGAAGGGGATGACATTTCCTACAAACCATCTTCACACTCCAAGTCCAAGAAATGCTCTCACAAAAAGTTATCAATTTCTACATTATAGGTCAAATTCAAAAGTCAACAAAAATGCACTTTAAGTCAAAGACCATAACTTGATATTGGTAAATCCAAATGACATGGGACCAACGGCGTTGGTTAGAGGACTTCAAGACCTTTCCAAAATGTCCAAGAACATGTTCATATGATCAAAATTGAGCAAGATATGCATTGGAGAAGTTGGGAAATTTTTGTGAATTTGCAAAAGTCAACTTTGCCCAAAACACCTTGTTTTTGCTAATGGGCCTCAAATTCCATCTTGAAACTTTATTCAAAGCTTATGCACGACCCATTTAGATTATTTGAATTTATTTTCTTATTTTTTATTAATTAATTGGATTTTTAATTGATTTTAATTCATTTAATTAATTTAAAATGTAGGAAATACAAAGATTTGATTTTTTCAATCTTTTTGTGAAGCAAACAAGCTCAAGATATGCTGGCAATTCGTGTGCAAATCAAAGGGACAAGAATCTCCAAGTTTGGCAAGTTTTTCCAATCAAAAAGATTCAAAAATATATGATTGCAAATCAAATATACAAACATCAATTCCATGGATCTTTGCTCAAGGATTTAACCAAAATTCAGTCCTCTATAAATACACAACCTAACCCTATTCATGCACACGTGAAACCTCTGCATACAAAGCCATAGCAACATTCAAAAAAATCCAAGAAAAGTCAAAACTGTTTTCTATATTTCAGGTCAATTCAAAGGCTTTTGTGGATTCAAACACGTTGCTGGGAGTGTGAGGAACGTTTTGCAATCAAAACCACACGCTAAGGCTCAAGAAATCACCAAGAACAGTCTCACGGTTCGCTTGATTTTTTCAGAATCGTAACTCATATTTCATGCATAATTAACATGTTCTAATCATTGTTTTGTGTTGCTTGAATTCATATAAAGCTAATGGTATTAGTTAATTGCATTATAACACGCAGAATCACAAGTTACCATTGAAGAAATCTAGGGTTCTTGAGTTCTCAAATTGGGGCTTTACAGCCCAGGAAAAATTAGCACCTCTAATGCCTATGGTTGGAATCGTTGAGACAAGACGAATCAAAAGCCACCATCACGAAATATTTTTGTAGCCCGTAGGGCTAATCACTATTATTCCTCATCATGTTTTGTGGGGGTTAAAAACCCCCGCTATCTAATGTGTTATTTTGCAGAACAGCGAAGAAGATGACTAGGTGTTAATCTCCTATTGGGTAATTCAAAAAAGGCGCGCGTTTGTTTGTTTTACAGCCTAGTGGGTTGTTTCTTAATATATTAATTGTTAGTTATTTTATTAACGAATGGATGCGTTGGTTGGAGTGGTTAAGGCAAGCAGCATATGATCATTGGGACCTAGGTTCGAGTCCCAGGTCCCCCAAAAGCTTATATTATTTTTCTTAACGTGATTTCATGCAGGCTTCACAAAGTGGTTTACCATGTGCCTCAATCACCCACGTGCCATGTGGCTGCCAGCATAGATCCAATGGCCAGGAGATGAAGAACACCATACTCCCAGTCAACCATGCGCATGGGGGATCTCCAAAGTCAAACAGGCTTGTGAAACAAATGGGCCAGAAATTCCAGAACAAACCTCCTCTTTGGGCCAGCACCCCCTGGGTTCTTTTTCTTTTTTCTCTTTATATTTTTATTTCCTTTAATTATTTTATTTTTAATAACTATTATTATTATTATTATTTAATTAACTCATAATTAATTTTTCACAATAAAAATTCAGAAAACTAAAAATGTAAATATTTTTATTATTATTATTAATTATTAATTTCACCTTAATTTATTATTTTTGTAAATAAATATAATTAATTAATTTAGTCTTTTTTTAATTAGGTCAACTTTAATTTTTTCTCAATAATAAAATAAATTAGAATTAGGGTTTTTACTAACTTTTGACTTTATTTTATTTTGTTTTCATTAAAACATAAAAAATACTTTTTTTCTTTTAATTAATTAATTAATTAGTTTTAGATTTAATTTAATTTAATGCAAAATAACCAAAAACTCATTCTTTCTCAAAAAAGGGTCAAAACCCTAAGACTTTTCCCGATTCAATTTTCTTTCGCGCATTATTATTATTTTGATCATATTTATGTAATTGCTCCGAGAATGTAATAGGTAATTAGGATTTTTATCGCTTTCTTTATTTTCTCGCATGCACTTTTCAAGGGTTGTTTTTGGTGATGTAAATACCCGACGCCTTGTAATAGCGTAGATTTACTTTCCGCAATTTATTTTCCGCAATTTTCTTTCCGCAAATTATTAACTGTTAACTATGCATGACAAGACTTGCCTGAAAAAATAAAATCAAAACGTAGCTCACCATGAAATGTGCAAAGATAATATAAATGAATCCTGACACACTCGCACATGCCACTCCTAGGGTACGCCTCACTTGGTTGCCTCGAGGTGGTCATTGAGTATAGGGTGTTTTAGAGGTTGCCCTCCTGTCTAAAGATCCAAGTTGCCTCAAAACGGTTGCCTCGGATAAAAAGGATCTAGGACATTAGGGTTACCGCTAAGGCGTCCTACTATTGCTTTAGTGACCACACATGTCCCTATAATTGAATTGACCCGAATAACTCCAACGACGGTGCTACCTACTTCTCAATAGTGGGATAGTACTGTCAAAAGGACATTTACACAGCTTAATTCCTTAGAGTATGTAGATTTCTCCTGGGTACTTGCTCTTTCAAAACAAAAACATCTTTTCGCACTCACAGTTTCAAACAAAAGTTTTCAAACAAACACTTCATACACTCTTGAGGACTGATACAAGAGTTACCTAGAAGTTTTCAAAATGAAACTTTTTCAAAACCCACAAACACAAGAAAAGCAAACTCTTTTGAAAACATAGTGAGCAAGTACCTAAGAGCCCGTGGATAACCACAGATAGAATGGGTGCTAACACCTTCCCTTTCTATAATCTACCTCCCGAACCGAGAAACATCTCGAAAAGGAATTTTGATGTGCTTTTGTCCTTTCCTTGTTGGAGAACATAAAAGACGGTGGCGACTCTTGCTTACCGCGACATTTCGCGAACCAGCATTTCAAAACAGTCAGTTCTATTTCCACCGATCACAATATTGAATGGAGATCTTATATGCTATCAATAGCCAAGAAAAGCGTGCAAGATTGAAAAGAGAAGAAATCTCTATATATGGAAAGATTGGATGCAAGAATTGAAATTCATTATTCTTGGGATTCATTCCAATTTTGTGGACATAATTTGATTCTCACATATATACAAGATCATTCTAACCCTAGAGAAGGAGATTTGTCACGCGTAGCCTACCTCAAAAGCAAGAAAGAAAACTCAAATTTTTGATCAAAAAGAAGAGACCGGATCTTCCTCCACAGGCCAATTCAGAGCATTCTAACGAACAAACCACATTCCTGGAAACCTCTTGAAGCTAATAGCATCACTTGCACGCATCAACACCTTCAGAATGCGCCATAACAGTATCACGGTTTATCCTCCATTCTTGAATTTGATTTTGGATATTTACGCAATATGAATAATTTCAAGACATCCATTCATGTTTGTATTGTTATTTAGAAGCTATTTGTATAATTAATTATGAGTTTGGATGTGTATAGAGACATATGCCATTGTTAGGGTTTGAGGTCGTATTTTAGGGGTTTATGATAAAGGCAAAATTAGAGAAAAAGAAGGACACTATCACGCTCGTGAGATCAAAATAAGTTGATCTATATTCTTGGAATGGATTTATCATGCTTGATATTAATTTTTGAGATTTACAGGTATATAGTTACAGCCATGAAACCGTAGGTAAAGGTCTCTGTCTTAAACGACAGTACTAGGGAAGAAGAAGAACGTGTGGCAACGTCCTGTTGGACCATTTGAAAATTCGCATGTTTTCTTAGGCCAAGCACTCTGTTTGTATTATATTTATTTTATTTGATTAAGTATATGACTAACAAACTAGCGCAGATGCCAAGGGAAGAAGGCATGTGAGAGGGAGGACCTGGGTTCGATCCCAGGTCCAGACCTTTTGCATTTTCTGAAGTTGCAATTCCAGATCCAGTGCACGTCATGTTCTGGGGACCACCACGTGCCCTCTGATCTCGTCCTCTGGATTCATCACCGTGTAGATCCAACGTTCAACATATGCTGGTCCACCATGAACCCTCAGAAGTTTTTCCCAACGGATTAGGCGCAGGACCCTGGGCCACCAGCTTTGGGCCCAATACAGAATTAGCAAGACACCCCCCAAGTTGCTCATCATATCAGGCCCATTCTCACTTTTTTTATTTCCTTAATATTATTTATTATTTATTTATTGTTTGATTGTTTTACAAAAATCATTTTTTTATATTTAATCATAAAATCAGAAAATCAATAAAAATTAGATTATAGTTTTTTTTATTTATAAACATTTAATTGTAATTAATTAATTTGTTTAATTAGGTTAATCTAAATTCTTTTTTTAATTAAAATTCAATAGAAAATTAGGTTAATTTAAAAACTCTTTTCCTTTATATAATTAAAAACAAATAGAAATTAGTTTAATTTACGAGATTAATCACTTTTCTCAAGAAAACCCAAAAATATCTTTTCCTCATTCCCGTCTTAATTCTTCGCGCCCATTTTATTTATTTATTTCAAATTATTGTATCTGCTTTGAGTATGTAATAGTTAATTAGGTTTACTGTTTTGCATTTATCATTTTTTCTCGGTTTTTGATTATGTAATCCCCTCCCCAAAGCCTTGTAATTGTTAGGGTTTTAATTTCTCGCTTTTAATTTCCGCAACTATTAAACTGTTAGATGTATGGACATTAGGATTGCATGTGAAAGGTAAATCAAATTAAAATGGTAGACAGCCCTAATTGTGCAAAGATAATTAACTGAAAAAAGACACACTTGCACATGCTCACTCCTAGGGTTTGTCCCCACTTGGTTGCCTCGGAAATAATGGTCGTGTCCCTCGAATGTAGGGATACCTTAGCAATGACCCGCGAAATGCTAAGGTATCTTTACTTGTTGCCTTCAGAGACCATTTTGTCCCTTCCGAACGTCCCTTACAAATCCAACGATGGAGCTACCTACTCCTTAATAGTAGGATAGTACTGTCTAAAGGAAACGGAAATGAACAGACTTTTTTTCGAGTAGGTAGAAAACTCTTAAGTACTTGCTCAAAACAAAAACTTTCCACACAAACACTTTTCAAAAAATAGTTTTCAAAACAACTTCGTCATACTCTTGAGGACCGACACAAGGGTTATCACGAAGTAAAAAAAACTTTTCAAAACAAGCACACACAAGCAATTTAAAAATGAGCAAGTACCTAAGAGCCCGTCGAAAACCACAGATAGAAAGGGTGTTAACACCTTCCCTTTCTATAATCTACCCCCCGTACTCAGAAATATCTCGAAAAAAGGTTTTTTCTATTCTTTTTCCTTTTCCTTTGTTGGATGAAATAAAAGTCGATGGCGACTCTTGCTTACCGCGACATTTGCGAATAAAAACGCAAACCAATATAAACAGTCGGTTTTGCCACCGTATCACAGAACTGGCGAATCTGTTGGGGATAATTAATAAAGTGGGGTATACCTTAGGATCTAGGTCATTTTTTAAAATTGCTTTCTTGTTTGCTTTGTCTGCTTTATCCTTAAGGGTTTTGTTTGGGTATTATTGAAGATCCTACACCCGGATCTGGGGGACACTTTTTAGGTAAACAACAATAGATTGTGGAGACTGTACAGCGTAGACCGATATGATTTAAGCGATGGATATGTTGGTGTGACACTTTGGTTGGTACCGGTATCCTTCGTGTGGAAACGAGGAGAATACGGGGCCTCCGCATGGTGTCGTGAAGCACTAACAGACCTTATAACCTTAGTTGAATAAACTTGGCCATTAGAAAGTAGTGAGATAGCCAGCCTCGGTATAAAGCTGAGGATTGGTTGATACTCGATGCTACACTCATTGAGGTCAGACTTTCGGGATATTTCGACCGCAAGAAAAGATTGCTTGAGCTGAAACAATGCCCGATAAAGGATGATCAGTGATATTGAGAATCTTTAGAACACAGTTACTTTTCTAAGACAGGTTTGGAACCAACTAAACTTCAAGAGGTTACTTATCTTTAACCTTATGCAAGCCTTTGAACCTAAGGTCTATTGTGTGTTTTGCTTGTGTGTGATTTATTCTGTTTGAACATAACATCATGCATCATAACATGGCATCCATTATTGTTACACTAATCATTTCAAGGACCAAGGGAATTTATCTTTGTTCTGTTTTGCAGATCATGGCTTCTGCTCGTAGAAACACTATTCGAATCAGCTTTTTGAGAATACTTCCCCAAATCAAGGAGCTAGTATCAAGGGTTCCTGAAACTTATGCGTTCACTAAGAGACATGGTCGACTTCTCAACCTGGTTACTTCAAACTTTGATGAAAAGATGATGGGTGTAATCTTTCACTTCTTTGATCCCAAGCACCACTGCTTCACCTTCCTAGACTATCAGTTGGTGCCTACCATGGAAGAGTTCTCTCAGTTATTGAATATACCCATTCTTGAATAGTTGTCTTTCACAGATTTGGAAGAAGTTCCTAAGCCAGAAGTCATTGCCTCAACCTTGCATCTGAAACGGGCCGTCGTGGTATCCAATTGGGAAACAAGAAGCGGAGTCAAGGGTTTTCTAGCCAAGTTCCTAATAGACAAGGCCCAGTTGTTTTGGGATTATATGGACTTTCAGGCTTTTGAGGAGGTCTTGGCCCTTCTAATCTATGGGTTAGTGTTATTCCCTAATCTAGACTTATTCATATATGTGAATGCTACCAAGATCTTCCTCTCTCGCAACCCTGTGCCTACCTTGCTCAAAGATATATTGCACGCTCTCCATACTCGTACCATGAAGAGAAGAGGGGTTCTTATATGTTGCATGCCATTGCGGTCGAGGTGGTTTATTTCTCACCTCCCTAAGTCCGTACTGAAGAATGAAGAAGGTTTGGGCTGGTCGCAAAGGATAATGCCACTCGCTCACACAGATAATCTCTGGTATTCCAGATGTTGTACCCCAAAATTTTCCCTCCCATATTCCTCAACACATGGCAGGTGAGGTCCCCAAATTGCTCAAAGAAGTTTAAGAGTTTACCAGACAAACTCTCTCCTAAGGCAGTCTACCTCAAATTAGGGTTTCATTTTTCATCAGGATATATGAACCACAAAGGACTCAAATGTTCACCATTGTCCTAATATGTTCTCAAGATCATCCATGTCAAGTTTCAAGCCTTGCAGAAGAAGTTTGCTCAGTCAATTACTCAAATGCTTGAAAATCAACTATGCTAGGTCAAAAGTCAACTGTGGCCCACATACAGTCAAACTTCAAGATTTTTGGTCAACATACTCATTTTGAATTATTATTCATCATTTGATCAAGTTTTGATCATGATTCCTCAAATATTGCTCACAATTCATCAAAACCCAAAAGTTGCTAAATTAGGGTTTTGTAGGAAAAGTCAACTCAACTTTGACCAAGCATAACTTTCTCATACTTTATCATAAATGACCCATCTAAAGCTCATTTTGAAGAGGATACAATCCCCTACAATTCATATTCATCTCCAAAGTCCAAATTTTTCACTCACAAAAAGATATGAATTTTGACATTATAGGTCATTTTGAAAAGTCAACAAAAATACCTTTTGGGTCAAAGCTTCATACATGAACATGAAAGACTCAATTGAGATGAGACCAAAAGGGTTGCTTAGAGGACATACTAAGATTTATAAAAAGTCACAGAACACATCTCTAGGGTCAAAATTGAGAGAGTTATGCATTGGCCAAGTTGACCTTTTTTGCAAAATTGCCAAAAGTCAAATGTGCTCAAATTTGCATTTTTTGCTAAATGGGCCCAACCTTTTATGCTTGCACCTCAATTATAATGTGGTCCACGACTCAAATGCTTATCCATCAATTGTTTGATTCATTTTTCAATTTATTTTGATTTTTCATTAATTAAAAATTGAATTAAATCAAATAAATGATGAAAAATATCAAAGATTTGATTTGATAGGTTTTTTAACAGGTTAGCAACCAAGATTTGATGAGCTTGCAAGATCAATTCGAATCAATGATAATTGGAACAAAAAGAGCATGATTAGGCCAAATTTGGAAAGTTTACATATGCCATGAAAACAAAATCAAATCTTGAAAAACTTCCAAAGATGTGATCAGTTTTACAACCCTAATTCATTCAAGGTTATATATTGAACGTGTCCAAGGAAAGAACAAGGGTTGACAGTCATGCATAGCCAAGAACAAAAACTCAAATTTTTGTAGAAAAGCGGTGATTTGATCTCTACCCTAGAGGAAGATTCAAAGCCTTCCAAGACTCCTAATCGCATCCTGGAACATTTCTGAAGCTATCCCAACCAATTGCATGTCATAACACGCACAGGAACACCTTGTAAGGGTGTCACGGTTTGCCATGTTTTTGAAATTTGATTATCATGATTCGTGCATTATAAGAATGTTTTAATAGCATATATATGTTTGTCATTGTGTTTGTAACGTGTTGGTTATGTTCAATTGAGTTTTTGATGCGTATACTGACAATTGCCATGGTTAGGGTTTAAGGTCACGATTTAGGGCTTTGCAATACAGGTTAAATTGGGCTTGGATTTTGGTACCATAATACTCGTGAGGATGAGACGAGTTGATTGGTACCTTTGAATTTCATTTATCTTGCTTGTGGATAATTTTTTAGTGACACAGGGCTATAGTTACAGCAAATGTCTGTAGGTAAAAGTCCATAAACATAAGACGACGATTCCTTGGAGAAGAAGATGCGTGTCAGCCAACCACTCGCCCATTCAAATTTTGCGCATTTGGGTTTCAGCGTTTTTTGTTTTCATTATATTATATTTTTCTTTTATTGTATATACAAATAACAATTGCAGCGCAGCTGGCAACATGGCATGGGCAGAAGGCATAAGGACCTGGGTTCGATCCCAGGTCCAGACAACTTTCTTTATTTTCTTTTCCTTCCACAGATTCAGTGCAAATATCTTTCACACGCCTACCATGCACCTTCGATAATCAACCAGTGGATGCAGCAGCCATCCAGGTGTACGCGTTCCAGCCTGAAGGACATGCGCCTCGAGTCAACCTACACACCAGATCCAGCAAAGTCAAATGGGCTTGGATCATTTGGGCTCAGAATTTCAGGAATATACCCCTAACATTGCTATTAGGCCCATCTCTAACCTCTTTCTATTTATTTCTTTTCTTTAATTCTTTTTAATTTTTCTTTTAATCTTTTTAATTGACGAATTAACTATTTTCCATAAAAACCATAAAATCAAGACTTCATAAAAATTAGGATTAGTTTTTTTTTATTATTATCAAAATTAATTCAATTTAGTCTAATTTAGGGAAATTGTAAATTACTTTCATAAATAAAATCAAATAGAAATTAGGTTAAAACGCTTGATTTAATTTTATTTTCTCTTTTTTCAAACAAATAAAAATACAAAAAAAAATAGCTTTTTAGATTGGATTAATTTATTTTTCTTAATTAAAATTAATTAGTGATTAGGTCTTCTTTTTATGCAACTATTTCATTACTTTCTTAAAACATGACAAAAACATTTTTTGTTACCAATCGTCAATAGGTATGGTCAAGGGTCAAAACCCTAATCGCCCCGTGTTTAATTCGCCGTATGTTTATTATTTTTGCCAATATTTTTGTAATTGTTCATGGTTTATAATAGTTTAATCTAGGGCTTTTTACTTATCGCTTTTCCCCGGGGTTTTGGCTATGTAATTAATACCCCTCCCCGAAGCCTTATAATAGCGTATATTTACTTTCTCGCATTTTTAATTCCCGCAAAGATTTAACTGTCTAGATGTATGCTAATAGGATTGTATGACAAGAATGCATGACAAATTAATACGGTTAGAAAACCCTAATGTGCAAAGATTAAATAACTGAAAACAAATCACTCGCACATATCACTCTTAGGGTATACTCTCACTTCAGTTGCCTTCGGTAAACGATCATTAAGTACAGGGTGTCTTAGTGGTTGCCCTCCTGTCTAAAAAAGATCAAATGTCTCGTTCGAATGTTGCCTCAGAAATGTTGCCTCGGAAATGTTGCCTCGAATATAATCTTAAGACTCTAGGGTTATTACTAAGGTGTCCTAACATGGCTTTAGTGATCGTACGTCCCTTTCGAATTGACCCTTACAACTCCAACGACGGTGCTACCTATTTCTCAATAATGGGATAGCATGGTCTAAAGAAAACAAGAATAGAAACAATCTTTTTTCGAGTAGGTAGATGCTAGTAGGTACTTGCTTAAATCAAAACTTTTCACACTTACACTTTTCAAACAAATTTTCAAAACAAACTTCGTCACACCCTTGAGGACAGATACAAGGGTTATCACGAAGTAAAAGCTTTTCAAAACAAAGCACATACACAAGCAATTTAAAAAGATGAGCAAGTACCTAAGAGCCCATGGAAAACCATGGATATAAAGGGTGCTAATACCTTCCCTTTCTATAATCTACCCCCCGTACTCAGAATATCTCGAAAAAGGATTTTTGCTGTACTTTTTTCCTTTCCAATTGGATGAAATAAAAGTCGATGGCGACTCTTGCTTACCGCGACATTTTGCAAACACAAAATGCAAAACACAAACCAGCGTCAAACAGTCGGTTCTGCCACTGTATCACACCCGAGCTATGGGAGATACTGTTATTATTGACCGATGTGGGGAGTACCCTAATGTCCCATTACTTGGCATTAGGGGAGGCATAACTTACAACCCTTGTTTGGCTCTACGACTATTTGGTTACGCTCGAAGGGATGGTCCTCATGAGTTACTTATCGAGGGCATTGTATTTAATTATGAGGATGATGTTCAAGGGTATCGCCAGAAGTTCATACGAGCTTGGAGCGTGGTAAACAGATCTGACGCCAAGGCTTTGGGGCCAAATGCTTTCATTCCTATGGAACCTTATCTCCAATGGGTACGAGCTCGCGCCCAGAAACTTATGATGCCCTACATGTCCGTTTTACCAGTGATTATGGAACCCACTACTAAAGGGGGTATTCCTTACACGATTCTCCATCCTGATATGCCCATTGATCTTGAAGAACTACAGAGGTCTTGGATTCAGTTGAAGAAAGAGCGGGATACTTATAAGGATCAGTTTTATGCCCAAGAGAGGAAGGTTTTAGAGCTCACAAAGCAGCTTCATGAGGAAAGAAGCCTTAATATCTATCTCGACACGAAGAGGAAGCATCCATGAGAAATTTTATTTTTTCTAGTTTTTTAGAATTGTTTTTAATTGTAACGCCTAAAAGGCGATTGAACTTTGAATTCTGCTAATAAAATCTTTGTTTCATTTTGGTTCGCAAATTTAAATTTCCCAAAGTCCTTGAAATCATTACATACGCATCCCATCCATAAATACTGCATATACAGGTACCATGACAGGCTTCTCATCTTCTTCGTTGTTTATTTAAACAGAAATGTATTCTGAACAAAGCATCAAAGATCTTCAAGCACAAAATGCCCAATTCCAACAGATGTTCATAACTCTGGCGAAAGGACAGGAGGATCTGAAAGCCCTCATCCTGAGGGAGAAGAAGAAAAAGAAGAAGGTCTCTGGTATTCTGAATATGGGTAGAAGGTTCAGGGGGACATTAAAGCAACCAGTCGATCTAAGCTCCTCATCCAAAGAAGGGGAGAATCAAGAAAGGGAGACAAGGGAAAAGGACCCTAGTCCTGAAGTTTCTGACAATGATACGAACTACAATGAAGAGCAGTATCCTCCCACTAAGGATAGATACAAGCAGTTGGATGATCATTTGAGTGCTATGGAAGTCCAGAGGATACCTGGGTTGAATTTCGAAGAATTGGGATTGGTGTCGGGAGTGGTCATTTCGCAAAAATTTAAGGCCCCAATTTTTAAAAAGTACGATGGGGTGTCTTGCCCTAAGCTTCATCTCCGTTCCTATGTAAGGAAGATCCATCCCCACACCGCTGATAGAAACTTGTGGGTTCACTTCTTTCAAGACAGTCTGTCAGGGACTCAGCTTGAATGGTTCTACCAACTGGAGAGAACCAATGTCTGAAACTGGGAGGACTTGGCCGCTGCTTTTTATAAGCAGTATCAATACAACACTGACCTTGCCCCCACTCGTACTCAACTCCAGAGTATGTCCATGGGTGCAGGTGAAGGCTTTAAGGACTATGCGCAGAAGTGGAGAGACTTGGCGGAAGAGTCCAACCCCCTTTATTTGACAGGGAGTTGGTTGATATGTTTCTTGGGACACTGTATGGTCCTTTCTTTAATCATTTGATTGGTAGCTCATCAGCTGGTTTCACCGAGCTGGTATTAATAGGAGAAAGGGTAGAAGTTGGGATTCGGAGCGGTAAGATACAGAAAGACGCCTCTTCGAGTTCGATAAAGAAGCCTTTCACTAGTAAAAAGAAAGCCAGTTCCATCTATAGCCCGAGAGGCCAAAGTAGAGTTGAACACCGTCAGACAGTAAGTGATGTAACGATACCTAGACCCGCGGCTTCTCCACAACGCAACAATCAACAAAGGGTGGAAAGACCACAAAGGCAGTTTACTCGAATTAACATGATGTTGGCTGAAGTTCTACCCCATCTGCTAAGATCCAACTTGGCAACCTTGAAAGAGGCTCCCAAGAATCCAATACTACATCTCCTCGGTACAATCCAAATGCTCGGTGTGCCTGTCATTCTGAGAGTCCTGGCCATGATACAAATGATTGTTGGGCTCTGAGAAATAAGGTACAAGACCTGATTGAAGCCAAAGAGATTGAGTTTGATGCTCTAGAGAAGCCCAATGTCATAACCACTCCCATGCCTAAGCACAATCGTGGAGTTAATGTTGTTGATACCGATCTGTTTGTGACCTCAGTTGATGAAGTTTCTACTCCTCTTATGACTATTAAGAAGAATTTATTGTTGGCCGGTTTATTTCCGGGTTGTGGTGAAGATTGCCACATGTGTTCATCTCTGCCTTCTGGTTGCCATTTGCTGAAAATAGGTGTCCAACGCCTGATGGACACAGAGAAATTTTGTTCGAGAAAACTTTGATTCCAACTGTTCCATATGAAGATATTGCAATTATAACCATTTCCGCCAATCGTCCCAAGGTCTCCTCGAGAATACCTGTTAGGATTACATCTGCTCCAAGATTCGCTCCGTTAATAATCACCTTTCCTGGTCCTGTCCCATACGCCTCGGACAAAGTTGTCCCTTGGCATTATGGCGCTGATGTCTACTATTATGGAGTATGACAAGACCTGAAGAAGGAAGAGGCTGATCCCGATGTCAGTAACATTGTCGGGACCAGTAAGATCACCAGAAGTGGAAGGGTTTTCTCTCCCGAGATTTCCCCAAAGACTGTCAAAAACATGTCGTTATTTCGCCCGCTATTCCTATTGGTACTTCAACTACTACTCATGTTCTTACTCAAATTATTACCCCTGTCGTCGAGTCATCTGGTACCCGAGGAAACGAAGCTATAGGTGAGCCTGCCCAGACGGAGGCACCTAGAAAAATTGTCGTAGAAGCCTCTAAGCAAGAGATAGAAGAAATATTAAAAATAATTAAAAAGAGCGACTACAGTGTGGTCGAGCAGTTAGGGAAGACCCCATCAAAGATATCCATGTTGTCTCTATTGTTGTGTTCCAAGGCCCATATGAAGGCTTTGATCGCATTCCTCAAGACTGCGTACGTGCCGCAGGAGACCTCAGCTGATCAGTTCAAAGACTGTGTGGCCAGCCTGACTGCTGACAATGGGCTGGGTTGTTCAGATGCCGATTTGACATTAAAAGGGAGGAAGCATAATGATGCTCTGCATGTCTCGATCAAATGCAGGGGAACCACTATGGCTCATGTGCTGGTAGATACTGGGTCTTCACTGAATGTCCTGCTGAAGAAGGCTCTCGACCGACTAGATTGTGAAGGCTTGACCTTAAAGCCTAGTAAAGTTGTGGTAAGGGCTTTTGACGGGTCAAAGAGAATGGTGCACGGGGAGGTGGACATCCCCATCAAGGTAGGTTCTCAGACCTTTGAGTCCACTTTCTATGTAATGGACATCCAGCCGTCATACTCTTGTTTGTTGGGTCGTTCTTTGATCCATGGAGCTGGGGCTGTTACTTCTACACTGCACCAAATGCTGAAGTATCCAGTGAAGGGGAAGATTATCACTGTACGTGGCGAATAGGAGTATATGGTGAGCCACGTCGACTCCTTCAGGTACGTAGAGATGAATGGGGAATTCATAGAGACTCCTTGCCAAAACTTTGAAGAGGTTCCCCAGATCTTGCCATCGACTGAGACCACTACCGGCACCAAACCTCCTCTGAAGATGGCTTCTCTTAAAGACACCAGAGCAGTGGTTGAAGAAGGTGGGTATACCAACTGGGGCAACTCCCTAATTTTACTCACAAAACCGAAAAGTTTGGTTTGGGCTTTACTTCAGGAGCTCAAAGGGTTGTTCGACGCGCTCGAGCTGGAGGACCTCCCCTACGCATCAGAAATCGGGGAATTAATGCCATTGAAGACAGTGAGGAAGACTCTGACATTGACAGCTGGATCTACCCAACTACCAATGGTGAACCGAGTAACTGGACGGCTAGGGATTTTATACCAGTTTATTTTATTCCACAGTAATTTTCTTACTTGTTTTTGAGATTGTAATAAACAATTTAAACTCTACAGCCTTATGTCTTGCCCGAGGCACATTGGTTTTGTTCGTGAGGGCTATTATGTGTCATTTCATATATCATCAATAAAATATTAGACGTTCCTTGCATACAAATTTTGCTCTTTTTTTTTTCTTTTCTGCTTTCACTTTATCAAAACAGTTATACTCTTACACACACTCACGTCTCATACTGCATATCCATATCCACTCTGGATCCCATTGACAATAATTCTGCTACTGCCGGTTATGAATTTGAAAATCCGATCAACCAAGTCGAGGATGAAGGTGAGGACGATTGTGAGGTGCCTGGAGAGCTTGCTAGACTGTTACAGCAGGAAGAAAGGGCTATACATCCTCATGAAGAGCCAATTGAGACGATAAACTTGGGCACAGAGGTAGACAGAAAAGTAGTCAAGATCGACGCAAATTTGGAAGCTAAGGTCAAACAGCGGTTGATACAGATGTTGCAAGACTATGTTGAGGTCTTCGCATGGTCATATGAAGGCATGCCTGGTTTAGACCCCGATATTGTGGTACATCGTCTGCCGACTAAAGAATGTTGCCATCCGATCAAACAGAAGGTCCATCGTATGCGCCCTGAAATGTCAGAGAAGATCAATGCAGAGGTCATGAAGCAGTTCGACACAGGGTTCTTAGTTGTCACCTCCTATCCGCAGTGGGTTACTAACATTGCTCTGGTACCTAAGAAAGATGGTAAGGTACGAATGTGTGTGGATTACAGAGATCTGAGCAGGGCAATCCCCAAGGATGACTTCCCGCTTCCTCACATTGATGTTCTGGTCGACAATATCGCGCAACACAAAATCTTCTCCTTCATGGATGGTTTCTCTGGCTACAACTAGATCAAGATGGCTCCTAAAGACAGGGAGAAGACAACCTTCATCACATAGTGGGGCACCTTCTGTTACAAGGTGATTCCTTTTGGGTTGAAGAATGTTGGGGTAACCTATCAGCGAGCCATGGTCGCTTTGTTCCATGATATGATTCACCATGAGATCGAGGTTTATGTTGATGACATGATAGCCAGGTCTCAAACCAAAGAAGAACACCTTGATCATCTACAAAAGTTGTTCGACAGGTTGAAGATATACAAGTTGAGGTTGAATCCGAACAAGTTCACCTTCGGGGTAAGGTCTGGTAAGCTTCTTGGTTTCATCGTCAGTGACAAAGGTATTCAGGCAGACCCCGCAAAGGTAAAAGCCATACAAGAGATGCTGGCTCCCCGTATAGAGAAGGAGGTTAGAGGTTTCTTGGGACGTCAAAATTACATCTCCATGTTCATTTCACATTTGACTGCTACTTGTGAACCCATCTTCAAGCTTTTGAAGAAAGATCAAGTGGTAAAATGGAATGACGAGTGCCAGACAGCTTTCGAAAGGATCAAAGAATATCTCCAAGAACCGCCAATTCTGATGCCTCTGGTTGAAGGAAGACCTTTGATACTATACTTAACAGTGATAGACAATTCAATGGGGTGTGTGCTAGGGCATCATGACGAGTCTGGTCGAAAAGAGCATGCAATATACTACCTTAGCAAAAAGTTTACCGACTGTGAGACACGATACTCACTGCTTGAGAAAACTTGCTTCACTTTGGCATGGGCTGCTCGCCAACTAAGACAGTACATGTTAACCCACACTACTTTGTTGATATCTAAGATGGATCCAATCAAGTACATCTTCGAGAAGCCCGCTCTCTCCGGAAGAATAGCGAGATGGTAGATAATCTTAACTGAATACGATATACAATATACAACCGAGAAAGAAATCAAGGGAAGTGTATTAGCTTATCATTTGGCCCATCAGGCCATGGATGACTACCAGTCCATGAATTTTGAGTTCCCAGACGAGAATATTATCCTGGTAACCGACTATGAAGAATCTGGACCGGATGAAGGACCCGAGGAAAGATCCCGATGGAATATGGTTTTTGATGGAGCTTCGAACGCACTTGGTAATGGCATCGGCGCTGTAATCATATCTCCTAAAGGCTATCATACTCTTTTCACCTCTCGACTATGTTTCAACTGCACTAACAACATGGCGGAGTACGAATCCTGCATCATGGGTCTCAAAGCCGCTATTGACCTCAGGATCAAGTTCTTAAATGTCTTCGAGGATTCAGCCTTGGTAATAAGTCAGATCAAGGGCGAATGGGATACGAAGCATCCAAATCTCATCCCATAGAAAGAGCATGTGCTGACATTGCTCCCACACTTTGAGGAGGTAACCTTTGAACACTTCCCAAGAGAGGAGAATCAGTTCGCAAACGTGCTAGCTACCATGTCTTCTATGTTAAAAGTCAGGTGGGACAACGAAGCTCCCCGAATCACCATCGAAAGGTTGGATGAACCAACACACTGCTGTGAAATTGATACTGAAAAGGTAGAAGATAAACCCTGGTTCCATGAAGTAAAAAGGTACCTCGAGACTCAAGAGTATCCTGAAGGGGCATCTGTCAATGATAAGAAGTTTCTAAGAAGGTTCGCTGCGAAATTCTTCCTCAGTAATGGAATCCTCTACAAGTGCAATCATGACTCCACCTTATTGCGGTATGTAGACAAGAGTGAAGCAGAGAGGGTTATGACAGATCTACATGAAGGTACCTTCGGAACCCATTCAAGTGGACATACCATGGCTAAGAAGATCCTACGGGTAGGATACTACTGGTCCACTATGGAAGCAGATTGTTATCATCATTCCCAAACCTGTCATAAGTGCCAAATTTATGCTGATAAGGTGCATGTGCCTCTGGTTCCTTTGAATGTGTTGACAGCTCCGTGGCCCTTCGCAATGTGGGGAATTGACATGATCATAGAAATCATGCCTACTGCTTCCAATGGACATTGCTTCATCTTAGTGGCCATTGATTACTTCACGAAATGGGTTGAGGCAGCCTCCTTTGCTACTGTGACCAAGAACATGGTGGCGCAGTTCATCAGGCATAACCTAATTTGTCGGTATGGTATGACAGAGAGAATTATTACTAACAATGGTACAAATCTCAACAATACGATGATCACCGTGCTCTATAAGCAATTCAAGATACAACATCATAACTTTTCTCCCTACCGGCCGAAGATGAATGGCGTTGTTGAAGCGGCTAACAAGAACATCAAGAAGATTATACAGAAGATGACAGTGACATACAAAGACTGGCATGAGATGTTACCATTCGCTCTACATTGGCAACACCCTACTCTCTAGTATATGGCATGGAGGAAGTCCTACCCATCGAGGTCCAGATTCCTTCTCTCAGGATTATGAAAGATGCGGGTTTGAGTGAAGACGACTGGATCCAGACCCGACTAGATCAACTAAATATGATTGATGAGAAGAGAATTATTGTTATTTTTCATGGTCATACATATCAAAAGTGAATGATCAAGGCTTTTAACAAGAAAGTCATACGTCAAGAATATCAAGTCGTGGATCTGGTAATCAAGTGTATCATACTGTCGCAAGGTGATCCCAGTGGCAAATGGACCCCCACATACGAAGGGCCATTTATGGTTAAAAACATCTTCTCGGGTGGAGCTATGATTCTAACCACCATGGACAGTGACGACCTTTCTCACCCTGTCAATGCAGACATAGTGAAAAGATACTACGCCTGATAAAAGACCTGCTAGGTTGAATGGCCTAGGCAAAAATAAGGGCTCCCCGACGAACCAAAAGGGTTCGGGCAAAAATAAGGCATGAAAATGAAAAATTTGTACACCCGGCAAGCCAAAAACCTGAAAAGGCGGCTTGGGCAAAAAAGGGTATCCCGATGGACTGAAAACCCGAAAGGGCAGTCCAGGCAAAAGTTAGGGATATAAAGTGTATCACTGTGTCCTATTGGATCACTATGCGACCAGACCTCAATATCAACTGTCAAGCTCGAACGGCACTAATCAATCTAACCAACTTCGGACAAGCAGCAAAGTGATGAGACGCTCGAAGACATAGGAGCAATAGCAGAATTAGAACCCAGTGGGATTGTTGTACATAGATGTTTTCTTCTTTACACAATTTTGTATAGCTTCCATTTTTACAGCGGAGTTCTCTTACTAGAGCTCCATCTTCCTTGTACAAGAACGCCTATTATAGGCCAACTTCGAAAATCAATACAAATCATTTTTTACAAAAACTATGTGTTTTTTCTTTTTCTGTTTTGTTTTGCAAGAACGTCCAATGGTTTATTCTTGACATATACATTTGAATATGATTGATGTTCACAAATATTCACATTCACATAAGAAACAGAAAGACAATTGCTCGTAACTTAAGAAACCTGGGCAAAACAAAATCTAAAAAATGACAAACTCGACAGTTACTCTGTCCAAGCAGGTATCGGGGCACGGATAACTTTAAAGTACAATCATCAGTAGATATGACCTCGTGACATCTACACTCCCCACAGAGTAAAAGGTAATTAAAGCATTAATATCAGCTTTCCCACGAGAGGGAGTAATCTCCCCAGCCATGGTCTTTTAGAAACCTGACAGTTATATCCCCAGCCGAATTTCATAATCGCGAGTGGATCATCATAACTTTTATCTCTCCAAGCAGAGTTTATTTCTCTGAATACAGAAGCTCAATCCCTGACAGAGCCTATTACTTCAGCTATGGAAATTCACCTTCCAAATTATTCCCCGCAGAGCTATTCTCAAATAGAGTCTCTCCCTGACAGAATATTCGCAAACAACAAAGAGTAAATCTTTAGCACAATCATTTCCATTCACCATTCCCAGCAGAAGTATAAGAACCACAATCCTCTACAACAGTCAGGAATCCTATACTCTCCAGAAGCAGTCAGGGATTTATTTTCCCAGACTCGGACATATCCCCAATAGCATTTAATGTACATACATCATGACATGCACATACATATCGTATACAACATAATCTCATTTATTTTGAGAACATCATCTCATGAGGCACTTCATGTATCGCGCATATAATTAACCCGATTATCTTTTCAGGAAAGACAATTATCGCCAACAATTCTAACAGTTATACATGTCATATCTACAGACAGATAATGGAAAATCATTTCCAGAAGATCAAACGGGTCAGCTAATCTACACAACCAAACAAAGTAACCCTACTATCCAGGTTCCTTCTCATAGCCCTACTATCCAGGCTTTCATCCCGAAGTAACCCTACTATCCAGGTTCCTTCTCATATCCCTACTATCCAGGCTTTCATTTCGAAGTAACCCTACCATCCAGGTTCCTTCTTATAGCCTTACTATCCAGGCTTTCATTTCAAAGTAACCCTACTATCCAGGTTCCTTCTCATAGCCCTACTATCCAGGCTTTCATTTCGAAGTAACCCTACTATCCAGGTTCCTTCTCATAACCCTACTATATAGGTTCCTTCTCATAGCCCTACTATCTAGGCTTTCATTTCGAAGTAACTCTATTATCCAGGTTCCTTCTTATAGCCCTACTATCCAAGATTTCATTTTGAAGTAACCCTACTATCCAGGTTCCTTCACATAACCATACTATCCAGGTTCCTCCCCATAAGCCCTACTATCCAGGCTTTTATCTCGAAGTAACCTTACCATCCAGGTTCCTTCTCATAAGCCCTACTATCCAGACTTTCATTTCGAAGTAACCCTACTATCCAGGTTCCTTCTCATAGCCCTACTATCCAGGCTTTCATTTCTAAGTAACCCTACTATCAAGGTTCCTTCTCATAACCCTACTATCCAGGTTCCTTCCCATAAGCCCTACTTTCAAAGCTTTCATCTCGAAGTAACCTTACTATCCAGGTTCCTTCTCATAAGCCCTACTATCCAGGCTTTCATCCCGAAGTAACCCTACTATCCAGGTTCCTTCTCATAGCCCTATTATCCAGGCTTTCATCCCGAATAAACCCTACGACCCAAGTTCCTTCTCATAAGCCCTACTATCCAGGCTTTCATCCCGAAGAAACCCTACTACCCAGGTTCCTTATCATAAGCCCTACTATCCAGGATTTCATCCCAAATAAACCCTACGACCCAGGTTCCTTCTCATAAGCCCTACTATCCAGGCTTTCATCCCGAAGAAACCCTACGACCCAGATTCCTTTTCTCTTATCTCCAAACAACAATTTACAACACTGTAACACCTGGACTCGACCAGTTACGATCAATTTCACATCTCCCCAGTAAGTAGTTGTACAGCCTGGACCCTGACCAGATATGCAGTTCACTTCTACCTCCTCAATCAGGAGTTAGCTCCCCAGTAGATTAATGGACAACCGAAGCTCCTATACTCTGTTTTCCAAAGCGTGAATCAATATTCCCCGACGAAGTCCTCTTCAGTGGCAGGTACAGGAATTCTCGCAAAGGAATCTCTTATGCACTGATAGCTTTTTGGATGGCATCTTTAAGCCCATCTCCAACGATTCTCTATCGACTTCCAAATGGCATCTGTAATCCCATTCCTGATATCACTAATCGGTGTTACTTCATGCGAGTACAAATTTCTGGACACTCTAGTGTTCAATCATCTTCCACCTTCAGATCACGAAAGGCAAACTAGTCAATCTACATCCTCATGCTTAAGAAGATTGAACAGGGGAAGCTGTTGTACCCCAAAATTTTCCCTTCCATTTTACTTAACATGTGTTCATTAAGATACTCAACTTGCTCAAAGATACCCAAGAGTTGACCAGACAAACTCTCTTCTAAAGCAATGAACCTCCGACTAGGGTTTCCATTTCCATCAAGATAGTTGAGTCCAAAGGGCCTCATATACTCTCCATAGTCTTAATATGTTATCAAGATCATCCATGTCAAGTTTCATGCCTTGCACAAGAAGTTTGCTCAGTCAACTGCTCAAATGCTTGAAAATCAACTGTATTAGGTCAAAAGTCAAATGTGACTCACATACAGTCAAACTTCAATATTTTTGGTCAACATCAACATTTTGAAGTGATATCCATCATTTGATCAATGGTTGATCATGATTTCCCAATAAATGCTCCTAATTCATCAAAACTCAACAGTTGCTAAATTAGGGTTTCTTAGGAAAAGTCAACCAAACTTTGACCAAGCATAACTTTCTCATACTTTATCAGAAATTTCCCATCCAAGGCTCATTTTGAATATAATCCAATTCCCTACAAGTCATCTTCATCCCTCAACCTCAAAAAATGCACTCATGGAAAGATATGAATTCAGACATTATAGGTCATTCCAAAAACTCAACAAAAACACCTTTTGGGTCAAAGCTCCTTACATGAACATGGAAGATCCAATTGAGATGAAACAAAATAAGTTGCTTAGGGGACATCCTATGCTTTCTAAAAAGTCCAAGAACATCCTCTTAGGGTCAAAATTGAGAGAGATATGCATTATCAAAGTTGGCCATTTTTGGAAATTTGCACAAAGTCAACAATGCCCAAAGTTACATTTTTTCCACATGGGCCCATCTTTTCAAGATTGAATCTCAGTCCTAGCATGGTCCACGACCTATGGGGCCCTCCATGATTTATTTATTTGTTTATTTAATTTATTTTTATTTTTATTCATTTAAAAATCAAATAAAATCAAATAAATCCAAATAAATCATATCATTTGTTTTAGGAATGATTTTTATATTGAATGGAGATCTTATATGCTGTCAATAGCCAAGACAAACGTGCAAGATTGAAAAGAGAATAAATCTCTATATTTGGAAAGATTGGATGCAAGAATTGAAATTCATTATTCTTTAGATTCATTCTAATTTTGTGGACCTAATTTGATTCTCACATATATACAAGATCTTTCTAACCCTACAGAAGGAGATTGGTCACGTGCAGCCTGCCTCAAAAGCAAGAAAGAAAACTCAAATTTTTGATCAAAAAGAAGAGACTGAATCTTCCTCCACAGGCCAGTTCAGAGCATTCTAACGATCAAACCACATTCCTGGCAACCTCTTGAAGCTAATAGCATCACTTGCACGCATCAACACCTTCAGAACGTGCCATAACTGTATCACGGTTTATCCTCCATTCTTGAATTTGATTTTGGATATTTACGCATTATGAATAATTTCAAGACATCCATTCATGTTTGTATTGTCATTTAGAAGCTATCTGTATAAGTAATTATGAGTTTGGATGCGTATAAAGACATATGCCATTGTTAGGGTTTGAGGTCGTATTTTAGGGGTTTATGATACAGGCAAAATTAGAGCAAAAGAAGGACACTATCACGCTTGTGAGATTAAAATAAGTTGATCTATATGCTTGGAATGGATTTATCATGCTTGATATTAATTTTTGAGATTTACAGGGATATAGTTACAGCCATGAAACCGTAGGTAAAGGTCTCCATCTAAAACGACATTACCAGGGAAGAAGAAGAACGTGTGCCAATGTCCTGTTGGACCATTTGAAAATTCGCGCGTTTTCTTAGGCCAAGCACTCTGTTTGTATTATATTTATTTTATTTAATTAAGTATATGACTAACAAACTAGCACAGATGGCAAGGGAAGAAGGCATGTGAGAGGGAGGACCTGAGTTCGATCCCAGGTCCAGACCTTTTGCATTTTCTGAAGTTGTAATTCCAGATCCAGTGCACGTCATGTTCTGGGGACCACCACGCGCCCTCTGATCTCGTCCTTTGGATTCATCACCATGCAAATCCAACGTTCAACATATGTTAGTCCACCATGAACCCTCAGAAGCTGGTCCCAACAGATCAGGCGCAGAACCCTGGGCCACCAGCTTTGGGCCCAACACAGAATTATCAAGACACCCCCCAAGTTGCTCATCATATCAGGCCCATTCTCACTTTTTTTTATTCCCTTAATATTATTTATTATTTATTTATTGTTTGATTGTTTTACAAAAATCATTTTTTTTATTTAATCATAAAATCAGAAAATCAATAAAAATTAGATTCTAGTTTTTTTTTTATAAACATTTAATTGTAATTAATTAATTAGTTTAATTAGGTTAATCTAAATTCTTTTTTAATTAAAATTCAATAGGAAATTAGGTTAATTTAAAAACTCTTTTCCTTAATATAATTAAAAACAAATATAAATTAGGTTAATTTACGAGATTAATCACTTTTCTCAAGAAAACCCAAAAATATCTTTTCCTCATTCTCGTCTTAATTCTTCGCACGCATTTCATTTATTTATTTCGAATTATTTTATCTGCTTTGAGTATGTAATAGTTAATTATGTTTACTGTTTCGCATTTATCATTTTTTCCCAATTTTTGATTATGTAATCCCCTCCCCAAAGCCTTGTAATAGTTAGGGTTTTAATTTCTCGCTTTTAATTTCCGCAACTATTAAACTGTTAGATGTATGGATATTAGGATTGCATGCGAAAGGTAAATCAAATTAAAATGGTAGACAACCCTAATTGTGTAAAGATAATTAACTGAAAAAAGGCACACTTGCACATGCTCACTCCTAGGGTTTGTCCCCACTTGGTTTCCTCGGAAATAATGGTTGTGTCCCTCGAATGTAGGGATACCTTAGCAATGACCCGCGGTTCAAAGTCCTCATAAAGATCATAGTCCCTACTTATCCCTCGAGTTGCCTACAAATTGATCTTATGACGATAGTCCCTTCGAAATGCTAAGGTATCTTTACTTGTTGCCTTCAGAGACCATTTCATCCCTTTCGAACGTCCCTTACAAATCCAACGACGGAGCTACCTACTCCTTAATAGTAGAATAGTACTGTCTAAAGGAAACGGAAATGAACAGACTTTTTTTTGAGTAGGTAGAAAACTCTTAAGTACTTGCTCAAAACAAAAACTTTCCACACAAACACTTTTCAAAAAATAGTTTTCAAAACAACTTCGTCACACTCTTGAGGACCGATACAAGGGTTATCACGAAGTAAACAAAACTTTTTAAAACAAGCACACACAAGCAATTTAAAAATGAGCCAGTACCTAAGAGCCCGTGGAAAACCACGGATAGAAAGGGTACTCAAAAATATCTCGAAAAAAGGTTTTTTCTGTTCTTTTTCCTTTTCCTTTGTTGGATGAAATAAAAGTTGGTGGAGACTCTTGCTTACCGCGACATTTGCGAATAAAAATACAAACCAGTATAAACAGTCGGTTCTGCCACCGTATCACAACAACCAACATATTATATTACAAACTCAATCCTTAATGTGTCATCTTCTTCTTTCTCGCGCCCGCTTCCTTGGACAAGATTTTTTAATTTGTAACTTATTCATCTCTCAACCATTTGCAAAAGTACAAACCTGAAACTTGCTCCATTTTTTACCACGATTCCAACCATATGAATTTCATAAAATATAAATCAAAGATGAGTGAGAATTTTGTTTGGCCCCAAAATAAAACCTAACTTTTATGGATTTTCAGTTCTAAAATTCTCAATGCATGGTTAATAAAAATGAAATGTAAGCATATGGTTAACTTCAGGGCAATGATATCTACATTTTATCTTCACAAATGAACCACTAATGATGCTTGTATGAAGAGTTCAAAGTCAAGAAAAATTAATTTGAAACTGGAATTCGTGTTTTGATTTAAAGCACATTTCAAGGTGTTGTGATGATCAAAATAGCTTCAATGAACCTCCAGGAAGCTAATGCAATGATTAGTTTGGATTGAGGATGGCTGAATCATGCTGGAGAAGTCAATGTGCAACACCTTGTTTTTGGTTATGTGGGATGGTGATGGAGGTCTTACAGTTCCAAAACAAGGACAAGGATGGGTTGTATTTGATGTAAGGAAGCTTTAGGATCGATTTGGAGAAGAAACGCACGAGTGAATTATGAGATGGAAGTTTTTGGGCAGAAATGACAAGTTATGGAGGTTTGAATGCAATTCTGAGTTTGAGGGAGTTTCAGAGCTTGTAATTTCGTTTCTTAAGTTGCATAATAATGTCTAAATTTATAGGAGAAGGTTTGAAGGCTTGGAGAGGTCAGAAACAAAAGTTCATATGTTATGGATTTTTGCCTTGTTTTTGAAGCAAATTGAAAAATATAGTTCCAATGCATAGCAAAAGCATGGCCTGAGTAGTTAGAGGCTCTATACAAGTTTCTTATGGATTTGAGATTGGAGAGTTGAATTTGTGATTAAAGTCACTTTACCAGAATGTCAATGTTACTTTGTACCATTAATGGAAATGCAACTTAGATAAGAGCTTAAATGCTTGGACAATGACTCTATTAGTTGTGTAATTAATTGATTATGGAGTGAAACACAAGTTAGAATCCCTCAAAAAGCAAGATTATGCAGCATGGTTGGAGATTGGATCAAATGTTCATCAAGAAAATGACCTATAATTCAAGTTTGTGAGGCCATCTTCATATCATCGAAACTTCTAGCTCAAGCATGATCTCTTCAAGTTCTTTGAAATTTTGGAAAGCTTGAAACATTATCTAAAATCTTCATGTTGACCATTTTGATAAAATCATCTTGGAGCTTGGTGAAAATTGGCCAAGTAGTTGGGACAAAAATCTTCCTAAACTAGGTCAAATTTTCACTAAGTGTTTTAGAAAAAGTGCATGACTTCATGGATTCATAATTCAAAATCCAGGAATTTCTAGGACATGATCAATAGAAAAGTTGTAGATCTCATCAAGATCTACAACTTTCATGTTGAAAGTTTTCTTTGAATCATCTTGCATCTTGGTAAAAAAAAGTCATGAAGTAGTGAAATTATCATGTTTAAAACACTTAGAAAAATTTCTAAGTCTTGAAAAGTTTGGCTTTTCAAATTGACTTTTGAATTTCTTGATTTCTTGATGATAAAGCTTCATATTTGTGAATGTCTTGATGAATTGTAATCTTTGAAACTCAAATTTGATCAAAAAGTCAAAGTTTGACTTTTTGTGCATCAGTTGAATTTTTATCAGTTGGCCAAAAATTCAACTATCAATCCATTGATCTTGAGGAATGTTTTGAACCATGAGATTAGGTCAAAATGTTGTACTTGAAACCTTGAGATTATGCTTCAAGCCATTAGGTCATGCATTAGGTCAAAAGTCATTTATCAGTATATTACAGTCAAAACCCTAATTTGACCATTTTGCTCTTTTGGTAAATTGAGTGCTTTTCTTGAGGGATTATGATCAATACTTGATCAATTGATGCATAGGACTTTAAGATGGTAATGTTGGCCAAAAATAATGAATTTTGACTGTATGTTGACTATAGTTGACTTTTTACCCAATATAGTTGGTTTCAGTCATCTGGTCAATTGATTGAGAAAATTTGTGATTCAAGACTTGAAACTTGACATGAGTATTATTAGAGATCTATAATGATGAATGAAGGTCATTTGAGTCATTAGATGTCCAATTATCCATGTGAAAATCAAAACCCTAATTTGAGGCATTAGTGTTTAAGAGATGGTTTGAGCTAGTCAACACTTGTGCAAGCTTGAGTTATTGGAGATCTTATGTGAAATGTCTTGAGAAAAGAGAGGGAAAATTTTGGGGTACAACACACATTATCAGCAGGAAACTCTATCGTGTGATTGATTTTATGATCAATTTGCATAATTTTGTTTCTTCTCTTTCGAGTAAGTTTTTAATTTTTTCTTCATCTTGTAGATTAAATTTTAGCGTGTTATTCTATTATATTTTTGTATAAGTTCTATTGAAAATTTGCATAATTTTGTTTCTTCTCTTTCGATTAAGCTTTTAATTTTTTTCTTCATCTTGTAGATTAAATTTTAGCGTATTATTCTATTATATTTTTGTATAAAATTCTATTGAGAATTTTGTTTAGTTAACACAATTAAATTTTCTATCAATGATAAATTCTTGAAGCATCCCTGAAGGAATGTTCAAAGAATTTGGTCAATTTTTATGAAAATATCAACTGTAATTTTCATGCATCCTTGAAGAATTGCATGAATAACGTGCATCCCAGAAGGATTACATGAATAATGTTAAAATATCTTAGGACGATTGCTTAAAGAATCATTTTTTTATCGATGTGATGATTAGTGACATGAATTTGAAGGTTTTTATCGAGCTTCCTAGAAGAATTGTGAAAAGAATTGTCTCTTTTTGATCACTACAAAGACCATTTATGATATATAATTCTTAAAGAGTTAAAATTTTAAAATAAGGGGTTCTCACACCTTAAAAAGTTGTATCTATAATATTATTGAATCTTATAATAATTTCATCTATAATATTAATGAATCCCTGAATGATTGCATCTGTTATGTTAAAAAAAATTAGAAAAATCATTGCATCAATATTGCTATCGAATTTTAGATGGATTGGATCAATAATAGTGAAGTATCTCAGAAGGATTTCACAAAATTTTTTGTGTTTCAATGTAAAAAAATTTGCAATATACTCATAAACTGATTGTCATTTTAGAAGAATGACATGGGTGACTCTAACACATCTCAGAAGGATAACTAAAAAATTCATCTTAATTTATTATTTTGATCTAAAAAAACTTAACCTGTAATATGCTCATTAAAAGATTGTCATTCTAGAAGAATGACACAAATAATTTTAACGCATCCTAGAAAGATTGTTATATTTTTTAGATCATTGTTTATGACAAATTATTTTTATAATTCCTTAAGAACTTATCAAGCATCACTAAAGGATAGCAAAATAAATTATTTATATAGTTCCTGAAGAACTTATCCATCCCAGAAGAATAGTAAAACAAATTAATTATATGACGATATAATTTTAGTGATATAATTTTGTATGATTAAATATGTTTAATTTTATAAAGAATATCGTATCAGCGTCACAATAAGCGGCATGCGCTAGTTTTTGAAAAGTCCTCAATGAGGATTATTGTTTGATAATCATATGATTAAAGTGTTTAATCATAAGATACTATTATATTAGTTTTGAATTATATTGAAGGTATCGAATATATTTGTATTATACAAAAGAATTTGGAAAGAAAATATATTATAAAAAGCTACCGGCTTTTTCCTCGGGCTTGTACTACATTATATTAGTACAATTGAAGCACATATAATTGTAAACCATGAGTTTACAAATTACAACCGGTTGGATCATCTCGGATATAATATGATGCGAATAATTAGTATTGAAGAACCAGAAGTTTCTTCAATCCAGTAAATTCTTGTGTGTTTCTAAAGGAAAATAAAAATCAGAGAAATTGAACTTTTCATGACATTAATTATTGCGTCGATTAAAATATTATGCAAAATATTTATTGTCTACTACAAACCAGAAGTTTGTGAAATTAACGATCTCATTTTCTGAATTTTTTTCTTTCCAGAACTTTCTTGATAAGTATTGAAATATGCCTTAAAAACCTTTGTTGATGAAGAGAAAGAAAACATGTTTCAAGATTGCCAAAAAATCAAGAAGCCGAAAAACAACAAGAATGTCCAGATTGGACGGTTCACAAATTTCGAGTTTGACCGGTTCGTTTTGCGGATTCATTATTTAATGTTAGAATATTGGATATATATTAATTTAGAAATAGTCTAAATTAATATAAAATATATTATAAGATACTTATAATATTTTATTCTAATAAGTAATGAGTTGTGTTTTTTAGGCTTGGGTTTTTACTATTATAAATATGTATCTCTTTGTTGTGTTTAAAGTGTGACAATCTTAGAATTTACACCAACAAGGGTTTAAAGGCATATCATAGGGTTTTTACTATTCTCAAGGGAAACCTTATAAAGCAAAGGATTTTGGAAACCATTGGAGTTACCTACGATTATTTGGAATTAGGAAACACTTGCTTACACATTGGATTTGAGTTATTCATATATGAATAAGGTTGAAGATGTTGGGAAACACTTGGTTAGAAAATAGGGATAATATTTGGGAGCCTTCAGGGTTGTTCTTGGGAACCTAAGTCAAATGTTATTTTCGTGTAACTCATATGTAATCTCTTGTAACAACTTTCTGAGTATAGTGAATTAGATAATTCTCTCTCTCTCTCAGAGTAGATCGTTTGATCGAACTGGGTAAACAAACCTTCGTCTTTTTTTTCACCTTATTATGTTATATTATCTGTGTACGAATTATTTTTGATGTAGACCATTTATTTTGATTGCTACTATTCTCTTCCTCACAAGTTAATATTGAATTTTGTCGTAATTAACAACAAGATTCACAACAAGTGGTGCGGTGAGCATGGAGCAAAGAGGTATTGAGCACCATGGGTAGATGGGAGATCGAGAAATTTTTTAATAACAACAAATTCAGGTTGAAATTAAGATGCAAGCAATTTTAATTCAAGAAAAGTGTATCGATGCTTTGAAGGGTGAAGTATTGATGCCTGCAGGACTTACACAGGTACATAATACCGATATGTTGGATAAGGCTAGGAGTGCCATTATCTTGTCCCTCGGGGATAAATTTCTAAGAGAGGTCTCCATAGAGAAAACTGTGGTTGCTATGTGGGAAAAACTTGAATAATTATATATGATTAAGTCTTTGGCTCAGATGTTATGTCTAAAACAACAACTCTATTCATTCTGAATGGTGGGGCAAAAATCCATAGTTGAGCAGCTTACAAAATTTCACAAGATTATTGATGATCTTGAGAATATTGATGTGAAGATTGATGATGAGGACAAGACTTAACTATTGTTGAGTTCATTACCCATATCCTTTGAGCACTTTAAGGATTCCCTTCTTTATAGTAAGGAAGATACTATTACTTTGGGTGAAGTCTAGACGATAGTGAAATCCAAAGAATTTTCAAAAGCGAAAGATTTGAAAATTAGTGATAGTGCTGGAGGCTTAAATGTGTCAAGAGAAGGAGGTGAGCATAAAGGGATGTCCAAGTCAAAGAGGTATGACAAATCAAAGGTAAAATGTTTTAATTTTATGAAAATCTGTCACTTTAAAAGGGACTGTCCTGAGGGAAAGGTCGATGAAGATTTTGTTCAAGATGTAGTTGCCTTGGGTGAGGAAAGTTATGAGGATGTCAATGTACTATTAGTATCGAGTTTGTAAACTGAAGATAGTTGAGTCATTGACTCGGGTTTCTCTTATTACATGTGTCCAAGAATAGAATACTTTGAAATGTTGAAGATGGTTCAAGGTGGAGTTGTTCGCCTTGGTGATAATAAGGCTTGTAAGGTTAATGGTATTGATACAATCATACTTAAAATGTTTGATAATCATGAACTTCTTATTCATAATGTGAGGCATGTTCCAGAACTCCATCAAAACTTGTTATCTATAAGTATGTTTGATGATCTAGGCTATTGTACTAGAGTTGTACATGAAGTTTTAAAGATTTCACGACATGAAATGATTATTGCTAAAAAGGTTTAAAGTATATGGTCTATATATTTTTAGAAGATTCAAATTTTGTTCATTCATCATTATCTAGTGGAGGCTTTCATGACAAGGAAGAACTATGAGATTTGAGTTTAAGGAGTTATGAATGCCTTGATAAAGTTTCAGAGGAGTATAATGAATTTTGCAGAAATCAAAGGATAAAAATTCATGTTACCGTAGAGTTGTTATTGAGTTTTTGGGGAAGAGTTGAGGTTAAAACAACATACTTGGTTGGTAGAAAATTTCTTCAGAGGGAAATAGTGAAAACCAAGGGAGAAATCTTGGAGAAACTATAACGGAGAAAACTCAACTTGAGGTGGAGTTTCCTACTATGTATACTAGTAGTAGTGAGAGAATGATTACAGATATCTCTGATTATCATTTGACTCATGATAAGGTAATGAGGTTTATTGTAGCATCTCAAAGGAATGGCTATGCTAGCCTTGGATATTATGTTTTTAATGTGGTTGGAGGAATTCAAAATAAAAGAAGAAAAACCTTCAGGGAGGCATTTGAAAACTTATGTTTTTAATGTGGTTGAGGGATGCAAAATAAAAGAAGAAAAATCTTCGGGGAGGCATTTGAAAACATGTGGAGTCAAGGATGGTTGAAAAATCATACTTGTAGGCTTGTTAAATTACATAGGAAGAAAAAGGTAATTGGAAAAAAGTGGATGCAAGTGACGAGATCAAGATTTAAGAGTTGTTTGAATTTAATCAAGGCTATTGATTAGAGTTTCAACCTGGTAGAGAGAAACAATGTTGTTGATGGTTAAATCTGTATCAACACGGTTTAAAGTCAATATAGAGATTGTTGGTATATGCCTTACAAACCTTTGTTGATTAATAGAAAGAAAACATGTTTTGAGATTATAAAAAAATCAAGAAGCTGAAAAACAACAAGAATATCTGGATTGAGCGGTTTACAGATTTCTAGTTTAGCCAATTCGGTTAGCGGATCCATTATTTAATGTTAGAATATTGGATATATATATATATATATATATATATATATATATATATATATTAATTTAGAAATAGTCTAAATTAATATAAAATATATTATAAGATATTTATAATATTTTATTTTAATAATTAATCGGTTGTTCTTTTTGGGCTTGGGTTTTTGCTATTATAAATATATATCTCTTTGGTGTATTTAAGTGTGACAATCTTAGAGTTTACATCAACAAGGGAGAGAAAGTTTTTAAAGGCATATCATAGGGTTTTGGTTATTCTCAAGGGAAACCTTAGAAAGGAAAGGGCTTTGGAAACCTTTGGAGTTATCTAATGTTATTGGGAATTGGATTTGAGTTATTCATATATGGATAAGGTTGAAGAGGTTGGAAAACACTTGGATAGAAAATAGGGATAATATTTGGGAGCCTTCAGGGTTGTTGTTGGGAACCTGAAGGCAAAGACTATTTTCTTATAACTCATATGTAATCTATTGTAACAACTTTCTTAGTATAGTGAATTGGATATCTGCTCTCTCCCCCAGAGTAGATCGTTTGATCGAACTAGGTAAACAAACATTCGTCTTTTTTCTCGCCTTATTTTGTTATATTATTTGTGTACAAATTTTTATTTCTATAGATAATTTATTTTGGTTGCTACTATTCTTTTCCTCACAAATTGGAACTAGGTGGAGTTCTACAAATGGTTCACAATCAAGACATTTGATATTCATCAAGTCTTTGACTCAGGGGGGGTTTTCATAACAAGGATAAGTGTTTCTTACCCTTCTTATTTTTTACTTCCTTTGATTATGTACAAAATTGTGCCATCAAAATGCATATTTTTGTCATCATTAACAAGGGGGAAATTGTTAGAACAAGATTTGGTTCTACAATTTTATCTATGAGTATTGATGATAACATAGAGTATATTTGTATGAACAATTTTGGTACTCTAATGTGTAGTATTTGTGAGTATCTAACAAACAGGTTCTGCTTCTGATGAATGGCGTGACTAAGACATTAGAAGAGACAAGTTCCGCTTCTGCGCTACATAAGTTATGATGAACAGTAGCAAGACACTCCAGAAGACTCTGAAGTGTAGGCTCTGATATGAAGTCTAAAGAAACCAGTCAGAAGATCTGAAGGCAGAAGTTCTACTAAAGTCCAGATGCTAAAGACTCATGTTTCTGAAGATAATGTATTCTAAAGAAACCAGTCAGAAGATCTGAAGACATAAGTTCTAATGAAGTCCAAATGCTAAAGACTCATGTTTCTGAAGACAACATGTTCTAAAGAAACCAGTCAGAAGATCTGAAGACAAAAGTTTCTACTAAAGTCCAGATGCTGAAGACTCATGTTTCTTAAGACAAAGGATTCTCAAAGACCAAGTGTAGAAGATTCTGAAGACGCAATTTTGAAGACTCTGAGGAATTTAATTTTTGAAGACCCAATGTGATCGGTGGATCTGGAACTGACTGTTTAACGCTGGTTCGCGAAATGTCGCGGAAGCAAGAGTCGCCACCGTCTTTTATTTTCTCCAATAGGAAAGGACAAAAGCACAGAAAAATTCCTTTAAAGAGATTGCTCTCGGTTCGGGAGGTAGGTTATAGAAAGGGAAGGTGTTAGCACCCTTTCTATCCATGGTTATCCGTGGGCTCTTAGATACTTGCTCAATGTGTTTTCAAATTGTTTTGCGTGCTTTTCAATGTGGGTTTAAAAAGTTTCTTTGAAAAATTTCAGATCGACTCGTACGTCAGAGTGTTTGAAAAGTTTGCTTTGAAAGCTTTTGAAAATGTGTCAGTGTGAAAAGTCTTTTTGAATTTGTTTTGAGATTAGAGCAAGTATCCTTGAGAACCTACCTACCCTAAGGAATTCGTCTGTGTAGATGTCCTTTAAAGTAGTGCCATCCCACCATTGAGAGGTAGGTAGCACCACCGTTGGAGGTGTTCGGGTCAATTCGGGTTTATCGGGACATGGTGATCACCGGAGCAATGGGAAGACACCTTAGAAGCTACCCTCATGCCAGGTTCTCGGATCATGAGGACTTACTAAGACGTCCTCTACTCGACGACCACCTTTCGAAAGGCAACAGTGAGGCGTACCCTAGAGGTGGTGTGTGCGCATTGTGTGTCATGTTTCAGTTATTTGTCTTGTCATGTTTGAAGTGTTCTACGCTTGATTTTAATTTGTCCATTCATTCTTGCATGCATATTTAACAGTTATAAGTTGCGAGGAAATAAAGCTAGACTATTACAAATGGCGCGGGTCCACATCGCCAAAATTAAACCGGACCCGATTTAGCGGAAAAATAAATAATGCGAAGAAATAAAGTGCGAAAAGTAAATTACATGGCTTAGGGACAATTACATAATTATAATTAAACGACATAAGATAAATGCGCGAATTAAATAATTAAGACGAAACTAGGGCGTTGGACCCTTTTGCAAATAATTAGAATTAATAAGGACTTGAAAATTAAAATTAAATGAGAATGATATTTTGTGTTTTTTAGATTCAATAAGGAAAAGAAGTCAATTAAATTAAACGGCGAACCCTAATTCTAATATTTTTTAATTATTAAGAAAGAATTAAAATATGACCTAAATTAAACCTAATTCATTTATGTATAATTTAAATAGGAAAATAAATAAATAAATAATAATTATTATTATGGAAAAAAGGGAAATGAAAAGAATTAACAATTAAAACCTAAATTCTACATTTTTGGATTTTTATTAAAAAAAGGAATTAAAATTAAAACCTAATTACACTACATAATTTACATTCTAATTTATTTATGAAAATAATTATAATGAAATTTATATTTTTTGTATTTTCTGATTTTTATAATGTTTTTATATTTTATAGAAAAAATAAATTAATTGAACTAAGACAATAAAATAAATAAAACAACCAAAATAAAAGTGAGAAGAAAAGTATAAAATGCAAACCAGGGTGGGGTGTTGCCCCAAATAAGGAGGTTTAAATTTGAGAGGCCTGGCCCAACAAGCTGGAAATTGGTTGACTTTTTGGATTGGGTATGATGCATTGACTAGGCGTAGGTGTCCCTTGAATTCTTGGCCGTTGATCTAACGTGGGAATGGACGTGGCATACTTGATCTGGATGGTATATGGTGGTCCTCAGTGCCAGCGTTGCATAGGAATCTGCATTGGAAAATAATAAGAGAAATTGCATAGACCTGGGACTTGAACCCAGGTCTTTGAGGTTACAAACGTAGCGTGTTACCACTGAGCCATCACGTTCACATTTAATATATAATACAACACAAATAATATAAAAAGAACACGTTAATGCTGTTGGAAATTCGCGCGCAATTCAAAAGAGCCAATAGCTGATGGACACGCACTCGTCTTCTTCCCCACCCTGTAAAACAAAACAAAAGAGCAACGGTTTTTTCAACGTTGCGTTAGGGGTGATTCAAGAAAATAGCGAATAGCTCCCTATGGACCATAAATTTATCGCGAGGGTTCAAATTGCTTCGTCTTAACTTGCTCAATTCAACCATGATACTCACAAGCCCTAATTTTTCCTCTATAGAAAATCCCCAATTTCAAAAACCTGCAACCCTAGAAAACGCATATGGTGGAATCGTGTATGATCAATGAAAACGCAATTAAACACCACAGTTAGCTTTAGAACATTAATATGAACATGAATCAACAAAGAAAAATGCATAAAGATGATGGAATCATGCAATGCGATTTCAAGATTTTTGAGGTTCAGTTTGAGTTCTAACTACCAACTCAGGATGTTTTTGCTGTTGTTAATGATTGGAATATATCCAAGGATGTCTCAGGATGCTAATGGAATCAAGATTGAAGCTTGAATCGACCTCTAAGGCACTTTTCAGATTTGAGTTTTTTATGAAAAAGTTCAAGAGTGCAATGGAGTTTTGGGCGCAGTTTTCAGTCTTGTTGGCTTAGGGTTGTGATCTCATACTTGTATGGAAGCAATTAGGTTAAAAAGATTCAATAAAATCCATGTCCATAATTGTTTTCAATCTTTGATTTGTTAAGGATCTTTTACAATCTTTTTTCATGGTTCTTGTGTCAATTAGGTTTCAATCAAGCCAAAACCTTCTATATCAGCATGTGCACGAGATCTCAAGTCCAAATCATGCATAAAAAGATTTGTTTAGGTTAAGGTTATATTTTTCATGAATTAAAATGATTTAAATGAATATAAATTAATATAAATTCAAATAAATAATTAAAAAATATGAAAATACTTCCCTTTGGGCCTAGTGGTCGTGCATAGGCTTGGCATGAAGAAACTTGGAAGAAGATTGGGCCCATTTGCATTTTTAGGCCTTTTGCATCAATGTTGACTTTCAAAAATTTCCAAAAATTCCCCAACTTCCACAAGGCATAACTTGGTCAATTTTTAAGCTTTTCACATGTTCTTGGACATTTTGGAAAGGTCTTTGAGTCCTTTAACCAATGCCTTTGGTCCCATGTCATTTTTATTTACCAATCTCAAGTTATGGCCTTTGACTTAAAGTCACTTTTTGTTGACTTTTGAAAATGACCTATAATGTTGAAATTGATAACTTTTTGTGAGAGCATTTCTTGGACTTGGAACATGAAGATGAATTGTAGGAAATGTCTTTCTCTTCAAAATGGGCTTTGGATGGAATTTTTCTGATAATCCATGTGAAAGTTATGCCCTGGTCAATTTCAGTTGACTTTTTCAGCTGTCCAAATATAGCAACTTTTGCATCTTTGATGATTTCTGAGCCAAATTTTGAGAATCATGATCAAGCATTGATCAAATGATGTTTGTGGCTTCAAAATGATATGTTGACCAAAAATTTGAACTTTTGACTGCCAAATGACCATTTTGCCCCTACAGTTGACTGTAGTGCAATCTAGGGTTTTGACTGTGCAATTTTGAGCTGAATGCCTTGCAACTTGACATGAGGATGCTTGACCACATTTGTAGGTGTATGAGACTTGATTGGGCCTTTGAAAAGTTCATTTGCTTGACCAGAACTCAAACCCTAGTTTTGACTGTATAGGAGACAGTTGAGCTGCACAACCCTGGGGAATTTTGTGACCTTGACTTTGACAATTCTTGATGAATATGGGAGGGCAAATTTTGGGGTACAACAGTTGCCCCTGTTCAATCTTCTTAGACCTGAGGATGCAGATTGGCTGACGTGCCTTTCGTAATCCGAGGGTAAAAGATGATTGAACACTAGAGTGCCCAGAAATTTGCGCTCACATAGTGACGATGATGGGGGAATGGGCTTATAGATGCCATTTAGAGGTTGCTGGATAGGATGATGGGCTTATAGATGCCATCTGGACGTTGATCGCGTAGGAGATTCCTTAGCGAGAACCTGCATACCTGTAAAACAGAAAAAATGAGTACCTGACACGTCGCAGGAGCTGATTTTAGATGCTTGGTATAGATGTGTCCTGACTAGTTACAGGAGCTGGGTCTGGAGCTTCAAACGCTGATGAATGAACCAGGGATGGTTATTGCCTTAGCATGAATGGTAAGAGAACCTTGAATGATTTCAACCTCAACAACGCTCGTTGAGAAAATCTTGATGAGAATTACCATCTTCGTAGTGTCAGGAAGAGAACCAAAGGACATTATAATCTCAAAGGGAGTCACCTCACTCGCCGTTGGAGAGGGAACTATAGGAAATTATAATCTGAAAGGAAATATCACCTCACTCGCCGTTGGAGAGGGGATCATAAGAGAATATCGTCTCACGCTCATGCCGGAGAGGGGAACATCTGAAGAAGGAATTACCACCTCACACGCCGTTGGAGAGGGAACCATAAGAGAATATCACCTCACGCTCATGCCGGAGAGGGAAACATCTGAAGAAGGAATTATCACCTCACACGCCGTTGGAGAGGGAACCATAAGAGAATATCACCTCACGCTCATGCCGGAGAGGGAAACATCTGAAGAAGGAATTATCACCTCACACGCCGTTGGAGAGGGGACCATAAGAGAATATCACCTCACGCTCATGCCGGAGAGGGGAACATCTAAAGAAGGAATTACCACCTCACACGCCGTTGGAGAGGGGACCATAAGAGAATATCACCTCACGCTCATGCCGGAGAGGGAAACATCTGAAGAAGGAATTACCACCTCACGCGCCGTTGGAGAGGGGACCATAAGAGAATATCACCTCACGCTCATGCCGGAGAGGGAAACATCTGAAGAAGGAATTACCACCTCACGCGCCGTTGGAGAGGGGACCATAAGAGAATATCACCTCACGCTCATGCCGGAGAGGGAAACATCTGAAGAAGGAATTACCACCTCACACGCCGTTGGAGAGGGGACCATAAGAGAATATCACCTCACGCTCATGCCGGAGAGGGAAACATCTGAAGAAGGAATTACCGCCTCACACGCCGTTGGAGAGGGGACCATAAGAGAATATCACCTCACGCTCATGCCGGAGAGGGAAACGTCTGAAAAAGGAATTACCACCTCACACGCCGTTGGAGAGGGGACCATAAGAGAATATCACCTCACGCTCATGCCGGAGAGGGGAACATCTAAAGAAGGAATTACCACCTCACACGCCGTTGGAGAGGGGACCATAAGAGAATATCACCTCACGCTCATGCCGGAGAGGGAAACATCTGAAGAAGGAATTACCACCTCACGCGCCGTTGGAGAGGGGACCATAAGAGAATATCACCTCACGCTCATGCCGGAGAGGGAAACATCTGAAGAAGGAATTACCACCTCACACGCCGTTGGAGAGGGGACCATAAGAGAATATCACCTCACGCTCATGCCGGAGAGGGAAACATCTGAAGAAGGAATTACCGCCTCACACGCCGTTGGAGAGGGGACCATAAGAGAATATCACCTCACGCTCATGCCGGAGAGGGAAACGTCTGAAAAAGGAATTACCACCTCACACGCCGTTGGAGAGGGGACCATAAGAGAACTTCTACTGAGTCTTTATCAGAAAAATCTGTTTGGAGTCGATTTAACTGGACTAGAGAAATCCTTGAAATATGTTTGAGAATTTCAACTGCATCTTTCCTGAAAGGTAAAGGTCAGTTACATGCAATGCATGGTATGGATCAAGCAATGATGTTCTCAACATAAACGAGATTCATATGATATGATGCAGTGCGTTATGCATGCTATGATGATGTATGTAACGTTTTATGTATGTTTTCGTCTAGGAAAATAAATCCTTGGCGGGTGCCGGGAAGTCATATCCTGGGCTGATGTTGAGGAGGAGATTTTGCTTCCGCTGTGGATGATTGTTGCAAGAATACCGGTAGGAGAAGATAACTCCGTTAAGGAATAAACTTGGCAAACGAAATGATTCTGCGGGAGAAAAGATACTCTAGCGATCATGCTGGGGAGTACTACTCTGTGGGGATAGCGATGCTTTGCTGAGTTGATGAAGATAACTCCGTTGGGGATACCGTTGTTGTCGGAAGTGTTGATAGACTTCGCTGGGGGTAGGAAGATACTTTGCCGAGGACGCTCTTTCCGTGGCTTTTGGCTGAGGATAACCCAGTTATATCCTGTTAAGGAAATAACTCTTTAAATCAAGCCGAACGACGCGTTCGTGTTCTGCGAGGGTAAGCTTCCAGAATCTACTGGGGATGAGCTTACTGCTTGAGGAGATGGATTCCACCTTTTCTGGGGGAGCTGGATTGGACTCTCCTGGGGAAGTATTGAACTGTATTGGTTATGTTCTTCAACGGACCCTACCTTGACACCTTAGAGGACAGAGCAATCAGATTGCTTAGACCACCCATTATTGCCACTGTTTCTGATGTGGGAGCGGAAGATACCTGTGGAGGTGCTTGATAGCTGTTGATGGACAAACCTTCTTCTAGTAGGCAGGTGACAAGATGACAGGACATAGTCGTACGTTTTGATCCCTAATTTTTGCCTGGACCGCCCTTTCGGGTTTTCAGTCCACCGGGATACCCTTTTTTGCCCAAGCCGCCTTTTCAGGTTTTCGACTTGCCGGGTGTACAGATTTTTTCATTTCATCCCTTCATTTTGCCCGAACCCTTTTGGTTCGCCGGGAAGCCCTAATTTTTGCCTAGGTATGTCAACCTAGCGGGTCTTTGATTATGTGTAGTATTTTTCGACTATGTCCATGTTCAGGGAATGTAGGGAGTTGCCCCTGTTGGAAGTATTTTGCCACGCCACCAGAAGGTGTTTGATCAGACAAGATTCGTTGTTGAAATGCCCCAAGTGACTCAGGCGGAGATTTGCCCCAGGCTATTTGGTCTTTGAGATATTCTCCGAACCTTGGCTTAATTACCCCAGATAATGGACCATGGTCATGTCTGTCCCTTGATTGGAGGTACTTCTGTTCATTAGGCATTCGTCGTGCGAACTTCTATGCTGTTCAAACAAAAAGTCATATGCAAACAAAGTTATGTTAAAAATGCAAAGCCTATGTCTGTCTTGAAGATTTTGAAAATGCATTCTTTTTTTCCATAAAACAAATGAATGTTTGTAAAACGTGATGTCAACTTCGTATTTACCGTAGGCCTTCAGGAGTCAGGATACCTTTCGTAACAGTATGCTTTCGAACTAACCCATGCTTCAGCTAGGACTTTTAAGGGTTATAACGTGGCTTGGTTCACGGTTTAAGAAACAAAGGATAAAGGCTCAAACTATTTGTACCCACCCGCTCTTCGTGATGTTCTCCAAACCTAAACTCAGTTGATCATACGTTAGACCTTGTTTGAGTCTTTGCTCTGATTTTCCGGTGATGGTTCGGATATTGATGATTTATTTTGACTAGGCAGTCGTTTTTTGCTTTGGTTGAGGGTTTGTGAGACCTCTTTCTTGATTTTTGTTATCCCTTTCTTTTTTTGCTTGGACTGTTTCCTTTTTGGAATTACAGCCAGCGGGATGCCCCAGTTTCATAAGTCCCCTTTGTAGGTTTAGACTTTTTGGGCTTTTCATTTATGATTTTTTTTTTATAACAACTGCCTGTCTTTATGATTGTTCTGAACCATCACTGTTTTTTCGTAAGGATCTCTTTGGTGCCATTCGTTATGCACTTGGATCAACTGAGAAGACTACCCTGCCCCGGGTTATGATAAAGGGTTTCAATTTTCGAAAATAAAAACTCCTGCTTCTTTGGCTCAGATGGGTTGACGAGGGTTTATCATCCTTATAACTCCAGTGTTTAGGGATTGAAACAATGCCTGTACCTCATCAGCGGGGTCTGTTCAAAAGCATACTGTAATGATTGTGGTATCGTTTTCGTCATCCTCCCTCAAGAGGCTTAGAGCTAGATCAAGAGCTGACATCAGAAAAAATATGAAAATAATTTGCATTTAGTGAATACGAATATATTGTTTCAGAACAGACATAAGCGATGCATTAATGAAATAACAATGTTTTAACATGAATAAATGTTTAAACAAAAGAAAATCACAACTTGAATTCGAATGAACAAAAAGTGCTTTCTATCCTAGCCATGTTTTGGCATGGGAGCAGTGATCACGTTGGGAGTCTCGGGTACTTTAAACTGAATCTCCCCGGCATCGATCATGCCTTGAATCTTGTACTTCAGCGCCCAACAATCCTCAGTATCATGCCCCGGGCTACCAGAATGGTAAGCGCACCTTGCTTCTGGGTTGTAGCTTGGAGAGGAGGTCTTTGGATTTGCAGGAGGGTTGATCACCGCAATCAGATTCATCCTTAACATGTGTTGCAAGGCTCGTGACCATGGCATGTGGATATTGGTGAATTGTCTCTTAGGCTCGTCCGGCCTGTTCTGATCAACCTGCTGTTTCTGGCGAGGTCGTGGTTGAACCTGTGAAGTAGTAGCAACTCGGAGAGGTCTATTCACTGGACCCGACCTTTGCCCTCTTGGGAACTGTTCCATGACCTGGTCCCTGATTTGGGCTGGTTGCTTCATGCCTTGAGAAAGCTGACTGACCATGGCTCTCAGCTCTCCTTGTTCCTGAGCTAAACCTTGAATGAGGGCCCTTTGCCCCAGCATCTGGGTTTTCAATGTGTCTACCTCAGCTTGTAGACGTTTCAGCTGTTCGTCCTTGTCATCTTCAGGACTTTTTCTGATCAGATTCCCCATGAGGAGTGCCCTCAACTCTTCCTGCCCCTTGGATAGACCTAAGAAAATTTCCCTGAACTGAGACTCGTGAGCGTGAAGGTCCTGGTTATCTTGTTGCGAGGCCATTGCTGAAATAAACAGCGAGAAAGGTAAGTGACCTGCAAAAGGGATACCTGTAATGCAATGATGTGTATGATATGCATGCAATGTTTTCAAGGACCTCACAGGGTAAACAAGAAAGTTGTTAGCATCGGAGTTTATAGCTTGATTGAAGGAAACCCGTGTTGTTGAGAATTCTTCTTCAAGGGTCAAAGGCTCACCATATCCAGTGGGTCATAGCCCCTGACAACCTTGGCTAGAGGAAAATAAGTCCTCTTTGCCCCTGGCTAGACAGTTGGTTCATCATGACCTGCATCACAAGCCCTTGAGATCCTTGAAATGGGTTAGGATGTATGCAATGGTATGCAATGGTATGATGTCATGCTATGCATGGGGTGATGTAGGTAAACCCTGCTATGAGTACCAATTAAGGACTATAAACAGACCCTGCAAGAAATTCAGTATACTTTGTTATGAGTCCTAATTAAGGACTATAAACAAAACCTGCAAGAGATCTAGTAAACCCTGTTATGAGTCCCAGTTAAGGACTATAAACAACACCTGCAAGAAATTTGGTAAACCCTGTCATGAGTCCTATAAACAGAACCTGCAAGTGGTTAGTACACCCTGTTATAAGTCCTAATTAAGGACTATGAACAAAACCTGCAAGGCATCAGGGGTCAGATAACAAACATGCAAGTAGTCAAGTACGAAGGCACGCAAGTCACACAAAAGAGACCCTTAGGGTTTAGGCCAGCATGGGGTCTGGGTATTACCCTCTTGAAGTTGGTGGGTTCAACCTGTCCTAATCAAAGTAACCGGGTTCTAAGGTTCCCAATATCACGGGATTGCTTTCATTGTTCATCGTTTCGATTTAGCCACTGAACTGGCGACCAAAATATCCCAGGAAAGCAACCCTCAATTGAGCGTAGTATCGAGTATCAACCAACCTCGGACTGCACCAAAGTCAGTTATCTCACTACCCTAAAGAGGCCAAGATAGTTCAATTAAGGTTCCTAAGGTCTGTTGATGCTTCATGACACCACGCGGAGGCCCCATACTCTCCTTGATTGAACTCAAGGGTTACCGGTACACACCAAAGTGCCACATCAACGTAGCAGACTGTTTCAACCGTGTCGGTATACCCCGCACAGTTCCCTCACAGCCTTGTTGCTACTTTCTAAGAAAGGTATCCCCCAGATCCGGGTGTAGGATCTATAGAACTCCCAAGCAACCCACAATTTAAAGCACACAAGGAAAACAATTGAAAACATAGTTATAAGCTAGCCCTAAGGTACACCCCACTTTAAGTTTTATTCCCCAGCAGAGTCGCCAGTTCTGTGATCGGTGGATCTGGAACTGACTGTTTAACGCTGGTTCGCGAAATGTCGCGGAAGCAAGAGTCGCCACCGTCTTTTATTTTCTCCAATAGGAAAGGACAAAAGCACAGAAAAATTCCTTTAAAGAGATTGCTCTCGGTTCGGGAGGTAGGTTATAGAAAGGGAAGGTGTTAGCACCCTTTCTATCCATGGTTATCCGTGGGCTCTTAGATACTTGCTCAATGTGTTTTCAAATTGTTTTGCGTGCTTTTCAATGTGGGTTTAAAAAGTTTCTTTGAAAAATTTCAGATCGACTCGTACGTCAGAGTGTTTGAAAAGTTTGCTTTGAAAGCTTTTGAAAATGTGTCAGTGTGAAAAGTCTTTTTGAATTTGTTTTGAGATTAGAGCAAGTATCCTTGAGAACCTACCTACCCTAAGGAATTCGTCTGTGTAGATGTCCTTTAAAGTAGTGCCATCCCACCATTGAGAGGTAGGTAGCACCACCGTTGGAGGTGTTCGGGTCAATTCGGGTTTATCGGGACATGGTGATCACCGGAGCAATGGGAAGACACCTTAGAAGCTACCCTCATGCCAGGTTCCCGGATCATGAGGACTTACTAAGACGTCCTCTACTCGACGACCACCTTTCGAAAGGCAACAGTGAGGCGTACCCTAGAGGTGGTGTGTGCGCATTGTGTGTCATGTTTCAGTTATTTGTCTTGTCATGTTTGAAGTGTTCTACGCTTGATTTTAATTTGTCCATTCATTCTTGCATGCATATTTAACAGTTATAAGTTGCGAGGAAATAAAGCTAGACTATTACAAATGGCGCGGGTCCACATCGCCAAAATTAAACCGGACCCGATTTAGCGGAAAAATAAATAATGCGAAGAAATAAAGTGCGAAAAGTAAATTACATGGCTTAGGGACAATTACATAATTATAATTAAACGACATAAGATAAATGCGCGAATTAAATAATTAAGACGAAACTAGGGCGTTGGACCCTTTTGCAAATAATTAGAATTAATAAGGACTTGAAAATTAAAATTAAATGAGAATGATATTTTGTGTTTTTTAGATTCAATAAGGAAAAGAAGTCAATTAAATTAAACGGCGAACCCTAATTCTAATATTTTTTAATTATTAAGAAAGAATTAAAATATGACCTAAATTAAACCTAATTCATTTATGTATAATTTAAATAGGAAAATAAATAAATAAATAATAATTATTATTATGGAAAAAAGGGAAATGAAAAGAATTAACAATTAAAACCTAAATTCTACATTTTTGGATTTTTATTAAAAAAAGGAATTAAAATTAAAACCTAATTACACTACATAATTTACATTCTAATTTATTTATGAAAATAATTATAATGAAATTTATATTTTTTGTATTTTCTGATTTTTATAATGTTTTTATATTTTATAGAAAAAATAAATTAATTGAACTAAGACAATAAAATAAATAAAACAACCAAAATAAAAGTGAGAAGAAAAGTATAAAATGCAAACCAGGGTGGGGTGTTGCCCCAAATAAGGAGGTTTAAATTTGAGAGGCCTGGCCCAACAAGCTGGAAATTGGTTGACTTTTTGGATTGGGTATGATGCATTGACTAGGCGTAGGTGTCCCTTGAATTCTTGGCCGTTGATCTAACGTGGGAATGGACGTGGCATACTTGATCTGGATGGTATATGGTGGTCCTCAGTGCCAGCGTTGCATAGGAATCTGCATTGGAAAATAATAAGAGAAATTGCATAGACCTGGGACTTGAACCCAGGTCTTTGAGGTTACAAACGTAGCGTGTTACCACTGAGCCATCACGTTCACATTTAATATATAATACAACACAAATAATATAAAAAGAACACGTTAATGTTGTTGGAAATTCGCGCGCAATTCAAAAGAGCCAATAGCTGATGGACACGCACTCGTCTTCTTCCCCACCCTGTAAAACAAAACAAAAGAGCAACGGTTTTTTCAACGTTGCGTTAGGGGTGATTCAAGAAAATAGCGAATAGCTCCCTATGGACCATAAATTTATCGCGAGGGTTCAAATTGCTTCGTCTTAACTTGCTCAATTCAACCATGATACTCACAAGCCCTAATTTTTCCTCTATAGAAAATCCCCAATTTCAAAAACCTGCAACCCTAGAAAACGCATATGGTGGAATCGTGTATGATCAATGAAAACGCAATTAAACACCACAGTTAGCTTTAGAACATTAATATGAACATGAATCAACAAAGAAAAATGCATAAAGATGATGGAATCATGCAATGCGATTTCAAGATTTTTGAGGTTCAGTTTGAGTTCTAACTACCAACTCAGGATGTTTTTGCTGTTGTTAATGATTGGAATATATCCAAGGATGTCTCAGGATGCTAATGGAATCAAGATTGAAGCTTGAATCGACCTCTAAGGCACTTTTCAGATTTGAGTTTTTTATGAAAAAGTTCAAGAGTGCAATGGAGTTTTGGGCGCAGTTTTCAGTCTTGTTGGCTTAGGGTTGTGATCTCATACTTGTATGGAAGCAATTAGGTTAAAAAGATTCAATAAAATCCATGTCCATAATTGTTTTCAATCTTTGATTTGTTAAGGATCTTTTACAATCTTTTTTCATGGTTCTTGTGTCAATTAGGTTTCAATCAAGCCAAAACCTTCTATATCAGCATGTGCACGAGATCTCAAGTCCAAATCATGCATAAAAAGATTTGTTTAGGTTAAGGTTATATTTTTCATGAATTAAAATGATTTAAATGAATATAAATTAATATAAATTCAAATAAATAATTAAAAAATATGAAAATACTTCCCTTTGGGCCTAGTGGTCGTGCATAGGCTTGGCATGAAGAAACTTGGAAGAAGATTGGGCCCATTTGCATTTTTAGGCCTTTTGCATCAATGTTGACTTTCAAAAATTTCCAAACATTCCCCAACTTCCACAAGGCATAACTTGGTCAATTTTTAAGCTTTTCACATGTTCTTGGACATTTTGGAAAGGTCTTTGAGTCCTTTAACCAATGCCTTTGGTCCCATGTCATTTTGATTTACCAATCTCAAGTTATGGCCTTTGACTTAAAGTCACTTTTTGTTGACTTTTGAAAATGACCTATAATGTTGAAATTGATAACTTTTTGTGAGAGCATTTCTTGGACTTGGAACATGAAGATGAATTGTAGGAAATGTCTTTCTCTTCAAAATGGGCTTTGGATGTAATTTTTCTGATAATCCATGTGAAAGTTATGCCCTGGTCAATTTCAGTTGACTTTTTCAGCTGTCCAAATATAGCAACTTTTGCATCTTTGATGATTTCTGAGCCAAATTTTGAGAATCATGATCAAGCATTGATCAAATGATGTTTGTGGCTTCAAAATGATATGTTGACCAAAAATTTGAACTTTTGACTGCCAAATGACCATTTTGCCCCTACAGTTGACTGTAGTGCAATCTAGGGTTTTGACTGTGCAATTTTTAGCTGAATGCCTTGCAACTTGACATGAGGATGCTTGACCACATTTGTAGGTGTATGAGACTTGATTGGGCCTTTGAAAAGTTCATTTGCTTGACCAGAACTCAAACCCTAGTTTTGACTGTATAGGAGACAGTTGAGCTGCACAACCCTGGGGAATTTTGTGACCTTGACTTTGACAATTCTTGATGAATATGGGAGGGCAAATTTTGGGGTACAACACCCAAGGTTCTAGAAAAGGTTCTCAAGACCAAGTGCTGAAGATTCTGAAGACGAAGTTCTTAAGACTCTAAAGACTTGAAGTTCTGAAGACCCAGAGTTCTAGAAAAGGTTCTCAAGACCAAGTGTTGAAGATTCTAAAGATTTAGTTCTGAAGACTCTGAAGACTCTGAAGACTTGAAGTTATGAAGACCTAAGATTCTATAAAAGGTTCTCAAGACCAAGTGTTGAAGATTCTGAAGACGCAGTTCTGAAGACTCTGAAGACTTGAATTTCTGAAGACCCAAGGTTCTAGAAATAGTTCTCAAGACCAAGTGCTGAAGACTCTGCAGATGCATTTATGAAGACTCTGAAGACTTGAAGTTCTGATGACCTTAGTGTTATGTTCTCTCTTCTAAGCCCATGCTCGCAGAAGCCTCTGAAGTACATAAGGAAAGAAGATAACGTTAATATGGTACAATAGTACATGGTACAATCAAAACGAACTCAAGCTGCCAAAGATTATGAAAATCCCAAGAGTACCCCTCAACGGATATATTATTTTATTGGCTATATAAATGGATTGAAGACTAAGAGAAAAAGGTGCTAATTAATCTCAATTCACAATCTAAAGAGTTTGTTCATATGCTTTCATATTTCTCTAATATATGTTCTAAAATTACTGTTTACATATTCTCTTTTGTAGAAGCATAATTTCTTGTAAACAAACTTCATTCAAACAATTGTTTGATTTTCCTTAAGGGACCAGTTAGGTCAGTATCCTTAAGAAGTCTAGGACTTGTGCGTCTTAGAGGTTGTTGTTAGTCACTTGCGGGTAGCTTGTGCATTGTAATAACCAATTTGATTATTGGATTAAGTCCTTGTTTTATAAGGCGAAATCACCTTGGCAGGTGGACTAGACTAGCTTGATAGTTTTCAAGTGAACTAGTATAAACATACATTGTTCTTTACTTCCTGTTCTTAATTATTGTTATTATCAAGAGTGGGGAAAACGTGTTTTATTTAAAGGGGATTATTTTTAAAGCAATTTTTTTGATTTAAAACCCAATTCAACCCCCCCCCCCCCCCCCCTTCTTGTGTTTTTCACACCTTCAACATATATTTCGTTATCTTAGAGATGCATGTTACTTGTCAGATCATCACAATGGTAGATCAGAAAGAGGTTATTCGTTTACATGTGATGATACAACTATTTCATGGAGATCTGTGAAACAAATCATGACAACAACTTTATAAAATCCTGCATAACTATTAACACTACATGAAGTCACTTTGAAGAAGACTTTTTTAGCAACTAATACAAAGAATATCATCTCACATATAAATATATGCATGAGGGAGAGAAATAAATATATTCTGCACTCTTTTTCCCTTCACCATGGTTTTTTCCCACTGGGTTTTCCTGGTAAGGTTTTTAACGAGACAGTTCACATTCAAAGAATCTTGTACTCTTTTTCCTTCACTATATTTTTTTCCACTGGGTTTTTTTCTAGTAAAGTTTTAACGAGGAATATCCTAAATGAACATCCAAAGGGGAGTGTTATGAATAGTAGTAAATAGAGGTGGATGTTCATTTACCCCCACTTTCTATATTCCTTAACTCCTAAACTTTATGTATTCCTAATGTCCTATAAATAAGATCCATATTGCAATATAAAGTGGACTTGAAGAATATAATATAATATTTCTTTCTTTCTTCTCTTTGTCTCCTACATATGTATATTGTTATTCATCTCCCATTCATCTCTATATTATTTTAGAGAATTTCATAAAAATAGTATATTATTATACCAACACTCTAACAGGTGAAGAAAAATCCAGTAATACAACATGAGATAAGCAAAAAGAATTCAACAACTTAAAAATGAATAATAAGTTGAAAATTAAAATTGACTTAATTAAATGTATAATCACTTTTTTTCAAACTGTATTCTACTTCACCAATACTTTCATTAAGTGTTTGTTTGTTTTCTCTCAAAATTCATTATAATAACTCCTCTTGTCCTTCTGAAGGGAACTGAATCAACTCCAATATGTTGATAACCTCACTCCTATCAGGCCTATTTGATGGAACCTATGATGCATAAATCAATCCCATTTTTATAACAGGAATCGCTTCTTCAACTACAAATTACCTAAAAGTTTTCCATCAAAATTCGTTCAAAAACTAAAAATGCATCAGGTTTTAACACTTCTTATTGCAACTACAACATGATCTAGTTCAACCAAGCGTAAATGCACCGGGTTTTAAAACCAGGAGTATTGCAGATATATGTTCATAAATTGGGAAATTCCCTATAAGACCAATGATCAAGGTAGCCAATATCATCACTGGACATTAAGAAACCTAAAGGAAAAATCAATTCACATATACTTTGATATCAATACTTAAAGGAAAAATCAATTCATATATCTATTCATATATTAAGAAGAATAAGAAACCCTAAGAAATAAAATTTGATATTTACAAACCCATACTTTGATATTCACATATACTAAAGCCAGAAGCCAAGTTTGACATTATACCTGATGATGTTAAGACAAGAGATTTGATGCATGTTAGAGCAGTCCTAGTTCTCAGATTATTTTGTTTTTAATAGAAATTTAATGCATCAAGGGGATAATATAAATTAAATGCAAACATACCAAAGGCATTTCCTTGGAGAATATGTGGTATCTAAATTCAACAGCCAGATCTAGGAAGTCCTGACTCAATTAAGTGAAATAGTAAGTTATGAGTCTATACCAATTTCCAAATATCTGCAAGACATAAATCATGCTTTAAAAAATCTAAGGTGCAACTTCAACAAATATATGTATATAGAGTGAATTAGTAAAATGACAGGAAGAAAGCCTACTTACAAATAGAGAAATAGAAACATGCCACTTCCAAAGTATAGTTTCGGGAGCTACACTTCATACTGCATAACTATGGATTAAACTTAAGATAAATTTTTTTCTAAAAATGCATCAAACAAACGCGTCATTACTATTATTCCAAGATATATTGCAGATTGAATAAATATCACATCTATCTATGTACCATATTGAAGATTCTGATTCTGAAGTGCCCCCGAGAATGTAATCACAATATTTGATCCACAAGCTACGTTCTAATGAGGCTTGAGATCTGAAGTCAGAATCATTGTTAGCATGAATTCAGAATCAAGATCTAAAATATAGGGATATCATTTCAAGAATGTTCAGGAATGAAAATAATGGGTAAAAAACAGAGAGAGAAAAAAGAAAAGAGAAGAAGAATGTCGTGGAAAGAGAGAGACATGAAGATAAAGGGTAGTAAAGGGGTACGATGCACTTACAGAAATTTGCAGAAGAAAGAGGTAAACATATGATGAAGAAAAGGGGATGACGACGATGTTAGGGTTGTTGATGAACCGAAATCAGTGGTGGCCAGAGGAAGGGGCGACGACAGTTAGGATTTAATGGAAAATAGAGAGAATGAAAAGATGAAGATTGATGAGTTCAACAAAGAAGGAGAAAAGTGAATGAGTTTCTGATGGAGGAAAAACTAATTTTTTAATTTGGACTAATAAGATGATGACATGTGGTGCATTTTGGAAAAAAAGTAAAAAGTGGAAGGATGATTTGTTAGTTACCAATTTGTCTAAAATGTAGTGTAATTTTATTTTGGGGGCAATTTTGACAAAGTGGTCATTTGAATAGTAATGGGTAGATAGTAAATATGTGTATGACTTGACTTGCTATTGTTTAAAATAAATAAAAAACATTGATACAATTAGTAGGCATGGCAACAAAACTCGTATCTATGGGTATCCATTTGAACATGTTTAGAAGTTGACGGAGAAACTCCGTTTTGATTGAGTTTGAGTTCGGGTTGGGTTTTCTCTGATTATAAAATATGGGGACGAGTCGGGTAATGGAGACACTAGTATCCACCCTGAACTTGTCCCGTTTATTTCATTATGTACATTATTGTTTATTTTAGATAATTTAAAATATTAAATATGTCATCAATATATTGATAATTTGATTTGTATTTATTTTTTAAAATAATTAAAATATATATACGAATTTTTTTGAAATGATTTTATTTTACTATTTATAATGTACTTTGATTTTGAAAATAGATGGTGGTGAGACGAGGATATCTAAATCCAATCTGAACCTATTTAAGACGGATTTGAATTTTAATTCTCTATGTCTATTTAAATTTGAGATACAAAACAAATATTATTTTAAAATTCGAATTTAAATTTAAAAATAAAACAAAAATCATCTTTAACCTACTTGGTTGGCCTGTCCAACAAATAGCAGGGCCCCTTGCTATGCCTAACATGTAGTTGTTTATTTATAAAGAAACAAACAAAAAATTAATGGAGTTTATGAAAAGGAAATGATTGCTTTTTAGGATCTATTACCTTATATATATATATATATATATATATATATATATATATATATATATATATATATATATATATATATATATTTTTACACATTTATAAACAACAAAATTAGTTTTTATGATTATTAAGAAATTCAATTAAATATAGTTAATTTTTTAAATTTTAGTGAAAATATTAATTAAATTTATTATAATATTCTCTTTATTAAATTTAATAAAATGTTAAAAAATAAAATAATATTAGAAATTACAATATTAAATGATTTAATAATAATTAACTTTTATTTATAATAATGAAACAGATGCTTAAATCACTACCCTTTTCAGACTACTACCTTATCACAACATATCTATAGGTAACTCTCTCTTTCTCTCTACTCAATTCCACGCCTTTCTTTTTCCACCATTTCTAAATCTCTCGTTTTCAACAATTCGGAGCTTTACTCTTTGTATTTCTTCTCCCGTTCACTGGTGATTTGATTATCGTTTTTACCCCTCTCACCACCTAAATCAATCCTAAATTTCTGCAATTTCTATTTTTGTGTGCTAGTCTGTGTATGTTTGTATATGAATTTAGATTCACCAAATCTCTAATGTTGGAAATCATTTGATTTTTCATCCCCACTAACTGTTTGATGAAATGCATATCTTTTATTCGATTGAATGTTGCATGATATTAGATTTAATTGAGTGCATTTGATAACATGTTTCTTTCACTTCATGCAGAGTTAAAGATGGCTCCTTTTACAATTTCCACATTGCCCTCATTAAACATCTGCCATTTCCGAAAGCCTGGTAATCGTATTCTTCCTATTCGCTGCTCCACGGCTGCTTCTCCTTCCTCGGTTTCTATCCGATCAAAAGCTGCTGACTTTGATTTGAAGACATATTGGACTTCCTTAATGGTGCAGATCAATCAGAAGCTCGATGAAGCTATTCCAGTTAAATTTCCTCAGCAGATATATGAAGCTATGAGGTATTCTTCCCTTGCCAAAGGTGCCAAGCGAGCCCCACCTGTTATGTGCATCTCTGCTTGTGAACTCTTTGGGGGCAGCCGCCTTGCTGCCTTCCCCACTGCCTGTGCTCTTGAGATGGTAATCTTCTTTCTATATACTGCCATTTCAATTTTATTGTATTGCATTATGTTTTTAGTTTGTCTATTCATTGTCACAAATTTATTTTCTTATGTTATTGAGCTGCTAGAGTTTTACATTTATCTATCAAATAAACCTATTCCTAATTGCCTACCATGAGAGAGACGAGCTTTATTTTTTATTTTGACTTCCTTTGTCTTTCCATTTTTTGATTTTCATTAGTTTGTAGTTGATCAATATCATTGAGATTCGATAAAGTTTTACGTTGGGTGTTGACAGCCTAACCCAATCCTCTTATTTTATTCGGGTTTGGGACCGGCTATGCGTAGCAAATCTAACATTAATTGATTAGTGATAATAACATTAGTTGCATGTTTAGTTGAAGAATTGCTCTATTGCTAGCTGTTTCTGCTTAAAGTTAAAATAGTCCCTAAATTGACCATTTGATGAGTCTATTAAGAATGATTGTAATAATTCCTTAATGGACACAACGAGGTGATGATAAATTGTTCTAATGTTGGAACTTATATTTTTGTTGCAAGCAGGTTCATGCTGCTTCGTTGATACACGATGATCTTCCCTGTATGGATGACTCTTCATCACGCCGTGGCCACCCCTCAAACCACACTATCTATGGTGTTGACATGGCAATTCTTGCGGGTGATGCATTATTTCCCCTTGGATTTCAACACATTGTTTCACATACTCCCTCTGACCTTGTACCTGAGCCCCGTCTACTTCGTGTGATTGCTGAAATTGCCCGCTCTGTGGGCTCTACTGGTATGGCTGCAGGGCAGTTCTTGGACCTTGAAGGGGGTCCAAATGCAGTTGGATTTATACAAGATAAAAAGTTTGGTGAAATGGGGGAGTGTTCTGCAGTGTGTGGAGGATTGTTGGCCGGTGCCAAAGATGATGAGATAGAGAGACTGAGGAGGTACGGTAGAGCTGTTGGAGTATTGTATGCAGTTGTGGATGATATTTTGGAAGAGAGGTTGAAACCTGAGGGAGATAAAGACAGGAAAAACAGAGGGAAGAGTTATGTAGGCGTTTATGGGGTTGAAAAAGCAGCAGAGATAGCTGAAGAACTTAGAGCAAAGGCTATGGAGGAATTGGATGGATTTGAGAAGTATGGAGATCAAGTGTTGCCTCTATACAGTTTTGTGAATTATGCTATTGATAGAAGTTTCAATGTTGATGACGCCAGTGGATGAAGGATTCTAGAAAATCAACCACATAGATCTTTGATGGATTTGAGTCCTTAAGAATCGATTATTGCAGTTTAGAATTTAGAGCTTATAGAAAATATAATTGATTAGTTAAAAGAGTAAGGTCTGAACTGTTTTTAGACTGTGGGAATCAATGTGCTTGTTTGGAGTGGCGGTGAGATTGTCTGAATTACAGTGAGCCACCGTGATCTTCATACTGGAATTTTGCCAAACCCACTGTTCATCGAACTCTGCAGGTGTTTAGAGGAGTACAGGAGCAGGAATGTATAACAAACTGGATCTGTCCTATTCTCTAGGCATTGCTTGAAGAGAAGCTGTTGTGCCAAATCAGATTTCATATGTATTTATATAATATACAATTTTTATAGACTTGCAGATATAACTACGATACTATCAACCCTAATTGGTGCATCTTCTGGACATATTTATAAGCAACAGTATTCCATTAAATTTAAAAAGAAGGACCATTATAGTAAATTTAATAATGTTTTCACTAAAATCTAAAAAATTAACTACACATGGTTGAATTTTTTAATAAGTGTGAAAATTATTTTTGTTGCTTATAAATGTGTTCGGAAGGTGTAACTTACAATTTATTTAGGATATATTTGGGAGATTAAGAGGGGAGGATTTTGAAGGAAGAAAAAAAGGGAAGAAGGTTGTGTTTGGTAAGATATTTTTTTGAATTTATAGTTTATAAGTTCTTATGACAATTTAGACCAATTTGGTAAAGATTTTTTCATTCTGAGTTTATAATTTACTTTTCGGAACTCTATTTTAAATAACATTTTAACTTATAATTTATTATTTTATCTTTCTTTTTTATCTTTATTATTTTAATAAAAATTCACTTTCATCTTTTATAATTTATTTTAATTTAAAATAAGATAATTATATATTAAATATTTTTTATGCTATTTTATATTTATAAACTAATTGAATAGTTAATTTATCAAATATTTTAATTGATTTATTAGTTATTAGTCTTTATCATCCACTATAATCTATCAGTTATTATCCATCAATTATAAATTAAAAATTTATCAGTTAATTTATCAAACAACCATTATTTTTACAAAACACATAAAAGAAAAATTATGGAGTTTAATTTTTTTTCATAATATAAAATCATTTTAATTTTGATGAAAGATTTTTAAATAAGGAAGAAAATTTCTCTTGTATTCTTTACTATTTCTCTCCAAACTCTCAAAGAGCAGTTTAAGCAAAAAAAATTCCCTTCTTTTAGAGAACAGTGTTGAAAAATATTACAAATAATGACAGTAATACAAGTAACATGGATTGACTATTCATTTTTGAAAATAGATTCTATGTAATCATAACTTTTCTGCAATCACGTAGTCACATTAATAAATATTGTTTGATTTTGATGTAACAGTTTAAAAAACATATTTTATTTATATTTAATATTACTGAAAATATCAAACTTAAATTTGAGCCATGCATAACACTTATAAAATAAGGAATTTTCAACCAAAGTTGAAACAACTATAAATTGTGTCTTTAAATTTGTTAAACTTCAATGTTTTCACCACTTCCATCTTTGTCTAAGTTCTCATTTATGGGTATTGGAGTGTCAAGAGACACATGAACATCCCTTCTTTAGTTATCTTAGAGTCTGTAGTCACGTTTGGTGATATCTCCAAGAATTACCGATTTGATATCAGAAGATCATCCACTTCAGTTGGATTTTCATTCTAATTTTCAGAATCATCCTCCTCCTCTTCAGGTTGATTAGTTCATTCTTTAGTGTTATTGAGTATGTCTTTCGAAGATACATTTGCATCATAAAAGTAATACCTTTCCCAACATTTCTAGGATAAGATTCATCAAAAGAGACATACACAGAATCTTCAACAACAAGAAACAATAGAGATAGTAACAGAAGAGAGATTTACCTACACTATCTTTACCAAGTATAACACCCTTGTTTTTGTCTTCGTAGGAGACATACCTCTTTTTCTTTGTCACAAAATTAATGAATTTGAGAAATGTTACCCGTCATATGCCTTGAACATTCACTATCAAAAATCCATATTCTCCCTATGGAGCCAAGACATTTATCCTACAAAATCAATTAAGAGTGCTAGGTATCCAATTCTCATCGGATCTTTGAGAGTTAGTAAAAACTTAGTTGCATTTAAGCAACCATTAAAACACACCTTTAGGAACCATAAATCTCTTAAATTCGTATTTTGCAATGATATGACCTTTCTTGCAGCAATAGTGACAAGTCAAGTTATGATGAGAGTGACTTTTACTATTTGATTTCTTTTCGACAAAGCTATACTTTTTGTATGGAGGATTTAAAGATTTTTTTAAATTTTGTGGGATCAATAACAAATGTAACTTTTGATTCTAAAGCCTAGTCCAATTTAACTTTTAGAGTTTTAACCTCTTTTTGCCAAATGTGATAAATTTCACAACCAAACCAAGAAGGTTCTTCATCCTCATTCTTAAATTTTTGAATACCTAACATGGATTGCTTAAGAGCTTCCATTTGTTTATCAGTTTCTAAAACTCTGGCTTCCAAGTATGAAAAAAATTATTTTGTTTGAAGCCAACCTTTTAAAAGCTTATACGGCTTCACCATGTAGATTTTAAAAAGCAATTTATAATTCAGAATAAGACATTTTATCAATAGGTTCATATTTAGAATGACTTACATTCTTCCTCTTATGAAGATGCATCAAGATGCAAGAGTTTACCGTTTCATCACTATCACTTGAGTTTTTATCACTTGAGGACTCACTATCACTTTCCCAAGCAATATACGCTCTTTCAGGCTTGCTAGACTTCTTGTATTGACCATTTCCTTTATCTTTTTTAAGAAATGGACAATCTTGTTTGTAGTGACCGACCTTTCCATAATTATAGCATGAACCTTTAGACCTGTCTTTCTTATTTTCATCTTGTCTTAAGTAATTTGATTGCCGTCTATAGTTGATGAGTTTATTGTCAGAATGCTTCAATCCATTTCTTTTAATATATTTATGGTACCTTCTAACAAACAACTTCATTTCTTCATCATCTGAACACTCATCATCACTAGTTCCACTATCATCTTGCTATATAGTAGAGTACTTAGAGCTACAAGTCACAAGGTAAATAGACTTCTTGTCTACCTCATTTCCCTTGTTTTTATCCTTCTTAATCTTCTTCTCACACTTCTCTAACCAAATGAACTCTTGCTCATATTCTTCAAGCTTGTCAAATAAAATAGTACTATCTAATGTCAGTAGATCACTATCTTTCTTGATTACGGTGACCTTTAATTTTCACTCACTATTAAGGCATCTCAACACTTTGCTAGTAGCAATTTAATTCGAAACTGCCTTACCAAGTTCATTTAAATGGTTAACAAGATGAGTGAACCTCTTTTTCATATCGATAATTATTTCACCATGCTTCATATGAAATAGTTCAAAGTCTTAGTTCAAAGTGTTGGTTTTATCTTGTTTGACCTCATTTGTGCCCTCATGGGCAACTTGCAATGAGTCTCACGCAACTTTGAAAATTGTGCAATGGGAAACACGATAATATTCATCAACTCTTAAATATGATATGAAAATAATCATTGCTTTCTAATCATACAACAATAATTTCTCACCATCTGTTTTCCATTGTGCTTCCGATTTAGGTACAACAACACCGTCCACATTGGTCATGGTAATTTGAAAATGACCATTTTGGATGGCGTTCCATACTTTCCTATAATATAATTAATATGGACACACATACAATCCTTCCAATAATCATAGTTTCGCCATTGAAAATATGCGCTCTATCATATGCCGCTTTAGGTTTAGAAGCCATAATCTAATAAGAAATTTCAAAGCACAAGATAAACCAGTGCTCGTGATACCACTTGTTAGATGATAGGCTATATTATAAAGGGAAGATGAATAAATTTCAACTGAAATTTTCTTATTTAAAATTTTGGTTTAAAAAAGTTTTAATAATGGCGTGTGAAAACAAACCCGGATCGACAATCATTTATCCGAACCGTTATCGAAAAGATTGGATATGCATTAAACTGATATAATGAATAAGTAAGATGAGAAAAACAATCAATATATTTTCAGCAACCACATTTGAATTACATCATACAATAGTAATCTATTTCTAATGAAATATCAAACAAAAATTGATTAAAGAAATTTGTCGAACACTTGGTGTGCGATCGATTCAAAACATATTTTTCTATGATTTTATTGCTATGTAAATTCAATTACAATCACATAGATTGTAATCAACTCAACAATTTGAATTATTAAATAAAGATATTATCTCTATGTATCGATTACATAATCAATTATTTCACAATTTAGAAGTAAATATAAATGAGAGAGAGACACACACACACAAGAATTTGTTTAGGCAGTTTTCCAATCGACCTCACTATGGGTACGTCTGCCCCCAATTCCAAAGGAATTAAGATAATTAAAATTAACCTTTGCAAATATAGTTTACAAGATAAAAAGTAGCAATCTAACCCTCTAAACCCTAAGTTCAATGTTGACCCTATCTTCTTCTCTCCCCTTGTTTCGATCCTAACAATAGGTGCAAAAACTTCATCAAAGTCGATTCCTTCTTTCTGGAGAAATTCTTTCGCCACAAGTTTTGCCTTGTGTCGAGTTTCTTACTATTTGGGATTCAACTTCACCTTGTATACCCACTTGAAATTAATTATCTTCTTGCTTTTAGGCATTTGTACAAGTGGCCAAGTTTTATTGACTTCGATGGACTTCAATTCCTCATTCATTGCTTTCACCCACTTCAAATTCTTCAATGCCTTAACTGCATTGACTGGTTCAAAATATTCATAAAAAGCATAGCGTACTAGCTCACGTTCATTATCAACTACATCATCTGACGTCATCAACAATCTTGTAACCTTGCAGGTACGTGTCTACTTCTATGAGGTATGCTTGGGCCTGGATCATCTCTGACTTTTTCCTGTTGAACTTCTTCTATTTAGACTTTAATGGCTGGTTCTTCACGTAAGTTTCTCACTGAATCTTTGTTTACATTTTCAGTCCAATCCCATTCCTTAAGATCATCTATGATCACGTCTCTGCTGATCACCACTTGCTTGTTCATTGGGTCGAGTAACTTGTAACCTCCGGTTGAATGATATCCTATTAAGATCATTTGACTCGACTTGTCATCAAATTTTCTTCTCAACTGATTTTGGCACATGCCTATGGGCTATATATCCAAACACTTTCAGATGACTCGAGTTAGGTTTAACACCAGACCAACATTCTTCTGGCATGATTCCTTCTAGCTTCTTCGTCGGACATCTATTAAAATTATATGTTGCAGTCGACATAACTTTAAGTAAGAACAAGATTTGGTTCTGCATATGATCTGAGTTTTGATGATAACAATACATATATTTTATATGTAACAATTTTGGTATCTAATAGTTCTTTAAGTGTGCAGATAAAACATTCAAATTGATTCAGGATTCTTGTCTGAAGAATCATCAAAAATGTGTTTAGCTCGCATCAGAAAGACTATTGTATTCAGTTCTAATGAAACAAGTTCTGATGAATGTTGAATGTTCTCCAGAAAAGGAATCCACGTGTACTTCTCTATATAAGTTGTTGCTTCAGAAGTCAAAGTGTGTCCATAAAAGAATTTACAGTGAAGATTACATATCAAGCATTTGCTTCAACGATCAGAAATCAAGATAAAGTGCTTTTCAGATAAAACTTTTGTTTCCAGCTCAGATATCAAGAAACTATTTGTTAGATAAGTTGTTGCTATATGTTTGAAGACTATGTTCTGATTCTGAAAGACCCTGGTACTTTTTGAGAACATTACAATGAATTATCTTATGGAATACTCATTATAAACATTCCATCATAATATTTAAGAACAAAGACACAATCTCTTATGCGCTCTCTTACTACTTCAAATCAAAAGTATCTCATTAGAAGAAAAGATCAGATAACTCTCACTAGAAGTAACTTGCTACGAGTGCAAAGAGCTTGAAAACTACAGAAATGAATGTCCAAAGCTAAAAAAATAAAGCACCATAAAATAAAGCTTTAATAAGAATACCTTCAATGGCAAGAAGAAAGGTATCATGGCAACATGGGATGAATCAGACTATGAAGAAACATAATGTGAAGAGGAGAATGCTAATGTAGCATTCGTGGCCACTACCACAGATGGAAATGTAGCAGAAACCGAGTCTGACTCAGAAGAGATATATTCTGAATTCTCTCATGTGTCGTATCCCAAATTTGTCCTACCGCGATGATTTTATTTTTCGAAATTAAAATAGGAGAAATATTTAATTGAAGACGGTACAACAGTATTTGATGGCCCGTCTTTATCCGACTAGGGGGTGTATTTTAATTCAGGGAAATGGGGCTTTTTGAATCAGAAAGACTCATGAACTTATTCGCGAAGCATATTGGCCTATGGCCCATGAGATTCGAAAACGAAAATTCGTTTCAAAGTTAATAATTACTTACTAAGCTATTGAGTCCTTAAGTTTAAGTTGTATGAAGATAAGTTAATTTAAAGTCAGCCCATTCAAAGGTTGTTAGTAGGAGAGGTTGAATTTTGGCATAGCTAAGCCCATTAAAGTTTTTGTAGTTGGCCCTTTTGGTGTTTTTGAAAAAAAAGAAATATTATTATTATTAAAAACAATTCATTATATATAAAAAGAAAACGTAGCATGAGCCAAAGGAATATAAAATACTGTTGATCTTTACTACAATTATGTCAAATATTGTTTTTGTAAATGTTAAAGGTATGTTTAAAATAGTTTTGCATTAGGCCAATTGGGCCTGGCTTAAAAAAAGAAAAGAAAGTGTTCATTGTAAAAGAAGAATAAGCTGGACCGTAAGAAAATTAGCACAAAGCCCAATCCAAGGGAAGTAAAAAGAAACACGTGTGGCTGAAGATGTTGGACCAAGAAGCGTTTAAGCCCAATTGCCTGAAAAACATGTACTGTTCAGATCACCACTAATCTAGGGGGCGTGATTTCTGCAGAAAGCAGATCTTGTTCAAAGTGAATTAAAAACATACAGAACTGAATCAAATTTTACTTATTACAAAACAAATCTTAAAACACATCAAACCAAATCTGTAATAACAATCAAATCTAACAAAAAATTTTATTATCAAAATCAAATACTCATTACAGATCGCAACAAATCAAATCTAAAATCAATGAAATTACAAAGCTAATAAATCAAAACCCTAAATTTCAAAACCTATAAGTACAGAAGAGAAATACAGTAGAAAGGGATTTTTGTTTTGGCGACAGAGACAGAAAAAAGAAAATACAGACAGAGGGGAGAATTTACAGGGACAACGAAGGGGTTGAATAGAAAGAAGGACGAGGGTGTTTTTTCTGACAGAATAAAAATAAAGCTGACAGAAGAGAGGCCACGACGAGGCTTGCTTGAGCCCATCGTTTGCTGCTGAAGATTGAGGGAGAGCGGTTAGAGTTTCAATTTCTGAAATCCTAACCACGAGCCGTTGTCAAGCGCCGCTGCTTCCATATCCACCGCCGTCTTCAATCATTCACCATTACCATATCTCCAGAACCTACGCACAAGAGACAGAGGGAAGTTAAAGTGGGTTCACTCTAAAATCGGAACACGAAAACATAATAGGGGAAAATCACCCAGCTTTTGGTCGTTATTTGGCTAAGGGTGGTGGGTGATAGGGTTTGATCATTTAGCGCCGCCGGTGGTTGGTGAAGATTAGGGTTGTAAGGTGGAGGAAGAAAATGAAGGGTTATGGGCGAGAGAGAGGAATGGTTGAACTTTGAAATGAAAGAGGAGATAATATGAGGCTGAAAAGAAATGAAAAAAACATATTATGAGTCATTTTAATCCCTCACGCGCGCATACACGGTAATGATCGTGCACCCTCAACCCCATCCATATGATCTTGATCAGACGGCCATAGGCCAAGTCTGTATCATAAGATCCATGCACCGCGCAACATGCAAACCCCTCAGCCTTCTGCAAAAATGCGCTGGGCCCAGGCCCATTGATATCCACCCCCCTTTACAGCAGTTGCTAAGTCACAAAGAAGTTTGCACCCCCCCCTGTGCGTTGGGCCTGATTCAGACCACTTTTAGCACCCCATGCTTTTACTTCACAACTAAGAAATACACCCCCAGGTTTATTCAAAACAAATATTATTATTTATTTCTTTTATATTTTTTTATATTATTTTTATTTTTATTTTATTAATTATTTATTAATTATTATAATTATTACTATTAATTTTTATTACCATATTTTAAATATTAATTATTATTTATTATATGTAAGTGTACTATATGATCAAATAAATCATTTTCGTATAAAAATTACATATATTATTTTCCATACTATTTGCATTAAATCTTTTTTTATCATGCATTAATCAAGATTTTCCAAATTAATACAATTAAAAAACACCAACAAATCTCAAACTATTTTCGCGAACAAATTAAGCTAATCAACAGTCTTTTTTTGCAAATAGGGTTTTAAACCGATTTTGGCTTAATGCGTACTCAGTCAAAATCTCCGCAATCACTACTCCCGACCGAGTGCGAAGTGATTCAAAATATGTTTATAAACCCTCTAAAAGACACCAACCCATACGAACTACGAATTGGGACTCTGATTCCTCATAAGAGGATACGTAGGCACGCGATCTAAAATCGTGGCGAGTCTTGCTAATTAAAACTTAAAACCCTGTTTATCCCAAACCTAAACCTAGAGCTTAATATCCTTGTGAACAAGGTGGATGAAAGGTTCCTAACACCTTCCTTTCATCTAATTGAGTCTGTAGACTAGAATCTCTGTCCGTGCATTATGGTTTTCTATTAGGCTCCCTTCCTTAGGATAAAAACTAATAGTGGCGAATCTTGATTTAAAAAACCAGTTGCTACAGCTGGCGACTTCACTAGGGACACTCCTTAAACCCTAGGTTTTAGGTCTCTTTTAGGTTTTATTTTTTGTTTATTTATTTGCATTAATTTATTTATTGCATTCTATATTTCCTTGTCTATGTTTATTTATTATTATATATTTTCTATGTGGCGGGTTTTTATCTCAAAATTTTTTTTCCAATAAACCTTAAAAAAGAAGGTTCGTCTATTAGCTTAGGGGGTATATCATCCCTGCGAGTTTACGTGACGAATTCGCCTAGAGTCGGTGAACTTCCGAAAAAGGAATACTTATTGAGAGATATCCTCTTGACGAGTAGGACTTTGGAAGGTCACCCATGACTCTTTGTAACGACCTTAACTCAAAATCTTATGATGAGACCTTTCACGACTTTGAGACGAAAGTTTCAGTCTGTAAAGAAGCTCCACCTAAGGGAGGACCTTGTGCCTTGTCCCTCTAGTGTTATTCATGACACCCTTAAGGAAGCCAACTTTTGGGAGGGTAGACTTACCGTAGGTCAAAATTAAGGGGCCTACCTCATAGGGGTATCCATCACAAAAACATGTCACAAAATCCCGTTACTCAATCCAACACTTATACATTCATGCATTCATGTATATCTCATGTTCATCATTTGTTCCTTTTATCTGTCTTATTCACAGGGTACAAAATAAAAGATAATAAAATCAAGATTTTTGGCAACTGTCTTAAAAATGGATGCCAAAGGGAAACAACTTGTCTACGTCAACGCCTGCAAGCCTGACCTTTATGAAATCAAAACTATAAAAGGTAAACTGTCCGAAAGAGCTTTGAAGATGTACACTCTCTGTTATGGGGATACCATTTATTTGACTAAAGTAGAAGTATAGATGGATGCAGTCTCTGCCCTAATTCAATTTTATGACCCTCCATTGAGATGTTTCACTTTCCAAGACTTTCAGCTAGCACCGACTCTGGAAGAATTTGACAGAATCCTGAATTTTTCCAAAGAAAAGGCCTATGTAGGTATTGGGAAAACTATTGAAGTCAAAGCTTTGGCAAAAGGCCTAGGGCTCCCCTATCCTGAGTTGATGCAGAATTATCGAAGAGAAGGTCCGATACAAGGAATCAAAAGAATATACCTGGAAGATAAGGAAATAGAGTTTGCTAATTATAAGGAGTGGGAATCTTGTGTTGACTGTTTAGGGCTGTTGGTATTTGGTGTAATCTTATTTCCTCGGACTGTGGACTATATTGACCCCACAATTATTATCATATTTTGGGGAGCGAAAGTCTTTAATACGAATCCTACTCCCGCCTTGCTTGCCGAAATTTATTACACTTTGCATATGATGTATGAAAAAAAGAAGAGGTACGCTAAATTATTGTATTCCGCTTCTATATACTTGGTTCATGACTCATCTCTACAAGGAAGACTATATGATCCCAGAACTGACCAGGTGTGAGTGGCCACAAAAATTAAGGTCTCTTACTGCAAATTCAATATTATGGTATACAAGAAAGTTGGATATTGGTGACATCACTATTAGCTGTAGGGATTTTCCTAACGTCCCTTTGATTGGATCGTGAGGCTGTATTAACTACAACCCTACTATGTCCCTATGACAGCTAGGGTATCCCCTGGAAGACAAACCTTCGGGCGAACAACTCCGACCATTTATCATCCACAATATGGGTATAGAAGACTAAGGGTTGCTCAACAAGGTTATTCGGGCTTGGAATAAGGTTAACAAAAGGAAGGCTGAAAGAAAGAATGCCATAGCAAGAGAACCCTACACTAAATGGGTCCAAGATAGGGTGCAAATTATCAAGCTGCCATTCGAGAAAGATCCAGAGTACAAGTCAGAGGTCCCAGGGATAACGCCTATATCTTTGGAAGAAGTCGACAATCTGAAAAATGCCTTAAAGCAAGCTCAAAGAGAGAAAGAAGCACTGGAAGTCGACCTCAATCTGACCAAAGAAAAGAAACAGATGCAGCTTATACTTGAGTCAAAGAACGAGCAAATTGATAAAAGTCAAAAGGACCTAGAGAAAGAAAGTCTCAAACGAAAGCGTACAACTGAAGGGCTTTTAAGTGCAACGTTCAACCTAGATTCCCACAACCAAAGGTTAGAAGAGGCCGCTGTTGAAATCAGAAGGTTAACTAGGTGGTATTAAAAGGCTACACATGACAAAAAGGTGCTAGAGGAAAGTTTGAGAGCCCAAATCCAAAGTCTGGCACAAGCTTCCTTAGATCAAGAGGAGCAATTAAAGTACCTCGCCACCAAACTCCAAGACAGCCACGAATCAGAGGTCAAGGCACACCTTGAGAGGATAGAAGCAGAGAAACTTTTGAATCAGAGGACTCGAGAATATGAACATGTATGTTTAGAGCTGCAGGGTTTTCAAAAGGATTTTCCCATCGAACGGAGACTTTACACAGAAATGAGGGGTGAAAAGATGTATTGGGAAGAACAGTACACCAAGATCGCCCAAGCGGGGAGGGATAACCACAAAATAATCCCACATCTTTAACAAGAATACATGCACTACAAAGACAAACATGAAAAGCTAGTCTTCTTAGCCAACAATCTCATCGAGGACATCCCTAGAAGTTTAAAAGATGCAGAGAATGTGATGGTTCCTCTTCCGAAGGACGTCGAAGACTTTCTACAGCTTTGTCGGGCAATGGTTAATGGCTTTAGAGCATACATCCGTAGGTACACTTAGGAAATTTAGTTCTTTTTTTTAATTATGTTTACGCAAACAAGTTTTGATTTCAGTTTGTAATATTTTTCAATATCTGGATTATGTTACTCTTAATAAAGGAATTTTGTTTCCCTATCTTGAAGGCGTATCTATTTTTTAATCTGGTTACCAAATAAAATAATAAGTGGATACAAATATGTACCCTAATAAATAAGACAGTTAAGATAAGAATAATTTCATAATCATGCACCTCCATCTGCACGCATGAATTTATAAAACACTCGCATGTCATTTTAAAGAAGAAAACTTGTTTACTTTAAAAATCTCTCCAGTTAAGCCATTGGTAAAAGAAGACCTCCACCTCCTTGGCCCCCATATCAAACGAGGGCCCATCAACTAAAAGCAATGGAACAGATAGAAGAGACTCAAGCTGTATTCAAAGAGGATCTTGATCAGGTGAAGGGTGACGTAAGCTCAATGAAAGGAGATTTGAGCCAGGTTCTTCTAGCTTTGAAGAACATTATTGTCAGGCAGGATCAAATCCCCAGGGTAGCTTTTGAAGAGGTAGCCCAAACCGTTGGTGCATCGAGCGGTCACCAACTGAGGAAAGAGCCGGAAGCAGGACCCTAAAATTCTGCCATGACTCAACAAGAGGTTGAAACTGAAGGATTCATCCCACCACCGTCGAAAGTAGGGGCATCATATACCCTACAAATTCCAACTAATAATGCAAATAATTACCTAGACTTGCAATACGGAGATCATGACCCAGAGGATGCTCCCCAGGAACCCTTGAAGGCAGCTAGTGCTCAAGCTGCGGACAACCCACTGGTAATGAATCAGTATAAAGCCTTGAAAGAAAGACTGAAGGCTGTGGAGGGCTTCGACGCTTTCGAAGTAGACGCTCTGGAAACGGGTTTAGTCCCAGATGTGGTGATACCACCAAAATTCAAATACCCGACTTTGGCAAGTATAAAGGGCTCACTTTTCTGAGGAATCATCTTCGTATGTACTGCAGAAAGATGCATGCCCACGCCCATGATCAGAAACTGATGATTCACTATTTCCAAGAAAGTCTAAGTGGGGCATCTTTGGACTGGTACATGCAGTTGGAACGAACACATATCCGAACTTGGGTAGATCTCGCTAATGCTTTATTGAAGCATTACAAGTATAAACTGGACATGGCGCCTACCCGCATGCAACTCCAGAATCTGTCCCAGAAGAAAGAAGAGTCCTTCAAGGAGTATGCTCATAGATGGAGGGAGTTGGCATCCCGTGTACAACCACCATTGTTGGAGAAAGAGCTCATAGACATGTTCATGGGAACCTTACAAGGGTTGTATCATGAGATGATGGTGGGAAATATCTCTTTGGGGTTCTCAGACCTAGTAACCATCAGAGAAAGAATCGAGACAGGGATAAAAAGTGGAAAGATATCAGGGTGGCCATCAAATGCTCCCTACAATTCAAAGCGGCCTGCTTCAAACTTCACCAAAGGAAAGGAGGGAGAGAATAATGGTGTAGCACCACAACCCAGGGTTCAACAACCGTTAGTGATCCCCCTAGGGTAGCAGCAAGGCAGAAGGCCACCCAGGAAATTTGATCTACTCTCTATGCCACCTAGCCAGTAATTTCAACAGCAAGTTAAAGCATCCTTAGTGGAACTCAAGCCTCTAGCTCCTCCAGTCGGGCCACTCCCACTAAGATACGATGCAAATGCCAGATGCGAGTATCATGTTAATTCTCCTGGACATACCATAGAACAGTGTTGGCCTTTTAAACACAAAGTGTAGGATTTATTGGATTCTCAAGACATCACTTTCGAGAAGCCTAACATCACATCAGACCCTATGCCGTTGCACAATGGGATGACAATAAATGCCATTGAAGTAGCCACCGACTCTGGGGCAAGCAGACAAGCAAAGACCCTGATAAACTTGTTGAAAGAATATCGGTTGGAATGTGGATTCCCGCTAGGATACAATGAAGCTTTCCAAAGAGATCTACAAAGGCTAGGGGACCATGGGATAGTCCAGTTCAGACAATACCCTGAAGAAAAATATAAAGCTACTGTGAAGGGTGAAGCACATTTTCCTCCAATCCACGAGACCTTTGTCAACAATGGAGTAGTGCATGACATACATATGGCGAGGATATACAATAAGGCCAACACCAAAGGGGCAACTGAATTCATCTAAGAATGCGCCTCAGGAGGAAAACCCAAAAGATGGACGGTCGTGGAGATTCCTGAGATCTTTTTCTTTCCTAATTAATTTTTCTTGTTTTTGAAAGAACCTATGTCAAGCCCGAGACATAGGGGTTGCTTGTGAGGGTTTCCCCATTTTGTTTCAGACAATATTTACGATTAATGAAAGTTATATTTTGTTTTCAATCAAGATCCTTGTCTTTCTTTTGCATTCATGTCTTAATTTTAAAATGGAAATACTTTCTCTGCATATGCATTTTCAAATATTCAAATACTAAAGCTGAACCAAAACATGTGCAAATTCATGCCTAAAACCACCGATAATGCTATTGTTGCGATCCAATATAATTTTGATGCTCCTATCAACCAAGCTAAAGAGGAAGATGATAAAGATCTAGAACTCTCTGAGAAAATGGCGAGGGAAATAAAAAAAAAGAGCTAACAATATGCAACCGTATCTAGAGGCTATCAAGACCAGTAATCTAAATACAAGGGAAAATCCGAAAGAAACCAAGCTAAGGGGCAACATTAGAGCGGAGCCACAAAAAAAAGGTTATCAAGTTATTACGCATATCTACGAAAACAGGCCAAAGTCAAACACAGACGGTGTTGCAAAACTAAGCAACTATGAAATACCAAGATCTAACGATGAACCCGAGCCAGGGGCACATTGGGAATCCATATTCGACGAGGCTTCAAATGCACTGGGGCACGATATAGGGACAATATTGACTTCTCCAAAGAATTCTCACAAGCCATATACTAAGTCAATGGTGAACGGGATACTAAACATCCAAAATCAGTTCCATATTGGGATCATGTTTTGAAAACTGACTGCGGAATTTGCAAAACTCGTTTTCAGCCGCGTCCTACGAAAAGGGAATTAAATGACAGACGCCTTGGTAACTATATCGTCTATATTCAAAATAACTTGGTCAAACTAGGAACCGCTCATCATAAATAGACGCTTCGAAGAGCCCTCACTTTGCCTTGCAATATAACAAACCTTGGTTTCACGACATCCAGAAAATGCCTCCAGCATCAACAAATGAACTCTACAGAAATTAGCCTCAGAATTCTTTCAGAGTAACGGTGTACTGTATAAGATGGACCACGACATGGTCTAGTACTCAAGAAGATTCTGCTACCTCGCCTTCACTCACGTGGTAAATGGACACCTAATTACGAAGGTCCATACGTAGTCAAAACAACATTCTCCGGTGGTGGTCTTATCTCCACAACAATGGATGGGGAAGAACTACCACACCCGACAAGTTCAGACGCAATAAAAAATACTATGTATAAAAAGCTCGCTAAGCTCGAACCTCAAACGGGCGACTTAGGCAAAAAGGAGTGCCCCAGTGGATTGAAAACCCTAAAGGGCGATCCAGCAAAAATTAGGGGCATATAACAAAAAAATTATCCCAGTGGATTGAAAACCCGAAAGGGTAATCCAGGCAAAAGTTAGGGATTTCATACAAAGAAATAAAGAACAAAGAGACTGCGATATAAGAACTACGACTGCGAACCACGAAGGGGGAGATAGATCTGAATCATCCAACTCAGAAGCGAAGGAGATGAGATCATTAAAAGGATATTGGGGCACAACAGCAGCAATTATCATTTCTCATTGCCATTTACAGTTTTTTAAACTTTCTGTAATTACCTCTTTCTAGGAATTGCATCTTATGCTCTCGCCTATTCAGAGGTATATTAATAAAACACTGGCTTTCTTTTCATTTTTCAAATTGCGTTTTTTCTTTTCTCAGACTTATAAAATACTACGATCATTACTTGTGAATATTGTCTTGAAATCATTCCAGGGAATTAACAAAATAAAAGCATTTGACAAAACATCGAAAAAAATATTTTGGTTAGGAAAATATCAAAAGAAAATCCACGTCTACGTCCACGCACATGGCTAATCTTACGTCTTGCAATACAAAAATCTATACACATGTCTACACCTATATCTATGCTCACGACGCAAAAAGTCTACACCCACACGTACATCTGCGCCTATGCTTGCACTCAACAATACAAAATCTATACATATCTACTCCTACGCCTGCGCGTCCCTATGCAAAGTATACATCCATGTCAGTGCCTATGCCTACACTTGCAACACAAGGTCTACGTCCGCACATGCGTCCATACACATGTATACTCCTGCCAATTCTACATACGTCTACGCTTACGCTTGCTCCTACGACATACAAATCTACATACGTCTATGCTTACGCCTGTGCTTACAGAGACCACATGCATACGTCTACACCGACATATAAATCTACGCATAGGCCATTACCTACGTCTATGTCTACGTCCACGCCTGCATACAAATTTACGCATAGGCCATCACCTACGCCTACGTCTATGTCTACGCCCGCATACAAATCTACGCATGTGCAATCATCTACGCCTACGTCTACGTCTACACTTACAATACAAAATCAATGTTCGAATTCTACTAACTTTGTCCACTGTGTTCAAAGTTCAACAATGCTACAACGACATACAACGCCAGGAGTTGGTAACGCTGAGCCAATGGGTTTAAAGGAGAGAATGCCGAAAATAGTCTTCATAACATTCCGAGGCATACGCACATCATACACACATTCCATACATACACACCTTTTGCATATCTCGAGCATACACACCCTATACATTTCAATATTTAATACATTCAGGGTTCCATATCAACGTCAAACATATACATTTTGCATACATACAACATTCAATATGCATGCATACACATGTGTCGCCTAGCAAACAGACAAATAATTTACCCTCGACTCAACTATCCAAGGGTCAACCAACGCAATACTTCTCCCATAATTCAACCCGTCACTTTAGTCTTCAGGCCGTGACACATTCAGCCCATCACCTAAGTCTCCCCGCAGTGATGAGGTCCTTACAAACCCATTACGTTGCCTCTAAGCCGCAACGTATTTGCAAAAAATCACTACATTGCTTCTAAGCCGCAATGTATTCATAAAACTCATCATGTTGCCTCTAAGCCACAACATGTCCTCAAAGACCCATTACATTGCCTTTGAGCCGCAATGGACTCTCAACACTCCGTATGTTGCCTCTAAACCGCAACACATTGTCAAAACTCAGTATATTGCTTCTAAGCCATAATATATCATCTAACTCAGTATATTGCCTCTAAGCCGCAGTGTATTGCCTCTAAGCCGCAATATAATATCCAAATAAGCACATTGCCTCTAAGCCACAATGTATCTCTCCAGATCAACATATTTCCTCTAAGCCGCAATATACTATCCAAACAAGCACATTGCCTCTAAGCCGCAATGTATCTCTCCAGATCAACATATTGCCTCTAAGCCGTAATATATTATCCAACCAGCACATTGCCTCTAAACCGCAATGTATCTTTCTAGATCAACATATTGCCTCTAAGGCGCAATGTATTATCCAAACTCAGTATGTTGCCTCTAAGCCGCAACATATTCTCAAAGACCCATTACATTGCCTCTAAGCCGGAATGTTTTTGCAAAACCTAGATCATCGCCTCAGACTTCAAGCAACCATGTTCGACAACAAATTTAGCTTATCACATCAGACTTCACGCAGTGATTTGCAAACATAACTCATTGCCTCAGACTTCATGCAGCAATGTATTCCACAAAATCCAGCATATCACATCAGACTTCACGCAACGATTCACGAACCTAGCTTATCGTCTTAGACTTCACGCAGCGGTTTGCAAAATGGTAACCCATTGCATCAGACTTCATGCAGCAATATATTCCGTTATTCCATAAGCACCGATCATCGTATCATACTTCACGCCACAATGAAAAAACAAAACTTTTACCCATTGCATCAGACTTCATGCAGCAATACATTTCATTATTTTATGAACACCGATCATTGCCTCGGACTTCATGATGCAATGCTCAAAAGAAAATCAAACTCAACACATTGCCTCTGAGCCGCAATGTACTCGCATGCCTAACACATTGCCTCTAAGCCGCAATGTATCATAAAAACTCAGCACATTGCCTCTAAGCTGCAATGTACTATCCAAACCAACACATTGCCTCTAAGCCGCAATGCGTTTCTTCCAACTCAAACATATTGCCTCTAAGCCGCAATGCATTCTTCAAGCTCAAACGCATTGCCTCTAAGCCGCAATGTACTATCTAAACCAACATATTTCCTCTAATACACAATGCGTTCTTCCAACTTAAACACATTGCCTCTAAGCCGCAATACGTATTATCCAACTCAACACATTGCCTCTAAGCTGCAATGCATATTATCCAAGTCAACACATTGCCTCTAATCCGCAATGTACTATCCAAACCAACACATCGCCTCTAAGCCGCATTGCATTCTTACAACTTAAAACACATTGCCTCTAATCCATAATGCGTATTATCCAAATCAACACATTGCCTCTAAGCCGCAATGCGTTCTTCCAACTCAAACACATTTCCTCTAAACCGCAATGCGTATTATCCAAATTAACACATCGCCTCTAAGCCGCAATGCGTTCTTCAGACTCAAATACATAGCCTCTAAGCCGCAATGTATTCATGCTCAAAACATCGCCTCAGACGTCATGCAGCGATTCACAAACATAATCTATGGCTTCAGTCTTCAAGCATCCATGCATCATCAATCATTGCTATACTGACCCTCCAGATGGGTGAATAAGCCAAGACATACAGAATTGCGCTATCTGCCTCGTTATAAAAACCCGGGTAAGCGACATATCATCAGCTTTGCCTACTTCCTTGAGACTCGTAAGGGTATACTGTATCAGTGTAACCTTGTGCTTGTCGAACAAATTTTGGGATACTTCAAGTATTCAATAAACTTCCAATCAGAATGCGCAAGACCCGAGTTTTCTCGCGCTATTCGACTGAAATATAATTGAATAGGGGCAGTTGTCGTACCCCAAATTTGTCCTACCACGATGGTTTTAATTTTCGAAATTAAAATAGGAGAAATATTTAATTGAAGACGGTACAACAGTATCTGATGGCCCGTCTTTATCCGACTAGGGGGTGTATTTTAATTCAGGGAAATGGGGTTTTTTGAATCAGAAAGACTCATGAACTTATTCGTGAAGCATGTTGGCCTATGGCCCATGAGATTCAAAAACAGAAATTCGTTTCAAAGTAAATAATTACTTACTATGCTATTGAGTCCTTAAGTTTAAGTTGTCTGAAGATAAGTTAATTTAAAGTCATCCCATTCAAAGGTTGTTAGTATGAGAGGTTGAATTTTGGCATAGCTAAGCCCATTAAAGTTTTTGTAGTTGGCCCTTTTGCTATTTTTGAAAAAAAAGAAATATTATTATTATTAAAAACAATTCATTATATATAAAAAGAAAACGTAGCATGAGCCAAAGGAATATAAAATACTGTTGATCTTTACTACAATTATGTCAAATATTGTTTTTGTAAATGTTAAAGGTATGTTTAAAACAGTTTTGCATTAGGCCAATTGGGCCTGGCTTAAAAAAAGAAAATAAAGCGTTCACTGTAAAAGAAGAATAAGCTGGACCGTAAGAAAATTAGCACAAATCCTAATCCAAGGGAAGTAAAAAGAAACACATGTGGCTGAAGATGTTGGACCAAGAAGCGTTTAAGCCCAATTTCCTAAAAAACATGTACTATTCAGATCACCACTAATCTAGGGGTGTGATTTCTGCAGAAAGTAGATCCCGTTCAAAGTGAATTAAAAACGTACAGAACTGAATCAAATTTTACTTATTACAAAACAAATCTTAAAACACATCAAACCAAATCTGTAATAACAATCAAATCTAACATAATCTTTTATTATCAAAATCAAATACTCATTACAGATCGCAACAAATCAAATCTAAAATCAATGAAATTACAAAGCTAATAAATCAAAACCCTAAATTTCAAAACCTATAAGTACATAAGAGAAATACAGTAGAAAGGGAATTTCGTTTTGGCGACAGAGACAGAAAAAAGAAAATACAGACAGATGGGGAGAATTTACAGGGACGGCGGAGGGGTTGAACAGAAAGAAGAACAATGGTGTTTTTTCTGACAGAATAAAAACAGAGCTGGCAGAAGAGAGGCCACGACGAGGCTTGCTTGAACCCATTGTTTGCTGCTGAAGATTGAGGGAGAGAGGTTAGAGTTTCAAATTTTGAAACCCTAACCGCGAGCCACCGTCAAGCACTACCGCTTCCATATCCACTGCTGTGATACGGTGGGAGGAATGACTTGAGGTGTTTGCGTTTATGTTCGCAAACGTTGCGGTTTAGCAATAGTCTCCACCGACTTTTCTTTTATCCAAATAGGAAATGTGAAAAAGCACAAGAAAGACCTTTAGAGATGTTTTCTTGAGTTCGGGGGGTAGATTATGGAAAGGGAAGGTATTAGCACCCTTTCCATCCATGGTTTTCCATGGGCTCTTAGTTACTTATGGTGTGGGTTTTGAAAGTATTTTGAAAACGTCTTTGTAATGGTTCTCGTCTCAATAAGAACGCATACAAAGTGTTTTTTTGGAAAATAGTTCAAAGGTGTGTTTGTGAAATGTGTTTCTGAAAGTGATTTTGAAAAGGTGTCTTTGTAATGGTTCTCGTCTCTATAAGAACGCGTACAAAGTGTTATCTTTCGAAAATGTTTCAAAATGAAAGTGTTGGTGTATAAAATGTTTTTGTTGTGAGCAAGCGAGTAACTAAGAGCGGACCTACCTACTCAAAAGGTCTTAGATGTTCTTTTCCTCCTCCTTTAGATGTTTCTATCTTACCATTGATTTGGTAAGAAGCCCCATCATTGGATGTGAAGGGACGGACGTGGGGATGTTTGTATAGTCATAGAAGGCAACCCATGGAACGTTTTAGCAATGTTGTTTTAGGGACTAGATCGTTTACTGAAGCAAACATTGAGGGTCATCGAGGGGCTACGATCTTTTATCGAGGGTATTTTCTAAAACGCCTATGTTCGAGGGATATGACTATTTTTCCGATAGGTAACAAAATGGGATTACCCTAAGAATATGTATAACGTTAGAAACATGATGTCTACATTGTATTTTTGACCATGTAAATCTGATAATACTTAAGCAACGTGATAAGAGTCAGTAGAAGCTTACCTTGCAGCTGAAAAAGATTCTGTAAACTGGAGGTTGGTCCTGAACTCTGGTGATGTTCTGAGAAACTTCTTCGCATACTCAACAGGAGGGAAGTTTTTAACTTCTGGAACAGCCAAAGGGTGATACTCTGACTTCTCTGAGGTGGAGGTGAATGGAGAGTGTATGGCCGTATGAATACAGAAGTTAGAATGGTTCTAGTATGTGAATTAGCAATTGTGGAGATGGTTTTAGTCAAGGAACAATGGAGTTTTGATGCTAGAATCAAATGCTAAGGTTTTGGTATTTTGGTGTTTACAGCTTTTCGGATTCTTGGAATTTTTGCAAGGATTCAAGGCTTTTTTCTTTCTTTTGGTGATTCTCTCTCTCTCCAAAAACTAACCCTTTGAACGTGTGATGAAACAAACTATTTATAGATGAATTTGCTGTGGTTTTAGGGGGAAAGACAAATGAGTTTTTAAACATTTTTGGCATACTGTCCCTTTGTTTTTAAATCACAGTTTTCATAGGCTAATTTGGTGCAAGAAAAATGCAGGCGTGGACTGGATCAACAACACCTTGGAGTATTGTGGCAGCTGGTTGCAGGACTGTGCCATAGCAGGGCAGCAGGTTACTTAAACGAGGTTTTGGTGATTTTCTGATCGCAGAATATCAGAAGCGTAACCTCCAAATGCTGAAGGGGCATCTTCTGACCGGAGCGTTGAACATAGCCTCCATATGATGAAGAATCATGTTCTGACTGAAAAAGCGTCGCTTCTGTATGTTCTGATTGAAGCATCATGTTCTGAACCGTGTTTGCAACTTCTGACCGCACTTGCATAGAGGCTGGCTCAGAAGTTCTGAAGTGTCATATTCTTTAGACACTTAGAAAATTTTCTAAATGCTTAGAAAATTTGATTTACAAAGTAACTTCTGACTTTTGATTTTTGATGAACCAATTTCATGCCTTAATGAAATAGATTCTTGGAACTTGATTTTTGATTCAAAAGTCATAGTTTGACTCCTTTGGTGTGTAAATGACCATTTTGCCCCTGTGAACGATTCTCTTGGAAAATTTGTAATTTCAGATTTGCAACTGGATGGAAGCAAACTTGAGGGTCCAGGTTAATCCTTTGATAAATGAGAGGGAAAATTTTGGGGTACAACAGCTGCCCCTGTTCAATCTTCTTAAACCTGAGGATGTAGATTGGCTGGTCTGCCTTTCGTGATATGAAGGTGGAAGATGATTGAACACTAGAGTGCCCAAAAATTTGCACTCGCATGCAGGATTACTGATTAGTGAAGTCAGAAATGGGCTTACAGATGCCATTTGGAAGGCGACGGGAAATCATAGGAGTTGGGCTTAAAGATGCCATCCAGAAAAGATTGGTTGCATAAGAGATTCCTGGGTGAAAATTCCTGTACCTGTTGTCAAGGGGGACTTTACCGGGGAATGTTGATTTATGCACTGGGAAGTAAAGTCTGGGAGCTTTTGGTCGTCCATTACTCTACTGGGGAATTAACTCTTGATTGAAGAGGTGAAAGTAGACTGTATACCTGGTCAGGGTCCAGGCTGTACAGAAACTCGCTGGGGGAATATGCTATCGACCATATTTGATTGGGTCCAGGCTTTACAGTGTTGTACCCTGTTGTCTGGAGATAAAGGAGAAGGAACCTGGATAGTAGGGTTACTTCAGAATGAAAGCCTGGATAGTAGGGCTGTGAGAAGGAACCTGGATAGTAGGGTTACTTCGAAATGAAAGCCTGGGTAGTAAGGCTTGTGGGAAGGAACCTGGATAGTAGGGTTACTTCAAAATGAAAGCCTGGGTAGTAGGGCTTGTAGGAAGGAACCTGGATAGTAGGGTTGCTTCGGAATAAAAGCCTGGATAATAGGGATGTGAGAAGGAACCTGGATAGTAGGGTTGCTTCGGAATGAAAGCTTGGATAATAGGGCTGTAAGAAGGAACCTGGATAGTAGGGTTACTTCGAAATGAAAGCCTGGGTAGTAGGGCTTGTGGGAAGGAACCTGGATAGTAGGGTTACTTCGGAATGAAAGCCTGGGTAGTAGGGCTTGTGGGAAGGAACCTGGATAGTAGGGTTACTTCGAAATGAAAGCCTGGATAATAGGGCTGTGAGATGGAACTTGGATAGTAGGGTTGCTTCGGAATGAAAGCTTGGATAGTAGGGCTGTGAGAAGGAACTTGGATAGTAGGGTTGCTTCAGAATGAAAGCCTGGATAGTAGGGCTGTGAGAAGGAACCTGGATAGTAGGGTTACTTCGGAATGAAAGCCTGGGTAGTAGGGCTGTGAGAAGGAACCTGGATAGTAAGGTTGCTTCGGAATGAAAGCCTGGATAGTAGGGATGTGAGAAGGAACCTGGATAACAGGGTTGCTTCGGAATGAAAGCCTGGGTAGTAGGGCTTGTGGGAAGGAACCTGGATAATAGGGTTACTTTAGAATGAAAGCTTGGGTAGTAGGGCTTGCGGGAAGGAACCTGGATAGTAGGGTTACTTCGGAATGAAATCCTGGATAGTAGGGCTGTGAGAAGGAACTTGGATAGTAGGGTTGCTTCGCAATGAAATCCTGGATAGTAGGGATGTGAGAAGGAACCTGGATAGTAGGGTTGCTTTGGAATGAAAGCCTGGATAGTAGGGCTGTGAGAAGGAACCATGATAGTAGGGTTATTTCAGAATGAAAGCCTGAGTAGTAGTGCTGTGAGAAGGAACCTGGATAGTAGGTTGCTTCGTAATGAAATCCTGGATAGTAGGGCTGTGAGAAGGAACCTGGATAGTAGGGTTGCTTCGGAATGAAAGCCTGGATAGTAGGGCTGTGAGAAGGAACCTGGATAGTAGGGTTGCTTCAGAATTGAAATTTTGGTGTATGCCAGTCTTCAGATGTTATACTCAATGTCTAGACATCTGATATGACATAATAAATACACTGCAAGGTAGATACCCAATTTTTTGTGATTCAGTACTAAAGTATAACAGAAGCATAGAGGTTGCCATATCTACAGTTCTCGAACAAATAGCTTTGGTTTGTAAACTATCCATTCATAGCCTGATGTCTCAACATTGGTTGCAACATCATCTATCACATACCATGAAGCAAACAAACCCCTTAGTTCTGTTTATCATGCACACAAACCAGCAGGATATCCATTCATCTCTTTTGACATCATCGGTAACATTCACACAGTTTTATCCAAGCTGTACCAGATATACTTTGAAGGTGCAGAGGATAGAACACACGATGTACCTAGTTCTGCACATGATCAGCAGAGAGCAAACAACCTTCACAGTTCTGTTTCTCCTGCACAGATATCAGCATGATGTCTTAACATGTTCTGAGACATCATCTGTTACAACATTACAGTTTTACCTTGATATATAACAAACAGAATTATAAAGTGTTGAAGGTAAAAACACGAATCAGTTGTTGACCCAGTTCGGTGAAACACACCTACTCTGGGGGCATACCAAGCCAGGAAGAAGATCCACTATCAGCAATATTAATTCAGGACTAAACTTCACAAGTTCCCATCCCTCACTTAATCATTTACCCAGTGCAACCTATACCTAGGAACTCCTAGATAGAAACCTACCAGTTTCCATTCCTATTGTCGCAACAACAGAAGTCTTACTCCTACTCAAGAAGTAGTGCCCTCCCACTTGGTTTCCTACATTACAATGAATATGAAGTAATGCAAAAATACTTAGACTTGCTTCACAGCTTCGTCCAAGAACACTCAAACTCTTACCTACAGGTTTCGAGTTACACATATGGTAACCTTGCCACAGACCGACAGGTTTACCTAACAGAACACCCCCAATATTACATTGTATCAGTATCTTGAAAAACAACAGCTCTGTTGAATATATAGCAGCTGCAGCTTCAGTTAGGGTTTCCACAAAAACCTAGGGTTAATTCCGTTTGACCTAAAGACCAGGTCACAGGACTTTATTAACCAGGTTAGGGTTGAGCTAGGTTACCCCTCAGAAAACGCAGGATTCTGTTCAGGAAAGACTGAGTTATTTTCCTGAAAAAACTCAGACTTATCCAACCTGCAAACCTGTTAGTTCAGAACAGGATGTCATAACATCTGTTATGACATCTGAGAAAACCTGTCTACTGATTTAGCAAAATGTGATCATTTTGCAAAATGCTCAGATACACACTTATAAACATCAGTACTTGAATTACAATATTTTTCTGCAAAGGTACCTAATGAGTCAGTACAAACTAAACTAGAATGTTATGACATCAGTCATGACATTCACACATACACTTGGGATTTACCAAAAATGCAAGCCAATACCTAAACACCTACAAACTCCCCCTTTGGCAGATTTTTGGCTAAAGACCCTAAGCAATCAGAGATAGATAGCAGCAGAAGGAAATGACTGCAGAAAAATAGAATGTCTAATTGAGCAAGTACCAAAATATTCTCCCCCTCTTTAGCCACAAATGGGCCAAAGATACATGTTCAAAAAGATTACACAGTTATCCCAAAAACAATTAATAAGAGCGTTCCATTCAGCATGTTGGACATTGCCGTCTGTTGCTTTCACCTGAGTCTCGCCTGAGTCTGGGTCCCTATCTTTCTCCCCCTTTTTGGCCAGAATTTGACAAAGACTGCCCATACAGATCCATACCCATGCACAATTCTCCCAGATGCTAACAAACTTCATATTGTTGAAACCCTCTGATGAAGAGAAAGAATAGAGAGAGTCTTCATAAATAATGCAACTTTGGCATAGATAGTAACGACCTTGGTACTTTACTCTGACAGTTTCAGTACCCTAGGACTGGTTTTAATGCAGGTACCTACCCTTGGGTTTGACCCTTTAACCATGTCAGGATGAAGTATGTCTGGCCCTTTTAAAACAGACATTTGTCTTTTAGAACAGACTACTCCCTTTATGTACTTGTCTTAGGATCCCCTTTCCAAGAAACATCGTTGGCATATTACACTCTGCCTCAGTTATATAATACCTTTATTAGATGACAAGTTATCACCTAAACATTCCAGCTCACTAAACTGCTTCATAATGAGACACAACCGCCCTGTTTTCTTAGCAGATGAAAACATGCTCAAATCCTATGTCGTCATACATTCTGCTATTTTCATATTAGCAGCTTGAAACCATTCCATTTTCACAAAGAGGATGGTTACTCCCTCTGAGTCATACAACTGTACACACATGGGTTTATTAATAGTAATCCACACTTCATCCAATTTTCCTCCTGTCTGTAGTTTTAGAGGAAATTGGGAACAATGTCATTAGGCAATGTGATGACATTCGGTCAGACATAGTCCTCTTCAGTCTTGAACACATCATCCCAATAGTTAATAAAGTGCCACACTTTATATCCTACGAGTTTGATGAAGACTTTTCGTACAAACCAATACTCCCCCTGTTAGGGACAATCACTTCTCCTCATGGAAACAAGTAGGTCACATTCAATACTCAGTTGGACCTTCAAGACAACTTCTGATTCAAAGTAAATAAGACCCCTTGATGAATGGAAAACATAAGACGCATCTTCATGTCTTCAAGAGCGCACCCTCTGTTCAACAATATTGGTTGAACGCATTCATACTCTGAATCAAACTTTCTCGATAATAATCAGCTGCCACATGTTGATTATCTTGATTCTCTGAATCCACTGCTGAGATAGACCAAATGCCACTGTTTGATTATCTCCTTCATGAATCCTCATATGAAAAAAAATCAAATTCCACCTTTTGACTTCTCCATGTTCATCAGACTTCTCCCAAAGATATTCTGATCTTCCAATTGAAATTTGAACTTCAAGCTACAAGTTATCACATAAGGCTTAGATACACTAAGACAGGAACATGTAACATCTTCTCCACCCAATAACTCCAAAGAGATGCAAAGAGACGATCTTTTTGAAGTATCCAATCTTCAACTTCGTAGATCATCCTATCTTAAGTTGATGTGCCACTTCACCAACCAAGAATCCGATGTTGAACCAAATGTCACAACATTAAGTTATAACATCTAGTTGTTGAATTCAGCTCCTTCTCTAATTTACTTCCTTACCTAGATCAGAACCAGACTGATCCAAGTAACCATCATCAAGATTATGATGTCTTCTTCTTCTTGTAGCTTCAAGTCTGAACACGTTTCCAGGAAACCTTTTCAAGGATCAAATGATTTTGCTGTCACCAAAGAGATAGCTCTAAAGCATCACTCTTCCTGTGATTCTTCACAGGGTCTAGAAGAAGGAATGTTCCCACATCTTTAAGAACATCAGTTATCTTGAACTCCAAGGATAATCAATTAAATACTTGTACTTGTCACAAATAGCAATTGATCATAAATCCTTCCCATTATCTTGTAAGATACTTTCACCATTTGAATACTTTGACATACTCTTCGTGTGTTAATATCTTCTTCTTGCGAGCACTTTCTTTGAGAGACCAAAGAGTTGAGATATCTAGGTTGCCACCCTTGACTCAAGTAAATAGAATTTTCTCTGAACAAACTCTACTCACCTCAACAGATTTGAAACTCCTACCAGATCAGATTCATCCTTAGGGATGAGAGAGATGAATCCTTCCTTGCAAATATGTCACACAACACCCAGAACCCATGTGACATAGGTCAACAGCCAGCTAAACACCAGGCTGAACTAATGTGAGGAGGTTAACCAAATCTCCCCCTCAAACTACCAATCATGGAAGCTCCACACAAAATATCCATGCATTGTACACAAATGTCTCGACATGACATATGACATCCCTACCAGATTCAAGTAACTCCAAGAGTTATACCTGTTCATACTCCAATCACACCAATCAGACTTCAGCTGACCTTAAGTACTTCAGAGAAGACAACAACACCAATCATCAGCAGATATGTATTGCCAGAACATACTACCTTAACCAAATTCTGAGTCTTCATATTCTCACATCTTGAAAGATCTTCCACTTCTAATCATGATGTTTAAATGACAAGATTCATGATCCCAATCTACTTCTATGAAGGAGCAATAATGCTGCACCATCATTGACTTTTATTAACCAATGAGCTTGTCTTTCTTCACACCATAGTACTCCATGGAACAACTGCTCAGCCCTGATCAATGTCACATCTCAACCAGCTTCACTTCTAGAGTTCTGACTCCTAAAAGTAACCTTCGGGAGCACACAGACATAGTTGACTCTACCATTGTCAACTTTGCACACACAGATGTCTCCTCTTCCAGGTCAGGAGTAGGTTCCAAACAAAAGTATCCCTTTGTTTGACACCCAAAACATATGCTCTTCAACTAGTAGCTGCATACTTGTTCCATCATCACATAGAACATCAGTTCCATCACCTTGGAACAAGGCCCTCCTTGAAATTCTTCAAGGTCTTCGTATAACACTAATCCGTGATTATGTGATTCTTACCATCCTGAACGAAGAACGTCTTCATGAGTGGACTTGAGAGGACTCAAGTATCTGTGACATCTTCAATAGCTTATGTTGAATTCTTAAATACAGTAGCCTTCAATCCACAAGAGGGGAAACACATCAGAGCTTGAGTTTTGCCAAGTATTACACAGCGGAAGAACATAATACAACTCAATCTTTGCACACACACTTTAGGCGTACACAAATCCTAGGTTTGAAAATAAATCAAACCTAGAGCAGCTACCACACAACCAGGCCAAATGCCAATCACCAAAGACAGGTACACACAGTTCCTGTCATGAATAGTCCATCCTCCCACTTTAAGGGACCATTCAGGGAAATAACAAACCTTTCCAGGTTACAATCTCCAGTACTAAGATTGTCCTTGCAGATACCAGAAAGTATCACCCATGGATCTCATCCAGAAACAGAACAGGATGCCTGCTCTGATACCAATTTAAATTCTGGTGTATGCCAGTCTTCAGATGTTATACTCAATGTCTAGACATCTGATATGACATAATAAATACACTGCAAGGTAGATACCCAATTTTTTGTGATTCAGTACTAAAGTATAACAGAAGCATAGAGGTTGCCATATCTGCAGTTCTCGAACAAATAGCTTTGGTTTGTAAACTATCCATTCATAGCCTGATGTCTCAACATTGGTTGCAACATCATCTATCACATACCATGAAGCAAACAAACCCCTTAGTTCTGTTTATCATGCACACAAACCAGCAGGATATCCATTCATCTCTTTTGACATCATCTGTAACATTCACACAGTTTTATCCAAGTTGTACCAGATATACTTTGAAGGTGCAGAGGATAGAACACACGATGTACCTAGTTCTGCACATGATCAGCAGAGAGCAAACAACCTTCACAGTTCTGTTTCTCCTGCACAGATATCAGCATGATGTCTTAACATGTTCTGAGACATCATCTGTTACAACATTACAGTTTTACCTTGATATATAACAAACAGAATTATAAAGTGTTGAAGGTAAAAACACAAATCAGTTGTTGACCCAGTTCGGTGAAACACACCTACTCTGGGGGCATACCAAGCCAGGAAGAAGATCCACTATCAACAATATTAATTCAGGACTAAACTTCACAAGTTCCCATCCCTCACTTAATCATTTACCCAGTGCAACCTATACCTAGGAACTCCTAGATAGAAACCTACCAGTTTCCATTCCTATTGTCGCAACAACAGAAGTCTTACTCCTACTCAAGAAGTAGTGCCCTCCCACTTGGTTTCCTACATTACAATGAATATGAAGTAATGCAAAAATACTTAGACTTGCTTCACAGCTTCGTCCAAGAACACTCAAACTCTTACCTACAGGTTTCGAGTTACACATATGGTAACCTTGCCACAGACCGACAGGTTTACCTAACAGAACACCCCCAATATTACATTGTATCAGTATCTTGAAAAACAACAGCTCTGTTGAATATATAGCAGCTGCAGCTTCAGTTAGGGTTTCCACAAAAACCTAGGGTTAATTCCGTTTGACCTAAAGACCAGGTCACAGGACTTTATTAACCAGGTTAGGGTTGAGCTAGGTTACCCCTCAGAAAACGCAGGATTCTGTTCAGGAAAGACTGAGTTATTTTCCTGAAAAAACTCAGACTTATCCAACCTGCAAACCTGTTAGTTCAGAACAGGATGTCATAACATCTGTTATGACATCTGAGAAAACCTGTCTACTGATTTAGCAAAATGTGATCATTTTGCAAAATGCTCAGATACACACTTATAAACATCAGTACTTGAATTACAATATTTTTCTGCAAAGGTACCTAATGAGTCAGTACAAACTAAACTAGAATGTTATGACATCAGTCATGACATTCACACATACACTTGGGATTTACCAAAAATGCAAGCCAATACCTAAACACCTACAAGAATGAAAGCCTGGATAATAGGGCTGTGAGAAAGAACCTGGATAGTAGGGTTACTTCGTTTGATCATGTAGATTAGTTGACCCGCTTGGTTTCGGGAACTGATTTTTCCTTGGTTGCCTGCAGATATGACATGTATAACTGCTAAAATTATTGGTGATAATTGTCTTTCCTGAAAAGATAACAAGGTTAGTTATATGCGATGCATCAAATGCATTGTGAGATGATGTTCTCAAAATAATCGAGATTATGCTGTATGTGATATGTATGCGCATGTCATGATGTATGAGCATGGTAGTTGTGACATATCCGAGTCCGGGAAGATAAATCCTCGACTGCTGCTGGAGAAAAATAGAATTGCTGACTGTTGTAGAGAAACGTGGCTCTTGTACTTCCGCTGGGGATGATGAATGGAATTGAATATGCTGGGGATTTTCTCCTTATTTACGGACGTTCTGTCGAGGAGAGACTTTGCTTGAGAATAACTCTGCGGGGAACCACTTGAAAGGTGAATTTCCGATAGCTGAAGTAATGGGCTCTGTCGGGGGTTGAGCTTTTGTATCCAGAGAAATAAACTCTTCTTAGGGAGCATAGATGTTACAAGGTCACATGTATTGATGACTGCACTCCAAAGCTGTCTCTGCCCTGGTCCCTGCTGGACATGGTAAATGTCGATTTTGATATTTCTTATTTTCTGTCCCTGTTTCTTAAGTTATTAGTAATTGTCTTTTGTTTCCTATGCAAATATTTGTGAACAACAATTATATTCAAGTGCATATGTCAAGAATAAATCATTGGACGTTCTTGCAAAAACAAAACAAAAGGAAAGACAAATAGTTTTGTAAAATGGCTTGTATTGATTGTTGGAGTTGGCCTATAACAGGCATTTTTTATACAAGGAGGCTGACGCTCTAGTAAGAGAATGCCGCCGTAAAACGAAAGATATACAGTATTGTGAAAAACAAAAAGAAAACAACAATGTGCAAAAATCCCATTGGGTTTCAAGTCTGCTATTGCCACTATGTCTTCGAGCGTCTCCTCACTTTGCTGCTTGTCCGAAGCTGATTAGATTGATTGATGTTGTTTGAGTTTGACAGTTGATACTGAGGTCAGATTGCAGAGTGACCTAATGGGACATAGTGATACGCTTTTCATCCCTAACTTTTTCCTGGACCGCCCTTTCGGGTTTTCGGTCCACCGGGATACCCTTTTTTGCCCAAGTCGCCTTTTCAGGTTTTCGACTTGCCGAGTGTACATATTTTTTTATATTTTCATCCCTTATTTTTACCCGAACCCTTTTGGTTCACTGGGAAGCCCTTATTTTTTCCTAGGCCAGTCAATCTAGCGGGTCTTTTATCATGCGTAGTATCTTTTCACTATGTCCACTTTGATAGGGTGAGGAAGGTCGTCACCGTCCATGGTGGTCAGGATCATGGCTCCACCTGAGAAAATGTTTTTAACCACAAATGGCCCTTCGTATGTGGGAGTCCATTTTCCCCCGGGGTCACCTTGCGGCAGTATGATGCACTTGATCACTAAATCTCCGACTCGATATTCTTGATGCCTGACTTTCTTATTAAAAGCCTTGATCATCCATTTTTGATACGTCTGACCATGGCATATAGCAGTAAGTCTCTTTTCATCGATTAGATTTAACTGATCAAGCCGAGTCTGGATCCAGTCGTCTTCGTTTAAACCTGCATCTTTCATAATCCTGAGAGAAGGTATCTGGACCTCAATGGGTAGGACTGCTTCCATGCCATATACCATAGAGTTGGGTGTTTCCCCTGTCGATGTCCGTGCTGAGATACGGTACCCATGAAGAGCGAACAGCAGCATCTCATGCCAGTTTTTGTATGTCACCGTCATCTTCTGTACAATCTTCTTGATGTTCTTGTTAGCTGCTTCGACAGCGCCATTCATCTTCAGCTGGTAGGGAGAGGAGTCGTGATGCTGTATCTTGAATTGTTTACAGAGCTCGGTGATCACCGTGTTGTTGAGATTCGTACCATTGTCGGTAATGATCCTCTCTGGCACACCATATTGATAATTCAGGTTATGTCGGATAAACTGCACCACCACGTTCTTGGTTACTGTGGCAAAAGAGGCTGCTTCAATCCACTTTGTGAAGTAATCAATGGCTACTAGGATGAAGCGATGCCCATTAAAGGCGGTGGGCCTGATTTCTCCGATCATATCGATGCCCCATATTGCAAAGGGCCATGGAGCTGTCAAGACGTTCAGAGGAACCAGAGGTATATGCACCTTATCAGCATAGATTTGGCATTTATGATAAGTTCGAGAGTGCCGATAACAATCGACTTCCATGGTAGACCAGTAGTATCCTGCCCGTAGGGTCTTCTTAGCCATGGTGTGTCCACTGGAATGGGTTCCGAAGGTACCTTCATGTAGATCTGTCATAATCCTTTATGCTTCGCTCTTGTCTACACATCGCAGTAAGGTAGAGTCATGGTTGCGTTTATAGAGGATTCCGTTACTGAGGAAGAACTTTGTAGCGAATATTCTCAGAAACTTCTTATCGTTGATAGATGCCCCTTCGAGATACTCTTGAGCCTCGAGATACCTCTTGACTTCGTGAAACCGGGGTTTGTCTATTACCTCTTCGGTATCGATTTCACAGTAGTGTGCTGGTTCATCCAACCTCTCGATGGTGATTCAGGGAGCTTCATTGTCCCACTTGACTTTAAACATGGAAGACATGGTAGCTAGCGCGTCTGCCAACTGATTCTCCTCTCGTGGGAAATTTTCAAAGGTTACCTCCTCGAAATGTAGGAGCAACGTCAGTACATGCTCTTTGTACGGGATGAGATTTAGATGTTTTGTATCCCACCCGCCTTTGATTTGACTTATCACCAAAGTGGAATCCCGGAATACACTCAAGAACTTGATCCTTAGGTCAATGGCAGCTCGAAGACCCATGATGCAGGCTTCATACTCTGCCATATTGTTGGTGCAGTTGAAACAGAATCGGACAGTGAACGGAGTATAACAGCCCTCGGGAGATATGATTACAGCACCAATGCCATTTCCCAATGCATTTGAGGCTCCATCAAAGTACATAGACCATCAATATCCTTCCTCAGGTCCTTCATCCGGTCCAGGTTCTTCACAATTGGTTACTAACATGATATTCTCATCCGGGAACTCAAAATTCATGGACTGGTAGTCATCCACGGCCTGATGAGCCAAATGATCAGCCAATACACTCCCCTTTATTGCTTTTTGGGTTGTATATTATATGTCGTATTCAGTTAAGATCATTTTCCACCTTGCTATTCTTCCGGAGAGAGCGAGCTTCTCGAAAATGTACTTGATCAAATCCATCTTAGATATCAACAAGGTAGTGTGAGTCAGCATATAATGTCTTAGTCGGCGAGCAACCCATGCCAAAGCGCATCAAGTTTTCTCGAGCAGTGAGTACCGTGTCTCACAGTCTGTAAACTGTTTGCTAAGGTAGTATATTGCATGCTCTTTTAGACCAGACTCGTCATGTTGCCCCAACACACACCCCATTGAATTGTCTAATACTGTCAGGTACAATATCAAAGGTCTCCCTTCAACTGGAGGTATCAGAATTAGTGGTTCTTGTAGGTATTCCTTGATTCTTTCGAAAGTGATCTGGCATTCATCATTCCACTTTACCACTTGATGTTTCTTCAGAAGTTTGAAGATTGGTTCACAAGTAGCAGTCAGATGTGAAATGAACCTGGCGATATAATTCAAGCATCCCAAGAAACCTCTAACTTCCTTCTCTATACAGGGATCTAGCATTTCTTGTATAACCTTCACCTTTGCAGGATCTACTTGAATACCTCTGTCACTGACGATGAAACCCAGAAGCTTACCAGACCTTACTCCAAAAATGCACTTGTTCGGATTCAATCTCAGTTTATATACCTTCAACCTGTCGAACAACCTTTGGAGATGATCAAGGTGCTCTTCCTCAGTCTGAGACCTGGCTATCATATTGTCGACATAAACTTCAATCTCATGGTGAATCATGTCGTGGAACAAAGCGACCATGGCGCACTGATAAGTTGCCCCAACATTCTTCAACCCAAAAGGCATCACCTTGTAGCAGAAAGTGCCCCACTGTGTAACGAAAGTTGTCTTTTCCATGTCTTCGGGAGACATCTTGATCTGGTTGTAGCCAGAGAAACCATCCATGAAGGAAAATATTTTATGTTGTGCGGTGTTGTCGACCAGAACGTCAATATGACGAAGCGGGAAGTCATCCTTGGGGCTTGCCCTGTTCAGATCTCTGTAATCCACACACATCCGTACCTTACCGTCCTTCTTAGGCACCAGAACAACATTAGAAACCCACTGCGGATAGGAAGTGATAACTAAGAATCCCACGTCAAACTGTTTCATGACCTCTGCCTTAATTTTCTCTGACATTTCAGGGTGCATACGGTGGACCTTCTGTTTAACTGGAGGGCAGTCTTCCTTAGTCGGCAGGCGATGTACCATAATATCAGTGTCCAAACCAGGCATGTCTCCATAGGACCAGGCGAATATCTCAATGTATTCGTGCAACATTTGTATCAATCTCTGTTTGACGCTAAGCTCCAGATTTGCACATATTTTGACCTCTTTTCTGTCTATTTCTGTACCCAAGTTTATTGTCTCAACTGGATCTTCATGAGGCTGTATAGCCCTATCTTCCTGCTGTAGCAGTCTAGCAAGTTCTCCAGGTACCTCACAATCGTCCTCACCTTCGTTCTCGGCTTGGTTGATCGGATTTTCGAAGTCATAACTGGCAATAGAAGGATTGTTATCAATGGGATCCATAGTGGATATGGATCTGCAGTTTGATATGTGAGTATGTTTAAGAGCATAGCTGTGTTGATAAACAAAGACAAAAAAGAAAAACAAAGAGTGCAAAATTTTTATGCAAAGAAAGTCCAATGTTTCATTGATGATATATGAGATGACACATAATAACCCTCACAGATAGAGCCATCATGCTTTGGGTGAGACACAAGGCTATAAAGTTTAAATTGCTCATTACAAATTTAAAAACAAATAAGACAATTACTGCGGAATAAAATAAACTGGCATAAAATCTCTGGCCGTCCAATTACTCGGTCCACCGTTGGTAGTCGGGTAAACCAGCTGTCAAAATCAGAGTCTTCTTCATCATCTTCAATAGAATTGACCTCTCGATTGCTGATGCATAGGGGATGTCCTCTAACTCGAGCGCATCGAACAAGCCTCTGAGCTCCTGAAGTAAAGCCCAAGCCAAACTTGTCAGTTTTGTGAAAGAACTCAGGAAGCTGTCCCCAATCGGTATTCCTGCCTTCTTCAACTACCGCTCTTGCGTCCTTGAGAGAAGCCATCTTTAGAGGAGGTTTGGTGTTGGTAGCGGTCTCAGTTGACGCCAAAACCTGGGGAACCTCTTCAAAGTTTTAACAAGGAGTCTCTATAAATTCTCCGTCTATCTCTACGTACCTGAAGGAGTTCAGGTGGCTCACCATGTATTCTTCTTCACCCCGTACTGTGACAATCTTTCCTTTCACCGGATACTTCAACATTTGGTGAAATATGGAAGTAATAGCCCCAACTTCATGGATCCAAGGACGACCCAACAAACAGGATTATGATGGCCTGATGTCCATCACATAAAATGTGGACTCGAACGTCTGAGAGCTTACTTTGACAGGGATGTTCACCTCCCCATGCACAATTCTCTTTGACCCGTCAAAAGCCCTTACCACAATGTTACTAGGCTTTAAAGTAAAACCCTCGCAATCCAACCGGTCCAATGCTTTCTTCGGCAGAACATTTAGTGAAGACCCGGTATCTATCAGGACATGAGCCATAGTGGTGCCTCTGCATTCAATCGAGACATGCATAGCATTATTATGCTTTCTTCCCTTTGGTGTCAAGTCGGCATATGAGAAACCATCCCATTGTCGGCAGTCAGGATAGCCACTCAATCTTTGAATTGATCATCTGAAGTCTCTTGCGGAACATGCGCAGTTTTGAGGAATGCAATCAAAGCCTTCACATGGGCCTCAGAGCATAACAACAGGGATAACATGGATATCTTTGAGGGGGTCTGCCCCAACTGTTCGACCATATTGTAGTCACTCTTCTTGATTTTTTTCAAAATTTCCTCTATCTCTTGCTTAGAGGCTTCCACAACAATCTTTCTAGGTGCCTCTGTCCGGGAAGGCTCGCCTATAACTTCTTTGCCGTGAGTCCCAGATGACTTATTGGCAGGGGCGACAGCTGGAGTGAGAACATGAATAGTGGTTGATGTGCTAGCAGGAACAGTAGATGGAGTGATAATAGGCTTGTTGACAGTCTTAGGGGAAATCTCAGGAGAGAAAACCCTTCCACTTCTAGTAATCTTTCTTGTCCCGACAATGTTACCGACATCAGGATCAAATTCTTTGGTGTTCAAGTTTTTTTTAATGCCATGATAGTAAATATTGGCGCCATAATGCCAAGGGACGGCTTTGTCTGAGGCGTACGGGATAAGACCAGGACATGTGATTATCAGCGGAACAAATCTCGTAGCGGGTGTAATCCTAACAGGTCTTCTCGAGGAGGCCTTGGAAGGACTGGAGGAAATGGTTATAATAGAAATGCCTTCAAATGGAATAACGGGAACCAGAGTTTTCTCGAACAAAATTTCTTTACTGTCCATCAGGCGTTGAACACCTGACCTCAGCAAATGGAAACCAGAAGGTAGGAATGAACATATGTGGCAACCTTCACCACAACCCAAAAATAAATCGACCAACAGCAAATTCTTCTTAACAGTCATAAGAGGAGTGGAAACTCCGTCCACTGAGGTTATAAATAAATTAGTATCAATGGTGTTAACTCCATGGTTGTGCTTAGGCATGGAGAAGTTATGACATTGGGCTTCTCCGGAGCGTCGAACTCAACCTCCTTAGATTTAATCAGGTCTTGTACCTTATTTGTTAGAGTCCAACAATCATTTGTGTCATGACCAGGACTCCCAGAATGATAGGCGCACCTAGCATTTGGATTGTAACGAGGAGAAAAGGTATTAGGATTCTGGGGAGCCTCTTTTAAAGTTGCCAAGTTAGATCTCAACAGATGGGATAGAACCTCTGCCAGTGTCATGTTGATCCGGGTGAACTTCCTTTGTGGTATTTCCACTCTTTGCTGATTGTTGCGTTGTGGGGCGACCGCAGGCTTAGGTATTATTACAGCACTTACCGTTGGACGGTATCCTGCTCTGCTCTAATCTCTCGGGTTATAAATGGCACTGGCCTCCTTCTTACCAGTGAAAGGTTTCTTCGTTGTGCTCAAAGATGCATCTTTTTGAATTTTTCCATTTCTTATACCGGCTTCGACCCGCTCACCAGTCATGATCAGTTCAGTAAACCCAACTGAGGAACTTCCAATCAGATGGTTGAAGAATGGACCTGATAAGGTGCCTAGGAACATATCCACTAATTCTCTGTCAGATAGAGGGGGCTGGACTCTGCCCGCGAGATCCCTCCATTTCTGAGCATAGGTTTTGAAACCTTCACCTATTCCCATAGACATGCCTTGCAATTGCGTCCAAGTTGGAGCTAAATCAGCATTGTACTGATATTGTTTGTAGAAGGTGGCAGCCAAATCTTCCCAATTGCGAACATTGGTCCCTTCCAATTGATAGAACCAATCCAGCTGCATCCCTGACAAACTCTCTTGGAAGAAATGCACCCACAGATTCTTATCAGCCGTATGGGGTTGAATCTTTCTGACGTATGACCTTAGATGTAGCTTTGGGCAAGAGACACCGTCGTATTTGGCGAAAGTGGGGACCTTGAATTTCTGCGGGATGACAACCCCTGAGATAAGTCCTAGTTCTTCAAAATCCAATCCGGGTACCCTTTGAATCTCCATAGCATTCAAATGATCCTCTAGCTGTTTGTATTTATCATCAGCAGGAGGATATTGCTCCTCAGAGTAATCAGGTTCTTCCTCTTCCTCGGATGCTGGGTCGTTGTTCACTTCCTGGGTTCCGTTTCCTTGATTATCTCCTTCGCCCGATGATGTTGCAAAGTCCAAAGTTTGTCTGGCTTATCCTTTGAACCTTCTTCCCATGATCATAATACCGGTTGGTTTCTTCGCTTTATTCTTCTTCTCTTTGGCCAATAGAGTATTCAATTCTTCTTGTCCTTTAGTCAGAGCTAAGGGCATTTGTTGAAACTGCACATTCTGCGCCTGAAGATCTTTCACTGTCTGTTCAACATCCATCTCACTAAAATAAATAGTAGAAGGATAAGGAGACCTATTATGAGAAACCTGTATGATGTTATGATGAATGAAGATGCAATATGCAAATGGTTTCAAGGAAATTAGAGATTTAAATTTGTTCAAACTAAAAGGAACACACGTTATATTAAATCCAAGTTTGAATACATCATGCCTCTTTGGACTTACAATGAAAGAAACAAAATACAACAAAAACTCCTAAGACAAAAAGGTTGAACGCATCCTCTTTGGAGCAATGTAGGCATTTAGGTTTTTCTCTTCATGAAGCAGCTTGGTGAGCTCCAGAACCTTCTTCTCACTGGCGTAAAACTGGGCTTCAAATGTGTCTCGCTCTTCCTTCAACTGAACCCAAGATTTCTGCAAGTCTTCGAGAGAGGTAGGCATGTCAGGATGAAGGACGGTGTATGGGACGTCTCCTTCAACAACGGGCTCTATGATAACAAGGTGGATGGAAGGGTAAGGCATTATGAAACTCTGAGCACGAGCTCGCACCCACCTAAGGTAAGGCTCGAGAGGGATAGATTTTTTGTGTCCCAAAGTTCTACTGTCCACCTTGTTTACCATTCTCCAAGCTCGTGTAAACCTCTGGTGGTAACCTTGGTCTTCTTTGTCATAGTCGAACACCAGACCTCGAATGAGCATTTCATGGGGACCATCTCTCCGGGCATACCCAAACTGTCGAAGAGCTAAGCAGGGATTGTAGGTGATACCTCCCCTAATACCAAGCAGAGGTATGTTATGGAATTATCCATAGTGGTCAATGATAGAGACATCTTCCAAGGATCTTGAACACCAATGAGTGTCAGAATGGGTGAGGGACATCATCCTTTGGGACCATGTCAGTCTTTGCTCGTTCCTCAAGTTTGATTGAGGTAGGTGTGAAGTGAACCACTTAGCGAGTAGGGGAATACAACACAAAAGAGTACCTCTTTTCTTTGTGGTGCGGGTATGAAGGCAATGCAAGATGTCTCCTAGTAAGGTAGGTACAGGATTGCGAGAGAGAAAGACTTTGATGGCGTTAACATCTATGAATTGGTCCGAGTTGGGGAACATAACCAAACTATAAATGAGAAGAGCCAGGATGTCTTCAAAATCTTGGAAATCCATGTCGTCCCAGAATGAACGAGCCTTCTCCAATAGAAACTTGGCTAGGAAACCTTTGACCCCGCTTCTTGTCTCCCAATTGGCTATAACACCGGCTCTCTTCAGATGCAAAGCTTCGGTGATGACTTCAGGTTCTGGAATCTCTTTTAGACCAGTGAACGATATCTGATCAAGCACGGGAACCCCTAAGAGTAGAGAGAACTCTTCCAGTGTAGGTACCAATTGATATTCCGGGAAAGTGAAACAATGATGCACAGGATCAAAGAATTGGAACAACACACACATCATCTCTTCTTGGAAACTGGATGTAGCCAAACTGAGGAGTCGACCGTATTTCTTGGTAAAAGGAGAATCCCCGGGAACTCTTGAAGATAACTCTTGAAGTTGAGGGTGTGCTTTTACAAACCCGATTCAGATGGTGTTTCTTCGAACAGAATTCATGACCTACAAAACAAAAACAAAGATAAAATTCTAAATCCTTGAAATGGTTAGCGAGCATGCTCATTAGGGATGTCAGTTTGGACCTGTTAATGGGGATCCCCGCGGGGAACGCCCCGTTCGGGGCTCCAAAGATGGGGAATTTTCCCCCGTGGGGGCGGGGATGGGGAGAAAAATTCCCCCGAGAGCATTTCGGGGACGGGGACGGGGAATACACCCCCCGCCCCGCGGGGACCCCGCCCCGCCTATTATTTTAATATAGTTAATTTAATATATATATTTTAGATTAGGTTTTTTAGTTGTTTAGGCATATTGTTACTTTAAAAAGTATTATAGTTCATTTTGTTGAATTTTATAGCATTTTATAGAAATTTATAAAAAAAATATTATTATTTTGTGTTCCATTAGTATTTTTAATAAAAAATAATAAATGTCAAATACTAGTATTTTTTAATAACATAATAAATATGTGAATTCTTTGTGCTTTTTATTTTTATAGAAAATATAAACATTTTAAAAAAATAAAATATTAATGAATAAATGTAGGATCTATGGAGATCCCCGCGGGGAACGGGGATTCGCGGGGAACGGGGATGGGGATAGAAATTCCCCCGTGACGGAGATCGGGGACGGGGACGGGGAATGAATTTGATGGCGGGGAAAAAGATGGGGAAGTGTCCCCCCGGCCCCGCCCCGCCCCATTGACATCCCTAATCCTCATGATGCTTATGATGTTTATGATGTTATGTACAAGTATATACACACAAAGCAAACAAATCCCTATTTTTAGGCTTGCATTAGGTTTTATAGGTAAGTACCCTCTTGAAGTTTAGTTGGCTCAAACCTGTCCTAGTAATAGTGATCGGGTTCTAAAGGATCTCAATATCACCGACCTTTCTCTTAGGCGTTGTCTCAGCACAATCAATCTTTTCTTGCGGCCGAGATATCCCAAAAGTCTAGCCTTAATGAGTGTAGTATCGAGTATCAACCAATTTTTAGCTCTACACCGAAACTGGTTATCTCACTACGTCCTAATGGCCAAGTTTATTCAATTAGGGTTCTAAAGTCCGTTAGTGCTTCATGACGCCACTCAGTGACCCCGTATTCTCCTCGATTCACCATGAGGGATACCGGTACCCACAAATGCATCACACAAACATAGCCATTGTTTCAACCATATCGGTCTACGCCGTACAGTTTCCATAATCTATTGCTATTTACCTAAAAAGGTGTCCCAGATCCAGGTGGATGATCAAAGCAAGCCCAAACAAAGAACAAAATGTAGAGCATACAAATCAAACAATGAAAGCAAGTAAAGGTGATCTAACCCTAAGGTAACCCCACTTTTAAGAATTCCCCAGCAGAGTCACCAGTTCTGTGATACAGTGGGAGAACTGACTTGAGGTGTTTGCAAATGTTGTGGTTTAGCAAGAGTCGCCACCGACTTTTCTTTTATCCAAATAGGAAAGATGAAAAAGCACAGGAAATACCTTTAGAGATGTTTTCTTGTGTTCGGGGGGTAGATTATGGAAAGGGAAGGTATTAGCACTCTTTCCATCCATGGTTTTCCATGGGCTCTTAGTTACTTTCTAGATCACTTGCTTTTGTTTGAATATTCTTGTGGTGTGGGTTTTGAAAGTATTTTGAAAACGTCTTTGTAATGGTTCTCGTCTCTATAAGAACACATACAAAGTGTTTGTTTAGAAAATAGTTCAAAGGTGTGTTTGTGAAATGTGTTTTTGAAAGTGATTTTGAAAAGGTGTCTTTGTAATGGTTCTCATCTCTATAAGAACGCGTACAAAGTGTTGTCTTTCGAAAATGTTTCAAAATGAAAGTGTTGGTGTATAAAATGTTTTTGTTGTGAGCAAGCGAGTAACTAAGAGCGAACCTAACTACTCAAAAGGTCTTAGATGTTCTTTTCCTCCTCCTTTAGATGTTTCTATCTTACCATTGATTTGGTAAGAAGTCCCATCATTGGAAGTGAAGGGACGGACGTGGGGATGTTTGTATAGTCATATAAGGCAACCGATGGAACGTTTTAGCAATGTTGTTTTAGGGACTAGATCATTTACCAAAGGCAACATCGAGGGTCATCGAGGGGCCACGATCTTTTATCGAGGGTCTTTGCTAAAACGCCTATGTTTGAGGGACATGACTATTTTTCTGATAGGCAACGAAATGGGATTACCCTAAGGGTGCATATGTGAATAGTGTGTTTGATTTCATGCATTTTAATCTTTATTAGGGTTGTCTATTTTGTTATTTTCATGTCTTGCCATACATCCTATTTACTAGCAATATATGAAAAGCAAGTAAAATGTGAAAAATAAAATCTAAGCTATTACATCGCTTTAGGGGGATGGGGGTACATATTTATGAATGGGGGTTGCAAGTAAAATTAAATCCTAAGTTACTATTACAACCATATTGAAATGGATCAGAATATGCAAGAAACGTAAATTGCTTTGAGAAATGAGAGGGCAAATTTTGGGGTACAACAACCGCTGTTTTCAATCATTCACCATTACCACATCTCCAGAACCTGCACACAAGAGACAGAGGGATGTTAAAGTGGGTTCACTCTGAAATTGGAACACGGAAAAACAATAGGGGAAAATCATCCAGCTTTTGGTCATTATTTGGCTAAGGGTGGTGGGTGATAGGGTTTGATCATTTAGCGCCGCCGGTGGTTGGTGAAGATTAGGGTTGTAAGGTGGAGGAAGAAAATGAAGGGTTCTGGGCGAGAGAGAGGAAGGGTTGAACTTTGAAACGAAAGAGAAGATAATATGAGGCTGAAAAGAAATGAAAAAAACATATTATGATTCGTTTTAATCCCCCACGCGCGCATACACGGTAATGATCGTGCACCCTTAACCCCATCTACATGATCTTGATCAGACGGCCATAGGCCAAGTCTGTATCATAAGATCCATGCACCGTGCAACATGCAAACCCCTCAGCCTTCTGCAAAAATGAGCTGGGCCCAGGACCATTGATATCCATCCCCCTATACATCAGTTGCTAAGTCACAAAGCAGTTTGCACCCCCCTGTGCGTTGGGCCTGATTCAGACCACTTTTAGCACCCCATGCTTTTACTTCACAACTAAGAAATACACCCCAGGTTTATTCAAAACAATTATTATTTTTTATTTATTTTATATATATTGTTATATTACATTTTATTAATTATTTATTAATTATTATAATTATTACTATTAATTTTATTACCATATTTTAAATATTAATTATTATTTATTATATGTAAGTGTACTATATGATCAAATAAATCATTTTCGCATAAAAATTGCATATATTATTTTCCATACTATTTGCATTAAATCTTTTTTATCATGCATTAATCAAGATTTTCGCAATTAATAAAATTAAAAAACACCAACAAATCTCAAAATATTTTTGCAAACAAATTTAGCTAATCAACAGTCTGTTTTTTGCAAATAGGGTTTTAAACCGATTTTGGCTTACTTCGTACTCAGTCAAAATCTCCATAATCACTACTCCCGACCGAGTGCAAAGTGATTCAAAATATGTTTACAAACCCTCTAAAAGACACCAACCCATACGAACTACGAATTGGGACTCTGATTCCTCATAAGAGGATACGTAGGCACGCGATCTAAAATCGTGGCGAGTCTTGCTAATTAAAACTTAAAACCCTGTTTATCCCAAACCTAAACCTAGAGCTTAATATCCTTATGAACAAGGTTTATGGAAGGTGCCTAACACCTTACTTTCGTCTAATTGAGTCCGTAGCCTAGAATCTTTGTCCGTGCATTAAGGTTTTCTGTTAGGTTTCCTTCCTTAGGATAAAAACTAATAGTGGCGACTCTTGATTTAAAAAACCAGTTGCTACATCATGCTGGATTAGAATTATGTATATCTAAATCTATGAGCAGGTATCATAAACTTCCAAAAAAATTCAAGAACCTTTAAAAAGTTCATGAATATGAAGTTGAAGAATATAGTAAGCTAGTGAAAGAAGTTTCTGATAAAAAAGGAGACATCTTTATTTTAGAAAAATAAAATGTCTTTCCGAACAAGAAATGTTTAAAAATTGAAGAATCTCTTTCTAAAGCAACTCCATCTTCTGAAACCGTCTTATACAAATATGATAAGACATTTCAGAAATTCTTGAACAACAACATAGATAGAAGCAAAATGGCTTCCATGATCTATGGTGTTAGTCATAATGGGAAAAGAAGATTTGGTTATGATTTTGATAAAGACATTCAAGAAAATAAAATATTTTCTCTATTTTCATATATTTACCCTTCTACACAAACACAAGTAGTTAATGTTGCACAAAAACCCAAGTTTGACAAAACCCCTGGGAAAACTTACCTTAAAGGACCCAAGAGTCTCTGGGTACCAAAAGACAAAATAGTATATGTTGCAAATATCTCATGCAAAGCTGAATCACCAGACATGGCTCATGAACTAAAGATGCTAACAATATATGATGGGAAGAAAGCATATGTTCCAAAGCCTTGAACTTAAAGATGATGGATTCGTCGGAGATAAGAAACAAAGAGTAAAAAGATCTAGAACAACTGGCTCTGAAAGAAAAACTTATGGTTCTGAGGACAATGTTTCCAACAGAAAGAATGTTTTTTAGTGGATAAATATTTTTCAGTTCAGGAAAGTCTGTCTTATCTGAAGAAGTGACTCCAAGAGATTTAGCTATTTTCAGAACAAGATTCATTCAAAGCTATCTGGAAAATGCTTCCAGAAGTAACATCTTTATCCAAGTCAAGAACATTTTTAGAATAATGAGTGGTTTTTGATTGTGCTAGAAAAGTTAATAAGAAATGAAGAAAGTGAGAAAGTTGATATGACACGACAGTTTAGAAATTCTCATCTTCTATTCTTTAACTTCCTTTATTTATGAATTCTATATTTATACTTCTACTAGTTAAAAGTTGTCTTGGTCAGAAACTATTTTAGTCAGAAAACCTTTGGTATTCGTGGATCTGATCATATCAACTCTTGTCTTTCCAAATGTATGGTTGTGATTCTCGCTTGAAACTTGTTAACTTAAAATCATAAATGCGCAATTTGATTGACACCCCGAGCTATGGGAATTCTTGAGATTAGGTTAAAATCATCATTAGTTTTTCCCTCTGTACGTCTTTTATGCTTAAATCATCCTCTCGAAACTGCTTTATAAAAAATCACCTATTTCATCATCACACACTTCTTGACTTCACTACCTACACTTTAAAATGTTCAAAACCCTAAAACTATTTTTCAGGTCATCACCTTCATCTATGGATGCTTAACAACTACAACTTTTTGATTACGCTCAAGAAGTGCTTCATCAAGAAGAATCCTCGCAACAAATGCAGCAAAGTAACTCATCACATCAAGTGATCTCTAGTCTTACTCCATATGATTCTATTTCTTTGAAAGAATCTCTGACTTTATTTCAAAAGCATCAAGAAACCCATATTCTTGATTGTCTCACTCATGCTCATCTATCCACTCCTGAAAATTAGTTAATTATTCTTTCTGAACTCCTCGTGGAATTTGAGAATCTCAAGGAAAGTGGAGTTGACTTAACTGAGGAACTCAATTTCCAGGGTTGGGATGTTTACTTCAAGCGTCTCCATGGACCTATCTACACAATCTTGGTGAAGGAATTCTAGAGATTTTATGAAGGAGATGATAAGTATATTGTATCCCATGTTCTCGATGTTAAGATTGTCATCTCTGAGAGATCCATTGCAACCCTACTTGGAAAGGAAAAAGCTGGAGAAAACTGGTATACCACATAACCCATAAATTAAAATACTGGGATAAAGTGATTACTTTTGCTATCTACATAAAATCCAAAGTAGAGCTTCATGAAGGAAAACTACTTGCTAAAGTTGTGGATCTTTCCAAGAAACTGTATGTGTGGTTCAGGATCATTTTGGGATGTATTCATCCAAGGCCCCCTCATAGTTCATTTGATTATATTAATGCTGATAAAAAATTCATTATGTTTCATCTGTTGAAAGGAACCAAGATTCATCTTTCATCTCTTCTATTTAACTATCTGAGAGATGTTGTTAAAGAACCAAGAAGTGATGAAACTGGAAAGCCTAAAAAGACCTACATTCCTATGGGTAGACTAATTTCAGATATTCTGATTGAAAGTGTTCTTGTAGACCATCTTATCAAACTAAAACTCATAGAAGATTTAGTTGCAGCAACCGAAAAACCTTTCAATGACATCAATATTAAAAGCATGAATATTATGGAAAAATCATGGGCTGTGATCAAACCAAAAGCTCCTATCGATTTGCAAAGTATAAAGAATCTTAGGGTACCTGTTGATGGATATCCTATCTGTTGTACCCCAAAATTTTCCCTCCCCTTTTATCAAGACATTTTCTCACAAGGATTTTCAAAAGTCCAAGTTTACACAAGTACAATTGGATTTTTGGCTTTCAGGCATCAAATCGAAGAAGAGAAAATTTGCTTTGTATCAAAGTCTTCGATTGGGAATCTGAAATCCTTCGAACGAGATTTTGTTTCAAAGTCTTCAATTAGGTATCTGAAATCTTCCGAGCGAGCCTTTGTTTCAAATTCTTTGATTGGGCATCTAAAATCCTTCGAGCGAGCTTTTGTTTCACCAGTCTTCGATTGGGCATTTGGCCTCCTTCGATGCAAGCTTGGCTCATAAGTTTCAATTGAGCACTTGGCCTCCTTCGATCAAGTTTAATTCACAAATATTTGACTGAGAAAAAGGCTCCTTCAACTTGCCTTTTATTCACAAGGCAAAGGATTCTTCAGACTTGCCTTCGATCCACAAGGCGAAGGCCCCTTCAACTTGCCTTTGACCCATAAGGCAAAAGACCCCTTCAACTAACCTTCGATTCACAAAGCAATGGCTATCTACATGAAAGATTCGACTGGGAAATACCTATCTCAGGCCTGCTCTAACTCCACCTCTAAAACCCCTCAACATAGTTTCTACACTTTGAAACATAGTATGGTCCATTCGAAGAAACGTTCCAAATGGTCATTCAAAGAAACATACAAGTGGTGTCTTTGAAGGACATACATTTGGTCCATTTGAAGGACACACAAATGGTGCCTTCGAAGGACATACATTGGTCCATTCGAAGGACACATAATTATTGAAAACAAGTTTGTTTTATGATAAGTCTTGGTCCAAGATGCTTGCTGGCCAAAATCCTACATGCTGCCAAGCTCAAGCCTCCTGCATAATTACATTCAAAGGAGGTAGAAAAAGAAGCTTCGACTGGCCAGAAAGGAGTTCTCGATTGGGCTAGTTGAAAAGTTTCAGATCAAGCTACTAAGGAAGATAGTGGCTCAATCAAAGAAGCCATAATGATGAGGCCTGAAGCCATTTGAAGAAAGCAACTCAGGGCCAATCGAAGAACCAGGTGTGGAGACATTCGAAGGAGTCAGGGATATCCAGGTTCATCCTAAAACCCAAAAGGACAAGAATTATCCAAATATGGAAAACTTTCAATATGTTGGATTTTTGTTCTCGTTTCCTTTAGACAGCGCTATCCTACTATTAAGGAGTAATTTGCACCATCGTTGGAGTTATAAGGGACGTTCGAAAGGGACAAGTACAATCACTAAAGAAATAGTTAGAAAATTTTAGTAGTAACCCTAGAGTCTTAAGATCTTTCCGAGGCAACATTCGAATGGGACATTTTGATCTCTTAGACCGGAGGGCAACCACTAAAATCTCCTATGCTTAATGATTGTTTACCGAAGGCAACCGAAGTGAGGTAAACCCTAGGAGTGAACAGGTGCATGTGATTTGTTTTAGTTATTTAATCTTTGCACATTAGGTGATCTACCATTTTAATTTCAGACATTCTTGCCATACAATCCTATTAACATACATCTAGACAGTTAAATATTTGCAGGAATTTAAAACGCGAGAAAATAAACCTAGCTATTACAAGGCTTCGGGGATGGGGATTAATTACATAACCAAAGAATCGGGGATTAAAGCAGTAAATAAAACCCTAATTTAACTATTACAAACCATTGGCAGTTACAAAAATAATAGAAAAGAATTAATTAAATGCGCGGCGAATTAAATACGAGGAATGTTGAAAAATAACCTAAACCCTAATTGAAAATTAATTAAGTTATTTCTAAGAAAAGAATTGATTAAATTATGTACAACTGAAACCCTAATTCTAATCATTTTTTAATTATAAAAAAGAATTTGAAATTAAACTAATCTAAACTAAATTAAATAATTTCAAGAAAATAAAATGTTTTAAAAAAAAACAAGATTTTGTGTATTTTTTGTTTTTTTTATTTGAGAAAAGAAATATAATTGCACATTAATTAAAAACCCTAATTTCTAATTGCTTTTAATTAAAAAAGAAATTAACTTAATCTATATTTCTAATTAAAATTAAAATAAATATTTTATTAAAAAAATGCTTTTTTTGGTGTTTTGTGATTTATTGATTTTATGATTAATAAAAAAGGTAATTAATTTGGTGAAAAATAATTAAACAAAATAATTAAAATAAAAGAAATAAATAAAGAAAAAGAGAATGGGCCTGTGTTGAATAGCAATCATGGGGGGTGTCATTCTAAATTTTCTAAGGCCCAAAATGCTCCAAGCCTGGTCAATATTGGATCCTGTGTAGCATTGACTTAGACGTGTACCATGGTCCCTCATGGATGGAGCGTTAGATCTGATGGCACGCTTGATCAAATGGTTGGACGCAAGTGTGCATGGTGGTCACCAAGAAGGATAATGCGCTGGATCTGTTGAATTAAAATAATATAAAGGAAGCGCTGGGACCTGGGATCGAACCCAGGTCCTTATAATCAATACCAATGCCTCATTGCCAGCTGACCTACGCGCTTTTGTTGTTAGTATAAGGAAAACAAAATATGTTATATAATAAATAAATGGATTAATGAATAAACAAAAAAAAAACGCGCCAACTTTCAAATGGTCCAATGATGCTTGGACACGTTATCTTCTTCTTCCTCATCCTTCGTTTTAGATCTTCATACTTTTACCTACGGTCAACATCCATGGCTAAAGACCCGTGCAATTCAAAAATTCACGAGACACAATATAAATGGAATTGGAGACCATGGTTCAACCGGTCATGATATCCCGGTCATCCCAGTATCCATCTTATGGTCTAATTTTGCCTGTAGCCAAAAGCCCTAAACTGCACACCCAAGCCCTAACAATGGCAAAGGTACGTGTAGGCTCCAAAAATGCAATTAAATCATTCAGTCAGTTTGCAAACAGGATGAGGATTACAAATATATAACTTAAACATGCTAATGATGCAAGAATTATGATAATCATTTCTGAAATTTTTTGCAAACCGTGTGACTGCTACACGATGATTCTAGACTTGGGGCGACTTGCAATTGATTGGGATGGCTTCCTGAGACATCCAACAATTGATTGGCAGTGCTAGGATGACTTGAGATGGCCTCCAAGCTTGAAACTGAGTCACAACTTTTTGTCCAAATTTTGAAGTTTTATTCTTCTTGTTCACACCTTCTAACCCTTGTTTTTTGCTTTGTTCTTGTCCAATATATACCTAAGGATGAATTAGGGTTACAAACTTGGATTGAATCTTGTAATTTGATGAGATTTGATTTGATTCTTTAGCCATATGCAAACTTGCTATTTTGAGCCAAATCTTCCCTTTCTTGTACCAATTATGCTTGATTCGTTTTGGCCTTGATAATTCAGCATATTTTGATTGCCAGCCTGTCCAAAAACCAAATCAAATCATATCTTTGCTATTATTCATCAATTATTTGATTTAATTCACTTTTTAATTAATAAAAATCAAAATAAAATGCAAAATGAAGCAAATAATGTGTGAGTGAACATTTGAGTCGTGGACCACATTATAAATGAGGTGCAAGCATAAAAAGTTAGGCCCATTTAGCAAAAAATGCACTTTTGAGCACATTTGACTTTTGGCAATTTCGCAAAAAGGGTCAACTTTGATAAGGCATATCTCTTCCAATTTTAACCCTAGAGAGGTGTTCTTGGACTTTTTAGAAAGCTTAGTATGTCCCCTAAGCAAACCTTTTGTTCTCTTCTTAATTGAGTCTTCCATGTTCATGTAAGAATCTTTGACCCAAAAGGTGTTTTTGTTAACTTTTCAAAAGGACCCATAATGAAGAAACTCATATCTTTTTATGAGTGCACATTTTTAACTTGTGAGATGAAGATGAATTGTAGGTAATTTCATCCTATTAAAAATGAGCTTTGGATGGAAAATTTCTGATAAAGCATGTGGAAGTTATGCTTGGTCAAAGTTTGGTTGACTTTTACTAAGAAACCCTAATTTAGCAACTTTTGGGTTTTGATGAATTTGGATCATTCCTTGGGGAATCATGATTAACTCTTGATAAAATGATGAAAGTTACTTCAAAATGTTAATTTTGACTAAAAATCTTGAAGTTTAACTGTATGTGGGTCACAGTTGACTTTTGACCTAATACAGTCGATTCTCAAGCATCTGAGCAAACTTCTTGTGCAAGGCATGAAACTTGACATGTAGGGTATTGAGAACATACTAAGACTATGGAGAGCATATGAGGCCTCTGTGGTTCACCCATCTTGATGAAAATGGAAACCCTAATTTGAGGTACACTGTCTTAGGAGAGAGTTTGTCTGGTCCACCCTTGGGCAATCTTGAGCAAATTGAGGATCTCTGGGAGTATGTATTGAATAAAAATGAGAGGGAAAATTTTGGGGTACAACAGCTTCCCCTGTTCAATTTTCTTAAACCTAAGGATGTAGATTGGCTTGTCTGCCTTTCGTAATCTGAAGGTGGAAGATGATTGAACACTAGAGTGCCCAGAAATTTGCACTCGCATGAAGTGGGATTTGATTTGTGATATCGGGAATGGGCTTACAGATGCCATTCAGAAGTTGATGATGGAATATTGTCAGGGATGGGCTTAAAGATGCCATCCTGGATGCGACGGAGAATTGCCGGAGATGGGCTTAAAGATGCCATCTAGAGAATGTTGATTTATGTCCTGGAAAATAGAGTATATGAGCTTCAGCTGTCCATTACTCTAATGGGGAATTAATTCCGACTTGAGGAAGCGGAAGTGAATGACATATCTGGTCAGGATATATGCTGCACCGCGACTTACTGGGGAAATGCGAAACCAATCGTGTTTGATCAGGTCCTGGTATTACAGTGTTGTGGACTGCTGTCTAGAGATAAGAGAGAAGGAACCTGGATAGCAAGGTTATAAGAAGGAACCTGGATAGTAGGGTTACTTCGATATGAAAACTAGTATAGTAGGGCTGCTTCGATATGAAATCCTGGATAGTAGGGCTTGAGAGAAGGAACCTGGATAGTAGGGTTACTTTGATATGAAAGCCTGGATAGTAGGGATGTGAGAAGGAACCTGGATGGTAGGGTTACTTCAATATGAAAGCATGGATAGTAGGGCTTGAGAGAAGGAACCTGGATGGTAGGGTTACTTCGATATCAAAGCCTGGATAGTAGGGCTTGAGAGAAGGAACCTGGATAGTAGGGTTACTTCGATATGAAAGCCTGGATAGTAGGGCTTGAGAGAAGGAACCTGGATGGTAGGGTTACTTCGATATGATAGCCTGGATAGTAGGGTTGTGATAAGGAACCTGGATAGTAGGGTTACTTCGATATGAAAGCCTGGATAGTAGGGCTGTGAGAAAGAACCTGGGTCATAGGGTTACCTCGATATGAAAGCCTGGATAGTAGGGCTTATAAGAAGGAACCTAGATAGTAGGGTTACTTTGATATGAAATATTGGATAGTAGGGCTTGTGAGAAGGAACCTTGATAGTAGGGTTACTTCGATATGAAAGCCTGGATAGTAGGGCTGTGAGAAGGAACCTAGATAGTAGGGTTACTTCGATATGAAATCCTGGATAGTAGGGCTGTGAGAAGGAACCTGGGTCGTAGGGTTACTTTGATATGAAAGTCTGGATAGTAGGTCTTGAGAGAAGGAACCTGGATAGTAGGGTTACTTCGATATGAAAGCCTGGATAGTAGGGCTTTGAGAAGGAACCTGGATAGTAGGGTTACTTCGATATGAAAACCTGGATAGTAGGGCTGTGAGAAGGAACCTGGGTCGTAGGGTTACTTCGATATGAAAGCCTGGATAGTAGGGCTTGTAAGAAGGAACCTGGATAGTAGGGTTACTTCGATATGAAAGCCTGGATAGTAGGGCTTGTGAGAAGGAACCTGGATAGTAGGGTTACTTCGATATGAAAGCCTGGATAGTAGGGCTGTGAGAAGGAACCTGGATAGTAGGGTTACTTCGATATGAAATCCTGGATAGTAGGGTTTTGAGAAGGAACCTGGGTCGTAGTGTTACTTCGATATGAAATCCTGAATAGTAGGGTTGTGAGAAGGAACTTGGGTCATAAGGTAACTTCGATATGAAAGCCTGGATAGTAGGGCTGTGAGAAGGAACTTGGGTCGTAGAGTTACTTCGATATGAAAGCCTGGATAGTAGGGTCGTGAGAAGGAACCTGGGTCGTAGGGTTACTTCGAAGCGATTGCGTAGATTAGTTGACCCGTTTGGTTTCAGGAACTGAGTTTCCATTAGTCGTCTGTAGATGTGACTTGCATAACTGCTGAATTTGTTGAAGCTAATCATATTTTCCTTCAAAAGATATCAAGGTTAATTGTATGCGATGCATGAAATGTAGGGTGAGATGATGTTCTCAAAATAAATGAGACTATGTTGTATATGATATGTATGCATATGTCATGATGTATGTTCACGAAATGCTATTGGGGTATGCTCGCGTCTTGGGAAAATAAATCCCTGACGGTTGTTAGAGATTTGTAAATATTCTATCGGGAAGAGATGCTGGAGAATAACTCTGCGGGGGCCAGACTTAGGGGAAACAGATACTCTGTTGGTAGGCCTGCTGATTTGAAGGAATAAACTCGGATGAAATTCGTTGCTGGAGATAATGAGCTTTGTTGGAGAAATAAACTCCGCTCAGGGAATGAAATTTACTGATTCGCCTGCGATTATGAACCTCGGCTGGGGATAGTTATGTCCTGTTTCGAGGAAGCTGACATCAATGCCTTTGGAAACTTTTACTCTGTGGGGGAGTGTATGTACCAATAATTATGTTCCCAAGCTGGCTCTTTCCGGTTACCTGCTGGGCAAAGTAATTGTAGGGTTTGGCACTTCTTATTTTTCCCTATTTCTGGAATTATGAGTAACTGCCTTTGTTTCTTATGTAAATATTTATGAGCATCAATCATTTTCAAATTTATATATCAAAAATAAGTCATTGGACTTTCTTGCAAAAAAAAAAACAGAAAAAGAAAAACAGATTGAAGTTTCTTGTGAAAATGATTTGTATTGATTTTTTGAAGTTGGCCTGTAATAGGCGTTTTGTACAAAGAGGCTGACGTCCTAGTAAGAGAACGCCGCCGAAAGATAGAAATTATACAATTTGCGTAAAAGAAAGAAAAACAAAACATCTATGTGAAACAACCCCATTGGGTTCCAACTCTGCTATTGCCTTTATATCTTCAAGCGTCTCATCACTTTGCTACTTGGCCGAGGGTTGATCAGATTGGTTGGCACCGTCCGAGCTTGATAGTTGATACCGTAGTCTGGTCGCAAGATGATCGAATGAGACATAGTGATACGCTTTAATCCCTAACTTTTGTCTGGATCTCCCTTTCGGGTTTTCAGTCCACCGGGATACCCTTTTTTGCCCAAGCCTCCATTTCGGGTTTTCGACTTGCCGGGTGTACATATTTTTCATTTTCATCCCTTAATTTTTCCCGAACCCTTTTGGTTCACCGGGAAGCCCTTATTTTTGCCTAGGCCAGTCGACCTAGCGGGTCTTTGATTATGCGTAGTATCTTTTCACTATGTCTGCATTGACAGGGTGAGGAAGGTCGTCACCATCCATGGTGGTTAAAATCATAGCTCCTCCCGAGAAAATGTTCTTAACCACAAATGGCCCTTCGTACATGGGGGTCCATTTGCCCCTAGGATCACCTTGCGACAGTATGATGCGTTTGATCACTAGATCCCCGACTTAATATTCTTGACGCCTGACTTTCTTGTTAAAAGCCTTGATCATTCGCTTTTGATATGTCTGACCACGGTAGATAGCAGTAAGTCTCTTTTCACCAATTAGATTCAGTTAATCAAGTCGGGTTTGGATCCAGTCGTCTTTGTTCAAACCTGCATCCTTCATAATCCTGAGAGAAGGTATCTGGACTTTGATGGGTAGGACTGCCTCCATGCCGTATACCAGAGAGAAGGGTGTTGCCCCTGTCGACGTCCGTGCGGAGGTACGGTACCCATGAAGAGCAAATGGAAACATATCATGCCTGTCTTTATATGTCACCGTCATCTTCTATACAATCTTCTTGATGTTCTTGTTAGCTGCTTCAACAACCCCATTCATCTTCGGCCGGTAGGGAGAAGAGTTATAATGTTGTATCTTGAACTGTTTATAGAGCTCGTTGATCATTGTGTTGTTGATATTCGTACCATTGTCAGTAATAATCCTCTCTGGCACACCATATCGACAGATCAGATTATGTCGGATAAACTGCGCCATGACGTTCTTGGTTACTGTAGCAAAGGAAGCTGCCTCAACCCACTTCGTGAAGTAATCAATGGCTACTAGGATGAAGCAATGTCCATTGGAAGCGATGGGCCTAATTTCTCCAATCATGTTGATGCCCCACATTGCAAAGGGCCACAGAGCTGTCAAGACGTTGAAGGGGACCAGAGGTACATGCACCTTATCAGCATAAATTTGGCATTTATGACAAGTTCGAGAGTGCTGATAACAATCGGCTTCCATGGTGGACCAGTAATATCCTGCCCGTTGGAGATTCTTAGCCATGGTATGTCCACTAGAATGGGTTCCGAAGGTGCCTTCATGTAGATCTGTCATGATCCTCTCTGCTTCGTTCTTGTCTACACACCGTAGTAGTGTGGAGTCATGGTTGTGTTTATAGAGGATTCCTTTACTGAGGAAGAACTTTGCAGCGAACCTTCTCAGAAACTTCTTATCATTGACAGATGCCCCTTCGGGATATTCCTAAGCCTCGAGATACCTTTAGACTTCGTGAAACCAAGGTTTGTTTGCCACTTCTTCGGTATCGATTTCACAGCAGTGTGCTGGTTCATCCAACCTCTCAATGGTAATCTAGGGAGTTTCATTGTCCCACCTAACTTTGAACATAGAAAACATGGTAGCTAGCGCGTCTGCCAACTGATTCTCCTCTTGTGGGAAATGTTCAAAGGTTACCTCCTCAAAGTGTGGGAGCAATGTCAGTACATACTCTTTATAAGGAATGAGATTCGGGTGCTTCTATCCCACTCACCTTTGATCTGACTTACCACCAAAGCGGAATCCCTGAATACGCTCAAGAACCTGATCCTTAGGTCGATAGCAGCTCGAAGACCTATGATGCATGCTTCATACTCCGCCATGTTGTTGGTGTTGTTGAAACATAATCGGGCAGTGAATGGAGTATGACAGCCCTTGGGAGATATGATCACAAGACCAATGTTGTTACCCAGTGTGTTTGAGGCTCCATCAAAATACATAGACCATAGGGATCCCTCCTCAGGTCCTTCATCTGGTCCAGGTTCTTCGTAGTCAGTCACCAATATGATATTCTCATCCGGGAACTCGAAATTCATGGACTGGTAGTCGTCCACGGCCTGATGAGCCAATACACTCCTCTTTATTGCTTTTTGGGTTGTGTATTGTATGTCTTAATCATTTAAGATCATTTGCCACCTCGCTATCCTTCCGGAGAGAGCGGGCTTCTCGAAAATATACTTGATCAGATCCATCTTCGATATTAACAAGGTAGTGTGAGTCAGCATATACTGTCTCAGTCAGCGAGCAACCCATGCCAAAGTGCAGCAAGTTTTCTCAAGCAATGAGTATCGTGTCTCACAGTCGGTAAAATTTTTTCTAAGGTAGTATATTGCATGCTCTTTTCGAACAGACTCGTCATGCTGCCCCAGCACACACCCCATTGAATTGTCCAACACTGTCAAGTATAATATCAAAGGTCTTCCTTTAACTGGAGGCATCATAATTGGTGGTTCTTGAAGGTATTCCTTGATTCTTTCGAAAGCGGTATGGAATTCATCATTCCATTTTACCACTTGATCTTTCTTCAGAAGCTTGAAGATTGGCTCACAAGTAGCAGTCAAATGTGAAATGAACCGGGCGATGTAATTCAGGCGTCCCAAGAAACCCCTAACTTCCTTCTCTTTGCAGGGAACCAACATTTCTTGTATAGCTTTTACTTTGGCAGGGTCTACCTGAATACCCTTTTCACTGACGATAAAACGCAGAAGTTTACCAGATCTTACCCCAAAGGTACACTTGTTCGGATTCAACCTTAGCTTGTATGTCTTCAACCTGTCAAACAATTTCTGGAGATGATCAAGGTGCTCTTCCTAAGTCTGAGACCTGGCTATCATTCATCAACATAAACTTCAATCTCATGGTGGATCATATCATGGAACAAAGCGACCATGGTGCGCTGATAGGTTGCCCCAGTGTTCTTCACCCCAAAAGGCATTACCTTGTAGCAGAAGGTACCCCACTGTGTAACGATGGTTGTATTATCCATGTCTTCAGGAGCCATCTTGATTTGGTTGTAGCCAGAGAAACCATCCATGAAGGAGAAGACTTTGTGTTGCACGGTGTTATCGACCAGAACATCAATCTATGGGTTGGTATGATATGGATTTTCAGGCTTTTAAGGAGGTCTTGGCTCTTCTAATCTATGGGTTGGTACTATTCCCTAATCCAGACTCATTCATAGATGTGAATGCTATCAAGATTTTCCTCTCTCGCAACCCTGTACATACCTTGCTCGGAGATATTTTGCATACTCTCCATACTCGTACCATGAAGAGAAGAGGGGTCCTTATGTGCTGCATGCCATTGCTGTTGAGGTGGTTTATTTCTCACCTCCCTAAGTCCGTACTAAAGACTGAAGAAGGTTTGGGTTGGTCGCAAAGGATAATGTCACTCGCCCACATGGATATTCTCTGGTGTTCCCGAGCTATGGAAAACACTACTATTATTGACCGCTGCGGGGAGTACCCTAATGTCCCGTTACTTGGCATTAGAGAGGGTATAACCTACAATCCTTGTTTAGCTCTGTGACAATTTGGTTACGCTCGAAGAGATGGTCCCCATGAGTTACTTATCAAGGGCACTGTATTCAACTATGAGGATGATGTTCAAAATTATCGCCGAAGGTTTATACGAGCTTGGGGCATGGTAAACAGGTCTGGTGCCAAGGCTTTGGGGCCAAAGGCTTCCATTCCTATAGAACCTTACCTCTAATGGGTACGAGCTCGCGCCCAGAAACTTATGATGCCCTACATGGCCCTTTTACCAGTGATTGTGGAACCCACTACTGAAGGGGGTATTCCTTACACGGTTCTCTATCCTGATATGCCCACTGATCTTGGAGAATTACATAGGTCTTGGATTCAGTGGAAGAAAGAGAGGGATACTTACAGGGATCAGTTCTATGCCCAGGAGAGGAAGGTTTTAGAGCTCACAAAGCAGCTCTATGAGGAAAGAGGACTCAATGTCTATCTCGGCACGGAGAGGAAGCATCCATGGGAATTTTGATTTCTTTTCTAGTTTTAGATTTGTTTTTAATTGTAATGCCTAAAAGGCATTTGAACTTTGAATTCAGCTAATAAAATCTGTTTTATTTTGGTTCGCAAATTTAAATTTCCCAAAGTCTTTGAAATCATTGCATGCGCATCCCATTCATAGCATTGCATGTACAAGTACCATTACAGGTTTCTCATCTTCTTCACTGTTTATTTCAGCATAAATGTCTTCTGAACAAAGCATGAAGGATCTTCAGGCACAAAATGCCCAATTCCAACAAATGTTCATAAATCTGGCGAAAGGGCAGGAGGATCTGAAAGCCCTCATCTTGAAAGAGAAAAAGAAAAAGAAGAAGGTTGCCGGTATTCTGAATATGGGAAGAAGGTTTAGAGGGCCGTTGAAGCGACAAGTCGATCTGACCTCTTCATCCAAAGAAGGGGAGAATCAAGAAGAAGAAACAAGGGAGAAGGATCCCAGTCCTGAAGTTTCAGACAATGATACCGACTACAATGATGAGAAGTATCCTTCCATTGAGGATATATACAAGCAGTTGGAAGATCGCTTGAGTGCCATGGAAGTCCAGAGGATACCTGGGCTGGATTTCGAAGAATTGGGATTAGTATCGGGAGTGGTCATCCCGCAGAAGTTCAAAGCTCCAATTTTTGCAAAGTATGATGGGGTATCCTTCCCAAAACTCCATCTCCTCTCTTATGTCAGAAAGATCCAGCCCCACACCGATGATAGAAATTTATGGGTTCATTTCTTTCAAGATTGTCTGTCAGGGACTCAACTTGAATGGTTCTACCAACTGGAGAGAGCCAATGTCCGAAATTGGGAAGATCTGGCTGCTGCTTTCTATAAGCAGTATCAATACAACACCGACCTTGCTCCTACTCGTACTCAACTCCAGAGTATGTCCATGGGTGCAAGTGAAGGCTTTAAGGACGATGCACAGAAGTGGAGAGATTTGGATGGAAGAGTCTAACCCCCATTGTATGATAAGGAGTTGGTTAATATGTTTCTGGGGATTCTATCTGGTCCATTCTTTAATCATTTGATCGATAGCTCGTCAGCTGGTATCACCAAGCTGATTCTGACTGGAGAGAGAGTAGAAGATGGGATTCAGAGCGGCAAGATACAAAAGGATGCCTCTTCGAGTTCGATAAAGAAGCCTTTTACTGGTAACAAGGAAGCCAGTGCCATCTATAGCCCAAGGGGCCAAAACAGAGCTGAACATCGTCAGAAAGTAAGTGCTGTAATGATACGTAGGCCTACAGTTGCTCCATAATGCAACAATCAACAAAGGGTGGAAAGACCACAACGACAGTTTACCCGAATCAATATGATATTGGATGAAGTTATACCTCATCTGCTGAGATCCAACTTGGCAACCTTAAAAGAGGCTCCCAAGAATCCAAATACCACATCTCCCCGATATAATCCAAATGCTCGATGTGCCTATCATTCTGAGAGTCCTGGACACAATACCAATGACTGCTGGGCTCTAAGAAATAAGGTACAAGATCTAATTGAAGCCAAGGAAATTGAGTTTGATGCTCCGGAGAAGCCCAATGTCATAACTGCTCCCATGCCTAAGCACGGTCGTGGAGTTAATGCTGTTGATACTGACTTGTTTGTGACCTTGGTGGATGAAGTTTCTACTCCTCTCATGACTGTGAAGAAGAATTTGTTATTGGCCGATTTATTTACGGGTTGTGGTGAAGGTTGCCACATGTGTTCATTTCTACCTTCTGGTTTCCATTTGCTGAAGTCAGGTGTTCAACGCCTGATGGACAACAAAGAAATTTTGTTCGAGAAAACTTTGGTTCCCGTTGTTCCATCTGAAGACATTGCCATTATAACCATTTCCGCCAATCCTTCCAAGGTCTCCACGAGAAGACCTGTTAGGATTACATATGCTCCAAGAATCACTCCGCTAATAATTACTGTTCCTGGTCCTGTCCCATATGTCTCGGACAAAGCTGTCCCATGGCATTATGGTGCCTATGTGTACTATCATGGCATCAAACAAGATTTGAAAAAATGAAGAGGCTGATCTTGATATTGGTAACATTTTCGGAACCAACAAGGTTACCCGAAGTGGAAGGGTCTTCTCTCCCGAGATTTCCCCTAAGACTGTCAACAGGCCTATTGTCATTTCATCTGCTGTTCTTGTTGGTACATCAACTACGACTCCTGTTCTTACTCTAATTATTACCCCTGTCGGCGAATCGTCTGATACCCATGACAAAGAAGTTATAGGTGAGCCTGCCCGGACGGAGACGCCTAGAAAAATTGAAAATAATTAAAAAGAGCGACTACAATATAGTCGAGCAGCTGGGGCATACCCCCTCAAAGATATCCATGTTATCCCTGTTGTTCTACTCCGAGGCCCATGCGAAGGCTTTGATTGCATTCCTCAAAACTGCGCATGTGCCGCAAGAGACTTCAGCTGATCAATTTAAAGATTGCATTGCCAGTATGACTGATGACAATGGGCTGGGTTTTTCAGATATAGACTTGACACCGAAGGGGAGAAAGCATAATGATGCTCTTCATGTCTCGATTGAGTGCAGGGGAACCACTATGGCTCATGTGCTGATAGATACTAGGTCTTCGCTGAATGTCTTGCCTAAGAAGGCGTTGGACTGGTTGGATTGCAAGGGTTTGACTTTAAAGCCTAGTAACATTGTGGTAAGGGCTTTTGATGGGTCAAAAAGAATGGTGCACGGGGAGGTGGACATCCCTGTCAAAGTGGGTTCTCAGACCTTTGGGTCCACCTTCTATGTGATGGACATCAGGCCGTCGTATTCTTGTTTGTTGGGTCATCCTTGGATCCACGAGGCTGGGGAAGTTACTTCCACACTACACCAAATGCTGAAGTATCAGGTAAAAGGGAAGATTGTCACTGTGCGGGGTGAAGAGGAGTATATGGTGAGCCACCTCAATTACTTCCGGTACGTAGAGATGGACGTGGAATTCATAGAAACTCGTTGTCAGAAATTCGAAGAGGTCCCTCAGATCTTGGCATCGAATGAAACTACTACCAGCAACAAACCTCCTCTGAAGATGGCTTCTCTCAAGGACGCCAGGGCCGTGGTTGAAGAAGGTGGGTGTCCCAATTGGGGTCAGCTCCCTGATTTCACTCACAAAACTAAAAAATTTGGTTTGGGCTTACTACAGGGGCTCAAAGGGCTGTTCGACGCGCTCGGGCTGGAGGACCTCCCCTACACATCAGTAATCGGGGAATTAATTCCATTGAAGACAGCGAGGAAGACTCAGACATTGACAGCTAGATCTACCCAACTACCAACGATGGACCGAGTAACTTGACGGCTAGGGACTTTATACCAGTTTCTTTTATTCTGCAGTAATTTTCCTACTTGTTTTGAGATTTGTAATAAACAATTTAAAACTTTATGGCCTTGTGCCTTGCCCGAGGTACATTGGCTTTTCTTGTGAGGGCTATTATTTGTCATTTCATATATCATTAATAAAGCATTGGATGTTTCTTGCATACAAATTTTGCACTCTCTATTTTTTATTTTATTTTCTGTTGTCACTTTATCAAAACAACTATTCTCTTACACACACTCACATATCATACTGCAGATCCATATCCACTCTAGATCCCATTGATAACAACTCTGTTATTGCCAGTTATGACTTTAAATATCTGATCAACCAAGCCGAAGATGAAGGTGAGGATGATTGTAAGGTGCCTGGAGAACTTGCTAGACTATTACAACAGGAAGAGAGGGACATACAACCTCATGAAGAGCCGGTTGAGACAATAAACCTGGGCATGGAGACAGACAGAAAAGAGGTTAAGATTGGTGTAAATTTGGAAGTTAAGGTCAAACAGCAGTTGATAAAAATGTTGCACGACTATGTTGAGATCTTCGCATGGTAATATGAAGACATGCCAGGTTTAGACACTGATATTGTGGTTCATTGTCTGTCGACCAAAGAAGACTGTCCTCCGGTTAAACATAAGGTTCATCGTATGCGCCTTGAAATGTCAGAGAAGATCAAGGAAGAGGTCATGAAACAGTTCGACGCAGGATTCTTAGTTGTCACTTCTTATCCACAGTGAGTTGCTAATGTTGTTTCGGTATCTAAGAAGGACGGTAAGGTATGGATGTGTGTGGATTACAAAGATTTGAATAGGGCAAGCCCCAAGGATGACTTCCCTCTTCCTCACATTGATGTTCTGGTCGACAACACCGTGAAACATAAAATATTCTCCTTCATGGATGGTTTCTCTGGCTACAACCAGATCAAGATGGCTCCTGAAGACATGGAGAAGACGACCTTCGTCACAGTGGGTCACTTTCTGTTACAAAGTGATGCCTTTTGGGTTGAAGAATGCTGGGGCAACTTATCAGCGCGCCATGATCGCTTTGTTCCATGATATGATTCACCATGAGATAGAGGTTTATGTGGATGACATGATAGCCAGGTCTCAAACTGAGGAAGAGCACCTTGATCATCTACAAAAGTTGTTCAACAGGTTAAAGATATACAATTTGAGGTTGAATCCGAACAAGTGCACCTTCGGGGTAAGGTCTGGTGAACTTCTGGGTTTCATTGTCAGCGACAAAGGCATCCAAGTAGATCTTGCAAAGATAAAGGCTATACAAGAAATTCCAGCTCCCCATACAGAGAAGGAAGTTAGAGGTTTCTTGGGACGCTTGAATTATATCGCCAAGTTCATTTCGCATCTGACTGCTACTTGTGAGCCATCTTCAAGCTTCTGAAGAAAGATCAAGTGGTAAGGTGGAATGATGAATGCCAGATCGCTTTCAATAGAATCAAAGAATAACTTCAAGAACCACCAATTCTGATGCCTCCAGTTGAAGGAAGACCTTTGATATTGTACTTGACAGTGCTAGACAATTCAATGGGGTGTGTGCTGGGGCAGCATGACAAGTCTGGTCGAAAAGAGCACGCAATATACTAACTTAGCAAAAAGTTTACCGACTGTGAGACAAGATACTCACTGCTCGAGAAAACTTGCTGCGCTTTAGCATGGGCTGCTCGCCGACTGAGACAGTAGATGCTGACTCACACTACCTTGTTGATATCGAAGATGGATCCAATCAAGTACATTTTGAGAAGCCTGCACTCTCCAGAAGAATAGCAAGATGGCAGATGATCTTAAATGAGTGCGGCATACAATATACAACCCAGAAAGCAATAAAGGGGAGTGTATTGGTTGATCATTTGGCTCATCAGGCCGTGGATGACTACCAGTCCATGAATTTTGAGTTCCCGGATGAGAATATTATGCTGGTGACCGACTATGAAGAACCTGGACCAGATGAAGGACCCGAGGAGGGATCCCGATGGTTTATGTATTTTGATGGAGCCTCAAACGCACTAGGTAATGATATTGGCACCATAATCATATCTCCTGAGGGCTGTCATACTCCGTTCACTGCCCGATTATGTTTCAACTGTACCAACAACATGGCGGAGTATGAAGCATGTATCATGGGTCTTAGGGTTGCTATTGACCTAAGGATCAAGTTCTTGAGTGTATTCGGGGATTCTGCTTTGGTGATAAGTCAGATAAAAGGCGAATGGGATACGAAGCATCCGAATCTCATCCCATATAAAGAGTACGTGTTGACATTGCTCCCAGACTTTGAGGAGGTAAATTTTGAACATTTCCCACGAGAGGAGAACCAGTTAGCGGACGCGCTAGCTACTATGTCTTCTATGTTCAAAGTTAGGTGGGACAATGAAGCTCCCCAAATCACCATTGAGAGGCTGGATGAACCAGCACACTGCTGTGAAATTGATACCGAAGAAGTGGCATACAAACCTTGGTTTCATGAGGTGAAAAGGTATCTCGAGGCTCAAGAGTATCCTGAAGAGGAATCTGTCAATGATAAGAAGTTTCTGAGAAGGTTCACTGCAAAGTTCTTCTTTAATAATGGAATCCTCTATAAACGCAACCATGACTCCACGCTACTACGGTGTGTAGACAAGAGCGAAGCAGAGAGAATCATGACAGATCTACATGAAGTCACCTTTGGAACCCATTCTAGTGGACATACCATGGCTAAGAAGATCCTACGGGCAGAATACTATTGGTCCACTATGGAAGCCAATTGTTATCAGCACTCTCGAACTTGTCATAAGTGCCAAATCTATGCTGATAAGGTGCATGTACCTCTGGTCCCCTTAAACGTCTTGACAGCTCAGTGGACCTTTGCAATGTGGGGCATCGACATGATTAGAGAAATCAGGCCCACCGCTTCTAATGGACATCACTTCATCCTAATAGCCATTGATTATTTCACGAAGTGGGTTGAGGCAGCCTCTTTTTCTACAGTAACCAAGAACGTCGTGGCGTGGTTTATCCGACATAATCTGATCTGTCGATATGGTGTGTCAGAGAGAATTATTACTGAAAATGGTACGAATCTCAACAACACAATGATCACCGAGCTCTGTAAATAGTTCAAGATACAGCATCATAATTCTTCTCCCTACCGGCCAAAGATAAATGGCGCTGTTGAAGCAGCTAACAAGAACATCAATAAGATTGTACAGAAGATGACGGTGACATACAAAGACTGGCAAGAGATGTTACCATTTTCTCTTCATGGGTACCGTACCTCAGCACGGACGTCGACAAGGGCAACACCCTACTCTCTGGTATATGGCATGGAGGAAGTCCAACCCATCAAAGTACAGATACCTTCTCTCAGGATTATGAAGGATGCGGGTTTGAATGAAGATGACTGGATCCGAACCCGACTTGATCAGTTAAATCTAATCGATGAATAGAGACTTACTGCTATCTGCCATGGTCAAACGTATCAAAAGCGAATGATCAAGGATTTTAATAAGAAAGTCAGGCGTCAAGAATATCAAGTCGGGGATCTAGTGATCAAACGCATCATACTTCCGCAAGGAGATCCTAGAGGCAAATGGACCCCCATGTACAAAGGACCATTTATGGTTAAGAACATTTTCTCGGGTGGAGCTATGATTCTAACCACCATGGACGGTGACGACCTTCCTCACCCTGTCAATGCAGACATAGTGAAAAGATACTACGCCTAATTAAAAGACCCGCTAGGTTGACTGGCCTAGGAAAAAATAAGGGCTTCCTGGAGAACCAAAAGGGTTCGGGAAAAAATAAGGAATGAAAATGAAAAATCTGTACACCCGGCAAGTCGAAAACCCGAAAGGGTGGCTTGGGCAAAAAAGGGTATCCCGGTGGACCAAAAACCCGAAAGGGTGGTCCAGGAAAAAGTTTGGGATATAAAGCGTACCACTATGTCTCATTGGATCATCTTGCGACTAGACTTCAGTATCGACTATCAAGCTCGGACGATGCCAATCAATCTGATCAACTTTCGGCCAAGAAGCAAAGTGATGAGACGCTTGAAGATATAAAGGCAATAGCAGAGTTGGAACCCAATGGGGTTGTTTCACATAGCTGTTTTTTATTTTACATAAATTTTTATAGCTTCCATTTTTTCGGCGGTGTTCCCTTACTAGAGCGTCAGCCTCTTTGCACAAAAATGCCTATTACAGGCCAACATCAAAAAATCAATACAAATCATTTTCACAAGAAACTTCGAGTCTGTTTTTTATTTTATTTTTTGTTTTGCAAGAATGTCCAATGAATTATTTTTGATATATGCATTTGAAAATGATTGCTGCTCATAAATATTTACATAAGAAACAAGGACAATTACTCTTAATTCCAGAAACAGGGGCAAAAAACAAGAAGTTCCAAACCCGACAGTTACTCTGCCCAACAGGTATCGGGATAGAGCCAGCTTTGGAACACAATCATTGGTACATACACTACCCGTAGAGTAAAAGTATTCAAAAGCATTGATGTCAGCTTTCCTGAGATAGGACTTAACCTCCCCAGCAAGGGTCATTCTGAAACCTGACAGCTATGTCCTCCAGCCGAATTTCATAATCACGGGCGAGTCAGTAAATTTCATCCCCCAAGTAGAGTTTATTTCTCTGGATACAGAGGCTCAATCCCCAACATAGTTCATCACTTCAGCTACAAAAATTTATTTTCTAAGTTTGTTCCCCGCATAGTTTATTCTCAAGCAGAATCTCTTCCTGACAGAATATTTATAAATCTCCAGCAACAGTCAGGGATTTATTTTCCCAGACGGGGGCATACTCCGATAGAATTTCGTGAACATACATCATGACATGCACATACATATCATATACAACATTATCTCATTTATTTTGAGAACATCATTCCACCATGCATTTCATGCATCGCACATAATTAACCCTGTTATCTTTTTAGGAAAGACGATTAGCTTTCAACAAATCCAGCAGTTATACAGGTCACGTCTGCAGACAAATAATGGAAACTCAGTTCCCTAAACCAAATGGGTCAACTAATCTACACTTTCATCTCGAAGTAACCCTACTATCCAGGTTCCTTATCGCAGCCCTACTATCCAGGCTTTCATTTCAAAGTAACCCTACTATCCAGGTTCCTTATCACAACCCTATAATACAGGCTTTCATCTCGAAGTAACCCTACTATCCAGGTTCCTTCTCAGAGCCCTACTATTCAGGCTTTCATCTCGAAGTAACCCTACTATCCAGGTTCTTTCTCATAGCCCTACTATCCAGGCTCTCATTTCGAAGTAACCCTACCATCCAGGTTCCTTCTCACAACCCTACTATCCAGGCTTTCATTTCGAAGTAACCCTACTACCCAGGTTCCTTCTTATAGCCCTACTATCCAGGCTTTCTTTCGAAGTAACCCTACTATCCAGGTTCCTTCTTGCAGCCCTACTATCCAGGCTTTCATTTTGAAGTAACCCTACTATCCAGGTTCCTTCTCACAACCCTACTATCTAGGCTTTCATCTGGAAGTAACCCTATTATCCAGGTTCCTTCTCATAGCCCTACTATCCAGGCTTTCATTTCGAAGTAACCCTATGACCCAGGTTCCTTCTCATAGCCCTATTATCCAGGCTTTCATTTCGATGTAACCCTACTATCCAGGTTCTTCTTGCAGCCCTACTATCCATGCATTCATTTCGAAGTAACCCTACTATCCAGGCTTTCATCTCGAAGTAACCCTACTATCCAGGTTCCTTCTCATAGCCCTACTATCCAGGCTTTTATTTCGAAGTAACCCTACTATCCAGGTTCCTTCTCACAACCCTACTATTCAGGCTTTCATCTCGAAGTAACCCTACTATCCAGATTCCTTCTCATAGCCCTACTATCCAGGCTTTAATTTCTAAGTAACCCTACTATCCATGTTCCTTCTCACAGCCCTATTATCCAGGCTTTCATCTCAAAGTAACCCTACTATCCAGGTTCCTTCTTATAGCCCTACTATCCAGGATTTCATTTCAAATTAACCCTACTATCTAGGTTCCTTCTCATAGCCCTACTATCTAGGATTTCATTTCGAAGTAACCCTACTATCCAAGTTCCTTCTCATAGCCCTACTATCCAGGCTTTCATTTCGAAGTAACCCTACTACCCAGGTTCCTTCTTATAGCCCTACTATCCAGGCTTTCATTTCGAAGTAACCCTACTATCCAGGTTCCTTCTCATAGCCCTACTATCCATGCTTTCATTTCGAAGTAACCCTACTACCCAGGTTCCTTCTCATAACCTTACCATCCAGGTTTCTTCTCTCTTATCTCCAGACAATAGTTCACAACACTGTAAGACCTGGACCCGACCAGTTTCAGTCGATTTCACCTTTCCCCGTTAAGTCGCTGTACTACCTGTACCCTGACCAGATACGCAGTTCGCTTCCTCAAGCAGGAGTTATTTCCCCAGTAGAGTAACAGACAACTGAAGCTCCTAAAATTCTATTTCTCCCAAGACAGATACCAATATACCTCAGCAGATTCCTCCTCAACGACAGGAACACGAATTCTCATCAAAGGAATATCTCAGGAAATCAACATCCTCTAGATGACATCTTTAAGCCCATCTCCGACGATTCTTCATCACATCCTGGATGGCATCTTTAAGCCCATCCCCGACGATTCTCTGTCAACTTCCAAATGGCATCTACAAGCCCATTCCCGATATCACCAAATCAAGTATCATTTCATACGAGTGCAAATTTCTGGGCACTCTAGTGTTCAATCATCTTCCACCTTCAGATCACGAAAGGCAGACAAGCCAATCTACATCCTCAGGTTTAAGAAGATTGAACAGGGGAAGTTGTTGTACCCCAAAATTTTCCCTCTCATTTTACTAAACACATGCCCATTGAGATCCTCAACTTGCTCAGGGATCCCCAAGAGTTGACCAGACAAACTCCCTTCTAAGGTAATGTACCTCAAACTAGGGTTTCCATTTTCATCAAGATGGGTGAACTACAAAGACCTCATATGCTCTCCATGGTCCTAATATGTTCTCAAGACCCTCCATGTCAAATTTCAAGCCTTGCACAAGAAGTTTGTTCAGTCAACTGCTCAGATGCTTGAGAATCGACTGTATTAGGTCAAAAGTCAACTGTGGCCCACATACAGTCAAACATCAAGATTTTTGGTAAACATCAACAATTTGAAGTTATATCCATTATTTGATCAAGGGTTGATCATTATTCCTCAAGGAATGCCCCAAATTCATCAAAACCCCAAAGTTGCTAAATTAGGGTTTCTCAGGAAAAGTCAACCAAACTTTGACCAAGCATAACTTCCTCATACTTTATCAGAAAGTTTTCATCCAAGGCTCATTTTTAAGAGGATTCAATTCCCTATAATTAATCTTCATCCCTCAAGTTCAAAATATGCACTCATAAAAAGATATGAATTTCCATATTATAGGTCCTTTTGAAAAGTCAAGAAAAACCCTTTTTGGGTCAAAGCTTCTTACATGAAAATGGAAGACCTAATTGAGATGAGACCAAAAGGGTTGTTTAGGGTACATCCTAAGATTTCTAAAAAGTCAATGAACACCTCTCTAGGGTTAAAATTGGAAGAAATATGCCTTGTCAAAGTCGATCATTTTTGCAAAATTGCGAAAAGTCAAATATGCTCAAAAATGCATTTTTTGCCAAATGAGCCTAACTTTTTATGCTTGCACCTCACTAATAACATGGTCCACGACCCAAATATTCACCCACACATTATTTTATTTATTTTTCATTTTATTTTGATTTTTTATTAATTAAAAATTGAATTAAATCAAATAAATGACAAATAATAGCAAAGATTTGTTTTGATCTGATTTTTGGACAGGATCACAAGCTAATTATGCTGGCATATCAGAATCAAATTGTATCAAGGTTGATTGGAGCAAGAATGGAATGATTAGGCCTAATTTGGAAAGATATCATACAAGATGAAAACCAAATCAAATCTTCAAAAATTGCAAAGATACCAGCTGTTTTTATAACCCTAATTCACTTAGGGATATATAATGAACAAGGCCAGGCACAAAAATAGGGGTTAGCAGTCGTGGAAAGCACAAGAGCAAACTCAATTTTTTTGCAAAAAGTAGTGAATCGGTTTCAAGCTTGGGGGCCAATTCAAGCCATTCTAACCTTGCCAATAGATTGTTGGACATCTCAAGAATGTAACTGGATCAATTGCACGCATGTTCACGCCCAGAAACGCACGCTACAGACCCACGGTTTTCCTTCCCTAGATTGAATCGTATTTTTCAATTTATACATGATTAACCATTATTGAACATAGCATTGTGTTTGTATGAGCTTTTAGAATGTTTTGGTTTATGTAATTTTGCGTTTTGATGCGTATATCCATGACTGCCATTATTAGGGTTTGTCCTTGCGTTTTGGGGTTTTTGTAGGTAAAATTAGACCAAGAACAGCCCACCATGAGGGTCGTGGCATCAACACTAGTTGAATTCTGGTCTTCAATTTCATTTATCATTTGTTTTGTGAATTTTGGAAATTTGCAGGGTTTTAGTTACAGGTGTTGTCCATAGGTAAAAGGTCATTATCTAAAACGAAGGTTCCAGGAAGAAGATAAGGACGTGGCTAATAACCATTGGCCATTTTTAATTTCGCGCGCGTTCGTGACTTAGTTACCTTGATTTATATATTATATATTATTGTTATTATATTAACAAAAAAAATATGTAGCGCGGCTGGCAAGGACGTGTGTTGGAAAGGGTATAGGACTTGGGTTCGACCCCAGGTCCCAACAACTTTTCTTTATTTTATTTTCCTTTACAGATCCTATGCATCACCATCCCAAGCGTCTACCATGTGCCATCAACATCCAACCATGGAATTCACCATCAGTCTAATCCAACGCCCCCACTTGCCAGAGAGCATGGTACACCATCAGGAGGGAGCACCACTAGATCCAGCATTGACTGGGCCTTAGCTTCTTGGGCCAGGATATTTTCAACACTACACCCCCTCCAATTGCTTAAATAGGCTCATTCTTCTTTTTTTTTATTTATTATTTTTTCTTTTTAATTATTTCCTAATTATTTTTATTTTAAAAATAACATCAAAATTATTTTTTATTTAATAAAAATCACAAAAAGCACCAAAAATATTTTTTTATAAATATTATGTTTCCTTTAATTAATTAATTTAATTCAAAATTAGGTTAATTTAACTCCTTTTTTATAATTAAAATCAATTAGAAATTAGGGTTTAATTTTTGTATATAATTAATTTTTTCTTCAAAACTAACTTAAATATTTTTCTCGATTATATTTTTAGGTTTTCTAATCGTCCTCGCATTTAATTTGTCGCGCGCATTTTAATTACTTATTATTATTATTTTTGTAATTGCTCCGAGGGTTTAATAGACTTAATTAGGTTTTAATTCTGCATTTTATTTTCAGTCAAAAATAATTCTGTATCTGTGAAAGCCTTGTAATAGTTAGGATTTCTATTTCCGCACTTTAAATTCCTGTAAATTTTAACTGTCTAGATGTATGTTAATAGGATTGTATGGAAAGAATACTTGAAAATTAAAACGGTAGAAAACCATAAATATTCAAAGACAAATTAACTGAAAAATTTCACTCGCACATGCTCACTCCTAGGGTTTACTCCACTTCGGCTGCCTTCGGTTAAACGGTCATGAAGTATAGGGTTTGTTAGTGGTCGTCCTCTAGCCCCCGAAAGATCTCAAATGACCCATTCGGATGTTGCCTCAGAAAAGATCTTTAAGGCTTTAGGATGATTACTAACACCTCCTAACATTGCTTTTATGACCGCATCTGTCCCTTCAAATGTCCTTTAAAACTCCAATGGCGGTGCTACCTGTTCCTTAATAATGGGATAACGCTGTCAAAAGGAAAACGAACAGTCTTTTTCAAGTAGGTAGAAAACTCTTAAGTACTTGCTCAAACAAATAAACCTTTTCACACAAACACTTTTTCAAAACAATTTTCAAAATAACTTTGTCACACCTTTGAGGATAGAAACAGGGGTTAAAACGAAGTAAAACAAAACTTTTCAAAACAAGCACACACACAAGCAATTTTAAAATGAGCAAGTACCTAAGTTCCCATGGAAAACCATGGATAGAAAGGGTGCTAACACCTTCCCTTTCTATAATCTACCCCCCGTACTCAGAAATATTCTCGAAAAAGGTTTTTCTGTGCTTTTTCCTTTTCCTGATTGGATAAAATAAAAGTCGGTGGCGAATCTTGCTTACCGTGACATTTTGCGAACAAAAAACACAAACCAGTATAACAGTCGGTTCTGCTACCGTATCACAAAAGCGTAGGAGTTTTTCGACTTCTTCTTTTATCATTGAGAGAACCCCTGGTGCGAATCTCCTTGGTGTCTGCTTGATGGGCTTCTTGCCATCCTTTATAGGTAACTTCAGTTCGACCAGGTCCCTGCTCAAACCAGGCATTTCGTCATAGTCCCAGGTAAACAATCTTTGTACTCCTTAAGAAACTGGATCACTTCTACTTTTACTCCTGGACTAAGCTTCAAATTGACATATGTGGGTCATTTTACAGCCCCATCTCCTAGATCCACTTCTTCAAGAGGATCCTGTGCTAGCATCTTCACATTCAACGCCATTGGATCCTTCTCGAATCCCAAAGGCCCATCATCATATATAGCGTCTATCCTTTGATCTTTTTCTTCGACGTATTTCTCTTCGTTAGGGGGTTTTGGTTTGAAGTACACCCCATGTCCTTTTGTATTATTTGTTTCTTCATTGGCCTTCATAGCCATAATCTTCACTTCGGCTTCCAAAGCCGATTTTAGTTTGTTTTCAGCCAAATAGGCCGAAATCCTTTCGAATAAGGAGGACTCAGACATGATTATTGTCTTCGTCCTCCCAGCCAGGGGGCTGTATCCATGGGAGTCCAAGTGCATCATCTTCTTTCCCCAGAATCTCCCTATCCCAGCAAAATCCATGTCTTGGATGTAAGGTGAGAAAATACATAACAATGTTGTTTGGCGCATATGCGCCATCTGCAGCACTGCAAGTCCTATGTTGGCTATGTTTCGATCAAAATTCCCTCGATCCACTTAATTTACCTCCACCATATAATAGCTTTGATCCGCTTCAATATTCTCTACAATTCTATCTTCTCTCCAAATTACCACACGCTGGTGCATTGAGGAGGGAACTGCACCTATTCCATGAATCCACTCACGACCCAAGAGTAAGTTGTAATTTGTCTTGGCCGCTATGACCATGAACATAGTTGGTCTTGTAATGGTTCCTACAGTGAGATCAACCTGAACTACGCCAAGAGTGTGGCAAATCTTCCCTTCATAGTTAGACAATACCATATTATGGGGTTTTATATCTGTATCATACATACCTATTCGCTTCAGCAAGAACTGAGGCATTAGGTTGACAACAACACCCTCATCTACCATCACTTTGTTGATCCCCACCTGTTCAATCTTTCCTCTGATAAATAGAGGCTTCAGGTGATTCTTCGTACCTTGGTCGGGTCTTTTGAATAATGCATTATGTTCTTCGACTGCTCCATTATTCATAACATAATAGCACATAGGCTCGTGCTTCGCCATTTCCAATTCATCTGCTTCTTCAGAATTTTCTATCTCTGTCACTTGGTCATATTCATGTGGTAGTACAGAAACCATATTGTAGTTGATATTCAGAGAAGACTCCCTATCTGAGTCGAAGTTGTCAGTAAGCATGTCCTCATCATTGGTTGGCTCTTTGTTACAATTTGTCTCCTCCGTAGTCCTTTCAACGAACACTTCTGTCTTTTTGGGGGAAAAAACCTCCTTTGTGCTGGGGACTTCTCTTTGACAGGTGCAGCAAACAAAGTCGGATTCGTACTTGACTCCTCTACTTCACTACTTGTGAGTTCTCTTTGAGCCTTCTTGGTCCTCTGGAATCTTCGCCATTGGGACCTTATCATTGTGTTATTTCTCTTGTAGTTTTCAGACACATAGGCTCATTGCTTCGTTGACTGGAACTGCCTTTGATATGCCCATGCTATTCTGCCACCTTCCTCGAAACTCTTTCATTTCCCTTTGCCTTTTCCTCCTTGCTTGCTTTGACCAGACTTCAACCACCTGTCTGTTAGGATGTTGGCAGGTGGCTTGAAGGTGACTTGTCGATTCACCTTGGGGTGTGGGATATCTGACTTCTTTGGAATTCCATTAGCATTGGTTACATACCTCCCCCTTCTATGCCTTTGATTGTTCCAGCATTGAGCATATGGAATTTTCTCAAATGCTTCAGCTTCCTTTCTATCATAAACAACGCTACACCATGGGCACATTAAGACTTATGATCCTACCTTATGACAGCGAACCAAAAAACCCATCAAACTTTCTCCCATTTTTGGGTATGGTAGTAATTCTTTATCATTTCTCCAGTTGTTTCCAGCCTTCTCTTGGTACACTTTCTGGTATGTTGCTGCAGCGCCTCGATAATTCATTACGCTGCACCTAGGGCACACTAGTCCCTCAGGATTCTTCGTATGGTAATGAAAAAGATATTCGACCAGGCTTACTTTTTGGTGCCCAGTTTGCATCCTATCATTCTCCATCTTTAAACGTCTTTCGATCTCCTCCATCTATGGGGATAGCTGGTTCAGATTCACCATAATTATTTCGAACTTGGGACCTTCAGCAATCCCAAGCTCTTCAAATCTGACTCTAAGACCCTTAGTAGTCTTAGCCTCGCCAGCAATTTTGGCATTGCCATCAACAACATTGCCTTCTTCCTAGCCCATGAGACCCTTAGCAGTCTTTACTTCGCCAGCAACTTTGGCATTACCATAAGTAGCATTGCTTTCTTCCTGGCCCACGAGTCCCTCAACAGTCTTTAACCCCTGAGTATCTTCAGATACGTTGTCTGCGTCGAGTTGACCTCCTTCAATTTCAACAGCATCAACCATGTTGATATCTACAGGCTCTGTAAAATTTGTGTCAGCAATCTGAAGAGGATTTGTGTCGACCTTCATCTAGTTCTTGGGCTTCTCTCTAAACTTTAGCCTCCCATCCTTGATAGCATTCTGTATCAAATCCCTGAAAAAAATAGCATTGTGAGGTTTTATGGCCTAAGGAATTATGATACTTACAAAAGACCCTTTTCTTCCGTAATTCTAACGGAAGAATTTTAACACCAGGGGGCACTATCATCTGGCCATATTTTACTAACAAATCAGAGATTTCATCACACTTAGTGATGTCGAAAGTATAGGTTTTCTTTGGGAATTTGTCATTCCTTTCTGGTTCGACGGGATTTTTTTCGTTCGCGGGCGTTAGCACTTTGCAAGGATATGGTGGTCCTTGCTTTAATTCTGAAAGATCTATTTCATGTTCTTCAACCTCTGAAAAATCATCTTTTTCGATCTTCAAACACTCCACCTGTCGAACCCTATCAGCCAATTGTGCCATATCTCTCATATGTCGGGGATCTAACTTCTTCCTAATAGAGAAGTCCAATCCTCTTGTTTCCATTTCGACCAACTCGTGTTCAGGAACTTGTGCAAAACATCTTGCCTTCAACAAACAGAACATGTTAAGATAATCATCTATAGGCTCGCTGAGTTTGTGCTTAACATTTTCCAATTCGCTCAGGCTTATTTTGGATTGACCTACATAAAATTGTTCATGAAATATCTCTCAAAGAGAGTCCAATCATGGATGGAGTTTGCTGCAAGAGTAGTAAACCAAGTAAAAGCGTTTTTGGTTAGTGAACTAGGGAAATACTTAATCCTTAGATTCTCACAGTTTTCTATATCCCCTGCTTCTGTAAGATATCTAGAAACATGTTCTATGGTTTAATCACTAGTGTCACCGGAAAACTTTGTAAATTTTGGCACTTTCCATCCCCTAGGAAACTCAGTTTGCTGAATATATTCAGACAAGGGGGACGTATAATTTGGCCTTCGTATGCCAACATTTACTCCATTTCATGCCATGATTCTTTCGACTATGGCTTCTAAATTATTTTCCTACCATATCATCTTGGAGATATCCTTGGAGGGCTTCGTCAACATCTTGGTTTCGATTCACCATGACTACCCTCCTTCGTGGTTCCTCCCTGGGAATAGCCTGTTGAAATCTGGGTGGTTCTTCCCTTCGAACTAGTTGTTGAATTTCGATTTCTGGGTGTATCACCGGTTGGGTCTGGTCAATGGTTGGTTTTTCTTGAAACATGATGCCTTGATTTTCCCTTACCCATGTAGGCTATGGTTGTCGAATTGGTTCTCTGGGTGCACCAAAGAAATCTACAAGGCACACAATTTGTGCCGCCATTTGTTGGTTTTCTTGGGCATTCTGCAAGTTCGTTTGTGTGGTGCTTTGGATTAAAGGGTTAAAAATTGTACTCATTTGTTGGGCGAGTACTCCCACCATTTCATGGTTATTATCATCTATCTATTGCCTCAAAACTTCCTACGTATTTGTGGTAATAAGAGGCAATTGAGCAACATATCCTGGCTGTGAATTATTTCGTGCCATATGGTTTACCCCTGAACCTGGTCCTTGTAATGGCGAAAAAACAGATGCTACAGGACGTGTATATGTTGAAGTTTTATTTTGAAGTCCTGCCAGGAACGAAGTTGGCATCCCATATATTGGATATGCTGTTGGGATTGTGAACCCTGGTGCATATGTTATAGAGACACCATTTATTGAAGGTATGAGGTTTATGGGTGGAATTTGACTGGCCACAGACATTGTAAAAGGTTTATTTTGTGTGTATGATAATATGGTTGAAGCATTTGTGTTTAGGGGTGTGACTGTAGCATTTGTAGTCGAAGGGATAACCACAGTCCCTTAACTTGTTGCCATGGCTTCGGTCATATTCGAAGTGCTCGTATTCCCTCTTGTGCAAGGAGGAACTTGTTGTGCATCACTAACGGGTTGGTTAGCCATTTTTCTATTGTATTGCCTTTTTGGTCTAGGATCTGTGGTATTTGCTAATTTTCCACTTCTTAATCTCATACAATGAAACAAGTTGGTAAACACAAGTTATTAAAAAAACTAGACACAGGGTCCCACTGGGCGTGCCTATTTGTTTACCATGGAATTTGGTAAACAACCACTGATCCTTTAAATTCCTTAACAAATTCAGTTACTTGTAAGATTGATCAGATTGATCTCAGGACTGTTGTGTTCTAGTATTTGGAAAACGTGTTTTTTATGATAATCTCCTTTAAACGAAAGGAAACACTTCGTATGTCGAAGTGGAACTTCTTTATAAAAGTAATAAAACAGAAACTAGTATGAACTGGAAATTATAAAGAACATAAGTAACATGAAGAAACTTCATTGCATGTAAATGACATTGAATTGTAAAATATGGTGTATCATACGTACATTCTTGCTAACTCGTTTCTCTAACACTGGTACTTTGAGTATATTTGAGTATTTTGTACAAATATGCGAACACACTAAATTGAAACACAAAACCTACAATTTATAGAATTTCAACCCTAGCGATCTCCTAACGAACTACTGCCACGTTTCCGCTGGCATATCTTCGATGATCCTAAATATTCCACGCGTCCTTCTGGATAAGAATGAACATTCGAATTCAAAAACCCTTCGATTATCCGTCTTGAGTGCGAAATCTGATAACGTTCGAAGTATAACATTTTGAACCTTATCTCGAATAATATCTTAATTCAAATTTGAATTTCGAATGATACCTTACTTCGAATAATACTTTACTTCATAATTCAAATTTTATAATGATACCTTACTTCGAATAATACTTTACTTCATAATTCGAATTTCATAAACCATCCATCAATTACGAATTCAAATCTTCATGGTTTCCAACAAATAAAATAACCAAACAACTTTCCAAGTATATTCAGTACCAATGACTCAGCTCAATTTTGACTTAGTCGAAATTTCCAGCCAACAGCATGAACAAAGACCCACTAGGTTGACTGGCCTAGGAAAAAATTAGGGCATCCCGGCGAACCAAAAGGGTTCGGGAAAAAATTAGGGATATACACATGAAAAAAATCTGTACACCCGGTAAGTCAAAAACCTGAAAAGGCGGCTTTGGTAAAAAAGGGTATCCCGGTGGACTGAAAACCCGAAAGAGCGGTCCAGGCAAAAGTTAGGGATTTTAAGCGTATGACTATGTCCTGTTGGATCACCTTACAGCTAATCTTCAGTATTAACTATCAAGCTCAAGTTGTACTAATCAATCTAGTCAGCTTCGGACAAGTAGTAAAAGAGATGAGACGCTCAAAGACATAAAGGCAATAGCAGAATGGGAACCCAATGGGACCGTTTCACATAGTTGTTCCTTTTTCTTTGTATAGTTTCCATTCTTACGATGATATTCTCTTAATAGGATGTATGTCTCCTTGTACAAAAACGCCTATTATAGGCACAATTTCTTCAAATTAATACAAACTTATCTCTTTGAAAGTGCAAAACTATTTGTTTTGTTTTTATTTTTCTATTTTGTTGCGAAAATGTCCAGTGATTATTTTTTTAACATATGCACTTGAATGTGATTAATGTTTACAAATACACACATAAAAAAATAGAAAGAAATTTACTAATGGCTTTAAGAAACGGGACAATGTCTAAAGGCCATCCATAAAATCCCCATAGATACTTTCTCCAGCAAGTACAGAGGTAGGGGTATCCTACTATAAAGTCACTGCTATATCCTCAGCGTATATCCTAATGATGTCAGGTGTTCTTATATCCCCAACAGAACAAGGATCTCCAATTACTGCCTCGACATCTTAAAGAATTTCCTAACCGGGTCACAAGCTTTCAGGATCCCTCAGCAGGATTTCAACAAAATCCCCAAGCAGTTCACGGAGTTTCCCTACCCCAGCAGAGTTTGTTTCTCTAACAACGGAAATCAATTTCCCAACATTCAACTTCAACAAAATTTGAAGACCTACATTCTTCACCCCCAACAACAATCATGGATTTATTTTCCCTAATTCAACAACACTGCAATATAACAACTAATACGTTCATACATTGCATTCATGCACCATTTTACAAGTGCCATAGCATATGCAACATGAATCCATATATCACAATCTCATTTTTTTTGAGAGAATCATGCAATTCATACATCATGACATCGCATGAAACTGGTTTTACCTTTTCAGGTTAAATTAGCAGATAAACAAACACTATCAACTTACACAGCAGGTCAAAGATTAATGCCTAAAACTATCTACACGAACAAGTGGTATGAACTCCCATAGCAAGACAGGTTCACCAACAAATACAGCAAACCACAAATTAATGCCTAAAACCAAACAGGGAAATTATCTATACGACCAACATTGCCAAGTTCCAGATTAATACCTAAAACAAGACAAGAAAACTATCTGTGGAAGACCGATACTAGATTAATACCTGAAACCAGACAGGAAAACTATCTACATGAGCATATTGAAGATTAATACCTGAAACTAGACGGGAAAACTATCTTTCTTTCTCTAAGGTTAGAGATTAATACCTGAAACCAGACAGGACAACTATCTCAATGACCGACAAAAGCAAGTTCCAGATTAATACTTGAAACCAGACAGGACAACTATCTGTGGATGACCGATTATAGATTAATACCTGAAACCAGACAGGAAAACTATCTACATGAGCAGATTGAAGATTAATACCTGAAACCAGACGGGAAAACTATCTTTCTTTCTCTAAGGTTAGAGATTAATACCTGAAACCAGACAGGACAACTATCTCAACGACTGACAAAAGAAAGTTCCAGATTAATACCTAAAACCAGATAGGACAACTATCTGTGGACGACTGACTGTAGATTAATACCTGGAGCCAGACAGGAAAACTATCTACACGAGCAGATTAAAGATCAATACCTGAAATCAGACGGGAAACTATCTTTCTTTCTCTAAGGTCATAGATTAATACCTGAAACCAGACATGACAACTATCTCAACGACCAAAGAAAGTTCCAAATTAATACCTGAAACAAGACAGGACAACTATCTGTGGAACAACTGATTATGGATCAATTCCCAAAACAAGAAGGAACGACTGTCTACATGAAAATCCTGAAGCAATCTTACATGGGTTTCTTCTCATGATCTCTAGATGCAGTCTAACACGGACTCATTCTAAAGCAATCTTACACGAGTTTCTTCTCCTAATCGCCAGATATAGTTTAACACTGGCTCATCCTGAAGCAATCTTACACGGATTCCTTCTCACAGTTTTCAAATACAATCTAACACAGACTCAGCCTGAAGCAGCCCTACGCATGTTTCTTCTAATACATTTCCAGATATCAGTTAATTTCATTCTTCCCAGCAAATTACTATGAAGCCTGGATTTCAACCAGAAAACAACAAACTTTTCCAGAGATAACTCCTCAGTAGAGCCTTGGACAACTAAAGATCCTAGACTCTATTCCCCACAGGGTTTTCCTCAAGCAGGAGAATAACAGGAATCAATTTTCCCCAGCGGACTCCTCCTCAGACAAGAGGAATAGGAATCCCCCATAAAGAGACCTCTTATGAAGTCAGCATCTACTTTGGATGGCATCTTCAAGACCATTCCTTACACAGTCAACCATCACATCATCAAGTGCAAATTTCTGGGCGCTCTAGTATTGAATCATCTTCCACCTTCAGATCACGAAAGGCAAACAAGCCAACCTAAATCTCCAGGTTTAAGAAGATTGAATAGGGGCAGCTGTTGTACCCTAAAATTTGGCCTCCCCTTTTCTCAAGACATTTTCTCACAAGGATTTTCAAAAGTCCAAGTTTACACAAGTACAATTGGATTTTTAGCTTTCAGGCATCAAATCAAAGAAGAGCAAATTTACTTTATTTCAAAGTCTTTGATTTGGAATCTAAAATCCTTCGAGCGAGCTTTTGTTTCAAAGTCTTTGATTGGGCATTTGGCCTCCTTCGATGCAAGCTTGGTTTATAAGTTTCGATTGAGCACTTGGCCTCCTTCGATCAAGTTTAATTCACAAAGCTTCGACTGAGTAAAAGGCTCCTTCAACTTTCCTTTGATTCACATGGTAAAGGCTTCTTCAGACATGCCTTTGATCCACAAGGAAAAGGCCCCTTCAACTTGCCTTTGACACACAAGGCAAAAAACCCCTTCAACTGACCTTCGATTCACAAAGAAATAGCTATATACATGCAAGATTCAAATGGGCAATACCTATCTTCAGGCCTGTTCTGACTCCACCTCTAAAACCCCTCAACATAGTTTCTACACTTTGACACATAGTATGGTCTATTCGAAGAAACACTCCAAAGGGTCATTCGAAGAAACATACAAGTGGTGTCTTCGAAGGACATACATTTGGTCCATTTGAAGGACACATAAATGGTGCCTTTGAAGGACATACATTGGTTCATTTGAAGGACACATAATTATTGAAAACAAGTTTGTTTTATGGTGAGTCTTGGTCCAAGATGCTTGCTGGCCAAAATCCTACATGCTGCCAAGCCCAAGCCGCCTGCATAATTAGATTTGAAGGAGGTAACAAAAGAAGCTTCGACTGGACATAAAGGAGTTCTTGATTGGGCTAGTTAAAAATTTTCAGATCAAGCTACTAAGGCAGATAGTGGCTCAATCGAAGAAGCCATAATAATGAGGCATGGAGCCATTCGAAGAAAGCAACTCAGGGCCAATCAAAGAACTAGGTGTGGAGACATTCGAAGGAGTCAGGGATGTCCAGGTTCATCCTAAAACCCAAAAGGATGAGAATTATCCAAATATAGCAAACTTTCAATATGTTTGATTTTTTTCTCATGGCCTTGAAAGCCTTTGTCTCTTGCCATACTTTATCTTCTCTTAACTCTATAAATACAATCCTAAGGACACATTGCCAGGGACATAAAAAAAAGAGATAAGAAACACACTGCCTCAGAAAGTCACACCAAAAAATCTCAAAATCTTCACAAAATGATCCAAAATCGAAGCAACCTTCACAAGCCTCTTCAACAAGTGCTCCACTTACTCCCTGAAGGTTGCAGGAGGCGTTCCCAAGCATTAGGCAAGTCCAACGTACACTGGAGCATCACTCACACAATCTCTCACTTGGTAATTTACTTTCGATCTCAAACTATCTAAGTATGCAATTTTTTTAAATTCATGTTAATCATACATTCATGTTATTGCTAATATTTGTGATTGCTATCATGCGTTACATACAAGGTTAAGCGCAGGGATGAGACTGTGCCATTTCTAGGGCATGATCTATATTTTCTTTCGAATCTCAGGATTCATGATGTTGTAAGATGAAATACCTTTCTATTCAGACCCAGTGGATTCGAACTAGGATGATGCAGCCATAGGCTGTCGAATCCAAGACTAGATTCGATCCAAGTCTGGATTTTTATTTTGTTTCTCTAATAAATTTCCTACAGATCCAATGTTCCCGGATTTAAGGAGTATATCATGCACCTTCGACCAATTTTCTCATTGGATCGAAAGGCAACTCTAAATTGCATAATTTCCTTCACTATCCTGGCCCTTTAAATTTTGTTTTGTGTTATTAACTTATTTCCTTTTATTTATTTTGTTTTACTTACTCAGCAAAATAATTATTAAAAAAATCACAAAAATTAGGTATAGTCTTTTATAATTAAAATTAATTCTGTAAATTAACTAATTAATTATTTTAACCTTTTATTTAATTTAAAAATAAATAGACTTAGGATTTTAATCAAATCATTTTCCCAAAAATAAAAACAAAACAAAAATATTTCCTTTCACTTAGGATTTAGATGTTATTTTCATTCCGTGCGTGTTTACATTCATATTATTATATTTGTCTACTGGATGTAATAGAATTAATTAGGACTTTATTTTCTGCTTTTTTTTATTTCTCCCCCAAATTTTGGACTATGTAATTATTCCCCCTCCCGAATCTTTGTAATAGCGTAGCTTTAAATTCCGCATTTTAAATTCCTGTACATATTAACTGTTAGATGTATGGTAATAGGATTGTCTGGAAAGAATAAAATAAAATGCTAGCAAACTTAACATAAGACAAAAATAATTGAAAACAAACACTTGCACATATACACCTCTAGGATACTCCCACTTTGGTTGCCTTCGGAAAAATAGTCACAACTCTTGAAACGTAAGAGATTTTAGTGCTATCCTCTGGTTTAAAAAGATCATAAGTCCCTTGATGAACCTATCGATGTTGCCTCGGTAAATAATGATGTTAAAACCCTAGGATAGTTACTAAGGTTTCTTGCCCAGTTGCCTTTGTGACTATAAAAACGCCCCTTCAAATGTCCCTCAAACATTCAAACGACTAGGGCTACCTACTCACTAATAGTAGGCTAGTAGAGTCTAAAGGAAAGGAGGAAAAGAACGACCCTTTTGTGTAAAACTAGATAGTTCATAGATGGTATACTCAAAACAAACTTTTTACACTTACACAAAACAATTTTCAAAAACCTTTTCAAAAACGGTTTATCAACATTCTTGGGGACTGATACCAGAGTTATCATAAAGCAAATCGCTACACTAAGGCATTTCAAAACACACAAAAGTGAGAGGTATTTTTCAAATGAGCTAAGCATATAAGAGCCCGTAAAAAACTACAGATGGAAAGGGTGCTAACACCTTCCCTTTCCATAATCTACCCCCTTACTCAGTGTGATAAGGTGGCAAAACCGACTGTTATATACTGATTTTGCATTTTGTATTTGCAAATGTTGCAGTAAGCAAGAGTAGCCACTGACTTTTCTTTTATCCAAATTAAGGAAAGGGTGAAAAGAACAAAAAAATATATTTTTGAGATTTTCTTAGTAAGGGGGGTAGATTATGGAAAGGGAAGGTGTTAGCACCCTTTCTATCCGTAGTTTTCTACGGGATCTTAAAGGTTTGCTCATTTTGAAATTCCTTTGTGCTTTGTGTGTTTTGAAAATGTTTGGAAATTGCCTTAGTGTGGCAACTTTCTTTACGTTTAACTCTTGTATCAGTCCTCAAGAGTGTTAACAAAGCAAATGTTTTGAAAATTGCTTTTGAAAAGTAGTTTTTTGTGTAAGTACAAAGATGTTTTGAGAAAACTTCTGACAGCTATCTACTTTGCACTCTGTTGTACCCCAAAATTTGCCCTCCCATATTCATCAAGATTTGTCAAAATCAAAGTCACAAAATTCCCCAAGGGTTGTGCAGTTCAACTGTCTCCTATGCAGTCAAAACTAGGGTTTTGTGTTCTGATCAAGAAAAGGAAGTTTTCAAAGGCCCAATCAAGTCTCATATGCCTACAAAGATGGTCAAGTACCCTCATGTCAAGTTTCAAGGCATTCAGCTCAGAATTGCACAGTCAAAACCCTAGATTGCACTACAGTCAACTGTAGGGGCAAAATGGTCATTTGACAGTCAAAAGTTCAAATTTTTGGTCAACATATCATTTTGAAGCCACAAACATCATTTGATCAATGCTTGATCATGATTCTCAAAATTTGGCTCAGAAATCATCAAAGATGCAAAAGTTGCTATATTTGGACAACTGAAAAAGTCAACTGAAATTGACCAGGGCATAACTTTCACATGGATTATCAGAAAAATTCCATCCAAATCTCATTTTGAAGAGAAAGACATTTCCTACAATTCATCTTCATGTTCCAAGTCCAAGAAATGCTCTCACAAAAAGTTATCAATTTCAACATTATAGGTCATTTTCAAAAGTCAACAAAAAGGGACTTTAAGTCAAAGGCCATAACTTGAGATTGGTAAATCAAAATGACATGGGACCAAAGGCATTGTTTAAAGGACTCAAATACCTTTCCAAAATGTCCAAAAACATGTGAAAAGCTTAAAAATTGAGCAAGTTATGCCTTGTGGAAGTTGGGAAATTTTTGGGAATTTTGAAAAGTCAACATTGATGCAAATGATCCAAAAATGCAAATGGGCCCATTTTTCTTCCAAGTTTCTTCATGCCAAGCCTATGCACGACCATTAGGCCCAAAGGGAAGTATTTTCATATTTTTTAATTATTTATTTGAATTTATATTAATATTAATTCATTTAAATTATTTTAATACATGAAAAATATAAGTTTGACCTAAAAAAATCTTTTTATGCACATTCCAAGGTCAATATTTCGTGCACATCTTAAATAGGCAAGTTTTGATGAAATTTGAGCATGATTGAACCAAAATGCACATGGAAAAGATTTGGAAAAGATTTCATGAAAACAAATATTGAAAACAATGAATTCAAAGGATTTTGTGCAATATTTTTAACCTAATAGCTTCCATACAAGTACCTGATCACAACCCTAAGCAAAAGAGACTCCAAGCTGCGCCCAAACAAGCCATTGCATATTGAAATTTTTCCATAAAAACTTGATTCTGAAATCAACCTTAGAGGTCGATTCAAGCCTCCAAAACCATCTCAACAGCTTGCCAAGGTTGTCTTGAACACGTTCCAATCAACAACAACAACTAAAACCTCAAGAATTGGTAGATTAAACTGGAACTGTACAGCATGAAACTCACAATCGTATTTTCCATTCTAAGCATTATCATTGCATTCTAATTATGGATTCTTGCTCTTTGTGGTGTTTTAAAGCTAATCATCATATTTAATTTGATTTTCCTGCTGTCTATAAGGATTTGCCATGCGCGATTTTTAGGTTTTGCAGGTTTCAAATTTGGGGTTTTCTGCCCAAGGAAAAATTACGCTTCCAGACCAGTGCCATTAGCTTAAGCAGGTTGAGACGAAGAAGATGGCACCCTCGCGCTCAATTTATGAGCGTCGAGGGGCTAGTCGCTATTTTCTTATAGGCCCTCTAAAACAACGCTTCAAAAACCGTGGCCTCTGAGTTTTGTTTTTACAGGGATGAAGACGATGGTGTCGTGTCACACAGGGACAGGCCAATTCAAATTTGCGCGCGTTTTAATTACTATGCGCTGATTTTGTTTTTTATTATTTGTTTTCCATAATATGTCAATTGATCCAAGCAGCGCAGTTGGCAGGCACCTCACTTTGCAAAGTCCAAGACCGGGGTTCGAACCCCAGGTCTACGTTATCTTAATATTGCTTTTTATTATGTATTCAAGTGCAGGCTCCATGCTATGGTCCACCATGTACCATCACAATCCAAGCATTACACGTCATCCTGGGAATCAATCCAAAGGCATAAGATGGATGAATACGCTGAACCCTAGTCAAAGCATCATACAGAATTCCAAAAGTCAATGGACTCAGGAATTCCTATTAATTTTAATTGTTTGTAAAAGGGTCCAACGCCCATTGTTTTAATTTAATTGCGCATATTTACTTTATGTCGTTCATTATAATTATGTAAATCTCTCAAAGCCATGTAACTTTACTTTTCGCACCTTTATTTTATCGCTTTATTTATTTTCCGCTAAATCGGGTCCGGTTTAATTTTGGCGATGTGGACCCGCGCCATTTGTAATAGCCTTAGATTTATTTTCCCGCAAATTTTATAACTGTTAAATATGCATGCAAGAATGAATGGACAAATTAAAATCAAGCGTAGAACACGACAAACATGACAAGACAAATAACTGAAACATGACACACAATTCGCACACACCACCCCTAGGGTACGCCTCGCTGTTGCCTTTCGAAAGGTGGTCGTCGAGTAGAGGACGTCTTAGTAAGTCCTCATGATCCGGGAACCTGGCATGAGGGTAGCTTCTAAGGTGTCTTCCCATTGCTCTGGTGATCACCACGTCCCTAAAACTCGAATTGACCCGAACACCTCCAATGGTGGTGCTACCTACCTCTCAATGGTGGGATGGCACTACTTTAAAGGACTCTTACACAGACGAATTCCTTAGGGTAGGTAGGTTCTCAAGGATACTTGCTCTAATCTCAAAACAAACTCAAAAAAGACTTTTCACACTGACACTTTTCAAAAGCTTTCAAAACAAACTTTTCAAACCCACATTGAAAAGCAAGCAAACAATTTTGAAAACACATTGAGCAAGTATCTAAGAGCCCATGGATAACCATGGATAGAAATGGTGCTAACACCTTCCCTTTCTATAACCTACCTCCCGAACCGAGAGCAATCTCTTTAAAGGAATTTTTCTGTGCTTTTGTCCTTTCCATTTGGAGAAAATAAAAGACGGTGGCGACTCTTGCTTCCGCGACATTTCGCGAACCAGCGTTAAACAGTCAGTTCCAGATCCACCGATCACACACTCAAAAAGGCATTCTTTTCCTCCTATCCTTTAGACAATGATATCCTACTATTAGTGAGTAGGTAGCCTTGTCGTTGGATGTTTGAGGGACAACCGAAGGGACGTTACAGTCACGAAGGCAATTTGGCAAGAAATTTTAGTAACTGTCCTAAAGTTCTAAGATCACTTTTAACCGAGGCAAATCCGAGAGGGTCATCGAGGGACTTGTGATCTTTCAAACTAGAGGAAAGCCACTAAAACTTCTCATTTTTCGAGAATTGTGACCGTTTTCCGAAGGCAACCGAAGTGGGGTACCCTAGAGGTGAATATGTGGAATTGTGTTTAGTTCAAGTATTTATCTTATATTATTAGGTTATGCTAACATTTTAATTTCAGTCTTGCCATACATGCCTAGTTACTAGCAGTAAATATGTCTAGAAAATAAAGTGCGAAAGATATAATCCTAGACTGTTACATGGCTTTGGGGAGGAGGATTTACACTGTACAATGCTTTAGGGGGAATGAAATAAATAAAACGATAAAAAGTACTAATTAGTCTATTACATCCTGGTATACAGTTACATTATTGTAAAAAAAAGCGAGAACAAGAATAATGCGCGTGAAATGAATATTACGTCTAAAAGAAACCTAAGAAAATACTAAGTAAAAAATATTTTTTGGTTGTTTTTAATTTAAGAAAATAATTAAATTGAAATTATCCTAAAGTCTATTTGGAAAATAAAAATTGAATAAGTTCTTTTTGGTTTTTTTTAATTATGAAAAGAAAATTAAACCTAAATTAAGTCCTAAATTCTAATTTGTTTTAAGTTAAGAAAATGGTTAAAATTTAATTAATTACTTAATTAAGAAATTAATTATTTAATTAAAATATCTAAGCCTAATTTTTTTGTGATTTTTTTATTATTAATGGCTAATGAATTAAATAAAAGAAAAAACAATAATAAAACAAAAAAACAAAAAAATGGGCCTGAGATGGTTAGAAATTGGGGGGTGTTGTTTGAAAAAAACATTTGGCCCAGAGTTGAAGCTCATACTTGCTTTTGGATCTGATGAGATGAGGCCTTGAGGGCGCATGGTGATCTGTGCATTGAAGCCCTTGGATTTAGATCAATCAGGATCTAGTGGTTGTGATTTAGAGGTGTATGGTGAGCTCCTGGCTATGCAACACATGGAATCTATATACAATATGTTAGAAAAGATGAAAATGTTAGACCTGGGATTCGAACCTAGGTCCTCTCCCTCATATACACGTCTCACTACCAGCTGAGCCATTTAGTCATTCGTTTAAATATATCAAACGAAAATAATATATACAAAAAAGGTCAGATGTATAAAATAAATAAAAAACGCGCGTGATGAGTTTGAATAGCCCAATGAGGGATGGACAACGCGCTCAATCGGAGGGACGTCGGAGTCAAACTCCGGTCACTCAAACCTACAAAAATCAGCAAACGTGAGTTCAAATGAAAGCAAAGATCTCTACCCCACACGAAATTTCCCCCTAAATCTGATTATGGAGTCTATTCACTCTGGAATGGCCTGTATCATGAGATATAGTGAAGAACACAGATCATGCCCTAGAAATGGCATGATCTTGTTCTAACCCCTTTTCACACATGTATTACATTGGTCCTACCCTATATATCATCATGAATACGAAGCAAACACTGAGAAAGGTTAATTCAATATGAAATCAAAAATATGAATTCAAAAAATTCATCAACAATGGGTGATCTGGTTTGATGCTTCTAAGTGTGGGATGGCTTGAATAATGGCCGGGTTGAGTTCCTGGAAGTCTCAGGAAGGTGTTTGACCCCTTTCTTTGGACAAATGATGGCTGGAATTGGAGATGCGATTTTGACAACTTTAGTGGAAATTTTGGATTTTTCGTGTGAACTCTTCTGACTGTGTAGGCGTCCATTTGGCTTGCTAATGTCTTGTTTATATAGAGAGGAGTGAGGAGATAAGAAAATAAAGAGAATAACAACCATGATTATGTGGTTTCAAAACCATGAATGCAAAATTGTAACTTTGGCCAAAAACATGAAAACTTGTCCATTTTTTGAATTTGAATGTACTTGAACATGATGGCCTTATTGTACACGAAATATGGGGCCTCTCCATGCATCAAACCATGCCCAAATAATAATGGCCCATATACTTTTCAATAATTTTGATTTATTTGAATTTTAATTAAATAATATTAATATAAAATGCAAATAAAATCAAGACTATGCAAAAATGGTTTTAGGTCCTCTATAATCTTAGGAACATGTTTGAAATCCATGAAAATGTGCCCTTGCCTTAAAACTTCAAATTTTCTCACTGCAACAATCTTAAAATTTCCCAAATTTTCCCAGCTTGGGCAAGCCATAACTTGCTAAATTTTTATCTCATGATGATGATATTTGACTTTTTGGAAATACTAAGATGTCTACTTCAATCCCTATTTTTATCAATTTTGCATTTGCAGATGTTATCATGATGTAAAAGGTCTTGGCAAAAAGTGGCTTTTGTTGACTTTCTAAAAATGACCTGTAATGTATGAGCTTGTATATTTCAAATGGTGCATTTCTTGGACTTGAGGGATGAAAAGAAGTTGTAGGAAATGAGATTCTCTTCAATATGATATTTGGTTAGGGAAAAATGGATGAAGTATGTAAGAGTTATGCCTGGTCAAAATTTGGTTGACTTTTCCTATAGAAACCCCGATTTAACAATATTTGACTTTTGATATATTAGGAGAATTTCTTGAGGAATCATGATCAGCCCTTGATAAAGTGATGGATATCACTTCAAAATGTTGATTTTGACCAAAAATCTTGAAGTTTGACTATACATGGGCCACAATTGACTTTTGACCTAGCACAGTTGATTTTCAAGCATTTGAGCAATTGACTGAGCAAACATGTAGTGGAAGGCATGAAATTTCTCATGGAAAATCTTGAAGGCATAATAGGACCATGGAAAACATTTGAGACCTTTGGAGGAGACCTTTGGAGCTCATACATATTGAAGATAAGTGAAACCCTAATTGGAGGTTCATTGCTTAGGAGGAGAATTTGTCTGGTCAATTCTTGGTCCACCTTGAGCAATTGAGGATCTCTAGGAGCATGTTTTGAGTAAAAATGGGAGGGAAAATTTTGGGGTACAACACTCAGAAAACTCTCGAAAAGTCTTTTTATGCTCTTTTCACCCTTTCCTTTGTTGCATAAAATAAAAGTCGGTGGCAACTCTTACTTATCGCAACATTGGTGAACACAAACGCAAAACCAGTATAACAGTCGGTTCTGCCACCATATTACACTATCTTTACTAAGCGTGATCCATCAGAGGTCTTAGATGACTATCCTAACCGTCTTGCAGTAGAAGGTGTTGACACATCTGTTATTTCATATGATGCCCGTATGAATGAACCTCCTGTTACTCTTAAGAGAAAATATGGTTCACCTCAGAAGAAAAAAAAGTATCTTCAAAAGAAGCCAAGAGTTCAGGAACCAGAAAAATCTGCTATTTCGGTTCAGATTTCTGCTTCTATTGCACCGTCTAGTAAGCCCTCTAATCCTGTTGTTTCTGGTTTTGATTCTAGATTTATTGCTATACCATCTCCACTTTTTTCAACCACATTTATGATTTCATCCATCACACCTTCATCAACTATCAACCCAACTCCCACTGAAAAATTCAAAGTTACAACCTCACCTCAAACCATCCTTCGAACAACAACCTCAGAAACCTTTAATCCCAAAATCTGTTTTACACCTCCAACTTTCACACCCGCTATTTATCAAACATTATTAGAATTTGCCGTCACATCCGCCGCATCAACCACACCCACTTCCGTTCCAAAAATTTTCACTTCCAAAACTCATCCAGTTATCTCAACTTAACTAACCTCTATCATCGTCCTATCTTCTGTACATCAACCATCTTCAGTTACTAACTCTGAACCTCTCATCACTCCAAATACTTCTCTTTCATCCGTATCTTCCATTTCCATAACCAACACCTCTTCAGCATCTCTGAAGCTTACCAACACCTCTGAACCCTCTGATCCTGATTCTCCCCATACTAACAATGACGTTATCATCACCTATGGATCTGATGATTCTAATAAAACCAATTCTGATGAAAATGGATCTGATGAAGAAACCACCTCTTCTCATCATACCTCTATCGCCTATCCTCCTAGCCTCAACATTTATGAAGTAATCTCTAGATTTAAATGCATTAAGGATAGTTAAGAAGCTCTATGAGGAGTCTAGCTCCATCAATGATTCTTCTTTTGTGAAAGCTAGATGGAAAAAGTTTAACAGATGGATGGAAATTGAGGTTCTCATAATAATAAATATCTCTATTCAGAATAAAGAAAATTTTGTGAAGGATGCATAAGAAAGGTACTTGGCTCTAGTAGCTCAAAAGGTTGCATAAAGAGAGTCTGCTGAAAAGAAAGTCGCTAAGATTGTTGCTGCTGAAAAAGCAACTAATTTGGTTGCTGAGAAAAATGTAGAATATTTCTAAAAGAGTTTATATAATTTTAAGAGTTTTTCCACTATAATGAAAACTCTTGAGAATATGCAAAAAATATCAGCAGGTGGTTAAAGAAAGGCTTGACAAGCAGGATGTAGTCAACAACAATATTCAGAACATGTTGGTTCAACTCATTGCTTAGAAGAATCCATCCCCATCTAACCCTTAGACACTATAGGTTTCCTATTTTTCTGTTTGTTTGTTTCTGTTTATTTCGTTATTTTCCGTACCTTGTGTATATAAATTTGAAGTACCTTTTTCAATTGAATCTTGTTGGTTCACATTATTTTGGTGCTAATTATTTTTTTCTCACAATTGGAATTTAATATCTTTTTGATTATGACAAAAAGGGGGAGAAAGATAGTAATAATTTTGATATATATAACTCTCTAAATCCCATTGCTTACATTCTAACAAAATACATATGCAAGATTGTTTTAAGAATGTTGTTTCAGGAACAAGTTGATAAGCAAATAAATTCGTAATTTAGAAGGTTTTGATAAAGAACTTCCAATGTCTCATGGGTTCTAACAAATCAAGGTCAAATATAGAACTTCTATTGTTTAAAAGTTTATGAGAAAACAAGATCTTTTGAGAAGAATTAATGATTAAGTCAAGCTCTGATAAGCGTTAAAGAGGACTGTATGCTTTAACTAAGCAATGAGAAAGATAACAATGTTCACATACCCCGTTCATTTCTAAAGATTGTTAAGTCTTTAACTAAGAGGGAGGTTGTTTATCTCAGGGGGAGTTTTTCTAAACTTATTCTCATACTTTGATTGATATTACCTTGTAAAAAAATTTCATCAAAATACATGGTTTTGTCATCACCGTGAAGGGGGATATTGTAAGAACAAGATTTGGTTCTTCATATAATCTCTTAGTATTGATGATAACAATACATATATTTTATATGTAATGATTTTGGTATCTAATAGTTCTTTAAGTGTGAAGATAAAACATTCAAATTGATTCAGGATTGTTATTTGAAAAATCATCAAAAATGTGTTTAGCAAGCATCAGAAAGACTATCGTATTTAGTTCTAAAGAAATATCAATAATTCTGATGAATGCTAAATGTTTTCCAGAAAAGGAATCCACGTGTACTTCTTCATATAAGTTGTTGCTTAAGAAGTCAAAGTGTGTCTATAAAAGAATCTACAATGAAGATAAGATATCAAGCTTTTGCTTCAATGATCAAAAATTAAGATAAAGTGCTTCTCAGATAAAACTTTTGCTCCCAGCTCATATATCAAGAAACTGTTTGTCAAATAAGTTGTTGCTACATGTCTGAAGAGTAGGTTTCGATTATGAAAGACTCTGATACTTTTTTAGAACACTACAATGAATTGTCTTATGGAATACTCATCAAAAACAGGCCATCATAAAATTGAAGAACAAAGACGTGATCTCTTATGAGCTCTTTTACTACTTCAGATAAGAAGTATCATATTAGAAGAAAATATCAGATAACTTACATTAGAAGTAAAAAGTACAACCGTACAACACCTGTTCTGTTATTTTTGGTGAACTCAATGTACAAAAGAAGTTTTTGTGTGCTCTTTGTCTCCCATGATCATATGTTACCATTGTAGCAGGCGGCTTGGTGAAAGTGATGTATTCTAAAGGTATTCTTTTCTAAGACTATATAAAGGGGTGACTACTTCATTTGATGCTAACGATTTTGAAACAATTGAAAAACAACACTATTCAAACAACTAAAGTATCAAAAGAAAAGTTAGTGTGAAAGAAAACAAAAAGAGAAAATATTCAAGAGTTATTCAAAAACACAAAGAGTTGCTCAGATTTGTGTTAACTTCTAGTCTCTATAACAAAAGATTTTTTGCTTATTATTGTATTAGTATTATCATTGTTGTACACACAAGAGTTGTTTCTCATATATGTTTGTAAACATTAGTTCTTCATTGAAGTATTAAATCTTCTTTTTAGAAACAATCTTGTAAACACTGTTTGATTGTAAATATTTCTAGATTTGTTTCCTCAAGTGACTAAGTTATATTCAGAATTACTTGAGAGGGCTAAGGTGTTTTTTTCTAAAACACTTAGACGTTGTTGTAATTTTCTAGATTATTGGATTAAGTCATTTTCTAAGGTGAAATCACCTTGGCAGGTGGACAAGAGTATCCTTTTTTAAGTTAAACTTGTATAAACTAATTGTGTCACTTTTCTTTCTTGCTTATTTATCATTGTTTGTTTGTGAGAAGCATTTGAAAAAGAAATAGTTTTTAAAAGCCCAATTCAAACCCTCTTTTCTTGTGTTTTTCTCAACCTTCACTTTACCCCAAATTTTTTTAGATAAATGCTTCCCTTTAAACATTTTTCTCACCATATTCATGATGGTTAAATTCTTCCTTTATGCAGTTCTATTATGTTGTGAAGTGTAGGGTGGCACTACCTCATGCACAATTGTTTGTTACGGTAAGGCGGCAAGCAAAAAGTAAGTTACTAATTTATCGGGTGATATTTAGGTTATATCGTATCATGTCCATAGAGATTGGTTATTAATTCGTTGTTCGACAAATTTCTCGTTAATGAGTTTGGATTGAATTGATTGAAAGAAAATGTATTAACAAAAAATAAATGTATAAAAAGGAAAAAGGAATAACTTGTCAAGCTTACATATATACTACTTCTCACAGACTTAAACCTATCGACCTGCTATATTCAACCTACAATATTCATCAATGTCACTATGTATCACTCACAACCTAAGTCATTTCTAACCCAAATTAAGAGGCCGACTGCATCACCTCGGTAGCAATTCTCAACCACCTCAACAACACAGAAGTCAACCGTGTTCGCCTACATCGACGATCTCTCAGAGCGACACAAACAACACAACAGCATTAAGCTCTGATACCCAAGTAGATTCCAGATCTAAATCTATCTTTAGAGTTCAAAACTAAAAAATAATCATCCTAGATAAGAATCTAAGCAGTATATGTCTATAACAACTCAAATCCCTAGCACAGAGCAAAAATTTAGGACAACAATCCACAAAGATTCGTAAAGCAAGGTTTATATAACGCCAAGGGCGAAAAATATACATGAGTTCAAAGAAAATATACATACAAACCCAACAAATAGAGAATACACAAAGATAAAGAGAAATGAACCATAGATCTACCGATTTGTCAGCGCCATTCGAAGAGCAATCCACCCCGGATTATTCGTATGCAAGCTCCATAGTTGTTATCTAAGCTAATCCTAACAAAATTAAAGGTTGATGGAGTTGGGAGAAAAAACTTCCCCAAAACCATAACCTAAAAGATGAATGAAATGAAGTTATAAAACAAATCTCAAAAGGCTGTACTAAGCGGGTCTGGCGTGCTAAGCGCGACTTCCTTATTATACACATCAAACCAACCTAGACTGCGCTAAGCGCGCTATCCGCACTAAGCGGGCTTCAAAACATTGGTTCTGCAAAAACAGTAAAAATGCAAGCAGCACGCTACAAAATATGCTAAGCGCACTAGCGCTTAACGACCTCCTGCGCACTAAGCGGGCTCTCCTGGACATAATTTCCCAAAACTAGTTTTTTATTCCGAAAACGCGCATCCGGTGCCGTGCCTTCAACACCTTATTCCTCAATGCTCCAAAATGCAACAAATACCTACAAAATGAACGGAAAAACGTCAAACGACATACTATGTACATAAAAACACAAATAAACATAAACTAAATGTATTTACACAAAAGTCGGGTTTATTCAATGATATTAACAATAAAAAGTCGATAAGTGCAACAAAAAGTATATACAAAAATTAGTACAATTTGCACTTATCAAACTCTCCCCAACTTGAACTTGTTTGTCCTCAAACAAGGCCAAACATCTTAAAGAACCAAAAGTAATAAACCAAAGAATCATGAATTAACAAGTTTAGAAAACGGAAAACAAATGCAATGGTTTAAATGAAAAACGGTACACACGAAGAAACATACCTACCACTAAACTACAACGATAACATAAACATGAAATAAATGCTAAATACAAAAATTATGCAAAACATTATAAAACAATACTAGTTCACAAATGAACCACACCTAGCAAACACAATCATCGGTAGATGAAAAACACACAAAAATGAGGTATTCTCACTCATCCAACAATTTTGCAAACAATAGACTAACTTATGCATTCATCCAAAAATTTACATTGAAAATATAAAAGCAAGAATCTCAAGGGCTTTTCAAAGTTTTAGCGTGGTCGGATGAACAAACAAGGGATAATTCCTAAGGCTAATCGAAACAAAAACTTGCCTAAATCTAAGGGAGTGATCAATTTACCAAAGTTTCAAACAATAGAATTTCAATCAAACTTCTTCTTCATCCGAAGTGTTACATAAAACACACATCACTTATTAACACAACATTATTTCAAACTCTCTTTTTTTCTTTTTCAAAGCTTTTTTCAATTTTTTCTTTATTTTTCTTTTCTTTCTTTTTCACTTTTTTTCTTTCTTTCTCAGCCTCATAGCAATCAACCAATAAATGCAAAATCATTTTTCTCCCCAATTTGAATTCAACCATACATTAAAGTGAACTTTCCCTACTTTTCTAAGGCAAGGTAAAAATTCAAACCAAAACAATGATTGAGGGTTCAAGAAAATAATAAATCAACATCCATGCAAAAAGGGAAGCTAAACACTCATAGACAAGCATTTAGAAAATACAACATGGATATTGAAAAAAAGCTCAAAGGGGTTACTAATGATCACACACTCACAAGGTGAATTGACTATTTGGCCAAGGTAGTTGTGCTCAAAATGGAATAAAAAATGCCTTGATCATGTTCATGCTTTCATACAAACAATACAAACAAAAAATTAATCATAATAAAATCCAGTTAAAACAAGAGTTGTAGTCTCCAGCATATGTGAACAATGGTAAGCTACCTCACAAAAAGGGTAGGAACTAAAGTGATTCACAAATGAACAAGTATACAAAAGAATGGATTGAATAAAAATTGTAAAAAGTCAAAGTATCATGAATATGATAAAGTATAGAAAGCGATAATCACATACCTCGAACGTGTACAAAACTTTAAAACAATCATTACCATACATTGGCAAGTTGAAACACACAAATTTAGAAAATCACCAAAAGAGACTTCAAGTTATTCATAACAAGCTCAAATACAAATGAAAAAGAATTATAAAAAGAATACTAATTTTATTTACTACTACAAGGCCTAAGTGGAAGTGGGAAAAAGGAAAGGCAAGCCAAAAATTAAAAAGAATTCACTAGCTCTACACAGCTGAGCACGCTAAGCGGCGCAGAGCATGCTTAGCGCGCTACACCAGTTGCAAAAAAACAGGACAACAAGTGGTGCAGTTGCTATGCAAGCTCCACCCTACACACTCAATTTACAACAATTACAATATTTACAACATACAAAATTCCTCAAGCTAAACATTACAAGCTTGCAGAAAAACACAAATCTACATGGTGAAACAAACGATTGAAAGTGAATTAACAAGTTGGAAAGTGAAAATTAGAAAATTTAAAACAAGTGTTATTTCAACTTGTTTAAAACACAAGTCAACACATAACAAAAATGAATACAAACAAAACATGCTTATTTTACATTGTAAGCTCGATGCCTTTATTGTGTGAGCTAATAACCTCCTCTCGTCATGCCATGGTATTGTCACACCATGCAAATCTAAAGAAAGTGTCCTAACATTCACACAACAAACTTTACGAAAACGAGAAAATTTACAACAATACGTGAAAACAAAGAAAAAACATATATATGCATAAGTATGGAAAGTAAACACAAAACGTGTACAAGTAAAACTAGACAAGTTTATGTATAAATTCTATACAACATATACATTAATTACAAAACTCAAAAATAAAGAAACTTATCGCATTGTGAAAACAATATAACCAATTCCTGGCAATTGTGCCATTTTGTTTGTTGCGGTAAGGCGACAAGCAAAAAGTAAGTTATTAATTTACTGGGTGATATTTAGGTTATATCGTATCAAGTCCACAAAGATTGATTATTGATTTTCTGTTCGACAAATTTCTCATTAATGATTTTGGATTGAATTGGTTGAAAGAAAATGTATTAACATAAAATAAATGTATAAAAAGGAAAAAGGAATAACTTGTCAAGCATGCATATATACTACTTTTCACAGACTTAAACCTATCGACCTATTATACTCAACCTACAATATTTATCAATGTCACTACATATCACTCACAACCTAAGTCATTTCTAACCCAAATTGAGAGGCCGAATGCATCACCTCGGTAGCAATCTCTCAACCACCTCAATAACATAGAAGTCAATCGTGCTCGCCTGCATCGACGATCTCTCAGAGCGATACAAACAACACAGAGGCATTAAGCTCTGATACTCAAGTAGATGTTAGCTATAAATCTATTTCTAGAGTTCAAAAACTAACAGATAATCATCCTAGATAAGAATCTAAGCAATATATGTCTATAACAACTCAAATACCTAGCACTGAGCAGAAATCTAGGACAACAATCCACAAAGATTCCTAAAGCAAGTTTTATATAACTCCAAGGGTGACAAATATACATGAGTTCAAAGAAAATATACATACAAACCCAACCAATAGAAAATACATAAAGAGGAAGAGAAATGAACCATAGATCTACCAGATTGTCAGTGTCGGTTGAAGAGCAATCCACCCTGAATCATCCGTATGCAAGCTCCATAGTTGTTATCTAAGATAATCCTAACAAAATTAAAGGTTGATGGAGTTGGGAGCGAAAACTTCCCCAAAACCATAACCTAAAAAATGAATGAAATGAAGTTATAAAACAAATCTTATCAGACCGCGCTAAGCGGACCTGGCGCGCTAAGCGCGACTTCCTTATTTTACACATCAAACCGACCTAGACCATGCTAAGCGCGCTATCCGTGCTAAGAGGACTTCAAAACATTGATTATGCCAAAATAGTAAAAAGGCAAGTAGCGTGCTACAAAATGCGCTGATTGCACTCGCGCTTAGCGGCCTCCTGCATGCTAAGCGGGCTCTCCCGGACAGAATTTCCCAAAACTGGTTTTTTATTCTGAAAACACGCATCCGGAGCCATGACTTCGACACCTTATTCCTCAATGGTCCAAAATGCAACAAATACCTACAAAATAAATGGAAAAACATCAAACGATACGCCATGTACACAAAAGTACAAATAAACATAAACAAAATGTATTTACATAAAAGCCGGGTTTGTTCAACAATATTAACAACAAAAAGTCGATAAGTGCAACAAAAAGTATACAAAAATAACTACAATTTGCACTTATCAACAATCCCTTCTTTCTCACCTAACATGTCGAAGTCTTTTGACACATACTCTCCACCATCATCAGTTATCAAAATCTTGAGCTTTTGACCACTTTGTCTTTAAACCATAGATTTAAACTTGGCAAATACCTCGATCACTTTGCTTTTCTTCTTGATCAGGTAAGTCTATAGTTTTCTACTGAAATCATCTATGAATGTAACAAAGTATTTGTACCTCCATTCGAATCCACCTGGATTTTACCTCTTACATCAGAGTATATTACACTATTCTTGTGCTATTTTTTCTGGACACATTCCTCACACACCTCGCTTGTAATGTCGATTTCTCGCAATCCTTAAACCATATTTCTTATTTTCAAATCTCTGATGTCTTTGAAGTTGAGATGGCCAAGTCGATAGTGTAATATCCATTCATCCTTGCTAGCTGCAGTCGCAAGGCACTTGTGCTCCATCATATTAAGTTCGATATTGAAGGTTGTATTCTGAGACATAAGGGCCTTCAATATTAACTTTCCTCTTGCGTCGATGACTCTCATCATCTTGTCTTTGATCGACACCTTGTAGTTATTTTCGACCAATTTCCCTATACTTAGTAGATTACTTTTCATGCCTTGTATATACAATACATTGGAAATTACTGACTTTTTTCCCATCAGTTATGCTTTCATAATCAGCTGTTAGAGTATTGTCATTTGCAAATTTCACCATGTTCTTCATCGAGGGCTTTATGTTGACAAACCAATCTTTTCTTCCAGACATGTGTGATGAGCATCCTGAATCCAAGTACCATTGGTCCTTGAACCTATCTTCATCTCTTGTTGCGACCATCAACATCATCTCTTCTTCTTCTTCTTCTTCATGTTTTGAAAACTTTTCATCACTTTCTTGATTATTTTGTTTTTCCTAGACAATATCTAGAGTAGTGACCATATACTTCTGACAATTGAAACACTGAATATGTCTTTTGTCAGGCTTTCTACCACCACTTTTTCCTCTTTCTGCAACATCACATCTTTGGTTACTTTGGTATGGTGGTCTTCTTTGATTCAACGTAATTCCTTCCTACTTATTTCCTTTACCCCTCAAATTGTTGCAGCTTCTTCCACCTCTGTTGTCGAACCATTATCCTTAACCTTTCTTTTCTCTTGCTGATTTTGCCTACAAAGCTACATTACTCTTCAACTTGGTAGCATTTCTTTCATCCATTCTTTGTTCATGAGATTTAAGCTTCCCTTAAAGCTCTTCTTTTGTCAATGTCGACAAATTCTGCGACTCTTCTATTGCAACAACCACGTGATCGAACTTTGAAGCCAATGACCTCAAGATCTTTATAACAACTGATCTTGTTGTCAAGACTTCTCCGTATACCTTGATTTGATTCGCCACATTTGTTACCCTAGTGAAGAAATCAATTATGCTTTCACATTCTTCCATATGAAGCAATTCATATGTTATTTTGTGAGTTTGTAACCTCACCTTTTTTTTCCTTTTCTACACCTCCAAAAGACTTTTCAGAATTTCCTAAACTTCTTTCGCAGATTCTACATCACTAACCTTTTCGATATTGTCTAGACTCAGACATTGATGAATTATAAAGAGAGCTTGATAAATCTTTTTCTTCAATTATTTGTGTGCAAACTCTTCTTCTTCTGTTGCATTTTCTGTAAGCGGTTATAACCCTTCTTTTATAATATCCCAAAGATCTTGACAACAAAACACAATCTTCATCCGCTTACACCAATTCTCATAGTTATCAACTTTAAGAATTTAAAGACTTGCTAGAAAATGGAAACCGTGATTCATTGTCATTGTGATTTCCTTTCCTTGAATCACTCAACCGGAGATCTTGATACTAGATGTTGGAAATCCACCAAAACTTACAGAGAATTTCTATCAATATTGATGAACAAGATTGTTATCAATACATATTGTACCCCAAAATTTTCCCTCTCATTTCACAAGGGATCACCATGGATCCCAAGTTTGCTTCTATCAAGTTTCCAGGCCTTGAATTATCAACTTTTCAAGAAAATCATTCGCAGGGGCAAAATGGTCAAAAACACATTGAAAAGTCAAACCTTGACTTTTAGATCCAAATCAAGTTTCAACAATTATATTTCATCAAAACATGAAATTGATTCATCAAAAAAATCAGAAGTCAGAAGTTACTTTGAAAATCAAATTTTCTAAACATTTAGAAAATTTTCTAAGTGTCTATAGAATATAATACTTTAGAACTTCTGAGCCAGCCTCTATGCAAGTGAAGTCAGAAGTTGCAAACACGGTTCAGAACATGACGCTTCAATCAGAACATGCAAAAGCGATGCTCTTTGGTCAGAACATGATGCTTCAGTCAGAACATGATGCTTCGGTCAGAACATGATTCTTCAGCATATGGAGGCTATGTTCAATGCTCCGGTCAGAACATTCCCCTTCAGCATTTGGAGGTTACATTTCTGATCTTCTGCAATCAGACCATCACCATAACACTCAGCAAATTCTGGACACTCTCAAAACAGAGTTTAGTAAGAACTTCTGGACTAGTTTTCACAAAGGCTCAGTCAGAGCTTGCAAGAGCAGTTCAAAGAAGGTTTACAAAGCGTGTTACAAACTTCCTGGAGAGCCTGGAAACTCTTTCAGAACATGCTGGAGCTAGAAGATGAAAGGATTAGAAGATTGGATGTTACGCTGAAGCAGAACTTCTGATCCAGAACTAAGCCATGGTGTAAAATCTCACGTTGCAGGATTTCTGGTTGTGATAAGTCTCATCGTCATTTAATGCTCACAACCACTTTCTGAGTCTTTATCCAAAGGATTTTCACCACGTGTACCTCTACTGTCTTGGGATAGAAAACTTTGGTACTTGGCCCATGCTTTGCTTTTGCTTTTCCTTAATTCCCGCTGACAACCACCATGCTTGCTTTAAGAACAAGGCAGCGCTTTAGCATATGAAGGCCATATTCAATGCTTTGGTAAGAACTTGACCAAATCCCAAAAACCTTGTTTATACAACTCGCTGTAGACCTATAACCAAAAGCTAATTCAGCCTACGCCTGCATCCCATAATTGCACCAAACTAGCATACGAAAACAGTGATGAAAAAGAAAGGGAGAAGGATGACAAATTGATTTAAAATCCAATTTGTCTTTTCTCCCAAAATCACCACAAATTCACCTATAAATACTTTGCTCCATCACACGTTCAAGGGGCTGGGCTTTGAGGGAGAGGCTGGCTTTTGGAAAGAGAGAACTATCAAAAGAGAAAAAGGAAGTTGAAACCTTCATAAAAATCCTGAAATCCCAAATAGAAAACCAAAACCTTTATTCTTCCTTTTGAATCAAAGAGCTTGGCATTTCCTATTTTGTTTCTCTTGTTGACTCAGAATATCCAAAGGTAGTAGCTCAAAGCTCAAAGCCCACACTCTAGGTTCAAGGTAAGTCTTTCTAACTTTGCTTGTTTTTTATTCTGAACATCATTAACATGTAAATATCATAGTATTATTGTTGTCCATGTCATTGCATAAGTAGAAAAACTGTGGATCAGAACTTCTTGATTAAGGCTAGGCTCAGGACCAGGATTAGAACTTCTGTAAACTTTTGTGCTTTTTATCCTTCTGATTTGTTGTTTATTGAAAACTGAATAGATTACTGATATGCTGATTGAGAGTTGAAATATGGCATAAAACTTCTGATGTTCATTCGTAGTTTTAACATACAGAACTTCTATGATTTTTCTCATTGTTAAACACACACAAAAATTTTGAGTTCTCCTCACGGTTTTAACATACAGAACTTCTATGATTTTTCTCACTGTTAACACACTCAGAACTTCTGATTCTTACATGCTGATAACGCATTGAACTGCTAACGTTCACCCACTGGCTCAGCACAATTCAGAACTTCTGATGATTCACTCACTGTCCTAACACAGCACAGAACTTCTGAGTTCTTCTTACATGTCAAATACACTGAACTTCTGATGTTTCCACTTGTTGTTTTCAAACACTCAGAGTTTCTGATTTTTACATGCTGATAATGCACTGAACTACTGATGTTTACTCACTGTTTTAATGTAATACAGAACTTCTGACTTGTGGCCCATTGTCTGAATACCACCCAGAACTTCTGTGTTTTCCCTCTAACCTGTCTTGTAGGACCTCAAAGTTTACCAATCCAGAGCTTCTGATCCCACTGACGTTTCCTTCTGAGTCACAGCGCGCCTGGCTTCAGAACTTTTGATCCTTGTTGTTTTGCTTGCAGCAACACTGTTTCTATATTTCATTTATTTTCTTTTTCATCATTTTTAATATTAACTCATTTTTTTATTAACATAAAAAAACATAAAAATATTTTCCTTTTAATTTATCTCCTTAAGACAAAAACAATTTCTAAACAAGTCTATTTCTTTCTTATATTATGCATTTCAATATGGTTGTAATAGATAATTAGGACTTAAATTCCTTGCAATCCCCATTTGTAAATTTGTATACCCCATCCCCAAATATTGTAATAGCGTAGGACTTTACATTTTTACATTTTTATTGCTTTCATATATTGTTAGTAATTAGGGTGTGTATGGCAAGACTAAAACCAACAAATAGATCACCTTAAACAAGATAAAATGCATGCAAACTAACACACTTGCACACTAGCACCCATAGGGTTGCTCCACTTGTTGCCTTACGAAAAATGGCCATGTTATGCATGTGGGATGTCTTAGCACAAACAAATCAAAATACAAGATCATAGTCCCTCGTTGATGCTATCAAAGTTACCTTTCAAAATGATCTTAGTTCCTAAAGAAAAAAATACTAAGTCATCTCACAACATTGCTATCATGGTCATACGATGACCCAACGCCCGTCCCTTCACATCCAACGATGGGGCTTCTTACCAAAACAATGGTAAGATAGAAACATCTAAAGGAGGAGGAAAAACACATCTAAGACCTTTTGAGTAGGTAGGTTTGCTCTCAGTTACTCGCTTGCTCACAACAAAAACACTTTACATACCTCATTGAACTATTTTCGAAACAAACACTTTGTATGCGTTCTTATAGAAACAAGAATCATTACAAAGTTACATTTTCAAAATACTTTCAAAACCCACACCACAAAGCATAATTTCAAACAAAAGCAAGTGATCTAGCGAGTAACTAAGAGCCCATGTAAAACCATGGATGAAAAGGGTGCTAATACCTTCCCTTTTCATAATCTACCCCCGAACTCAAGAAAACATCTCTAAAGGTCTTTCCTGTGCTTTTTCACCTTTCCTTTTGGATAAAAGAAAAGTCGGTGGCGACTCTTGCTAAACCGCAACATTTGTGAACACAAATGCAAAAACCTCAAGTCAGTTCTCCCACCGTATCACAGAACTGGCGACTCTGCTGGAGAATTTTACTTTTAAAGTGGGGTTACCTTAGGGTTAGATCATATTTACTTTCTTACATTGTTTGATTTGCATGCTTTACATTTTGGTTCCATGTTTGGCTTTGTTTTAAATCCTACACCTGGATTTGGGGGCACCTTTTAGGTAAGTAGCAATAGACTGTGAGGGAACTGTGCGGGATATACCGACACGGTTGAAGCAGTAGCTACGTTGATGTGGCATGTAACACCCCGATTTGATTAAATAATATTTATATTATTAATTTCCAAAATTATCAAATTATATCTATTTTGAGAAATATATTCATTTGATATCGATTAAAATATTAATTCGATTATATGAAATAAATATATTTATATTGTTGAAATATTATTTTGAATAAGATTAATTTGGTGTGTAATAATATTTGGCTTTGTTTGATTAATTGGTATAATTGAATTAATATGACTAATTGATATTTATTACTATCTTGGGCTATAATTTGAATTAATTATGTTGGGGCCAAATTAGAATTATAGAAAGTTGGAGGGATAGAAGTTAGTAGTAGAAAGGTTTGTTTTATAAAATAGAGAAAGAATAGTTGGTAAGAGGTAGAAAGAAAGAAAAGAGGAAAAGAGAGAAGAAGAAGAGAAAGAGAAGGAGAGCCTTGGAGAAGAGGAAGAAACAAGAACATCAAAGGCTAGGGTTTGGATTGGGTAAAAGATCATGAAGCTTTGCAAGAACACTTTGAGGTAAGAGGTTTGGTCATTATTTTACTATGAATAAAGTTGTGATATATTCTATATGAGTTAGGGTTTGTAGGGATGATGGATTCTTGATGCCATGGTTGTTGTGATGATGAAACATGAATGAGTATTAGTTAGGATGAAATAAGAACCATGAAATGTGGGTTTTGGTGGAAACCCCATTTGTGCCCTATTTTGCAAAACCATAGAAATGAGGAAATGATGGCATGAGATGAATGGAATTGATTGGTGTTTTGATGTGGTATTGATCCTATTGTATGCCTTAGATCATTGCTATATGGTAGGAATTCGATTTAGATGGTTTTAGGATGTTTGGGGATGATTAGGAATGGATTGGGGTGATTTTGGGAAGCATAAAAACGTGAAAAATGGTGTTGCAGAGTCATCAACACGGGCCGTGTTGATGCACACGGGCACCCGTGTTGATGCTCGGGTAGGTTTTTCCCAAAAATTGTTTCGGCCATAACTTTTGAACCGTAACTCCGATTTAGGCGCCGTTTGATGCGTTGGAAAGCTAGTGAAATTTTCTATATGATTATGAGGAATTAGGTAGCTTTAAGAGCTTATTTTAATAAGTGATTATTGGAGAAAGTGTTTATGTTTATAGGTGAATTTGATTGTTATGTATTTTAGTGAAGTGTTTGGTGATGTTTGGTGTACTAAATGAATGATCTTGTGAGTTATACATCAAATGCAAAATGCATTATGTTTTGATATGGTTTGAATGATTGGGTATGACAACATGTATGCTTATGTTTAATATGCATGTTTGTATGAAAATGATGATGCTACATGATGATGTGATGATCATATTGATATTGTCGATATATGCTTCCGATTTGTGAATGCATGACTTTTGATGATGATGAATTATTGGTGATGGTTTGCATAATGCAAATATGATGCGATGATATATTTATCATGATGTGAATTGTTGATAAATGCTTCCTATAGTGAATGCATGACTTTATGTGGAAATATACTTTCCGATTTGGAATTGTTGATAGTTGATGGTTTATGTTTTGGTTGAGTAAGTAATCTCGTTTGTATACATTTTACTTGACGTTGAGATTGATAAATTATATGTATGCATGCATGTACAATAGTTGATGTTCCATTGGTTGGATTTGATGGCATGTGTATGTTAAGATTGTTGTGAGTCTTAATTGCATGCATTGGTTATATTGTACATTGCATGGCATGGTGGTCTTGAAACAGAGACGGTGGAACTTTGGGTCCACAATATCTAGACGGTGACCCTATTGTGGGAAAAGACGTAGTGACCTTGATCCGGAAGGGAAACATAGGTGGTGGAACATTGGGTCCACAATATCTAGACGGTGACCCTATTGTGGGAAAAGACGTAGTGACCTTGATCCGGAAGGGAAACATAGGTGGTGGAACATTGGGTCCACAATATCTAGACGGTGACCCTATTATGGGAAAAGACGTAGTGACCTTGATCCGGAAGGGAAACATAGGTGGTGGAACATTGGATCCACAATATCTAGACGGTGACCCTATTGTGGGAAAAGACGTAGTGACCTTGATCCAGAATGGAAACATAGGTGGTGGAACCTTGGGTCCACGAGTCGGTACCGCATTTGCATACGTTGAGTCGTGTTGTGAGTCACATGTGTAATTATGCATGATATGTATGTGTGTTGATGTGTTTGATTATGTGCCAATATTATTGTTGTTTGAATTATGGTTATGTGCCAAGGATGTGAGTATTCGGATAATCGGTTTACATGGTTAATGTGTTGGAAATGGATTCCTTGAGTAAGGATGCTACAGGTGATAAAATGAACATGATCATTATGTATTGCTTTATTTATTGCCATTTCGTTTACTTAAACTTACATGTATATGATTATTGGAATTCTTACCCTTTTGTTGGCCAATGCTTTTGATGGCATTGTGCAGGTACCGAGGACGGTAGCGCGAGGCGCTAGCTAACGGATGCATTGGATTGCAATCTGTTTTATTTTGATTAGAGTCGAGTCGATGCTCTGGTAGTAACACATGGGGGGGGGGGGATTTATTTAGTGTCGAACTCGATTATTTTGTATTTGGATTATGATGTATATAATCCTTATTCGTGTATATGGTGTTTTGTAGATGTGAGACTTGATAACATATGCTTATGTGAATTATGATGGCTTGATGCCTTGAATTATGTTTTGATTCCTCCATAAATGGAGATGATGTGAAATTCTGAAACTCCGTTGCGTTTGCACGAGAGAATGAAGTAAATATTTATTGTATGTTTGTTTTGTGTTGGAATGCTTATACTTTCAAATATACCCTGTCCGTTTTCCTTAAAAACTTTGAAATGTGATGTGTGTTGTGGCATCCCTTCCGTGCAATTTTATTTCTCTGATTTTTTTTATCTTTACCTTTAATCGGGGTATTTAGAAGGGGTGTTACATGGCACTTTGGTTGGTACCAGTAACCCTTGAGTTGAATCAAGGAGAGTACGGGGCCGCCGCGTGGTGTCGTGAAGCATCAACTGACCTTAGAACCTTACTCGACCAACTTGTCCATTAGGAAGTAGTGAGATAGCCGATTTCGATGTAAAGCTGAAAATTGATTGATACTCGATGCTACACTCATTGAGACTTGACTCCTGAGTTTTGTTTGGTTGCGAGTCCATTGCCTACCGAAAAAAGCTTGTGGGAAAGGTCAGTGATATTGAGATCCCTTAGAACCTGGTTACTATTAACTAGGACAGTTTGAGCCAACTAAACTTCAAGAGGGTACTTACCTACAAACTCCATGCAAGCCTAAAACTACGGATTTGTCTGCTTTGTGTGAATATGATTATTTGTATATAAATTTGCTTACCTCGCATATCTGTACATAACATCATAACATCATACCATAGCATTTTCAATAACATTGGACCATATCGTTTCAAGGATCTCGAGAGCCTATGATGCAGGGTCACGTTGAACCAGATATCTATCAAGGGACAAGAGGATTTATTTTCCTCTGACCAAACACCGTCAAAGATCAAGTACAACAAACTTGAGTCAAGGGCTATGACCCACTTGATATGGTGAGCTTAATTCCCGTGGAAGAACATCCACCGATACAAAGTTCTCCAATCAAAATTGTAAGTGACTACTAACATTTACCCCGGGAGATCCTTGAAAACATGCATCCACATATCATGCATCATATCATGACAGGTTTCCCCCATATGGGTATCCTTATCTTCCTACTGTTTATTTCAGTAAGATGGATATGGAACAAACGGTGAAAAACCTCCAAGTTCAAAACGCTCAATTCCAACAAATGTTCCTGGCTATGGCTAAAGGGAAAGAGGACTTGAAAACTCTCCTTCTCAAAGACAAGAGGAAGAAGTCCAAGAAGTCAGTAGGTGTCCTGAACTCGAGAAGAAGACCTGGAGGACCAGTCAAGAGAGCTCTAGATCTTTCAACTCCGTCCAAAATGGGGGATAGTCTCTAAGAAGACCATAATTTGGAGATTTATGAAGTTGAAGATGACTACTCCGAGGAACAATATCCTCCCACTGATGATAAGTACAAACAGTTGGAGGATCGCCTCAGTGCTATGGAGATTCAACAGATACTTGGCTTGGATTTAGGAGACATGGGTTTGGTTTCTGGAGTGGTCATCCCGCCAAAGTTCAAAATCCCTACCTTTTCCCTGTACGATGGAGTCTCTTGCCCTAAGATGCACTTAAAGTCTTATGTTCACAAGATTCAACCATACACACCTGATCTAAAGCTTAGGATCTGTTTCTTCCAAGAGCGCCTAGTAGGGACTCAACTTGAATGGTTCTATCAATTAGAGAGTTATCGCATCCACACATGGGAGGATTTAGCTGCTGCTTTCTATAAGCAGTATCAGTATAATGCTGATCTTGCACCATCTCGTGTGCAATTGCAGAACATGACCATGGGTTCCAACGAGAGCTTTAAAGGGTATGCCCAAAAGTGGAGAGATCTGGCTAGTAGGGTGCATCCCTCTTTAACTGACAGGGAGATGATTGACATCATTATGGGAACTTTGACAGGGCATTTCTTTAAACACTTCATTGAAAGATCCTCAAACGGGTTCACCGAGCTAATACTGACCGGTGAAAGGGTCGAAGCTGGCATCAAAAGTGGAAAGATCCAAGGAGCTACTCCTTTTGATGCTCAGAAAAAGCCATATAGTGGGAAGAAAGAATCCAATGTTGTGTATGGTCAAAAGAGTCGTCATGATCAACATACAGGGGCAATCCTGATCCCTAATCCCACGCATGTTCAACAAAGACAGAGTAATAGGCGTAAGGTAAGATATCAAGAAAGGCAGTACACTAACATCAACATGCCTTTATCTCAAGCATTACAACATTTGTTGAAGTTGAAACTGATCACGCTAAAGGATCCTCCTCAAAATCCCGACACCTCCTCTTCTAAGTACAATCCAAGCATAAGATGTGCCTATCATTATGACAGTCCCAGACATGACACCGATGGCTGTTGGACTTTGAAGAACAAGATTCAAGACTTGATTGATGCCAAGGAGATCGAGTTTGACCCTCCGAAGACTCCAAACGTGATCACTGCTCCTATGCCAAATCATTGAGAGCGTCTTGTTCATTTTGAATTTTCAAGTTGTAATCTCTTTTGTTATTCAAACAATTATCTATTAATGTCAAACTTTGTTTCATTAATGCATTGCATATGTTTGTCTTGAATTCATCCATTCGTTTTCACTATATTTAAACTATGCTTTCTACTTTCTTTATGACATTTAACTCTTGCTAAAAGTTACAAGCCTTTAGAGGGAGGATGACAAAAATAATGCCATAATCTCATACAGTATGCTTTTGGACAGACCTTGCTGACGATGTACATACGTTCTTTCAAATCCTAAACACTGGAGTTATAAGGAAGATAATCCCTAGTCAACCCCTTCGAGCCAAAGAAGTAGAAGTTTTCTGTTTTAACACAAATTGAAACCTTTAATCAAAACTCGGGGCAGGGTAGTCTCTCAGTTAATTCAAACGCGTGTTAAGTCGCAAACTCTCATCTCGTAATACAATGAATGACGTCAAGAAACACTCCTCTGAAATCAAAAGACGGTGATGTTTCCCTACCAAATAGGCAGTCATTATCTCTCAAAAAAGGAAAAGCCCACTAAGTCAAAACCTACAAAGGAGACTTAAAGAAAAACTGGGGCACCCCGCTGACTGTAATCTCAAAACAAGAACAGTCAGGAAAAAATTAGGGATAACAAATCAAGTAAAAAGAGGTCACTACAAATCCTCAACAACATGGAAAAAATGTTGCAAGAAATGACTGCTTTCTGATAAACTCAACTTGTCTGAACCATCACTAAAACGTCATTCCAGACTCAATTAGAGTTCAAACGTACAATTAACTGAGCTTAGGACTGGACAACATCACAAAGAATGGGTGGGTACAAATACACTTTGAGCCTTTATCCTTTGTTTCTTAAACCGTGAACCAAGCCACGTTACAACCCTTTAAAAGTCCTAATTGAAGCATGGGTTAGTTCGAAAGCATACTGTTACAAAAGGTATCCTGACTCCTGTAAGGCTTTACTAAAAATCCAGAGTTGAATTACAAACTTCTTTACTTGCTAAAAACGCATTTTCAAAAACTTCAAGACAAATATAAACTTTGCATTACTTGAATATCACTGTTTGCATATGGCTATTTGTTTGACATCAGAGAAATTCACACAACGAATATCCAGTGAACGAAAGCTCTCTCAGTGAACAAAATCAATTCAAGTAGGATGACACTCCCATTGTCAAAACTCCTATCAACAGGGGGACATGACATGTAACTATCCAGCACACTTGGGGCAGTATAGTCAAGATTCCAAGAAATATTTCAAGAAGTAGAGAATAACCAGGGGCAGGTCTCCATCTCCGTCACTTAGGGCATTGAACGTCAATCTCAGCAAAGGGTTACGTACAATCAAACATTTTTGGCAATACCACAAACATTTGCTGCTAAGGGCAATGACAAGTCTCCCCAAAGTCCTCCTTATAGGATAATTTCCCAGCAAGAGTTTAACCTCTGAAAACCTTTCCCCAGCTGAGACAACCTCAATAATCCTCTAGGACTTTCCCCCAACGAAGTCGTCACCTCTCAAGCAGACCGACAACAGGGTTTATTTCCCCAACAAACGGTAGGATTCCCTAACTTAAGTTTGCCTCTCCAACTACTACAAATCAAAGGACCACAACTCCCTTTCCCCAGTAGAGTACTCTACAATCCCCAGCAAGTTACTGTGAAGCCTGGACCCAACCAGACATTAGTTCAACTTCGACTCTCCAGTAGAGCAACAGACGACTAAGACTCCTGAACTATTTTTCCTCTAGAAGGAATCAACACTCTATATAGAGCTTTCAACATATCCCAGCAAAGTTCTCCTCAAACAAAAAACAGGAATCCTCAGTGGAAACATTCAGAGCAAAGTTTGAAGACATACCTACTCTTCAACAACAATCCGGGATTTAATAATTCCCCAACACTTGTCAAGGATTTATTCTCCAAGACAAAATCACATTTCATATATCATATTACATACATGACAAGTGCACATGACATAATCTCATTTATTTTGAGAACATCATTACACAATGCATACCTCATGACATTGCATACAAATAACTCTTTACCTTTTCAGGAAAGATCAATCAATAGATAAAGGTCATCATCTTTTGAGGTAGTAGTCATCCAAGATTCCTTCATCATCCTGCTGAGGTAGTAGTCATCCAAGATTCCTTCATCATCCTGCTAAGGTAGTAGTCATCCAAGATTCCTTCATCATCCTGCTGAGGTAGTAGTCATCCAAGATTCCTTCATCATCCTGCTGAGGTAGTAGTCATCCAAGATCCTTCATCATCCTGCTGAGGTAGTAGTCATCCAAGATTCCTTCATCATCCTGCTGAGGTAGTAGTCATCCAAGATTCCTTCATAATCCTGCTGAGGTAGTAGTCATCCAAGATTCCTTCATCATCCTGCTGAGGTAGTAGTCATCCAAGATTCCTTCATCATCCTGCTGAGGTAGTAGTCATCCAAGATTCCTTCATCATCCTGCTGAGGCAGTAGTCATCCAAGATTCCTTCATCATCCTGCTGAGGCAGTAGTCATCCAAGATTCCTTCATCATCCTGCTGAGGCAGTAGTCATCCAAGATTCCTTCATCATCCTGCTGAGGTGGTAGTCATCCAAGATTCCTTCATCATCCTGCTGAGGTGGTAGTCATCCAAGATTCCTTCATCATCCTGCTGAGGTGGTAGTCATCCAAGATTCCTTTATCATCCTGCTGAGGTAGTAGTCATCCAAGATTCTTTCATCATCCTGCTGAGGTAGAAACCTCCCAAGATTCCTACATCATCTTGCTGAGGTGGTAATCATCCAAGATTCCTTCATCATCCTGCTGAGGTAGTAATCATCCAAGATTCCTTGATCATCCTGCTGAGGTAGTAGTCATCCAAGATTCCTTCATCATCCTGCTGAGGTAGTAGTCATCCAAGATTCCTTCATCATCCTGCTGAGGTAGTAGTCATCCAAGATTCCTTCATCATCCTGCTTAGGTAGAAATCTCCCAAAGATTCCTTCATCATCATGCTGAGGTAGTAATCGTCCAAGATTCCTTTATCATCCTGCTGAGGTAGTAATCGTCCAAGATTCCTTCATCATCCTGCTGAGTCCAGATACAATCACCTTCGGCTGAAATCTTTAAGCCCATTTCCAACAATTATCCATTACCTCTCCAAATGGCATCTTTAAGCCCATTCCCTACATAATCAACTAACACATCTTCGAGTGCAAATTTCTGGAAACTCTAGTGTTCAATCATCTTCCACCTTCAAGTCACGAATGGCGGATCCGCCAATCTAACTCTTCAGATTCAATAAGTTTAAACAGGGGCACCTGTTGTACCTCAAAATTTTCCCTCTCATTTCACAAGGGATCACCCTGGATCCCAGGTTTGCTTCTATCATGTTTCCAGGCCTTGAATTATCAACTTTTCAAGAAAATCATTCGCAGGGGCAAAATGGTCAAAAACATAATGAAAAGTCAAACCTTGACTTTTAGATCCAAATCAAGTTTCAACAATTATATTTCATCAAAACATGAAATTGATTCATCAAAAAAATCAGAAGTCAGAAGATACTTTGAAAATCAAATTTTCTAAATATTTAGAAAATTTTCTAAGTGTCTAGAGAATATAATACTTCAGAACTTCTGAGCCAGCCTCTATGCAAGTGCAGTCAAAAGTTGCAAACACGGTTCAGAACATGAGGCTTCAATCAGAACATGCAGAAGCGATGCTCTTTGGTCAGAACATGATGCTTCAGTCAGAACATGATTCTTCAGCATATGGAGGCTATGTTTAACACTCCGTCAGAACATGCCCCTTCAGCATTTGGAGGTTACGTTTCTGATCTTCTGTAATCAGAACATCACCATAACACTCAGCAAATTCTAGACACTCTCAAAACAGAGTTTGGTCAGAACTTCTGGACCAGTTTTCACAAAGGCTCAGTCAGAGCTTGCAAGAGCAGTTCAAAGAAGGTTTACAAAGTGTGTTACAAACTTCCTGGAGAGCCTGGAAACTCTTTCAAAACATGCTGGAGCTAGAAGATGAAAGGATCAGAAGATTGGATGTTGCGCTGAAGCAGAACTTCTGATCCATAACTAAGCCATGGTGTAGAATCTCACGTTGCAGGATTTCTGGTTGTGATAAGTCTCATCGTCATTCAATGCTCACAACCACTTTCTGAGTCTTTATCCAAAGGGTTTTCCCAACGTGTACCTCTACTGTCTTGGGATAGAAAACTTTGGTACTAGGCCTATGCTTTGCTTTTGATTTTCCTTAATTCCTGCTGACAACCACCATGCTTGCTTCAAGAACAAGGCACCGCTTTAGCATATGAAGGCTATATTCAATGCTTTGGTCAGAACTTGACCAAATCCCAAAAACCTTATTTATACAACCCGCTGCAGACCTATAACCAACAGCTAATTCATCCTACGCATGCATCCCATAATTGTACCAAACTAGCATATGAAAACAGTGATGAAAAAGCAAGGGAGCAGGATGCCAAATTGATTTAAAATCCCATTTTTCTTTCCCCCCAAAATCACCACAAATTCACCTATAAATACTTTGCTCCATCACACGTTCAAGGGGCTGGGCTTTGAGGGAGAGGCTGGCTTTTGGAAAGAGAGAACTATCAACAGAGAAAAAGGAAGTTGAAACCTTCATAAAAAATCCAGAAATCCCAAACAGAAAACCAAAACCTTTGTTCTTCCTTTTGAATCAAAGAGCTTGGCATTTCCTCTTCTGTTTCTCTTGCTGACTCAATATCCAAAGGTAGCAGCTCAAAGCTCCAAGCCCACGCTCCAGGTTCAAGGTAAGTCTTTCTGACTTTGCTTGTTTTTCATTCTGAACATCATTAACATGTAAATATCATAGTATTAATGTTGTCCATGTCATTGCATAAGTAGAAAAACTGTGGATCAGAACTTCTTGATTAAGACTAGGCTCAGGATTAGAACTTCTATAAAATGTTGTGCTTTTTATCCTTCTGATTTGTTGTTTATTAAAAACTGAATAGATTACTGATGTGCTGATTGAGAGTTGAAATATGGCATAAAACTTCTGATGTTCATTCATAGTTTTAACATACATAACTTCTATGATTTTTCTCACTGTTAAACACACAGAGAACTTATGAGTTCTCCTTACAGTTTTAACATACATAACTTATATGATTTTTCTCACTGTTAACACACACTGAACTTCTGATTCTTACATGCTGATAACACACTGAACTACTAGTGTTCACCCACTGGCTCAACATAATTCATAACTTCTGATGATCCACTCACTGTTCTAACACAGCACAAAACTTCTGAGTTCTCCTTACATGTCAAATACACTGAACTTCTGATGTTTCCACTCGCTGTTTTCAAACACTCAGAGTTTCTGATTTTTACATGCTGATAACGCACTGAACTGCTGACGTTTACTCACTGTTTTAGTGTAATACAGAACTTCTGACTTGTGGCCCACTGTCTGAATACCACCCAAAACTTCTGTGTTTTCCCTCTAACGTGTCTTACAGGACCTCAGAGTTTACCAATCCAAAACTTCTGATCCCACTGACGTTTCCTTCTGAGTCACAGCGCGTCTGGCTTCAGAACTTCTGTTCCTTGTTGTTTTACTTGCAACAACACTGTTTCTATATTTCATTTATTTTCTTTTTCATCATTTTTAATATTAACTCCTTTTTTTATTAACATAAAAAAAACATAAAAATATTTTCCTTTTAAGTTATTTCCTTAAGACAAAAACATTTTCTAAACAAGTCCATTTCTTTCTTATATTATGCATTTCAATATGATTGTAATAGATAATTAGGACTTAAATTCCTTGCAATCCCCATTTGTAAATTTGTATACCCCATCCCCAAATATTGTAATAGCGTAGGACTTTACATTTTTGCACTTTTACTGCTTTCATATATTGTTAGTAATTAGGGTGTGTATGGCAAGACTAAAACCAACAAATAGATCACCCTAAACAAGACAAAATTCATGCAAACTAACACACTTGCACACTAGCACCCCTAGGGTTGCTCCACTTGTTGCCTTATGAAAAATGGCAATGTTATGCATGTGGGATGTCTTAGCACAAACAAATCAAAATATAAGATCACAGTCCCTCGATGACGCTATCAAAGTTACCTTTCGAAATGATCTTAGTCCCTAAAGAAAAAATTCTAAGTCATCTCACAACATTGCTATCATGGTCATACGATGACCCAACGCCCATCCCTTCACATCCAACGATGGGGCTTCTTACTAAAACAATGGTAAGATAGCAACATCTAAAGGAGGAGGAAAAGCACATCTAAGACCTTTTGAGTAGGTAGGTTCGCTCTCAGTTACTCGCTTGCTCACAACAAAAATACTTTACACACCTCACAAACACCTCTTTGAACTATTTTCGAAACAAACACTTTGTAAGCGTTCTTATAGAAATAAGAATCATTACAAAGTTACATTTTCAAAATACTTTTAAAACCCATACCACAAAGCATAATTTCAAACAAAAGCAAGTGATCTAGCAGGTAACTAAGAGCCCATGGAAAACCATGGATGAAAAGGATGCTAATACCTTCCCTTTTCATAATCTACCCCCCGAACTCAAGAAAACATCTCTAAAAGTCTTTCTTGTGCTTTTTCACCTTTCCTTTTGGATAAAAGAAAAATCGGTGGCGACTCTTGCTAAACCGCAACATTTGCAAACACAAACGCAAAAACCTCAAGTCAGTTCTTCCACCGTATCACAATACACAACAACAATGAAAGAGAGAATTAGGGTTTGACAAAATAAAGAGAAGATGATGATTTTCTGCAGAGTTTCTTTCTGTCCACAAACTATGAAAAATCTTATTCACTTGTAACTGCAAACTCTGTGAATACTCAATCTGAATTGTTTGAGTGATTCCAAAAAATAAGGGTTACTCCCTCTATTTATAATTGAACTAGTTTGCTCCCTAAGCTAAATCCAAAACTATAAAAGTCCAAAATATCTATTTTAGATTTCAGTCGAAATACTGTGTGAAGTAAACTGTTTCGACACACTATACAACTCGACACACTTTAATACATACTAAATCAACACTCTCTTATCCTATCGAATAATATGTTGCTTCGACACAATGGATTACAACCTCAATATTTGTGGCATCTATATAGGTTATATTGATATTTAATCAAAAGTTATAGTGCTTAATATGTTACTATTACATATATGTGTTTACCTATCTCTTTCATTAGTTATAGTATTAATTTCATAATGACACGCAAATAAATTTAACTGGAAATGGGTTCAAATTATTTAAAAAATAAATAAGTTAACTACATAAATTATAAACAATAATAAATAAATTTTTCTTTAATTGTAGTATATTAATTAACACTTATATAATGACAATTCACAATAGAGATTTATTTTATCTCTAATTTATGTTAGTTATTCAACTTTTATAGCAATAATATAGACTAATTTATATTTAAATTTACAAACCAAACTCAAAAGTTAAAAGAAAAGTTTATTAAAAATAAGAAAAATATAATAAAATGAATTTAAATCAAGATTTCACATATAGTATTATACTCTATATACACGCATGCTTGTATGGGCAAACACCTTACCCATCAAAACACTATTTTAATATTAAAGAAAGATTAAATATAATTTATTAGATGTGGTTTTCTTAGATATAATTTTTATTATTTGTGGTTTTCTTAGATATAATTTTTATTATTTTTTAATAAAAAATAATAAATATATAATTTTTACATACATATATTTATCATATTTTTATTAAAAAATAATAAAAATCACATAAAAAACTACATTTAAATTTTCTAACAGACAATGTGTACTCTTTGTTGAAATGATTCAAGAGTTTTTTCACGATTTATTAAATAAATTAGCATATTTCAAATACGCCTTTTTCAAAGGGAGCCATACCTTTAATTAAAAAATAAGTTGTTTTTAACCAAACTTTTTCCTAGCCTATAATAAACTCACGTGTTAGTGTTAGGTCAATCTATCATATAAGAAAATTTTAATCTATTTCGAAGACAACTTTGACCGTCTAATTCCTTAAGCAATCACATGGATGGCTTTGTTGATCTACATACACCTTTGCTTGCAAATAACTACTGCCTTTTTGATTTCTTTTAAAAACTAAAAGATGGATAAAATCAACTTCTACAACATTTTACACTTCTCATAACTTAATATTATATTCAAACTTCTTTCACATCAAAGTTTATAAAAATCTTCTGAATAAAATCTTGAGAACATCTAACTTTCTTCATATTTGGTTCTCCCAAACATTCATTTCGATATTTCTCTCTGCTTACCACACAATCTTCTCTCATCTTCAAACACCTTTGTTCACTTCTCAACAGAAGCAACTTTCAAAATCCTTAAAACCATGGCTAGACCGTTCGAGAAAATAGTCGACATCAACGATATTAAGGAGTTGTGGAAGGTTGCAGTTAGTGTACATCACAAATGAAGTGTTGTTTCCAACAACAGGGAACATCTTGAGATGATATTCATCAACAAAGATGTAACTTTTCTTCATCATCAGTGTTCTTGGTTTTTTGTTTTGAGGATTCATAGATATACATGTGAATGTTGTGCCCGATCTTCTGTTATCACACCATTTGGTATTTTTTGTTTTGTTGTTGGACTTGTTTTAAAACAGTCTTTTTTATTCAGAGGTTTGATATACATGTTATTGTCCCAACAACTTGTAACACCCCAAAATAATTAAATTATTTATTTAATTATTTGATTAATTTATGTTGAGTATTTGTGACTTAACTATGATGTTTATATGATGTATGGATGATCATGATGCTTGATATGATGTTTTGTGTGGCGTATGATGGGGTGGTAAGAATTAAGGAGTTATAGAGCATTTTAGAATAATTTAGATAATTAGAATAATTAATTGGAATTATTTTAACTAGTTAAATAGAATAATAAAAAGAGGTAGAAGCTATGAGGCTAAAGTGGTAAATTGTGAATGGATAAGTGAGGGTAAGATGGGAAAATCATAGAAAGAGTCCATCGGTTAAACTAGGGAAAAGAGTGTCAGTCTTTATTATGTGCAATCATGAAAAGAGTAGAACATTGTGAAGAAATCTAGGGCACGTAAGAGCTCAGAGAGATTTGATAGAACGCGAAGAGAAATCAATTGTTAGGAAAAATCTAAGGTAATTGTGTTTATCGTTGTTATTATAATTGATCTAAGGTTTAGATAATTGTAGGTTATGTTTGAGTTTTGGAATGATGGTGTTAATATGATACTTTAATGACAATTGGTGAAATTATGATGTTTTCTTGTAAGGAATTGATGCATATGATGTATGATAATCTGAGTTGTTGTTATATGATGAAACTAAGTGAATCTATGATGAATTGAGACCTGTACTGTGAAAAAATTGTGTAGAAAATTGGGAATGTACAGTGCTGGAATCGCAATACAGAAGTCTTGTTCGCGTTGCAGCGCTGGGCGGTGGATGTGGGTTGCCGGGCAATGGAGCCTCACTCCAGCAGCGCCGGGCGATTAAGCAGCGATGGGAATTGGGTGAAAACATAACCCCTGGATTTTATATGGGGGGTGGTCTATCGTTGGAGAATCACCGAGAGACGCAGAGGCAATAGGAGAGTTTCGGGCGAGTAATATGCAGCATCGGGCGGTGGAGACTAGAAAGGAATGGTTGTGTTGTCGCTCCCACGTGTCGGGTAAGCTACTGGCGATGGACAACAGTAACAATTTTAAAAGTGTCATAACTTGAGTTTCAGGACTCCGATTAATGCGCCGTTTAAAGCATTAGGAAGCTACCATGATGAACTATACTTTGGTAGAATAAAAAGAGTCATATGATGTGTTTTTCCAGTACCTATTTTTGATGAATAAGATGATTCAGTGATTGTTTTAGTCTGATGTATGTGTATACAATGAATTGTTGATGCTATGATGATGTTATTTTGTGTTATAAAGTATGTGGGGGCAAGGTTCCTTCAATAAGGGTTTCAATGATGTCAAAAATTTCTACTATATGTTGGAAATGTTGCTAGATGATATGGTGGACAAGGAAGCATGAAAAGTCTTCAAGTATTGGTATTTTTGAAAATTTCTATGCTTTGAGTCGACTCAAACAAAGCTCTGAATGACGCATGATTTAAAGTTTCTCCTTGGGGAGGTCTTGGGTTCGCTCATGTCGACTGTATGGTCGACTCAAACTATGAGTAATTTTTAGGAACTATGCATCGATGCATAGCCCTGCTCCGGTCGATACATGATCGAAAGTTGCCCTTGGGGAAGTCTCGGGTTTGCTCACGCCGACTGTGTGGTCGACTCAACCTGGGAGTAATTTTTAGGAAATATGAATCGACACATAGCCCTGGAGCGGTCGACACATGGATCACACACTTTATCTTCTGGCACTCTCAGGAATGCTCAGGTCAAGTCCCCCTTTTGGCATAGGTCAACCGTTCACTCGTTAAATCTGTTTTTCAGCTTGTTAGTTTGGGTTTTGACTTGAGATAACATATATAATCTTGTTAGGTTCTATAATTTGGTTTTCAATAAGAAAAGATAAATAGATACACAAGGTACTCATCATATTCAACCTCTCACTCATCCATTGACAACTACACATAATATTTTTTGTCGATCAAGGTGCAAAGCATGTGTTGATAATGTCTGAAGTAGAAGACTGCGATCTTGTTCGGGTTGACTAATTGTGGGTTTTTCTTGAATAAAATCTGATGGTTTTGTCCTCTAAGATCATTGGCATTTAGGGTTTTTGACAATTCTTAGCTTCATCCAAATTCAGCCGTGCTTAAGGTATTGAGGAACTGTGGGTTCGCTCGACAAGGTAGCTACAATCGAAGGATTATGAAGGAAGAATTGGGGTCACCATCTTATGATCAAATCGGCCGAACAGAGGGTTTGAGAAATGATTTGGGTTCTCAACAAGGTAGCTACAACCATAGGTTTATCGAAGATTAGTGACATACTTGGTTCAAATCGAATCAAGGGAAGAGAGGAGCTTAGTTTTCAATTCAACATATTGGGTTTGAATTGTGGTGATTATTTTCTATCTCTTGTACAAACTTTGCAATCATAATAGCAATTATCCTAATTCTATATTCTAGAATTAGGGGAAGAGTACCCCACACGAGGACGACAGGGGGAATTGCCTAAACAAATCGCGTGTCATTTTTCTTTCTCGTATTTTACCATTTATTTGCTATAATTTGTGAATTTGCACTTGTGGTTCCAAGTCTCTGGATTTGTAGTGTGATAGAACTATTGCTAAGGACTATAGTAATCACTTTGATTGCTATAATTGGTTTTAACACTACAAATTGAGATAGATTGGACTTGGTGTGATTACGCACACCAAGTGTTCGATAAAAGTCCAAAGTTCAAATTTGTGGGTTTCATACTTGTGATCGGTGGGAATGAGAACTGACTGTTTTGGAATGCTGGTTCGCGTTTGCGTTTTTTTCCGCAAAATGTCGCGGTAAGCAAGAGTCTCCACCGTCTTTTATTTTATCCAACAAGGAAAGGACAAAAGCACAGAAAAATTCCTTTTCGAGATATTTCTTGAGTTCGGGAGGTAGATTATAGAAAGGGAAGGTGTTAGCACCCTTTCTATCCGTGGTTATCCACGGGCTCTTAGGTACTTGCTCACTATGTTTTCAAAAGTTTGCTTTTCTTTGTGTTTGTGGGTTTGAAAAGAGTTTTTGTTTGAAAAGGGGTGTAAGTGCGAAAAGTTTTGTTTTGTTTTTAAAGGAGCAAGTACTTAAGAACCTCTACCTACTCAAAAAGGAATTAAACGGTGCAAATGTCCTTTAGATAATGCTATCCCACTATTGAGGAGTAGGTAGCACCGTCGTTGGAGCTTTTCGGGTCAATTCGATTAAGGGACGTGTGGTCACTAAAGCAATGTTAGGACGCCTTAGCGGTAACCCTAATGTCTTAGATCATTTTATCCGAGGCAACCGTTTCGAGGCAACTTATGATATTTGGACAAGAGGGTGACCTCTAAAACATCCTATACTCAATGACCACGTTCGAGGCAACCAAGTGAGGTGTACCCTAAGAGTGGCATGTGCGAGTGTATTATTTTTCAGTTATATTATCTTTGTATATTTAGGTGTTCTACCGTTTGTTTTCAGATCTTGTCATACAATCCTAGTTAGCATACATCTAAGCAGTTAATATATGTATAGGAATTTAAAGTGCGGGAATTGTAAATCCTACGCTATTACAAGGCTTAGGGGAGGGGGATTATTTACATGTCCAAAATTGGGGGAATAAAGCAGTAAAGTATAAAAGTCTTAGTTAAGCTATCACAAACCAGTAGGCAGTTACAATAAAATAAACGCGCGTGAATCTGAACATAACTTCTAAAAATCCTAAGAATAAAATCTTTTTGTTGTTTTATTTTATTTTGGGAAAATGATCTAAATCTACTTAATTTTAGTTTTGAGAAAATGTTAAGATAATTAAATGATTAATTAACAAAGTTAATTTGATAGAAAAAACTAGCCTAATGTTTTTGTGGTTTTTCCTTTTAATTGATTTTATGTTGATTAAAAAAAAGAAATAAAATAGTCAAAACAAAGATGAAATCGAAGGAACAAGCAGTAAATCAAGAAAGGTATAATTCTGGAGGCCTGGATCGAAAGAGGTGTGGGCTGTCTTTCGATCCAGTGAAGAGGCTTGATCGATGGTGCATGAGGGGCTTCACTTTGGGGGTGTTCGATCTGGATATGTCATCCTTCGATCTGGGAACCCTGGATCCAGTTCGAAGCTAAGCTGCCAAGCTTCGAAGCTCTGAATAAGATTTTGAGAAGATATTTCCTGCAAAATGAGACAAATGTTAAAGATCCAGGGGGGCTTTACCCCCTGATTCGAATCTCCTCCCAATTCGAATACTTCCTTAATTTGAATCTGCTGAATCTGGGCATGGGTTTGTTTTATCCTGAGATTCAAAGAAGAAACTTAGATCGTGCCCCAGCAATGGCACGATCTCATCTTTGCGCTTCAGCTTACATGCAACATAATCAGTAATAACAAGAATACATATGCAATGTGTATTTAAATGTCACGAAGGTGCAATTTTGGTTTTGTAAACCCTTACCAATTAAAGATGTATGATCTGTGGCTCTGGGTGTGGAGATGTTCGCTGAATGGCTGCTTTGGCTTGGATTACTTATGAAAATGCTGATAACCTTTGGTGGGTTTGTGGGTAGCGTATCTCCAAATCCTCCCTGTTCCTTTTTCCTTTTTTTCTCTGTTTGTTTTTTCGTCCTCCTGTTCTGTGTCACTGGCCTCGTATTTATAGGAGTGTGATGGTCTAGTAACGACAAGAGACAACCAATTAAACAGGCCTTTAAAGCCATGAGACAAGAATCAGACATATTAAAAGATTTCCTTTTTTGAAATATTCATGTCTCTTTGGAATCTTGAATGAACATGGACACCTTTGATTTTCGAATGCCTTCAGGCCCTGCTCTTCGATTGGTCTTGATTTGCCTCCTTCGAATGGATTTCTTATGTACCCTTCGAATGGGCCTTCTTTGCCAGCTTCAAAGTCCAATTCGAATCTATTTAGAACATTCCCTATTAGACAAATTCGACCAGCCCTTGGCCTTGTGATGAGTATAAGTTCTGATTCAAAGTGTTCAGAACTTCCTTCATCAGAGCATCTTAGATTAAGAGAAACTCTGCACTGAAATTCCATTCGAAGGTCATTTCATTCTGATGTTCTTATTAAGGGAAACTCTGAAGTTCCAGTCAAAGGACACTCTGAAGTTCCAGTCCAAGGACCTTTTGAAATGTCAATTGAAGGGTATTTGTCCATATACCAATCAAAGGGTACTTGTTAAAATTACAATCGAAAGGCTTTGTTAACAGGCCAGATCGAAAGGTGTTGTTCATGATAATCGAAGGACATGGTTAACATGCCTGTCGAAGCTGCCTTGACACAATGCTAAATCGAAGGATCCCTTGGCATGCCAATTGAAAGGCTTGGCCCAGGGTGCCAAACGAAAAGGTCTTTCAGAATTCCAATCGAAGGCCTTGACACAATGCCAATCAAAGTGTTTGTCCATAATGTCAATCGAAGGGAATTATCCATGCCAATTGAAAGGCTCCTTCAGAATACCAATCGAAGGGTCTTTCAGAATGCCAATCGAAAGGTACTTAAAGCACCACTCAAAAATTTTCTTTTTCCTTAGGCAAGGGTTTCTGGTCAACCATGCAGGGGGAAGACTTTGGAAAACATGAGAGGGCAAATTTTGGGGTGCAACAGTTGCCCCTGTTCAATTTTCTTAAACCTGAGGATATAGATTGGCTTTCGAGCCTTTCGTGATCCGAAGGTGGAAGATAATTGAACACTAGAGTGCCCAGAAATTTGCACTCGCATGGTGTAGTATCAGCATTGTGATGTCGGGAATGGGCTTACAAATGCCATTTGGAGATTGTTGGTAGGAGGATGGGCTTATAGATGCCATCTGTAGGAGTGTCGATCGCATAAGAGATTCCTTAGCGATAACTTGCATACCTGTTGTTGTAGAAGATTCCGCTGGGGAAGTCTAACTTTGTTGAGATTTAGGAACCTGCCTGTACTTCAACTGAGAGAATGATTCAGCTGAGTTTTAAGAACCTGTTCATAATTCAATTGGGGGGAACATCTTCGTTAAGATCTAGGAACTGTCTCGTGCCCACCGGGAGTATACCGCTGAGGCTATAGAACTTGTCCACACTATGACGGAGGAAAACATCAAGATCTAGGAACTGACTCGTGCTCAATGGAGTATACCGTTGAGGTTATAGTACTTGTCCACACTATGACGTAGGGAAACATCTTCATCAAGATCTAGGAACTGTCTCGTGCTCAATGGAGTATAACGCTGAGGTTATAGAACTTGTCCACACTATGACGGAGGAGAACATCAAGATCTAGGAACTGACTTGTGCTCAATGGAGTATACCGTTGAGGTTATAGTACTCGTCCACACTATGACATAGGGAAACACCTTCATCAAGATCTAGGAATTTTCTCGTGCTCAATGGAGTATACCGCTGAGGTTATAGAACTTGTCCACACTATGACGGAGGAGAACATCAAGATCTAGGAACTGACTCGTGCTCAATGGAGTATACCGTTGAGGTTATAGTACTCGTCCACATTATGACATAGGGAAACATCTTCATCAAGATCTAGGAACTGTCTCGTGCTCAATGGAGTATACCGCTGAGGTTATAGAACTTGTCCACACTATGACGGAGGAGAACATCAAGATCTAGGAACTGACTCGTGCTCAATGGAGTATACCGTTTGAGGTTATAGTACTCATCTACACTATGGCATAGGGAAACATCTTCATCAAGATCTAGGAACTGTCTCGTGAAGGAGTCTGGAATAAGTATCAGAATATCAGCCATATCTGGGTCGCATCTGAACTTTCTCTAGAAGGAGTCTGGAATAAGTATCAGAATGTCAGCCATATCTGGGTCGCATCTGAACTGTCTCTAGAAGGAGTCTGGAATAAGTATCAGAATGTCAGCCATATCTGGGTCGCATCTGAACTGTCTCTAGAAGGAGTCTGGAATAAGTATCAGAATGTCATCCATATTTGGGTCGCATCTGAACTGTCTCTAGAAGGAGTCTGGAATAAGTATCAGAATGTCAGCCATATCTGGATCGCATCTGAACTGTCTCTAGAAGGATTCTGGAATAAGTATCAGAATGTCAGCCATATCTGGGTCGCATCTGAACTGTCTCTAGAAGGAGTCTGGAATAAGTATCAGAATGTCAGCCATATCTGGATCGCATCTGAACTGTCTCTAGAAGGAATCTGGAATAAGTATCAGAATATCAGCCATATCTGGATCGCATCTGAACTGTCTCTAGAAGGAGTCTGGAATAAGTATCAGAATGTCAGCCATATCTGGATCGCATCTGAACTGTCTCTAGAAGGAATCTGGAATAAGTATCAGAATGTCAGCCATATCTGGGTCGCATCTGAACTGTCTCTAGAAGTAGTCTCAAAAGATGATGATCTTTTCCTGTTGATTGATCTTTCCTGAAAAGGTAAAGAGTTAGTTGTATGCAATGTCATGATGTATGCATTGTGTAATGATGTTCTCAAAATAAAATGAGATTTGTGTCATATGTATTTTGTATGCATATGTTATGAATGTTGTTGAAGTGTAATTTTGTCTTGGACTTTGCTCAAAATGTTTCCATCGGGGATCCATGCTTTGTTGTTTGAGGAGAACTCCGCTGGGGGATATTGAAAACTCCGTGGGGAGTATGTTTATTTCTGCTTGGGAAAAGAGTTTAGGAGTCTTAGTCGTTCGTTGCTCTACTGGGGAGTCGAAGTTGAACTGATATCTGGTCGGGTCCAGGTTTCGCAGTAACTTGCTGGGGATTGTAGAGTAGTCTACTGGGGAAGAGGAGTTGTGGTCCTTTGATTTGTAGTAGTCGGAGAGGCAAACTCAAGCTGGGGAATCCTGGTGTTGTTGGGGAAATAAACCATGTCGTCAGTCCGCTAGAGAGGTGACATCTTCGTTGGGGGAAGTCCTCGAGGATTCTTGAGGTTGATTCAGTTGGGGAAAGGTTTTCAGAGATTAAACCCTTGCTGGGAGTCATCCTATGAGAAGGATTTTGGGGATATTTGTCATTTCCCCTAGTAGCAAGTGTTTGTGACATTGCCAGCAAATGTTTAATTGTACGTAACCCTTCACCGAGATTGATGTTCAATGCCCCAAGTGACAGAGATGGAGACTTGCCCCTGGTTACTCTGCACTTCTTCAGAGATTTCTTGAAATCTTGACTGGACTGCCCCAGGTGTGCTGGATAGTGACATGTCAAGTCCCCTTATTGATAGGAGATTTGTCAATGGAAATGTCATCCTTTTTTAAGTGATTTAGTTCACTGAGAGGGCTTTCGTTCATTGGATATTCATTGTGTGAATTTCTCCGCTGTCAAACAAATAGTCAAATGCAAACAGTGATATTCAAATAATGCAAAGTTTATGCTTGTCTAGAAGTTTTGAAAAATGCGTTTTTTAGCAGAAAACTTTTTATAAGAGAAATTCAACACAAGATTTAGGGCAAAGCCTTACAGGAGTCAGGATACCTTTTGTAACAGTATGCTTTTGAACTAACCCATGCTTCAATTATGACTTTTGAAGGGTTGTAACGTGGCTTGGTTCACGGTTTAAGAAACAAAGGATAAAGGCTCAAAGTATATTTGTACCCACCCGCTCTTCGTGATGTTCTTCAATCATAAACACAGTTAATTGTGCGTCGAACTCTATTCGAATTTGGAACGACGTTTTGGTGATGGTTCACACAAGTTGGATTTTTGAAGGCAGTCATCATTTTTTTTTGCAACATTTTTCATGTTGTCGAGGATTTGTAATGACCTCGTTCTTTTGATTTATTATCCCTAATTTTTGCCTGACTGTTCCTGTTTTCGAGATTACAGTCAGCGGGATGCCCCAAATTTCTTGAGCCTCCTTTATAGGTTTTGGCTCAGTGGGCTTTTCTCTTTTGAGAGATTGACTGCCTATGAGATAAGGAACCACCACTATCTTTTGATTCCAGAGGAATGCTTTTGATGTCGTTCGTTGTATTATGAACTGAGAGTTTTGCGACCTCAATGCGCATCTTTTTGAATTAACTGAGAGACTACCATGCCCCAGGTTTAAATTAAAGGTTTCAATTTGTGTTTAAAACAGAAAACTCCTACTTCTTTGGCTCGAAGGGGTTGACAAGGGATTATCTTCCTTATAACTCCAGTGTTTAGGATTTGAAAGAAACGCCTGTACATCGTCAGCAAGGTCTGTCCAAAAGCATATTGTATGAGATTATGGCATTGTTTCGTCATCCTCCCTCTAAAGGCTTGTAACTTTTAGCAAGAGTTGAATGTCATAAAGTGAGTAAAAAGCATAGTTTAAATGTAATGAAAATGATTGGATCAAATCAAGACAAACATATGCAATGCATTAATGAAACAAAGTTTGGCATTAATAGATAATTGTTCGAATAACAAAGAGATTATGACTTGAAAATTCAAATGAACAAAAGCTTTCAATGATTCGTCATAGGAGCAGTGATTATGTTTGGAGTCTCCGGAGGGTCAAACTTGATCTCCTTGGCATCAATCATATCTTGGACCTTGTTCTTCAGAGCCCAACAGTTGTTTGTGTCATGTCCCGGACTGTCAGAGTGGTATGCACACCTTTCATTGGGATGATAGGTAGGAGCAGAAGTATTTGGGTTCCGAAGAGGGGCCTTTAACGTAATCAGCTCTGCCTTCAACATGTGTTGTAGCGCTTGACCCAGTGACATGTTGATCTTAGTGAATTGTCTTTTAGGCATGACCTCCTTATGCTGATGCCCCTGTATTTGTTGAGCAGGCGTAGGATTAGAGATCAAGATTTCTCCTACGTATTGGTCATGACGACCCTTTTGACCATACACAATGTTGGACTATTTCTTCCCATTGTAGGGCTTTTTCTGAGCATCAGAAGGTGTAGCTTCTTGAATCTTCCCACTTTTGATGCCATCTTCGACCCTTTCGCCGGTCAGTATTAGCTCGGTGAACCCGGCTGAAGAGCTTCCGATCAAGTGGTTAAAGAATGGACCAGACAGGGTCCCCAAAAACATATCAACAAGTTCACGATCAGCTAAAGGTGGTTGCACCCTTCCGGCAAGGTCTCTCCATTTTTGAGCATACTCTTTAAATCCTTCACCCGTCCCTATTGACATACCCTGGAGTTGGGTACGCGTAGGAGCGAGGTAGGAGTTATACTGATACTTCCTATAGAACGCAGTAGCCAAATCCTCCCAGCTGCGGATACTGGCTCCGTCCAACTGATAGGACCACTCAAGCTGAGTCCCTGAAAGACTGTCTTGAAAGAAATGGATCCACAAGTTCTTATCAGCAGTGTAAGGTTGGATCTTCCTCATATATGACCGGAGGTGCAGCTTTGGACAGGAAGCTCCGTCATACTTGGAAAAGGCAGGTGCCTTGAATTTATGGGGAATCACCACCTCAGATGATAGACCCAGATCTCCGAAGTCCAGACCGGGCACCTTCTGTATTTCCATAGCGCTCAAACGGTCTTCCAGCTGTTTGTACTTGTCCTCAGCAGGAGGATACTGTTCTTCATCATAGTCTGTCTCGTTGTCGGAGACCATAGGGATAGGGGCCCTCCTTTCTTGTGGACTATCTTTCCCTCCAGATGAGGTGGTCAGATCAACTTCATTCTGCAGCCCGTTTCCAAACCTGCGTCCAGTGTTGAACAGGATGGTCCTCTTTTTCTTCTTCTTTTTCTCCTTAAGAATCAAAGTCTTCAGGTCCTGCTGACCCTTAGCTAGATTCATGAACAACTCTTGAAATTGGGCATTCTGGGCCTGGAGTGCCTTGATAGCTTGCTCGGTTGAAGGTTCAGTAGACATGATGATTGCTGAAATAAACATCGAAGAAGATAAGAGACCTGTACTGGGAGACCTGTTATGCAATGATATGTATGATATATGTATGCAATGTTTTCAAGGATCTCGCGGGGTAAACAAGAAACTGTTAGAATCTGAATCCGGTAGCTTGATTGAAGGAACTTCATGTTGTTGAGAGTCCTTCCTCAAGAGTCAAGCTCACCATATCGAGTGGGTCATAGCCCCTGACTCAAGTTATCGTGTTTTGATCTCTAGACGGCATTGGCTAGAGGAAAATAAATCCCCTTGACCCTTGCTAGACATTTGATTTACCATAACCTGCATCACAAACCCTTGAGATCCTTGAAATGGTTAAGGAAATGTTAAGGCATGATGTTATGATGTGTATGATATGCGTTTAAGCAAAAGTGTGAAGTGATGTAAGTAAACCCTGCAATAAATCCAAATTATCGGATAAGGACTGTAAACAAAACCTGCAAGGAACTCATGTTGTCAGATAACAAGAATGTGCAAGTAGTTCAAGTTTGAAGGCACACAAGTCACACAAACAACCTTAGGTTTAGGCTGGCATGAAGTTTAGGTATTACCCTCTTTCAGTTTCAGTTGGTTCAAAACCTGTCCTATAAATAGTAACCGGGTTCTAAGGAGCTCAATATCATTGGATTGTTTTATATGTTCATCGTTTTGGTTTAGCCACTTAACTAGCGACCAAAATATTCCAAGAAAACAATCCTCAATGAGTGTAGTATCGAGTATCTACCAACTTCGGACTGCACCAAAGTCGGTCATCTCACTACCCCTAAAAAAGGCCAAGATGGTCAAGTAAGGTTCTAGTTCATTATGCTTAGTGACATCACTCAGCGGCCCCGTATTCTCTTTGATTGACTCAAAGGCTACCGGTACTCACAAATATGTCGCACTAATATAGCTATTGCTTCAACCGTGTCGGTATACCCCGCACAGTTTCCACAATGTATTGCTATCTATGAATGTTTCCCAAATCCGGGTTAGGATCTATAGAACTCCGATACAAGCCCACAAAATTAAAAGCATACAAAGCAATACAATTGAAAACACAAGTGATCTAATCCTAAGGTACACCTCACTTATAGATTCCCCAGCAGAGTCGCCAGTTCTGTGATTGGTGGGAATGAGAACTGACTATTTTGGAATGCTGGTTCGCGTTTGCGTTTGTTTTTGCAAAATGTCGCGGTAAGCAAGAGTCGCCACTGTCTTTTATTTTATCCAACAAGGAAAGGACAAAAGCACAAAAAAATTCCTTTTTGAGATATTTCTCGGGTTCGGGAGGTAGATTATAGAAAGGGAAGGTGTTAGTACCCTTTCTATTCGTGGTTATCCACGGGCTCTTAGGTACTTGCTCACTATGTTTTCAAAAGTTTTCTTTTCTTTGTGTTTGTGGGTTTGAAAAGAGTTTTTATTTTAAAAGGGGTGTAAGTGCGAAAAGTTTCGTTTTGTTTTTAAAGGAGCAAGTACTTAAGAACCTCTACTTACTCAAAAAGGAATTAAACGGTGCAAATGTCCTTTAAACAATGCTATCCCACTATTGAGGAGTAGGTAGCACCGTCATTGGAGCTTTTCGGGTCAATTCGATTAAGGGACGTGTGGTCACTAAAGCAATATTAGGACGCCTTAGCGGTAACCCTAATGTCTTAGATCATTTTATCCGAGGCAACCGTTTCGAGGCAACTTATGATCTTTGGACAAGAGGGCGACCTTTAAAACATCCTATACTCAATGACCACGTTCGAGACAACCAAGTGAGGTGTACCCTAGGAGTGGCATGTGCGAGTGTATTGTTTTTCAGTTATATTATCTTTGTATATTTAGGTGTTCTACCGTTTGTTTTCAGATCTTGTCATACAATCCTAGTTAGCATACATCTAAGCAGTTAATATATGTATAGGAATTTAAAGTGCGGGAATTGTAAATCCTACGCTATTACAAGGCTTAAGGGAGGGGGATTATTTACATGTCCAAAATTGGGGGAATAAAGCTGTAAAGTGTAAAAGTCTTAGTTAAGCTATCACAAACCAGTAGGCAATTACAATAAAATAAGCGCGCGTGAATCTGAACATAACTTCTAAAAATCCTAAGAATAAAATCTTTTTGTTGTTTTATTTTATTTTGGGAAAATGATCTAAATCTACTTAATTTTAGTTTTGAGAAAATGTTAAGATAATTAAATGATTAATTAACAAAGTTAATTTGATAGAAAAAACTAGCCTAATATTTTTTTGGTTTTTCCTTTTAATTGATTTTATGTTGATTAAAAAAAAGAAATAAAATAGTCAAAACAAAGATGAAATCGAAGGAACATGCAGTAAATCAAGAAATGTATAATTCTGGAGGCCTGGATCGAAAGAGGTGTGGGTTGTCTTTCGATCCAGTGAAGAGGCTTGGTCGAAGGTGCATGAGGGGCTGCACTTTGGGGGTGTTCGATCTGGATATGTCATCCTTCGATCTGGGAACCCTAGATCCAGTTTGAAGCTAAGCTGCCAAGCTTCGAAGCTCTGAACAAGATTCCGAGAAGATATTTCCTGCAAAATGAGACAAATGTTAAAGATCCAGGGGGGCTTTACCCCCTAATTCGAATCTCCTCCCAATTTGAATCCTTCCTCAATTTGAATCTGCTGAATCTGGGCCTGGGTTTGTTTTATCCTGAGATTCGAAGAAGAAACTTAGATCGTGCCCCAACAATGGCATGATCTCATCTTTGCGCTTCAACTTACATGCAACATAATCAGTAATAACAAGAATACATATGCAATGTGTATTTAAATGTCACGAAGGTGCAATTTTGGTTTTGTAAACCCTTACCAATTAAAGATGTATGATCTATGGCTCTGGGCGTGGAGATGTTCGCTGAATGGCTGCTTTGGCTTGGATTACTTATGAAAATGCTGATAACCTTTAGTGGGTTTGTGGGCAGCGTATCTCCAAATCCTCCCTGTTCCTTTTTCATTTTTTTCTCTGTTTTTTTTTCCGTCCTCCTGTTCTGTGTCACTGGCCTCGTATTTATAGGAGTGTGATGGTCTAGTAACGGCAAGAGACAACCAATTAAACAGGCTTTAAAGCCATGAGACAAGAATCAGACATATTAAAAGATTTCCTTTTTTGAAATATTCATGTCTCTTTGGAATCTTGAATGAACCTGGACACCTTTGATTTTTGAATGCCTTCAGGCCCTGCTCTTCGATTGGTCTTGATTTTCCTACTTCGAATGGATTTCTTATGTACCCTTCGAATGGGCCTTCTTTGCCAGCTTCAAAGTCCAATTCGAATCTATTTAGAACATTCCCTATTAGACAACTTCGACCAGCCCTTGGCCTTGTGATGAGTCTAAGTTCTGATTCGAAGTGGTCAGAACTTCCTTCATCAGAGCATCTTAGATTAAGAGAAACTCTGCACTGAAATTCCATTCGAAGGTCATTTCGTTCTGATGTTCTTATTAAGGGAAACTCTGAAGTTCCAGTCAAAGGACACTCTGAAGTTCCAGTCCAAGTACCTTTTGAAATGTCAATTGAAGGGTATTTGTCCATATACCAATCAAAGGGTACTTGTTAAAATTCCAATCGAAAGGCTTTGTGAACAGGCCAATCGAAAGGTGTTGTTCATGCTAATTGAAGGACATGGTTAACATGGCTGTCGAAGCTGCCTTGACACAATGCTAAGTCGAAGGATCCCTTGGCATGCCAATTGAAAGGCTTGGCCCAGGGTGCCAAACGAAAAGGTCTTTCAGAATTCCAATCGAAGGCCTTGACACAATGCCAATCGAAGTGTTTGTCCATAATGCCAATCGAAGGGAATTATCCATGCCAATCGAAAGGCTCCTTCAGAATACCAATCGAAGGGTCTTTCAGAATGCCAATCGAAAGGTACTTAAAGCACCACTCAAAAATTTTCTTTTTCCTTAGGCAAGGGTTTCTGGTCAACCATGCAGGGGGGAGACTTTGGAAAACATGAGAGGGCAAATTTTGGGGTGCAACAATACTCAACAATTCATTGGGAGTAATTGACTACAACTAAAAAGTATAAGTGATAAATTATAATTGAATTAAGTGTTAATAATTCTCATTTATTTATTCCATTCGGTTTTACGCATATCTGGTCTTTTCAATAGAGGATCGTTTTTAGACGAGTGTATTCTGGTAGCTTTCATTGTGTTTTAAGTTTTCTTTAAATTTTTTTAAAAAAAAACACGGTATCTATTCAACTCCCCCTTCTAGATACGTCCTATCGTCTAACAAAGTATGTGTTAATATTTATGATGATTATATGGATATTGATGCATTTTGACTAGCAGTGGTCGTATGATTATTAAGATGTTTCATATCATGCATTCATGGCATATGTTAGGACATAACTCAATAATGGTTGTAGAATGTTGTCCCAATGAATTTTATAGGACGAACAATCCAGTGATAGCCTCAATCTCATAGTATATATTGAGTGCAATTTTTAATGTGCTCTGGTTCCAAGCAGGACTCCATCCTATTGGTGGGGGTCTTTGGAGAAATAATGACGGTATTATCAATGAAGTTTTGGTACCACATGCATGAATCAAACGAAGTCGCATTGCATAATATCTGGCATTACACGATGATTTGATTGACTGGTGTTTTGTTAATGCATGATTGTGATAATTTCTAATTGATGATATTATCATGTGTCAGATGCGTATTACGATGTTGTGAATATGTGAAGAGGAGCGTGCTAATGTAGCATTGATGGCCACTACCTCATACGGAAATGCATCAGAAACTGAGTCTGACTCAAAAGAGGTATTTTATGAACTCTCTCGTGCTCAATTAGAATTATGTTTATCTGAATCTCTGAGCAAGTATCAGAAACTTCAAAAAAAAATTCAAGAACCTTCAAAAAGTTCATGAATATGAAGTTGAAGAATATAGTACGCTAGTGAAAGAAGTTTCTGATGAAAAAGGAAAACTAGTTTCCAATAGAAAGATTTTTTTAAAAGTATCTAACTATTTTTCAGTTCAGGAAAGTATGCCTTATCTGAAGAAGTGACTCCAAGAGATTTAGCTATTGTCAGAACAAGATTCATTCAAAAATGCTCCATAATTAACATCTTTATCTAAGTCAAGAAGATTTTCAGAATAATGAGTGGTTTTTGATTTTGCTAGAAAAGTTAATCAGAAATGAAGAAAGTGAGAAAGTTGACATGACACGACATGTTAGAATTTCTCATCTTCTATTCTTTAACTGTCTTTATTTATGAATTATATCTTTACACTTCCACTAGTTAAAAGTCATCTTGATCAGAAACTCTTTTAGTCAGAAAACGTTTGGTATTTGTGGATCTAATCATATCAACTCTTGTCTTTTCAAATGTATGGTTGTGATTCTCCCTTGACACTTGTCAACTTAAAATCCTAAATGTGTCGTTTGATTGACACCCCGAGCTATGGGAATTATTGAGATTAGTTTAAAAATCATCATTATTTTTTCTCTTTATACGTCTTTTATGCTTAAGTCATCATTTCAAAACTCCTTTATAAAAACTCACCTATTTCATCATCACACACTTCTTTACTTCACTACCTACACTTTAAACTGTTCAAAACCCTAAAACTATTTCTCATTTCATCACCTTCATCCATGGATGCTTAACAACTACAACTTTTTGATTATGCTCAAGAAGTGCTTCGTCAAGAAGAATCCTCACTAAAAATGCAGCAAGGTAACTCATCGCATCAAGTGATCTCTAGTCTTACTCCATCTGATTCTATTTCTTTGAAAGAATCTCTGGCTTTATTTCAAAAGCGTCAAGAAACCCACATTCTTGATCATCCCGCGCATGTTCATCTATCCACTTCTGAAAATAAGTTAGTTGCTCTTTCTGAATGCCTCGTGGACTTTGAGAATCTCAAGGAAAATGGAATTAACTTAATTGAGGAACTAAATTTCCAAGGTTGGGATGTTTACTTCAAGCGTCTCTGTGGACCTATCTACACAAGCTTGGTGAAGGAATTCTAGAGATTTGCTGAAGGAGATGATAAGTATATTGTATCCCATGTTCTGGGTGTTAAGATTGTCATCTCTGAGAGATCCATTGCAACCCTACTTGGAATGGAAAAAGCTAGAGGAAAACTGGTATACCACGTAAACCATAAATCAAAATACCTGGATAAAGTGATTACTCTTGCTATCTACATAGAATCTAAAGTAAAGCTTCATGAAGGAAAACCACCTGCTAAAGTTGTGGATCTTTCCAAGAAACCGCGTGTGTGGTTCAGGATCATTTTGGGATGTATTCATCTAAGACCTCCTCATACTTTATCTGATTATGTTAATGCCATAAAAAATCATTATGTTCCATCTGTTGAAAGCAACCAAGATTCATCTTCCATCTCTTCTCTTTAACTAACTGAGAGATGTTGTTAAAGAAACAAGTGATGAAACTGGAAAGCCCAAAAAGACCTACATTCTTTTGGGTAGACTGATTTCAGATATTCTGATTGAAAGTGTTCTTGTAGACCATCTTATCAAACTAAAACTCATAAAAGATTTAGTTGCAGCAATTGGAAAACATTTCAATGGCATCAATATTAAAAGCATGATATTATGGAAAAATCATGGGCTGTGATCAAACCAAAAGCTCCTACCGATTAACAAAGTATAAAGAATCTTAGAGCACCTGTTGATGAATATCCTATCTTTACTAAGCGTGATCCATCAGAGATCTTAGATGACTATCTTAACTATCTTGCAGTAGAAGGTGTTGACACATCTTCTATTTCATATGATGCCCTTATGGATGAACCTCCTGTTACTATTAAGATAAAATATGGTTCACCTCATAAGAAAAAAGTCTCATCAAAAGAAGCCAAGAGTTCAGGAACCAGAAAAATATGCTATTTCGGTTCATATTTCTACTTCTATTGCTCCATCCAGTAAGTCCTCTAATCCCGTTGTTTCTGGTTTTGATTCTAGATCAATTACTATACCATCTCCACTTTTTTCAACCACATTTATGATTTAATCCATCACACCTTCATCAACTATCAACCCATCTCTCACTGAAAAATCCAAAGTTACAACCTCACCTCAAACCATCCTTCAAACAACAACCTCAGAAACCCTTAATCCCAAAATCTATTTTACACCTCCAACTTTCACATCCCCCGATTTCTCAAACATTGTTAGAATTTGCCTTCACATTCACTGCATCAACAACACCCACTTCCGTTCCAGAAAATTTCACTTCCAAAACTCATCTAGTTATCTCAACTCAACTAACCTCTATCATCGTCCCATCTTTTGTACATAAACCATCTCCAGTTACTAACTCTGAACCTCTCATCACTCCAAATACTTCTCTTTCACACGTATCTTTCATTTCCACAACCAACACCTCTTCAACACCTCTGAAGCTTACCAACACCTCTGAACCCTCTGATCCTGATTCTCCCCATACAAACAATAACGTTATCATCACCTATGGATCTGATGATTCTGATAAAACCAATTATGATGAAAATGGATCTGATGAAGAAAGCATCTTTTCTCATCATGCCTCTATCACTCATCCTCCTAGCCTTAGCATTGATGAAGTAATATCTAGATTTAAAGACAATGCAGTAAGGAGAGTTAAGAAGCTCTATGAGGAGTCTAGCTCTATCATTAATTCTTCTTTTGTGAAAGTTAGCTGGAACAAGTTTAACAGATGGATGGAAATTGAGGTTCTCAGAATAAAAAATATCTCTATTCAGAATAAAGAAAAGTTTATGAAGGATGCAGAAGAAAGGTACTTGGCTCTAGTAGCTCAAAAGGCTGCAGAAAGAGAGTCTGCTGAAAAGAAAGCCACTAAGATTGTTGCCTCTGAAAAAGAAGTTGAGGAAACAGCTAGTTTGGTAGCTGAGAAAAATGTAGAAGATTTCTCAAAGAGTTTAGATAATGTTAAGAGTTTTTCCACTCTAATGAAAACTTTTGAGAATATGCAAAAAAGATGAGCAAATAGTTAAAGAAAGGCTTGAAAAGCAGGATGTAGTCAACAATAATATACGGAACATGTTGGCTAACCTCCTTGCTAAAAAGAATCCATCCCCATCTAACCCTTAGACACTATAGGTTTCCTATTTTTTCTGTTTGTTTATTTCTTTTCTCCTTCTATTTATTTTGTTCTTTTCCCTACCTTGTGTATTATAAATTTGAAGTACCTTTTTCAATTGAATCTGGTTGGTTCACATTATTTTTGTGCTAATTTTTTTTCCCACAACTAGAATTTAATATCTTTTTGATTATGACAAAAAGGGGGAGAAATATAGTAATTGTTTTGATATATCTAATTCTCTAAATTCCATTGCTTACATTCTAACAAAATACATATGCAAGATTATTTTAAGAATGTTGTTTCAGGAACAAGTTGATAATCAAATAAATTCATAATTTAGAAGGTTTTGAGAAAGAACTTCCAATGTCTCATGGGTTCTAACACATCAAGATCAGATATAGAACTTCTGTCGTTAAAGAGGATCTTATGCTTTAACCAAGCAATAAGGAAGATAAAAATGCTCACGTATCCCATTCATTTCTAAAGATTGTTAAGTCTTTAACTAAGAGGGAGGTTGTTTATCTCATGGGGATTTTTTCTAAACTTATTATGATACTTTGATTGATATTACCTTGTAAAGTTGTTTTATCAAAATATATGGTTTTGTCATCATCAAAAAGGGGGAGATTGTAAGAACAAGATTTGGTTCTTCATATAATCTACGAGTTTTGATGATAATGATACATATATTTTATATGTAATGATTTTGGTATCTAATAGTTCTTTAAGTGTGAAGATAAAAGATTCAAATTGATTCAGGATTGTTGTCTAAAGAATCATCAAAAATGTGTTTAGCTCACATCAGAAAGACTATCATATTCAGTTCTAAAGAAACATCAATAGTTCTGATGAATGTTGAATATTCTCCAGAAACGGAATCCACGTATACTTCTCCATATAAGTTGTTGCTTCATAAGTCAAAGTGTGTCTAGAAAAGAATCTACAGTGAAGATAAGATATCAAGGTTTTGCTTCAATGATAAAAAATAAAGATAAAGTGCTTCTCAAATAAAACTTTTTCTCCCAGCTCATATATCAAGAAATTGTTTGTCAAAAAAGTTGTTGCTACATGTTTGAAGACTAGGTTCTGATTATTAAAGACTCTGATACTTTTTGAGAGCACTACAATGAATTATCTTCTGGAATACTCATCAGAAACATTCCATCTAAAGATTGAAGAATAAAGACACGATCTCTTATGCACTCTCTTACTACTTCAGATTAGAAGTATCTCATTAGAAGAAAATATCAGATAACTTACACTAGAAGTAAAAAGTACAACAGTATAACACCTTTTCCGTTATTTGTGGTGAACACAGTGTACAAAATAAGTTTTTGTGTGCTCTTTATCTCCCACGATCATACTTACCGTTGTAGCAGGCGGCTTGGTGAAAGTGATGTCTTCTAACGGTCTTCTTTTCTAAGCCTATATAAAGGGGTGACTACTTCATTTGATGCTAACGATTTTGAAACAATTGAAAAAAACACTATTCAAACAACTAAAATATCAAAAGAAAAGTTAGTGTGAAAGAAAACAAAAAGAGAAAATATTCAAGAGTTATTCAAAAACACAAAGATTTGTTGCTCAGATTTGTATTAATTCTATTATCTAGAACAAAATATTTTTTGCTCATTATTGTGTTAGTTTTATCATTGTTGTACACATAAGAGTTGTTGCTCATATTCGTTTGTAAATATTTGTTCTTCATTGAAGTATTGAATCTTCATTTTAGAAGCAATCTTGTAAACACTATTTGATTGTAAATATTTCTAGATTTGTTTTCTCAAGTGACTAAGTTGTATTCATAATTACTTGAGAGGGCTAAGGTGTTTTTTCTAAAACACTTAGACGTTATTGTAATCTTTCTAGATTATTGGATTAAGCGATTTTTTAAGGCGAAATCATCTTGGCGGATGGACAAGAGTAGCCTTTTCTAATGTGAACTTGTATAAACTAATTGTATCACTTTTCTTTCTTGCTTATTTATCATTTTTTGTTTATGAGAAGCATTTGAAAAAGAAATAGTTTTGAAAATCCCAATTCAAACCCCCATTTCTTGTGTTTTTCTCAACCTTCACTTTAACCCAAAACTCTTTAGATAAATGCTTGCCTTTCAACATCTTTCTCACCATATTCATGCTAGTTCGATTCTTCCTTTATGCAGTTCCATTCTATTGTGAAGTGTAGGGTGACACTACCTCATACACAATCCCTTCTTTCTCACACAACATGTCAAAGTCTTTTGACACATACTCTCCACCACCATGAGTTCTCAAAATCTTGAGCTTTTTACCACTTTGTCTTTCCACCATAGATTTAAACTTGGAAAATACCTCGAGCACTTCGCTTTTCTCCTTGATCAGGTAAGTTCACAGTTTTCTACTGATAGGACCATATACATCAGAGTATATGATTTCAAGAATAGCCTTCGACTTGCTTCCTGCATCCTTGCTAAAGCTATTCTTGTGCTGCTTCACCTAGACACATTCCTCACACACCTCACTTGGAATGTAGATTTCTGGAAATTTTGAAACCATATTTGTTTTTTTCAAATCACTGATGTCTTTGAAGTTGAGATGGCTAAGTCGATAGTGTAATATCCATTCATCCCTGCTAGCTGCAGTCGCAAGGCACTTGTGCTCCATATTATTAAGTTCGATCTTGAGGGTTCTATTCTGAGACATATGGGCCTTCAATATTAACCTTCCTCTTGCGTCAACGACTCTCATCATCTTGTCTTTGATCGACACCTTGTAGTTATTTTCGAACAATTGCCATATACTTAGTAGATTACTTTTCATGCCTTGTATATACAATGCATTAGAAATTACTGACTTTTTCCCATCAGTTATGCTTTCATAATCAACTGTTAGAGTATTGCCATTTACAAATTTCACCATGTTCTTCATCGAGGACTTTATGTTGACAAACCAATCTTTCCTTCCAGACATGTGTGATGAACATCCAGAATCCAAGTACCATTGATCCTTGAATCAATCTTCATCTCTTATTGCGACCATCAACATCATCTTTTCTTCTTCTTCTTCTTCATGTTTTGCAAACTTTGCATCACTTTCTTGATTATTTTGTTTTTCCTAGACAATCACTAGAGTAGTTACCATATACTTCTGACAATTGAAACACTGAATGTGATTTTTGTTAGGCTTTCTACCACCGCCTTTTCCTCTTTCTGCAGCACCACCTCTTTGGTTACTTTGGTATGGTGGTCTTCTTTGATTCAATGTAATTCCTTCCTACTGGTTTCCTTTACCCCTCGAATTCTTGCAGATTCTTCTACCTCTGTTGTCGAACCAATATCCTTTGTTTTTCTTTTCTCTTGCTGATTGCGCCTGCAAAGCCACATTACTCTTCGACTTGCTGGCATTTCTTTCAACCATTATTTATTCATGAGATTCAAGCTTCCCTTAAAACTCTTCTTTTGTATAACACCACCACCAACACACTTTGTTAACATCAAATGATTTTTTTTTTAATTCCGTGTTCTGCTTCAAGTGTTATGCTACATGTGTTTTTAATGGTTCCACATTCCATTGGACTTCCATTTTCATTTTTCTTTATCCTTCCCGATACATATTTTTAATCTTGTGCAGTTATATATCAAGACCTCATCTTGAAACAATGGATTCAAAAGGGTTTCGAAACAACGTAATTACTTCGTCTATTGATATTGTCTGTTCGGAGGAAGTCACGTAACTGTAATAACAATCAAAATGCAACTACCAGCCAAAGTTCATATCAATACCGTACTCAAGACTTCATGACAGCTTCCTATGTAACACCTTCTTTTACTGATAATGGAGTTGTCCCTATAGCTGCAACCAATTTATCAAATCCCACCCCTGCTGGAATTAACTCTGATACTTTGAGAGATAGTTCTGGACCTTCATTAGCTATAAAGAGAAGGAGGCTAATCTTAGATGACATGAAAAGCTCACGTAATCTTTCAAATAAGGAAAACATTCCCAGCAACGAACAACACACTCATACACCAACAACTTGTATGTTAAGGAAATGAAATTAAACATTACGAAGAAAAAGTTACAATAAAATTTATAATTCTAATTTAAATTATAATTGGAAATTCTATTAAATTTGAAAATTTAGTAGGAATAAATGGTTGGTAAATAGAAATCTATTATAAAACACATCAAATATTTTTCTAAATATTTATTATAAATCAATGAAAAATAAATTTTTGAAAACGTGATTCTAGGTTAAACCTTTATTTTTTGCAATTGAAATGAATTGAAAAATAAGTTAATTGAATACATTTAAACCATTAATTTTACGGGATACATTTAAAATATTAATGAATTAATTCAATTTTATTTTGATTTTTAAAAATTGTTTTTGAATTAGAACATAATTTTTTTTTGCCACTTCTATAGTAATTAATCCAATATGTTAGGTATGATTTCTCTTAGATAAACAAATATTATATATTTAATAAAATGATAGTTATTTTGGGACGGAGTAAATATATAATATTATGACATGATACAAGAAAAAATAAAATTGAATTGAAAAGATATTATATATTTTTTTATGATAAAATGTTAACATTTATATTAAAAAATTGATACAAATATTTGTTTTTATTAAAAACCATGAGACAATAATGATTGGTGAATACAAAAATTTCTTATGAAAACAAAAATTTGTAATTCTTTTTATATTTCATATATATTTTTAACCATCAATATATTATAATTTTTTTATATATACTAACAAAGACATTGTAAATTATAAGTAGTCCTAAAATATTATTTTTTTACTTAGAAAAGTTTTAACCCGCTCGCACGGGTCTAAATACTAGTTAATTTTATTTAAAGACAGATCCTTTATAATAATTGATATTTACACAAGAAAACCTCTTCAATAGTCTATATATATGGGACACATAACACATAAACGGTAGCGATAACAGGAAATAACAAGCGTTGGTTTAAGCACCAAACCATCTTCCAATGCCTCAAAAATTCTCTTAGAGGATGCATCCCTATCCCTTTGTTACACGATCCTCCTTTCTGAAACTCGGGAGAAGGGAAACAAGTGTAGTTATATTTCTCTGGATCACGGCGCCTTGCACTTCCCCTGAATGAACAAAGGGACACTCGGTTTATTCATGAGAATAAGTCTATAAACAAGGTATAACTCATTTGTATTATAGATCTCATTCTTTATGTCTGGTAGGGTCTTCTTGATTTGCAGTGGATCCACACCTTGTTGCTTCCCCATTTGAAAGTCTGTTTTCTCAAGGCAACAATCACTAACATCGCCATCACCATCATCTAGTATTGCTGGTAGCGTCATATTCCTTGAAGTGAATTATATTATATCATTATCCTTTTGGCTATGTGTTTCCTCATCCTTTCGACTTTGCATTTTCCACATCATCTTTGAAAGCACTTACATCTTTTTTGGCTGAAAACTCATGTAAATTTTCATGATCCAGAATTATTTGAGAGGGTTTTCTACTCAATTTTATTTTTTATCACAGTTAATTTTCCTGCTTTATATTACACAGAATTTGACCCGATTTGGATGAATATGATTTGGCTAGTAATATTACTTATTCGTTGTCTAACTTTGATGCGTTATTTGGCTTATTTGGATGAATATGATCTTATAAACACGATTAATTTTTTCATCAAATTGAATACTATCCATATCAATTGTTTCCCAAGTTAGAGGTGTTAGTGGTTTTGTGACAAAAAGTTACACTGTGGTGCAATGAAATGATTTGCATTGGCGGAATTCTCGTTAGGGTTTTCTTGTTAAATACTTTACTTTGGTCAAGTTTTCTATATAATATTTAATTGAGATTATTTTGATTTTTTTGCAGTATAAGTTTCTTCTAAATTTACTACTACAATACATAATGATTCCCATTTGACGCATTTTCTTTGTCACCAGTTACAAATGATGAATTTTATTTAACACATTTATCACAATGAAATTGATTATTTAAAAAATTCTTTTTTTTTTCATTTAATAGCTTTTATTATAATGATTTTTTAATAGAGATTTGCACATGTTGTGATTAGAATTATTTTTATTTTTAACCGTTTCTTGGATCTAAATTGAATGTTTATCCACTCTTGTGATGAGATTATTTTGATTTGTTTATCGCATAAATTTCTTACAAATTTACTACTATAATACATAATCATTCTCAATTGAGGCACTCTTTCACATAGCCACAAATGAGGAATATTATTAAATGCATTTATGTCAACGAAATTGATTATTTAATGAGATTAATTACTATGTATTGTAAATATAAAATTCTTTACACAATCATTGCATCACAACCTATCATAAATATTATTTTATAAATAATAAAAATAAAAATAAATTTCAATAAATATTTAAGACCGCGATTCACTAGAAGTGTAACACTACTTTACACTTTCTGCGCATAATATTTTTTATTATAACGAATTTTTTTATAGAGATTTGACATGTTCTGGTGAGATATATTGTTTTTTAATAGTATGTTGGATCTAAATTGAGTGTTTATCCATTTTAATTTTGTAATTAATGGTTATTTAGTTTAATTATATTGAGTAGAAAACCCTCTCAAATAGTTTTGAAAAAAAAACTCTGAAACTTGTTTGATTATGGATCATGAAAAATTTCATAGTGTTTAGCCAAAGATGATGTAATAGCTTTCAAAGATGCTTTCGAAAAAGAGGATTATGATGTTGATGAAATAGAGTTATGGTATGGAATAAATATTGGTAACCGGCCTAGTGACTTGATTGTCTATTTTAGTTCAAAGAATATGACACTACAAGCATTACTGGAGGATGGTGATGGCGATGTTAGTGACTGTTGCCTTAAGAAACTAGACTTTCAAATGGGGAAGAAACAAGGTGTTGATCCACGCAAATCAATAAGAACCTACCAGACATAAGAATGAGATCTATAGTACAGATGAATTTAGAATGTTTAGTTTCAAAGTGATACCTTGTTTAAGGACTTATTCTCATTAATGGACCGAGTGTCCTTTTGTCCATCCGGTGGAAGTGCAAGGCGCCGTGATCCGAAGAAATATAACTACACCTATTTCCCTTATCTTGAGTTTTAGAAATGAAGATCGTGCATCCTCTGACAGAATTTTTGAGGCATTGAAAGATGATTTGGTGCTTAAACCAATGCAAGTTATTTCCTGTTATCTCTACCGTTTCTGTGTCATGCTTATTGGAGTTCCATTCTTCCAATGCTGAGAGCCTAACATTGTCTAAAACCACAACAAAAATCTCTCAACTTTTTGGTCGTTGGAGATTGGGGAAGAAAAGGAAACGACAATCAATCTCTTGCCGCTCATCAGGTAATTAATTAATTCCCTTTTTGTTTTTCATTAGAAAATTACGAAACTTAGTTGAATGCATACACATAAAGCATAATTGTATAGTTTTCATGGAAAATTATGTGATTATAGTGCTGATGAAGATATTGCAGTTGGCCTAGATAGTTGGATCTTAATAGATTATGTGTGAAATCATCACAAATCCATTGACTTCCAAAATTATTCTTCCATATAAGTTATACAATTTTACAGTACAGATTTTGTTTAAGGTATTATATAATGATGGAGAAGTGGAAAAAGTTATTATGGAAAAGGAATGTTGAGAGCTTATGATTTAAACCTTCAGATTTGATTTGGTATTGCATTGAACTTTGTTTTATTGGAAATTATAATTGATTTATTTCTTCATATGACTTAGTTTGTTTCATGGATAATGATAACATAAAAACTTAATCTATTTGAAGCAAGGAACCTGCATGTTGGCTCTTCATTTCACTAGATTATGAAACATTTTTGTTGGTATGTGCTTCATGATGCTTTTCGAAACTGAAGAATCAAGTGTTTGCAGCTATATGTAGAAATTAAATTTTATTTTTTTTAAGTTATTATTGAAGAATCAAGCGTCTACAAGAAAATTACTTGTACTGCACCAAACAATTTTGCATTTGTTTATAGATTTCTCGTATTAGTATAATTTAAAATATTTTTGTATTGCATGTATTTTTTGAAAAACATATAAATAATTATTTTAATATATAAATATTTAATTTATTGTATGTTAAATTTGTAGATATTTACAAATATTTCATCATATGAAAAAGAGACAATTAATCATATTCGGTAATTTTGAGTTCGAATTTTTTTGCAAATATTATGAGTTGGTTGAATATTTTGTTGATAATATTATGACTTCTTAGTACAAAAATATGTACAAAAATATGATTTTGTATACTTTTTAGTGAATATAAGAAATATTATGACTTAGTACATGAAATATTATGACTCAATACATGAAATATAATTTTTATGTGTATGACTTTATAATATTTGAAATATTATAACTTCATAGTACATGAAATATGAAGAAATGTTATAACTAAAATAACGTGTAATGTAGAATATGAAATAGGGAGTTAATATAACTAAATATAATATAATTTCATATAAAAATCAATTCAACAGCGAAATAATTAAATTGATCCACTTACATAGCATTAAGGCCTCAACAACAACAAAACTCCACAAAAATATGTGGTCCAACATTATAAAGGTAAGATACTTAACAAATAACACAATGCAAAAACATAGCGAATTCTCAAATCCCGTGTTACGTTCTAAAATTCGATCAGGTAACAATCACTCCAAGCACTACTCTGATAACTAATTATCTATACTCCCGAGGAGCACAAACACAACCATAAAAAATGGATGAGAATTACATTCAATTATTTATTATCACGCTAATTGTTTTACTACATATAATATGCATTTCATTTTATTTACGTGTCTAGATGCTAGTTTTAAATTAAAAAGAAAAATTTTAAATTTTAAATTTAAATGAAGGTTTCACTTAAAATTTTGTATTATCTACTTGCATGTTTGTAGTCTATATTAGAGATGGTTTTACTAATTGGATTAAGTCGTTTAACCCGTTGAATTATTTTATTTAACTTATTGTTTTTAATAGTGAGTTGATTTTTCAACTCGTAACTAGTAATTGGTCTATCTTTGTCTAATCCATTATTTTGTATTAACTATTAAAAATCATATATAGAGTATGTTTGGTATATAATATTTTCTGTAAAAAAATATTCATATCCCCTTAAGTCATTATTATAATTAAATGATTATTTATTATATTCACTTAATATATATATATATATATATATATATATATATATATATATATATATATATATATATATATATATATATATATATATATATATATATATATATATATATATATATATATATATATATATATATATATATAGATATTTCTTATTCTTGAATAATAAGACAACTTGCTTTCAAAACAAATATATTTTTCAAATAAATTAGGTAATTTAATATATCGATACTATTTTTTCAATATTAATAAATAAAATAATTAAATTGATTGAATTTTTTTAAATACATGAAAATATCCGAGAGTTTATAATAAGAGAAGTTATATATTTTAAAAGTTTTCTCTCTATTTTAAAATAAGTATTAATTACCTACGTTTTTCATATCTTAATGATCATTTTAATTAAATACTTTTGATTTTTATTTATTATCCTTTTATTTTAATAAGTATGGAAAACTAAAGTTTTGGTTAATTTGTATATATGGTTCGCTAATTACCATAAAGGTAATAGATATATAATAAATTGTAATTAAGAAAAGATTCACATTTTAATGACATTTATGTTATATTTTTTATGAATAAAGAAAAAGAATCAATTAAAATGTATATAATAAAGTGTCTTTATTATATTTTTATAAAATATATAGTATTGGTTATTGTTATATTTTTCTTTTCTCATTTGATTTTATTAGATATAAAATGATTTTGGATGATTAATATGCATTAATAATAATTAATGGTGTAATAAAAATGAAAATAACATATTAGATTTGTTAAGGAAATGAAATTAAGCATTACGAAGAAAAGTTACAATAAAATTTATAATTCTAATTTAAATTATTATTGAAAATTCTATTAAATATGAAAATTTAGTACGAATAAATGGTTTGTAAATAGAAATCTATTATTAAACACATCAAATATTTTTTAAAAATATTTATTATAAATCAATGAAAAATAAATTTTGGAAAACGTGATTCTAGGTTAAATCTTTTTTTTTGCAATTGAAATGAATTGAAAAATAAGTTAATTGAACATTTAAACCATTAATTTTACGGGATACATTTAAAATATTAATGAATTAATTCAATTTTATTTTAATTTTTAAAATTTGTTTTTGAATTAGAACATAATTTTTTTTGCCACTTCTATAGTAATTAATCCAATATGTTATTTATGTTTTCTCTTAGATAAACAAATATTATCAATCTATTAAAAGTAAAGTACCTGGAAATTCCAAGTCTAACCTTTTGATTAGATGTTATAATTTTTCTTATTCCAAGGGTATAATAGACTAATCAACACTATGCTGTTACCATATTCATTTGACATTAAATATGGTTGATGTGGCACATCAAGAAATTTTGTTACATTTTATATTATTTTTATTCCAGTAATTACTTGAACGTTTCTGTTGCAACATTTATACTGACAGTGGAGTTTAAACAGCCAGCATAAGTATTTTGTTTTTGAAATGATAAACTCACGATTTACAACTCAAAAATTCTTTTCCCAAGATGCAAAAAGCCCTACATTTTTCGTTTCTCTTAACCTAGCAACTTATCATATTTCCCTTTCATTTCTTTCATTCTCTGCACAATTCATTTCTAATCACGCGTTCTTCTTTCACCTTATTCATTCATCACTATAACTTAATTTTCTTTCATTTATCGATCCTTCTCAACGCAGATAATTTTTCAATTTCTATTTCTATATTCTCAAGAAGGGAGAGAGAAGCAGGAATCAAACCAGACCCTGAGGTTGATGCTTTCATGAAGGCTATCGCATCATCAGGCCAAAAAACAAGTTTTGAAACTGATTATGTTCTCAAGGTTTGTACTTCTGATTCTATCATGATGTTTATGGTTTCAATTTTGTTGTTGAAAAGAGATGAAAGTTTGATGTTTTGTTGTTAAAAAGAGATGAAATCCCGATGTTTTGTTGTTTCGATTGTGTTATTGAAAAAGAGATGTAAGTGAAATTTATGAACATCAAATTAATTACTGTAAAATAGCCTACTAACTGTTTGATGAAATGTCTGTGTTGTTGTAGGGGTTTCAAATTTCCAGGAAATAAAGAAAATAATTATGACTTGACATGGAGTTATGAGAAGCAATATATTGAGAAATATATTGTGAAGCTTTAGATCTAACAATCTGGTACATTTAGTTTTTCGATATGCATTTTTGATGATTCTCCGATACTAATTTATGCGATGAAATTATATTCTTATTATTTCCCTATGTTTTTCTGTTATTGGAGTTATTAAGCTACTTTGCGGTTTTATATTTGGCCTGGAATGAGTTTTATCGTCAATAGTGAGGATAAATAATTTCATTCATGCTATTTTTTGTTGCAGATATTTAAATTTTACTGAAAAATGCTGGTATCTTTTCAGGTAAGCATGGTTATTGGTGATAGGGGTCTACTTACGTTTATACATGGAGCATGCACTATTACTTCTTGGTTTGTATTCTTTAAAAAAAATTATTGTTTTTGGTTCAAGATATAGAATGGTAAAAGTAATTGAGGTTCTGCATATATTGCTCATGTTTAACCCTACATATTGCTTAACTTAGTGTTTAACCCTACATATTGCTTAACTTAGTATGAGAGAAGATTTGGCTTAGATACCACTAACAATGCTAAGAAATAGATGATTAAATATTTAAATGAAAGAATTAGCATGTGATACATAAATTCTTTTGTAGGTTGTCGATAATGGAAGTGGGTATTTCTTTGGAGAAGAAGAGCCAAACGTGCTATGGATTATTGTTTTGATTTTCTGATCAAGTTGCAACTTTTGAGATGGTGAAAAGATTGTTGTTTTACCGTCGCACATCAAGTGTTCGATGAAATGCCCCAGCTAGATTTCTTCTTCTTCTTTCTTTTGGTAATGTGATCTCAAGAGTTCAATTCCCTAAAACTCTTCACAAAAAACCTTTTTATTCATCATCATCAAAATCTCTTACAATTTTGCTTTTCATGGAACCCTTTTTAAGTGTGATATTTTTGAAGCATACATCATATTTGTTTTCTTACATGATAACTGTTGTTGCATTTTGCAGCATTATAGATTGTTCCAGTTCAAGAAGTTCCGTTCTTTGTTGTCAGGAAAATAAAAGTCAGGTCAACTGACTCAATACTTATTTTCATGATGTATCCAAATGCCTTATTGATAGTTATCCTCATGTTGCATCATCACGATTCATACCAGAAGACCTTTGAGATGTATAATGCCCACATTCATCTTGAAAAATGATTTCAAACCAAGGTATTTTTTGATTCAGAAAGATTGAAACAATACATGATATGCCTCTAAATCTAAATACAACTATTTATTTGTATGAGATAGAATCCACGAGTATTATATATTTATGTTTATTTTAATTTTGAAAATTGCATTGCATTGCAGAGTTATTTGAAATTTGAGCAACCTTCTAAAATGTTAGCCCGAGTTATAATTCTATACGAGTGAATAAATATCCTTCTGCAGTTCTGGAGAAACAAAGGTTTACTAGAAAATTTCCTATGTGTAAAGCTGTTATCATTGACATACAGTGCTATTTAATTTTCATAATTACATTTGAAGAATTAGTAGCATTGAACTTTCATTCTTTGTTTTATTTTCCGTAGCAATCAACTGATAGTGGTATATGAAACATTAGAACTTAAAGATTGTTGTCACAAATACAAGTCTATCTCAAATATTCATAATTCACATGTCATTTTTAAATTGTAGAATATATAAGTTCATACTCTATTTATAAAAATCATTTGAAATTTTGTTGTCTTAAGGACAAATTGAGATGTCTATAGGCACAAAAATGAGATGTTTTCTCAAAGGGTCAAATTGTTTACTTATAAGAACAATATTAAATGACATGTGAATTTTTCTTGCAGGTTATTTTCTACATAGTGCTAAAGGGTCAAAGTGTGTGCTTAATTTAGGTAATATGGTTTAAATGAAAATGATTGACTAAATTAAAAAATAATTAGATGTTAAAGTGATTATAAAATAAACTGATAAGTAATAAAATAAAAGAATTTATTAATATATTTTTAGAGATTCTTAAGATTCATGTTGATATTTTACCTATTTGCTTTATGTTGAGGCACACTAGCATAATCATTTTATTGTTTGGTTATGACCCGAATGTTATTTATTTGTTTGTTGAAGTCTTTCATGTATTGGCATCCTATGAATCATATGAAATATATTTAATTTTTTTGTGTTGTTTTTGGTGATATTTTCAGGGCTGAAGATGTTGTCATTCGATACTTGAATCACAAAGCTGTTGGAAGAGATGTTCCAGAAGGTAGTTAAAAGATGCTTGCTCCATGACAGTCCAATTTAATTATGTGATTTTCTTTACAAGTCTCTTTGTTGGTGGATCACACAAAGGTCTTTGTTTATATGACTTATAACTTATTTTGCAGAATTGAAGTGGATTAAAGAAGAAATGGTTTCAGTAGAAAAAATTACACACTTCATACGCATATCCAGAAAATGGTCAACCACCTCATTTTCCTCCTTAACCTGAGGAGATTATTTTAACTCATGTTGAGAATGAAAACAATCATGGTCATGTTGAAGTTGTAAAATATGTGGATAATGATGTACATGTTTGTGATGTTATGACAAACTGTTGAGGTTCAAGTTCTTGCCACTCCAGTTGTTTGGGTTGTCGGTAAACCAAATGAAAAAATCGCGACACTCATGATTCATACCACTTTTCATGGATACTTGGTATTTATCTTGCAAACTTCTACTTAAATTTATCTCTGTTTTGACAAACAACATAAACACTTATCATATGGTGATATATAATTTATTTCTATAACAAAAGATAAAAACAAAAGTCAGATTGTTTCTATATACGCCATAAGTTGTTTTTATAAACTATCTTGGAGAGCTTGTGGAAATAAGTTGAAAATCACTTATGGATATGTCATAAATTGTTTCCATAAACTTTGTCAAACAGTCTCTCGAGTGTTTATGTTAGTAGATAAGTTCAAATAATGGGAAGTTATATTATCATTAGTGGTAATCAACAATTGCTGCCAAAGAAACCCTATTAATTTCTACAAATTACTAATTTCAAGTTGTTTCTCAGGCAAGAATCAACAAACTCGCCATAGCCAGCATCATCATGCCACAACCGCTTATACCTCCATAATCTCTATCGTGTACCTCTCTTTCTCTTTCAAATTTGACTATTATTTTACAATTTTGATTTTCCAAATTATTTTCCCTTTTCATTTTTTCAACACATGAGTATAAGTTTTTCGTTTTTTTTATCGTTTATGAACATGAGTAGATTTTCCCTTATTGGTAGAACATTGTTTATTCATGAATTTGTTCGTTAGAAAGTCTACAAGATCTTACACTGAAATCACCGAGGAAGGAAAATGATTTGAATGTCAGTGAGAATTTTTGCTTGCTATGCACTCCAGATAGGAAGAAGTGTAAAGTTTAGTACGACAATGACACATTCATTGTCATTATGATCTGTTAATAGGAAGAAGTGAAAAGTTTAGCTCGACTGTCAAAGCGAAGTCGATGTCAAGTACAATACTTGGATAAAATTTGTTCCCGATATGATGTAGAGATGAAATCAGTTCTCGATATAACATACATATCATCTTAAGTCGCTCTAAATAATCACCTGACTCACTCTTTGAGTTGAGCTTACATTTTGATATGTGTTACAATTAGTTTTATCAATTTAAATGGCAGGTATATGCACGTAGATATGTAGACCATATGTTATAGTAAAATAATTTATCACATCTATGGACACATACTAATAAATTTACATGTTGTTTGCTACTATCCTATCACTCACTGTGAACATTTGTAGATTTGTAAGTGGATCTTTAGGTCGATTATGCTATGGAGGTAAGTTAAGAAGTTCATGTCGTTAAAAGATTAGCTGTCTTGGAGGATATAATGCTGGTATAATTGTGAAAGCACGTGTTGGAAACATTGTTGAGTAGTGATTACATGATGGTGTGTTTTGTTGTATGTTCATTTTGTGACTATGTGTGTGATTGTTAAGCATAATGTATGTAAATCTCAATAAAAGCATCAAATTCTCAACACTGTTTGTTTTTGCAATATTAAAATGTATTTTGTGTATAAATACATTATAAGGACATTAGTATCACCACGTCCGGTAAACATCCAGTTACGACATCAAGATCTTTGGTTTATTTGAAAGGTGAAAAGCCTCCATTGAGATATTCATGTAACATAATGTTGATTTCTAGAAGCTTCCGATATGAAGCCATTGCGTACGATGATGTCGAGGCTTTAGTCATATCAACACTTAGTCGAAGGCAAGCTATTCATGTAAGGCTACCAATTTGATGTGTCATAATTAATTACTATATTCGAAATTCAATATATGTTGAGTGACTATATGATTAATAAAAAATATTTTTTACTTTTTTCAATCAAAATTAAGTGTTGTCTTTCCATATCTATTTTAATACAAATATAATTGGAATACACTGACGATATAAAGAAATTTTACACCGTCAGTTAATCACAACTGTTGATTTGTTTAAAATGTTTGACATTTGTTTTAATTTTTTTAAAGTAATAAAGTTGAGTGATCATGATATGTTGGTGTAAAAAAATTTACACTGACAGTGCATAACAATTAAACTCTTTTAATATTTATTTCGAGATAAATCAACTCCTTATCAAAAATGAATGTTTTTGCATTATCTACAATTTAAAAGTAATAAAATAAATTTAGTTTACTTAATTAAATTTTATTGAACCATTAAATTGCATGTATAGATCCACGGGTAGATGTGAACGTCTCTATGAGATACTGATTATAGACTGTTCATTTTAATGTTTATCTTTTAAATTCATTGTTGTTTCATATTAATTCACTATAGAATTCATTTTTGACTAAATTGTAGAATCTTTTTAACATTAAAGACTTAATATAAAGACTTAATAGTTTCTTGGTCAAGTATATTAATCTAATATTTTTTTTATTTCTATTTTTATTCTTTAATGTTGTGTACAAGGAAGTCTTTCAAGCACTTTGATAGTTGGTAAACTTTATATCTTATACTTTACGATTCAAATTAAAAATCTATTTTGAATTAAAATATATAGTATGTACATTTTCCATGTATTTCAAGAAGTATATAATTTTTTCTATTTGTTCATGCAGACGTGATTTGTTGATAGGACCGACGCTTGCTACAAATATGAAGTTAAATGCCAATATGGTTTACATGAGACATATACTCAACTGAAAACATGGTAACATACTTAATAATTTAATAATCTATAAATGTAATGTGAATCCAGACGAGACCCGTGCGATAACACGGGTTTGTTACTAGTATACTTAATAAAATGATAGTTATTTTGGGACGGAGTAAATATATAATATTATGACATGATACAAGAAAAAATAAAATTGAATTGAAAAGATATTATATATTTTTTTATGATAAAATGTTAACATTTATATTAAAAAATTGATACAAATATTTGTTTTTATTAAAAACCATGAGACAATAATGATTGGTGAATACAAAAATTTCTTATGAAAACATAAATTTGTAATTCTTTTTATATTTCATATATATTTTTAACCATCAATATATTATAAATTTTTTATATATACTAACAAAGACATTGTAAATTATAAGTAGTCCTAAAATATTATTTTTTTACTTAGAAAAGTTTTAACCCGCTCGCACGGGTCTAAATACTAGTTAATTTTATTTAAAGACAAATCCTTTATAATAATTGATATTTACACAAGAAAACCTCTTCAATAGTCTATATATATGGGACACATAACACATAAACGGTAGCGATAACAGGAAATAACAAGCGTTGGTTTAAGCACCAAACCATCTTCCAATGCCTCAAAAATTCTCTTAGAGGATGCATCCCTATCCCTTTGTTACACGATCCTCCTTTCTGAAACTCGGGAGAAGGGAAACAAGTGTAGTTATATTTCTCCGGATCACGGCACCTTGCACTTCCCCTGGATGAACAAAGGGACACTCGGTCTATTCATGAGAATAAGTCTTTAAACAAGGTATCACTTTGAAACTAAACATTCCAGATTCAACAACTTGATTTGCGGTGGATCAACAACTTGTTGCTTCCCCATTTGAAAGCCTGCTTTCTTAAGGCAACAATCACTAACATCACCATCACCATCATCAAGTATTGCTTGTAGCGTCATATTCCTTGAAGTGAAATAGATTATATCATTATCCTTTTGGCTATGTGTTTCCTCATCCTTTTGACTTTGCATTTTCGACAGCATCTTTGAAAGCACTTACATCATTTTTGGCTGAAAACTCATGAAAATTTTTATGATCCATAATCAAACGAGTTTGAGAGGTTTTTTTTTTTCAAAACTATTTGAGAGGGTTTTCTACTCAATTTTATTTTTTATCACAGTTAATTTTCCTGCTTTATATTTGACCCGATTTGGATGAATATGATTTAGCTAGTAATTTTACTTATTCGCTGTCTAACTTTTATGTGTTATTTGGCTTATTTGGATGAATTTGATCTTATAAACATGATTAATTTTGTCATCAAATTGGATACTATCCATATCAATTGTTTCCCAAGTTAGAGGTGTTAGTGGTTTTGTGACTAAAAAGTTACAGTGTGGTGCAATGAAATAATATGAATGGGCGGAATTCTCGTTTGGTTTTTCTTGTTAAATATTTTACTCTGGTCAAGTTTTCTATATAATATTTAATTGAGATTATTTTGATTTGTTTGCAGCATAAGTTTCTTCTAAATTTACTACTACAATACATAATGATTCCCATTTGACGCATTTTCTTTGTCACTAGTCACAAATGATGAATTTTATTTAACACATTTATCGCAATGAAATTTATTATTTAAAAAATTCTTTTTTTGTCATTTAATAGCTTTTATTATAATGATTTTTTAATAGAAATCGAATGTTTATCCATTTTACTTTTATAATTAATTTAATTCCATTTAATACAATGAATGATCCATTTTTTCATTAATAGAGAGATTATATTTTGTATAGCATTTTTTCATGTATAATATTTTCTAATAAGTAAGTGATATTAGAATGAACTTTTTTTTATTCATATGTTCGAAGTAAACAAAATACTATACAATATTTTTGTAAAAACCGTTTCTTTCCGTGGTCATGTTTTCTATAACATATTGAATTGAGATTATTTTGATTTGTTTACAACATAAATTTATTCCAAATTTACTACTATAATACATAATCATTCTCAATTGAGGCACTCTTTCCCAGAGCCACAAATGAGGAATATTATTTAATGTATTTATGACCACGAAATTGATTATTTAAAGAGATTAATTACTATGTATTGTCAATATAAAATTCTTTATATAATCATTGAATCACAATCATTCTTTAATATTATTTTATAAATAACAAAAATAAAAATAAAATTCAATAAATATTTAAGACAGCTATTCACTAGAAGTGTAACACTGCTTTACGCTTTCTGTGCATAGTATTTTTTATTATAATCAATTTTTTTATAGAGATTTGCACATGTTCTGGTGAGATATTTTTTTTAATAGTTTGTTGGATCTAAATTGAGTGTTTATCCATTTTAGTTTTGTAATTAATGGTTATTTAGTTTAATTATATTGAGTAGAAAACCCTCTCAGATAGTTTTGAGAAAAAAAAACTCTGAAACTTGTTTGATTATGGATCATGAAAATTTTCATAGTGTTTAGCCAAAGAAGATGTAATAGCTTTCAAAGATGCTGTCGAAAAAGAGGATTGTGATTTTGATGAAATAGAGTTATGGTATGGAAGAAATATTGGTAACCGGCCTAGTGACTAGATTGTTTATTTTAATCCAAAGAATATGACACTACAAGCATTACTGGATGATGGTGACGGTGATGTTAGTGACTTTTACCTTAAGAAACCAGATTTTCAAATGGGATAGCAACAAGGTGTTGATCCACGCAAATCAATAAGAACCTACCAGACATAAGAATGAGATCCATAGCACAGGTGAATTTAGAATGTTTAGTTTCAAAGTGATACCTTGTTTAAGGACTTATTCTCATGAATGGACCGAGTGTCCCTTTGTTCATCCGGTGGAAGTGCAAGGCGCCGTGATCCGAAGAAATATAACTACACCTGTTTCTCTTATCCCTAGTTTTAGAAATGAAGATCGTGCATCCTCTGAGAGAATTTTTGAGGCATTGAAAGATGGTTTGGTGCTTAAACCAACACAAGTTATTTCCTGTTATCTCTACCGTTTATGTGTCATGCTTATTGGAGTTTCATTCTTCCATTGCTGAGAGCCTTCCAAGGTTGGAACATCGTCTAAAACCACAACAAAAATCTCTCAACTTTTTGGTCGTTGGAGATTGGGGAAGAAAAGGAAACTACAATCAATATCTTGTCGCTCATCAGGTAATTAATTAATTCCCTTTGTGTTTTTCATTATAAAATTATGAAACTTAGTTGAATGCATACAAATAAAGCATAATTGTATAGTTTTCATGGGAAATTATGTGATTATATTGCTGATGAAGATATTGCAGTTGGCCTAGATGGTTGGATCTTCATAGATTATGTGTGAAATCATCACAAATCCATTGACTTCCAAAATTATTCTTCCATATAAGTTATACAATTTTACCGTACATGTTCTGTTTAAGGTATTATATGATGATGGAGAAGTAGAAAAAGTTGTTATGGAAAAGGAATGTTGAGAGCTTATGATTTGAACCTTCAGATTGATTTGGTATTGCATTGAACTTTCCTTTATTGGAAATTATAATTGATTTATTTCTTCATATGACTTAGTTTGTTTCATGGATAATGATAACATAAAAACTTAATCTATTTGAAGCAAGGAACCTGCATGTTGGCTCTTCATTTCACTAGATTCTGCAACATTTTTGTTGGTATGTGCTTCCTGATGCTTTTCGAGACTGAAGAATCAAGTGTCTGCAGCTACATGTAGAAATTAAATTCTATTTTTTCTTAAGTTATTATTGAAGAATCAAGCGTCCGCAAGAAAATTACTTGTACTGCACCCTACAATTTTGCATCATACTATTTTGCATTTGTTTATAGATTTCTCGTGTTAGTATAATTTAAAATATTCTTGTATTGCATGTATTTATTGAAAAACATATAAATTATTATTTTAATATATAGATATTTAATTTATTGTATGTTAAATTTGTATATATTTATAGATATTTTATCATATGAAAAAGAGACAATTAATCATATTCGGTAATTTTGAGTTCAAAGTTTTTTGCAAATATTATGAGTTGGTTGAATATTTTGTTGATAATATTATGGCTTCTTTGTACAAAAATATGTACAAAAATATGATCTTGTATACTTTTTGGTGAATATAAAAAATATTAAGACTTAGTACATGAAATATTATGACTCAATACATGAAATATGATTTTTATGTGTATGACTTTATAATATTTGAAATATTATAACTTCTTAGTACATGAAATATGAAGAAATGTTATAACTAAAATAACGTGTAATGTAGAATATGAAATAGGGAGTAAATATAATTAAATATAATATAATTTCATATAAAAATCAATTCAACAGCAAAATAATTAAATTGGTCCACTTCCATAGCATTAAGGCCTCAACAACAACAAAACTCCACAAAAATATGTGGTCCTACATAAGTATAAAGGTAAGATACTTAACAAATAAAACAATGCAAAAACATAGCAAATTCTCAAATCCCGTGTTACGTTCTAAAATTCGATCAGGTAACAATCACTCCAAGCACTACTTCGATAACTAATTATCTATACTCTCGAGGAGCACAAACACAACCATAAAAAATGGATGAGAATTAAATTCAATTATTTATTATCACGCTAATGGTTTTACTACATATAATATTCATTTCATTATTTATTATCATTTGTTTATTTTATACAACAATTAATTTAAATTAATCAAGATACAAATATATTTTTTTATTTTCATGCACTTGCACATTAAAAATATAGTTTTTATTTTTACGTGTCTAGATGCTAGTTTTAAATTAAAAAGAAAAATTTTCAATTTTAAATTTAAATGAAGATTTCACTTAAAATTTTGTATTACCAACTTGCATGTTTGTAGTCTATATTAGAGATGGTTTTACTAATTAGATTAAGTCGTTTAACGCGTTGAATTATTTTGTTTACCTTATTGTTTTAAAAGTGTGAGTTGATTTTTCAACTCGTAACTAGTAATTGGTCTATCTTGTTTAATCCATTATTTTGTAATAACTATTAAAAATCATATATAGAATATATTTGGTATATAATATTTTCTGTAAAACAATATCCATATCCCCTTAAGTCATTATTATATTTAAATGATTATTTATTATATTCAATTAATATATATAAAAATTTCTTATTCTTGATTAATAACACAACTTGCTTTCAAAACGAATATATTTTTCAAATAAATTAGGTAATTTAATATATCGATCATATTTTTTCAATATTAATAAATAAAATAATTAAATGGATTAAACTTATTATAATAGATGAAAATATCCGAGAGTTTATAAAAAGAGCAGGTATATATTTTAAAAGTTTATATTTTAAAAGTTTTCTCTCTATTTTAAAATAAGTGTTAATTACCTATGTTTTTCATATCTTAATGATCATTTTAATTGAATACTTTTGATTTTTATCTATTATCCTTTTATTTTTAATAAGTATGGAAAACTAAAGTTTTGGTTAATTTGTATATATGTTTCGCAAATTATCATAAAGGTAATAGATATATAATAAATTGTAATTAAGAAAAGATTCACATTTTAATGACATTTATGTTATATTTTTTATGAATAAAGAAAAAGAATTGGTTAAAATGTATATAATAAAGTGTTCTTTATTATATTTTTTATAAAATATATAGTATTGGTTATTCTTATATTTTTCTTTTCTCTTTTGAATTTTTTTGATATAAAAATTATTTTGCATGATTAATATGCATTAATAATGATTAATGGTGTAATAAAAATGAAAATAAAATATTAGATTTGTTAAGGAAATGAAATTAGCATTACGAAGAAAAAGTTACAATAAAATTTATAATTCTAATTTAAATTATAATTGGAAATTCTATTAAATATGAAAATTTATTATGAATAAATGGTTTGTAAATAGAAATCTATTATTAAACACATCAAATATTTTTATAAATATTTATTATAAATTAATGAAAAATAAATTTTTGAAAACGTGATTCTAGGTTAAATCTTTTTTTTTTTTCAATTGAAATGAATTGAAAAATAAGTTAATTGAATACATTTAAACCATTAATTTTACAGGATACATTTAAAATATTAATGAATTAATTAAATTTTATTTTTATTTTTAAAATTTGTTTTTGAATTAGAACATAATTTTTTTGCCACTTCTGTAGTAATTAATCCAATATGTTAGGTATGTTTTCTCTTAGATAAACAAATATTATATACTTAATAAAATGAAAGTTATTTTGAGACGGAGTAAATATATAATATTATGGCATGATACAAGAAAAAATAAAATTGACTTGAAAAGATATTATTTTTTTTATGATAAAATGTTAACATTTATATTAAAAACTTGATACAAATATTTGTTTTTACTAAAAACCATGGGACAATTATGATTGGTGAATACACAAATTTCTTATGAAAACAAAAATTTGTTATTCTTTTTATATTTTATATACATTTTTAACCATCAATATATTATAAATTTTTTTATATATACTAACAAAGACATTGTAAATTATAAGTAGTTCTAAAATATTAATTTTTTACTTAGAAAAGTTGTTACCCGCTCGCACGGGTCTAAATACTAGTTAATTTTATTTAAAGACAGATCCTTTATAATAATTGATATTTACACAAGAAAACCTCTCCAATAGTCTATATATATATGGGACACGTAACACATAAACGGTAGCGATAACAGGAAATAACAAGCGTTGGTTTAAGCACCAAACCATCTTCTAATGCCTCAAAAATTCTCTTAGAGGATGCATCCCTATCCCTTTGTTACACGATCCTCCTTTCTGAAACTCGGGAGAAGGGAAACAAGTGTAGTTATATTTCTCTGGATCACGACGCCTTGCACTTCCCCTGAATGAACAAAGGGACACACGGTTTATTCATGAGAATAAGTCTATAAACAAGGTATAACTCATTTGTATTATAGATCTCATTCTTTATGTCTGGTAGGGTCTTCTTGATTTGCAGTGGATCCACACCTTGTTGCTTCCCCATTTGAAAGTCTGTTTTCTCAAGGCAACAATCACTAGCATCGCCATCACCATCATCTAGTATTGCTGGTAGCGTCATATTCCTTGAAGTGAATTAGATTATATCATTATCCTTTTGGCTATGTGTTTCCTCATCCTTTCGACTTTGCATTTTCCACATCATCTTTGAAAGCACTTACATCTTTTTTGGCTGAAAACTCATGTAAATTTTCATGATCCAGAATCAAACGAGTTTGAGAGGTTTTTTTTTTCAAAACTATTTGAGAGGGTTTTCTACTCAATTTTATTTTTTATCACAGTTAATTTTCCTGCTTTATATTACACAGAATTTGACCCGATTTGGATGAATATGATTTGGCTAGTAATTTTACTTATTCGTTGTCTAACTTTGATGCGTTATTTGGCTTATTTGGATGAATATGATCTTATAAACACGATTAATTTTTTCATCAAATTGAATACTATCCATATCAATTGTTTCCCAAGTTAGAGGTGTTAGTGGTTTTGTGACAAAAAGTTACACTGTGGTGCAATGAAATGATTTGCATTGGCGGAATTCTCGTTAGGGTTTTCTTGTTAAATACTTTACTTTGGTCAAGTTTTCTATATAATATTTAATTGAGATTATTTTGATTTGTTTGCAGTATAAGTTTCTTCTAAATTTACTACTACAATACATAATGATTCCCATTTGACGCATTTTCTTTGTCACCAGTCACAAATGATGAATTTTATTTAACACATTTATCACAATGAAATTGATTATTTAAAAAATTCTTTTTTTTTCATTTAATAGCTTTTATTATAATGATTTTTTAATAGAGATTTGCACATGTTGTGATTAGAATTATTTTTATTTTTAACCGTTTCTTGGTGCTTAAAACAATGCAAGTTATTTCCTGTTATCTCTACCGTTTCTGTGTCATGCTTATTGGAGTTCCATTCTTCCAATGCTGAGAGCCTAACATTGTCTAAAACCACAACAAAAATCTCTCAACTTTTTGGTCGTTGGAGATTGGGGAAGAAAAGGAAACGACAATCAATCTCTTGCCGCTCATCAGGTAATTAATTAATTCCCTTTTTGTTTTTCATTAGAAAATTACGAAACTTAGTTGAATGCATACACATAAAGCATAATTGTATAGTTTTCATGGAAAATTATGTGATTATAGTGCTGATGAAGATATTGCAGTTGGCCTAGATAGTTGGATCTTAATAGATTATGTGTGAAATCATCACAAATCCATTGACTTCCAAAATTATTCTTCCATATAAGTTATACAATTTTACAGTACAGATTTTGTTTAAGGTATTATATAATGATGGAGAAGTGGAAAAAGTTATTATGGAAAAGGAATGTTGAGAGCTTATGATTTAAACCTTCAGATTTGATTTGGTATTGCATTGAACTTTGTTTTATTGGAAATTATAATTGATTTATTTCTTCATAAGACTTAGTTTGTTTCATGGATAATGATAACATAAAAACTTAATCTATTTGAAGCAAGGAACCTGCATGTTGGCTCTTCATTTCACTAGATTATGAAACATTTTTGTTGGTATGTGCTTCATGATGCTTTTCGAAACTGAAGAATCAAGTGTTTGTAGCTACATGTAGAAATTAAATTTTATTTTTTCTTAAGTTATTATTGAAGAATCAAGCGTCTACAAGAAAATTACTTGTACTGCACCAAACAATTTTGCATTTGTTTATAGATTTCTCGTATTAGTATAATTTAAAATATTTTTGTATTGCATGTATTTTTTGAAAAACATATAAATAATTATTTTAATATATAGATATTTAATTTATTGTATGTTAAATTTGTAGATATTTACAAATATTTCATCATATGAAAAAGAGACAATTAATCATATTCGGTAATTTTGAGTTCGAATTTTTTTGCAAATATTATGAGTTGGTTGAATATTTTGTTGATAATATTATGACTTCTTAGTACAAAAATATGTACAAAAATATGATTTTGTATACTTTTTAGTGAATATAAGAAATATTATGACTTAGTACATGAAATATTATGACTCAGTACATGAAATATAATTTTTATGTGTATGACTTTATAATATTTGAAATATTATAACTTCATAGTACATGAAATATGAAGAAATGTTATAACTAAAATAACGTGTAATATAGAATATGAAATAGGGAGTAAATATAACTAAATATAATATAATTTCATATAAAAATCAATTCAACAGCGAAATAATTAAATTGATCCACTTACATAGCATTAAGGCCTCAACAACAACAAAACTCCACAAAAATATGTGGTCCAACATAAGTATAAAGGTAAGATACTTAACAAATAACACAATGCAAAAACATAGCGAATTCTCAAATCCCGTGTTACGTTCTAAAATTCGATCAGGTAACAATCACTCCAAGCACTACTCTGATAACTAATTATCTATACTCCCGAGGAGCACAAACACAACCATAAAAAATGGATGAGAATTACATTCAATTATTTATTATCACGCTAATTGTTTTACTACATATAATATGCATTTCATTTTATTTACGTGTCTAGATGCTAGTTTTAAATTAAAAAGAAAAATTTTAAATTTTAAATTTAAATGAAGGTTTCACTTAAAATTTTGTATTATCTACTTGCATGTTTGTAGTCTATATTAGAGATGGTTTTACTAATTGGATTAAGTCGTTTAACCCGTTGAATTATTTTATTTAACTTATTGTTTTTAATAGTGAGTTGATTTTTCAACTCGTAACTAGTAATTGGTCTATCTTTGTCTAATCCATTATTTTGTATTAACTATTAAAAATCATATATAGAGTATGTTTGGTATATAATATTTTCTGTAAAAAAATATTCATATCCCGTTAAGTCATTATTATAATTAAATGATTATTTATTATATTCACTTAATATATATATATATATATATATATATATATATATATATATATATATATATATATATATATATATATATATATATATATATATATATATATATATATATATATATATATATATATATATATATATATATATATATATATATATATATATATATATATATATATATATATATATATATATATATATATATATATATATATATATATATATATATATATATATATTTCTTATTCTTGAATAATAAGACAACTTGCTTTCAAAACAAATATATTTTTCAAATAAATTAGGTAATTTAATATATCGATACTATTTTTTCAATATTAATAAATAAAATAATTAAATTGATTGGATTTTTTTAAATACATGAAAATATCCGAGAGTTTATAATAAGAGAAGTTATATATTTTAAAAGTTTTCTCTCTATTTTAAAATAAGTATTAATTACCTACGTTTTTCATATCTTAATGATCATTTTAATTAAATACTTTTGATTTTTATTTATTATCCTTTTATTTTAATAAGTATGGAAAACTAAAGTTTTGGTTAATTTGTATATATGGTTCGCTAATTACCATAAAGGTAATAGATATATAATAAATTGTAATTAAGAAAAGATTCACATTTTAATGACCTTTATGTTATATTTTTTATGAATAAAGAAAAAGAATCAATTAAAATGTATATAATAAAGTGTCTTTATTATATTTTTATAAAATATATAGTATTGGTTATTGTTATATTTTTCTTTTCTCATTTGATTTTTTTTGATATAAAATGATTTTGGATGATTAATATGCATTAATAATAATTAATGGTGTAATAAAAATGAAAATAACATATTAGATTTGTTAAGGAAATGAAATTAAGCATTACGAAGAAAAGTTACAATAAAATTTATAATTCTAATTTAAATTATTATTGAAAATTCTATTAAATATGAAAATTTAGTACGAATAAATGGTTTGTAAATAGAAATCTATTATTAAACACATCAAATATTTTTTTAAAATATTTATTATAAATCAATGAAAAATAAATTTTGGAAAACGTGATTCTAGGTTAAATCTTTTTTTTTGCAATTGAAATGAATTGAAAAATAAGTTAATTGAACATTTAAACCATTAATTTTATGGGATACATTTAAAATATTAATGAATTAATTCAATTTTATTTTAATTTTTAAAATTTGTTTTTGAATTAGAACATAATTTTTTTTGCCACTTCTATAGTAATTAATCCAATATGTTATTTATGTTTTCTCTTAGATAAACAAATATTATCAATCTATTAAAAGTAAAGTACCTGTAAATTCCAAGTCTAACCTTTTGATTAGATGTTATAATTTTTCTTATTCCAATGGTATAATAGACTAATCAACACTATGCTGTTACCATATTCATTTGACATTAAATATGGTTGATGTGGCACATCAAGAAATTTTGTTACATTTTATATTATTTTTATTCCAGTAATTACTTGAACGTTTCTGTTGCAACATTTATACTGACAGTGGAGTTTAAACAGCCAGCATAAGTATTTTGTTTTTGAAATGATAAACTCACGATTTACAACTCAAAAATTCTTTTCCCAAGATGCAAAAAGCCCTACATTTTTCGTTTCTCTTAACCTAGCAACTTATCATATTTCCCTTTCATTTCTTTCATTCTCTGCACAATTCATTTCTAATCACGCGTTCTTCTTTCACCTTATTCATTCATCACTATAACTTAATTTTCTTTCATTTATCGATCCTTCTCAACGCAGATAATTTTTCAATTTCTATTTCTATATTCTCAAGAAGGGAGAGAGAAGCAGGAATCAAACCAGACCCTGAGGTTGATGCTTTCATGAAGGCTATCGCATCATCAGGCCAAAAAACAAGTTTTGAAACTGATTATGTTCTCAAGGTTTGTACTTCTGATTCTATCATGATGTTTATGGTTTCAATTTTGTTGTTGAAAAGAGATGAAAGTTTGATGTTTTGTTGTTAAAAAGAGATGAAATCCCGATGTTTTGTTGTTTCGATTGTGTTATTGAAAAAGAGATGTAAGTGAAATTTATGAACATCAAATTAATTACTGTAAAATAGCCTACTAACTGTTTGATGAAATGTCTGTGTTGTTGTAGGGGTTTCAAATTTCCAGGAAATAAAGAAAATAATTATGACTTGACATGGAGTTATGAGAAGCAATATATTGAGAAATATATTGTGAAGCTTTAGATCTAACAATCTGGTACATTTAGTTTTTCGATATGCATTTTTGATGATTCTCCGATACTAATTTATGCGATGAAATTATATTCTTATTATTTCCCTATGTTTTTCTGTTATTGGAGTTATTAAGCTACTTTGCGGTTTTATATTTGGCCTGGAATGAGTTTTATCGTCAATAGTGAGGATAAATAATTTCATTCATGCTATTTTTTGTTGCAGATATTTAAATTTTACTGAAAAATGCTGGTATCTTTTCAGGTAAGCATGGTTATTGGTGATAGGGGTCTACTTACGTTTATACATGGAGCATGCACTATTACTTCTTGGTTTGTATTCTTTAAAAAAAAATTATTGTTTTTGGTTCAAGATATAGAATGGTAAAAGTAATTGAGGTTCTGCATATATTGCTCATGTTTAACCCTACATATTGCTTAACTTAGTATGAGAGAAGATTTGGCTTAGATACCACTAACAATGCTAAGAAATAGATGATTAAATATTTAAATGAAAGAATTAGCATGTGATACATAAATTCTTTTGTAGGTTGTCGATAATGGAAGTGGGTATTTCTTTGGAGAAGAAGAGCCAAACGTGCTATGGATTATTGTTTTGATTTTCTGATCAAGTTGCAACTTTTGAGATGGTGAAAAGATTGTTGTTTTACCATCGCACATCAAGTGTTCGATGAAATGCCCCAGCTGGATTTCTTCTTCTTCTTTCTTTTGGTAATGTGATCTCAAGAGTTCAATTCCCTAAAACTCTTCACAAAAAACCTTTTTATTCATCATCATCAAAATCTCTTACAATTTTGCTTTTCATGGAACCCTTTTTAAGTGTGATATTTTTGAAGCATACATCATATTTGTTTTCTTACATGATAACTGTTGTTGCATTTTGCAGCATTATAGATTGTTCCAGTTCAAGAAGTTTCGTTCTTTGTTGTCAGGAAAATAAAAGTCAGGTCAACTGACTCAATACTTATTTTCATGATGTATCCAAATGCCTTATTGATAGTTATCCTCATGTTGCATCATCACGATTCATACCAGAAGACCTTTGAGATGTATAATGCCCACATTCATCTTGAAAAATGATTTCAAACCAAGGTATTTTTTGATTCAGAAAGATTGAAACAATACATGATATGCCTCTAAATCTAAATACAACTATTTATTTGTATGAGATAGAATCCACGAGTATTATATATTTATGTTTATTTTAATTTTGAAAATTGCATTGCATTGCAGAGTTATTTGAAATTTGAGCAACCTTCTAAAATGTTAGCCCGGGTTATAATTCTATACGAGTGAATAAATATCCTTCTGCAGTTCTGGAGAAACAAAGGTTTACTAGAAAATTTCCTATGTGTAAAGCTGGTATCATTGACATACAGTGCTATTTAATTTTCATAATTACATTTGAAGAATTAGTAGCATTGAACTTTCATTCTTTGTTTTATTTTCCGTAGAAATCAACTGATAGTGGTATATGAAACATTAGAACTTAAAGATTATTGTCACAAATACAAGTCTATCTCAAATATTCATAATTCACATGTCATTTTTAAATTGTAGAATATATAAGTTCATACTCTATTTATAAAAATCTTTTGAAATTTTGTTGTCTTAAGGACAAATTGAGATGTCTATAGGCACAAAAATGAGATGTTTTCTCAAAGGGTCAAATTGTTTACTTATAAGAACAATATTAAATGACATGTGAATTTTTCTTGCAGGTTATTTTCTACATAGTGCTAAAGGGTCAAAGTGTGTGCTTAATTTAGGTAATATGGTTTAAATGAAAATGATTGACTAAATTAAAAAATAATTAGATGTTAAAGTGATTATAAAATAAACTGATAAGTAATAAAATAAAAGAATTTATTAATATATTTTTAGAGATTCTTAAGATTCATGTTGATATTTTACCTATTTGCTTTATGTTGAGGCACACTAGCATAATCATTTTATTGTTTGGTTATGACCCGAATGTTATTTATTTGTTTGTTGAAGTCTTTCATGTATTGGCATCCTATGAATCATATGAAATATATTTAATTTTTTTGTGTTGTTTTTGGTGATATTTTCAGGGCTGAAGATGTTGTCATTCGATACTTGAATCACAAAGCTGTTGGAAGAGATGTTCCAGAAGGTAGTTAAAAGATGCTTGCTCCATGACAGTCCAATTTAATTATGTGATTTTCTTTACAAGTTTCTTTGTTGGTGGATCACACAAAGGTCTTTGTTTATATGACTTATAACTTATTTTGCAGAATTGAAGTGGATTAAAGAAGAAATGGTTTCAGTAGAAAAAATTACACACTTCATACGCATATCCAGAAAATGGTCAACCACCTCATTTTCCTCCTTAACCTGAGGAGATTATTTTAACTCATGTTGAGAATGAAAACAATCATGGTCATGTTGAAGTTGTAAAAGACGTGGATAATGATGTACATGTTTGTGATGTTATGACAAACTGTTGAGGTTCAAGTTCTTGCCACTCCAGTTGTTTGGGTTGTCGGTAAACCAAATGAAAAAGTCGCGACACTCATGATTCAGACCACTTTTCATGGATACTTGGTATTTATCTTGCAAACTTCTACTTAAATTTATCTCTGTTTTGACAAACAACATAAACACTTATCATATGGTGATATATAACTTATTTCTATAACAAAAGATAAAAACAAAAGTCAGATTGTTTCTATATACGCCATAAGTTGTTTTTATAAACTATCTTGGAGAGCTTGTGGAAATAAGTTGAAAATCACTTATGGATATGTCATAAATTGTTTCCATAAACTTTGTCAAACAGTCTCTCGAGTGTTTATGTTAGTAGATAAGTTCAAATAATGGGAAGTTATATTATCATTAGTGGTAATCAACAATTGCTGCCAAAGAAACCCTATTAATTTCTACAAATTACTAATTTCAAGTTGTTTCTCAGGCAAGAATCAACAAACTCGCCATAGCCAGCATCATCATGCCACAACCGCTTATACCTCCATAATCTCTATCGTGTACCTCTCTTTCTCTTTCAAATTTGACTATTATTTTACAATTTTGATTTTCCAAATTATTTTCCCTTTTCATTTTTTCAACACATGAGTATAAGTTTTTCGTTTTTTTTATCGTTTATGAACATGAGTAGATTTTCCCTTATTGGTAGAACATTGTTTATTCATGAATTTGTTCGTTAGAAAGTCTACAAGATCTTACACTGAAATCACCGAGGAAGGAAAATGATTTGAATGTCAGTGAGAATTTTTGCTTGCTATGCACTCCAGATAGGAAGAAGTGTAAAGTTTAGTACGACAATGACACATTCATTGTCATTATGATCTGTTAATAGGAAGAAGTGAAAAGTTTAGCTCGACTGTCAAAGCGAAGTCGATGTCAAGTACAATACTTGGATAAAATTTGTTCCCGATATGATGTAGAGATGAAATCAGTTCTCGATATAACATACATATCATCTTAAGTCGCTCTAAATAATCACCTGACTCACTCTTTGAGTTGAGCTTACATTTTGATATGTGCTACAATTAGTTTTATCAATTTAAATGGCAGGTATATGCACGTAGATATGTAGACCACATGTTATAGTAAAATAATTTATCACATCTATGGACACATACTAATAAATTTACATGTTGTTTGCTACTATCCTATCACTCACTGTGAACATTTGTAGATTTGTAAGTGGATCTTTAGGTCGATTATGCTATGGAGGTAAGTTAAGAAGATCATGTCGTTAAAAGATTAGCTGTCTTGGAGGATATAATGCTGGTATAATTGTGAAAGCACGTGTTGGAAACATTGTTGAGTAGTGATTACATGATGGTGTGTTTTGTTGTATGTTCATTTTGTGACTATGTGTGTGATTGTTAAGCATAATGTATGTAAATCTCAATAAAAGCATCAAATTCTCAACACTGTTTGTTTTTGCAATATTAAAATGTATTTTGTGTATAAATACATTATAAGGACATTAGTATCACCACGTCCGGTAAACATCCAGTTACGACATCAAGATCTTTGGTTTATTTGAAAGGTGAAAAGCCTCCATTGAGATATTCATGTAACTTAATGTTGATTTCTAGAAGCTTCCGATATGAAGCCATTGCGTACGATGATGTCGAGGCTTTAGTCATATCAACACTTAGTCGAAGGCAAGCTATTCATGTAAGGCTACCAATTTGATGTGTCATAATTAATTACTATATTCGAAATTCAATATATGTTGAGTGACTATATGATTAATAAAAAATATTTTTTACTTTTTTCAATCAAAATTAAGTGTTGTCTTTCCATATCTATTTTAATACAAATATAATTGGAATACACTGACGATATAAAGAAATTTTACACCGTCAGTTAATCACAACTGTTGATTTGTTTAAAATGTTTGACATTTGTTTTAATTTTTTTTAAAGTAATAAAGTTGAGTGATCATGATATGTTGGTGTAAAAAAATTTACACTGACAGTGCATAACAATTAAACTCTTTTAATATTTATTTCGAGATAAATCAACTCCTTATCAAAAATGAATGTTTTTGCATTATCTACAATTTAAAAGTAATAAAATAAATTTAGTTTACTTAATTAAATTTTATTGAACCATTAAATTGCATGTATAGATCCACGGGTAGATGTGAACGTCTCTATGAGATACTGATTATAGACTGTTCATTTTAATGTTTATCTTTTAAATTCATTGTTGTTTCATATTAATTCACTATAGAATTCATTTTTGACTAAATTGTAGAATCTTTTTAACATTAAAGACTTAATATAAAGACTTAATAGTTTCTTGGTCAAGTATATTAATCTAATATTTTTTTTATTTCTATTTTTATTCTTTAATGTTGTGTACAAGGAAGTCTTTCAAGCACTTTGATAGTTGGTAAACTTTATATCTTATACTTTACGATTCAAATTAAAAATCTATTTTGAATTAAAATATATAGTATGTACATTTTCCATGTATTTCAAGAAGTATATAATTTTTTCTATTTGTTCATGCAGACGTGATTTGTTGATAGGACCGACGCTTGCTACAAATATGAAGTTAAATGCCAATATGGTTTACATGAGACATATACTCAACTGAAAACATGGTAACATACTTAATAATTTAATAATCTATAAATGTAATGTGAATCCAGACGAGACCCGTGCGATAACACGGGTTTGTTACTAGTATACTTAATAAAATGATAGTTATTTTGGGACGGAGTAAATATATAATATTATGACATGATACAAGAAAAAATAAAATTGAATTGAAAAGATATTATATATTTTTTTATGATAAAATGTTAACATTTATATTAAAAAATTGATACAAATATTTGTTTTTATTAAAAACCATGAGACAATAATGATTGGTGAATACAAAAATTTCTTATGAAAACATAAATTTGTAATTCTTTTTATATTTCATATATATTTTTAACCATCAATATATTATAAATTTTTTATATATACTAACAAAGACATTGTAAATTATAAGTAGTCCTAAAATATTATTTTTTTACTTAGAAAAGTTTTAACCCGCTCGCACGGGTCTAAATACTAGTTAATTTTATTTAAAGACAAATCCTTTATAATAATTGATATTTACACAAGAAAACCTCTTCAATAGTCTATATATATGGGACACATAACACATAAACGGTAGCGATAACAGGAAATAACAAGCGTTGGTTTAAGCACCAAACCATCTTCCAATGCCTCAAAAATTCTCTTAGAGGATGCATCCCTATCCCTTTGTTACACGATCCTCCTTTCTGAAACTCGGGAGAAGGGAAACAAGTGTAGTTATATTTCTCCGGATCACGGCACCTTGCACTTCCCCTGGATGAACAAAGGGACACTCGGTCTATTCATGAGAATAAGTCTTTAAACAAGGTATCACTTTGAAACTAAACATTCCAGATTCAACAACTTGATTTGCGGTGGATCAACAACTTGTTGCTTCCCCATTTGAAAGCCTGCTTTCTTAAGGCAACAATCACTAACATCACCATCACCATCATCAAGTATTGCTTGTAGCGTCATATTCCTTGAAGTGAAATAGATTATATCATTATCCTTTTGGCTATGTGTTTCCTCATCCTTTTGACTTTGCATTTTCGACAGCATCTTTGAAAGCACTTACATCATTTTTGGCTGAAAACTCATGAAAATTTTTATGATCCATAATCAAACGAGTTTGAGAGGTTTTTTTTTTCAAAACTATTTGAGAGGGTTTTCTACTCAATTTTATTTTTTATCACAGTTAATTTTCCTGCTTTATATTTGACCCGATTTGGATGAATATGATTTAGCTAGTAATTTTACTTATTCGTTGTCTAACTTTTATGTGTTATTTGGCTTATTTGGATGAATTTGATCTTATAAACATGATTAATTTTGTCATCAAATTGGATACTATCCATATCAATTGTTTCCCAAGTTAGAGGTGTTAGTGGTTTTGTGACTAAAAAGTTACAGTGTGGTGCAATGAAATAATATGAATGGGCGGAATTCTCGTTTGGTTTTTCTTGTTAAATATTTTACTTTGGTCAAGTTTTCTATATAATATTTAATTGAGATTATTTTGATTTGTTTGCAGCATAAGTTTCTTCTAAATTTACTACTACAATACATAATGATTCCCATTTGACGCATTTTCTTTGTCACTAGTCACAAATGATGAATTTTATTTAACACATTTATCGCAATGAAATTTATTATTTAAAAAATTCTTTTTTTGTCATTTAATAGCTTTTATTATAATGATTTTTTAATAGAAATCGAATGTTTATCCATTTTACTTTTATAATTAATTTAATTCCATTTAATACAATGAATGATCCATTTTTTCATTAATAGAGAGATTATATTTTGTATAGCATTTTTTCATGTATAGTATTTTCTAATAAGTAAGTGATATTAGAATGAACTTTTTTTTATTCATATGTTCGAAGTAAACAAAATACTATACAATATTTTTGTAAAACCCGTTTCTTTCCGTGGTCATGTTTTCTATAACATATTGAATTGAGATTATTTTGATTTGTTTACAACATAAATTTATTCCAAATTTACTACTATAATACATAATCATTCTCAATTGAGGCACTCTTTCCCAGAGCCACAAATGAGGAATATTATTTAATGTATTTATGACCACGAAATTGATTATTTAAAGAGATTAATTACTATGTATTGTCAATATAAAATTCTTTATATAATCATTGAATCACAATCATTCTTTAATATTATTTTATAAATAACAAAAATAAAAATAAAATTCAATAAATATTTAAGACAGCTATTCACTAGAAGTGTAACACTGCTTTACGCTTTCTGTGCATAGTATTTTTTATTATAATCAATTTTTTTATAGAGATTTGCACATGTTCTGGTGAGATATTTTTTTTAATAGTTTGTTGGATCTAAATTGAGTGTTTATCCATTTTAGTTTTGTAATTAATGGTTATTTAGTTTAATTATATTGAGTAGAAAACCCTCTCAGATAGTTTTGAGAAAAAAAAACTCTGAAACTTGTTTGATTATGGATCATGAAAATTTTCATAGTGTTTAGCCAAAGAAGATGTAATAGCTTTCAAAGATGCTGTCGAAAAAGAGGATTGTGATTTTGATGAAATAGAGTTATGGTATGGAAGAAATATTGGTAACCGGCCTAGTGACTAGATTGTTTATTTTAATCCAAAGAATATGACACTACAAGCATTACTGGATGATGGTGACGGTGATGTTAGTGACTTTTACCTTAAGAAACCAGATTTTCAAATGGGATAGCAACAAGGTGTTGATCCACGCAAATCAATAAGAACCTACCAGACATAAGAATGAGATCCATAGCACAGGTGAATTTAGAATGTTTAGTTTCAAAGTGATACCTTGTTTAAGGACTTATTCTCATGAATGGACCGAGTGTCCCTTTGTTCATCCGGTGGAAGTGCAAGGCGCCGTGATCCGAAGAAATATAACTACACCTGTTTCCCTTATCCCTAGTTTTAGAAATGAAGATCGTGCATCCTCTGAGAGAATTTTTGAGGCATTGAAAGATGGTTTGGTGCTTAAACCAACACAAGTTATTTCCTGTTATCTCTACCGTTTATGTGTCATGCTTATTGGAGTTTCATTCTTCCATTGCTGAGAGCCTTCCAAGGTTGGAACATCGTCTAAAACCACAACAAAAATCTCTCAACTTTTTGGTCGTTGGAGATTGGGGAAGAAAAGGAAACTACAATCAATATCTTGTCGCTCATCAGGTAATTAATTAATTCCCTTTGTGTTTTTCATTATAAAATTATGAAACTTAGTTGAATGCATACAAATAAAGCATAATTGTATAGTTTTCATGGGAAATTATGTGATTATATTGCTGATGAAGATATTGCAGTTGGCCTAGATGGTTGGATCTTCATAGATTATGTGTGAAATCATCACAAATCCATTGACTTCCAAAATTATTCTTCCATATAAGTTATACAATTTTACCGTACATGTTCTGTTTAAGGTATTATATGATGATGGAGAAGTAGAAAAAGTTGTTATGGAAAAGGAATGTTGAGAGCTTATGATTTGAACCTTCAGATTTGATTTGGTATTGCATTGAACTTTCCTTTATTGGAAATTATAATTGATTTATTTCTTCATATGACTTAGTTTGTTTCATGGATAATGATAACATAAAAACTTAATCTATTTGAAGCAAGGAACCAGCATGTTGGCTCTTCATTTCACTAGATTCTGCAACATTTTTGTTGGTATGTGCTTCCTGATGCTTTTTGAGACTGAAGAATCAAGTGTCTGCAGCTACATGTAGAAATTAAATTCTATTTTTTCTTAAGTTATTATTGAAGAATCAAGCGTCCGCAAGAAAATTACTTGTAATGCACCCTACAATTTTGCATCATACTATTTTGCATTTGTTTATAGATTTCTCGTGTTAGTATAATTTAAAATATTCTTGTATTGCATGTATTTATTGAAAAACATATAAATTATTATTTTAATATATAGATATTTAATTTATTGTATGTTAAATTTGTATATATTTATAGATATTTTATCATATGAAAAAGAGACAATTAATCATATTCGGTAATTTTGAGTTCAAAGTTTTTTGCAAATATTATGAGTTGGTTGAATATTTTGTTGATAATATTATGGCTTCTTTGTACAAAAATATGTACAAAAATATGATTTTGTATACTTTTTGGTGAATATAAGAAATATTAAGACTTAGTACATGAAATATTATGACTCAATACATGAAATATGATTTTTATGTGTATGACTTTATAATATTTGAAATATTATAACTTCTTAGTACATGAAATATGAAGAAATGTTATAACTAAAATAACGTGTAATGTAGAATATGAAATAGGGAGTAAATATAATTAAATATAATATAATTTCATATAAAAATCAATTCAACAGCAAAATAATTAAATTGGTCCACTTCCATAGCATTAAGGCCTCAACAACAACAAAACTCCACAAAAATATGTGGTCCTACATAAGTATAAAGGTAAGATACTTAACAAATAAAACAATGCAAAAACATAGCAAATTCTCAAATCCCGTGTTACGTTCTAAAATTCGATCAGGTAACAATCACTCCAAGCACTACTTCGATAACTAATTATCTATACTCTCGAGGAGCACAAACACAACCATAAAAAATGGATGAGAATTAAATTCAATTATTTATTATCACGCTAATGGTTTTACTACATATAATATTCATTTCATTATTTATTAGCATTTGTTTATTTTATACAACAATTAATTTAAATTAATCAAGATACAAATATATTTTTTTATTTTCATGCACTTGCACATTAAAAATATAGTTTTTATTTTTACGTGTCTAGATGCTAGTTTTAAATTAAAAAGAAAAATTTTCAATTTTAAATTTAAATGAAGATTTCACTTAAAATTTTGTATTATCAACTTGCATGTTTGTAGTCTATATTAGAGATGGTTTTACTAATTAGATTAAGTCGTTTAACGCGTTGAATTATTTTGTTTACCTTATTGTTTTAAAAGTGTGAGTTGATTTTTCAACTCGTAACTAGTAATTGGTCTATCTTGTTTAATCCATTATTTTGTAATAACTATTAAAAATCATATATAGAATATATTTGGTATATAATATTTTCTGTAAAACAATATCCATATCCCCTTAAGTCATTATTATATTTAAATGATTATTTATTATATTCAATTAATATATATAAAAATTTCTTATTCTTGATTAATAACACAACTTGCTTTCAAAACGAATATATTTTTCAAATAAATTAGGTAATTTAATATATCGATCATATTTTTTCAATATTAATAAATAAAATAATTAAATGGATTAAACTTATTATAATAGATGAAAATATCCGAGAGTTTATAAAAAGAGCAGATATATATTTTAAAAGTTTATATTTTAAAAGTTTTCTCTCTATTTTAAAATAAGTATTAATTACCTATGTTTTTCATATCTTAATGATCATTTTAATTGAATACTTTTGATTTTTATCTATTATCCTTTTATTTTTAATAAGTATGGAAAACTAAAGTTTTGGTTAATTTGTATATATGTTTCGCAAATTATCATAAAGGTAATAGATATATAATAAATTGTAATTAAGAAAAGATTCACATTTTAATGACATTTATGTTATATTTTTTATGAATAAAGAAAAATAATTGGTTAAAATGTATATAATAAAGTGTTCTTTATTATATTTTTTATAAAATATATAGTATTGGTTATTCTTATATTTTTCTTTTCTCTTTTGAATTTTTTTGATATAAAAATTATTTTGCATGATTAATATGCATTAATAATGATTAATGGTGTAATAAAAATGAAAATAAAATATTAGATTTGTTAAGGAAATGAAATTAGCATTACGAAGAAAAAGTTACAATAAAATTTATAATTCTAATTTAAATTATAATTGGAAATTCTATTAAATATGAAAATTTAGTATGAATAAATGGTTTGTAAATAGAAATCTATTATTAAACACATCAAATATTTTTATAAATATTTATTATAAATTAATGAAAAATAAAATTTTGAAAACGTGATTCTAGGTTAAATCGTTTTTTTTTCAATTGAAATGAATTGAAAAATAAGTTAATTGAATACATTTAAACCATTAATTTTACAGGATACATTTAAAATATTAATGAATTAATTAAATTTTATTTTTATTTTTAAAATTTGTTTTTGAATTAGAACATAATTTTTTTGCCACTTCTATAGTAATTAATCCAATATGTTAGGTATGTTTTCTCTTAGATAAACAAATATTATATACTTAATAAAATGAAAGTTATTTTGAGACGGAGTAAATATATAATATTATGGCATGATACAAGAAAAAATAAAATTGACTTGAAAAGATATTATTTTTTTTATGATAAAATGTTAACATTTATATTAAAAACTTGATACAAATATTTGTTTTTACTAAAAACCATGAGACAATTATGATCGGTGAATACACAAATTTCTTATGACAACAAAAATTTGTTATTCTTTTTATATTTTATATACATTTTTAACCATCAATATATTATAAATTTTTTTATATATACTAACAAAGACATTGTAAATTATAAGTAGTTCTAAAATATTAATTTTTTACTTAGAAAAGTTGTTACCCCGCTCGCACGGGTCTAAATACTAGTTAATTTTATTTAAAGACAGATCCTTTATAATAATTGATATTTACACAAGAAAACCTCTTCAATAGTCTATATATATATGGGACACGTAACACATAAACGGTAGCGATAACAGGAAATAACAAGCGTTGGTTTAAGCACCAAACCATCTTCTAATGCCTCAAAAATTCTCTTAGAGGATGCATCCCTATCCCTTTGTTACACGATCCTCCTTTCTGAAACTCGGGAGAAGGGAAACAAGTGTAGTTATATTTCTCTGGATCACGACGCCTTGCACTTCCCCTGAATGAACAAAGGGACACTCGGTTTATTCATGAGAATAAGTCTATAAACAAGGTATAACTCATTTGTATTATAGATCTCATTCTTTATGTCTGGTAGGGTCTTCTTGATTTGCAGTGGATCCACACCTTGTTGCTTCCCCATTTGAAAGTCTGTTTTCTCAAGGCAACAATCACTAACATCGCCATCACCATCATCTAGTATTGCTGGTAGCGTCATATTCCTTGAAGTGAATTAGATTATATCATTATCCTTTTGGCTGTGTGTTTCCTCATCCTTTCGACTTTGCATTTTCCACATCATCTTTGAAAGCACTTACATCTTTTTTGGCTGAAAACTCATGTAAATTTTCATGATCCAGAATCAAACGAGTTTGAGAGGTTTTTTTTTTCAAAACTATTTGAGAGGGTTTTCTACTCAATTTTATTTTTTATCACAGTTAATTTTCCTGCTTTATATTACATAGAATTTGACCCGATTTGGATGAATATGATTTGGCTAGTAATTTTACTTATTCGTTGTCTAACTTTGATGCGTTATTTGGCTTATTTGGATGAATATGATCTTATAAACACGATTAATTTTTTCATCAAATTGAATACTATCCATATCAATTGTTTCCCAAGTTAGAGGTGTTAGTGGTTTTGTGACAAAAAGTTACACTGTGGTGCAATGAAATGATTTGCATTGGCGGAATTCTCGTTAGGGTTTTCTTGTTAAATACTTTAATTTGGTCAAGTTTTCTATATAATATTTAATTGAGATTATTTTGATTTGTTTGCAGTATAAGTTTCTTCTAAATTTACTACTACAATACATAATGATTCCCATTTGACGCATTTTCTTTGTCACCAGTCACAAATGATGAATTTTATTTAACACATTTATCACAATGAAATTGATTATTTAAAAAATTCTTTTTTTCTTCATTTAATAGCTTTTATTATAATGATTTTTTAATAGAGATTTGCACATGTTGTGATTAGAATTATTTTTATTTTTAACCGTTTCTTGGATCTAAATTGAATGTTTATCCATTCTTGTGATGAGATTATTTTGATTTGTTTATCGCATAAATTTCTTCCAAATTTACTACTATAATACATAATCATTCTCAATTGAGGCACTCTTTCACATAGCCACAAATGAGGAATATTATTAAATGCATTTATGTCAACGAAATTGATTATTTAATGAGATTAATTACTATGTATTGTAAATATAAAATTCTTTACACAATCATTGCATCACAACCTATCATAAATATTATTTTATAAATAATAAAAATAAAAATAAATTTCAATAAATATTTAAGACCGCGATTCACTAGAAGTGTAACACTGCTTTACACTTTCTGCGCATAATATTTTTTATTATAACGAATTTTTTTATAGAGATTTGACATGTTCTGGTGAGATATATTGTTTTTTAATAGTATGTTGGATCTAAATTGAGTGTTTATCCATTTTAATTTTGTAATTAATGGTTATTTAGTTTAATTATATTGAGTAGAAAACCCTCTCAAATAGTTTTGAAAAAAAAAACTCTGAAACTTGTTTGATTATGGATCATGAAAAATTTCATAGTGTTTAGCCAAGGATGATGTAATAGCTTTCAAAGATGCTTTCGAAAAAGAGGATTATGATGTTGATGAAATAGAGTTATGGTATGGAATAAATATTGGTAATCGGCCTAGTGACTTGATTGTCTATTTTAGTTCAAAGAATATGACACAACAAGCATTACTGGATGATGGTGATGGCGATGTTAGTGACTGTTGCCTTAAGAAACTAGACTTTCAAATGGGGGAAGAAACAAGGTGTTGATCCACGCAAATCAATAAGAACCTACCAGACATAAGAATGAGATCTATAGTACAGATGAATTTAGAATGTTTAGTTTCAAAGTGATACCTTGTTTAAGGACTTATTCTCATGAATGGACCGAGTGTCCTTTTGTCCATCCGGTGGAAGTGCAAGGCGCCGTGATCCGAAGAAATATAACTACACCTATTTCCCTTATCTCGAGTTTTAGAAATGAAGATCGTGCATCCTCTGACAGAATTTTTGAGGCATTGAAAGATGATTTGGTGCTTAAACCAATGCAAGTTATTTCCTGTTATCTCTACCGTTTCTGTGTCATGCTTATTGGAGTTCCATTCTTCCAATGCTGAGAGCCTTCCAAGGTTAGAACATTGTCTAAAACCACAACAAAAATCTCTCAACTTTTTGGTAGTTGGAGATTGGGGAAGAAAAGGAAACGACAATCAATCTCTTGCCGCTCATCAGGTAATTAATTAATTCCCTTTTTGTTTTTCATTAGAAAATTACGAAACTTAGTTGAATGCATACACATAAAGCATAATTGTATAGTTTTCATGGAAAATTATGTGATTATAGTGCTGATGAAGATATTGCAGTTGGCCTAGATAGTTGGATCTTAATAGATTATGTGTGAAATCATCACAAATCCATTGACTTCCAAAATTATTCTTCCATATAAGTTATACAATTTTACAGTACAGATTTTGTTTAAGGTATTATATAATGATGGAGAAGTGGAAAAAGTTATTATGGAAAAGGAATGTTGAGAGCTTATGATTTAAACCTTCAGATTTGATTTGGTATTGCATTGAACTTTGTTTTATTGGAAATTATAATTGATTTATTTCTTCATATGACTTAGTTTGTTTCATGGATAATGATAACATAAAAACTTAATCTATTTGAAGCAAGGAACCTGCATGTTGGCTCTTCATTTCACTAGATTATGAAACATTTTTGTTGGTATGTGCTTCATGATGCTTTTCGAAACTGAAGAATCAAGTGTTTGCAGCTACATGTAGAAATTAAATTTTATTTTTTCTTAAGTTATTATTGAAGAATCAAGCGTCTACAAGAAAATTACTTGTACTGCACCAAACAATTTTGCATTTGTTTATAGATTTCTCGTATTAGTATAATTTAAAATATTTTTGTATTGCATGTATTTTTTGAAAAACATATAAATAATTATTTTAATATATATATATATATTTAATTTATTGTATGTTAAATTTGTAGATATTTACAAATATTTCATCATATGAAAAAGAGACAATTAATCATGTTCGGTAATTTTGAGTTCGAATTTTTTTGCAAATATTATGAGTTGGTTGAATATTTTGTTGATAATATTATGACTTCTTAGTACAAAAATATGTACAAAAATATGATTTTGTATACTTTTTAGTGAATATAAGAAATATTATGACTTAGTACATGAAATATTATGACTCAGTACATGAAATATAATTTTTATGTGTATGACTTTATAATATTTGAAATATTATAACTTCATAGTACATGAAATATGAAGAAATGTTATAACTAAAATAACGTGTAATGTAGAATATGAAATAGGGAGTAAATATAACTAAATATAATATAATTTCATATAAAAATCAATTCAACAGCGAAATAATTAAATTGATCCACTTACATAGCATTAAGGCCTCAACAACAACAAAACTCCACAAAAATATGTGGTCCAACATAAGTATAAAGGTAAGATACTTAACAAATAACACAATGCAAAAACATAGCGAATTCTCAAATCCCGTGTTACGTTCTAAAATTCGATCAGGTAACAATCACTCCAAGCACTACTCTGATAACTAATTATCTATACTCCCAAGGAGCACAAACACAACCATAAAAAATGGATGAGAATTACATTCAATTATTTATTATCACGCTAATTGTTTTACTACATATAATATGCATTTCATTTTATTTACGTGTCTAGATGCTAGTTTTAAATTAAAAAGAAAAATTTTAAATTTTAAATTTAAATGAAGGTTTCACTTAAAATTTTGTATTATCTACTTGCATGTTTGTAGTCTATATTAGAGATGGTTTTACTAATTGGATTAAGTCGTTTAACCCGTTGAATTATTTTATTTAACTTATTGTTTTTAATAGTGAGTTGATTTTTCAACTCGTAACTAGTAATTGGTCTATCTTTGTCTAATCCATTATTTTGTATTAACTATTAAAAATCATATATAGAGTATGTTTGGTATATAATATTTTCTGTAAAAAAATATTCATATCCCCTTAAGTCATTATTATAATTAAATGATTATTTATTATATTCACTTAATATATATATATATATATATATATATATATATATATATATATATATATATATATATATATATATATATATATATATATATATATATATATATATATATATATATATATATATATATATATAAATTTCTTATTCTTGAATAATAAGACAACTTGCTTTCAAAACAAATATATTTTTCAAATAAATTAGGTAATTTAATATATCGATACTATTTTTTCAATATTAATAAATAAAATAATTAAATTGATTGGATTTTTTTAAATACATGAAAATATCCGAGAGTTTATAATAAGAGAAGTTATATATTTTAAAAGTTTTCTCTCTATTTTAAAATAAGTATTAATTACCTACGTTTTTCATATCTTAATGATCATTTTAATTAAATACTTTTGATTTTTATTTATTATCCTTTTATTTTAATAAATATGGAAAACTAAAGTTTTGGTTAATTTGTATATATGGTTCGCTAACTACCATAAAGGTAATAGATGTATAATAAATTGTAATTAAGAAAAGATTCACATTTTAATGACATTTATGTTATATTTTTTATGAATAAAGAAAAAGAATCAATTAAAATGTATATAATAAAGTGTCTTTATTATATTTTTATAAAATATATAGTATTGGTTATTGTTATATTTTTCTTTTCTCATTTGATTTTTTTTGATATAAAATGATTTTGGATGATTAATATGTATTAATAATAATTAATGGTGTAATAAAAATGAAAATAACATATTAGATTTGTTAAGGAAATGAAATTAAGCATTACGAAGAAAAGTTACAATAAAATTTATAATTCTAATTTAAATTATTATTGAAAATTCTATTAAATATGAAAATTTAGTACGAATAAATGGTTTGTAAATAGAAATCTATTATTAAACACATCAAATATTTTTTTAAAATATTTATTATAAATCAATGAAAAATAAATTTTGGAAAACGTGATTCTAGGTTAAATCTTTTTTTTTGCAATTGAAATGAATTGAAAAATAAGTTAATTGAACATTTAAACCATTAATTTTACGGGATACATTTAAAATATTAATGAATTAATTCAATTTTATTTTAATTTTTAAAATTTGTTTTTGAATTAGAACATAATTTTTTTTGCCACTTCTATAGTAATTAATCCAATATGTTATTTATGTTTTCTCTTAGATAAATAAATATTATCAATCTATTAAAAGTAAAGTACCTGGAAATTCCAAGTCTAACCTTTTGATTAGATGTTATAATTTTTCTTATTCCAAGGGTATAATAGACTAATCAACACTATGCTGTTACCATATTCATTTGACATTAAATATGGTTGATGTGGCACATCAAGAAATTTTGTTACATTTTATATTATTTTTATTCCATTAATTACTTGAACGTTTCTGTTGCAACATTTATACTGACAGTGGAGTTTAAACAGCCAGCATAAGTATTTTGTTTTTGAAATGATAAACTCACGATTTACAACTCAAAAATTCTTTTCCCAAGATGCAAAAAGCCCTACATTTTTCGTTTCTCTTAACCTAGCAACTTATCATATTTCCCTTTCATTTCTTTCATTCTCTGCACAATTCATTTCTAATCACGCGTTCTTCTTTCACCTTATTCATTCATCACTATAACTTAATTTTCTTTCATTTATCGATCCTTCTCAACGCAGATAATTTTTCAATTTCTATTTCTATATTCTCAAGAAGGGAGAGAGAAGCAGGAATCAAACCAGACCCTGAGGTTGATGCTTTCATGAAGGCTATCGCATCATCAGGCCAAAAAACAAGTTTTGAAACTGATTATGTTCTCAAGGTTTGTACTTCTGATTCTATCATGATGTTTATGGTTTCAATTTTGTTGTTGAAAAGAGATGAAAGTTTGATGTTTTGTTGTTAAAAAGAGATGAAATCCCGATGTTTTGTTGTTTCGATTGTGTTATTGAAAAAGAGATGTAAGTGAAATTTATGAACATCAAATTAATTACTGTAAAATAGCCTACTAACTGTTTGATGAAATGTCTGTGTTGTTGTAGGGGTTTCAAATTTCCAGGAAATAAAGAAAATAATTATGACTTGACATGGAGTTATGAGAAGCAATATATTGAGAAATATATTGTGAAGCTTTAGATCTAACAATCTGGTACATTTAGTTTTTCGATATGCATTTTTGATGATTCTCCGATACTAATTTATGCGATGAAATTATATTCTTATTATTTCCCTATGTTTTTCTGTTATTGGAGTTATTAAGCTACTTTGCGGTTTTATATTTGGCCTGGAATGAGTTTTATCGTCAATAGTGAGGATAAATAATTTCATTCATGCTATTTTTTGTTGCAGATATTTAAATTTTACTGAAAAATGCTGGTATCTTTTCAGGTAAGCATGGTTATTGGTGATAGGGGTCTACTTACGTTTATACATGGAGCATGCACTATTACTTCTTGGTTTGTATTCTTTAAAAAAAATTATTGTTTTTGGTTCAAGATATAGAATGGTAAAAGTAATTGAGGTTCTGCATATATTGCTCATGTTTAACCCTACATATTGCTTAACTTAGTATGAGAGAAGATTTGGCTTAGATACCACTAACAATGCTAAGAAATAGATGATTAAATATTTAAATGAAAGAATTAGCATGTGATACATAAATTCTTTTGTAGGTTGTCGATAATGGAAGTGGGTATTTCTTTGGAGAAGAAGAGCCAAACGTGCTATGGATTATTGTTTTGATTTTCTGATCAAGTTGCAACTTTTGAGCTGGTGAAAAGATTGTTGTTTTACCGTCGCACATCAAGTGTTCGATGAAATGCCCCAGCTGGATTTCTTCTTCTTCTTTCTTTTGGTAATGTGATCTCAAGAGTTCAATTCCCTAAAACTCTTCACAAAAAACCTTTTTATTCATCATCATCAAAATCTCTTACAATTTTGCTTTTCATGGAACCCTTTTTAAGTGTGATATATTTGAAGCATACATCATATTTGTTTTCTTACATGATAACTGTTGTTGCATTTTGCAGCATTATAGATTGTTCCAGTTCAAGAAGTTTCGTTCTTTGTTGTCAGGAAAATAAAAGTCAGGTCAACTGACTCAATACTTATTTTCATGATGTATCCAAATGCCTTATTGATAGTTATCCTCATGTTGCATCATCACGATTCATACCAGAATACCTTTGAGATGTATAATGCCCACATTCATCTTGAAAAATGATTTCAAACCAAGGTATTTTTTGATTCAGAAAGATTGAAACAATACATGATATGCCTCTAAATCTAAATACAACTATTTATTTGTATGAGATAGAATCCACGAGTATTATATATTTATGTTTATTTTAATTTTGAAAATTGCATTGCATTGCAGAGTTATTTGAAATTTGAGCAACCTTCTAAAATGTTAGCCCGTGTTATAATTCTATACGAGTGAATAAATATCCTTCTGCAGTTCTGGAGAAACAAAGGTTTACTAGAAAATTTCCTATGTGTAAAGCTGGTATCATTGACATACAGTGCTATTTAATTTTCATAATTACATTTGAAGAATTAGTAGCATTGAACTTTCATTCTTTGTTTTATTTTCCGTAGCAATCAACTGATAGTGGTATATGAAACATTAGAACTTAAAGATTGTTGTCACAAATACAAGTCTATCTCAAATATTCATAATTCACATGTCATTTTTAAATTGTAGAATATATAAGTTCATACTCTATTTATAAAAATCATTTGAAATTTTGTTGTCTTAAGGACAAATTGAGATGTCTATAGGCACAAAAATGAGATGTTTTCTCAAAGGGTCAAATTGTTTACTTATAAGAACAATATTAAATGACATGTGAATTTTTCTTGCAGGTTATTTTCTACATAGTGCTAAAGGGTCAAAGTGTGTGCTTAATTTAGGTAATATGGTTTAAATGAAAATGATTGACTAAATTAAAAAATAATTAGATGTTAAAGTGATTATAAAATAAACTGATAAGTAATAAAATAAAAGAATTTATTAATATATTTTTAGAGATTCTTAAGATTCATGTTGATATTTTACCTATTTGCTTTATGTTGAGGCACACTAGCATAATCATTTTATTGTTTGGTTATGACCCGAATGTTATTTATTTGTTTGTTGAAGTCTTTCATGTATTGGCATCCTATGAATCATATGAAATATATTTAATTTTTTTGTGTTGTTTTTGGTGATATTTTCAGGGCTGAAGATGTTGTCATTCGATACTTGAATCACAAAGCTGTTGGAAGAGATGTTCCAGAAGGTAGTTAAAAGATGCTTGCTCCATGACAGTCCAATTTAATTATGTGATTTTCTTTACAAGTCTCTTTGTTGGTGGGTCATACAAAGGTCTTTGTTTATATGACTTATAACTTATTTTGCAGAATTGAAGTGGATTAAAGAAGAAATGGTTTCAGTAGAAAAAATTACACACTTCATACGCATATCCAGAAAATGGTCAACCACCTCATTTTCCTCCTTAACCTGAGGAGATTATTTTAACTCATGTTGAGAATGAAAACAATCATGGTCATGTTGAAGTTGTAAAAGACGTGGATAATGATGTACATGTTTGTGATGTTATGACAAACTGTTGAGGTTCAAGTTCTTGCCACTCCAGTTGTTTGGGTTGTCGGTAAACCAAATGAAAAAGTCGCGACACTCATGATTCAGACCACTTTTCATGGATACTTGGTATTTATCTTGCAAACTTCTACTTAAATTTATCTCTGTTTTGACAAACAACATAAACACTTATCATATGGTGATATATAATTTATTTCTATAACAAAAGATAAAAACAAAAGTCAGATTGTTTCTATATACGCCATAAGTTGTTTTTATAAACTATCTTGGAGAGCTTGTGGAAATAAGTTGAAAATCACTTATGGATATGTCATAAATTGTTTCCATAAACTTTGTCAAACAGTCTCTCGAGTGTTTATGTTAGTAGATAAGTTCAAATAATGGGAAGTTATATTATCATTACTGGTAATCAACAATTGTTGCCAAAGAAACCCTATTAATTTCTACAAATTACTAATTTCAAGTTGTTTCTCAGGCAAGAATCAACAAACTCGCCATAGCCAGCATCATCATGCCACAACCGCTTATACCTCCATAATCTCTATCGTGTACCTCTCTTTCTCTTTCAAATTTGACTATTATTTTACAATTTTTATTTTCCAAATTATTTTCCCTTTTCATTTTTTCAACACATGAGTATAAGTTTTTCGTTTTTTTTATCGTTTATGAACATGAGTAGATTTTCCCTTATTGGTAGAACATTGTTTATTCATGAATTTGTTCGTTAGAAAGTCTACAAGATCTTACACTGAAATCACCGAGGAAGGAAAATGATTTGAATGTCAGTGAGAATTTTTGCTTGCTATGCACTCCAGATAGGAAGAAGTGTAAAGTTTAGTACGACAATGACACATTCATTGTCATTATGATCTGTTAATAGGAAGAAGTGAAAAGTTTAGCTCGACTGTCAAAGCGAAGTCGATGTCAAGTACAATACTTGGATAAAATTTGTTCCCGATATGATGTAGAGATGAAATCAGTTCTCGATATAACATACATATCATCTTAAGTCGCTCTAAATAATCACCTGACTCACTCTTTGAGTTGAGCTTACATTTTGATATGTGTTACAATTAGTTTTATCAATTTAAATGGCAGGTATATGCACGTAGATATGTAGACCACATGTTATAGTAAAATAATTTATCACATATATGGACACATAATAATAAATTTACATGTTGTTTGCTACTATCCTATCACTCACTGTGAACATTTGTAGATTTGTAAGTGGATCTTTAGGTCGATTATGCTATGGAGGTAAGTTAAGAAGATCATGTCGTTAAAAGATTAGCTGTCTTGGAGGATATAATGCTGGTATAATTGTGAAAGCACGTGTTGGAAACATTGTTGAGTAGTGATTACATGATGGTGTGTTTTGTTGTATGTTCATTTTGTGACTATGTGTGTGATTGTTAAGCATAATGTATGTAAATCTCAATAAAAGCATCAAATTCTCAACACTGTTTGTTTTTGCAATATTAAAATGTATTTTGTGTATAAATACATTATAAGGACATTAGTATCACCACGTCCGGTAAACATCCAGTTACGACATCAAGATCTTTGGTTTATTTGAAAGGTGAAAAGCCTCCATTGAGATATTCATGTAACATAATGTTGATTTCTAGAAGCTTCCGATATGAAGCCATTGCGTACGATGATGTCGAGGCTTTAGTCATATCAACACTTAGTCGAAGGCAAGCTATTCATGTAAGGCTACCAATTTGATGTGTCATAATTAATTACTATATTCGAAATTCAATATATGTTGAGTGACTATATGATTAATAAAAAATATTTTTTACTTTTTTCAATCAAAATTAAGTGTTGTCTTTCCATATCTATTTTAATACAAATATAATTGGAATACACTGACGATATAAAGAAATTTTACACTGTCAGTTAATCACAGCTGTTGATTTGTTTAAAATGTTTGACATTTGTTTTAATTTTTTTTAAAGTAATAAAGTTGAGTGATCATGATATGTTGGTGTAAAAAAATTTACACTGACAGTGCATAACAATTAAACTCTTTTAATATTTATTTCGAGATAAATCAACTCCTTATCAAAAATGAATGTTTTTGCATTATCTACAATTTAAAAGTAATAAAATAAATTTAGTTTACTTAATTAAATTTTATTGAACCATTAAATTGCATGTATAGATCCACGGGTAGATGTGAACGTCTCTATGAGATACTGATTATAGACTGTTCATTTTAATGTTTATCTTTTAAATTCATTGTGGTTTCATATTAATTCACTATAGAATTCATTTTTGACTAAATTGTAGAATCTTTTTAACATTAAAGACTTAATATAAAGACTTAATAGTTTCTTGGTCAAGTATATTAATCTAATATTTTTTTTATTTCTATTTTTATTCTTTAATGTTGTGTACAAGGAAGTCTTTCAAGCACTTTGATAGTTGGTAAACTTTATATCTTATACTTTACGATTCAAATTAAAAATCTATTTTGAATTAAAATATATAGTATGTACATTTTCCATGTATTTCAAGAAGTATATAATTTTTTCTATTTATTCATGCAGACGTGATTTGTTGATAGGACCGACGCTTGCTACAAATATGGAGTTAAATGCCAACATGGTTTACATGAGACATATACTCAACTGAAAACATGGTAACATACTTAATAATTTAATAATCTATAAATGTAATGTGAATCCAGACGAGACCCGTGCGATAACACGGGTTTGTTACTAGTATACTTAATAAAATGATAGTTATTTTGGGACGGAGTAAATATATAATATTATGATATGATACAAGAAAAATAAAATTGACTTGAAAAGATATTATATTTATTTTAATGATAAAATGTTAACATTTATATTAAAAAATTAATACAAATATTTGTTTTTATTAAAAACCATGAGACAATTATGATGGGTGAATACCCAAATTTCTTATGAAAACATAAATTTTTTATTCTATTTATATTTTATATACATTTTTAACCATCAATATATTATAAAAAAATTTATATATACTAACAAAGACATTGTAAATTATAAGTAGTTCTAAAATATTATTTTTTTACTTAGAAAAGTTGTTACCCGCTCGCACGGGTCTAAATACTAGTTAATTTTATTTAAAGACAAATCCTTTATAATAATTGATATTTACACAAGAAAACCTCTTCAATAGTCTATATATATGGGACACATAACACATAAACGTTAGCGATAACAGGAAATAACAAGCGTTGGTTTAAGCACCAAACCATCTTCCAATGCCTAAAAAATTCTCTTAGAGGATGCATCCCTTTGTTACACGATCCTCCTTTCTGAAACTCGGGAGAAGGGAAACAAGTATAGTTATATTTCTCCGGATCACGACGCCTTGCACTTCCCCTGGATGAACAAAGGGACACTCGGTCTATTCATGAGAATAAGTATTTAAACAAGGTATCACTTTGAAACTAAACATTTAAAATTCATATGTACTATAGATCTCATTCTTTATGTCTGGTAGGGTCTTCTTGATTTGCGGTGGATCAACACCTTGTTGCTTCCCCATTTGAAAGTCTGATTTCTTAAGGCAACAATCACTAACATCGCCATCACCATCATCTAGTATTACTTGGAGCGTCATATCCTTTTGGCTATGTGTTTCCTCATCCTTTTGACTTTGCATTTTCGACAACATCTTTGAAAGCACTTACATCATTTTTGGCTGAAAACTCATGAAAATTTTCATGATCCATAATCAAACGAGTTTGAGAGTTTTTTTTCAAAACTATTTGAGAGGGTTTTCTATTCAATTTTATTTTTTATCACAGTTAAATTTCCTGCTTTATATTACACAGAATTTGACCCGATTTGGATGAATATGATTTGGCTAGTAATTTTACTTATTCGTTGTCTAACTTTTATGCGTTATTTGGCTTATTTGGATGAATATGATGTTATAAACACGATTAATTTTGTCATCAAATTGAATACTATCCATATCAATTGTTTCCCAAGTTAGAGGTGTTAGTGGTTTTGTGACAAAAAGTTACCGTGTGGTGCAATGAAATGATTTGCATGGGCAGAATTCTCGTTAGGTTTTTCTTGTTAAATACTTTACTTTGGTCAAGTTATCTATATAATATTTAATTGAGATTATTTTGATTTGTTTGCAGTATAAGTTTTTCTAAATTTACTACTACAATACATAATGGTTCCAATTTGACGCATTTTCTTTGTCACCAGTCACAAATGATGAATTTTATTTAACATATTTATCACAATGAAATTGATTATTTAAAAAATTCTTTTTTGTCATTTAATAGCTTTTATTATAATGATTTTTTAATAGATATTTGCACATGTTGTGATGAGAATTATTTTTATTTTTAACCATTTCTTGGATCTAAATTGAATGTTTATCAAAATCACCACTTTAAAAACATCTTCAAAACATCTTTCAACTTATACAAAAACACAAAACATTTCAAAGTGAGCTAGCAATTAAAAGCCCATAGATAACTACGGATGAAAAGGGTGCTAACACCTCCCCTTTTCATAACCTACCCCCCAAACTCAAGAAAATTCTGAAAAGGTCTTTCCTGTTCTTTTCACCCTTTCCTTTATTGGATAAAAGAAAAATCAGTGGCGACTCTTTCTATCCGCAACATTTGTGATACAATGCAAAACATCCAAGTCAGTTCTCCCACCGTATCACAGTCATACATCAAAAAGCTGGTGAGGAGAGAGAGAGATAATTAGATTAAGAATATAATCAACATAGGAAATAGAATTTATTGATTTAAGCAGAGATATGTTTTGATATACCAGATGAAGGAAATAGGTGATAGGGAGGCTAGATAATAATTAGAGTAGATATGCACAGAGAATTAAGTCACATAGATTAAAAAAATAGAAAGGTAATAAAGGTAGAGACATTTTAAAATAAGAAGATAGTTAAAACAGAAAGCAAGTGATTAAAGGTATCTTTATCTTTTGAATTTTTCATGTTTATTTAAAATCTATTTTAAATTTTATCTAAACTGATGATTGAGATAGAAGGATAAACATTAAAGATAACCATCATTCTGATAAACTATATAAAACACAAGAGTTTAGAACTATAAGAGTTTTAGAAACAGAGGCAAATAAATCTTATTCCTAATTTCTAAGATGTGATCTAATTGTAAGACTCTTTGTTAAACTTCTCCATGAACTTATTTAACATCTCAGCCATCTAGTTGAAGGAAGTTTCTCGTTCTAGACTTGTCTTCTCTTGACTTTCCAAACGTTCTTGAATAATTCGGTTAGATTCCTGCATCTTCTCTAGATTTTCCTTTATCCCATAAATTTCCTTTTCAACATCCATAGCAGACTTTGAAGGATAGAAAAACACAAGAAAGGGGGGGGGGGGGGGTTTAATTGGGGTTTTAAAAATAAAAACAGTAAAACATGTTGGTAATCCTGGTTCGTTTTAAACTCAAAACTACTCCAGTCCACCGACCAATGTGATTTCTCCTCTCAATCGAGGTCTTAATCCACTAATCAAAACTTTAATTACAACACACAAAGACTACCGTTAATATCTTCTTGAGAATAAACCATAACTTTGTTGCTCAAGGAATTGACAACTTTCCTAACAAAAATAATGTGTTTAACAAATGCTTCAAAAAAGTCGTATCACAAATGGGATGTTTACACAAGATTAAAGGACATTGATAATTCAAGAGATAAAAATAAATGAGAATGTTTTTTATAGCTCTTTTTGATATGTGTGAGTGATATTTGATGTTCCTTCATAGTCTTCTTTATATAGGAATTTCATCCAAGAGATCCTTTGGAGACATGTGTGATATTTATGGAAGGTTGATGATTTGATGTTTAATATCCTTTCCAAAAATACAGATGATGTTCTCAATCATAATTATTCAGCCGTTACTTTCTTGATCCTATATTGATTGTCATTAATAGGATGTTGGATCTTCAGTCCTTTCAGAGTTTATTGAGCTTACTGCATGTAATCAGAACTTTGAAAGGGACAGACACGTTGAAGCTTCTTTGTTCTTCAGAATTTCACTTATCAGAGTGAGGATTGCAGTTTGGTTCTTTAGAAGTTATAACATCGGAACTTCTTCTATTGAGCATGATACTTTAATTTTGTTTGTACAAAAATTATTATCAGATCTTCTTAGTGCAAATTGTTTTCCAACTTCTTATGCTTCTTTTATCAGAACTTCTCTGCATATTTAAATAATTTATTAGAGAGCATAATTTTTCTTTATATATAAAATGTATTTGTTATCATCAAACTATTACTAAGATGTAGAACCAAACTATGTTCTAACAATCTCCCCCTTTTTGATGATGACAAAAACTTGTATATTTTAATGAGCAAGTAAGAACATAAAGCATTAGGGTCTCCCCCTGAGTTAAATACTCAGATAAAGAAAAAATTATATACTTCCTTGAAGATGTTTGATCAGAGCTTTTGATGGAAGTTATGATAAGTCCATGTTGAAGGTCGGTCGAGTATTAGAGTAATACTTTCCCTGTTTTGCTATCTGAAACATTGAAATAGAAGATATTTTAATTATTTTGAGACTTAGTCCATAACCGTTTATATCAAAATATTTCACTTTCTCCCCCTTTTTATCATAAATCAAAAAGAATTGAAAACACGAAATTAGAGCAAAAAGCTATAAAAAAATAGAGGAAAATACAATGAGAAACAAAAACAAGAAGATGAAAAGAGGAAGCCATTATTCACAAAACTTAGGGTTTTATAATAAAAGACGGGGAAAAAATTTCAGAGAAAACAAATAGTGAGTGAAATATGGTGAAAAGTGATTATGGGAGAGGTGAATAAATAATGATTAAAGGCAATAAATCATTTCTGACGAAGGAGATAGAGAATATATTTGAAATAGTTACCCATGACTCGCGCCTCAATGCATCAACTCAATCGTTGATCAATCAGAGTGAGAACACATGTTCCTTTTCTGATCATGACTTAACATTTAAGATTGACAGATGTTGATGTGGTGAACTGCATGATATTATCTTAAAATGAAACATTTTGGTTATATGTTCAGATCTTCTAGATAGTTTCTGAGTAAATTTTCCTTCTCACTTATGAAGAACTATTGCTCAGATGTTCACGGAAATAAATATAAAAAAATTGAGGTATAAATATACAGAAACTACATTTTCATTCTGGGCATAATTCCATACCGAGGTGTTTCAGAATGAAATTAAATCTATCTTCAGCAAGGGGTTTTGTGAAAACATCAGCCCATTGATGGTCTGTGTCTATAAATTTTAAGCAAAGAATTCCCTTCTGAGTATAGTCCCTAATGAAATGGTGTTTAATTTCTATATGTTTAGCCCTAGAATGTAGAATAGTGTTGTACCCCAAAATTTGTCCTCCCATATTCTTCAAGATTTGGCAAGATCAAGCTTCAAATGGATTAAGGATTGCACAGTGCAAACACCCTCCTAGCACAGTCAAAATTAGGGTTTTGGTTCTTGCAAGGAAGTTGAGGTTTTCAAGGGTCCAATCAAGTCCCATATGCTCATATACATTGTCAAGCACCTACATGTCAAGTTTCAAGGCTCACAAGGTCAAGTTGCACAGTCAAAAACCCTAATTGCTTCACAATCAACTGTAGGGGCAAAATGGTCATTTGGTAGTCAAAAGTCAAATTTTTTGGTCAACATCTTATTTTGAAGCCACAATCATCATTTGGTCAAGTCTTGACCATGATTCCCCAAGAATGGCTCAAAAATCACCAAGGTGTCAAAAGTTTCTATTTTTGGACAGTTGAAAAGTCAACTGTAACTTGACCAAGGCATAACTTTTTCATGGTTCATCAGAAAAATCCCATCCAATGCTCATATTGAAGGGGAAGACATTTCCTACAACTCATCTTCACATTCCAAGTCCAAGAAATGCTCTCACAAAAAGTTATCAATTTCAACATTATAGGTCATTTTCAAAAGTCAACAAAAAGGCACTTTAAGTCAAAGACCATAACTTGATATTGGTAAATCAAAATGACATGGGACCAAATACATTGGTTAGAGGACTTCAAGACCTTTCCAAAATGTCCAAGAACATGTTCATAGCTTCAAAATTGAGCAAGATATGCATTGGAGAAGTTGGGAAATTTTTGTGAAATGGCCAAAGTCAACTATCCTTGAAACTTCATTTTTGACAAAAAGGGCCCACTTTTTCCACTTGTTTCAGCTTGGCCATGCCTCCCACGTGTCCCACAATTTATTTCAAGATTAGAAATTAATTTTTCCATTTTTATTTAATTTTATTTGATTTAATTCATTTTAAATCTTTAAAATTCAAATAAAAATCAAAGAAATTAATGGAGGGATATTTTGTGGTTTGATTAGCTTTGATACACCATTATTTACATGCCAAACTCGTGCTAGACCTATTCCAAGCATAGAAATTCAAAATTGAAGCAAATATGGCAAGTGGTTTAATGGTGTTCATGGCAAAATCAAAACTTCATGGCAAAGGCTTAAATGACCATTATTCTGATTGATACTTATTACGAAACACATGTGCAAGCCTTGGCAAGAGAATACACGACCTAGAAACACTCATACAGCATAAGCCATTTCATTTTTTTCAAGAGAAAAGTGACAAATTGAAAACCATCTTCCAGCATATTTCAAGCCTCCATTTTAATCCAGACACACTCCTTGTATTGCCAGGAATCTTTGGCAATCAGAATCAAGCCAAATCACTCAAGGAATCACGCTACAGAACTCACACGGTTTGCATATATTTCCAAATTTACATATCACATTCCATGTGTTTTTAATACATTCTCTTGGTTGATTTGTGTTACTGACATCTTTCCAAAGCTATTGGCATTGTCTAATTTCATTATCATGTACAGAATCACGACTTGCCATTAAAGCATTTTAGGGTTTTCAGATCTTTAGAATTGGGGGTTTTGTCATGCTGTAAAATTAGAACTCCAAACATATATGGCCAAAATCAGCGTGACAAGACGAACAAGAAGGACATGTCGCACTCTTTTTATGTGATCCATAGCGCTAATCGCTATTATTGACACTTTGTTTCGTGGGGGTTTAAAACCCCCTCTATGTGATTGTTTTTTTTTTATTTCAGCCAGATGAAGAAGATGATGCGTGGATGAACTGGATTGGTGCATTCAAATATATGGCGCGCCTTTTTTAAAATTCCCAGTATAATTGTTGTTTTGCATATTATTGTCATTATCCATTTTGTTTACAAACAATTGCAGTTGGATGAGTGGTGGTGAACGTGTCATGCAAGTGCTGGGACCTGGGTTTGATTCCCAGGTCCCCCTATAATTTCCATATTCTTTTTCTTAATGCTTTCCTGTGCAGTTTCCAAGGCGCTGAACACCATGCACCTCACACATCTCTACCTGCCATGTGTCATCAGTGCAGATCCAAAGAGCAAAAAGTGTAGAACACCATACTCTGGAGTCAAGCATGCTGCAGGCAATCAAGGGAAGTCAAACGTGGCTTGCTCAAATGGGCCTCAAATCCCAACAATACACCCTCAATTTCAGCCTACACCCCCATTGGGTTTTACTCTTCTTTTTATTTTTTTTTTGACATTTTTTTTTATTTACTTGCTTTATTTTATTTATTTATTATTAACAATTAACCAAACTAATATTTTTTATAAAAAAAAAAAAAACTAACATCATTATTATTATTATTATTTTATTTTGTAAATAAACATTAATTGAAATAGTTTAATTAGGCAATTTTGACTTTTCTTTTAACCATTAAAATAATTTAGAATTAGGATAATTTAGAATTTTAATTCTTTTATTTTATTTCAGAAAAACATAAAAAACACAAAAAAAAATATATTTCCTTTTAATTAAATTAATTAATTAGTCATTAGTTAGTTTTAATTTCATTTTAATTACAAAAAGACCAAAAAAATCAATTTCTTTTCTTAGAAGGGTCAAAACCCTTAGAACATTCCCGATTCTTTTTTTCGCGCGCATTTTAGTTTTAATTCTTGTTTTTGATTATTATGTAACTACCTCCGGATGTAATAGTAATTAGGATTTTTGCTGTTTTTATTTACTTTCCGTACTTATTTACCAAAAACGGGTCTTTGTAATTTTGGCGATGTATAGACCCGCGCCTTGTAATAGCGTAGGATTTATGTTTCCGTAATTTACTTTCCGCACCCCCTAACTGTTAAATGCATGAAAGAATGTATGGTAAATAAAAACAACTCGTAGCTCACTAATTACAAAGACAAACATTAACTGAATACAACACACAAGCACACACCACTTCTAGGGTACGCCTCACTCGTTGCCTTCGAAACGTGGTCATCAAGTATAGGACGTCTTAGAGGTCACTCTTATGTCTAAGATCCAGTTGCCTCGAAACAGTTGCCTCGACGGTTGCCTCGGATATAAAGGATCTAGGACATTAGGGTTACTTCTAAGGTATCTTAACTGTTGCTTTGGTGACCACACTGTCCCGATAATCGAATTGACCCGAACACCTCCAATGGTGGTGCTACCTACCTCTCAATGGTGGGATGGCACTACCTAAAGGACACTTACACAGCTTAATTCCTTAGGGTAGGTAGACGACTCATGGGTACTTGCTCTTTTCAAAACAAACAAAATACTTTTCACACCTTACACTTTCAAAAAGTTTTCAAACAATACTTCATACACTCTTGAGGACTGATACAAGAGTTACCTAGAAGTTTTCAAACGAACTTTTTTTCAAAACCCACACACACTTGAAAAGAAAACAAATTTTTGAAAACATAAGAGCAAGTACCTAAGAGACCGTGGATAACCACGGATAGAAAGGGTGCTAACACCTTCCCTTTCTATAAATCTACCTCCCGAAACGAGAAACATTCTCGAATAAGGAATTTTGCTGTGCTTTTGTCCTTTCCGTGTTGGAGAACATAAAAGACGGTGGCGACTCTTGCTTACCGCGACATTTCGCGAAACCAGCTTAAAAACAGTCAGTTCTATTTCCACCGGTCACAGAACTGGCGACTCTGCTGGGGACTATTGAAAGTGAGGTGTACCTTAGGATTAGATCATACTTATGTTTTCAATTGCTTTGCTTTGATTGCTTTATATTTGTGGGCTTTGCATCGGAGTTTCATAGATCCTAACCCGGATCTGGGGATACCCTTTTAGGTAGCATAAGCTGTGAGGGACCTGTCCGGCGTAGACCGACACGGGTGAAGCAGTGGCTACATTGGTGTGGCACCTTGGTCTGTACCGATATCCCTTGTGTTGCAATGAGGAGAATATGGGTCTTCTGAGGAGTCATTAAGCACCAACCGACCTTAGAACCCTAATGTGACCCAACTTGGCCATAGAACAATAGCAGTATGCTACACCCATGGAGGCTAAACTCTCGTGATGGTTCAGGCCGCAAGAAAAGATTGCGACGCTGGAGTTATGACCGATTGAGGGTAGTCTGTGATATTGGGATCCTCTAGAACCCGGTTACTTTTGATAGGACAGGTCTTAACCAACGAAACTGAAAGAGGGTAGTACCTGAACTTCATGCTGGCCTAAATTCTAAGGGTTGTCTTGTGTGACTTGTGTGCCTTCAAACTTGACTACTTGCATGCTTGTTATCTAACACATGAGTTTCTTGCAGGGTTTGTTTAAAGTCCTTAATCTGGGACTCATTACAGGGCCTACTTACGTCACTCCATGCATAGCATAACATCATACCATTGCATGCATCCTACATAAGGATTAATCCATTTCAAGGACCTCAAGGGTTTTGTGATGCAGGTCATGATGAATCAAATGTCCAGCAAGGGGTAAAGGGGATTTATTTTCCTCTAGCCAAGGTTAATGACTTGATTCAGGGGCTATGACCCACTCGATATGGTGAGCCTTGACTCTTGAAGAATGACTCTCAACAAAATGAAGTTCCTTCAATCAAGCTACAAATTCAAATTCTAACAAGTTTCTCTGTTTACCCCGCGAGATCCTTGAAAACATCGCATGCATACATACATATCATTGCATTACAGGTACTCTTTCCCACAAGTTGCTTAACCTTCTTCGCTGTTTATTTCAGCAGTCATCATGAATCCTGAATCATCCAATGAGCAAGCTATCAAGGCCCTCCAAGCCCAGAACGCCCAGTTCCAGGAGCTGGTCATGAGCTTAGCACAAGGACAACAGGAATTGAAGACTCTACTCTTGAAAAAGAAGAAGAAGAGGAATGTTTGTTCAACCATAGACGCAGATCTGGGAATACACTACAGAATGAAGCTGAGAGGACTACTCCGTCTGTGGGGGAAGGCAGTCACCAAGAGGGAAGGGTTCCTAGTCCCGTAGTCTCTGACACCGAGACAGACTTCAATGATGAACAGTACCCTCCTGCTGAGGACCGATACAAACAGCTGAAGGACAGGCTAAATGCTATGGAGATTCAACGCGTGCCTGGGTTGGATTTCGGAGACTTAGGGTTATCTTCTAGGGTGGTGATCCCACACAAGTTCAAGGCGCCTGCCTTTGTGAAGTATGACGGGGCTTCCTGTCCTAAGATGCACCTCCGTTCTTATGTAAGGAAGATCCAGCCTTACACAGCAAACAAGAACTTATGGATCCACTTCTTCCAGGAGAGTCTTTCAGGGACTCAACTCGAATGGTTCTATCAGCTGGATGGAACCACTATTCGTAACTGGGAGGACTTGGCTACTGCTTTTTATAAGTAATATCAGTATAATGCCGACCTCGCTCCTACGCGTACCCAACTCCAGGGTATGTCACTGGGGACGGGTGAAGGTTTTAAGGAGTATGCGCAAAGATGGAGAGACCTGGCTGGAAGGGTGCAGCCACCTTTGACTGACTGTGAGCCCGTTGACATGTTCTTGGGGACCCTGTCTGGTCTTTTCTTCAACCATCTGATTGGGAATTCTTCTGCTGGGTTTACAGATTTGATCTTGACCAGGGAGAGGATTGAAGCTGGTATCAAGGCTGGAAAGATTCAAGAAGCTGCACCTGTTGATGCTCATAAAAAGCCCTACAGTGGGAAGAAGGAGTCCAATGTTGTGCATAGTAAAAAGGGTCGCCATGATCAACATGTAGGGGCAACCCAGATCTATAATCCTAGGCCTGCTCAACAAGGACAGGGGCAGCAACGTACGGAGGTCGCACCCAAGAGACAGTTCACTAAGATCAACATGTCATTGGATCAAGCGCTACGGCAAATGTTGAAGGCATGGCTGATTACCTTAAGGGCTCCTCTCCGAAATCCAAACACTTCTGCTCCTAACTATCATCCCAGCGATAGGTGCGCATACCACTCTGATAGCCCGGGGCATACTACGGAGAACTCCTGGCCTCTGAAGAACAAGATTCAAGACATGATTGACGCCGGAGAGATTCAGTTTGAAGCACCAGAGACTCCAAACATAATCACTGCTCTTTTGCCCAATCATTGAAGGCTTTTGTTTATTTGAATTTCCGAGTTGTAATTTTTTGCTTATACAAACAATTAATGTCATAGCAAACTCTTTTAATGTACTGCATATGTCTGTTTTTGAATTAATCCAATTATTTTCACTATATTCAAATTGTTCTCATATTTTTTTGTGATGATCAACGCTCAGTTAAAATTCTAAGCCTCTTGAGGGAGGATGACGAAAACGATACCGTGATTTTTACAGTATGCTTTTGAACAGACCCCGCTGATGAGGTACAAGCATTGTTTCAATTCCTAAACACCGGAGTTATAAGGAAGATAATCCCTCGTCAACCCCTCTGAGCCAAAGAAGCAGGAGTTTTTCTTTTCGAAAATTAAAACCCTTAATCATAACCTGGGGCAGGGTAGTTCTCTCAGTTGATCCAAGTGCATAATCAACAGCATCAAAGGAGTCCTTACAAAACAAAAGACAGTGATGGTTCCAATAATCATAAGGATGGGCAGTCATTATCTCCCCAAAATAAAAGCCCATTAAGTCAAAACCTATGAAGAAGACTTACAAAACTAGGGCATCCCGCTGACTGTGATCATGAAAGAAACAGTTCAGGCAAAAAACAGGGATAAAATCAAAAAAGAAAGAGGTCCTACAAACCCTCAACCAAAAAAAAGGAATGATTGCCTATTCAAAATAAACTGTCAATATCCGAACCATCATGGGAATATCAAAGCAAAGACTCAAACAAGGTCTAACGCATGATCAACTGAGTTTAGGTTTGAAGAACATCACGAAGAACGGGTGGGTACAAATATAATTTGAGCCTCTATCCTTTGTTTCTTAAACCATGAACCAGGCTACGTTATAACCCTCAAAAAGTCCTAGCTGAAGCACGGGTAGTTCGAAAGCATACTGTTACCAAAGGTATCCTGACTCCTTAAGGCTCGCTGTAAAATCTTGAGTTGACATCACAGTTTACAAAAAAATTCACTTGTTTTTATGAGAAAATGCATTTTCAAAAACTTCAAGACAGACATAAGCTTTGCATTTTTAAAATAACATTGTTTGCATATGACTTTTTTGTTCGAACAGCAAAGAAATTTGCACGAAGAATATCTAGTGAACAAAAGTACTTCCAATCAAGGGGCAGACATGATCATGGTCTATTATCTGGGGCAGTTAAGTCAAGATTCGGAGAATCTCTCAAAAGGCCAACCAACTTGGGGCAAATCTCTGTCTGAGTCACTTAGTGCATTGGACGATCAAACAAAGATCTTCTGGTGGCATGGCAACACAACAACAGGGACACCTCCCTACATTCTGAGGGCATGGATATAGTCAAAAAAAATACTGCGCATAATCAAAGACCCGCTAGGCTGACACACCTAGGCAAAAATAAGGGCTTCCCGGCGAACCAAAAGGGTTCGGGCAAAAATAAGGGACGAAAATGAAAAAATATGTACACCCGGCAAGTCGAAAACCTGAAAAGGCGACTTGAGCAAAAATGGGTATCCCGGTGGACTGAAAACCCGAAAGGGCGGTCCAGGCAAAATTAGGGATCACAGTGTACGACTATGTCCCGGCATCTCGTCACTTGCCTACCAGAAGAAAATTTGTCTATCGGCAGTCATCAAGCACCTCCACAGGTATCTTCTCCCACAGAAACAGGGGCAGTAATGAGTTGTCTAAGCGATCTAGTTGCTCTGTCCACCAAGGTACCAAGGTAGGTTCGGCTGAAGAACGTAACCAGGATACCTTCACTCCCCGTTGAGTAAGACAAAATTCAGCCAATACTCTCCCTGAACAGAGGTGTTCTCCCGTCAGCCCTGACAAGGCACAGTATTCTCCAGCAAGTTAGCAACGCTCTCCCCAAGCAGAGTTAGTCTACTGTCAGCCTTAAGGAAGTTGGGCATCCCCAGAAAATCTCAATATTCCCCAGCGGAGTATACAGATTATTCCTCAGCAAGCATCCCCGGCAGTCTTAATATAAGATTGTTCCCCGGCGAAATACAGACATCCAGTGGGGCCATTCCCCAGTACAGTCCAAAGTCTCCCCAGGAGAGTTGAATCAATCTCCCCAGTAGGAAGCTTATCCCCAGTAGATTCTGGAAGCTTACCCCTGCGGAGCACGAACACGTCTCCCGGACTTTATTCGAAGGATATTCTCCACCAGAGCTTATAACTGGGTTATCCTCAGCTAAAAACCACGGAAAGATCGTCCTCGGCGCAGTTCTTCCTATCCCCCAGCGGAGTTCATCAAATCTTCCAACATAACTCATCAACGGTATCCCCAGCGGAGTTATCATCAATTTCAAAGCCTCGGCGAAGTATCTCTTCTTACAAAGTAGATTCCCCGCAGAGTAATCTCTACAAGTTTATTCCCCAACGGAGTCATCTTCTCCTACCGGTTTATTCTTGTAATCATCATCCCCAGCGGAAGCGAAGAACTCTGTTCTTCAACATCAGCCTAGGATTCAACTTCCCAGCATTCGTCAAGGATTTATTTTCCTAGACGAAAATACATTCATAAACATATCACATTTCATACATTCTGCTTACATATACAATGCATGCACATACGTATCATATCACACAATCTCATCTATTTTTGAGAACATCATGACATCATGCTTTTCATACATCATGACATTGCACAACTGATGTTTTTCCTTTTCAGGAAAAAGGTCAATCCAAAGATGATTACCATCAACTGTCGCAGTTCTAGATTCGATACTTGTATCTAGCCAGGGCATATCTGTGAGCGATTGATTATGGATTCGATACCTGTATCTAGACAGGGCATATCTATATTAAAGAGATAGCTAGGAAATGCTCCAAATGTGGATGCTGTCCTTTTGCTTATTCAAGAGTTTCCTTTCAGATATAGCGGGGAAATGCTCCAGATATGGACGCTATTATTTTGCTTATTCAAGACTCCTTCTAGAGATAGTTCAGATGTGACCCAGGCATGGCGACGTTCTGATACTTATTCCAGATTTCCTTTCAGAGATAGCTTGGAAATGCTCCAGATATGGATGTTGTTCTTTTGCTTATTCGAGACTCCTTCTAGAGATAGTTCAGATGTGACCCAGGCATGGCGACGTTCTGATACTTATTCCAGATTTCCTTTCAGAGATAGCTTAGAAATGCTCCAGATATGGATGTTGTTCTTTTGCTTATTCGAGACTCCTTCTAGAGATAGTTCAGATGTGACCCAGGCATGGCGACGTTCTGATACTTATTCCAGATTTCCTTTCAGAGATAGCTTAGAAATGCTCCAGATATGGATGCTGTTCTTTTGCTTATTCGAGACTCCTTCTAGAGATAGTTCAGATGTGACCCAGGCATGGCGACGTTCTGATACTTATTCCAGATTTCCTTTCAGAGATAGCTTAGAAATGCTCCAGATATGGATGCTGTTCTTTTGCTTATTCACAACTCCTTCTAGAGATAGTTCAGATGTGACCCAGGCATGGCAACGTTCTGATACTTATTCCAGATTTCCTTTCAGATATAGCTTGGAAATGCTCCAGAGACGGATGCTGTTCTTTTGCTTATTCAGATTTTCTCTTCAGAGACAACTTAGAAATGCTCCAGAGATGGACGTTATTCTTTTGCTTATTCAAGAGATCCCTTTCAGATATAGCTGGGAAATGCTCCAGAGATGGACGCTATTCTGTTGCTTATTCAGAGTTGCTTGTTCAGAAATAGTTCAGATATGCTCCAAAACCAGACGCTATTATGTTGCTTATTCAGAGCTTCTTTTCAGATATAACTTAGAGATGCTCCAACCAAGGATGCTATTCTATTGTTTATTCAGAGATTCTTTCTAGAGATGGTTCAGATGCGATCCAGACATGGCTACTTTCTGATACTTATTCCAGATTCTCTTTCAGAGATAGCTTAGAGATGCTCCCGATGCGGATGATATTCTATTGCTTATTCAGATCCCTTCTCAGATAGCTTAGAGATGCTCCGGACCCGGATGCTATTCTATCGCTTATTCAGAGTTCCTTCCCAGAAATGGCTTGGAAATGCTCCGGACACGGATGCTATTCTTTTGCCTATTCAAAGTTTCCTTCTAAAGATAACTTAGAAATGCTCCAACCACGGATGCTATTCTATTGTTTATTCCAGATTTCTCTCCAGAGATAGCCTAGAGATGCTCCAGATCTGGATGCTGCTCTAATGCTTATTCAGACTTCCTGCTAGAAACAGTTCAGTTGTAACCCAGACATGGCGACATTCTGATACTTATTCAGATTTCCTTTGAGATATAGCTTAGAGATGCTCTGGACCCGGATGCTATTCTATTGCTTATTCAGATTCAAACTTCTAAAGATAACTTAGAGATGCTCTATCCCGGATGCTATTCTATTGTTCAGTCCAGATACGATCCAGAGTCGGATGACATTCTGTCACTCATTCATACACAGTATGGATATACCTCGGACACGGCGGTCATTCTACTATTTATTCAGACGTCAGCAATTAGACACAGACTAGATATGCTCCAGACACGGAAGCCATTCTATTTCTTATTCGGACGCAGCTACCAACACTTCCAAATGGCATCTATAAGCCCATTCCCGACAAGGTTCTGTCACATCTCCAAATGGCATCTATAAGCCCATCCTCCTATCCACCATCTTTTCCAAATGGCATCTGTAAGCCCATTCCCGCTATCACATTGCTGATACTCTACTATGTGAGTGCAAATTTCTGGGCACTCTAGTGTTCAATCATCTTCCACCCTCGGATCGCGAAAGGCACACAAGCCAATCTACATCCTCAGGTATAAGAAGATTGAACAGGGGCAACTGTTGTACCCCAAAATTTTCCCTCCCATATTCTTCAAGATTTGGCAAGATCAAGCTTCAAATGGATTAAGGATTGCACAGTGCAAACACCCTCCTAGCACAGTCAAAATTAGGGTTTTGGTTCTTGCAAGGAAGTTGAGGTTTTCAAGGGTCCAATCAAGTCCCATATGCTCATATACATTGTCAAGCACCTACATGTCAAGTTTCAAGGCTCACAAGGTCAAGTTGCACAGTCAAAAACCCTAATTGCTTCACAATCAACTGTAGGGGCAAAATGGTCATTTGGCAGTCAAAATTCAAAATTTTTGGTCAACATCTTATTTCGAAGCCACAATCATCATTTGGTCAAGTCTTGACCATGATTCCCCAAGAATGGCTCAAAAATCACCAAGGTGTCAAAAGTTTCTATTTTTGGACAGCTGAAAAGTCAACTGTAACTTGACCAAGGCATAACTTTTTCATGGTTCATCATAAAAATCCCATCCAATGCTCATCTTGAAGGGGAAGACATTTCCTACAACTCATCTTCACATTCCAAGTCCAAGAAATGCTCTCACAAAAAGTTATCAATTTCAACATTATAGGTCATTTTCAAAAGTCAACAAAAAGGCACTTTAAGTCAAAGACCATAACTTGATATTGGTAAATCAAAATGACATGGGACCAAAGACATTGGTTAGAGGACTTCAATACCTTTCCAAAATGTCAAAGAACATGTTCATAGCTTCAAAATTGAGCAAGATATGAATTGGATAAGTTGGGAAATTTTTGTGAAATGGCCAAAGTCAACTATCCTTGAAACTTCATTTTTGACAAAAAAGGGCCCACTTTTCCCACTTGTTTCAGCTTGGCCATGCCTCCCACGTGTCCCACAATTTATTTCAATATTAAAAACTAATTTTTCCATTTTTATTTAATTTTATTTGATTTAATTCATTTTAAATCTTTAAAATTCAAATAAAAATCAAAGAAATTAATGGAGGGATATTTTGTGGTTTGATTAGATTTGATACACCATTATTTACATGCCAAACTCGTGCTAGACCTATTCCAAGCATAGAAATTCAAAATTGAAGAAAATATGGCAAGTGGTTTAATGGTGTTCATGGCAAAATCAAAACTTCATGGCAAAGGCTTAAATGACCATTATTCTGATTGATACTTATTACAAAACACATGTGCAAGCCTTGGCAAGAGAATACACGACCTAGAAACACTCATACAGTATAAGCCATTTGTGATCGGTGGATCTGGAACTGACTGTTTAACGCTGGTTCGCGAAATGTCGCGGAAGCAAGAGTCGCCACCGTCTTTTATTTTCTCCAATATGGAAAGGACAAAAGCACAGAAAAATTCCTTATGAGATTATCTCTCGGTTCGGGAGGTAGATTTATAGAAAGGGAAGGTGTTAGCACCCTTTCTATCCATGGTTATCCATGGGCTCTTAGATACTTGCTCATTTGTGTTTTCAAAATGTTTGTTTGCTTTTCAATTGTGAGTGGGTTTGAAAAAGTTTCGTTTAAAGATTTCAGATCGACTCTTGTATCAGTCCTCAAGAGTGTTTGAAAAATTGTTTTTGAAAGCTTTTTGAAAAGTGTCGGTGTGAAAAGAAGTTTTTGATTTGTTTTGAATTAGAGCAAGTATCTACGAGTCATCTACCTACCCTAAGGAATTAGGCTGTGTAAATGTCCTTAAGGTAGTGCCATCCCACCATTGAGAGGTAGGTAGCACCACCGTTGGAGGTGTTCGGGTCAATTCGTTTATAGGGACAGTGTGGTCACCAGAGCAACAGTAGGACACCTTAGAAGCTACCCTTATGCCATTGATCTTTTTATTCCGAGGCAACTATTCTGAGGCAACCGTTTCGAGGCAACTAGATCAACGGACATAAGGACTCACTAAGACGTCCTATACTCGACGACCACGTTTCGAGGGGAAAGGCAACAGTGAGGCGTACCCTAAGAGTGGTGTGTGAATTGTGTGCCATTTTCAGTTTATGTTTTATCTTGATCATGCATTGAGTGAGCTACGCTTTGATTTTATTTGGGCCATTCATTATTTCATGTGATTAGCAGTTTAAAGGTGCGGAAATTAAAATGCGAAAAATAAAGGTCCTACGCTATTACAAGGCGTGGGTCTATACATCGCCAAATTAACAAAGACCCGATTTTAAATAAAATGCGGAAAATAAATAAGTTCCTAATTATCTATTACAAGGCTTTGGGGCAATTACATAATATTTGAAATGAAAATAAAGGACAAACGCGCGAAGAGAAATTAAAATCGAACATGCGAGGGCGTTGGACCCTTTAAAGAAGTTAAATGAAATTAAGAATTAATTAATTATTTAATAAGAAAAGAAGATATTTCTTACGTTTTTTTGTATTTAATGGAAATAAAGAGAATTAATTAAAATTAGAAATAAAACCCTAGTTCTAAATTATTTTTAATTGTTAAAGACAAATATTTAAGTTTTGACCTAATTTACCCTAATTAATTAATGACATGTTTATTTACAAAATAATTAATAATTAATAATGATAAGAATAAAAAAATTATTTATTAAGAAAAGAGAATAAAAATGCTAAAAACCTAATTTCTATATTTTTAGTTATTTAAGAAAAAAAACATTAAAATAAAACCTAATTTTACTAAATTGATTTTTTAGAAAATTTATTTACAAAAATATAATAATGAATTAAATATTAATAAACATATTTTTATTTTTGACTTTTCTGGATTTTATATTTGTGAAAATTAATTTTGTGGATTAAAGAAAATAATTAAAAGAATTCAAGAAGAAAAATCAAAATAAAAATAAGTGAGAAAAAATGTGCAAACCCATGGGGTATTCAGACCCAATTTTGGAGGTGTGATTTGAGGAATTTGGCCCAATAGAAGTTTGATCCATGCTGACTTTTCAAATCATATGCACGCGCGTTGACTGGGGTACTCCATGGACTTTGGTTCCTGGCCACTGGATGGACGCTCATGGCCACTTGGCAAGCCACTTATGAGAGTATATGATGGACTTCTGGGCATGTTGTACACTGGAACACTTTATGAAAAATTGGAACAAATTATATGGGGGACTTAGGAATCGAACCCAGGTCCCAATACCTGCATGACAGTGCATCTACCAACCAACCAACGCGTTTATTTGTTAACTTAATGGACAATGATCAATATAATGGAAAAAGTAATATTATGTTGAACAAAAATAAAAAACGCGCTAAATTTGAATCATCCAACCACGTTCCTCCACGCTAGCCTTCTTCTTCCTTTTGCACCTGTAAATGATATCAAATAGCGGGGGTTTTAAACCCCCACTAAACTCAAACCTGAAAATAGCGAATAGAATTTAAGCAAGCATAAAAAAGGCGCGGTGGGTGATTTCAATTCGTTTGGATGTCCTGAATCCAATGGTACAGGTTTCGTTGCCTAATTTTACCATATACGTAAAACCCCAAATATGGAGCTCTGAAAACCCCAAATATGGAGCTCTGAAACCCTAAAAAGCTTTCATGGTGGATTCTTGTACAGGTGCCTATAATTCAATTGGATGGTACCAATAGCTTCAGAGAGATCATGTTAGTGTAAATCAACCATTAAAAGACATTAATCATGCATGGAATTCAAAATACGATTATGAATAATTTGGAAAGAAAAGCGAATTTGTTCTACCAATTCCTTGTGCGTGGAGACTTGGTTTCGATTGGAATCGTTTCCTGGAGGTGTCAGCAAGCTTTTGGAATACTTCTTAAGCCTTGAATTGCCTTCTAAGTATGAAAACAGTTTTTGATATTTTGTGAAAAAAAGTGCAATGTGTTCTTGATCTTGCAGCACAGCTTGTATGTCCTTTGCATTAGGTTTTGCTTTGCCTATGTATGAGGATGGAATTATGTTAGAAAAACCAAGCCCAAAGCCTTTGCATTGATGACTTTGAATATTTGATTTACCATGATCTTTTTCAATCTTTTTCAATCTTTTCTTATGCCAACCATTGCCAATCATGTGAAAACTTTCCTTTTTGGATGATGCACGAAATATTGAGTGAATTCTATGCACAAAAAGATTTGAAAAGTATGATTTAGTATTTTTTTCTCATAATTAATTTTAATTAAATGAATTAATAGGATTAAAAATTCAATTAATTAATTAAAAATAAGAAAATAACTCCCTTTTAGCTTAATGGGTCGTGCATGGCTTTTGGGTAATGATTCATGGAAGAAATTGAGGCCCATTAGCAATTTTGAGGCATTTGAAGCAAAGTTGACTTTTCAAAATTCCCAAACATTTTCCAACTTCCACAAGGCATATCTTGCTCAACTTTTAAGCTTTGATCATGTTCTTTGACATTTTGGAAAGGTCTTGAAGTCCTCTAACCAATGCCTTTGGTACCATGTCATTTTGATTTACCAATCTCAAGTTATGGTCTTTGACTTAAAGTGCCTTTTTGTTGACTTTTGAAAATGACCTATAATGTTGAAATTGATAACTTTTTGTGAGAGCATTTCTTGGACTTGAAGTGTGAAGATGAGTTGTAGGAAATGTCATTTTCTTCAAAATGAGCTTTGGATGGAATTTTTCTGATAAACCATGTGGAAGTTATGCCCTGGTCAATTTGCAATTGACTTTTTCAACTGTCCAAAAATAGAAACTTTTGCATCTTGAGACTTTTTGAGCCATGTTTTGAGAATCATGATCAAGAATTGATCAAATGATGTTTGTGGCTTCAAAATAAGATGTTGACCAAAAATTTTGACTTTTGACTGTCAAATGACCATTTTGCCCCTGCAGTTGACTGTGAAGCAATTAGGGTTTTTGACTGTGCAATCTGGTGCTGGGAGTCTTGAAACTTGGCATATGGATGCTTGACAATGTTTATAGGCCTATGGGACTTGTTTGGACCCTTGGAAACTTCAATTTCTTTGCCAGAACCAAAACCCTAATTTTTGACTGTTAGGAGGCAATTGGAGTGTGCAACCCTTGGGAGATTTTGAACCTTGATCTTGGAAAATCTTGAAGAATATGGGAGGGCAAATTTTGGGGTACAACAGTTGCCCCTGTTCAATCTTCTTAAACCTGAGGATGTAGATTGGCTGTCGTGCCTTTCGTAATCCGAGGGTGGAAGATGATTGAACACTAGAGTGCCCAGAAATTTGCGCTCACATGTTAGCAGTGTGATGGTGGGAATGGGCTTACAGATGCCAATTGGAGATTGATGGATAGGAAGATGGGCTTATAGATGCCATGTTGAGAGGTGATGGATAGGTGGATGGGCTTATAGATGCCATCTGGGTGTCGATCGCGTAAGAGATTCCTTAGCGAGAACTTGCGTACCTGAAAAAGAAAGATAATTACCTGGCCCGCTACAGGAGTTGATCTTCAAACTTTTTATGTAGATGTGTCCTGGATGGTTACAGGAATCAAATCTTTAAACTCTTCAGACGTGCCCTGGCAAGATACAAGAATCGAGTCTGGTAATGTTAGGTTGGTGAGTTGTCTCTACTGACAGGTTATCCTCATGGACGAGTGGTCTTTAACGACGAGTGTCTATAACGACGAGTGTCTATAACGACGAGTGTCTATAAAGACGAGTGTCTATAACAATGAGTGTCTATAACAAAGAGTGTCTATAACGACGAGTGTCTATAACGACGAGTGTCTATAACGACGAGTGTCTATAACGACGAGTGTCTATGACAACGGGTGTCTATAACGACGGGTGTCTATAACGACGGGTGTCTATAACGACGGGTGTCTATAACGACGAGTGTCTATAACGACGAGTGTCTATGACGACGAGTGTATATGACGACGAGTGTTTATGACGACGGGTGTCTATGACGACGGGTGTCTATGACGACGGGTGTCTATGACGACGGGTGTCTATGACGACGAGTGTCTATGACGACGAGTGTCTATGACGACGAGTGTCTATGACGACGGGTGTCTATGACGACGAGTGTCTATGACGACGAGTGTCTATGACGACGGGTGTCTATGACGACGGGTGTCTATAACGACGAGTGTCTATAACGACGAGTGTCTATAACGACGAGTGTCTATAATGATGAGTGTCTATGACGACGAGTGTCTATGACGACGAGTGTCTATAACGACGAGTGTCTATAACGACGAGTGTCTATAACGACGAGTGTCTATGACGACGAGTGTCTATAACGACGAGTGTCTATAACGACGAGTGTCTATAACGACGAGTTGTATCAGAGAGGTCTTTGAATCTTCAACTGGGTCCTCATCAGGAAAATCTTTAGGAATCGATTTAACTGGACCAGAGAAGGCCTTTGACTAGATCGGCATCAGAAAAATCTTTAGGAGTCGATTTAACTGAACCAGGCAAGGTCTTGGAATCTTCAACTGGGTCTTCATCAGGAAAATCTTTAGGAATCGATTTAACTGGACCAGAGAAGGCCTTTGACTGGATCGGCATCAGAAAAATCTTTAGGAGTCGATTTAACTGAACCAGGCAAGGTCTTGGAATAGCTGAGAACTTAACTGGATCTTTCCTGAAATGTAAAAGTCAGTCGTATGTAATGCATGATATGGATCAAGCAATAATATTTTTCAACACATGAGATTGTATGATATGATGCGTATATGCATGTATCATGATGTATAACAATGTGATGTTTATGAATGCATATGCGTCTAGGAAAATATATCCTTGACGAATGCCGGGAGTTAAATCCTGGGCTGATGGTTGAAGAGAGTTCTTCATTTCCACTGGGGATGAAGATTGCAAGAATGAACCGGTAGGAGAAGATGACTCCGTTGGGGAACAAACTTGATGAAGAGATTATTCTGCGGGGAATAACTACTCTAGCTATCTTGCTGGGGGACAATACTCTGTGGGAAGAGATGTACTTTGTTGAGGTTTGATGATAACTCCGCTGGGGATACCATTGTTGAGCTTTGTTGAATAATATGATGAACTTCACCGGGGGATAGGAAGACTTCGTCGGGGACGATCTTTCCCTGGTTATTGGCTGAGGATAACCCAGTTATATCCTGGTGGGGAAATAACCTTTGAATAAAGCCGAGAGATGCGTTCGTGCTCTGCAGGGGGGAAGCTTCTAGAATCTACTGGGGATAAGCTTCCTGCTGGGGAGATGGATTCCGCTTTCCTGGGGAGGCTTTTGGACTGGACTTTCCTGGGGAAATCTTTGATATGCACTGGGAAAGTGGCTCCACTGAATGTTCGTATACCGCCGGGGAACGATCTTAAATCGAGACTGCCGGGGATGCTTGTTAGGAATGTCCGTATATTATGCTGGGGAATGTTGAGATCTGCTGGAGGATACCCAACTTCCTTAAGGGTGACAGGATAACTCTGCTTGGGGAGAGTGCATTGACTTGCTGGCTCACTCTCTGGGGAGTTAAGATATCTTGGTTATGTTCTTCAGCTGAACTTACCTTGGTACCTTGGTGGACAGAGCAATTAGATCGCTTAGACGTCTCATTATTGCCCCTGTTTCTGATGTTACCTGTGGAGGTGCTTGGTGACTGCCGATTGACAAATCTTCTTTTGGTAGGCAAGTGACGAGATGTCGGGACATAGTCGTACGCTTTTGATCCCTAAATTTTGCCTGGACCGCCCTTTCGGGTTTTCAGTCCATCGGGATACCCATTTTTGCCCAAGCGGCCTTTTCAGGTTTTCGACTTACCAGGTGTACAGATCTTTTTTATTTTCACCCCTTATTTTTGCCCGAACCCTTTTGGTTCGCCGGGAAGCCCTTATTTTTGCCTAGGTGTGTCAACCTAGCGGGTCTTTGATTACGCGTAGTATTTTTTCCGACTATGTCCATGCTCTCAGGATGGAGGGAGGTGCCCCTGTTATTGTGTTGCCACGCTACCAGAAGATGTTTGGTCATGCAAGATTTGTTGCTGGGAATTCATGTCCAATGCCCCAAGTGGCTCAGGCGGAGGTTTGCCCCTGGCTGTTTGGCATCTTGAGAGATTCCTGGAGTCTTGACTGGACTGCCCCAGATGATGGACAATGATCAGGCCATGCCCCTTGATTGGAGGTGCTTTTGTTCATTAGACATTCGTCGCGCGAACTTCTATGCTGTTCAAACAAAAAGTCATATGCAAACAAAGTTATGTTAAAAATGCAAAGCTTATGTTTGTCTTGAAGTTTTTGAAAAATGCATTTTTCAGTAAAACCAGCAAATTTTGTAAAATGTGATGTCAACTCAATATTTTATAGCAAGCCTTAAGGAGTCAGGATACCTTTCGTAACAGTATGCTTTCGAACTAACCCATGCTTCAGCTAGGACTTTTTAGGGTTGTAACATGGCCTGGTTCACGGTTTAAGAAACAAAGGATAGAGGCTCAAATTTTATTTGTACCCACCCGCTCTTCGTGATGTTCTTCCAACCTAAACTCAGTTGATCGTGCGTTAGACCTTGTTGCGTCTTTGCTTTGATATACCAGTGATGGTTCGGATACTGACGATTTATTTTGATTAGGCAGTCATTTCCTTTTTTGTTGAGGGTTTGTAGGACCTCTTTGTTTTTGATTTTTATTATCCCTGTTTTTTGCCTGAACTGTTTCTTTTACAGTCAGCGGGATGCCCCAGTTTTGTAAGTCTCCTTTATAGGTTTTGACTTATTGGGCTTTTATTTTGGGAGATAATGACTGCCTATCTTTATGATTATTTGGAACCATCACTGTCTTTTGTTTTAGAAGGACCTCTTTGATGCCATTCGTTGTGCACTTGGATCAACTGAGAGAACTACCCTGCCCCAGGTTATGATTAAGGGTTTTAATTTTTTGTGAAAAGAAAAACTCCTACTTCTTTGGATCAGAGGGGTTGATGAGGGATTATCTTCCTTATAACTCCAGTGTTTAGGAATTGAAACAATGCATGTACCTCATCAGCGGGGTCTGTTCAAAAGCATACTGTAGATTGTGGTATCGTTTTCGTCATCCTCCCTCAAGAGGCTTAGAGTTTTCAATCAAGAGTTGATCATCACAGAATATGAAAACAGTTTGAATATAGTGAACATGAAATAATTACTTCAAAACAGACATGTGTAATGCATTAATGAAATAACAGTGTTTGATATGAATAAATGTTTGAAAAATCAAAAGAAAATTACAACTTGAAGAATTCTAATGAACAAAAGTCTTCTAGTCTCAAGGCTTGTTACTTCGACCAGTGCATCTTGTAGGGATGGCAGGAGCATTCAGCCTGGCCCATCTGGGTGAAATCCACAGCTCTTTCATTAATCAGGTCTTGGATCTTATTCTTCAGAGCCCAGCAGTCGTCGGTGTCATGTCCTGGACTGTCAGAGTGGTATGCACATCTTTCCTCAGGATTGTACTTTAGGGAGGTTGTGTTGAGATTCTTAGGAGGGTCCCTTAACGTCACCAGATTCAACCTCAACAATTGTTGTAAAGCTTGAGACGGTGACACGTTGAGCTTGGTGAACTGCCTTTTAGGCTTGTCTGGCTTGCTTTGATCAGCCCGTTGTTCTCGGCAAGGTCGTTGTTGGACCTGTGAAGTAGTAGCAGCTTGGAGAGGCCCATTCATTAAACCAAACCTTTGGCTTCTTGGAGGCTGATTAATGACTTGGTCCCTGACTTGGACTGGTTGCTTCATGTTGTATCTGCCTTGATGGAGTTGACTGATCATGGTCCTCAACTCTTCTTACTCCCGAGCTAACCCTTGGATGAGAGCCCTTTGCCCCAACATCTGGGTTTTCAATGTGTCTACCTCAGCTTGTAGACGTTTCAGCCGTTCGTCCTTGTCATCTTCGGGGTTTTGCTTGGCCAGATTCCCCATGAGGAGTGTCCTTAACTCTTCTTGCCCCTTGGATAGGCTTAGGAAGATCTTCCTGAACTGAATCTCTTGAGCCTGAAGATCCCGGTTATCTTGTTGGGAAGCCATTGCTGAAATAAACAGCGAAGATGGTAAGCGACCTGTAACAAAGGCACCTGTAATGCAATGATATGTATGATATGCATGCAATGTTTTCAAGGACCTCGCGGGGTAAACAAGAAAATTGTTAGAGTTGGGACCCGATAGCTTGATTGAAGGAACTGCATGTTGTTGAGAGTCCTTCTTCAAGGGTCAAGGCTCACCATATCGAGTGGGTCGTAGCCCCTGACTCAAGTCATCAACCTTTTTTTGCTTTCCAAACAACCTTGGCTAGGGGAACCTTCTTCAAGAGTCAAAGCTCACCATATCAAGTGGGTCATAGCCCCTGACTCAAATTATCAACCTTGGCTAGAGGAAAATAAATCCCCTTTGCCCCTTGCTAGACATTTTGATTCATCATGACCTGCATCACAGACCCTTGAGATCCTTGAAATGGGTTAGTCCTTATGCAGGATGTATGCAATGGTATGATGGTATGATGTTATGCTATGCGTGGAGTGCTGTAAGTAAACCCTGTTATGAGCCCAGATTAAGGACTGTAAACAAACCCTGCAAGAAACTCATGTGTTAGGTAACGTGCAAGTAATTCAAGTTGGAAGGCACACAAGTCACACAAGACAATCCTTAGATTTCAGGCCGACATGAAGTTTAGGTACTACCCTCTTGAAGTTGGTGGGCTCAAAACCTGTCCTATCAGAAGTAACCGGGTTCTAAGGGTCCCAATATCATTGGATTGCTTTCTGTGTTCATCGTTTCAATTTAGCCACTGAACTGGCGACCGAAATATTCCAAGAAAACAACCCTCAACTGAGTGTAGTATCGAGTATCAACCAACCTCGGACTGCACCAAAGTCAGTTATCTCACTACCCTAAAGAGGCCAAGATGGTTCAATTAAGGTTCCTAAGGTCAGTTGATGCTTCACGACACCACGCGGCAGCCCCGTACTCTCATTGACTTGACTCAAGGGTTACCGGTACTCACCAAAGTGCCACATCAACGTAGCAGACTGCTTCAAACGTGTCGGTATACCCCGCACAGTTCCCTCACAGTCTTGTTGCTACTTTCTAAGAAGGTATCCCCCAGATCCGGGTTAGGATCTATAGAACTCCCGAGACAGTCCCACAATAATAAAGCAAACAAAACAAAGAAATTGAAAACACAAGTATGAGCTATCCTAAGGTACACCTCACTTTTAAATATAACCCCAGCAGAGTCGCCAGTTCTGTGATCGGTGGATCTGGAACTGACTGTTTAACGCTGGTTCTCGAAATGTCGCGGAAGCAAGAGTCGCCACCGTCTTTTATTTTCTCCAATATGGAAAGGACAAAAGCACAGAAAAATTCCTTATGAGATTATCTCTCGGTTCGGGAGGTATATTTATATAAAGGGAAGGTGTTAGCACCCTTTCTATCCATGGTTATCCATGGGCTCTTAGATACTTGCTCATTTGTGTTTTCAAAATGTTTGTTTGCTTTTCAATTGTGAGTGGGTTTGAAAAAGTTTCGTTTAAAGATTTCAGATCGACTCTTGTATCAGTCCTCAAGAGTGTTTGAAAAATTGTTTTTGAAAGATTTTTGAAAAGTGTCGGTGTGAAAAGAAGTTTTTGATTTGTTTTGAATTAGAGCAAGTATCTACGAGTCATCTACCTACCCTAAGGAATTAGGCTGTGTAAATGTCCTTAAGGTAGTGCCATCCCACCATTGAGAGGTAGGTAGCACCACCGTTGGAGGTGTTCGGGTCAATTCATTTATAGGGACAGTGTGGTCACCAGAGCAACAGTAGGACACCTTAGAAGCTACCCTTATGCCATTGATCTTTTTATTCCGAGGAAACTATTCCGAGGTAACCGTTTCGAGGCAACTAGATCAACGGACATAAGGACTCACTAAGACGTCCTATACTCGACGACCACGTTTCGAGGGGCAAGGCAACAGTGAGGCGTACCCTAAGAGTGGTGTATGAATTGTGTGCCATTTTCAGTTTATGTTTTATCTTGATCATGCATTGAGTGAGCTACGCTTTGATTTTATTTGGGCCATTCATTCTTTCATGTGATTAGCAGTTTAAAGGTGCGGAAATTAAAATGCGAAAAATAAAGGTCCTACGCTATTACAAGGCGCGGATCTATACATCGCCAAATTAACAAAGACCCGATTATAAATAAAATGCGGAAAATAAATAAGTTCCTAATTATCTATTACAAGGCTTTTGGATAATTACATAATATTTGAAATGAAAATAAAGGACAAACGCGCGAAGAGAAATTAGAATCGAACATGCGAGGGCGTTGGACCTTTTAAAGAAGTTAAATGAAATTAAGAATTAATTAATTATTTAATAAGAAAAGAAGATATTTTTTATGTTTTTTTTTTTGTATTTAATGGAAATAAAGAGAATTAATTAAAATTAGAAATAAAACCCTAGTTCTAAATTATTTTTAATTGTTAAAGACAAATATTTAAGTTTTGACCTAATTTACCCTAATTAATTAATGACATGTTTATTTACAAAATAATTAATAATTAATAATGATAAAAATAAAAAAATTATTTATTAAGAAAAGAGAATAAAAATGCTAAAAACCTAATTTCTATATTTTTAGTTATTTAAGAAAAAAAACATTAAAATAAAACCTAATTTTACTAAATTGATTTTTTAGAAAATTTATTTACAAAAATATAATAATGAATTAAATATTAATAAACATATTTTTATTTTTGACTTTTCTGGATTTTATATTTGTGAAAATTAATTTTGTGGATTAAAGAAAATAATTAAAAGAATTCAAGAAGAAAAATCAAAATAAAAATAAGTGAGAAAAAATGTGCAAACCCATGGGGTATTCAGACCCAATTTTGGAGGTGTGATTTGAGGAATTTGGCCCAATAGAAGTTTGATCCATGCTGACTTTTCAGATCATATGCACACGCGTTGACTGGGGTACTCCATGGACTTTGGTTCCTGGCCACTGGATGGACGCTCATGGCCACTTGGCAAGCCACTTATGAGAGTATATGATGGACTTCTGGGCGTGTTGTACACTGGAACACTTTATGAAAAATTGGAACAAATTATATGGGGGACCTGGGAATCGAACCCAGGTCCCAGTACCTGCATGACAGCGCATCTACCAACCAACCAACGCGTTTATTTGTTAACTTAATGGACAATGATCAATATAATGGAAAAAGTAATATTATGCTGAACAAAAATAAAAAACGCGCTAAATTTGAATCATCCAACCACGTTCCTCCACGCTAGCCTTCTTCTTCCTTTTGCACCTGTAAATGATATCAAATATCGGGGGTTTTAAACCCCCACTAAACTCAAACCTGAAAATAGCGAATAGAATTTAAGCAAGCATAAAAAAGGCGCGGTGGGTGATTTCAATTCGTTTGGATGTCCTGAATCCAATGGTACAGGTTTCGTTGCCTAATTTTACCATATACGTAAAACCCCAAATATGGAGCTCTGAAAACCCCAAATATGGAGCTCTGAAACCCTAAAAAGCTTTCATGGTGGATTCTTGTACAGGTGCCTATAATTCAATTGGATGGTACCAATAGCTTCAGAGAGATCATGTTAGTGTAAATCAACCATTAAAAGACATTAATCATGCATGGAATTCAAAATACGATTATGAATAATTTGGAATGAAAAGTGAATCTGTTCTACCAATTCCTTGTGCGTGGAGACTTGGTTTCGATTGGAATCGTTTCCTGGAGGTGTCAGCATGCTTTTGGAATACTTCTTAAGCCTTGAATTGCCTTCTAAGTATGAAAACAGTTTTTGATATTTTGTGAAAAAAAGTGCAATGTGTTCTTGATCTTGCAGCTCAACTTATGTGTCCTTTGCATTAGGTTTTGCTTTGCCTATGTATGAGGATGGAATTAGGTTAGAAAAACCAAGCCCAAAGCCTTTGCATTGATGACTTTGAATATTTGATTTTCCATGATCTTTTTCAATCTTTTTCAATCTTTTCTTATGCCAACCATTTCCAATCATGTGAAAACTTTCCTTTTTGGATGATGCACGAAATATTGAGTGAATTCTATGCACAAAAAGATTTGAAAAGTATGATTTAGTATTTTTTTCTCATAATTAATTTTAATTAAATGAATTAATAGGATTAAAAATTCAATTAATTAATTAAAAATAAGAAAATAACTCCCTTTTAGCTTAATGGGTCGTGCATGGCTTTTGGGTAATGATTCATGGAAGAAATTGAGGCCCATTAGCAATTTTGAGGCATTTGAAGCAAAGTTGACTTTTCAAAATTCCCAAAACTTTCCCAACTTCCACAAGGCATATCTTGCTCAATTTTTAAGCTTTGATCATGTTCTTGGACATTTTGGAAAGGTCTTGAAGTCCTCTAACCAATGCCTTTGGTCCCATGTCATTTTGATTTACCAATTTCAAGTTATGGTCTTTGACTTAAAGTGCCTTTTTGTTGACTTTTGAAAATGACCTATAATGTTGAAATTGATAACTTTTTGTGAGAGCATTTCTTGGACTTGAAGTGTGAAGATGAGTTGTAGGAAATGTCATTTTCTTCAAAATGAGCTTTGGATGGAATTTTTCTGATAAACCATGTGGAAGTTATGCCCTGGTCAATTTGTAGTTGACTTTTTCAACTGTCCAAAAATAGAAACTTTTGCATCTTGAGACTTTTTGAGCCATGTTTTGAGAATCATGATCAAGAATTGATCAAATGATGTTTGTGGCTTCAAAATAAGATGTTGACCAAAAATTTTGACTTTTGATTGTCAAATGACCATTTTACCCCTGCAGTTGACTGTGAAGCAATTAGGGTTTTGACTGTGCAATCTGGTGCTGGGAGTCTTGAAACTTGGCATATGGATGCTTGACAATGTTTATAGGCCTATGGGACTTGTTTGGACCCTTGGAAACTTCAATTTCTTTGCCAGAACCAAAACCCTAATTTTTGACTGTTAGGAGGCAATTGGACTGTGCAACCCTTGGGAGATTTTGAACCTTGATATTGGAAAATCTTGAAGAATATGGGAGGGAAAATTTTGGGGTACAACAGTTGCCCCTGTTCAATCTTCTTAAACCTGAGGATGTAGATTGGCTGTCGTGCCTTTCGTAATCCGAGGGTGGAAGATGATTGAACACTAGAGTGCCCAGAAATTTGCGCTCACATGTTAGCAGTGTGATGGTGGGAATGGGCTTACAGATGCCAATTGGAGATTGATGGATAGGAAGATGGGCTTATAGATGCCATGTTGAGAGGTGATGGATAGGTGGATGGGCTTATAGATGCCTGTTGTACCCCAAAATTTGCCCTCCCATATTCTTCAAGAAATTGCCAAGTCAAGCTTCAAATCTCCCCAAGGGTTGCACAGTGTAAGGGCCTCCTAAGCAGTCAAAATTAGGGTTTTGGTTCTGATCAAGAAAATGAAGTTTCCAAGGGTCCAATCAAGTCCCACTTGCCAATAAATATGGTCAAGCATCCTCATACCAAGTTTCAAGACTTCCAGCACAAAATTGCACAGTCAAAACCCTAATTGCACTACAGTCAACTGTAGGGGCAAAATGGTCATTTGACAGTCAAAAGTTCAAATTTTTGGTCAACATCTCATTTTGAAGTCACAAACATCATTTGATAAATGCTTGATCATGATTCTCAAAGCTTGGCTCAAAAATCATCAAGATGCAAAAGTTTCCTTATTTGGACAGCTGGAAAAGTCAACTGTAAATTGACCAGGGCATAACTTTCACATGGATTATCAGAAAAATTCCATCCAAAGATAATTTTGAAGAGAAAGACATTTCCTACAACTCATCTTCATACTTCAAGTCCCAGAAATGCTCTCACAAAAAGTTATCAATTTCAACATTATAGGTCATTTTCAAAAGTCAACAAAAAGGGATTTTAAGTCAAAGGCCATAACTTGAGATTGGTAAACCAAAATGACATGGGACCAAAGGCATTGGTTAGAGGACTCAAAGACCTTTCCAAAATGTCCAAAAACATGAGCAAAGCTTAAAAATTGAGCAAGTTATGCCTTGTGGAAGTTGGGAAATTTTTGGATATTTTGAAAAGTCAACATTGATTCAAATGACCTAAAATTGCTAATGGGCCCATTTTTCTTCCACAATTCATCATCCCAAGCATGTGCACGACCACTTGGCCCAAAGGGAAGTTTTTATTCATTTTTTATTTATTTATTTGAATTTTTATTAATAATAATTCATTTAAATCAATTAAATATATGAAAAATACTTAACATAACTTATCAAATCTTTGTGTACATGTAATAGGCTCAATGATTCGTGCATGATCAGATTTGGAAGGAATTGAATTGATTGGACATGATTTGTACAAAAATAGCATGAAAAAAGATTGGAAAAAGATCTTGAAAAATCAAATCTCAAAAACCATGAATGCAAAGGATTTGGATTGTTTTTCTTGACCTAATTCATTCTATACTTAAGCCTGATCACAAACCTAATGCCAAGAACCACTAAGCTGCACAGAAACTCCATTCACAAACTTGAAATTTTCTTTGAAAACTCAAATTCTGAAAACCTACTTGCAGGTTGATTCAAGCCTCAAAACCTATTCCATTAGCTTGCCAGGGTTGCCAGTAAACGATTCTAATCAAAAACATCCATCATAACTTCAAGAATTGGTAAAACGAGTTGGACCTGTACAAAGAAAATTTCTAATTCGTGCATCTCAATTCATGCATTTTTTGTGAATTTTAATATTTGATTCATATTCCTTGTGTGATTCTGAAGCTAACCATCTATCTTGATTGAGTTTTTGCATGCTATATACGATTTCACCATTATTGTTTTCTAGGGTTTTGCAAGCTTGAAATTGGGGGTTTTCATATAGTGTAAAATTAGCCTACCACGATGCCATGGTTATGATCAACACACTTGGACGAAGACAAAGCCACCCTCGCGCCTAATTTATGATGATCCCTGGGCTAGTCGCTATTTTTCATAAACATGCCTAAGGGAACACCATGAAAACCGTGGCCTATGTTTTATGTTTCAGGGAATAAGGAAGAAGAAGGCTAGGTGGCTACCAACGATTGGCCTGTTTAAATTTTCGCGCTCAGACCCACTAACGCTTTTGTTTTCTTTTATAATATTTGTTGGTTATTATATGTTAAACGCGTGTAAATTGGTCCAGTGGTAAACACAGTGGTTGGCAATGTTAATGACCTGGGTTCGAGCCCCAGGTCTTCATCCTTTCAATATTATTTTTCAACTCATATTCCTATGCAGATTCAATAGCAAAGCACACCGTGCATCCTCAAAAATCAACGTCCACGTGTCCTAGAGCATCAGATCAAAGGCCATGAGTTGAGGAACATGATAAGCCCCAGTCAACACGCCAGCACGCTGCCTGGAAAAAGTCAAAAGGGCCAATTGCTAATGGGCCAGATTACTGAAAAAAAACCTCCATGTTGGGGACTGCAACCCCCCTTGGTTTGCAAATTTTCTTAACTTTCTTTATTTTTATAATTTTTATTTTCTTTTAATTATTGTTTGTTTAATTAATTTTTATTATTTTCATAAATATAAAAAACACATAAAAAATCAAAAAAAGAGAAAAATAATAAATATTTTATTTTAGTATGTATATTTTAAATAAATTTGCATGTAAATTAATTAGTTTTAAATTAGGGTTTAATTTAATATTTTCATAATAAAAATCTAAAAAACATAGAATTAGGGTTTAATTAATTTTCATTTTTTTTTCTTTTATAATAATTAAATATTAGATATTTATTTTTATAATTAAATTGTATATAAAAATTAGGGTTAATTTTAGGGTAAAACTTTAATCTTTTTTTTAATAAATTAAAATAACTAGAATTAGGGTTAGGGTTTATCTTAATTAATTCTTTTTTCATTAAAATCATAAAATACCAAAAAAAACAATTTCCTTTCTTTTTTAATTAATTAATGTCACCATTTAATTTAATTTTGTAAAAAGGGTCCAACGCCCTCGTTTTTAATTCCCCTTTAATTCGCATATTTATTTTATTTCGTTTAAATATTTATGTATCTCTCCCGAAGCCATGTAATTAATTTCTTGCACTTTTAATTCTTTATTTACTTTATTTATTTATTTTTCTGTCAAATCGGGTTCGAGAAATTTTGGCGATGTGGACCTGCGCCGTTTGTAATAGCTTAGAATTTACTTTTCTCGCAATTTTTAATTGTTAATCAAGGCATGAAAGAATGTATGGACAAAAATAAAAACAAACGCTAGATCACCAATAATATGACAAAAGACAAAAATATTTGAACATGACACACAAATCACACACCACCCTAGGGTACGCCTCACTGTTGCCTTGCCTTCGAAAGGTGATCGTCGAGTAGAGGATGTCTTAGTAAGTCCTCATGATCCGGGAACCTGGCATAAGGGTAGCTTCTAAGGTGTCTTCCCATTGCTCTGGTGATCACCATGTCCCGAACCTCGAATTGACCCGAACACCTCCAACGGTGGTGCTACCTACCTCTCAATGGTGGGATGGCACTACTTTAAAGGACTTTTACACAGACGAATTCCTTAGGGTAGGTAGACGACTCGTGGATACTTGCTCTAATTCAAAACAAAACAAATGAAAAATACTTTTCACACCAACATATTTTCAAAAAGCTTTCGAAAGCAATTTTTCAAACACTCTTGAGGACCGATACAAGAGTCGAACTGGAATTTTCAAAGAAACTTTTTTAAAACCCACCGTTGAAAAGCAAACAAACCATTTTTGAAAACACAAATGAGCAAGTATCTAAGAGCCCATGGATAACCATGGATAAAAAGGGTGCTAACACCTTCCCTTTCTATAATCTACCTCCCGAACCGAGAGCAATCTCTATAAGGAATTTTTCTGTGCTTTTGTCCTTTCCATTTGGAGAAAATAAAAGACGGTGGCGACTCTTGCTTCCGCGACATTTCGCGAACCAGCGTTAAACAGTCAGTTCCAGATCCACCGATCACAGAACTGGCGACTCTGCTGGGGACAATCTTTAAAGTGAGGTGTACCTTAGGACTAAGATCACTGTGTTTTCAATTGCTTTCTTTGCTTGCTTTAAATTGTGGGACTGTCTTGGGAGTTCTATAGATCCTAACCCGGATCTGGGGGATACCTTCTTAGAAAGTAGCAACAAGGCTGTGAGGGAACTGTGCGGGGTATACCGACATGGTTGAAACAGTCTGCTACGTTGATGTGGCACTTTGGTGTGTACCGGTAACCCTTGAGTTTAGTCAAGGAGAGTACGGGGCCTCTGCGTGGTGTCGTGAAGCATCAACAGACCTTAGGAACCTTAATTGAACTATCTTGGCCTCTTTAGGGTAGTGAGATAACTGACTTTGGTGCAGTCCGAGGTTGGTTGATACTCGATACTACACTCAATTGAGGGTTGCTTTCCTGGAATATTTCGGTCGCCAGTTCAGTGGCTAAATCGAAACGATGAACAATGAAAGCAATCCCGTGATATTGGGAACCTTAGAACCCGATTACTTTGATAGGACAGGTTGAACCCACCAACTTCAAGAGGGTACTACCCAGACCCCATGCTGGCCTTAAACCCTAAGGGCTTGTCTTGTGTGCCTTGTGTGCCTTACATGTTTGTCTTTGTAAATATCTGTGGTGTGTTTAATCATAGCATCATGACATCATCCAGCATCATATGCATTGACTAACCATTTCAGGGGTTTGAATCTTCATCTTTGTTCTTGTTTTGTAGGACATGGAAACTGTTCGTAGAAAGACAATTCAAATCAGTCTTGTAAGGATCCCTCCTCAGCTTAAGGAGCTTATATCCAGGATTCCCGAGAACTCTTCATTCAGTGAAAGACATGGAAGCCTCATCAGCTTGGTCAATACCAACATTGAGGAAGATATGATCAAGGTCCTGTTCCAATTCTTTGACCCTCTGCATCACTGTTTCACCTTCTTGGACTATCAGTTGGTACCTACATTGGAGGAGTTCTCCCGGCTCCTGAAGATCCCTATCCTTGATCAGCTACCCTTCAACGGTACGGAAAAGGAACCTAAGCTTGAAGAGATTGCTAAAGCCTTGCACCTACAGTCATCTGACCTCAAGGGACATTGGGAAGTTAGAAGTGGTATCAAAGGGTTCTTAGCCAGGTTTCTGTTTGAAAAGGCCCATGAATGTTGGAACTCCATTGACTTGCAAGCTTTTGAAGAGGTTGTGGCCCTCCTTGTCTATGGTTTGGTGTTGTTCCCTAACCCAGATCAGCTTATTGATATCGGTGTTGTCCAGATCTTTATGTCCAGGAATCCTATACCTACGTTGCTGGGGGACATCCTTCACTCATGTTACACTCGAACCATGAGAAAAAGAGGTGTCCTTATGTGTTGCACTCCTCTCCTGGGAAGGTGGTTTATTTCGCACCTTCCACAATCAGTTTTGAAGAATGAGCGGGGTTTGAGATGGTCACAACGGTTGATGACTCTTACACATGCAGATATACATTGGTGCCCTAGGTCCAGAGAAGATGTCACTATCATTGATCGTTGCGGGGAGTACCCCAATGTTCCTTTACTTGGAATCAGAGGAGGTATTACTTACAGCCCATGCCTGGCTTGGAGACAGTTTGGTTATGCTCGGAGGGATGGTCCTCATGACATGTTAATTCCTGACATAGTTTTTGACTTCGACAACGATACTCAAGGACTTCGCCAGAGATTTATCAGAGCTTGGAGGATGCCAAGTAGGATAGACAGCAAGACACTAGGGCACAGGAACTCCATCCCGTTGGAACCTTATCTCAAGTGGGTACGAGCCCGCTCCCAGAAGTTAGTGATGCCTTATCCTCATATGCTCCCAGTAATCAAGGAACCAGTCTTGGAAGGAGAAGTGTCCTACACTATTCAGCACCCTGATATGCCCACATCCTGGGAAGAGATGCAGAAGATCTGGATCCAGCTTAAAGAAGAACAGAATTCTCTTGAGACCAGCCTATATGCCAGTGAAAAGAAGGTCTTGGAGCTCACCCGCCTGTTGCATGAGGAGAGGAATCTCAACACTTACATAGCTCCAAAGAGGATGCGTAGTATATTTTGGGATTGATTTGCTTTTGTATTATTTTGCCCATGAGGCTTTGATGTACTAAAACAATTGTTTCCTTAATGATAACGTGTGTTCCTTTTTGTCTACAACAAATTTGAACTTTCGAACCCTTGAATGCAATGCATAAACACATATCATTCATCATGTGCATAGCAGGTTTCCTCTTTTCAGGTTGCTTACAGTTCTTCGCTGTTTATTTCAGCATCATGAATCCTGACTCTTCATTAACTGAGACATCCATCAAGGCTCTTCAGGCGCAGAATGCGCAATTTCAGGAATTAATCAAGGGTTTGGCTCAAGGCCAAGAAGAGCTGAAGGCTCTGCTCCTGAAGAAGGAGAAGAAGAAGAAGAGAAGAACTGTTCTGTTCAACTCGGGCCGAAGGTTTGGCAATACCTTGCAGAATGAAGAGGCTGGTTCTTCTGTTGGCAAGGGCACTCCTCAAGAGACAAGGGTTCCTAGTCCGGTAGTCTCCGACAACGAGACTGATTTTGATGAAGAGCAGTACCCTCCGGCAGAAGACCGTTACAAGCAGCTGGAGGATAGGCTGAATGCTATGGAAATACAACAGGTACCTGGGCTGGATTTTGGAGATCTGGGTTTGTCAACTGGTGTAGTCATTCCTCGGAAGTTCAAAGCACCATCTTTTACTAAATATGACGGGGCGTCTTGTCCCAAGCTACATCTCAGGTCCTATGTTCGGAAAATTCAACCGTACTCCGCGGATAAGAATTTGTGGATTCACTTCTTCCAGGAGAGTCTTTCAGGGACTCATCTCGAATGGTTCTATCAGCTGGATGGGACCAAGGTTCGTAACTGGGAGGAGTTGGCTACTGCTTTCTACAAGCAGTATCAATATAATGCCGACCTTGCCCCTACACGTACCCAACTCCAGGGTATGTCGTTAGGTTCAAGTGAAGGTTTTAAGGAGTACGCTCAGAAGTGGAGAGACCTGGCTGGCAGGGTGCAGTCTCCTTTGACTGATCGGGAGTTGGTAGACATGTTCTTGGGGACCCTATCTGGGCCATTTTTCAACCATCTTATCGGGAATTCGTCTGCAGGGTTCACTGATTTGATTCTGACTGGAGAGAGAATTGAGGCTGGGTTGAAGTCTGGAAAAATTCCGAAGGGTGCATCGTCTAGTTCTGAGAAGAAACCCTTCAAGAAGGAGGCTAGTGCTGTATATGGTTCCAAGAGATCAGAGAGACCTGAGCGCCGCCAATCTGTCAGTGCGGTAATGATTGCTAAGCCTGCTGCCGCTCCTCGGCCAACTAATCCTCAAAGGGCTGAAAGACCCCGGAGAGAGTTCACCCGCTTGAGTATGACTTTGTCGCAGATCTTGCCACAGTTGCTCTCAACCAACTTAGTGACTGTCAGAGAGGCGCCGAAGTTCCCAAATACTGCATCTCCTAAGTACAACCCGAATACTCGTTGTGCTTACCATTCAGATAGCCCGGGGCATTCTACTGATGACTGTTGGGCATTAAGGAGCAAGCTGCAGGATCTTATTGACGCCAAGGAGGTACAGTTTGAGGCATCTGAGAAGCCCAATGTAGTGATAGCTCCCCTGCCTGCTCATGGAGTGAATGCTATCGGGGATGAAGATGAAGTGGATGAAGCAGAGTTTAATAGCTGGATCTATCCAACGACTGAAGGCGGATTGACCAATTGGATTGCCAAAGATCATACTCCTGTTACCTTTGTGACGCAGTAATAAATTTCTTTGTTTTGCTATTTGTAATAAACAATAAATAAACTCTATGGCCCGGTGTCTTACCCGAGGCACCGTGGTTTCATTTGTGAGGGCATATAAATTGTCATTTCATATATCATGAATGAAAATCTTGGACGTTTTCTCGCATTACAAATCTTATGTTCCTTTTCTGTCTTTCTTTCCTTTACATATATTTCAAAACAGCTGTATTTACACACACACTCACTCATACAGGTTTCAATCCACTCTGGATCTTACTGGTAACGACTCTGCTACTGCCAGTTATGACTTCGAAAATCCGATCAACTTAGCCGAAGACGAAGGTGAAGATGATTGCGAAGTGCCTGGCGAGCTTGCAAGACTGTTACTTCAGGAAGAGAGGGCAATTCAACCACATGAAGAGCCAGTGGAAACGATAAATCTGGGTACAGAGGCAGATAGGAAAGAGGTAAAGATTGGTGCCAATCTAGAGCTCAGCGTGAAGCAACGGTTGACTCAGATGCTGCATGATTATATGGAGATCTTTGCCTGGTCCTACGAAGACATGCCCGGGTTGGATACCGATATTGTGGTCCATCACTTGCCAACTAAGGAAGACTGCCCTCCAGTTAAGCAAAAGGTCCGTCGTATGCGTCCAGAGATGTCTGAGAAGATTAAAGCCGAGGTGATGAAACAGTTTGATGCTGGGTTCCTTGCAGTGACTTCTTACCCTCAGTGGGTTGCTAATGTGGTTCCGGTACCAAAAAAGGACGGTAAGGTCAGAATGTGTGTCGACTATAGGGATCTGAATAGGGCCAGCCCCAAAGATGACTTCCCTCTACCTCACATTGATGTCCTTGTTGATAATACTGCTCAGCATAAGGTGTTCTCTTTCATGGATTGCTTTTCAGGTTATAATCAGATCAAGATGGCACCTGAAGACATGGAGAAGACTACATTTGTTACTCAGTGGGGCACCTTCTGTTACAAGGTCATGCCATTCGGGTTGAAGAACGCTGGGGCAACCTACCAGCGTGCCATGGTTGCTTTATTTCATGATATGATCCATCATGAGATAGAAGTGTATGTTGACGACATGATCGCAAGGTCCCAGACTGAGGAAGAGCACCTAGATCATCTGCAGAAGTTGTTTGACCGGTTGAAACTGTACAAGCTGAGGTTGAACCCGAACAAGTGCACCTTCGGGGTAAGATCTGGGAAACTGCTAGGCTTCGTTGTAAGTGACAAAGGAATTCAAGTGGACCCTGATAAGGTCAAAGCTATTCAAGAGATGCCAGTTCCTAAGACAGAGAAGGAAGTCAGAGGCTTTTTAGGACGCCTGAATTACATTGCTCGGTTCATCTCACATCTGACTGCTACCTGTGAGCCAATCTTCAAGCTACTGAAGAAAGATCAGGTAGTACGTTGGAATGATGAATGTCAGGCTGCTTTTGACAGAATCAAGGAGTATCTCCAAGAACCACCCATCCTTATGCCACCGGTTGAAGGGAGACCCCTGATATTATATCTAACAGTGCTTGACAACTCAATGGGGTGTGTGCTGGGGCAGCATGACGAGTCTGGCCGAAAAGAGCATGCCATTTATTACCTTAGCAAAAAGTTTACCGACTGTGAGACCCGATACTCACTGCTTGAGAAAACTTGCTGCGCTTTGGTAGGGGCTTCTCGCCGGCTAAGACAGTATATGCTGACTCACACTACCTTGTTGATCTCAAAAATGGATCCTATAAAGTACATATTCGAAAAGCCTGCTCTGTCTGGGAGAATAGCAAGATGGCAAATGATCTTGATGGAATACGACATTCAATACACAACCCAGAAAGCCATCAAGGGAAGTTTATTGGCAGACCACTTGGCACACCAGGCTGTAGAGGATTATCAGTCAATGAACTTCGAGTTTCCGGACGAAAGCATCATGATAGTAACTGACTGTGAAGTACCTGGACCGGATGAAGGACCTGAACCTGGATCCCGATGGTCTATGCACTTTGACGAAGCCTCCAATGCTTTGGGTAACGGTATCGGCGCCATAATCATATCTCCTCAAGGTACTCATACTCCGCTTACTGCCCGGCTGTGTTTCAACTGTACCAACAACATGGCGGAGTATGAGGCGTGCATCATGGGTCTTCAAGCTGCGATCGACCTAAGGATCAAGTTTATGAGTGTCTTCGGAGATTCCGCTCTTGTGATCAATCAGATCAAAGGAGAGTGGGATACGAAACATCTGAATCTTATTCCTTACAGAGAATGTGTGTTGACCTTGATCCCCCACTTCACAGAGATAACCTTTGAACACTTCCCGAGAGAAGAGAATCAGTTGGCGGACGCGTTAGCTACAATGTCTTCTATGTTCAAGGTCAAATGGGATAATGAGGCTCCCCGGATCATCATCTGGAAACTGGACGAACCGGCATACTGTTGCGATCTCGAGACTGAATTGGTGACCGAGAAGTCTTGGTACCATGAGGTGAAGAGATATCTGGAAGCTCAGGAATACCCTGAAGGTGCATCTGTCAATGATAAGAAGTTCCTGAGAAGGTTCGCAGCAAAGTTCTTCCTTAGCAACGGCATCCTGTACAAGCAAAACCATGATTCAACCTTACTGCGCTGTGTGGATAAGACTGAAGCAGAAAGGATCATGGAAGAGCTACATGAAGGGACCTTTGGTACGCATTCCAGTGGGCATGCAATGGCTAAGAAAATCCTTCGGGCAGGGTATTACTGGTCCACAATGGAAGCCGACTGCTACCAACATTCCAGGACATGCTATAAGTGCCAGATTTATGCAAACAAGGTGCATGTTCCTCCAGTTCCCCTGAATGTTCTGACTGCGCCTTGGCCGTTCGCAATGTGGGGCATAGATATGATTGGCGAGATTAAACCTACGGCATCTAATGGGCATCGCTTCATCCTAGTGGCGATTGATTATTTTACAAAGTGGGTCGAAGCAGCTTCCTACGCTACGGTAACCAAGACTGTTGTGGCACGGTTCATTCGGCATAATCTGATCTGTCGGTACGGCGTCCCTGAGAGAATCATTACAGACAACGGTACCAATCTGAATAATAAAATGATCCATGAGCTCTGCGAGCAGTTCAAGATACAGCACCACAATTCTTCTCCTTACAGACCGAAGATGAATAGGGCTGTAGAAGCAGCAAATAAGAACATCAAGAAAATCGTGCAGAAGATGACAGTGACTTATAAAGATTGGCACGAGATGTTACCGTTCGCTCTACACGGGTACCGTACTTCAGCTAGGACGTCAACCGGGGCAACTCCTTTCTCTCTGGTCTATGGTATGGAGGCAGTCTTACCGATCGAAGTGCAAATACCCTCTCTCCGGATAATGAAGGATGCAAATCTGAACGAGGATGATTGGATCCAGACACGACTTGATCAGCTCAACCTCATTGATGAAAAGAGACTTGCTGCTATCTGTCATGGTCAGACGTATCAGAAACGGATGATCAGGGCATTTAACAAAAAGGTCAGACCACAGGAGTATCAAGTTGGGGATCTGGTAATCAAGCGAATCATCCTTCCACAGAGTGATCCAAGGGGCAAATGGACCCCTACATGCGAAGGGCCATTTGTGGTTAAGCATGTGTTCTCAGGAGGAGCCATGATTCTAACCAACATGGATGGTGACGACCTTCCTCACCCCGCCAATGCAGACATAGTAAAAAGATACTACGCATAAAAAAGACCCGCTAGGCTGACATGCCTAGGCAAAAATTAGGGCTTCCCGTCGAACCAAAAGGGTTCGGGCAAAATGAAGGGATGAAATGAAAAGAATCTGTACACCCGGCAAGTCGAAAACCTGAAAAGGCGGCTTGGGCAAAAATGGGTATCCCGGTGGACTGAAAACCCGAAAGGGCGGTCCAGGCAAAAATTAGGGATAAAAGCGTAATACTATGTCTCATTGGATCACTTTGCATCCAGAATCCGGTATCTACATCAAGTTCAGACGGCATCAAGCAGTCAGCTTCATCTTCGTTTAGGTCATCAAGTGATGAGACGCTCAGAGTTATAAAGGCAATAGCAGAGTTGAAACCCAGTGGGATCATTCACTTCACACAGCTGTTGTATTTTCTTTTGTACAAATTTGTATAAACTCTTTTGTTCGGCGGCGTTCTCTTACTAGGACGTCAGCCTCTTGTACACAAAACGCCTATTTTCAGGCCATTCAAAAATCAATACAAATATACTTTTCAGTTAAAAGTACCAATTGTCTTTCTTTTTCTGTTTTGTTTTGCGAAGAACGTCCAAGGTTCAATTTGTGATATATGCATCGACAATAATTTGCTAACTCATAAATATTTGCATACGAAACAAAGGATTAATTACAGGTGACACTAGAAACAGGGGCAATAAAGAGTTGTCTAAGCAATCTAATTGTTCTGTCCTCCAAGGTACCAAGGTGGGTTCAGCTAAAGAACATGACCAGTACATCTTAATTCCCCAGAGAGTGAGTCAGCTAGTCAGTTCATTCTTCCTCAAGAAGAGTTATCAAATCTCAAGGAAGTTGAGTATCCTCCAGCAGATCTCAACATTCCCCAGCAGCAATATACATAACAAGCATCCCCGGCAGTCTTGGTCCAAAGATTGTTCCCCGGCGGCATATCAACATTCAAAGGAATCACTTCCCCAGCATATCAAAACTTCCCCAGGAAAGTCCAATCCAGTTTCCCCAGGAAAGTTGGAATTCATATCCCTAAGCAGTAAGCTTATCCCCAGTAGATTCTAGAAGCTTATCCCTCGCAGAGCACGAATGCGTCGTCCGGCTTTATTCAAAGAGTTATTTCCTTAACAGGATATAACTGGGTTATCCTCAGCCAAAAGCCACGGAAAGATCGTCGTCGACACAGTCTTCTTATCCCCAGTGAAGTCTATTAGCACTTCCAACGCAACAAGGGTATCCCCAGTGTGATCGGTGGAAATAGAACTGACTGTTTAACGCTGGTTCGCGAAATGTCGCGGAAGCAAGAGTCGCCACCGTCTTTTATGTTCTCCAACATGGAAAGGACAAAAGCACAGCAAAATTCCTTATGAGAATGTTTCTCAGTTCGGGAGGTAGATTTATAGAAAGGGAAGGTGTTAGCACCCTTTCTATCCGTGGTTATCCACGGGCTCTTAGATACTTGCTCTTATGTTTTCAAAATGTTTGCTTTTCAAATGTGTGTGGGTTTTGAAAAAGTTTCTTTGAAAGATTTCTGAATAACTCTTGTATCTGTCCTCAAGAGTGTTTGAAAAATTTGTTTTGAAAGCTTTTGAAAGTGTGAGGTGTGAAAAGTATTTTGTTTGTTTTTGAAAAGAGCAAGTACCCATGAGCCCGTGGATAACCACGGATAGAAAGGGTGCTAACACCTTCCCTTTCTATAAATCTACCTCCCGAACTGAGAAACATTCTCATAAGGAATTTTGCTGTGCTTTTGTCCTTTCCATGTTGGAGAACATAAAAGACGGTGGCGACTCTTGCTTCCGCGACATTTCGCGAACCAGCGTTAAACAGTTAGTTCTATTTCCACCGATCACAGAACTGGCGACTCTGCTGGGGATAAGAAAGAACTACGTTGACGACGACCTTTCCGTGGCTTTTGGCTGAGGATAACCCAGTTATATCCTGGTAGGAAAATAACCTTTGAATAAATCCGGGAGACGCGTTCGTGCTCTGCGGGGGAGAAGCTTCCAGAATCTACTGGGGATAAGCTTCCTGTTGGGGAGATGATTCAACCTTTCCTGGGGAAATCTTGATTGGACTCTCCTGGGGAAATTTTTGAGATGTATTGGGGAAGTGGCTCCGCTGGATGTCTGGTATACCGTCGGGGAACAATCTTAGACCAAGACTGTCGGGGATGCTTGTTAAGAACATTCGTATATTGTGCTGGGGAATGTTTGATATTTACTGGGGATACCCAACTTTCTCAAGGCTAACAGTATAACTTTGCTTGGGGAGAGTGTATTGACTTGCTGGCTCACTCTCTGGGGAGCCTAGAGATCTTGGTTGCGTTATTCAGCCGAACCTATCTTGGTACCTTGGTGGACAAAGTAATTAGATCGCTTAGACAACTCATTATTGCCCCTGTTTCTGTGGGAGAAGATACCTGTGGAGGTGCTTGATGACCGCCGATTGACAAATCTTCTTCTGGTAGGCAAGTGACGAGATGACGGAACATAGTCGTACGCTTTAATCCCTAATTTTGCCTGGACTGCCCTTTCGGGTTTTCAGTCCACCGGGATACCCATTTTTGCCCAAGTCGCCTTTTCAGGTTTTCGACTTGCCGGGTGTATAGATTTTTCATTTCATCCCTTATTTTTGCCCGAACCCTTTTGGTTCGCCGGGAAGCCCTTATTTTTGCCTAGGTGTGTCAACCTAACGGGTCTTTGATTATGCGCAGTATTTTTTCGACTATGTCCACGCTCTCAGGATGTAGGGAGGTGCCCCTGTCAGTAGTGTTGCATCGTCATACCACCAGAAGATGTTTGATCATACCATATTTTTCGCTGGAATTCATGTCCAATGCCCCAAGTGATCTAGATGGAGATTTGCCCCAAGCTGGTTGGCTTTTTTTTTGAGAGATTCTCCAAATCTTGACTTAACTGCCCCAGATGATGGACAATGATCATGCCATTCCCCTTGATTGGAAGTGCTCTTGTTCATTAGACATTCGTCGTGCGAACTTCTATGCTGTTCAAACAAATAGTCGTATGCAAGCAATGTTATATTAAAAATGCAAAGCTTATGTCTGTCTTTGAAGTTTTTGAAAATGCATTTTTTTCATAAAAACAAGTGAATTTTTTGCAAACTGTGATGTCAACTCGTTATTTTACCGCAAGCCTTAAGGAGTCAGGATACCTTTCGTAACAGTATGCTTTCGAACTAACCCATGCTTCAGCTAGGACTTTTTAAGGGTTAAAACGTGGCCTGGTTCACGGTTTAAGAAACAAAGGATAAAGGCTCAAATTTTATTTGTACCCACCCGCTCTTCGTGATGTTCTTCAAACTTAAACTCAGTTGATCGTACGTTAGACCTTGTTTGAGTCTTTGCTCTGACATTCCGGTGATGGTTCGGATATTGACAATTTATTTTGAATAGGCAGTCATTTCCTTTTGTGTTGAGGGTTTGTAGGACCTCTCTTTTTTTTTATTTCTTTATCCCTATTTTTGCCTGAACTGTTTCTTTTGTGATTACAGTCAGCGGGATGCCCCAGTTTTGTAAGTCTCCTTCATAGGTTTTGACTTAATGGGCTTTTTATTTTGAGGGGTAATGACTGCCTGTCTTTATGATTATTCGGAACCATCACTGTCTTTTGTTTTGTGAGGACCTCTTTGGTTCTATTCGTTGTGCACTTGGATCAACTGAGAGAACTACCCTGCCCCAGGTTATGATTAAGGGTTTTAATTTTCGAAAAGAAAAACTCCTACTTCTTTGGCTCAAAGGGGTTAACGAGGGATTATCTGCCTTATAACTCCAGTGTTTAGGAATTGAAACAATGCCTGTGCCTCATCAACGGGGTCTGTTCAAAAGCATACTGTAGATTGTGGTATCGTTTTCGTCATCCTCCCTCAAGAGGCTTAGAATTATTAACTGAGAGTTGGATCATCAGAAAAAATATGAAAATAATTTGCGTATAGTGAATACGAATATATTGCTTCAAAACAGACATATGCGATGCATTAATGAAATAACAACGTTTAACATGAGTAAATGTTTGAACAAAAGAAAATTACAACTTGAAAATCCTAATGAACAAAAGTCTTTTCATCTCAGGGCTTATTACTTCAACTGGTGCATCCGATAGGGATGGCAGGAGCATTCAGCCTGGCCCATCTGGGTGAAATCCATAGCTCCTTCCTCAATCAAGTCTTGGATCTTATTCTTCAGAGCCCAGCAGTCGTCGGTGTCATGGCCTGGACTGCCAGAGTGGTATGCACATCTTTCCTCAGGATTGTACTTTGGGGAGGCTGTGTTGAGATTCTTAGGAGGGTCCCTTAACGTCACCAGATTCAACCTCAACAATTATTGTAAAGCTTAAGACGGTGACACGTTGAGCTTGGTGAACTGCCTTTTAGGCTTGTCTGGCTTGCTCTGGTCAGCCCGTTGTTCTTGGCGAGGTCGTTGTTGGACCTATGAAGTAGTAGCAGCTTGGAGAGGCCCGTTCATTAAACCAAACCTTTGACTTCTTGGAGGCTGATTAATGACTTGGTCCCTGCCTTGGGCAGGTTGCTTCATATGGTGTCTCTCTTGGTGGAGCTGACTGATCATGGTCCTCAACTCTTCTTGCTCCCGAGCTAGGCCTTGGATGAGAGCCATTTGCCCCAGCATCTGGGTTCTCATTGTATCTACCTCAGCTTGCATACGTTCCAGCCGTTCGTCCTTATCATCTTCGGGACTTTTCTTGGCCAAATTCCCCATGAGGAGTGTCCTCAACTCTTCCTGCCCCTTGGATAGGCTTAGGAAGATCTCCCTGAACTGAGTCTCTTGAGCATGAAGACCCTGGTTATCTTGTTGGGAAGCCATTGCTGAAATAAATAGCGGAGAAGGTAAGTGACCTGTACAAAGGGTACCTATAATGCAATGATATGTATGATATGCAATGTTTTCAAGGACCTTACGGGGTAAACAAGAAAATTGTTAGAATCTGGTAGCTTGATGAGGGAACTTCATGTAGTTGAGAGTCCTTCTTCAAGAGTCAAGGCTCACCATATCGAGTGGGTCATAGCCCCTGACTCAAGTTATCAACCTTGGCTAGAGGAAAATAAATCCTCTTTGCCCCTTGCTAGACAGTTGGTCCATCATGACCTGCATCACAAGCCCTTGAGATCCTTGAAATGGATTAGTCCTTATGTAGGATGTATGCAATGGTATGATGGCATGATGCTATGCTATGCATGGAGTAATGTAGGTAAACCCTGTTATGAGTCCAGATTAAGGACTGTAAACAAAACCTACAAGAAACTCAAGTGTCAGATAACAAGCATGCAAGTAGTCAAGTTTGAAGGCACACAAGTCACACAAAGAGCCCTTAGAGTTTAGGCCAGCATGAAGTTTGGGGTACTACCCTCTTGAAGTTGGTGGGCTCAAACCTGTCCTATCAAAGTAACCGGGTTCTAAGGAGCTCAATATCATTGGATTGTTTTCTGTGTTCATCGTTTCGATTTAGCCACTGAACTGGCGATCAAATTATCCCAAGAAAACAACCCTCAACTGAGTGTAGTATCGAGTATCAACCAACTTCGGACTGCACCAAAGTAGTTATCTCACTACCCCTAAAGAGGCCAGGATGGTTCAATTAAGGTTCCTAAGGTCAGTTGATGCTTCACGACACCACACGGCGGCCCCGTACTCTCCTTGACTGGACTCAAGGGTTACCGGTACTCACCAAAGTGCCACATCAACGTAGCAGACTGCTTCAACCATGTCGGTATACCCCGCACAGTTCCCTCACAGTCTTGTTGCTACTTTCTAAGAAGGTATCCCCCAGATCCGGGTTAGGATCTATAGAACTCCCGAAACAGGCCCACAATATTTAAATCAAGCAAAGAAAGCAATTGAAAACACAAGTGATCTATCCTAAGGTACACCTCACTTTAAGTTTCCCCAGCAGAGTCGCCAGTTCTGTGATCGGTGGATCTGGAACTGACTGTTTTTTAGCTGGTTTCGCGAAATGTCGCGGTAAGCAAGAGTTGCCACCGTCTTTTATTTTCTCCAAATGGAAAGGACAAAAGCACAGAAAAATTCCTTAAAGAGATTTCTCTCGGTTCGGGAGGTAGATTATAGAAAGGGAAGGTGTTAGCACCCTTTCTATCCATGGTTATCCATGGGCTCTTAGATACTTGCTCATTGTGTTTTCAAAATGTTTGTTTGCTTTTCAAGTGTGAGTGGGTTTGAAAAAGTTTCTTTGAAAGTTTCAGATCGACTCTTGTATCAGTCCTCAAGAGTGTTTGAAAAGTTTGTTTTGAAAGCTTTTTGAAAAGTGTAAGGTGTGAAAAGTATTTTGATTTGTTTTTGAAAAGAGCAAGTATCCATGAGAATCTACCTACCCTAAGGAATTCGTCTGTGTAAATGTCCTTTAAAGTAGTGCCATCCCACCATTGAGAGGCAGGTAGCACCACCGTTGGAGGTGTTCGGGTCAATTCGAGGTCCGGGACATAGTGATCACCAGAGCAATGGGAAGACCCCTTAGAAGCTACCCTCATGCCAGGTTCCCGGATCATGAGGACTTACTAAGACATCCTCTACTCGACGATCGCCTTTCGAGGGGCAAGGCAACAGTGAAGCGTACCCTAGGGGTGGTGTGTGAATTGTGTGTCATTTTCAGTTTATTATTTGTCTTGTCATGCATTGGTGATCTACGTTTTGATTTTATTTTTGGGCATTCATTCTTTCATGTTATTGTTTAACAGTTAAAGGTGCGGGAATTTAAAGTGCGGAAAAGATAACGGTCCTACGCTATTACAAAGGCGCGGGTCTACATCGCCAAATTAATACAAAACCCGATTTAAAATAAAATGCAGAAAATAAATGTCTAATTAATTATTACAGGGCTTTGGAGCAAGTACATTATATTCACAAAAAGAAATAAATAAAACGCGCGAAACGAAAATGTAATCGAATGCGAGGGCGTTGAACCCTTTGAAGGAATTAAAATAAAATTATTAAAATAATTAAGTTAAATAAAAAGAAAGAACTTATTTTTTATGTTTTTGTATTTATGACATTAAAGAAAATTAAATTAATTAAAAGTCAAATAATTAATTCTAATTCTAATTGTTTTTAATTTATTAAAGAAAATGCATTAAAGTTAAAACCTAGAATTAAAACTAAATTAATTATAAAATTTATTTACAAAATTAATGGTTAATGATACTTATAATAAAAATATTTAATAAAAAAAAAAGAAAATGCTAAAGGTATATTTTATTATTTTTGGTTATTGAGAAAAAGAATTAAATTAACAATCTAAAATTAAAACTAAATTAATTATGGGATTTATTTACAAAAGGAGTTATTGATGAATTAAATTAAAATGAAACATATTTTTATTCTTTTATGATTTTTATTGTTTTGGTGTTTTTTATATTATTTGTGAAAATATTAGAAATAATAAAAACTAAATAGAAAAAAGAATGGAGAGAAAAGAAATAAAAATGCAAACTATGGGGGGTGTAGACCCCAAATGAGGAGGTGAATTTGATGAACTCTGGCCCAATAGAAGGAGCCCTTTTGCTGACTTTTGGATCACATGTGGAGCGTTGACTGGAGCATTCCATGGACCTCCCATTCTGACCTTCAGATGCTTCTTTCAAGACACTTGGCAAGCCTTTGTATTGGGTGTATGGTGAACCTTTGGAATGTGCACTGCATTGGAACAATTTAAACAAAATAATAGAAGTGAAATGGGGGGACCTGGGATTCGAACCCAGGTCCCAATGATCATTGCCTATACGCCTTAACCAATGGAGCTGCGTGCGTTAGTTGTATATAATATAAGAAATAAATAATATAAAATAAAATGGTCGTTAGTGTTAAAAATAAAAAAAAAGCGCGCTGGATTCAAACCAGCCATTCACACTGTGCCACGCAGTCATCTTCTTCGTTGTTTTATTTTCCTGAAAATATCAAAACATTGGCAACAATTTTTACACCGTTTCAGAAAGGGCCTTTACAAAAAAATAGCGAACAGCACATGGGGGCTCATAAATTGAGCGCGAGGGTGGCACTCTCTTCGTCCAAGCATGCTGGTTCTAATGGTGGTATTCAGGCATCTTAATTTTATCATTTTAAGAAACGCCCAATTTTGACCTCCAAGAACCCTAATCTGCATCCATGGTAGAATCACATATAGCATACAAAAACGTAATTAAAGTAGATGGTTAGCATCAGAAAGGTTTAATTAGTACGAATCCACAAATAAAATGTTATGTAAATGCATAAATTGTAAAATGCGATTGTGAGAAAAAGTGGAAAGAGTTTGGCTTTTGTACAGTGATTCAAGGGGTTAGGGATTGTGTTCTTGATCCAGGAAGGTTCCTTGATGTCCCAGGAATGTGATAGGATCGTTGTTTTGGCTTGAATCAAGCTCTAACCCTGTTTTCAGTTTTGAGAAAAATGGCCAAAAAAGTGAATTTGCTTTTGAGTGTTTATGCCTAGCTTTTTTTTCAATTTCGTTTTGTCTCACTTGTATAAGCATTAGGCAATGTGAATCAAAAGGAATTATGGCCTCTTAATGCAACACATTCAATTTCATGATTCTCCATAAACCTCCATAACCAAATTTCCTTTTTTGACTCATTTTTGAATTCTTGCTCTTTTGGCCCTTCGCACGAATTTGGTAGGTTGCATAATGATAAATCAAAGTTAGTTAAGGCCAAATATTCCATTTAATTAAGCTTTTTGATTTTCTTTTGATTTTAAAAGATTTAAAATTAATTAAGTCCAATAAAATCAATAAAAAATGAAAAAATTAATTAAAAAATATGAAATAAAAGGTGGGACACGTGGGAAGCATGGCCAAGTTAATTCAAGTGGAAAAAGTGGGCCCCTTTTGTCAAAAATGAAATTTCAAGGATAAATGATTTTGGCCATTTCACAAAAATTTCCCAACTTCTCCAATGCATATCTTGCTCAATTTTTAAGCTTTGCTCATGTTCTTGGACATTTTGGAAAGGTCTTTGAGTCCTCTAACCAATGTCTTTGGTCCCATGTCATTTTGATTTACCACTCTCAAGTTATGGCCTTTGACTTAAAGTCCCTTTTTGTTGACTTTTGAAAATGACCTATAATGTTGAAATTGATAACTTTTTGTGAGAGCATTTCTTGGACTTGGAGTATGAAGATGAGTTGTAGGAAATGTCTTCCCCTTCAAAATGAGCATTGGATGGGATTTTTCTGATAATCCATGTGAAAGTTATGCCTTGGTCAAGTTACAGTTGAATTTTTAGCTGTCCAAAAATAGAAACTTTTGACACCTTGATGATTTTTGAGCCATTCTTTGAGAATCATGATCAAGCATTGATCAAATGATGTTTGTGGCTTCAAAATGAGATGTTGACCAAAAATTTGAACTTTTGACTGTCAAATGACCATTTTGCCCCTACAGTTGACTGTAGTGCAATTAGGGTTTTGACTGTGCAATTTTGTGCTGAAAGTCTTGAAACTTGATATGAGGATGCTTGACCATATTTGTAGGCATGTGAGACTTGATTAGACCCTTGGAAACTTCATTTTCTTGATCAGAACCAAAACCCTAATTTTGACTGCTTAGGAGGCCCTTGAATTGTGCAACCCTTGGGGAATTTTGAAGCATGACTTGGCAATTTCTTGAAGAATATGGGAGGGCAAATTTTGGGGTACAACACCCAGCAAGGTATTATCAACACTCAGCAAAGCATCTCTCTCCCCACAGAGTATCGCTTCCCAGCAAGATCGTCAGAAGACTTCTCCCCCCGCAGAGTTATTCCATTCGCCGAGTTTATTCCCCAACGGAGTCATCTTCTCCTACCGGTACTCTTGCAATTATCATCCCCAGCGGAAGCGAAATCTATTCTTCAACAAACAGCCCAGGATGTGGCTTCCTGGCACCCGTCAAGGATTTACTTTCCTAGACGAAAGCATACATAAACATCACATACATCATTATAGCATGCATAGACGCATCATATCATACAAATCTCATTTATGTTGAGAACATCATTGCTTGATCCATATCATGCATTGCATATGACTGACCTTTACCTTTCTGGAAAGATGCAGTTAAATTATCCATCATATTTCAAGACCTAGACCGGTTCAGTTAATCGACTCCAAAGATTTCTTATCCAGTCCAAGGCCTTCTCTAGTCCAGCTAAATCGACTCCCAACAGATTTTTCTGATGAAGACTCAGTAGAAGTTATCAAAGGTTTTTCTCAAACGTCCGCTTTTGAGATTATAATTTCCTATGGTTCTCTCCCCGACGGTGCGTGAGATGATAATTCCATCCCAGGTTTTTCTCAAACGTCCGCTTTTGAGATTATAATTTCCTATGGTTCTCTCCCCGACGGTGCGTGAGATGATAATTCCATCCCAGGTTTTTCTCAAACGTCCGCTTTTGAGATTATAATTTCCTATGGTTCTCTCCCCGACGGTGCGTGAGATGATAATTCCATCCCAGGTTTTTCTCAGACGTCCGCTTTTGAGATTATAATTTCCTATGGTTCTCTCCCCGACGGTGCGTGAGATGATAATTCCATCCCAGGTTTTTCTCAGTCGTCCGCTTTTGAGATTATAATTTCCTATGGTTCTCTCCCCGATGGTGCGTGAGATGATAATTCCATTCCAGGTTCTTCTCAAACGTCCGCTTTTGAGATTATAATTGCCTATTGGTTCTCTTCCCGATACTGCGAAGATGGTAATTCCCACCAAGATTTTCTCAACGAACGTTGTTGAAGTTAAAGTCACCCAAGGTTCTCTTACCGTTCATGCTAAGGTAGTAACCATCCCTGGTTCATTCATCATCTTGTGAAGCTCCAGATCCAGCTCCTGTAACCAGTCAGGACACATCTATACCAAGCATCTGAAAGCCAACTCCTGCAACATGTCAGGTACTCTTTTTTTCTTTTGCAGGTACGCAAGTTCTCGCTAAGGAATCTCTTACGCGATCAACATCCAGATGGCATCTATAAGCCCATCATCCTATCCATCAATCTCTAAATGGCATCTATAAGCCCATTTCCACTATGTGAGCGCAAATTTCTGGGCACTCTAGTGTACAATCATCTTCTACCCTCGGATTACGAAAGGCACGTCAGCCAATCTGCATCCTCAGGTCTAAGAAGATTGAACAGGGGCAACTGTTGTACCCCAAAATTTGCCCTCCCATATTCTTCAAGAAATTGCCAAGTCAAGCTTCAAATCTCCCCAAGGGTTGCACAGTGTAAGGGCCTCCTAAGTAGTCAAAATTAGGGTTTTGGTTATGATCAAGAAAATGAAGTTTCCAAGGGTCCAATCAAGTCCCACTTGCCAATAAATATGGTCAAGCATCCTCATACCAAGTTTCAAGACTTCCAGCACAAAATTGCACAGTCAAAACCCTAATTGCACTACAGCCAACTGTAGGGGCAAAATGGTCATTTGACAGTCAAAAGTTCAAATTTTTGGTCAACATCTCATTTTGAAGTCACAAACATCATTTGATCAATGCTTGATCATGATTCTCAAAGCTTGGCTCAAAAATCATCAAGATGCAAAAGTTTCCTTATTTGGACAGTTGGAAAAGTCAACTGTAAATTGACCAGGGCATAACTTTCACATGGATTATCAAAAAAATTCCATCCAAATCTCATTTTGAAGAGAAAGACATTTCCTACAACTCATCTTCATACTTCAAGTCCCAGAAATGCTCTCACAAAAAGTTATCAATTTCAACATTATAGGTCATTTTCAAAAGTCAACAAAAAGGGATTTTAAGTCAAAGGCCATAACTTGCGATTGGTAAATCAAAATGACATGGGACCAAAGGCATTGGTTAGAGGACTCAAAGACCTTTCCAAAATGTCCAAAAACATGAGCAAAGCTTAAAAATTGAGCAAGTTATGCCTTGTGGAAGTTGGGAAATTTTTGGATATTTTGAAAAGTCAACATTGATTCAAATGACCTAAAATTGCTAATGGGCCCATTTTTCTTCCACAATTCATCATCCCAAGCATGTGCACGACCACTTGGCCCAAAGGGAAGTTTTTATTCATTTTTTATTTATTTATTTGAATTTTTATTAATAATAATTCATTTAAATCAATTAAATATATGAAAAATACTTAACATAACTTATCAAATCTTTGTGTACATGTAATAGGCTCAATGATTCGTGCATGATCAGATTTGGAAGGAATTGAATTGATTGGACATGATTTGTACAAAAATAGCATGAAAAAAGATTGGAAAAAGATCTTGAAAAATCAAATCTCAAAAACCATGAATGCAAAGGATTTGGATTGTTTTTCTTGACCTAATTCATTCTATACTTAAGCCTGATCACAAACCTAATGCCAAGAACCACTAAGCTGCGCAGAAACTCCATTCACAAACTTGAAATTTTCTTTGAAAACTCAAATTCTGAAAACCTACTTGCAGGTCGATTCAAGCCTCAAAACCTATTCCATTAGCTTGCCAGGGTTGCCAGTAAACGATTCTAATAAAAAACATCCATCATAACTTCAAGAATTGGTAAAACGAGTTGGACATGTACAAAGAAAATTTCTAATTCGTGCATCTCAATTCATGCATTTTTTGTGAATTTTAATATTTGATTCATATTCCTTGTGTGATTCTGAAGCTAACCATCTATCTTGATTGAGTTTTTGCATGCTATATACGATTTCACCATTATTGTTTTCTAGGGTTTTGCAAGCTTGAAATTGGGGGTTTTCAGATAGTGTAAAATTAGCCTACCACGATGCCATGGTTATGATCAGCACACTTGGACGAAGACAAAGCCACCCTCGCGCCTAATTTATGATGATCCCTGGGCTAGTCGCTATTTTTCATAAACATGCCTAAGGGAACACCATGAAAACCGTGGCCTATGTTTTATGTTTCAGGGAATAAGGAAGAAGAAGGCTAGGTGGCTACCAACGATTGGCCTGTTTAAATTTTCGCGCTCAGACCCACTAACGCCTTTGTTTTCTTTTATAATATTTGTTGGTTATTATATGTTAAACGCGTGTAAATTGGTCCAGTGGTAAACACAGTGGTTGGCAATGTTAATGACCTGGGTTCGAGCCCCAGGTCTTCATCCTTTCAATATTATTTTTCAACTCATATTCCTATGCAGATTCAATAGCAAAGCACACCGTGCATCCTCAAAAATCAACGTCCACGTGTCCTAGAGCATCAGATCAAAGGCCATGAGTTAAGGAACATGATAAGCCCCAGTCAACACGCCAGCACACTGCCTGGAAAAAGTCAAAAGGGCCAATTGCTATTGGGCCAGATTACTGAAAAAAAACCTCCATGTTGGGGACTGCAACCCCCCTTGGTTTGCAAATTTTCTTAACTTTCTTTATTTTTATAATTTTTATTTTCTTTTAATTATTGTTTGTTTAATTAATTTTTATTATTTTCATAAATATAAAAAACACATAAAAAATCAAAAAAAGAGAAAAATAATAAATATTTTATTTTAGTATGTATATTTTAAATAAATTTGCATGTAAATTAATTAGTTTTAAATTAGGGTTTAATTTAATATTTTCATAATAAAAATCTAAAAAACATAGAATTAGGGTTTAATTAATTTTCATTTTTTTTTCTTTTATAATAATTAAATATTAGATATTTATTTTTATAATTAAATTGTATATAAAAATTAGGGTTAATTTTAGGGTAATACTTTAATCTTTTTTTTAATAAATTAAAATAACTAGAATTAGGGTTAGCGTTTATCTTAATTAATTCTTTTTTCATTAAAATCATAAAATACCAAAAAAACAATTTCCTTTCTTTTTTAATTAATTAATGTCACCATTTAATTTAATTTTGCAAAAAGGATCCAATGCCCTCGTTTTTAATTCCCCTTTAATTCGCATATTTATTATTTCGTTTAAATATTTATGTATCTCTCCCGAAGCCATGTAATTAATTTCTTGCACTTTTAATTCTTTATTTACTTTATTTATTTATTTTTCTGTCAAATCGGGTTCGAGAAATTTTGGCGATGTGGACCCGCGCCGTTTGTAATAGCTTAGAATTTACTTTTCTCGCAATTTTTAATTGTTAATCAAGGCATGAAAGAATGTATGGACAAAAATAAAAACAAACGCTAGATCACCAATAATATGACAAAAGACAAAAATATTTGAACATGACACACAAATCACACACCACCCCTAGGGTACGCCTCACTGTTGCCTTGCCTTCGAAAGGTGATTGTCGAGTAGAGGATGTCTTAGTAAGTCCTCATGATCCGGGAACCTGGCATGAGGGTAGCTTCTAAGGTGTCTTCCCATTGCTCTAGTGATCACCATGTCCCGAACCTCGAATTGACCCGAACACCTCCAACGGTGGTGCTACCTACCTCTCAATGGTGGGATGGCACTACTTTAAAGGACTTTTACACAGACGAATTCCTTAGGGTAGGTAGACGACTCGTGGATACTTGCTCTAATTCAAAACAAAACAAATGAAAAATACTTTTCACACCAACACATTTTCAAAAAGCTTTCGAAAGCAATTTTTCAAACACTCTTCAGGACCGATACAAGAGTCGAACTGGAATTTTCAAAGAAACTTTTTTAAAACCCACCGTTGAAAAGAAAACAAACCATTTTTGAAAACACAAATGAGCAAGTATCTAAGAGCCCATGGATAACCTTGGATAGAAAGGGTGCTAACACCTTCCCTTTCTATAATCTACCTCCCGAACCGAGAGCAATCTCTATAAGGAATTTTTCTGTGCTTTTGTCCTTTCCATTTGGAGAAAATAAAAGACGGTGGCGACTCTTGCTTCCGCGACATTTCGCGAACCAGCGTTAAACAGTCAGTTCCAGATCCACCGATCACAATGCCATCTGGGTGTCGATCGCGTAAGAGATTCCTTAGCGAGAACTTGCGTACCTGAAAAAGAAAGATAATTACCTGGCCCGCTACAGGAGTTGATCTTCAAACTTTTTATGTAGATGTGTCCTGGATGGTTACAGGAATCGAATCTTTAAACTCTTCAGACGTGCCCTGGCAAGATACAGGAATCGAGTCTGGTAATGTTAGGTTGGTGAGTTGTCTCTACTGACAGGTTATCCTCATGGACGAGTGGTCTTTAACGACGAGTGTCTATAACGACGAGTGTCTATAACGACGAGTGTCTATAACGACGAGTGTCTATAAAGACGAGTGTCTATAACGACGAGTGTCTATAACGATGAGTGTCTATGACGACGGGTGTCTATAACGACGAGTGTCTATAACGACGGGTGTCTATAACGACGAGTGTCTATAACGACGAGTGTCTATAACGACGAGTGTCTATGACGACGAGTGTCTATGACGACAGGTGTATATGACGACGGGTGTATATGACGACGGGTGTCTATGACGACGAGTGTCTATGACGACGGGTGTCTATGACGACGGGTGTCTATGACGACGGGTGTCTATGACGACGGGTGTCTATGACGACGGGTGTCTATGACGTTGGGTGTCTATAACGACGGGTGTCTATAACGACGAGTGTCTATAACGACGAGTGTCTATAATGACGAGTGTCTATAACGACGAGTGTCTATAACGACGAGTGTCTATAATGACGAGTGTCTATGACGACGAGTGTCTATAACGACGAGTGTCTATAACGACGAGTGTCTATAATGACAAGTGTCTATGACGACGAGTGTCTATAACGACGAGTGTCTATAACGACGAGTGTCTATAACGACGAGTTCTATTAGAGAGGTCTTTGAATCTTCAACTGGGTCCTCATCAGGAAAATCTTTAGGAATCGATTTAACTGGACCAGAGAAGGCCTTTGACTAGATCGGCATCAGAAAAATCTTTAGGAGTCGATTTAACTGAACCAGGCAAGGTCTTGGAATCTTCAACTGGGTCTTCATCAGGAAAATCTTTAGGAATCGATTTAACTGGACCAGAGAAGGCCTTTGACTGGATCGGCATCAGAAAAATCTTTAGAAGTCGATTTAACTGAACCAGGCAAGGTCTTGGAATAGCTGAGAACTTAACTGGATCTTTCCTGAAATGTAAAAGTCAGTCGTATGTAATGCATGATATGGATCAAGCAATAATATTTTTCAACACATGAGATTGTATGATATGATGCGTATATGCATGTATCATGATGTATAACAATGTGATGTTTATGAATGTATCTGCGTCTAGGAAAATATATCCTTGACGAATGTCGGGAGTTAAATCCTGGGCTGATGGTTGAAGAGAGTTCTTCGTTTCCGCTGGGGATGAAGATTGCAAGAATGAACCGGTAGGAGAAGATGACTCCGTTGGGGAATAAACTTGATGAAGAGATTATTCTGCGGGGAATAACTACTCTAGCTATCTTGCTGGGGGACAATACTCTGTGGGAAGAGATGTACTTTGTTGAGGTTTGATGATAACTCCGCTGGGGATACCATTGTTGAGCTTTGTTGAAGAATATGATGAACTTCGCCAGGGGATAGGAAGACTTCGTCGGGGACGATCTTTCCCTGGTTATTGGCTGAGGATAACCCAGTTATATCCTGGTGGGGAAATAACCTTTGAATAAAGCCGGGAGACGCGTTCGTGCTCTGCAGGGGGGGAAGCTTCTAGAATCTACTGGGGATAAACTTCCTGCTGGGGAGATGGATTCCGCTTTCCTGGGGAGGCTTTTGGACTGGACTTTCTTGGGGAAATCTTTGATATTCACTGGGAAAGTGGCTCCACTGAATGTTCGTATACCGCCGGGGAACGATCTTAAATCGAGACTGCCGGGGATGCTTGTTAGGAATGTCCGTATATTATGCTGGGGAATGTTGAGATCTGCTGGAGGATACCCAACTTCCTTAAGGCTGACAGGATAACTCTGCTTGGGGAGAGTGCATTGACTTGCTGGCTCACTCTCTGGGGAGTTAAGATATCTTGGTTATGTTCTTCAGCTGAACTTACCTTGGTACCTTGGTGGACAGAGCAATTAGATCGCTTAGACGTCTCATTATTGCCCCTGTTTCTGATGTTACCTGTGGAGGTGCTTGGTGACTGCCGATTGACAAATCTTCTTTTGGTAGGCAAGTGACGAGATGCCGGGACATAGTCGTACGCTTTTGATCCCTAACTTTTGCCTGGACCGCCCTTTCGGGTTTTCAGTCCACCGGGATACCCATTTTTGCCCAAGCCGCCTTTTCAGGTTTTCGACTTACCAGGTGTACAGATCTTTTTTATTTTCACCCCTTATTTTTGCCTGAACCCTTTTGGTTCGCCGGGAAGCCCTTATTTTTGCCTAGGTATGTCAACCTAGCGGGTCTTTGATTACGCGTAGTATTTTTTCCGACTATGTCCATGCTCTCACGATGTAGGGAGGTGCCCCTGTTATTGTGTTGCCACACTACCAGAAGATGTTTGGTCATGCAAGATTTGTTGCTGGGAATTCATGTCCAATGCCCCAAGTGGCTCAGGCGGAGGTTTGCCCCTGGCTGTTTGGCATCTTGAGAGATTCCTGGAGTCTTGACTGGACTGCCCCAGATGATGGACAATGATCAGGCCATGCCCCTTGATTGGAGGTGCTTTTGTTCATTAGACATTCGTCGCGCGAACTTCTATGCTGTTCAAACAAAAAGTCATATGCAAACAAAGTTATGTTAAAAATGTAAAGCTTATGTTTGTCTTGAAGTTTTTGAAAAATGCATTTTTCAGTAAAACCAGCAAATTTTGTAAAATGTGATGTCAACTCAATATTTTATAGCAAGCCTTAAGGAGTCAGGATACCTTTCGTAACAGTATACTTTCGAACTAACCCATGCTTCAGCTAGGACTTTTTAGGGTTGTAACGTGGCCTGGTGTTGCACCCCAAAATTTGCCCTCCCATATTCTTCAAGAAAGTGCTAAGCCAAGTCACAAAATTCCCCAAGGGTTATGCAGTTCAACTGTCTCCTATACAGTCAAAACTAGGGTTTGAGTTCTGATCAAGAGAAGGAAGTTTTCAAAGGCCCAATCAAGTCTCATATGCCTACAAAGATGGTCAAGCATCCTCATATCAAGTTTCAAGGCATTCAGCTCAAAATTGCACAGTCAAAACCCTAGATTGCACTACAGTCAACTGTAGGGGCAAAATGGTCATTTGACAGTCAAAAGTTCAAATTTTTGGTCAATATATCATTTTGAAGCCACAAACATCATTTGATCAATGCTTGATCATGATTTTCAAAATTTGGCTCAGAAATCATCAAAGATGCAAAAGTTGCTATATTTGGACAGTTGAAAAAGTCAACTGAAATTGACCAGGGCATAACTTTCACATGGATTATCAGAAAAATTCCATCCAAAGCTCATTTTGAAGAGAAAGACATTTCCTACAACTCATCTTCATATTCCAAGTCCAAGAAATGCTCTCACAAAAAGTTATCAATTTCAACATTATAGGTCATTTTCAAAAGTCAACAAAAAGGGACTTTAAGTCAAAGACCATAACTTGAGATTGGTAAATCAAAATGACATGGGACCAAAGGCATTGGTTAAAGGACTCAAAGACCTTTCCAAAATGTCCAAGAACATGTGAAAAGCTTAAAAATTGACCAAGTTATGCCTTGTGGAAGTTGGGAAAGTTTTGGAAATTTTTGAAAGTCAACATTACTTCAAAAGGCCTAAATTTGCTAATGGGCCCATTTTTCTTCCAAGTTTCTTCATGCCAAGCCTATGCACGACCATTAGGCCCAAAGGGAAGTATTTTCTCATTTTTTAATTATTTATTTGAATTTATATTAATATTAATTCATTTAAATTATTTTAATACATGAAAAATATAAGTTTGACCTAAAAAAATCTTTTTATGCACATTACAAGGTCAATATTTCGTGCACATCTTAAATAGGCAAGTTTTGGTGTGATTTGAGCTGATTGAACACAAAATGCACATGGAAAAGATTTGGAAAAGATATGAAGAAATCAAATATGTGAAATCATCAATGCAATGGATTTTGTCTAGTTTTCTTGACCTAAATCGTTCTATACATATTCAAGATCAGAAACCTAATGCCTAAGCACTCTAAGCTGCGCCCCAAAAACACTTTGCAAATTGAAAATTTTTCATAAAACACAAAAACTGAAAACTAGTTTTTAGGTCGATTCAAGCTCCAATTCTTGTTCTATCATCATCCTGAGACATCATTGAACGATTCTCAATCACTAACGTCAACCACAACGCCCTGAATTGGTATCCATAAGTCAAACTGTGAAGCAAAGTTCTTGAAATCGCATAGCATAATTCAAGCATTTTTTTCATTTTTATTTATGTATTCATGATCACAATGATGTTTCTAAGCTAACCATGGTGTTTGATTGCATTTTCGTTGACCATACGCGATTTCACCATGCTTAAAAAATTAGGGTTGCAGGTTTTCTGAATTAGGGCTTTTGCATAGAGGAAAAATTAGGGCTCATGAATACCATGGTTGAATACAGTAGGTCTGGACGAAGAAGACACATGCCTCGCGATCAATTTATGATCACCATAGCGCTAGTCGCTATTTTCTGTAAACTTGCCTAATGCTACGCGTTAAAACCGTGGCCAATGTGTTTTATGTTTCAGGAAGACGAAGACGATGATGGCGTGTCACATGGGGATGGGCTAATTCAAATTCTCGCGCGCTAATCCACTTATGCTTCGCTTTTCTATTATATTATTTATTTGTTGTAACATAATAACATGCGCGTACTGGCTCAGGTGGTAAACGTGAATTCCATTAACCCTCGTGACCTGGGTTCAAGTCCCAGGTCTGGCAAGTTTCAATATTATTTTCCAATATAAATTCTTATGCAGCGCGCCTATTGAGGAACATCATACTCCTTCACTATCCCAACCTCCACGCGTCCAAAGGGCATCAGATCCATGGCCAAGATTCAAGGGACACGCTACACCTGGTCAAAACGCTGACACATGATCCTAAAAAAGTCAACAAAATTCAATACAATTGGGCCAGATTTGCTAAGCCTCACCTCCAATTTGGGGTTACCCCCCCTGGTTTGCATTTTTTCTATTTTTCTTCTTATTTTATTTTTGCTATTTTATTTATTTTATTGTCTTAATTTAATTAATTTATTTTTCTACAAAATATAAAAACATTCAAAAATCAGAAAAGACCAAAAATAATAAATATTCATATTATAATTATTTTCATAAATAAATGCTTGTAATTATTTAGTTTTAATTAGGTTACAAATTTAATTCTTTTTAATAACTAAAATCCAAAAAAATAGAGTTTAGGTTTAATAGCTTTTTTTATTTTCTTTTTTTTTAATTTTTCCCTTTTTTCAGAATAATAATATTAGTTATTTATTTTCATAAATTAAAAATTGTACATAAATAATTTAGGGTTTAATTTAGGTTTTAATTTAATTCTTTCATAATAAATAAAGAAAACATTAGAATTAGGGTTTGGACATTTTACTTTAATTATAATTAATCCTTTTTCTTATTTAATCTAAAAAATACAAAAATACCAAAAAAAAAGCATTCCTTTTAAATCTTTAATTTTAATTCCTCCTTAATTAATTCATTAACTTTAAATATTTTTAAAAGGGTCCAACGCCCATTGTTTTAATTTAATTGCGCATATTTACTTTATGTCGTTCATTGTAATTTTGTATCTCTCCCAAAGCCATGTAACTTTACTTTTCGCACTTTTATTTACTTCGCATTATTTACTTTTCCGTCAAATCGGGTTCTGGAAATTTTGGCGATGTGGACCCGCGCCATTTGTAATAGCCTTAGATTTATTTTTCGCAAACTTTATAACTGCTAAATATGTATGCAAGAATGAATGGCCCTAATTAAAATCAAGCGTAGATCACAATAAACATGACAAGACAAATAACTGAAACATGACACACAATTCGCACACACCACCCCTAGGGTACGCCTCACTGTTGCCTTTCGAAAGGTGGTCGTCGAGTAGAGGGCGTCTTAGTAAGTCCTCATGATCCGGGAACCTGGCATGAGGGTAGCTTCTAAGGTGTCTTCCCATTGCTCTGGTGATCACCACGTCCCTAAAACTCGAATTGACCCGAACACCTCCAACGGTGGTGCTACCTACCTCTCGATGGTGGGATGGCACTACTTTAAAGGACATTTACCCAGACGAATTCCTTAGGGTAGGTAGGTTCTCAAGGATACTTGCTCTAATCTCAAAACAAACTCAAAAAGACTTTTCACACTGACACTTTTCAAAAGCTTTCAAAGCAAACTTTTCAAACACTCTGACGTACGAGTCGAACTGAAATTTTTCAAAGAAACTTTTTAAACCCACATTGAAAAGCAAACAAAACTTTTTGAAAACACATTGAGCAAGTATCTAAGAGCCCATGGATAACCATGGATAGAAAGGGTGCTAACACCTTCCCTTTCTATAACCTACCTCCCGAACCGAGAGCAATCTCTTTTAAGGAATTTTTCTGTGCTTTTGTCCTTTCCATTTGGAGAAAATAAAAGACGGTGGCGACTCTTGCTTCCGCGACATTTCGTGAACCAGCGTTAAACAGTCAGTTCCAGATCCACCGATCACAGAACTGGCGACTCTGCTGGGGAATAAACTTAAAGTGGGGTGTACCTTAGGGCTAGCTCATAACTATGTTTTCAATTGTCTTCTTTGCTTGCTTTATTATTGTGGGACTGTCTTGGGAGTTCTATAGATCCTAACCCGGATCTGGGGGATACCTTTCTTAGAAAGTAGCAACAAGGCTGTGAGGGAACTGTGCGGGGTATACCGACATGGTTGAAACAGTCTGCTACGTTGATGTGGCACTTTGGTGTGTACCGGTAACCCTTGAGTTCAGTCAAGGAGAGTACGGGGCCTCCGCGTGGTGTCGTGAAGCATCAACAGACCTTAGGAACCTTAATTGAACTATCTTGGCCTCTTTAGGGTAGTGAGATAACTGACTTTGGTGCAGTCCGAGGTTGGTTGATACTCGATACTACACTCAATTGAGGGTTGCTTTCCTGGAATATTTCGGTCGCCAGTTCAGTGGCTAAATCGAAACGATGAACAAAGAAAGCAATCCCGTGATATTGGGACCCTTAGAACCCGGTTACTTCTAATAGGACAGGTTGAACCCACCAACTCAAGAGGGTACTACCCAGACCCCATGCTGGCCTTAAACCTTAAGGGCTTGTCTTGTGTGCCTTGTGTGCCCTATATGTTTGTCTTTGTGAATATCTGTGGTGTGTTTAATCATAGCATCATGACATCATCCAGCATCATATGCATTGACTAACCATTTCAGGGGTTCGAATTTTCATCTTTGTTCTTGTTTTGTAGGACATGGAAACTGTTCGTAGAAAGACCATTCAAGTCAGTCTTGTAAGGATCCCTCCTCAGCTTAAGGAACTTATATCCAGAATTCCTGAGAACTCTTCATTCAGTGAAAGACATGGAAGCCTCATCAGCTTGGTCAACACCAACATTGAGGAAGATATGATTAAGGTCTTGTTCCAATTCTTTGACCCTCTGCATCACTGTTTCACCTTCTTGGACTATCAGTTGGTACCTACATTGGAGGAGTTCTCCCGGCTCCTGAAGATTCCTATCCTTGATCAGCTACCCTTCAGCGGTACAGAAAGGGAACCTAAGCTTGAAGAGATTGCTAAAGCTTTGCACCTACAGTCATCTGACCTCAAGGGACATTGGGAAGTCAGAAGTGGTATCAAAGGGTTCTTAGCCAGGTTTCTGTTTGAAAAGGCCCTTGAATGTTGGAACTCCCTTGACCTGCAAGCTTTTGAAGAGGTTGTGGCCCTCCTTGTTTATGGTTTGGTGTTGTTCCCTAACCCAGATCAGCTCATTGATATCAGTGCCGTTCAGATCTTTATGTCCAGGAATCCTATACCTACCTTGCTGGGGGACATCCTTCACTCATGTTACACTCGAACCATGAGAAAAAGAGGTGTCCTTATGTGTTGCACTCCTCTCCTGGGAAGGTGGTTTATTTCGCACCTTCCGCAATCAGTCTTGAAGAATGAGCGGGGTTTGAGATGGTCACAACGGTTGATGACTCTTACACATGCAGATATACATTGGTGTCCTAGATCCAGAGGAGATGTCACTATCATTGATCGTTGTGGGGAGTACCCTAATGTTCCTTTACTTGGAATCAGAGGGGGTATTACTTATAGCCCATGCCTGGCTTGGAGACAGTTTGGTTATGCTCGGAGGGACGGTCCTCATGACATGCTAATTCCCGACATAGTTTTTGACTTCGACAGTGATACTCAAGGACTTCGTCAGAAATTTATCAGAGCCTGGAGGATGCCTAGTAGGATAGACAGCAAAACATTGGGGCATAGGAATTCCATCCCTTTGGAACCTTATCTCAAGTGGGTACGCGCCCGCTCCCAGAAGTTAGTGATGCCTTATCCTCACATGCTTCCAGTAATCAAAGAACCTGTCTTGGAAGGGGAAGTGTCTCATGTTATTCAGCACCCTGATATGCCCACATCCTGGGAAGAGATGCAGAAGAGCTGGATCCAGCTTAAGGAAGAGCGGAATTCTCTTGAGACTAGTCTGCATGCCAGTGAAAAGAAGGTCCTGGAGCTCACTCGCCTGTTGCATGAGGAGAGGAATCTCAACACCTACATAGCCCCGAAAAGGATGCGCAGTGTATTTTGGGATTGACTTGATTTTTTGTACTTTTTGCCCATGAGGCCTTGATGTATTAAACAATGATTTTCTTTAATGATAACGTGTGTTCCTTTTGTCTACAACAAATTTGAACTTTCGAACCCTTGAATGCATTGCATACGCATTTCATACATCATGTGCATAGCAGGTTTTTCCCCTTTTCAGGTTGCTTACAGTTCTTCGCTGTTTATTTCAGCATCATGAATCCCGGATCTGAATCAACAGAGACATCAATCAAGGCTCTCCAGGCGCAGAATGCGCAGTTTCAAGAACTAATCATGGGTCTAGCTAAAGGCCAAGAAGAACTGAAGACTATGCTCCTGAAGAAGGAGAAGAAGAAGAAGAGAAGAACTGTTCTGTTCAACTCGGGCCGAAGGTTGGGTAATACTCTGCATCATGAAGAGGCTGGTTCTTCTGTTGGCAGGAGTCCTTCTCAGGCAGAAGTAAAGGTTCCTACTCCAGTGGTCTCCGACAACGAGACAGATTTTGATGAGGAACAGTATCCTCCTGCAGATGACAGGTACAAGCAACTGGAGGACAGGTTGAAGGCTATGGAGGTGCAACAGGCACCTGGGCTGGATTTCGGAGATCTGGGTTTGTCGACTGGTGTAATTATCCCGCATAAATTCAAAGCACCCACCTTCTCCAAGTATGACGGGGCATCTTGTCCCAAGCTGCATTTGAGGTCCTATGTTCGGAAAATTCAGCCGTACTCTGCGGACAAGAATCTATGGATCCGCTTCTTCCAGGAGAGTCTTTCAGGGACTCATCTCGAATGGTTCTATCAGCTGGATGGGACCAAAGTTCGTAACTGGGAGGAGCTGGCTACTGCTTTCTACAAGCAGTATCAGTATAATGCCGACCTTGCCCCCACACGTACCCAACTCCAGGGTATGGCGTTAGGTGCAAGCGAAGGTTTTAAGGAGTACGCTCAGAAATGGAGAGACCTGGCTGGCAGGGTGCAGCCACCATTGACCGATCGGGAGCTGGTTGACATGTTCTTGGGGACCCTATCTGGGCCATTTTTCAACCACCTCATTGGGAATTCTTCTGCTGGTTTCACTGATTTAATCTTGACTGGAGAGAGAATTGAAGCTGGGCTGAAATCTGGAAAGATTGCAAAGGGTGCATCATCATCTAGTTCAGAAAAGAAACCGTTTAAAAAGGAGTCTAGCGCCGTATATGGTTCTAGGAGATCAGAAAGACATGAGCACCGCCAATCTGTCAGTGCGGTCATGATTGCTAAGCCTGCTGCCGCTCCCCGGCCAAACAATGCTCAGAAGGTGGAAAGACCCCGGAGAGAGTTCTCCCGTTTAAACATGACTTTGTCGCAGATCCTGCCACAGTTGCTCGCAACTAATTTAGTGACTGTCAGGGAAGCGCCGAAGTTTCCAAATACTGCATCCCCCAAGTACAACCCGAATGCTCGTTGTGCTTACCATTCAGAAAGCCCGGGGCACTCTACCGATGACTGTTGGGCCCTAAAGAACAAGCTGCAGGACCTCATTGACGCTAAGGAGGTACAGTTCGAGGCATCTGACAAGCCTAATGTGGTGACAGCTCCCCTGCCTGCTCATGGGATAAATGCTATTGGGGATGAGGAGGAAGTTGATGAGGCTGAGTTTGATAGCTGGATCTACCCGGCAACTGACGGTGGACTCAACAATTGGAGCGCGAAGGACAATCTCCCTGTTTCTTTTGTTACTAAGTAATGAATTCATATGTTTTGTTATTTTGTAATAAACAATGATAAACTCTATGGCCCGGTGTCTTACCCGAGGCACCGTGGTTCTATTTGTGAGGGCATACAAACTGTCATTTTATACATCATGAATGAAAATCTTGGACGTTTTTTCGCATTGCAAATATTGTGTTCCTTTTCTATCTTTCTTTCCCTTTACATAATTTTTAAAACAGCTGTATTTACACACACACTCACTCATACAGGTTCCAATCCACTCTGGATCTCACTGATAACAGCTCTGCTACTGCCAATTATGACTTCGAAAATCCGATCAACTTAGCCGAAGACGAAGGTGAAGATGACTGTGAAGTGCCTGGCGAGCTTGCGAGACTGTTGCTTCAGGAAGAGCGGGCAATTCAACCCCATGAAGAGCCAGTGGAAACCATAAACCTGGGCACTGAAGCAGACAGGAAAGAGGTAAAGATTGGTGCCAACCTAGAGCTCAGCGTGAAGCAACGGTTAACCAAGATGTTACATGACTATATGGAGATCTTTGCCTGGTCCTACGAAGACATGCCAGGGTTGGATACCGATATTGTTGTCCATCATTTGCCGACTAGGGAAGACTGCCCTCCAGTTAAACAAAAGGTCCGTCGGATGCGTCCAGAGATGTCCGAGAAGATTAAAGCCGAAGTCATGAAACAGTTTGATGTCGGGTTCCTTGCAGTTACTTCTTACCCTCAGTGGGTTGCTAATGTGGTGCCGGTACCTAAAAAGGACGGCAAGGTCAGAATGTGTGTTGATTACAGGGATCTGAACAGGGCCAGCCCCAAGGATGACTTCCCCTTACCTCACATTGATGTCCTTGTTGATAATACGGCTCAGCACAAGGTATTCTCTTTCATGGATGGTTTCTCAGGTTACAATCAGATCAAGATGGCACCTGAAGACATGGAAAAGACTACATTTGTTACTCAGTGGGGCACCTTCTGTTACAAGGTCATGCCGTTCGGATTAAAGAACGCTGGGGCAACCTACCAACGTGCCATGGTTTCCTTATTTCATGATATGATCCATCATGAGATCGAAGTGTATGTGGACGACATGATCGCTAGGTCCCAGACTGAGGAAGAGCATCTAGATCATCTACAGAAGTTGTTCGATCGTTTGAAATTGTACAAGCTGAGATTGAACCCGAACAAGTGCACCTTCGGGGTAAGATCTGGGAAGTTGCTAGGCTTCGTGGTCAGCGATAAAGGTATTCAAGTGGACCCTGCTAAGGTCAAAGCTATTCAAGAGATGCCAGTTCCTAAGACAGAGAAGGAAGTCAGAGGCTTTTTAGGACGCCTGAATTACATCGCTCGATTCATATCTCATCTGACTGCTACCTGTGAGCCAATCTTCAAGCTGCTGAAGAAAGATCAGGTAGTACGTTGGAATGATGAATGTCAGGCTGCCTTCGACAAAATCAAAGAGTATCTCCAAGAACCACCCATCCTTATGCCACCGGTTGAAGGGAGACCTCTGATATTATACCTGACAGTGCTTGACAACTCAATGGGGTGTGTGCTAGGGCAGCATGACGAGTCTGGCCGAAAAGAGCATGCCATTTATTACCTTAGCAAAAAGTTTACCGACTGTGAGACCCGATACTCACTGCTTGAGAAAACTTGCTGCGCTTTGGTATGGGCTGCTCGCCGGCTGAGACAGTATATGCTGACTCACACTACCTTGTTGATCTCAAAGATGGATCCTATAAAGTACATATTCGAAAAACCTGCTTTGTCTGGGAGAATTGCAAGATGGCAAATGATCTTGACGGAATACGACATTCAGTATACAACCCAGAAAGCCATCAAGGGGAGTGTACTGGCAGACCACTTAGCTCATCAAGCTGTAGATGACTATCAATCAATGAACTTCGAGTTTCCGGATGAAAGCATCATGATAGTAACTGACTGCGAAGTACCTGGACCGGATGAAGGACCTGAACCAGGATCCCGATGGTCTATGCACTTTGACGGAGCTTCCAATGCTTTGGGAAATGGTATCGGCGCCATCATCATATCTCCACAAGGTACTCATACTCCACTCACTGCCCGGCTATGTTTCAACTGTACCAACAACATGGCGGAGTATGAGGCGTGTATCATGGGTCTTCAAGCTGCGATCGACCTAAGGATCAAATTTCTAAGTGTTTTCGGAGATTCCGCCCTTGTGATCAATCAGATCAACGGAGAGTGGGATACGAAACATCCAAACTTGATTCCTTACAGAGAATGTGTGTTGACCCTGATTCCCCACTTTACAGAGATAACCTTTGAGCACTTCCCGAGAGAAGAGAATCAGTTAGCGGACGCGTTAGCTACAATGGCTTCAATGTTCAAGGTCAAATGGGATAACGAGGCTCCCCGGATTATCATCTGGAAACTGGACGAACCGGCATACTGTTGTGATCTCGAAACTGAATTGGTAACTGAGAAGCCTTGGTACCACGAAGTGAAGAGATATCTGGAAGCCCAGGAATACCCTGAAGGCGCCTCTGTCAATGATAAGAAATTCCTGAGGAGGTTCGCAGCCAAGTTCTTCCTAAGCAACGGCATCTTGTACAAGAGAAACCATGATTCAACCTTACTGCGTTGTGTGGACAAGATTGAAGCAGAAAGAATCATGGAAGAGCTACATGAAGGGACCTTTGGTACGCATTCCAGTGGACACACTATGGCTAAGAAGATCCTACGGGCAGGATATTATTGGTCCACAATGGAAGCTGACTGCTACCAACATTCCAGGACATGCCACAAGTGCCAGATTTATGCAGATAAGGTGCATGTTCCTCCGGTTCCCCTGAATGTTCTGACTGCGCCTTGGCCGTTTGCAATGTGGGGTATAGACATGATCGGCGAGATAAAACCTACGGCATCCAATGGACATCGCTTCATCCTAGTAGCGATCGACTATTTCACGAAGTGGGTTGAGGCAGCATCCTATGCTACGGTAACCAAGACTGTTGTGGCACGGTTTATTCGACACAACCTGATCTGTCGATACGGCGTCCCTGAGCGAATTATTACAGACAACGGTACCAATCTGAACAATAAGATGATTGCTGAGCTCTGCGAACAGTTCAAGATACAGCACCACAATTCTTCTCCTTACAGACCGAAGATGAATGGGGCTGTAGAAGCAGCTAACAAAAACATCAAGAAGATCGTGCAAAAAATGACAGTGACTTATAAAGATTGGCACGAGATGTTACCGTTCGCTCTACATGGGTACCGTACCTCAGCTAGGACGTCAACCGGGGCAACTCCCTTCTCTCTGGTTTATGGCATGGAGGCAGTCTTGCCAATTGAAGTACAAATTCCCTCTCTCCGGATAATGAAGGATGCAAATCTGAACGAAGATGATTGGATCCAGACACGACTTGATCAACTCAACCTCATTGACGAAAAGAGACTTGCTGCTATCTGTCATGGTCAGACGTATCAGAAACGGATGATCAGGGCATTTAACAAAAAGGTCAGGCCGCAAGAATATCAAGTCGGGGATCTGGTTATCAAGAGAATCATCCTTCCTCAGAGTGATCCAAGGGGCAAATGGACCCCTACGTATGAAGGGCCATTTGTAGTTAAACATGTGTTCTCAGGAGGAGCAATGATATTAACCAACATGGATGGTGACGACCTTCCTCACCCCGCCAATGCAGACATAGTTAAAAAATACTACGCATGAAAAAAGACCCGCTAGGCTGACATGCCTAGGCAAAAATTAGGGCTTCCCGTCGAACCAAAAGGGTTCGGGCAAAATGAAGGGATGAAAACGAAAAAATTTGTACACCCGGCAAGTCGAAAACCTGAAAGGGCGGCTTGGGCAAAAATGGGTATCCCGGTGGACTGAAAACCCGAAAGGGCGGTCCAGGCAAAAATTAGGGATAAAAGCGTAATACTATGTCTCATTGGATCACTTTGCATCCAGAATCCGGTATCTACATCAAACGGCATCGATCAGTCAGCTTCACCTTCAACCAAGGTCATCAAGTGATGAGACGCTCGGAGTTATAAAGGCAATAGCAGAGTTGAAACTCGGTGGATCATTCATCTTTCACACAGCTGTTTTACTTTCTTTTGTACAAAACTTGTATAAACTCTTTTGATCGGCGGCGTACCTCTTACTAGGACGTCAGCCTCTTGTATACAAAACGCCTATTTTCAGGCCATTCAAAAATCAATACAAATATGTTTTTCAGTTCAACGTGCCAAATGTTTTCTTTTTCTGTTTTGTTTTGCGAAGAACGTCCAAGGTTCAATTTGTGATATATGCATTGACAATAATTTGCTAACTCATAAATATTTGCATACGAAACAAAGGAATTAATTGCGGGTGACACTAGAAACAGGGGCAATAAAGAGTTGTCTGAGCAGTCTAATTGTTCTATCCTTTAAGGTACCAAGGTAGGTTCAGCTAAAGAACACGGCCAAGTGTATCTTAAATCCCCAGAGAGTGGTTTAACAAAACAGTACATTCCTCTCCAAGCAAAATTATCAAGGAAATTGAGTATCCTCCCGTAGATCTCAATACTTCCCCAGCAGTATACATATATTCTTAACAAGCATCCCCGGCAGTTTTGGTCTAAAGATTGTTCCCCGGCGGTATATCAACATTCAAAGGAATCACTTCCCCGCAGTTCAAAACTTCCCAGAAGAGTCCAATCCAGTTTCCCCAGGAAAGTTGGAATTCATATTTCCCCAAGCAATAAGCTTATCCCCAGTAGATTCTGGAAGCTTATCCCCTCGCAGAGCACGAACGCGTCGTCCGGCTTTATTTGAAGAGTTATTTCCTCAATAGGATATAACTGGATTATCCTCAGCCAAAAGCCACGGAAAGAGCGTCGTCGACAAAGTCTTCCTATCCCCAGCAAATTACTATCAACATTCAACAAAGCATCTCTCTCCCCACAGAGTACCGCTTCCCAGCATAGTCGCTAGAGTATCTTTTCTCCCGTAGAATCTTCCATTTGCCAAGTTTATTCCGCAACGGAGTCATCTTCTCCTACCGGTATTCTTGCAATTATCATCCCCAGCGGAAGCAAAATTTATTCCTCAACATCAGCCCAGGATACAACTTCCCGGCACCCGTCAAGGATTTACTTTCCTAGACGAAAACATACATAAAACATCACATACATCATTATAGCATGCATAATGCGTTGCATCATACAAGTCTCATTTATATCGAGAACATCATTGCTTGATCCATATCATGCATTGCATATGACTGACTCTTACCTTTCAGGAAAGAAGCAGTTTAAATTATCAACCATAGTTCAAGACCTTCTCTGGTTCAGTCAGATCGACCCTAAGATCTCCCTGATACTTATCCAGTTGAAGATGTTTCAAGACCTAGACCGGTTCAGTTAAATCGACCCTAAGATTTTCCTGATGCTTATCCAGTCAAAGGCCTTCTCTGGTTCAGTCAGATCGACCCTAAGATCTCCCTGATGCTTATCCAGTTGAAGATATTCCAAGACCTTGTCCGGTTCAGTTAAATCGACCCTAAGATTTTCCTGATGCTTATCCAGTCAAAGGCCTTCTCTGGTTCAGTCAGATCGACCCTAAGATCTCCCTGATGCTTATCCAGTTGAAGATTTCCAAGACCTTGTCCGGTTCAGTTAAATCGACCCTAAGATTTTCCTGATGCTTATCCAGTCAAAGGCCTTCTCTGGTTCAGTCAGATCGACCCTAAGATCTCCCTGATACTTACCCAGTTGAAGATGTTTCAAGACCTAGACCGGTTCAGTTAAATCGACCCTAAGATTTTCCTGATGCTTATCCAGTCAAAGGCCTTCTCTGGTTCAGTCAGATCGACCCTAAGATCTCCCTGATGCTTATCCAGTTGAAGATATTCCAAGACCTTGTCCGGTTCAGTTAAATCGACCCTAAGATTTTCCTGATGCTTATCCAGTCAAAGGCCTTCTCTGGTTCAGTCAGATCGACCCTAAGATCTCCCTGATACTTACCCAGTTGAAGATGTTTCAAGACCTAGACCGGTTCAGTTAAATCGACCCTAAGATTTTCCTGATGCTTATCCAGTCAAAGGCCTTCTCTGGTTCAGTCAGATCGACCCTAAGATCTCCCTGATGCTTATCCAGTTGAAGATATTCCAAGACCTTGTCCGGTTCAGTTAAATCGACCCTAAGATTTTCCTGATGCTTATCCAGTCAAAGGCCTTCTCTGGTTCAGTCAGATCGACCCTAAGATCTCCCTGATACTTACCCAGTTGAAGATGTTTCAAGACCTAGACCGGTTCAGTTAAATCGACCCTAAGATTTTCCTGATGCTTATCCAGTCAAAGGCCTTCTCTGGTTCAGTCAGATCGACCCTAAGATCTCCCTGATGCTTATCCAGTTGAAGATATTTCAAGACCTTGTCCGGTTCAGTTAAATCGACCCTAAGATTTTCCTGATTCTTACCCAGTCAAAGGCCTCTCTGGTTCAGTCAGATCGACCCTAAGATCTCCCTGATTCTTATCCCAGTAGAAGACACCCAAGATTTTTCTCAACGAGCGTTGTCGAAGTTAAAATCGCCCAAGGTTCTCTTACCATCCATACTAAGGTAGTAACCATCCCTGGTTCATTCATCAGCGTTTGAAGCTCCAGACTCAGCTCCTGTAACCAGTCAGGACACATCTATACCAAGCATCTAAAATCAGCTCCTGCAACGTGTCAGGTACTCATTTTCTCTCTTGCAGGTATGCAGGTTCTCGCTAAGGAATCTCTTACGCGATCAACATCCAGATGGCATCTATAAGCCCATCATCCTATCCAGCGACCTCCAAATGGCATCTATAAGCCCATTCCCCCCATCACTGCCACTATGTGAGCGCAAATTTCTGGGCACTTTAGTGTTCAATCATCTTCTACCCTCGGATTACGAAAGGCACGCCAGCCAATCTGCATCCTCAGGTCTAAGAAGATTGAACAGGGGCAACTGTTGCACCCCAAAATTTGCCCTCCCATATTCTTCAAGAAAGTGCTAAGCCAAGTCACAAAATTCCCCAAGGGTTATGCAGTTCAACTGTCTCCTATACAGTCAAAACTAGGGTTTGAGTTCTGATCAAGAGAAGGAAGTTTTCAAAGGCCCAATCAAGTCTCATATGCCTACAAAGATGGTCAAGCATCCTCATATCAAGTTTCAAGGCATTCAGCTCAAAATTGCACAGTCAAAACCCTAGATTGCACTACAGTCAACTGTAGGGGCAAAATGGTCATTTGACAGTCAAAAGTTCAAATTTTTGGTCAATATATCATTTTGAAGCCACAAACATCATTTGATCAATGCTTGATCATGATTTTCAAAATTTGGCTCAGAAATCATCAAAGATGCAAAAGTTGCTATATTTGGACAGCTGAAAAAGTCAACTGAAATTGACCAGGGCATAACTTTCACATGGATTATCAGAAAAATTCCATCCAAAGCTCATTTTGAATAGAAAGACATTTCCTACAACTCATCTTCATATTCCAAGTCCAAGAAATGCTCTCACAAAAAGTTATCAATTTCAACATTATAGGTCATTTTCAAAAGTCAACAAAAAGGGACTTTAAGTCAAAGACCATAACTTGAGATTGGTAAATCAAAATGACATGGGACCAAAGGCATTGGTTAAAGGACTCAAAGACCTTTCCAAAATGTCCAAGAACATGTGAAAAGCTTAAAAATTGACCAAGTTATGCCTTGTGGAAGTTGGGAAATTTTTGGAAATTTTTGAAAGTCAACATTACTTCAAAAGGCCTAAATTTGCTAATGGGCCCATTTTTCTTCCAAGTTTCTTCATGCCAAGCCTATGCACGACCATTAGGCCCAAAGGGAAGTATTTTCTCATTTTTTAATTATTTATTTGAATTTATATTAATATTAATTCATTTAAATTATTTTAATACATGAAAAATATAAGTTTGACCTAAAAAAATCTTTTTATGCACATTCCAAGGTCAATATTTCGTGCACATCTTAAATAGGCAAGTTTTGGTGTGATTTGAGCTGATTGAACACAAAATGCACATGGAAAAGATTTGGAAAAGATATGAAGAAATCAAATATGTGAAATCATCAATGCAATGGATTTTGTCTAGTTTTCTTGACCTAAATCGTTCTATACATATTCAAGATCAGAAACCTAATGCCTAAGCACTCTAAGCTGCGCCCCAAAAACACTTTGCAAATTGAAAATTTTTCATAAAACACAAAAACTGAAAACTAGTTTTTAGGTCGATTCAAGTTCCAATTCTTGTTCTATCATCATCCTGAGACATCATTGAACGATTCTCAATCACTAACGTCAACCACAACGCCCTGAATTGGTATCCATAAGTCAAACTGTGAAGCAAAGTTCTTGAAATCGCATAGCATAATTCAAGCATTTTTTTTCATTTTTATTTATGTATTCATGATCACAATGATGTTTCTAAGCTAACCATGGTGTTTGATTGCATTTTCGTTGACCATACGCGATTTCACCATGCTTAAAAAATTAGGGTTGCAGGTTTTCTGAATTAGGGCTTTTGCATAGAGGAAAAATTAGGGCTCATGAATACCATGGTTGAATACAGTAGGTCTGGACGAAGAAGACACATGCCTCGCGATCAATTTATGATCACCATAGCGCTAGTCGCTATTTTCTGTAAACTTGCCTAATGCTACGCGTTAAAACCGTGGCCAATGTGTTTTATGTTTCAGGAAGACGAAGACGATGATGGCGTGTCACATGGGGATGGGCTAATTCAAATTCTCGCGCGCTAATCCACTTATGCTTCGCTTTTCTATTATATTATTTATTTGTTGTAACATAATAACATGCGCGTACTGGCTCAGGTGGTAAACGTGAATTCCATTAACCCTCGTGACCTGGGTTCAAGTCCCAGGTCTGGCAAGTTTCAATATTATTTTCCAATATAAATTCTTATGCAGCGCGCCTATTGAGGAACATCATACTCCTTCACTATCCCAACCTCCACGCGTCCAAAGGGCATCAGATCCATGGCCAAGATTCAAGGGACACGCTACACCTGGTCAAAACGCTGACACATGATCCTAAAAAAGTCAACAAAATTCAATACAATTGGGCCAGATTTGCTAAGCCTCACCTCCAATTTGGGGTTACCCCCCCCTGGTTTGCATTTTTTCTATTTTTCTTCTTATTTTATTTTTGCTATTTTATTTATTTTATTGTCTTAATTTAATTAATTTATTTTTCTACAAAATATAAAAACATTCAAAAATCAGAAAAGACCAAAAATAATAAATATTCATATTATAATTATTTTCATAAATAAATGCTTGTAATTATTTAGTTTTAATTAGGTTACAAATTTAATTCTTTTTAATAACTAAAATCCAAAAAAATAGAGTTTAGGTTTAATAGCTTTTTTTATTTTCTTTTTTTTAATTTTTCCCTTTTTTCAGAATAATAATATTAGTTATTTATTTTCACAAATTAAAAATTGTACATAAATAATTTAGGGTTTAATTTAGGTTTTAATTTAATTCTTTCATAATAAATAAAGAAAACATTAGAATTAGGGTTTGGACATTTTACTTTAATTATAATTAATCCTTTTTCTTATTTAATCTAAAAAATACAAAAATACCAAAAAAAAAGCATTCCTTTTAAATCTTTAATTTTAATTCCTCCTTAATTAATTCATTAACTTTAAATATTTTTAAAAGGGTCCAACGCCCATTGTTTTAATTTAATTGCGCATATTTACTTTATGTCGTTCATTGTAATTTTGTATCTCTCCCAAAGCCATGTAACTTTACTTTTCGCACTTTTATTTACTTCGCATTATTTACTTTTCCGTCAAATCGGGTTCTGGAAATTTTGGCGATGTGGACCCGCGCCATTTGTAATAGCCTTAGATTTATTTTTCGCAAACTTTATAACTGCTAAATATGTATGCAAGAATGAATGGCCCTAATTAAAATCAAGCGTAGATCACAATAAACATGACAAGACAAATAACTGAAACATGACACACAATTCGCACACACCACCCCTAGGGTACGCCTCACTGTTGCCTTTCGAAAGGTGGTCGTCGAGTAGAGGGCGTCTTAGTAAGTCCTCATGATCCGGGAACCTGGCATGAGGGTAGCTTCTAAGGTGTCTTCCCATTGCTCTGGTGATCACCACGTCCCTAAAACTCGAATTGACCCGAACACCTCCAACGGTGGTGCTACCTACCTCTCGATGGTGGGATGGCACTACTTTAAAGGACATTTACCCAGACGAATTCCTTAGGGTAGGTAGGTTCTCAAGGATACTTGCTCTAATCTCAAAACAAACTCAAAAAGACTTTTCACACTGACACTTTTCAAAAGCTTTCAAAGCAAACTTTTCAAACACTCTGACGTACGAGTCGAACTGAAATTTTTCAAAGAAACTTTTTAAACCCACATTGAAAAGCAAACAAAACTTTTTGAAAACACATTGAGCAAGTATCTAAGAGCCCATGGATAGAAAGGGTGCTAACACCTTCCCTTTCTATAACCTACCTCCCGAACCGAGAGCAATCTCTTTTAAGGAATTTTTCTGTGCTTTTGTCCTTTCCATTTGGAGAAAATAAAAGACGGTGGCGACTCTTGCTTCCGCGACATTTCGTGAACCAGCGTTAAACAGTCAGTTCCAGATCCACCGATCACACCTGGTTCACGGTTTAAGAAACAAAGGATAGAGGCTCAAATTTTATTTGTACCCACCCGCTCTTCGTGATGTTCTTCCAACCTAAACTCAGTTGATCGTGCGTTAGACCTTGTTGCGTCTTTGTTTTGATATACCAGTGATGGTTCGGATACTGACGATTTATTTTGATTAGGCAGTCATTTCCTTTTTTGTTGAGGGTTTGTAGGACCTCTTTGTTTTTTATTTTTATTATCCCTGTTTTTTGCTTGAACTGTTTCTTTTACAGTCAGCGGGATGCCCCAGTTTTGTAAGTCTCCTTTATAGGTTTTGACTTATTGGGCTTTTATTTTGGGAGATAATGACTGCCTATCTTTATGATTATTTGGAACCATCACTGTCTTTTGTTTTAGAAGGACCTCTTTGATGCCATTCGTTGTGCACTTGGATCAACTGAGAGAACTACCCTGCCCCAGGTTATGATTAAGGGTTTTAATTTTTTATGAAAAGAAAAACTCCTACTTCTTTGGCTCAGAGGGGTTGACGAGGGATTATCTTCCTTATAACTCCAGTGTTTAGGAATTGAAACAATGCCTGTACCTCATCAGCGGGGTCTGTTCAAAAGCATACTGTAGATTGTGGTATCGTTTTCGTCATCCTCCCTCAAGAGGCTTAGAGTTTTCAATCAAGAGTTGATCATCACAGAATATGAAAACAGTTTGAATATAGTGAACACGAAATAATTACTTCAAAACATACATGTGTAATGCATTAATGAAATAACAGTGTTTGATATGAATAAATGTTTGAACAATCAAAAGAAAATTACAACTTGAAGAATTCTAATGAACAAAAGTCTTCTAGTCTCAGGGCTTGTTACTTCGACTGGTGCATCTTGTAGGGATGGCAGGAGCATTCAGCCTGGCCCATCTGGGTGAAATCCATAGCTCTTTCATTAATCAGGTCTTGGATCTTATTCTTCAGAGCCCAGCAGTCGTCGGTGTCATGTCCTGGACTGTCAGAGTGGTATGCACATCTTTCCTCAGGATTGTACTTTAGGGAGGTTGTGTTGAGATTCTTAGGAGGGTCCCTTAACGTCACCAGATTCAACCTCAACAATTGTTGTAAAGCTTGAGACGGTGACACGTTGAGCTTGGTGAACTGCCTTTTAGGCTTGTCTGGCTTGCTTTGATCAGCCCGTTGTTCTCGGCAAGGTCGTTGTTGGACCTGTGAAGTAGTAGCAGCTTGGAGAGGCCCATTCATTAAACCAAACCTTTGGCTTCTTGGAGGCTGATTAATGACTTGGTCCCTGACTTGGACTGGTTGCTTCATGTTGTATCTGCCTTGATGGAGTTGACTGATCATGGTCTTCAACTCTTCTTACTCCCGAGCTAACCCTTGGATGAGAGCCCTTTGCCCCAACATCTGGGTTTTCAATGTGTCTACCTCAGCTTGTAGACGTTTCAGCCGTTCGTCCTTGTCATCTTCGGGGTTTTGCTTGGCCAGATTCCCCATGAGGAGTGTCCTTAACTCTTCTTGCCCCTTGGATAGGCTTAGGAAGATCTTCCTGAACTGAATCTCTTGAGCCTGAAGATCCCGGTTATCTTGTTGGGAAGCCATTGCTGAAATAAACAGCGAAGATGGTAAGCGACCTGTAACAAAGGCACCTGTAATGCGATGATATGTATGATATGCATGCAATGTTTTCAAGGACCTCGCGGGGTAAACAAGAAAATTGTTAGAGTTGGGACCCGATAGCTTGATTGAAGGAACTGCATGTTGTTGAGAGTCCTTCTTCAAGGGTCAAGGCTCACCATATCGAGTGGGTCGTAGCCCCTGACTCAAGTCATCAACCTTTTTTTGCTTTCCAAACAACCTTGGCTAGGGGAACCTTCTTCAAGAGTCAAAGCTCACCATATCAAGTGGGTCATAGCCCCTGACTCAAATTATCAACCTTGGCTAGAGGAAAATAAATCCCCTTTGCCCCTTGCTAGACATTTTGATTCATCATGACCTGCATCACAGACCCTTGAGATCCTTGAAATGGGTTAGTCCTTATGCAGGATGTATGCAATGGTATGATGGTATGATGTTATGCTATGCGTGGAGTGCTGTAAGTAAACCCTGTTATGAGCCCAGATTAAGGACTGTAAACAAACCCTGCAAGAAACTCATGTGTTAGGTAACGTGCAAGTAATTCAAGTTGGAAGGCACACAAGTCACACAAGACAGTCCTTAGATTTCAGGCCGACATGAAGTTTAGGTACTACCCTCTTGAAGTTGGTGGGCTCAAAACCTGTCCTATCAGAAGTAACCGGGTTCTAAGGGTCCCAATATCATTGGATTGCTTTCTGTGTTCATCGTTTCGATTTAGCCACTGAACTGGAGACCGAAATATTCCAAGAAAACAACCCTCAACTGAGTGTAGTATCGAGTATCAACCAACCTCGGACTGCACCAAAGTCAGTTATCTCACTACCCTAAAGAGGCCAAGATGGTTCAATTAAGGTTCCTAAGGTCAGTTGATGCTTCACGACACCACGCGGCGGCCCCGTACACTCCTTGACTTGACTCAAGGGTTACCGGTACTCACCAAAGTGCCACATCAACGTAGCAGACTGCTTCAACCGTGTCGGTATACCCCGCACAGTTCCCTCACAGTCTTGTTGCTACTTTCTAAGAAGGTATCCCCCAGATCCGGGTTAGGATCTATAGAACTCCCGAGACAGTCCCACAATAATAAAGGAAACAAAACAAAGCAATTGAAAACACAAGTATGAGCTATCCTAAGGTACACCTCACTTTTAAATATAACCCCAGCAGAGTCGCCAGTTCTGTGATCGGTGGATCTGGAACTGACTGTTTAACGCTGGTTCGCGAAATGTCACGGAAGCAAGAGTCGCCACCGTCTTTTATTTTCTCCAATATGGAAAGGACAAAAGCACAGAAAAATTCCTTATGAGATTATCTCTCGGTTCGGGAGGTAGATTTATAGAAAGGGAAGGTGTTAGCACCCTTTCTATCCATGGTTATCCATGGGCTCTTAGATACTTGCTCATTTGTGTTTTCAAAATGTTTGTTTGCTTTTCAATTGTGAGTGGGTTTGAAAAAGTTTCGTTTAAAGATTTCAGATCGACTCTTGTATCAATCCTCAAGAGTGTTTGAAAAATTGTTTTTGAAAGCTTTTTGAAAAGTGTCGGTGTGAAAAGAAGTTTTTGATTTGTTTTGAATTAGAGCAAGTATCTACGAGTCATCTACCTACCCTAAGGAATTAGGCTGTGTAAATGTCCTTAAGGTAGTGCTATCCCACCATTGAGAGGTAGGTAGCACCACCGTTGGAGGTGTTCGGGTCAATTCGTTTATAGGGACAGTGTGGTCACCAGAGCAACAGTAGGACACCTTAGAAGCTACCCTTATGCCATTGATCTTTTTATTCCGAGGCAACTATTCCGAGGCAACCGTTTCGAGGCAACTAGATCAACGGACATAAGGACTCACTAAGACGTCCTATACTCGACGACCACGTTTCGAGGGGCAAGGCAACAATGAGGCGTACCCTAAGAGTGGTGTGTGAATTGTGTGCCATTTTCAGTTTATGTTTTATCTTGATCATGCATTGAGTGAGCTACGCTTTGATTTTATTTGGGCCATTCATTCTTTCATGTGATTAGCAGTTTAAAGGTGCGGAAATTAAAATGCGAAAAATAAAGGTCCTACGCTATTACAAGGCGCGGGTCTATACATCTCCAAATTAACAAAGACCCGATTTTAAATAAAATGCGGAAAATAAATAAGTTCCTAATTATCTATTACAAGGCTTTTGGGCAATTACATAATATTTGAAATGAAAATAAAGGACAAACGCGCGAAGAGAAATTAGAATCGAACATGCGAGGGTGTTGGACCCTTTAAAGAAGTTAAATGAAATTAAGAATTAATTAATTATTTAATAAGAAAAGAAGATATTTTTTATGTTTTTTTTGTATTTAATGGAAATAAAGAGAATTAATTAAAATTAGAAATAAAACCCTAGTTCTAAATTATTTTTAATTGTTAAAGACAAATATTTAAGTTTTGACCTAATTTACCCTAATTAATTAATGACATGTTTATTTACAAAATAATTAATAATTAATAATGATAAGAATAAAAAAATTATTTATTAAGAAAAGAGAATAAAAATGCTAAAAACCTAATTTCTATATTTTTAGTTATTTAAGAAAAAAAACATTAAAATAAAACCTAATTTTACTAAATTGATTTTTTAGAAAATTTATTTACAAAAATATAATAATGAATTAAATATTAATAAACATATTTTTATTTTTGACTTTTCTGGATTTTATATTTGTGAAAATTAATTTTGTGGATTAAAGAAAATAATTAAAAGAATTCAAGAAGAAAAATCAAAATAAAAATAAGTGAGAAAAAATGTGCAAACCCATGGGGTATTCAGACCCAATTTTGGAGGTGTGATTTGAGGAATTTGGCCCAATAGAAGTTTGATCCATGCTGACTTTTCAGATCATATGCACGCGCGTTGACTGGGGTACTCCATGGACTTTGGTTCCTGGCCACTGGATGGACGCTCATGGCCACTTGGCAAGCCACTTATGAGAGTATATGATGGACTTCTGGGCGTGTTGTACATTGGAACACTTTATGAAAAATTGGAACAAATTATATGGGGGACCTGGGAATCGAACCCAGGTCCCAGTACCTGCATGACAGCGCATCTACCAACCAACCAACGCGTTTATTTGTTAACTTAATGGACAATGATCAATATAATGGAAAAAGTAATATTATGCTGAACAAAAATAAAAAACGCACTAAATTTGAATCATCCAACCACGTTCCTCCATGCTAGCCTTCTTCTTCCTTTTGCACCTGTAAATGATATCAAATAGCGGGGGTTTTAAACCCCCACTAAACTCAAACCTGAAAATAGCGAATAGAATTTAAGCAAGCATAAAAAAGGCGCGATGGGTGATTTCAATTCGTTTGGATGTCCTGAATCCAATGGTACAGGTTTCGTTGCCTAATTTTACCATATACGTAAAACCCCAAATATGGAGCTCTGAAAACCCCAAATATGGAGCTCTGAAACCCTAAAAAGCTTTCATGGTGGATTCTTGTACAGGTGCCTATAATTCAATTGGATGGTACCAATAGCTTCAGAGAGATCATGTTAGTGTAAATCAACCATTAAAAGACATTAATCATGCATGGAATTCAAAATACGATTATGAATAATTTGGAAAGAAAAGCGAATCTGTTCTACCAATTCCTTGTGCGTGGAGACTTGGTTTCGATTGGAATCGTTTCCTGGAGGTGTCAGCAAGCTTTTGGAATACTTCTTAAGCCTTGAATTGCCTTCTAAGTATGAAAACAGTTTTTGATATTTTGTGAAAAAAAGTGCAATGTGTTCTTAATCTTGCAGCGCAGCTTGTGTGTCCTTTGCATTAGGTTTTGCTTTGTCTATGTATGAGGATGGAATTAGGTTAGAAAAACCAAGCCCAAAGCCTTTGCATTGATGACTTTGAATATTTGATTTTCCATGATCTTTTTCAATCTTTTCTTATGCCAACCATTGCCAATCATGTGAAAACTTTCCTTTTTGGATGATCCACGAAATATTGAGTGAATTCTATGCACAAAAAGATTTGAAAAGTATGATTTAGTATTTTTTTCTCATAATTAATTTTAATTAAATGAATTAATAGGATTAAAAATTCAATTAATTAATTAAAAATAAGAAAATAACTCCCTTTTAGCTTAATGGGTCGTGCATGGCTTTTGGGTAATGATTCATGGAAGAAATTGAGGCCCATTAGCAATTTTGAGGCATTTGAAGCAAAGTTGACTTTTCAAAATTCCCAAAACTTTCCCAACTTCCACAAGGCATATCTTGCTCAATTTTTAAGCTTTGATCATGTTCTTGTACATTTTGGAAAGGTCGTGAAGTCCTCTAACCAATGCCTTTGGTCCCATGTCATTTTGATTTACCAATCTCAAGTTATGGTCTTTGACGTAAAGTGCCTTTCTGTTGACTTTTGAAAATGACCTATAATGTTGAAATTGATAACTTTTTGTGAGAGCATTTCTTGGACTTGAAGTGTGAAGATGAGTTGTAGGAAATGTCATTTTCGTCAAAATGAGCTTTGGATGGAATTTTTCTGATAAACCATGTGGAAGTTATGCCCTGGTCAATTTGCAGTTGACTTTTTCAGCTGTCCAAAAATAGAAACTTTTGCATCTTGAGACTTTTTGAGCCATGTTTTGAGAATCATGATCAAGAATTGATCAAATGATGTTTGTGGCTTCAAAATAAGATGTTGACCAAAAATTTTGACTTTTGACTGTCAAATGACCATTTTGCCCCTGCAGTTGACTGTGAAGCAATTAGGGTTTTTGACTGTGCAATCTGGTGCTGGGAGTCTTGAAACTTGGCATATGGATGCTTGACAATGTTTATAGGCCTATGGGACTTGTTTGGACCCTTGGAAACTTCAATTTCGTTGCCAGAACCAAAACCCTAATTTTTGACTGTTAGGAGGCAATTTGATTGTGCAACTCTTGGGAGATTTTGAACCTTGATCTTGGAAAATCTTGAAGAATATGGGAGGGAAAATTTTTGGGTACAACACCATTTCATTTTTTTCAAGAGAAAAGTGACAAATCGAAAACCATCTTCCAGCATATTTCAAGCCTCCATTTTAATCCAGACACACTCCTTGCATTGCCAGAAATGTTTGGCAATCAGAATCAAGCCAAATCACTCAAGGAATCACGCTACAGAACTCACACGGTTTGCATATATTTCCAAATTTACATATCACATTCCATGCGTTTTTAATACATTCTCTTGGTTGATTTGTGTTACTGACATCTTTCCAAAGCTATTAGCATTGTCTAATTTCATTATCATGTACAGAATCACGACTTGCCCTTAAAGCATTTTAGGGTTTTCAGAGCTTTAGAATTGGGGGTTTTGTCATGCTGTAAAATTAGAACTCCAAACATATATGGCCAAAATCAGCGTGACAAGACGAACAAGAAGGACATGTCGCGCTCTTTTTATGTGATCCATAGCGCTAATCGCTATTATTGACACTTTGTTTCGTGGGGGTTTAAAACCCCCGCTATGTGATTGTTTTTTTGTTTCAGCCAGATGAAGAAGATGATGCATGGATGAACTGGATTGGTGCATTCAAATATATGGCGCGCCTTTTTTAAAATTCCCAGTATAATTGTTGTTTTGCATATTATTGTCATTATCCATTTTGTTTACAAACAATTACAGTTGGCTGAGTGGTGGTGAACGTGTCATGCAAGTGCTGGGACCTGGGTTCGATTCCCAGGTCCCCCTATAATTTCCATATTCTTTTTCTTAATGATTTCCTGTGCAGTTTCCAAGGCGCTGAACACCATGCACCTCACACATCTCTGCCTGCCATGTGTCATCAGTGCAGATCCAAAGAGCAAAAAGTGTAGAACACCCTCTGGAGTCAAGCATGCTGCAGGCAATCAAGGGAAGTCAAACGTGGCTTTCTCAAATGGGCCTCAAATCCCAACAATACACCCTCCATTTCAGCCTACACCCCCCTTGGGTTTTACTCTTCTTTTTATTTTGTTTTGACATTTTTTTTATTTACTTGCTTTATTTTATTTATTTATTATTAACAATTAACCAAACTAATATTTTTTATAAAAATAAAAAAAAACTAACATTATTATTATTATTATTATTATTTTATTTTGTAAATAAACATTAATTGAAATAGTTTAATTAGGCAATTTTGACTTTTCTTTTAACCATTAAAATAATTTAGAATTAGGATAATTTAGAATTTTAATTCTTTTATTTTATTTCATAAAAACATAAAAAACACAAAAAAAATATATTTCCTTTTAATTAAGTTAATTAATTAGTCATTAGTTAGTTTTAATTTCATTTTAATTACAAAAAGACCAAAAAAATCAATTTCTTTTCTTAGAAGGGTCAAAACCCTTAGAACATTCCCGATTCTTTTTTTCGCGCGCATTTTAGTTTTAATTCTTGTTTTTGATTATTATGTAATTGCCTCTGGATGTAATAGTAATTAGGATTTTTGCTGTTTTTATTTACTTTCCGTACTTATTTACCAAAAACGGGTCTTTGTAATTTTGGCGATGTATAGACCCGCGCCTTGTAATAGCGTATGATTTATGTTTCCATAATTTACTTTCCGCACCCCCTAACTGTTAAATGCATGAAAGAATGTATGGTAAATAAAAACAACTCGTAGCTCACTAATTACAAAGACAAACATTAACTGAATACAACACACAAGCACATACCACTTCTAGGGTATGCCTCACTCGTTGCCTTCGAAACGTGGTCATCAAGTATAGGACGTCTTAGAGGTTACTCTTATGTCTAAGATCCAGTTGCCTCGAAATAGTTGCCTCGACGGTTGCCTCGGATATAAAGGATCTAGGACATTAGGGTTACTTCTAAGGTATCTTAACTGTTGCTTTGGTGACCACACTGTCCCGATAATCGAATTGACCCGAACACCTCCAGCGGTGGTGCTACCTACCTCTCAATGGTGGGATGACACTACCTAAAGGACACTTACACAACTTAATTCCTTAGGGTAGGTAGACGACTCATGGGTACTTGCTCTTTTCAAAACAAACAAAATACTTTTCACACCTTACACTTTCAAAAAGTTTTCAAACAATACTTCATACACTCTTGAGGACTGATACAAGAGTTACCTAGAAGTTTTCAAACGAACTTTTTTTCAAAACCCACACACACTTGAAAAGCAAACAAATTTTTGAAAACATAAGAGCAAGTACCTAAGAGCCAGTGGATAACCACGGATAGAAAGGGTGCTAACACCTTCCCTTTCTATAAATCTACCTCCCGAACCGAGAAACATTCTCGAATAAGGAATTTTGCTGTGCTTTTGTCCTTTCCATGTTGGAGAACATAAAAGACGGTGGCGACTCTTGCTTACCGCGACATTTCGCGAAACCAGCTTAAAAACAGTCAGTTCTATTTCCACCGGTCACAAATAGGATTTTTAGAAAGATAGATAACATAAGTATTATCACAGATTAAATGAGTGCTTGTGTTTATGATCATGAAATCTCTTGAAATTTGATGAAATCAAGTCCTTAATTCTTTGAATATTCATGTGATTTGAAAGTTTGCTTTAATTAATTCTTGTTGAATCTCTTTTGCCAATTAAATTGAGTGATGAATATGTTTTAGGTTCTGATCTTGATTTAGAAGTTCTTATTCTTTGATTCTTGTTTTTGGTTTGCAAATAAAATGCTTGATTTATCCTTTGAATTGTATGTTGATTCTTACGGTTTTTTAGCATTGTTTTGTTTAATCTCTTATTCATTCTTCTACATCATCTCATGCATCATCTTATGCATTGTTTCTAACTCTTTACTATTGTTTGTGAAGTACAATATTGACGCCTTGAACTACTATTTGGTTATTACTTAAAATTGTACTTCTATCGCTTTAATTTCACTTTAAAGTTCATTTAAATATTATAGTAAGTGATCCATCCCCCCAAGGTGGGAAAAGTGTACCCCCTCACATGAACAATGTAATAGTGTAGGATGTGTTTTTGTATGATTAAGTGTTGTATGAGATGCATGCTAAAAATGATAAAATCAAACAAGTAGAAAACAATTCCAAAAATAAAGACAAAACAAAAGCTTGGTCCAACGTCAAGCTATTTTCAAAAAAACAAGTAATTGAACTTTTTTCCTCAACCTCCATCCTTAGGGTTTCTTGCATACATCCCTTATATTACCCATAAGTGGAGTTCTTAGGCATTCGCAATCGACCTCCAACAATTCTTCATCACTACTCCACCATCATAAACCAAATAAGAAAGCCTCGTATGTCTTTGTCCATAAGTCGATGTTCCTAGCCATATCGCAACCAACCTAACTTTACCTAGTCCACCTCCCTTCACGTATTTCCATGCATTTCATTCATTCATCTTCATTCACAACTTAAAACTAAAACATTGGTCCCTATACCATGTTCCTTTTCAAAAAACTATTCTCTCAACAAACTTGGAATGGTTATGGAATAGTTAGGCGAAGGCCTTCTCCTATCCTAAGTTGTTTAATACTACCTGCAGAGGTTACTATCTAAACACTTGCCTTCCAATATTAAAACACTTCTTTAATAACGAGTAATGTCCTCCCCGTATTGGACTAAAAAGAGGGTTGGGAGTCTTCTTTCAAGTGTTTGATGCTTAGTTTAGAGTTTATAGTCTAAGTACTCGTCTTCCAATATTAGGAACATGACTATACTCCCCACACACCTTTCATAAGTGAATCTTATGGAGTTGTAAGGAATTGAGTACTACCTGCAGAGGTTACTATCTAAGGACTTACTCCTCCACCCTAAAATCAACACAACCAATCAAATGTGACATCATGCCTTAGGGCTTTTTCTTTTTGAAAACTTTTCATAAAGAACATGTTAATTCCTTTCTACACAATATAATCATGCGTGAGTCTCCAAAGGTCGAGCGATAGTAGAATGAGAACTTAGCATCGTTCATAAAAAACATACAATAAACCAAAAAAATTTAGAAGAACTATGGTGTTATGATTCCTTCGGGATACGTAGGCATCGAGTTGAAAAACTTAAGCTAACACAATAACTTAAAAGCTTTTTCCTTTAATAAAGCAATCATTCATGTACTCTTAGCAAGCAAACTCTAAGTAACATCCTTACACATAAGACAAGCGAAATGGTCCCCATTGAGTACAATGGATGTGAAGGGTACTAATACCTTTCCCTTGAATAATTGACTCCCGAATCCATATATTGGTTGCAAGACCATCTTATCTTGCCTTTTGTGGGTTTTCTCAATGTTTTTCCTTCCTTTTGGGATAAATAAAGTTTGATGGCGACTTTGTGTTTTTTTCGTAGCGCGATAGTATAACACCCTTATTATTGCCTCTGTAGGTCATATAGCCCTTCTTCTTTATCATGAAGTCAATGAATAGAGAAATTGCATCTGTCATATGCCTTGAGCATCCACTGTCGAGAAACACATTCTCTCCATGGAGCCAAAAAAATCAACCTACAAGATCGAACAAGAGTGATAGGTACCCAATTTTCACTGGGTCCATGAGGGTGAGTGGAAACTTTGTTGCACTTAAGAAACCATTGAAATACACCTTTAGGAACTAAAAGTCTCCTAAATTTGCACTTTGCAATGGTATGAACTTTTTTGCAACAATAAAGACAAGTCAAGTAATGATGAGAGACTTTTGCTATTTGGTTCCTTTTTAACAAAGGTAAATTATGGTTCTAATGTCTTGTTCAATTCATCTTTTAGAGTAATAACATTTTTTTCAAATATGATAAGTTTCACAACCAAACCAAGAAGGCTCATCATCCTCATTTTTAACTTTTGAAACTTCTAACATGGATTGTTTAAGAGCTTCCATTTGTTTTTCCGTTTCTTAAATTTTGGCTTCTAAGTATGAAAAGATTCTTTTATTTAAAGCCAACCTTTTAAAAGCTTCTTTAGCTTCACCATGTAGATTTTCAAAAGCAATTTGTAAATAAAAATAAGACATTTTACCAATAGGTTCAGATTTAGAATGCTTTACATTCTTCTTTTTATGTTTGGCCATGAAGCAAAGACTAGTCATGTCATCACTTTCACTTGAGCTACCCGCCTTGGAGGATTCACCGTCATTATCCCATGCAATGTACTCAATTCTAGGCTTGCTAGACTTCTTTTTTGACCATATCATTTATCCTTCTTAAGTAATGGACAACCCGACTTGTAATTACAGGCTCTTCCACAATCATAGAATGAACCTTTATATTTTTACTTCTTACTTTCATCTTGCTTTGAGGTATTTTATTGCCTTCTATAGTTGATGAGATTCTTGTCGGAATGCTTTAATCCATTTCTCTTAATGTGCTTGTGGTACCATCTAACAAACAAATCCATTTCTTCATCATCCGAACACTCCCCATCACTAGTTCCACTATCATCTTTCTATATAGTAGATGTCTTAGAACTAGAAGCCACAAAAGAAATTGACTTATTGTCTACCTCCTTTTCCTCGTTCTTATCCTTCTCATGCTTCTTCAAGCAAATGAGCTCTTTCTCATATTTTTCAAGCTTTCAAAAATAAAGTAGTAATATCTAATGTCAAGAGGTTGTTAGATTTTTTTATTATGGTAACGTTAGGTTGTCATTCCCTATTAAGACATCTTAAAATTTTTTCAGTATCAATTTCATTGGAAACGGGCTTACCAAGTGCATTCAAACGGTTTACAAGATGAGTGAACCTCTTTTGCATATCGGCAAGGGTTTCACCATGCTTCATATGAAAGAGTTCAAACTCTTGGTTCAAAATATTGATTCTATCTTATTTCACCTCATTTGTGCCCTCATGGGAAACTTACAACGAGTCTCTTATAGCTTTAGCGGTTGTGCAATGGAAAATATGATAATATTCATTAATTCCCAAAGAAGATATGATAATATTCCTTGCTTTCCAATCATGCATCCACTTTTTCTCATCATCTACATTCCGTTGTGCTTCCTATTTAGATACAACAACACCATCTACATTGGTCATAGTAATTTGAGAAGGTCCATTTTGAATGACATTTTATACATTCCTATCAATAAAATTAATATGTACATGCACACAATCCTTCTAATAACCATAGTTTTCACCATTAAAAATGAGTGTTCTATCATACGCCCCTTTAGGTTTGAAAGCCATGATATAATAAGAAATTTCAAAGCACAAAACAATATGTGCTCGTGATACCACTTGTTAGACGAAGGCAACGATCTAGAGGGGGTTAATATATCCCAATAAAATTTTCTGATTAAAATTTTGTTTAAAAAATATTTTCTATGGAAAGCGAAAGCAATTCAGGATCGACACTCGTCAATCCCAAACCTTTATCGAAAGAACCGGATATGCGTATTAAACTATAACGTTATTGTTAACTATGTGATTTTATGATTAAGAAGAATTCTGGTAAAACATGTTGCATTTCGAAAAACATGTATCACAACCAGATGTTGAGCAAGATGTCATGACATCTTGACCAACTGTCATGACAGGTTCTTCTGTCATGAATCTCAGACAGGTGTTGAGCCTGATGTCTTGACATCTTGGCCAACTGTACAACAGGTGTTTCTATAATTTTCTTGACAAATTTTATTTGCTTTTGTGATATCCTCTTGGATATATCTCACTTATTTTCGCAAGTCAAGAAGATTTTATTAGGAAAAGTGCTTATTTGATTTGGTTTCATAAAAAGGATATTGGAAACTTTTTAGGAAACTTTGAAGATTTGTTCCTATTTTTGTGGAGAAGATCTTGCAGTTGATTTATAATTGGAAAATTGGATTTGATTGAATAGTCCAAGCATATACTGCAAGAGTCTATATATAAGGACTTACTAAACCTAAAGTTATCAAGAATTCACATCAAGAAACCGTGAGAGCTTGAAATAAGGGTTTAGGGTTTTGAGAGTGCTTTAGGTGATTTGTTTGTTTTTTTATGTCACCCGTGTATCTTCTGATACATTGAGGTAGACTGATTGTTCATTGTTACCTGCCAGTCACTCGTGAGCTTTTAAGCAAAGAGTAGATTGAGTGTCAAGTTATTGTTCTCAGTTAAAATATTTAAAGCAGAATAGAGTATTGTAATTGGAAGTGTGTTCTTCTATTTTTGTTATTGTCACTGAGGTGACTGAGGGAAGTGAGAGGGGGATCTCAAATGTAGAAGTTTTCTAGGATGAAATAGCACAAAGTAGTGATTAGGAGATAAGTTGTAAACTAGGGTTGTTTAGATTTGAAATAATACGATTATAGTGGATTACCTTCCTGGCTTGGATGCCCCTAGAGGAGGTGAGTTACACTGAACTAGGTTAACAATTGATTGTGTCTTTTACCTTCTTCAATTTACTTCTGTATAATTATTGTTTTAGTAACAGTTTTCTGTCAACAAACGATGTCTTAACATCTGTCTTGATATTGTATTTTGGTGTTGGGACAAATTCTTGACATTTGTTTTAAAGTTTCAGAATTTCAATTGGCATCAGAGCAGGAAACTTGTTTTGTTTTTAGGTGAGTGTGATGCGGTGGGAGAACTGACTTGATGTTTTGTGTTTGTATTCGCAAATGTCGCGGTTTAGCAAGAGTCGCCACCGACTTTTCTTTTATCCAAAAGGAAAGGTGAAAAAGCACAGGAAAGACCTTTAGAGATGTTTTCTTGAGTTCGGGGGGTAAATTATGAAAAGGGAAGGTATTAGCACCCTTTTCATCCATGGTTTTCCATGGGCTCTTAGTTACTTTCTAGATCACTTGCTTTTGTTTTGAAATGTGCTTTGTGATGTGGGTTTTGAAAGTATTTTGAAAATGTGACTTTGTAATGATTCTCGTCTCTATAAGAATTCGTACAAAGTGTTGTTTTGAAAATAGTTCAAATAGGTGTTTGTGGGATGTGTTTTTGAAAGTGATTTTGAAAAGGGTTTTCTTTGTAATGGCTCTTGTCTCTATAAGAATGGGTACAAAGTGTTGTCTTTCGAAAATGTTTTCAAAATGAAAGTGTGGGTGTATAAAATGTTTTTGTTGTGAGCAAGCGAGCAACTAGGAGCGAATCTACCTACTCAAAAGGTCTTAAGCGTTCTTTTCCTCCTCCTTTAGATGTTGCTATCTTACCATTGTTTTGGTAAGAAGCCCCATCGTTGGATGTGAAGTGATGGGCATTGGGATGTTTTTATAGTCATAGAAGGCAACCTGTGGAACATTTTAGCAATGTCGTTTTAGGACTAGATTGTTTACCGAAGGCAACATCGAGGGTCATCAAGGGACTACGATCTTTTATCGAGGATATTTTGCTAAAACGCCCATGTTTGAGGGACATGACTAATTTCCAATAGGCAACAAGTGAGATTACCCTAAGGGTGCATGTGTGCAAAGTGTGTTTGATTGCATGCATTTAGTCTTGCTTTTTAGGTTGTCTATTTGTTGTTTTTATGTCTTGCCATACACACCTTAATTACTAGCATTTACATTTGAAAGAGATAAATTGCGGAAATGTAAAGTCCTACGCTATTACAATGTTTTAGGGATGGGGGTACATATTTACAAATGGGGATTGCAAATAAAATTAAATTCTAAGTTACTATTACAACCATATTGAATGGATAAGAATGTACAAGAAAATGTGAAGTGAACTTGCTTAGAAAATGGTTTTTTGTCTTAATGAATTAAGAAAAAAGGAAATAAATTAATTAATAAAAGAAAATATTTTTATGTCTTTTCATGTTAATAATAAAAAGAGTTAATATAAAAAATGATAAAAAGGAAAATAAATGAATGATAGAAACAGCGTGCTGCTGTAAGCAAAACAACAAGGATCAGAAGTTCTGAAGCAAGGCGCGTGGTGATTCAGAAGGAAGCGTCAGAAGTTCTGGGTTGATACACTCTGAGGTCCTCCAAGACACGTTAGAGGGAAAACAAAGAAGTTTTGTATGGCGCGTGCTAAAGTTCTGAATGTGGGAGCAGTGAGAAAACTTCAGAAGCTCTGTGTGTGTTAAAACAGTAGGAAGAAGTTTTGTATGGTGCTAAGACAGTGAACAAACAATCAGCAGTTCAGCGTGTTATCAGCGTATGAAAATCAGAAGTTCTAAGTGTTAAAACAGTGAGTGAATCATGGAAGTTCTGTGTATTATCAGCATGTGAAAATTAGAAGTTCTACGTCACGTTTCAAATCTTTCCTCAAACTAATCAGCACATCAGTAATTTATTCAGTTTTTAACCAAACAGCAAATCAGAAGGATAAAGGCACAAGAATTTATAGAAGTTCTAATCCTAATCCTGAGCCTAGCCTTAGTCAAAAAGTTCTGATCCATGGTTTTTTTACTCATGCAGCAATATGGACAACATTAATATGATTATGTTTACATGTTTAATGATGTTCTAAATGAAAGATGTGAAGTCAGAAAGACTTACCTTGAGTCTAGAGCGTGTGCTTAGGGGCTTGAACTGCTGCCTTCAGATGTTCTGGAGTCAGCAAAAGTAACGGAAGAGAAAATGCCAAGTTCTTTGACTCAAAAGGAAGAACAAAGGTTTTTGTTTTCTGTTTGGGAATTCTGGATTTTTTATGAAGATTTCACAGTTTTTTCTTTTCTCTCTTTTCACGATTCTCTCTCCAAAATCCAGCCCCTTGAAAGTGTGATGGAGCAACTTATTTATAGATGAATTTGTTGTGGTTTTGGGGGGAAAAACAAATGGGATTTAAACTTTTTGGCACACTATTCCATTGATTTTTGATCACAGCTTTTTGGATTTGGTGCAAATACAGGATTTGGGAAAATGTAGGCGTGGACTGGATTAGCTGCTGGTTAGAGCACTGTGTTGTAGCAGTGTAGTAAGTTGTTTAAACGAGGTCTTGGGATTTGGTTATGCTTTGATCGCAAAAGATCAGAAACGTAACCTCAAATGCTGAAGGGGCATGTTCTGACTGGAGAATATTGCTTCCATATGTTCTGATTGAAGCGTCATGTTCTGAATCGTGTTTGCAACTTTTGAATGCACTTGCATAGTGGTTGACTCAGAAGTTATGAAGTATCAAACTAAGGGGCATGTTCTGACCTGAGAATCATTGCTTCCATATGTTCTGATTGAAGCGTCATGTTCTGAACCGTGTTTGCAACTTCTGACTGCACTTGCGTAGAGGCTGGCTCAGAAGTTCTGAAGTATCATACTTAGAAAATTTTCTAAATATTTAGAAACCTGATTTTTTTTCAAAGTAACTTCTGATTTTTTTGTTGAACCAATTTCATGCCTTGATGAAATATGATTCTTGGAACTTGATTTTTTGATCTAAGAGTCCAAATTTGACTTTTCAATGTGCTTTTGACCATTTTACCCTTGTGGATGATTTTTCTTGAAAAGTTGTAATTCAAAACTTGAAACTTGATAGAAGCAAGCCTGAGAGTCCAGGATGATGTTTTGAGAAATGAGAGGGCAAATTTTTGGGTACAACAGTTGCCCCTGTTCAATCTCCTTAAGCCTGAGGATGTAGATTGGTTGGTCTGCCTTTCGTGATCTAAAGGTGGAAGATGATTGAACACTAGAGTGCCCAGAAATTTTCACTCGCATGCAGGATTGCTGATTGGTGATGTCGGGAATGGGCTTACAAATGCCATTTGGAAGGCGATGGAGAATCATCAGAGATGGGCTTAAAGATACCATCCCAAAAATATCGGTTGCATAAGAGATTCCTTGGCGAGAATTCCTGTACCTGCTGAGGAATGTTGATTTATGCCCTGGGAAGTAAAACCTAGGAGCTTCGATTGTCTATTACTCTATTGGGGAATTAACTCTTGATTGAGGGGTTAAAAATAGAATGTATACCTGGTCAGGGTCCAGGCTGTGCAGCGACTTACTGGGGAAATGTGAAACCGAACGTATCTGGTCGGGTCTGGACCTCACAGTGCTACAAACGGTTGCCTAGAGGTAAGGGAGAAGGAACCTGGGTAGTAGGGTTACTTCGTTATGAAATCCTGGATAGTAGGGCTTGGTGAAGGAACTTGGGTAGTAGGGTTACTTCGAAATGAAAGCCTAGATAGTAGGCTTGGTGAAGGAAACTGAGTGGTAAGGCTTGGTGAAGGAACCTGGGTAGTAGGGTTACTTCGAGATGAAAGCCTGGATAGTAGGGCTTGGTGAAGGAACCTGGGTAGTAGGGTTACTTTGAAATGAAAGCCTGGATAGTAGGGCTTGGTGAAGGAACTTGGGTAGTAGGGTTACTTCAAAATGAAAGCTTGGATAGTAGGGCTTGGTGAAGGAACATGGGTAGTAGGGTTACTTCAAAATGAAAGCCTGGATAGTAGGGATTGGTGAAGGAACCTGGGTAGTAGGGTTACTTCGAAATGAAAGCCTGGATAGTAGGGCTTGGTGAAGGAACCTGGGTAGTAGGGTTACTTCGAAATGAAAGCCTGGATAATAGGGCTTGGTGAAGGAACTTGGGTAGTATGGTTACTTTGAAATGAAATCCTGGATAGTAGGGCTTGATGAAAGAACCTGGGTAGTAGGGTTACTTCGAAATGAAAGCCTGGATAGTAGGGCTTGGTGAAAGAACCTGGGTAGTAGAGTTACTTCAAAATGAAATCCTGGATAGTAGGGCTTGGTGAAGGAACTTGAGTAGTAGGGTTACTTCGAAATGAAATCCTAGATAGTAGGGCTTGGTGAAGGAACCTGGGTAGTAGGGTTACATCGAAATGAAAGCCTGGATAGTAGGGCTTGGTAAAGGAACCTGGAAAGGTGAAAAAGCACAGGAAAGACCTTTAGAGATGTTTTCTTGAGTTCGGGGGGTAGATTATGAAAAGGGAAGGTATTAGCACCCTTTTCATCCATGGTTTTCCATGGGCTCTTAGTAACTTGCTAGATCACTTGCTTTTGTTTGAAAATGTGCTTTGTGTGGTTTTGAAAGTATTTTGAAAAGGTGCCATCGTTTAGGCAAACTTTGCAATGATTCCCGTTCATAAGAATGTATGCAAAGTGTTGAACTTTTGATGTATGATTCCATTTTAGTTTTATAATTAATTTAATTCCATTTATTACAATGAATGATCCATTTTTTCATTGATAGAGAGATTATATTTTGTATAGTATTTTTTCATGTATAGTATTTTCTAATAAGTGATATTAGAATGAACTTTTTTTTACTCATATGTTTGAAGTAAACAAAAATTTGGCCGTGAATATTGGTAAAAACCATTTCAATTCAGTGGTCATGGTTTCTATAAAATTTTGAATTGAGAATATTTTGATTTGTTTACAGCATAAATTTCTTCCAAATTTATTACTATAATACATAATCATTCTCAATTGAGGCACTCTTTCACATAGCCACAAATGAGGAATATTATTTAATGCATTTATGTCAACGAAATTGATTATTTAATGAGATTAATTACTATGTATTGTCAATATAAAATTCTTTACACAATCATTGCATCACAACCTATCATAAATATTATTTTATAAATAATAAAAATAAAAATAAATTTCAATAAATATTTAAGACCGCGATTCACTAGAAGTGTAACACTGCTTTACACTTTTTGTGCATAATATTTTTTATTATAATGAATTTTTTATAGAGATTTGCACATGTTTTGGTGAGATATATTGTTTTTTAATAGTATGTTGGATCTGAATTGAGTGTTTATCCATTTTAGTTTTGTAATTAATGGTTATTTAGTTTAATTATATTGAGTAGAAAACCCTCTCAAATAGTTTTGAAAAAAAAAAACTCTGAAACTTGTTTGATTATGGATCATGAATATTTTCATAGTGTTCAGCCAAAGATGATGTAATAGCTTTCAAAGATGCTGTCGAAAAAGAGGATTATGATGTTGATGAAATAGAGTTATGGTATGGAATAAATATTGGTAACCGGCCTAGTGACTTGATTGTCTATTTTAGTTCAAAGAATATGACACTACAAGCATTATTGGATGATGGTGATGACGATGTTAGTGACTGTTGCCTTAAGAAACTAGACTTTCAAATGGGGAAGCAACAAGGTGTTGATCCATGCAAATCAATAAGAACCTACCAGACATAAGAATGAGATCTATAGTACAAATGAATTTAGAATGTTTAGTTTCGAAGTAATACCTTGTTTAAGGACTTATTCTCATGAATGGACCGAGTGTCCCTTTGTCCATCCGGTGGAAGTGCAAGGCGCCTTGATCCGAAGAAATATAACTACACATGTTTCCCTTATCTCGAGTTTTAGAAATGAAGATCGTGCATCCTCTGAGAGAATTTTTGAGGCATTGAAAGATGATTTGGTGCTTAAACCAACGCAAGTTATTTCCTGTTATCTCCACCGTTTCTGTGTCATGCTTATTGGAGTTTCATTCTTCCATTGCTGAGAGCCTTCCAAGGTTGGAATATTGTCTAAAACCACAACAAAAATCTCTCAACTTTTTGGTAGTTGGAGATTGGGGAAGAAAAGGAAACTACAATCAATCTCTTGTCGCTCATCAAGTAATTAATTAATTCCCTTTGTGTTTTTCATTAGAAAATTATGAAACTTAGTTGAATGGATACACATAAAGCATAATTGTATAGTTTTCATGAAAAATTATGTGATCATAGTGCTGATGAAGATATTGCAGTTGACCTAGATAGTTGGATCTTAATAGATTATGTGTGAAATCATCACAAATCCATTGACTTCCAAAATTATTCTACCATATAAGTTATACAATTTTACAGTACAGGTTTTGTTTAAGGTATTATATGATGATGGAGAAGTAGAAAAAGTTATTATGGAAAAGGAATGTTGAGAGCTTATGATTTGAACCTTCAGATTAGATTTGGTATTGCATTGAACTTTCCTTTATTGGAAATTATAATTGATTTATTTCTTCATAAGACTTAGTTTGTTTCATGGATAATGATAACATAAAAACTTAATCTATTTGAAGCAAGGAACCTGCATGTTGGCTCTTCATTTCACTAGATTATGAAACATTTTTGTTGGTATGTGCTTCATGATGCTTTTCGAAACTGAAGAATCAAGTGTTTGCAGCTACATGTAGAAATTAAATTTTATTTTTTCTTAAGTTATTATTGAAGAATCAAGCGTCCGCAAGAAAATTACTTGTACTGCACCAAACAATTTTGCATTTGTTTATAGATTTCTCGTATTAGTATAATTTAAAATATTTTTGTATTGCATGTATTTATTGAAAAACATATAAATAATTATTTTAATATATAGATATTTAATTTATTGTTTGTTAAATTTGTAGATATTTACAAATATTTCATCATATGAAAAAGAGACAATTAATCATATTCGGTAATTTTGAGTTCAATTTTTTTTGCAAATATTATGAGTTGGTTGAATATTTTGTTAATAATATTATGACTTCTTAGTACAAAAATATGTACAAAAATATGATTTTGTCTACTTTTTAGTGAATATAAGAAATGTTATGACTTAGTACATGAAATATTATGACTCAGTACATGAAATATAATTTTTATGTGTATGACTTTATAATATTTGAAATATTATAACTTCATAGTACATGAAATATGAAGAAATGTTATAACTAAAATAACGTGTAATGTAGAATACGAAATAGTGAGTAAATATAATTAAATATAATATAATTTCATATAAAAATCAATTCAACAGCGAAATAATTAAATTGATCCACTTCCATAGCATTAAGGCCTCAACAACAACAAAACTCCACAAAAATATGTGGTCCAACATAAGTATAAAGGTAAGATACTTAACAAATAAAACAATGCAAAAACATAGTGAATTCTCAAATCCCGTGTTACGTTCTAAAATTCGATCAGGTAACAATCACTCCAAGCACTACTCAGATAACTAATTATCTATACTCCCGAGGAGCACAAACACAACCATAAAAAATGGATGAGAATTACATTCAATTATTTATTATCACGCTAATGGTTTTACTACATATAATATTCATTTCATTTTATTTACGTGTCTAGATGCTAGTTTTAAATTAATAAGAAAAATTTTAAGTTTTAAATTTAAATGAAGGTTTCACTTAAAATTTTGTATTATCTACTTGCATGTTTGTAGTTTATATTAGAGATGGTTTTACTAATTGGATTAAGTCGTTTAACCCGTTGAATTATTTTATTTAACTTATTGTTTTTAGTAGTGAGTTGATTTTTCAACTCGTAACTAGTAATTGGTCTATCTTTGTCTAATCCATTATTTTGTATTAACTATTAAAAATCATATATAGAGTATGTTTGGTATATAATATTTTCTGGAAAAAAATATTCATATCCCCTTAAGTCATTATTATAATTAAATGATTATTTATTATATTCACTTAATATATATATAAAAATTTCTTATTCTTGAATAATAAGACAACTTGCTTTCAAAACAAATATATTTTTCAAATAAATTAGGTAATTTAATATATCGATCATATTTTTTCAATATTAATAAATAAAATAATTAAATTTAATGAATTTTTTTAAATACATGAAAATATCTGAGAGTTTATAATAAAAGCATGTATATATTTTAAAAGTTTTCTCTCTATTTTAAAATAAGTATTAATTACCTACGTTTTTCATATCTTAATGATCATTTTAATTAAATACTTTTGATTTTTATTTATTATCCTTTTATTTTAATAAGTATGGAAAACTAAAGTTTTGGTTAATTTGTATATATTGTTCGCTAATTATCATAAAGGTAATAGATATATAATAAATTGTAATTAAGAAAAGATTCACATTTTAATGACATTTATGTTATATTTTTTATAAAATATATAGTATTGGTTATTCTTATATTTTTCTTTTCTCATTTGATTTTTTTTTTTGATATAAAAATGATTTTGCATGATTAATATGCATTAATAATAATTAATGGTGTAATAAAAATGAAAATAACATATTAGATTTGTTAAGGAAATGAAATTAAGCATTACGAAGAAAAAGTTACAATAAAATTTATAATTCTAATTGGAAATTCTATTAAATATGAAAATTTAGTACGAATAAATGATTTGTAAATAGAAATCTATTATTAAACACATCAACTATTTTTATAAATATTTATTATAAATCAATGAAAAATAAATTTATGAAAACGTGATTCTAGGTTAAATCTTTTTTTTTTTTGCAATTGAAATGAATTGAAAAATAAGTTAATTGAATACATTTAAACCATTAATTTTACAGGATACATTTAAAATATTAATGAATTAATTAAATTTTATTTTTATTTTTAAAATTTGTTTTTGAATTAGAACATAAATTTTTTTCCACTTCTATAGTAATTAATCCAATATGTTAGGTATGTTTTTTCTTAGATAAACAAATATTATATATTTAATAAAATGATAGTTATTTTGGGACGGAGTAAATATATAATATTATGACATGATACAAGAAAAAATAAAATTGACTTGAAAAGATATTATATTTTTTTTTATGATAAAATGTTAACATTTTTATTAAAAAACTGATAAAAATATTTGTTTTTATTAAAAACCATGAGACAATTATGATTGGTAAATACACAAATTTCTTATGAAAACAGAAATTTGTTATTCTTTTTATATTTTATATAGATTTTTAACCATCAATATATTATAAATTTTTTTATATATACTAACAAAGACAGTGTAAATTATAAGTAGTTCTAAAATATTATTTTTTTACTTAGAAAAGTTTTAACCTGCTCGCACGGGTCTAAATACTAGTTAATTTTATTTAAAGACAAATCCTTTATAATAATTGATATTTACACAAGAAAACCTCTTCAATAGTCTATATATATGGGACACATAGCATATAAACGGTAGCGATAACAGGAAATAACAAGCGTTGGTTTAAGCACCAAACCATCTTCCAATGCCTCAAAAATTCTCTTAGAGGATGCATCCCTTTGTTACACGGCCCTCCTTTCTGAAACTCGGGAGAAGGGAAACAAGTGTAGTTATATTTCTCCAGATCACGACGCCTTGCACTTCCCCTGGATGAACAAAGGGACACTCGGTCTATTCATGAGAATAAGTGTTTAAACAAGGTATCACTTTGAAACTAAGCATTCAAAATTCATTTGTACTATAGATCTCATTCTTTATGTCTGGTAGGGTCTTCTTGATTTGCGGTGGATCAACACCTTATTGCTTCCCCATTTGAAAGCCTTCTTTCTTAAGGCAACCATCACTAACATCACCATCACCATCATCTAGTATTGCTTGTAGCGTCATATTCCTTGAAGTGAAATAGATTATATCATTATCCTTTTGGCTATGTGTTTCCTCATCCTTCCGAATTTGCATTTTCGACAGCATCTTTGAAAGCACTTACATCTTTTTTGGCTGAAAACTCATGAACATTTTCATGATCCATAATAAAACGAGTTTGAGAGGGTTTTTTTTTAAAAACTATTTGAGAGGGTTTTCTACTCAATTTTATTTTTTATCACAGTTAATTTTCCTGCTTTATATTACACAGAATTTGACCCGATTTGGATGAATATGATATGGCAAGTAATTTCACTTATTCGTTGTCTAACTTTTATGCGTTATTTGGCTTATTTGGATGAATATGATCTTATAAACAAGATTAATTTTGTCATCAAAGTGAATACTATCCATATCAGTTGTTTCCCAAGTTAGAGGTGTTATTGGTTTTGTGACAAAAAGTTACAGTGTGGTGCAATGAAATAATATGCATGGGCGGAATTCTCGTTAGGTTTTTCTTGTTAAATACTTTACTTTGGTCAAGTTATCTATATAATATTTAATTGAGATTATTTTGAATTGTTTTTAGCATAAGTTTCTTCTAAATTTACTACTACAATACATAATGATTCCCATTTGACGCATTTTCTTTGTCACCAGTCACAAATGATGAATTTTATTTAACACATTTAACGCAATGAAATTGATTATTTAAAAAAATTCTTTTTTGTCATTTAGTAGATTTTATTATAATGATTTTTTAATAGAGATTTGCACATGTTGTGATGAGAATTATTTTTATTTTTAACTGTTTCTTGGATCTAAATTGAATGTTTATCCATTTTACTTTTATAATTAATTTAATTCCATTTATTACAATGAATGATTCATTTTTTCATGGATAGAGAGATTCTATTTTGTATAGTATTTTTTCATGTATAGTATTTTCTAATAAGTAAGTGATATTAGAATGAACTTTTTTTACTCGTATGTTCGAAGTAAACAAAAGTTAGGCCGTGAATTTTGGTAAAAACAGTTTCAATTCTGTGGTCATGTTTTCTATAAAATATTGAATTATGATTATTTTTTTTGGTTTACAGCGTAAATTTCTTCCAAATTTACTACTATAATACATAATCATTCTCAATTGAGGCACTCTTTCACAGATCCATAAATGAGGACTATTATTTAATGCATTTATGACCACGAAATTGACTATTTCAAGAGATTAATTACTATGTATTGTCATTATAAAATACTTTACACAATCATTGCATCACAACCGTTCATAAATATTATTTTATAAATAATAAAAATAAAAGTAAATTTCAATAAATATTTAAGACCGCGATTCACTGGAAGTGAAACACTGCTTTACACTTTTTGTGCATAATATTTTTTATTATAATGAATTTTTTTATAGAGATTTGCACATGTTCTAGTGAGATATATTTTTTTTAATAGTTTGTTGGATCTAAATTGAGTGTTTATCCATTTTATTTTTGTAATTAATGGTAATTTAGTTTAATTATATTGAGTAGAAAACCATCTCAAATAGTTTTGAAAAAAAAACTCTGAAACTTGTTTGATTATGGATCATGAAAAAATTCATAGTGTTCAGCCAAAGATGATGTAATAGCTTTCAAAGATGTTGTCGAAAAAGAGGATTGTGATGTTGATGAAATAGATTTATGGTATGGAAGAAATATTGGTAACCGGCCTAGTGACTTGATTGTCTATTTTAATCCCAAGAATATGAAACTACAAGCATTATTGGATGATGGTGATGGCGATGTTAGTGACTGTTGCCTTAAGAAACCAGACTTTCAAATGGGGAAGCAATAAGGTGTTGATCCACACAAATCAATAAGAACCTACCAGACATAAGAATGAGATCTATAGTACAAATGAATTTAGAATGTTTAGTTTCAAAGTGATACCTTGTTTAAGGACTTATTCTCGTGAATGGACCGAGTGTCCCTTTGTTCATCCGGTGGAAGTGCAAGGCGCCGTGATCCGAAGAAAAATAACTACACCTGTTTCCCTTATCCCGAGTTTTAGAATTGAAGATCGTGCATCCTCTGAGAGAATTTTTGAGGCATTGAAAGATGGTTTGGTGCTTAAACCAACGCATGTTATTTTCTGTTATCTCTACCGTTTATGTGTCATGCTTATTGGAGTTTCATTCTTCCATTGCTGAGAGCCTTCCAAGGTTGGAACTTCGTCTAAAACAACAACAAAAATCTCTCAACTTTTTGGTCGTTGGAGATTGGGGAAAAAAAGGAAACTACAGTTAATCTCTTGTCACTCATTAGGTAATTAATTAATTCCCTTTGTGTTTTTCATTAGAAAATTACGAAACTTAGTTGAATGCATACACATAAAGCATAATTGTATAGTTTCCGTGGCAAATTATGTGATTATAGTGCCGATGAAGATATTGCAGTTTGCCTGGATGGTTGGATCTTCATAGATTATGTGTGAAATCATCACAAATCCATTGACTTCCAAATTTATTATTCCATATAAGTTATACAATTTTACAGTATAGGTTTTGTTTAAGGTATTACATGATGATGGAGAAGTAGAAAAAGTTGTTATGGAAAAGGAATGTTGAGAGCTTATGATTTGAACCTTTAGATTTAATTTGGTATTGCATTGAACTTTCCTTTTTTGGAAATTATAATTGATTTATTTCTTCATATGACTTAGTTTGTTTCATGGATAATGACAACATAAAAACTTAATATATTTGAAGCAAGGAACCTGCATGTTGGCTCTTCATTTCACTAGATTCTGCAACATTTATGTTGGTATGTGCTTCATGATGCTTTTCGAGACAGAAGAATCAAGTGTCTGCAGCTACATGTAGACATTAAATTCAATTTTTTCTTAAGTTATTAATTAAGTTTCAAGCGTCCGTAAGAAAATTACTTGTACTGCACCATACAATTTTGCATCGTACTATTTTGCATTTGTTTATAGATTTCTCGTGTTAGTATAATTTAAAATATTTTTGTATTGCATGTATTTATTGAAAAACATATAAATTATTATTTTAATATGTAGATATTTAATTTATTGTATGTTAAATTTGTAGATATTTACAGATATTTCATCATATGAAAAAGAGACAATTAATCATATTCGGTAATTTTGAGTTCAATGTATTTTGCAAATATTATGAGTTGGTTGAATATTTTGTTGATAATATTATGACTTCTTAGTACAAAAATATGTACAAAAATATGATTTTGTATACTTTTTGGTGAATATTGTTGGGTATCAGAATAATATGAAATAATAATAAAAATAGCACAAGTAAAATTTGAGAGTTGAGTGTATGAATAAGAAGAAACACAATTGTAGCAAACTCTTGGATGATTAGGATGATTAGGATTACAATATGATTACTCTATATATAATAGTTTCATATACTATTATAAGTAGATACTTATTATTGGATTCTACGTAATCTTCTCTACATCATAGAAACCAATGACTTATAATGCATTGAATTCTTCTACAAAATAAAGATTACTTTATGTCCTCACAATCTCCCACTTAAAGTAATTTTGTTTGCTTTCAAAAAATTTACATCCCTTGTTAATTCCATGTTGCTACATTTTAGATAGGCCATAAGAAGAATTGCACCAATAAAACTTGTCAGCGTTGATCGGCTTTGTCATAACATCTGCTAGGTTGTCTTTTGTGTGAATCTTTTGCATGTCCACACTCCCTTCCTCTACTACTTCGCGGACGAAATGGTATTGAACTCCTATGTGCTTTGTCTTGGAATGAAAAGCTGGATTTCTTACAATGTGCAAGGCACTTTGATTGTCACAATACACAATAATTTTTGGTTGTTTGTATCCGAGCTCTTCCAATAACCTTTGAATCCATATAGCTTCCTTGCATGCTTGGGTAGCGGCCATATACTCAGCTTCTGTAGTAGATAGAGCTACAACAGTCTGCAATTTGGATAACCAGCTTACTGTTCCTCCTACAATTGTAAACACATAGCCTGTAGTAGATTTTCTTTTGTCAAGATCACCTGCATAATCTGAATCAACATATCCTCTGACACCAAACTCCAATCCTCCAAAACATAACGCAACATCTGAGGTTCCTTTAATGTATCTCAGAATCCTCTTCACAACATTCCAATGCTCTTTACCAGGATCTGCCATAAACCGACTGACCGCTCCCACTGCATGTGCAATGTCTGGCCTTGTACATATCATGGCATACATAAGGCTTCCCACCGCTGATGCATAGGGTACTCGAGACATTTCCATCCTCTCCGCTTCATTGCTAGGATTCATACTTGAGGATAATTTATAATTGATAGTAAATGGGGTAGATATTGACTTACAGTCTTGCATGTTGAAGCGCCACAAAACTTTTCGTAGATAATTTCTTTGAGAAAGCCAAATCTTCCTATCTTTTCTATCTCGGTGAATTTGCATCCCTAAAATCTTGTTTGCTGGTCCCAAATCCTTCATATCAAGCTCCCTAGCCAATTGTGCCTTCAATTCTTGGACTTGATCTTTGTTGGGGCCTACCACCAACATGTCATCCACATACAACAACAAAATGATGAAAGCATTTTCCTCAAACCTCTTGTAGCCAGGGGAAAATCTCCGCCTGAGTCGCTTGGGGCATTGGACATGAATTCCAACAACGAATCTTGCCTGATCAAACGTCTTCTGGTGGCATGAGAAAACACTTCTAACAGGGGCAACTCCCTACATTCTGAGAGCGTGGATAAAGTCGAAAAGAATACTACGCGTAATCAAAGACCCGCTAGGTTGACACACCTAGGCAAAAATAAGGGCTTCCCGGCGAACCAAAAGGGTTCGGGAAAAAATAAGGGATGAAATGAAAAAATCTGTACACCCGACAAGTCGAAAACCTGAAAAGGCGGCTTGGGCAAAAATGGGTATCCCGGTGGACTGAAAACCCGAAAGGGCGGTCCAGGAAAAAGTTAGGGATCAAAGCGTACGACTATGTCCTGGCATCTCGACACTTGCCTATCAGAAGATTTGTCAGTCGGCAGCCGTCAAGCACCTCCACAGGTAATATTAGAAACAGGGGCAATAAAGAGTTGTCTAAGCGATCTAATTGTTCTGTCCTCCAAGGTACCAAGGTAAGTTCAGCTGAAGAGCATAATCAAATATCTTAATTCCCCAGAGAGCGAGTCAGCAAGTCAGTGCACTCTCGCCAAGCAAATCTATTACCAGCCTTAAGGAAGTTGGGTATCCTCCAGCAGATCTCAACATTCCCCAGCAATATACAGATATTTTTAACAAGCATCCCCGGCAGTCTTGACCTAAAGATTGTTCCCCGGCGGTATATCAGACATTCAATGGAGTCACTTCCCCGATACAGTTCAAAACTTCCCCAGGAGAGTCCAATCCAGTTTCCCCAGGAAAGTTGGAATCCATCTCCCCAAGCAGTAAGCTTATCCCCAGTAGATTCGGGAAGCTTATCCCCGTAGAGCACGAACGCGTCCCCCGACTTTATTCAAAGGTTATTTCCCTACCAGGATATAACTAGGTTATCCTCAGCCAAAAGCCACGGAAAGATCGTCCTCGGCGAAGTCTTCTTATCCCCAGCGGAGTCCATTAACACTTCCAACGTAACAACGGTATCCCCAGCGAAGTTACCATCAACATCCCAGCAAAATACCTCTCTCCCCCACAGAGTACTGTTCCCCAGCAAGATCGCTAGAGTACTTTTCTCCCCGCAGAGTAATCCATTCGCCAAGTTTATTCCCTAACGGAGTCATCTTCTCCTATCGGTATTCTTGCAACTATCATCCCCAGCGGAAACGAATATTCTTTTCTTCAAACATCAGCCCAGGATGTGACTTCCCGGCACCCGTCAAGGATTTACTTTCCTAGACGAAAAACATACATTCATAAACATCGCATTTCCATACATTATAGCATGCATGAACGCATCATATCTTACAATCTCATTTATGTTGAGAACATCATTGCTTGATCCATATCATGCATTGCATATGACTGACCTTTACCTTTCAGGAAAGATCCAGTTAAGTTCTCAGCTATATTCCAAGACCTTGCCCGGTTCAGTTAAATCGACCCTAAGATTTTCCTGATTCTTATCCAGTCAAAGGCCTTCTCTGGTTCAGTCAGATCGACCCTAAGATCTCCCTGATTCTTATCCAGTTGAAGATTCCAAGACCTTGCCCGGTTCAGTTAAATCGACCCTAAGATTTTCCTGATTCTTATCCAGTCAAAGGCCTTCTCTGGTTCAGTCAGATCGACCCTAAGATCTCCCTGATTCTTATCCAGTTGAAGATTCCAAGACCTTGCCCGGTTCAGCTAAATCGACCCTAAGATTTTCCTGATTCTTATCCAGTCAAAGGCCTTCTCTGGTTCAGTCAGATCGACCCTAAGATCTCCCTGATTCTTATCCAGTTGAAGATTCCAAGACCTTGCCCGGTTCAGTTAAATCGACCCTAAGATTTTCCTGATTCTTATCCAGTCAAAGGCCTTCTCTGGTTCAGTCAGATCGACCCTAAGATCTCCCTGATTCTTATCCAGTTGAAGATTCCAAGACCTTGCCCGGTTCAGTTAAATCGACCCTAAGATTTTCCTGATTCTTATCCAGTCAAAGGCCTTCTCCGGTTCAGTCAGATCGACCCTAAGATCTCCCTGATTCTTATCCCAGTAGAAGACATCCAAGATTCTCTCAGCGTTACTGTTGAGGTTGAAGTCGCCTATGATTCTCTCATCGTTACTGTTGAGGTTGAAGTCGCCCATGATTCTCTCATTGTTACTGTTGAGGTTGAAGTCGCCCAAGATTCTCTCAGCATTACTGTTGAGGTTGAAGTCTCCTATGATTCTCTCATCGTTACTGTTGAGGTTGAAGTCGCCCATGATTCTCTCATCGTTACTGTTGAGGTTGAAGTCGCCTAAGATTCTCTCAGCGTTACTGTTGAGGTTGAAGTCGCCTATGATTCTCTCATCGTTACTGTTGAGGTTGAAGTCGCCCAAGATTCTCTCATTGTTACTGTTAAGGTTGAAGTCGCCCAAGATTCTCTCATCGTCACTGTTGAGGTTGAAGTCGCCCAAGATTCTCTCATCGTCACTGTTGAGGTTGAAGTCGCCCAAGATTCTCTCAGTGTTACTGTTGAGGTTGAAGTCGCCTATGATTCTCTCCCCGTTACCGTGGAGGTAGTAATCGCCCCAGGTTCTCTCAGCGTCCCTGTTGAGGTAGTAATCGTCCAAGGTTCTCTCACCATCCCGTTGAGGTAGTAACCATCCCTGATTCATTCATCACCGTTTGAAGCTCCAGACCCGACTCCTGTAACCAACCAGGGTGCATCTATACAAAGAGTTTGAAGACCAGTTCCTGTAACAGGCCAGGTAATCATTTTCTTTTTCAGGTACGCAAGTTCTCGCTAAGGAATCTCTTACGCGATTGACACCCAGATGGCATCTATAAGCCCATCCACTTCCCATCGTCTCTTAGCATGGCATCTATAAGCCCATCATCCTATCCATCAGTCTCCAAATGGCATCTATAAGCCCATTCCCACCATCACACTACTATGTGAGCGCAAATTTCTAGGCACTCTAGTGTTCAATCATCTTCCACCTTCGGATTACGAAAGGCATGACAGCCAATATACATCCTCAGGTCTAAGAAGATTGAACAGGGGCAACTGTTGTACCCCAAAATTTGCCCTCCCATATTCTTCAAGATTTGCCAAAAGCATGCTTCAAAATATCCCAAGGGTTGCACAATTCAAGGGCCTCCTAACAGTCAAAAACTAGGGTTTTGGTTCTGTCAAAGAAATTGAAGTTTCCAAGGGTCCCAACAAGTCTCACATGCCTATAAACATGGTCAAGCATCCATATGCCAAGTTTCAAGACTTACAGCACAAAATTGCACAGTCAAAAACCCTAATTGCTCAACAGTCAACTGTAGGGGCAAAATGGTCATTTGACAGTCAAAAGTCCAAATTTTTTGTCAACATCTTATTTTGAAGCCACAAACATCATTGGATCAATTCTTGATCATGATTTTCAAAGGCATGGCTCAAAAAGTCTCAAGATGCAAAAGCTTCCATATTTGGACAGTTGAAAAAGTCAACTGTAACTTGACCAAGGCATAACTTCCACATGGTTTATCATAAAAATTCCATCCAAATCTCATTTTGAAGAGAAAGACATTTCCTACAACTCCTCTTCACACTTCAAGTACAAGAAATGCTCTCACAAAAAGTTATCAATCTCAACATTATAGGTCATTTTCAAAAGTCAACAAAAGGGCACTTTAAATCAAAGACCATAACATGAGATTGGTAAATCAAAATGACATGGGACCAAAGGAATTGGTTAGAGGACTTCAAGACCTTTCCAAAATGTCCAAGAACATGATCAAAGCATAAAAATTGAGCAAGATATGCCTTGTGGAAGTTGGGAAATTTTTGGGAATTTTGAAAAGTCAACTTTGCTTCAAATGCCTCAAAATTGCTAATGGGCCACAATTTCTTCCAAGAATCATTATACAAAAGTTATGCACGACCCATTGACCCAAAGGGGAGTTATTTCATCATTTTTTATTATTTATTTGAATTTTTATCACCATTAATTCATTTAATTAAATAAAATATGACAAAAATACTCAAGCATGCATTTTAAATCTTTTTATGCAGCTAATAGGTCTATCATAACTCCAAGATTTCGTGCACACTCAATATGGAAAGATTTGGCCATGATTGGTATCAAAAAGGCATGAAAAAAGATTGAAAAGATCACATTAAAAATCAAATATTTGATTCATCAATGCAAAGGTTTATGGACTCAAATTTCTACCCTAATTCGTCCCATATACATACACAATGCAAACCTAATCAAAAAAGGACCTGAAAGCTGCGCCCAAGAAGAACACACACATTGCACTTTTTTCCAAAATTCCTCAAAACTGTTTTCATAGTTTCAAGGCATTTCAAGGCGTGGAAAGGATCTCAAAAGCTTGCCGAGACCTCTCTGATCATAACCCAATACATTTCAAGCCTCCATACACAAAGAATCGATAGAATGAGGCCGCCCTGTTCTTGACTTTTTTCATATTCGTGTTTTAATTTATACGCATCATCCTTGCATTTTTCTTGTTGATTCATACTAATATGGTTGTTCTAAATCTATTGGCATCATTTAATTGAGTTTTTGTGCCCTGTACGAGAATCTGCCATGGAAGTTTTCTAGGTTTTCAAAGATGTGAAATTGGGGACTTTTGCATATGGTAAAATCAGAACATGAGACTAAGACCATTGAACTCGTAGCATTGCAACGAATCTAAAGCACCCATCGCGCTCAATTTATCATTGGCCAATTTCTATTCGCTATTTTTGTTGTCCAAGATTGTGGGGGTTCAAAACCCCCGCTATTTGATGTATTTTTTCAGGCAAAAGCAAAGGCGTGGTGGAGAAGATGCTGAGGTGTCTCAACCATACAGGGCCATTCAAATATTCGCGCATTTTCTTTTATGTTTACCAATAGCACTTGTTCTCTCTCATATGAATCAGGTTCCATTAATATTACAAACGAACGCGCTTGGCTGGTTGGTAAGTGAGGTGTCATGCAATCCATGGGACCTGGGTTCGATTCCCAGGTCCCCTCCCTTTCTCAATATATTTTGTTTTAACATGATTCCATGCAGTACACGCCCAGAAATCTACCATGCACCCTACGCTCAAGCTGGCCACGCGTCCAACAGCATCAATCCAAGGGTCAGCATAGGAGGACTACCATACGCATTGGTCAACAGAGCCACACGCGTCCCAGAAAAGTCAATAAAAGGCTTGAATTCATTGGGCCAGATTAAAGATCATACCTCCATAATTGGGGCAGAACCCCCTTTTTTGTTTGTATCTTTTTCTCCTCTCTTTTTCTCTTTTTTTGTTTTAATTTATTTATTTTCATTTAATTCCTCCAAATAATTTTTTATAACACAAAAAATAAATATAAAAATCAAAAAGTTAAAAAATAAAAATATGTTTTAATATTTAATTCATAAATAGTTTTTGTAATTAAATTTTGTTAACTAATTTAGTGTTAATTCTAGGTTTAATTCAATGTTCTTTTTAATATATTAAAAAATATAGAGATTAGGGTTTTTAATGCTTTTATTTTTTTTCTTTTCTTTTTACCATATTTAATTATTAATTATTTTGTAAATAAACTTATCATTAGATAATTAGGTTAAAACTAGGTCAAACTTAAACATTTTTTAATAAATTAAAAATAGTTTAGAATTAGGGTTTTATGTAACTTTTTAATTCCATTAATTTTCTTAATTTCATAAAGTACAAAAAATATCAAAAATAAGTCTTTTTCCTTTATTTAATTTAATTAATGTCATAATTGTAATGGAATTTCTTTAAAGGGTCCAACGCCCTCGCTTTCGATTATAATTTCGTTTCGCGCGCTTATTTTATTTCTTTTTATAAATTTCATGTAATTACCCCAAAGCCTTGTAATAGATTAATTAGGATATTTATCTTTCCGCATTTTTATTTTATTCAAATCGGGTCTTGGATTAATTTGGCGATGTAGACCCGCGCCTTTGTAATAGCGTAGGACTTTTTCCTTCTCGCAACTTTTAACTGTTAATAACTTGCATGAAAGAATGAATGCCTAAAAATAAAAACAAAGCGTAGATCACCAATGCATGAACAAGACAAACATAATTGAAAATGACACACAAATCACACACCACCCCTAGGGTACGTCTCACTGTTGCCTTGCCCCTCGAAACGTGGTCGTCGAGTAGAGGATGTTTTAGTAAGTCCTCATGTCCATGAACATGGCATGAGGATCGCTTCTAAGGTGTCTTCCCATTGCTCTGGTGACCACACTGTCCCTAATCCTCGAATTGACCTGAACACCTCCAACGGTGGTGCTACCTACCTCTCAATGGTGGGATGACACTATCTTAAGGACATTTACACAAACGAATTCCTTAGGGTAGGTAGATGACTCGTAGATACTCGCTCTAACTCAAAACAAAACAAAAACTTCTTTTCACACCGACACTTTTCAAAAAGCTTTCAAAAACAACTTTTCTAACACTCTTGAGGACTGATACAAGAGTCGAACTGAAATTTTAAACGAAACTTTTTTAAACCCACAGTTGAAAAGCAAACAAACAATTTTGAAAACACAATGAGAAAGTATCTAAGAGCCCATGGATAACCATGGATAGAAAGGGTGCTAACACCTTCCCTTTCTATAAATCTACCTCCCGAACCGAGAGCAATCTCTATAAGGAATTTTTCTGTGCTTTTGTCCTTTCCATTTGGAGAAAATAAAAGACGGTGGCGACTCTTGCTTCCGCGACATTTCGTGAACCAGCTTTAAACAGTCAGTTCCAGATCCACCGATCACAGAACTGGCGACTCTGCTGGGGAAATAACAAGCGTTGGTTTAAGCACCAAACCATCTTCCAATGCCTCAAAAGTTCTCTTAGAGGATGCATCCCTTTGTTACACGGTCCTCCTTTCTGAAACTCGGGAGAAGGGAAACAAGTGTAGTTATATTTCTCCAGATCACGACGCCTTGCACTTCCCCTGGATGAACAAAGGGACACTCGGTCTATTCATGAGAATAAGTGTTTAAACAAGGTATCACTTTGAAACTAAGCATTCAAAATTCATCTGTACTATAGATCTCATTCTTTATGTCTGGTAGGGTCTTCTTGATTTGCGGTGGATCAACACCTTATTGCTTCCCCATTTGAAAGCCTGCTTTCTTAAGGCAACCATCACTAACATCACCATCACCATCATCTAGTATTGCTTGTAGCGTCATATTCCTTGAAGTGAAATAGATTATATCATTATCCTTTTGGCTATGTGTTTCCTCATCCTTCCGACTTTGCATTTTCGACAGCATCTTTGAAAGCACTTACATCTTTTTTGGCTGAAAACTCATGAACATTTTCATGATCCATAATAAAACGAGTTTGAGAGGGTTTTTTTTAAAACTATTTGAGAGGGTTTTCTACTCAATTTTATTTTTTATCACAGTTAATTTTCCTGCTTTATATTACACAGAATTTGACCCGATTTGGATGAATATGATATGGCAAGTAATTTCACTTATTCGTTGTCTAACTTTTATGCGTTATTTGGATGAATATGATCTTATAAACAAGATTAATTTTGTCATCAAAGTGAATACTATCCATATCAGTTGTTTCCCAAGTTAGAGGTGTTATTGGTTTTGTGACAAAAAGTTACAGTGTGGTGCAATGAAATAATATGCATGGGCGGAATTCTCGTTAGGTTTTTCTTGTTAAATACTTTACTTTGGTCAAGTTATCTATATAATATTTAATTGAGATTATTTTTATTTGTTTTTAGCATAAGTTTCTTCTAAATTTACTACTACAATACATAATGATTCCCATTTGACGCATTTTCTTTGTCACCAGTCACAAATGATGAATTTTATTTAACACATTTAACGCAATGAAATTGATTATTTAAAAAAATTCTTTTTTGTCATTTAGTAGCTTTTATTATAATGATTTTTTAATAGATATTTGCACATGTTGTGATGAGAATTATTTTTATTTTTAACTGTTTCTTGGATCTAAATTGAATGTTTATCCATTTTACTTTTATAATTAATTTAATTCCATTTATTACAATGAATGATTCATTTTTTCATGGATAGAGAGATTCTATTTTGTATAGTATTTTTTCATGTATAGTATTTTCTAATAAGTAAGTGATATTAGAATGAACTTTTTTTTACTCGTATGTTCGAAGTAAACAAAAGTTAGGCCGTGAATTTTGGTAAAAACAGTTTCAATTCTGTGGTCATGTTTTCTATAAAATATTGAATTATGATTATTTTTTTTGGTTTACAGCGTAAATTTCTTCCAAATTTACTACTATAATACATAATCATTCTCAATTGAGGCACTCTTTCACAGATCCATAAATGAGGACTATTATTTAATGCATTTATGACCACGAAATTGACTATTTCAAGAGATTAATTACTATGTATTGTCATTATAAAATACTTTACACAATCATTGCATCACAACCGTTCATAAATATTATTTTATAAATAATAAAAATAAAAATAAATTTAATAAATATTTAAGACCGCGATTCACTGGAAGTGAAACACTCCTTTACACTTTTTGTGCATAATATTTTTTATTATAATGAATTTTTTTATAGAGATTTGTACATGTTTTAGTGAGATATATTTTTTTAATAGTTTGTTGGATTTAAATTGAGTGTTTATCCATTTTATTTTTGTAATTAATGGTAATTTAGTTTAATTATATTGAGTAGAAAACCCTCTCAAATAGTTTTGAAAAAAAACTCTGAAACTTGTTTGATTATGGATCATGAAAATTTTCATAGTGTTCAGCCAAAGATGATGTAATAACTTTCAAAGATGTTGTCGAAAAAGAGGATTGTGATGTTGATGAAATAGATTTACGGTATGAAAGAAATGTTGGTAACTGGCCTAGTGACTTGATTGTCTATTTTAATCCCAACAATATGAAACTACAAGCATTACTGGATGATGGTGATGGCGATGTTAGTGATTGTTGCCTTAAGAAACCAGACTTTCAAATGGGGAAGCAATAAGGTGTTGATCCACGCAAATCAATAAGAACCTACCAGACATAAGAATGAGATCTATAGTACATATGAATTTAGAATGTTTAGTTTCGAAGTGATACCTTGTTTAAGGACTTATTCTCATGAATGGACCGAGTGTCCCTTTGTTCATCCGGTGGAAGTGCAAGGCACCGTGATCTAAAGAAAAATAACTACACCTGTTTCACTTATCCCGAGTTTTAGAATTGAAGATTGTGCATCCTCTGAGAGAATTTTTGAGGCATTGAAAGATGGTTTGGTGCTTAAACCAACGCATGTTATTTCCTGTTATCTCTACTATTTATGTGTCATGCTTATTGGAGTTTCATTCTTCCATTGCTGAGAGCCTTCCAAGGTTGGAACATCATCTAAAACCACAACAAAAATCTCTCAACTTTTTGGTCGTTGGAGATTGGGGAAAAAAAGGAAACTACAATCAATCTCTTGTCACTCATTAGGTAATTAATTAATTCCCTTTGTGTTTTTCATTAGAAAATTACGAAACTTAGTTGAATGCATACACATAAAGCATAATTGTATAGTTTTCATGGAAAATTATGTGATTATAGTGCCGATGAAGATATTGCAGTTGGCATGGATGGTTGGATCTTCATAGATTATGTGTGAAATCATCACAAATCCATTGACTTCCAAATTTATTCTTCCATATAAGTTATACAATTTTACAGTATAGGTTCTGTTTAAGGTATTACATGATGATGGAGAAGTAGAAAAAGTTGTTATGGAAAAGGAATGTTGAGAGCTTATGATTTTAACCTTTAGATTTAATTTGGTATTGCATTGAACTTTCCTTTTTTGGAAATTATAATTGATTTATTTCTTCATATGACTTAGTTTGTTTCATGGATAATGACAACATAAAAACTTAATATATTTGAAGCAAGGAACCTGCATGTTGGCTCTTCATTTCACTAGATTCTGCAACATTTATGTTGGTATGTGCTTCATGATGCTTTTCGAGATAGAAGAATCAAGTGTCTGCAGCTACATGTAGACATTAAATTCAATTTTTTCTTAAGTTATTAATTAAGTTTCAAGCGTCCGTAAGAAAATTACTTGTACTGCACCATACAATTTTGCATCGTACTATTTTGCATTTGTTTATAGATTTCTCGTGTTAGTATAATTTAAAATATTTTTGTATTGCATGTATTTATTGAAAAACATATAAATTATTATTTTAATATGTAGATATTTAATTTATTGTATGTTAAATTTGTAGATATTTACAGATATTTCATCATATGAAAAAGAGACAATTAATCATATTCGGTAATTTTGAGTTCAATGTATTTTGCAAATATTATGAGTTGGTTGAATATTTTGTTGATAATATTATGACTTCTTAGTACAAAAATATGTACAAAAATATGATTTTGTATACTTTTTGGTGAATATTGTTGGGTATCAGAATAATATGAAATAATAATAAAAATAGCACAAGTAAAATTTGAGAGTTGAGTGTAGGAATAAGAAGAAACACAATTGTAGCAAACTCTTGGATGATTAGGATGATTAGGATTACAATATGATTACTCTATATATAATAGTTTCATATACTATTATAAGTAGATACTTATTATTGGATTCTACGTAATTTTCTCTACATCATAGAAACCAATGACTTATAATGCATTGAATTCTTCTACAAAATAAAGATTACTTTATGTCCTCACAATCTCCCACTTAAAGTAATTTTGTTTGCTTTCAAAAAATTTACATCCCTTGTTAATTCCATGTTGCTACGTTTTAGATAGTCCATAAGAAGAATTGCACCAATAAAACTTGTCAGCGTTGATCGGCTTTGTCATAACATCTGCTAGGTTGTCTTTTGTGTGAATCTTTTGCATGTCCACACTCCCTTCCTCTACTACTTCGCGGACGAAATGGTATTGAACTCCTATGTGCTTTGTCTTGGAATGAAAAGCTGGATTTCTTGCAATGTGCAAGGCACTTTGATTGTCACAATACACAATAATTTTTGGTTGTTTGTATCCGAGCTCTTCCAATAACCTTTGAATCCATATAGCTTCCTTGCATGCTTGGGTAGCTGCCATATACTCAGCTTCTGTAGTAGATAGAGCTACAACAGTCTGCAATTTGGATAACCAGCTTACTGCTCCTCCTACAATTGTAAACACATAGCCTGTAGTAGATTTTCTTTTGTCAAGATCACCTTCATAATCTGAATCAACATATCCTCTGACACCAAACTCCAATCCTCCAAAACATAACGCAACATCTGAGGTTCCTTTAATGTATCTCAGAATCCTCTTCACAACATTCCAATGCTCTTTACCAGGATCTACCATAAACCGACTGACCGCTCCCACTGCATGTGCAATGTCTGGCCTTGTACATATCATGGCATACATAAGGCTTCCCACCGCTGATGCATAGGGTACTCGAGACATTTCCATCCTCTCCGCTTCATTGCTAGGATTCATACTTGAGGATAATTTATAATTGATAGGAAGTGGGGTAGATATTGACTTACAGTCTTGCATGTTGAAGCGCCACAAAACTTTTCGTAGATAATTTCTTTGAGAAAGCCAAATCTTCCTATCTTTTCTATCTCGGTGAATTTGCATCCCTAAAATCTTGTTTGCTGGTCCCAAATCCCTCATATCAAGCTCCCTAGCCAATTGTGCCTTCAATTCTTGGACTTGATCTTTGTTGGGGCCTACCACCAACATGTAATCCACATACAACAACAAAATGATGAAAGCATTTTCCTCAAACCTCTTGTAATATGTACAATGATCTGAGCTCAACCTGTTGTATCCAAGGCTAATAATGAAAGAATCAAATCTCTTGTACCAACACCTCGGCGCCTGCTTTAAACCGTACATAGATTTGGTCAACCTGCAAACTAAGTTTTCTTTTCCTTTTTCTTCAAAACCTTCTGGTTGGAGCATATATATTTCTTCTTCAAGTTCTCCATGAAGAAAAGCAGTCTTTACATCCAATTGTTCAAGATGTAAATCATAAACAGCACACATAGCTAACACTACCCTGATAGTGGTAAGTCTAACCACCGGAGAAAATATTTCATTGAAATCAATTCCTTCCTTTTGAGCATACCCTTTAACCACTAATCTTGCACGATATCTTTCCACTTGATCATTACCATCACGCTTAATCTTATAGACCCATTTGTTGCCGATGGCTTTCCGACCTTCAGGAAGTACAACAAGATCCCATGTCTTATTTCTATGTAAGGCTTCCATTTCTTCCTGCATTGCTGCCATCCACAAAGAATCATTTGAACAACTCACATCCTCTTGAAAGGTTGATGGTTCTCCATCTTCGGTTAGAAGACAATATGCATCATGGCTTGCCATAACATAGTCTGATTGCCAATTTGGTTTCCTTTTCTGACGTGTTGATCGTCGAACTTCAACACCATCAGGTTCATCTAGTTCTTGTACCTCGTGCTCTGGTTCTGCTTCAAAAGAGTCATTTTCAACAGACTTTCCATCTATATGAACAATAGTGTTATCTTTAGAAGTGTTATCATTTTCCTGCTCCCTTTGCAGTTCATCCTCTGCAAAGATTACATCTCTGCTGACAATAACCTTATGGGAAGTGGGATCCAACAGGCGATACCCCTTGACACCGTCAGCGTAGCCCAAGAATATGCATTTCCTAGATTTTGGATCTAGCTTAGTTCTTTCTTGGGAGTTGTACATCACGTACACGGGACATCCAACTACATGTAGAGTAGAATACTCAGCTGGCTTTCCTTTCCACATATCCATCGGAGTCTTTAAACCAATTGCACTTGATGGCGATCTATTTATCACATAACAGGCAGTTTTCACGACTTCTGCCCAGAATGACTTGGCTAATTCTGCAGTTCGTAACATAGCTCTAGTCCTTTCTAGGAGAGTTCTATTCATCCGCTCTGCTACACCATTCAGCTGAGGCGTATGAGCAACTGTAAATTGTCTCATTATACCCTCTTCCTTGCAAAATGACAAAAAAATCACCGTCTGTATATTTTCCTCCATTGTCTGTCCTCAAGCACTTAATCTTCTTTTCAGTTTCAAGCTCAATTAGTGCTTTGAATTGCTTGAATATTGAAAACACATCTAACTTCTTCTTGATTGGGTATACCCATAATCTTCTGGAGTAATCATCAATGAATGATACAAAATATTTTGCTCCTCCTAGGGACATTTGTGGTGACTCCCACACATCAGAATGAATCAAGTCAAGTATGTGTTTGCTCTTAGTAGTTGATCTATCAAACTTCAATCTATTTTGTTTGCTTACCACACAATGCTCACAGAAAGGTAGACTTACTGATTTGAGCCCGGGTAAGAGATCACGTTCTGCAAGAATTTTCAAGCCTCGTTCTGACATGTGGCCTAATCTGCGATGCCACATTGTCGTTGAGTTTTCTTGACTAGTTGATGCAATTGACACATCACCATCTTGCAATGTCTCTCCCATAAGAATGTATAGATTTGCAGATAGCTTCTCTGCCTTCATCACTACTAGAGCACCTCTCACCACCTTCAAGATCCCACCTTCAACATGGGTCTTGCAACTGAGATCATCTAACTTTCCAATAGACAATAAATTTTTCTTCAAACCTTTCACATGTCGTACCTCTTGAATTGTGCGAATTGTACCATCATACATTTTTATTTTGACAGTACCTACACCAGCAATTTTTAAGGCGTAATCATTTCCAATGAACACGGATCCTTCTGAGATAGGTTAATAAGTGTAAAACCAATATCTTCGAGGAGTCATGTGCCATGTTGCTCCTGAATCAATTATCCAAACATCAGTGAGTTGTTTACTACCTTTGCAATTATTTGTTGCTCCGCTATATAGAATCTCTCCATCATCAGAGGTATTGGCAATACATCCTTGAGATGAACTTGCCTCAGAAGACTTCTCACCATTCTTCTTAAACCAATAATCTCTTTTCAAGTGCCCTTTCTTGCCTCAATTGTAGCATTTCAAATTCATCTTACTTCGAGATTTTGACCTACCATGATTTTGACTCCCACTAGGGCCACGTTCCACTGATCTGCCTCTTGTCATTGTCAAAGCTTCTACTTGTTTTGAGTTTTCTTGACGATCTTCCTTATTTATACGCCTGGAATCTTCCTCAAGAATAGCTCTGGCAACATCATCAAAGTATAGACGGTCTGTAACATTATTATTTGTTAAGTTAACAACGAGTGGATCATATGAATCTGGTAAGCTCTGAAGTAGTAATTCTGCACGTTCATTTTCTGCTATGCTAAAATTTGCCGATGTAAGTTGAGCAAACATTATATTTAGAGTGTTGATGTGATTTGTCATATATGTGGATTCACTCATTCGAAGAGTGTAGAGTCTCCTCTTTAAGAAAATTCGATTGTGAAGTGACTTGACCTCGTACAATTTGATGAGAACATCCCAAATCTCCTTTGCAGTTTTCTTTTCGGCAACGCTAGACAAAACTGAATCTGCCAATGCTAAGTGAAAATTGGCAACAGCGTTGCTATCCATCTCATTCCATTTTTCGTCAGATAATCCCTCAGCTCTATCTTCAATTGCTTCTAAACAATTATCCTTTCTCAGGATTGCCTTTATCTTCAGTTTCCATAGGGAAAAATTACTCCCATTGAACTTCTCAATCTCAAATTTTTCCGTCATAATAATTTCAATTAAACCGGCTTACATAATTTCACCGTGAATAATATTTGCAGCGGAATATGGACCAATACTGTGATCGGTGGGAATAGAACTGACTGTTTTTTAGCTGGTTTTGCGAAATGTCGCGGTAAGCAAGAGTCGCCACTGGCTTTTATGTTCTCCAACATGGAAAGGACAAAAGCACAACAAAATTCCTTATTTGAGAATGTTTCTCGGTTCGGGAGGTAGATTTATAGAAAGGGAAGGTGTTAGCACCCTTTCTATCCATGGTTATCCACGGGCTCTTAGGTACTTGCTCTCATGTTTTCAAAATTTGTTTGCTTTTCAAGTGTGTGTGGGTTTTGAAAAACTTTCGTTTAAAAGATTTCTAAGTAACTCTTGTATATGTCCTCAAGAGTGTATGAAATATTTGTTTGAAAACTTTTGAAAGTGTAGGTGCGAAAAGTTGTTTTATTTGTTTTGAAAAGAGCAAGTACCCATGAGAATCTACCTACTCTAAGGAATTAAGCTGTGTAAGAGTCCTTTAGATAGTGCCAGCCCACCATTGAGAGGTAGGTAGCACCGTCGTTGGAGGAATTCGGGTCAATTTGATGATTAGGGACAGTGTGGTCACCAAAGCAATAGTAGGACACCTTAGAAGTAACCCTAATGTCCTGGATCCTTTTTTATCCGAGGCAACCGTTTCGAGGCGACTGGATCTTTTAGACAGAAGGGCGGCCTCTAAGACACCCTATACTTGATGACCACGTTCGAGGCAACCAGTGAGGCGTACCCTAAGAAGTGGCATGTGCTTTGTGTGTTGTTTTTCAGTTAAGGTTATCTTGTATGTTATTTGTGAGCTACGCTTTTGTTTTTAATTAGCCATACATTCTTTCATGCAGTTAGAATTTAAAAGTGCTGAAATTTAAATGCGGAAAGATAAATCCTACGCTATTACAAGGCGCGGGTCTATACATCGCCAAAATACAAGGACCCGTTTTAATAAAAGATGCGGAAAGTAAAAAGAAAGACCTAATTACTATTACAAGCCTTGAGCAGTTACATAATATTCCAAAAGAAAATAAATGTGCGAAATAGAAATTAAAATTGACAGTCCGAGGGTTTTGACCCTTTTGAAATTAAATTGAATTAAAATCTAATTAATTATTTAATTAAAGAAAAGAAATGTTTTTTAGGTTTTTGTATTTATGAAAATAAAGAAAATTGAAAATCAATAGAAACCCTAATTCTAAGTTATTTTTAATTATTAATGAAAAATATACAAGTTAACCTAATTTACACTAATTAATTAAATTACATGTTTATTTATAAAAATATTTAGTAATTAATAATAATAATACTGAGAAAAAATTAAAAAGATGAGGATGTTAAAAAACCCTAATTTCTACATATTTTAATTTATTAAGAAAAAGATTAAAGTTTTGAAACCTAATTTACTAAATTAATGGTTAGAATTTATTTACAAAATAAATTAATAGAAATTAAATAATTAAATAAAACATTTTTTGGCTTCAGATTTTATTATGGAAAAAATTATTTTATAGAATTAAAGAAAACAATTAAAGCAATAAAATGATTAAAAGAAAAAAAAAGGAAAAGAGAATAAAAATAAAACAAACCAAGGGGGTGTCAGGCCCCAAAGGAGGTGAATTGGAGTAAATCTGGCCCATGAACACAAAGCCTGTTTGACTTTTCCAGCTTGAGTGCGTGTGGTTGACTAAGGTACACCATGGGACGGCATCATTTGGCCACTGGATGGAGCATCAGGGACACTTGGCAAGCCTAAGCGTTTGGACGTATGGTAGAACGTTTGAAGGAAGCTGCATGGGAATACGTTACAACAAAATTTCAGAATTAAGTGGGGGACCTGGGAATCGAACCCAGGTCCCAATACCTGCAAGACAACTCACCCACCAACTGAGCTAATGCGCGCATTTGTAATGTTAATGGAACATAAACAATATAAAATAAACAAAAGTTAATGACATCAAACAAGAAAAAACACGCCAGATTTTGAATTGCCCAACCACATAGTGACACGCCAGGCTTCTTCTTCGTTGTTCCTGAAAATACAAAATAAGTAGCGGGGGTTTTAAACCCCCACTAAACACAACCTGCAAAAAATAGCGAATCGCTCATGCTTGAACATAAATTGAGCGCGAAGTCATGGTTGTGTTCGTTTGGATGTCACGATTTCAATGGTATACGTTTGGTTGTCCAATTTTTCCATATGGGGAAAGCCCCAATTTGGAGCTCTGAAAAACCTAGCTTTTGACAATGGTGGATCCTGATACACGCATCATTAGTTCAATCAAATGCTACCAATAGCTTCAGAATGTTAAAATGAGTATAAATCAATTCAAAAAGAATGTTAAAAGCGCATGGAAATGGAGTTTTGATTTTCACATATTGGACAAACCGTGGGGTATCGTGAGGATGATTCTTTGCACGTTTGGGCTTGATTTTGATTGCTGGAGATTCCTAGCAATGCAAGGAATGTGTTTTGATTGAAATGGAGGCTTGAAATGCGCTGCAACTATGATTACAAATTTGCTTTTTTTCTTGAAAATTTGAAAATGTGTTTGGCTGTTTCTCAGCTTTTTAGGTCGTGAATCCCTTTGTGATGGCTTGCATACATGTTATGTAAAGGATTTTGATCAGAATTAAGGCCATTAACCCAATGCATTCATGTTTGAGATTTGCCATAAACCTCCATTGAAACACTTTCCATTTTTGTGCCAAAATTTGAATTCTTGCTTGATTTAGGCCTTTGCACGAATTTGGAATGGTCATGATGGTGTATCAAAGCATTTCAATACAAAATATACCCTTTAATTAATTTTCTTGATTTTTATTTGATTTTAAAAGATTTAAAATGAATTAAATCAAATAAAATTAAATAAAAATGGAAAAATTAATTTTAAATCTTGAAATCATTTGTGGGACACGTGGGAAGCATGTACAAGCTGAAAAAAGTGGAAAAAGTGGGCCCCTTTTGTCAAAAATGAAGTTTCAAGGATAATTGGTTTTGGCCATTTCACAAAAATTTCCCAACTTCTCCAATGCATATCTTGCTCAATTTTGAAGCTATGAACATGTTCTTGGACATTTTTGAAAGGTATTGAAGTCCTCTAACCAATGTCTTTGGTCCCATGTCATTTTGATTTACCAATCTTAAGTTATGGTCTTTGACTTAAAGTCCCTTTTTGTTGACTTTTGAAAATGACCTATAATGTTGAAATTGGTAACTTTTTGTGAGAGCATTTCTTGGACTTGGAATGTGAAGATGAGTTGTAGGAAATATCATCCTCTTCAAAATGAGCATTGGATGGGATTTTTCTGATGAACCATGAAAAAGTTATGCCTTGGTCAAGTTACAGTTGACTTTTCAATTGTCCAAAAATAGAAACTTTTGACACCTTGATGATTTCTGAGCCATTCTTGTGAAATCATGATCAAGAATTGATCAAATGATGTTTGTGGCTTCAAAATAAGATGTTGACCAAAAATTTTGACTTTTGACTGCCAAATGACCATTTTGCCCCTACAGTTGACTGTGGAGCAATTAGGGTTTTTGACTGTGCAACTTGACCTTGTGAGCCTTGAAACTTGACATGTAGGTGCTTGACAATGTATATGAGCATATGGGACTTGATTGGGCCCTTGAAAACCTCAGCTTCCTTGCAAGAACCAAAACCCTAATTTGACTGGCTTAGGAGGATGGTTTGACTGTGTAGCCCTTGAGTAGACTTTGAACCCTTTGAGGCAAAACTTTGAAGATTATGGGAGGGAAAATTTTGGGGTACAACAGTTGCCCATGTTCAATCTTATTAGACTTGAGGATGTAGATTGGCTTGTGTGCCTTTCGTGATCCGAGGGTAGAAGATGATTGAACACTAGAGTGCCCAGAAATTTGCACTCACATAGTTGAGTATCAGCAGTGTGATGGCGGGAATGGGCTTATGGATGTCATTTGGAACTGTAATGGTAGTTATGGAGATGGGCTTATAGATGCCATCTAGGTGTCGATCGCGTAAGAGATTCCTTAGCGAGAACTTGCGTACCTGAGAAAGAAAAGATAATTACCTGGCTTGTTACAGGAGTTGTTCTTTAAACTCTTTATGTATATGTGCCCTGGCTAAATACAGGAATCGAATCTTTAAACTCTTCAGACGTGCCCTGGCAAGATACAGGAATCGAGTCCGGAGAATATAGTTGTCAACAGATACACCCTGGAAAGATACATGAATCAGATCTTCGAACTCTTCAGACGTGCCCTGGCAAGATACAGGAATCGAGTTTGGAATTAGTCGTCAACAGATACACCCTGGCAAGATACAGGAATCGGATCTTCGAACTCTTCAGACGTGCCCTGGCAGGATACAGGAATCGAGTCTGGTAATGTAGTCGTCAACAGATACACCCTGGCAAGATACAGGAATCAGATCTTCGAACTCTTCAGACGTGCCCTGGCAGGATACAGGAATCGAGTCTGGTAATGTAGTCGTCAACAGATACACCCTGGCAAGATACAGGAATCGGATCTTCGAACGCTTCAGACGTGCCCTGGCAAGATACAAGAATCGAGTCTGGAAATGTCATCAACAAATACACCCTGGCAAGATATAGGAATCGGATCTTTGAACTCTTCAGACGTGCCCTGGCAAGATACAGGAATCGAGTCTGGTAATGTAGTCGTCAACAGATACACCCTGGCAAGATACAGGAATCGGATCTTCGAACTCTTCAGACGTGCCCTGTCAAGATACAGGAATCGAGTCTGGTAATGTAGTCGTCAACAGATACACCCTGGCAAGATACAGGAATCGGATCTTCGAACTCTTCAGACGTGCCCTGGCAAGATACAGGAATCGAGTCTGGTAATGTAGTCGTCAACAGATAGACCCTGGCAAGATACAGGAATCGGATCTTCGAACTCTTCAGACGTGCCCTGGCAGGATACAGGAATCGAGTCTGGTAATGTAGTCGTCAACAGATACACCCTGGCAAGATACAGGAATCGGATCTTCGAACTCTTCAGACGTGCCCTGGCAAGATACAGGAATCGAGTCTGGAAATGTCATCAACAGATACACCCTGGCAAGATACAGGAATCGGATCTGGAATCACGATAGTTGATAGTAATTATCTTTGTATTGACCTTTGTCCTGAAAAGACAAAATGTTAGTTGTATGCGATGTCATGATGTATGACATGTGTGATGTTCTCAGAATAAATGAGATTGTATGTTTATGATGCGTATGTGCATGCTACAATGTATGAAGATGCGATAGTCATGAATGTATTATTGTCTAGGAAAATAAATCCTTGACGGGTGCCGGGAAGTTAAATCCTGGGCTGATGTTGAAGAGTAACGTTCTTTGTTTCCGCTGGGGTGATGGTTGCAAGAATACCGGTAGGAGAGGATGGCTCCGTTGGGGAATAAACTTGGCGAATAGAATACTCTGCGGGGAGTTACTCTGTGGGAAAGAGATGTACTTTGCTGAGATGTGATGATAACTTCGTTAGGGATACCATTGTTGTTCTGTTGGAAGATTGGATGAACTCCGCTGGGGGATAGGAAGACCTTCGTCGGGGACGATCTTTCCGTGGCAAATGGCTGAGGATAACCCAGTTATATCCTGGTGGGGAAGTAACCTTCTGAATAACGTCGGGGGCGCGTTCGTGCTCTGCGGGTGACAAGCTTCCCGAATCTACTGGGGATAAGCTTCGAGACCTGTTGGGGAGATTGGTTGAACTCTCCTGGGGAAACTTTTCAGATTGTACTGGACTCTCCTGGGGAGATTTTTGAACTGTACGGGGAAAGTGGCTCCACTGAAAGTCTGGTATACCGCCGGGGAACAATCTTAGATCAAGACTGACGGGGATCCTTGTTAAGAATGCTTGTATGTTGCGCTGGGGAATGTTGAGATCTGCTGGGGATACCGAATTTCCTTAAGGCTGATAGTATAACTCGCTCGGGGAGAGTACCGCTGACTTGCTGGCTCATTCTCTGGGGAATTAAGGCATCTTGATTATGTTTTCCAGCTGAACTTACCTTGGTACCTTGGTGGACAGAGCAATTAGATCGCTTTAGACAACTCATTATTGCTCCTGTTTCTGATGTTACCTGTAATTAATCCTTTGTTTCGCATGCAGATATTTATGAGTTAGCAATTAGTGTCAGATGCATATATCACAAATTGAACCTTGGACGTTCTTCGCAAAACAAAACAGAAAAAGGAAAAACAAATGGCAATTTGTCTGAAAAGTGAATTTGTATTGATTTTTGAATTTGCCTGTAAATAGGCGTTTATGTACAAGAGGCTGGCGTCCTAGTAAGAGAACACCGCCGAACAACAGAGTTTATACAATTTTGTGAAAAAAGGAAAACAAAACAGCTATGTGAAAAGAATAATCCCACTGGGTTTCAACTCTGCTATCGCCTTTATATCTTCGAGCGTCTCATCACTTTGCTGCTCAGTTGAAGATGAAGCTGATTGATCGATTCCGTTTGAACTTGATGTTGATACCGGATTCTGGATGCAAGGTGATCCAATGAGACATAGTATTACGCTTTAATCCCTAACTTTTGCCTGGACCGCCCTTTCGGGTTTTCAGTCCACCGGGATACCCATTTTTGCCCAAGCCGCCTTTTCAGGTTTTCGACTTGCCGGGTGTACATATTTTTTCATTTCATCCCTTATTTTTGCCCGAACCCTTTTAGTTCGCCGGGAAGCCCTTATTTTTGCCTAGGTATGTCAACCTAGCAGGTCTTTTATCATGCGTAGTATCTTTTTACTATGTCTGCATTGGCGGGGTGAGGAAGGTCGTCACCATCCATGGTAGTTAGAATCATGGCTCCTGCTGAGAACACATGTTTAACCACAAATGGCCCTTCGTACGTAGGGGTCCATTTGCCCCTGGGATCACTCTGAGGAAGGATAATGCGTTTGATTACCAGGTCCCCAACTTGATACTCTTGTGGTCTGACCTTCTTGTTAAATTCCCTGATCATCCGTTTTTGATACGTTTGACCATGACATATAGCAGTAAGTCTCTTTTCGTCAATTAGGTTTAATTGATCAAGTCGAGTCTGCATCCAGTCATCTTCGCTCAGATCTGCATCCTTCATTATCCGGAGAGAGTGTATCTGGACTTCAATAGGCAAGACGGCCTCCATGCCGTAGACCAAGGAAAAGGGAGTTGCCCCGGTTGACGTTCTTGCTGAGGTACGGTACCCATGAAGAGCGAACGGTAACATCTCGTGCCAATCTTTATAGGTCACTATCATCTTCTGCACAATCTTCTTGATATTCTTATTAGCTGCTTCTACAGCCCCATTCATCTTCGTCCGGTAGGGAGAAGAGTTGTGGTGCTGTATCTTGAATTGCTCGCAGAGCTCAGTGATCATTTTGTTGTTAAGATTGGTACCATTGTCCGTAATGATCCTTTCCGGGACGCCGTATCGACAGATCAGGTTATGCCGAATGAACCGTGCCATGACGTTCTTGGTTACAGTAGCATAAGAAGCTGCTTCAACCCACTTTGTAAAGTAATCGATCGCCACCAGGATGAAGCGATGCCCGTTGGATGCCGTAGGTCTGATCTCGCCGATCATATCCATGCCCCACATTGCAAAAGGCCAAGGTGCAGTCAAGACATTCAGAGGGACTGGAGGAACGTGCACGTTGTCTGCGTATATCTGGCACTTATGACATGTCCGGGAATGTTGGTAACAGTCGGCTTCCATCGTGGACCAGAAATATCCTGCCCGAAGGATTTTCTTTGCCATGGTATGTCCACTGGAATGTGTTCCGAAGGTACCTTCATGCAGCTCTGCCATGTTCTTTTCTGCTTCAGTCTTATCCACACAACGCAGTAAGGTCGAATCATGGTTTCGCTTGTATAGAATGTCGTTGCTGAAGAAGAACTTTGCTGCGAACCTTCTCAGAAACTTCTTGTCATTGATGGATGAACCTTCAGGATATTCTTGAGCTTCCAGGTACCTCTTTACCTCGTGGTACCAAGGTTTTTCAGTTACTATCTCAGCCTCGAGATCACAACAGTATGCCGGTTCGTCCAGTTTCCAGATGATGATCCGGGGAGCCTCATTGTCCCATTTGACTTTGAACATGGAAGACATCATAGCTAACGCGTCCGCCAACTGATTCTCCTCTCTTGGGAAATGTTCAAAAGTTATCTCTGTGAAATGGGGGATCAATGTCAACACACATTCTCTGTAAGGAATAAGATTCTGATGTTTTGTATCCCACTCGCCTTTGATCTGATTGATCACGAGAGCGGAATCCCCGAAGACACTCAGAAACTTGATCCTTAAGTCAATCGCAACTTGAAGACCCATGATGCATGCCTCATACTCCGCCATGTGGTTGGTGCAGTTGAAACATAGCCGGGCAGTAAGTGGAGTATGAGTGCCTTGAGGGGATATGATCACAGCGCCAATACCGTTACCCAAAGCGTTGGAGGCTCCGTCAAAGTGCATAGACCATCGGGATCCTTCCTCAGGTCCTTCATCCGGTCCAGGTACTTCACAATCAGTCACAATCATGATGCTCTCGTCCGGAAACTCAAAATTCATTGACTGGTAGTCATCTACTGCCTGGTGTGCCAAATGGTCTACCAATACACTTCCTTTGATAGCTTTGAGTCGTATACTGGATGTCGTATTCCGTCAAGATCATTTGCCATCTTGCTATTCTTCCAGACAGAGCAGGCTTTTCGAATATGTACTTTATTGGGTCCATCTTTGAAATCAACAGAGTAGTGTGAGTCAGCATATACTGTCTCAGCCGGCGAGCAGCCCATACCAAAGCGCAACAAGTTTTCTCGAGCAGTGAGTATCGGGTCTCACAGTCGGTAAACTTTTTGCTAAGGTAATAAATGGCGTGCTCTTTTCGGCCAGACTCGTCATGCTGCCCCAGCACACACCCCATTGAGCTGTCAAGTACTGTCAAGTATAGTATTAGAGGTCTCCCTTCAACCGGTGGCATAAGAATGGGTGGTTCTTGGAGATACTCTTTGATTCTGTCAAAAGCGGCCTGAAATTCGTCATTCCAACGTACTACCTGATCTTTCTTCAGCAGCTTGAAGATTGGTTCACAGGTAGCAGTTAGGTGCGAGATGAATCGGGCAATGTAATTCAGACGTCCTAGAAAGCCTCTGACTTCTTTCTCTGTCTTGGGAGCTGGCATCTCTTGTATGGCTTTAACCTTGGCAGGGTTCACTTGAATACCCTTGTCACTTACGACGAAGCCTAGCAACTTTCAAGATCTTACCCCAAAGGTGCACTTGTTCGGGTTCAACCTCAGCTTGTACAACTTCAGACGATCAAACAGCTTTTGCAGATGGTCAAGGTGTTCCTCCTCAGTTTGGGACCTTGCGATCATATCGTCGACATATACTTCGATCTCATGATGGATCATGTCATGAAATAAAGCAACCATGGCACGTTGGTAGGTTGCCCCAGCATTTTTCAACCCAAAAGGCATGACCTTGTAGCAAAAGGTGCCCCACTGAGTAACAAAAGTGGTCTTCTCCATGTCTTCAGGAGCCATCTTGATCTGATTATAACCTGAAAAACCATCCATGAAGGAGAACACCTTGTGCTGAGCAGTATTGTCAACCAGAACATCGATGTGAGGCAGGGGGAAGTCATCCTTGGGGCTCTCCCTATTCAGATCCCTGTAGTCAACACACATTCGGACCTTACCATCTTTCTTCGGCACTGGAACCACGTTGGCAACCCATTGAGGGTAAGAAGTCACTGCTAGAAAACCGGCATCAGATTGTTTCATAACCTCAGCTTTGATATTCTCGGACATCTCTGGACGCATACGGCGGACCTTTTGTTTAACCGGAGGGTAGTCTTCCTTGGTAGGAAAGTGATGAACTACGATGTCGGTATCCAACCCAGGCATGTCTTCGTAAGACCAGGCAAAGATTTCCATGTAGTCATGCAGCATCTGGATCAGCCGTTGTTTCACACTGAGCTCTAGATTAGCACCAATCTTGACTTCCTTTCTGTCTGTCTCAGTACCCAGATTCACCGTTTCCACTGGCTCTTCATGTGGTTGAATGGCCCTCTCTTCCTGGAGTAACAGTCTTGCAAGTTCGCCAGGCACTTCGCAATCATCTTCACCTTCGTCTTCGGCTAAGTTGATCGGATTTTCGAAGTCATAACTGGCAGTAGCAGAGTCGTTACCAGTGAGATCCAGAGTGGATTGGAACATGTATGAGTGAGTGTGTGTAAATACAGCTGTTTTGCAATATATAAAGAAAGAAAGGGAGCGCAAGATTTGAAATGTGAAAAACGTCCAATGCTTTTATTCATGATATATGAAAGTGAGAAACAAAAGCCCTCACAAACAAAACCACGGTGCCCCGGGTAAGACATCGGGCCATAAAGTTTCAAATTATTGTTTATTACAAATCCAAAACAAAGAAGTTCATTACTGGGTGCCAAAAGTAATGGGTGTAAAGTCTTTTGCGGTCCAGTTGCTAGGTCCACCGTTAGTCGTTGGGTAGATCCAGCTGTCAAACTCGGATTCTTCCACTTCGTTTTCATCCCCAATAGCATTCACTCCTGGATTGGTGATGAGCACAGGAGGTCTTCCAATCCTTGCCTTGCGCACAGCCTTCTGAGTTTCTGCAGTGAAACCCAAGCCAAATTTGTCAGTCTTTGGAGTAAAATCAGGGAGCCTGCCCCAGTTTGCACATTCACCTTTTTCAACCACAGCCCGGGCGTCCTTTAAGGAGGCCATCTTCAAAGGAGAACCCTCTTCAGTCCCTGTTTCTGCTGCTGCCAATGTTTGAGGCACCTCTTCGAAATGTTGAAAGGGGGTCTCAATGAACTCCCCATCCATTTCCACGTACCTGAAGGAGTTGAGGTGGCTGACCATGTATTCCTCTTCCCCTTGCACTGTTACAATCTTCCCCCTGACCGGGTATTTGAGCTTCTGTTGTAAAGTTGAAGTTACAGCTCCAGCCTTGTGGATCCACGGGCGACCCAACAAACAAGAATAGGATGGACAGATGTCCATCACATAGAATTTTGAATCAAATACCTGCGAACCAACCCTGATCGGGATGTCAACCTCACCATGTACCATCCTTTTGGACCCGTCAAAGGCCCGGACAACAATGTTACTTGGTTTGAGCTCTAAACCCTCACAGTCCAGCCTGTCCAGAGCCTTCTTGGGTAGCACGTTTAGTGAAGAACTAGTGTCAACCAGCACATGAGCAAGAGTAGTGCCTCTGCATTCAATGGAGACATGTGTGATCGGTGGATCTGGAACTGACTGTTTAACGCTGATTCGCGAAATGTCGCGGAAGCAAGAGTCGCCACCGTCTTTTATTTTCTCCAAATGGAAAGGACAAAAGCACAGAAAAATTCCTTTTAAGAGATCGCTCTCGGTTCGGGAGGTAGATTATAGAAAGGGAAGGTGTTAGCACCCTTTCTATCCATGGTTATCCATGGGCTCTTAGATACTCGCTCAATGTGTTTTCAAAAATGTTTGTTTGCTTTTCAATGTGGGTTTAAAAGTTTCTTTGAAAAATTTCAGTTCGACTCGTACGTCAGAGTGTTTGAAAAGTTTGCTTTGAAAGCTTTTGAAAATGTGTCAGTGTGAAAAGTCTTTTTGTTTCGTTTTGAGATTAGAGCAAGTATCCTTGAGAACCTACCTACCCTAAGGAATTCGTCTGTGTAAATGTCCTTTAAAGTAGTGCCATCCCACCATTGAGAGGTAGGTAGCGCCACCGTTGGAGGTGTTCGGGTCAATTCGATTTTAGGGACATGGTGATCACCAGAGCAATGGGAAGACACCTTAGAAGCTACCCTCATGCCAGGTTCCCGGATCATGAGGACTTACTAAGACGTTTTCTACTCGACGACCACCTTTCGAAAGGCAACAGTGAGGCGCACCCTAGGGGTGGTGTGTGCGAATTGTGTGTCATGTTTCAGTTATTTGTCTTGTCATGTTTGTCGTGTTCTACGCTTGATTTTAATTTGTCCATTCATTCTTGCATGCGAGTTAACAGTCAAATATTTTGCGAGGAAATAAATCTAAACTATTACAAATGGCGCGGGTCCACATCGCCAAAATTAAACTGGACCCGATTTAGCGAAAAAATAAATAATGCGAAGAAATAAAGTGCGAAAAGTAAATTACATGGCTTAGGGACAATTACATAATTATAATTAAACGACATAAGGTAAATGCGCAAATTAAATAATTGAAACGAAACTAGGGCGTTGGACCCCTTTTTTGCAAATAATTAAAATTAATAAGGACTTAAAAATTAAAATTAAATGAGAATGATATTTTTGTGTTTTTTAGATTTAATGAAAAAAGGAAATTAATTGAGATTAAATTAGACGGCAAACCCTAATTCTAATATTTTTATTTATTATAAAAAAAAATTAAAATATGACCTAAATTAAACCTAATTCATTTATGTACAATTTAAATAGGAAAATAAACAAATAAATAATTATTATTATTCTAAAAAAGGGGAAAAATATTAAAAGGAATAAAAAATAGCAATTAACCTAATTCTACATTTTTTTGGATTTTTATTAAAAAGGATTTAAAGTTGAAAACCTAATTACACTAAATAATCTACATTTTAATTTATTTATGAAAATAATTCTTATAAAATAAATATTATATTTTTTTTGTATTTTTCTGATTTTTAGTGTTTTTATATTTTGATTAAAATTTAAACAAACAATAATTAAAATAAGTATGATAATAAAAATCAAAAATTAAAAAGATATAAGGAAAAATAAAACTAGATTGGCAAACCATGGTGGGGTGTTGCCCCAAATAAGGAGGTTCAAATTTAAGAGGCCTGGCCCAATAAGCTGGGAATTAGTTGACTTTTTGGGATCCCATGCAACGCGTCTGACCAGGATTTATGTGTTCATCCATCCTAGACCCTTGATTTGTAAGCAGCTGGACGCGTGTTCATTGGATCTTGAGTGTGCATGGTGTGCTCTAATGAGGAATCTGCATGGGAATTAATGTAGAAAAATAATATGGAATTTATGCAAGACCTGGGACTTGAACCCAGGTCTTTGGGGTTACAAACGTAGCGTGTTACCACTGAGCCATCACGTTCACATTTAATATATAATGTAACACAAATAATATAAAAGAACATGTTAATGCTGTTGGAAATTCGCGCGCAATTCAAAAGAGCCTATCACGTTCAGACACGACTCCTTCTTCTTCATTTTCCTGAAACATGAAACACATGGGCAACGGTTTTGGGGCGTGGTTTTAGAGGGTTTATGAGAAAATAGCGATTAGAAATATATGAAGCATAAATTCATCGCGAGGGTTCAGGTTGCTTCGTCTTGATATGCTGAGTCCAGCCATGGTGGTTTAAAGGGACAATTTCACTGTATTGCAAAAGCCCTAAATTTAAGAACCTGAAAACCTAGAAAACGCGCATGGTAGATTCATGTTTATGCCACAAAAATCCAATTAATTATGATGGTTAGTTCACAAACTTCATAAGAAACATGAATATACAAACAAAAATGCAAAAAGATGTCTAAATCATGCTATGCGATTTCAATATTTTCTTGGTTCAGTTTGACTTTGTGATACCGTTTCAAGGCGTTTGACTTGTTGTTTTTGATTGAGAAACGTTTAGGGACGTCTCAGGATGCTAATGAAACAAAAATCAAAGCTTGAATCGTCCTAAAAGCTAGTTTTCAGTCTTGAGTTTTTTGTGAAAAGCTTCAATATGCAAGGCTTGTTTTGGGCGCAGCTTGCAGTCTTATGGCATTAGGGTTGTGATGCTGATCATATATGGAGTGATTAGGTTAAGAAAAGTTGGACAAAATCTTATGCATTGATGAATTTTGGATATTTGATTTCATGGATCTTTTACAATCTTTTTTCCATGGTTTTTGTGTTCAATCAGCTCAAATCTTATCAAAACTTGCCATAATCAATTAAGCACGAAATATTGAGATTAGAATGTGCATAAAAAGATTTTTTAGGTTAGGTTTGATATTTTTCATATATTAAAATCATTTAAATGAATATAAATTAATATTAATTCAAATAAATAATTTAAAAAATATGAGAATACTTCCCTTTGGGCCTAGTGGTCGTGCATAGGCTTGGCATGAAGAAACTTGGAAGAAAAATGGGCCCATTTGCATTTTTAGACCTTTTGCATCAATGTTGACTTTCAAAAATTTCCAAAAATTTCCCAACTTCCACAAGGCATAACTTGGTCAATTTTTAAGCTTTTCACATGTTCTTGGACATTTTGGAAAGGTCTTTGAGTTCTTTAACCAATGCCTTTGGTCCCATGTCATTTTGATATATCAATCTCAAGTTATGGCCTTTGACTTAAAGTCACTTTTTGTTGACTTTTGAAAATGACCTATAATGTTGAAATTGATAACTTTTTGTGAGAGCATTTCTTGGACTTGGAACATGAAGATGAATTGTAGGAAATGTCTTTCTCTTCAAAATGAGATTTGGGTGGAATTTTTCTGATAATCCATGTGAAAGTTATGCCCTGGTCAATTTCAGTTGACTTTTTCAGCTGTCCAAATATAGCAACTTTTGTATCTTTGAAGATTTCTGAGCCAAATCTTGAAAATCATGATCAAGCATTGATCAAATGATGTTTGTGGCTTCAAAATGATGTGTTGACCAAAAATTTGAACTTTTGACTGTCAAATGACCATTTTGCCCCTACAGTTGACTGTAGTGCAATCTAGGGTTTTGACTGTGCAATTTTGAGCTGAATGCCTTGAAACTTGACATGAGGATACTTGACCATCTTTGTAGGCATATGAGACTTGATTGGGCCTTTGGAAAGTTCATTTGCTTGACCAGAACTCAAACCCTAGTTTTGACTGTCTAGGAGACAGTTGAGCTACACAACCCTGGGGGAATTTTGTGACCTTGACTTGACAAATCTTGATGAATATGGGAGGGCAAATTTTGGGGTACAACAGTTGCCCCTGTTCAATCTTCTTAGACCTGAGGATGCAGATTGGCTGACGTGCCTTTCGTAATCCGAAGGTAGAAGATGATTGAACACTAAAGTGCCCAGAAATTTGCGCTCACATAGTAGCAATGGTGATGAGGGAATGGGCTTATAGATGCCATTTGGATGTTGCTTGGATAGGATGATGGGCTTATAGATGCCATCTGGACGTTGATCGCGTAGGAGATTCCTTAGCGAGAACCTGCATACCTGCAAAACAAAAAAATGAGTACCTGACACGTCGCAGGAGCTGATTTTAGATGCTTGATATAGATATGTCCTGATTGGTTACAGGAGCTGAGTCTGGAGCTTCAAACGTTGATGAATGAACCAGGGATGGTTACTGCCTTAGCATGGATGGTAAGAGAATCTTGAATGATTTTAACCTCAACAATGCTCGTTGAGAAATCTTGGTGAGGATTACCATCTTCGTAGTGTCAGGAAGAGAACCAAAGGACATTATAATCTCAAAGGGAGTCACCTCACTCACCGTTGGAGAGGGAACTATAGGAAATTATAATCTGAAAGGAGATATCACCTCACGCTCATGCCGGAGAGGGAAACATCTGAAGAAGGAATTACCACCTCACACGCCGTTGGAGAGGGGACCATAAGAGAATATCACCTCACGCTCATGCCGGAGAGGGAAACTCTGAAGAAGGAATTACCACCTCACACGCCGTTGGAGAGGGGACCATAAGAGAATATTACCTCACGCTCATGCCGGAGAGGGGAACATCTGGAGAAGGAATTACCACCTCACACGCCGTTGGAGAGGGGACCATAAGAGAATATTACCTCACGCTCATGCCGGAGAGGGGAACATCTGGAGAAGGAATTACCACCTCACACGCCATTGGAGAGGGGACCATAAGAGAATATTACCTCACGCTCATGCCGGAGAGGGGAACATCTGGAGAAGGAATTACCACCTCACACGCCGTTGGAGAGGGGACCATAAGAGAATATCACCTCACGCTCATGCCGGAGAGGGGAACATCTGAAGAAGGAATTACCACCTCACACGCCGTTGGAGAGGGGACCATAAGAGAATATCACCTCACGCTCATGCCGGAGAGGGAAACATCTGAAGAAGGAATTACCACCTCACACGCCGTTGGAGAGGGGACCATAAGAGAATATCACCTCACGCTCATGCCGGAGAGGGAAACATCTGAAGAAGGAATTACCACCTCACACGCCGTTGGAGAGGGGACCATAAGAGAATATCACCTCACGCTCATGCCGGAGAGGGAAACATCTGAAGAAGGAATTACCACCTCACACGCCGTTGGAGAGGGGACCATAAGAGAACTTCTACTGAGTCTTTATCAGAAAAATCTGTTTGGAGTCGATTTAACTGGACTAGAGAAGTCCTTGAAATATGTTTGAGAATTTCAACTGCACCCTTCCTGAAAGGTAGAGGTCAGTTATATGCGATGCATGATATGGATCAAGCAAATATGGATACGATTTATATGATATGATGTGTACATGCATGCTATAATGATGTATGTGATGATTCATGTATGTTCTCGTCTAGGAAAATAAATCCTTGACGGGTGCCGGGAAGTCATATCCTGGGCTGATGTTGAGGAAGAGATTTTGCTTCCGCTGTGGATGATTCGTTGCAAGAATACCGGTAGGAGGAGATGACTCCGTTGAGGAATGAAACAATTCTGCGGGAGAAAAGATACTCTAGCGATCATGCTGGGGAGTGCTACTCTGTGGGGATAGCGATGCTTTGCTGAGTTGATGAAGATAACTCCGTTGGGGATACCGTTGACGAATTATGCTGGGGATATCCTTGTTGTATTGGGAGTATGAATAGACTTCGCTGGGGATAAGAAAGAACTGTGTTGACGACGACCTTTCCGTGGCTTTTGGCTGAGGATAACCCAGTTATATCCTGTTAAGGAAATAACTCTTTAAATCAAGCCGGGAGACGCGTTCGTGCGCTGCGAGGATAAGCTTCCAGAATTTATTGGGGATATGCTTATTGCTTGGGGATATGAATTCCACCTTTCCTGGGGAATCTGGGCTGGACTCTCCTGGGGAGATTTTGAACTGTAGGGGAGGTGATTCCTTTGAATGTTGATAGAATGCCGGGGAACAATCTTAAATCAAGACTGCCGGGGATGCTTGTTATGAGTATGATGCTGGGGAATGTTGAGATCTGCTGGAGTATACTCAACTTCCTTAAGGCCTGATAATATAACTTGGAGAGAGTGTACTGACTACTTACTCTCTGGGGAATTGAGATATGCCGGTTATGTTCTTTAGTTGAACCTACCTTGGTACCTTGGAGGATGGAACAGTTAGATTGCTTAGACCACTCTTTATTGCCCCTGTTTCTGAGGTATGAGAGGAAGACTTGTGAGGTGCTGATAGTTGTTGATGGACAAACCTTCTTCTGGTAGGCAGATGATAAGATGACAGGACATAGTCGTACGCTTTGATCCCTAACTTTTGCCTGGACCGCCCTTTCGGGTTTTCAGTCCACCGGGATACCCATTTTTGCCCAAGCCGCCTTTTCAGGTTTTCGACTTGCCGGGTATACAGATTTTTTCATTTCATCCCTTATTTTGCCCGAACCCTTTTGGTTCGCCGGGAAGCCCTTATTTTTGCCTAGGTATGTCAACCTAGCGGGTCTTTGATGATGCGTAGTATTTTTTCCGACTATGTCCATGCTTTCAGGATGTAGGGAGGTGCCCCTGTTAGAAGTGTTTTGTCATGCCACCAGAAGGTGTTTGATCAGGCAAGATTCGCTGTTGGAATGCCCCAAGTGACTCAGGCGGAGATTTGCCCCAAGCTATTTTGGCCTTTGAGAGATTCTCCGAATCTTGATTGGATTGCCCCAGATAATGGACTCTGATCATATCATGCCCCTTGATTGGAAGTGCTTTTGTCCACTAGGTATTCATCGTGCGGATTTCCCTGCTGTTCAAACAAAAAGTCATATGCCAACAAAGTTATGTTAAAAATGCAAAGCTTATGTCTGTCTTGAAGATTTTGAAAATGCATTTTTTTATAAAACAAATGATTGTTTGTAAAACGTGATGTCAACTCCGTATTTACCGTAAGCCTTAAGGAGTCAGGATACCTTTCGTACAGTATGCTTTCGAACTAACCCATGCTTCAGCTAGGACTTTTAAGGGTTATAACGTGGCCTGGTTCACGGTTTAAGAAACAAAGGATAAAGGCTCAAATTATTTGTACCCACCCGCTCTTCGTGATGTTCTCCAAACCTAAACTCAGCTGATCATACGTTAGACCTTGTTTGAGTCTTTGCTCTGATTTTCCGGTGATGATTCGGATGTTGAACGTTTATTTGAATAGGCAGTCATCTCCTTTTTTTGCTGAGGGTTTGTAGGACCTCTTTCTTTTTGATTTTTGTTATCCCTTTCTTTTTTTTTGCCTGAACTGTTTCCTTTTTTGGGATTGCAGTCAGCGGGATGCCCCAGTTTTATAAGTCTCCTTCATGGGTTTTGACTTAATGGGTTTTTTATTTTTTGAGATAATGACTGCCTTTCTTTATTGATTATTCGGAACCATCACTGTCTTTCTTTGTTTTGTAAGGATCTTTTTGGTGCCATTCGTTATGCACTTGGATCAACTGAGAGAACTACCCTGCCCCAGGTTATGATAAAGGGTTTTAATTTTCGAAAAGAAAAACTCCTACTTCTTTGGCTCAGAGGGGTTGACGAGGGATTATCATCCTTATAACTCCAGTGTTTAGGGATTGAAACAATGCCTGTACCTCATCAGCAGGGTCTGTTCAGAAGCATACTGTAGATTACGGTATCGTTTTCGTCATCCTCCCTCAAGAGGCTTAGAATTATTGATTGAGAGTTGACATCAGAAAAAATATGAAAATAATTTGCGTATAGTGAATACGAATATATTGCTTCAAAACAGACATATGCGATGCATTAATGAAATAACAATGTTTTAACATGAGTAAATGCTTGAACAAAAGAAAATTGCAACTTGAACATTCGAATGAACAAAAGTCTTTTTAGTCTCAGGGCTTGTTATTTCAACTGGTGCATCTTGTAGGGATGGCAGGAGCATTCAGCCTGGCCCATCTGGGTGAAATCCACAGCTCTTTCATTAATCAGATCTTGAATCTTATTCTTCAAAGCCCAGCAGTAGTCGGTGTCATGTCCTGGACTGTTAGAATGGTATGCACATCTTTCCTCAGGATTGTACTTTAGGGAGGTTGTATTGTGACGCCTAGGAGGGCCCCTTACCGTCACCAGATTCAACCTCAACAATTGTTGTAAAGCTTGAGACGGTGACACGTTGAGTTTGGTGAACTGCCTTTCAGGCTTGTCTGACTGAAGCTGGTGAGGTTGATACTGAATTGGTGATACTGAAGCCATATGAGGAGCTTTCTCCTTGCCTCTTTGTCTCAAAGATGGTCGAACGATGACTGGCTTTTTACCCTTAGACGTTTGCCCCAGTTGGTTACCCTGAAGCAGTTGGTTGACGAGAACCCCGAGCTCATCTTGTCTTTGAGCTAACCCTTGAATGGCAGTCACCTGCCCCAGCATCTGGACCTTCAATGCATCCACCTCAGCTTGTAGGTGTTTCAGCCTTTCATCCTCAGCACTGTTCCTGACAAAGGTCCCCATGAGAAGTGTCCTTAGCTCCTCCTGCCCCTTGGATAGATTCAGGAGGATTTCCCCGAACCGAGTCTCTTGAGCAAGAAGGTCCTGGTTATCTGGTTGGAAGGCCATTGCTGAAATAAACAGCGAGAAAGGGTAAGTGACCTGCAACAAGGGTACCTGTTATGCAATGATATGTATGATATGCATGCAATGTTTTCAAGGATCTCGCGGGGTAAACAAGAAATTTGTTAGAGCTGGGATCCGGTAGCTTGATTGAAGGAACTGCATATTATTGAGAGTCCTTCTTCAAAGGGTCAAAGGCTCACCATATCCAGTGGGTCATAGCCCCTGACTACCTTGGCGAGGGCAATCTTCTTCAAGTGTCAAAGCTCACCATATCAAGTGGGTCATAGCCCCTGACAACCTTGGCTAGAGGAAAATAAATCCTCTTTGCCCCTTGCTAGATGTTTGATTTATCATGACCTGCATCACAAGCCTTTGAGATCCTTGAAATGGGTTAGGATGTATGCAATGGTATGATGTCATGATGCATGGGGTAATGTAGGTAACCCTGTTGTAAGTCCCAATTAAGGACGCAAACCAAAACCTGCAAGAAACTCAAGTAAAACCTGTCATGAGTCCCAATTAAGGACTAAAACAAACCCTGCAAGAAACTTGGTAAACCTTGTTATGAGTCCTGGTTAAGGACTAAAACAAAAACCCTGCAAGAAACTTGGTAAACCTTGTTATGAGTCCTGGTTAAGGACTAAAACAAAAACCCGCAAGTAGCTTATGTGTCAGATAACATGCATGCAATTAGTCAAGTACGAAGGCACACAAGTCACACAAGAGAAGCCCTTAGAGTTTAGGCCAGCATGAGGTCTAGGTGTTACCCTCTTTCAGTTGGTTGGTTCATACCTGTCCTATCAAAGTAACCGGGTTCTTAGAGGATCCCAATATCATTGACTACCCTCAATCGGTCATAACTCCAGCATCGCAATCTTTTCTTGCAGCCAGAACCATCACGAGAGTTTAGCCTCAATGGGCGTAGCATACTGCTACTGTTCTAATGGCCAAGTTGTGTCATTTAAGGTTCTAAGGTTGTTGGTGCTTAATGACTCCTCAGAAGACCCATATTCTCCTCGTTGCAACACAAGGGATATCGGTACAGACCAAGGTGCCACACCAACGTAGCCACTGCTTCACCCGTGTCGGTCTACGCCGGACAGGTCCCTCACAGCTTATGCTACCTAAACAGGGTATCCCCAGATCCGGGTTAGGATCTATGTAACTCCCATGCAACCCACAAATTTAAAGCAAGCAAAGAAGACAATTGAAAACATAGTGATCTTAATCCTAAGGTACACCTCACTTTAAGTTTAGTCCCCAGCAGAGTCGCCAGTTCTGTGATCGGTGGATCTGGAACTGACTGTTTAACGCTGATTCGTGAAATGTCGCGGAAGCAAGAGTCGCCACCGTCTTTTATTTTCTCCAAATGGAAAGGACAAAAGCACAGAAAAATTCCTTTTAAGAGATCGCTCTCGGTTCGGGAGGTAGATTATAGAAAGGGAAGGTGTTAGCACCCTTTCTATCCATGGTTATCCATGGGCTCTTAGATACTCGCTCAATGTGTTTTCAAAAATGTTTGTTTGCTTTTCAATGTGGGTTTAAAAGTTTCTTTGAAAAATTTCAGTTCGACTCGTACGTCAGAGTGTTTGAAAAGTTTGCTTTGAAAGCTTTTGAAAATGTGTCAGTGTGAAAAGTCTTTTTGTTTCGTTTTGAGATTAGAGCAAGTATCCTTGAGAACCTACCTACCCTAAGGAATTCGTCTGTGTAAATGTCCTTTAAAGTAGTGCCATCCCACCATTGAGAGGTAGGTAGCGCCACCGTTGGAGGTGTTCGGGTCAATTCGATTTTAGGGACATGGTGATCACCAGAGCAATGGGAAGACACCTTAGAAGCTACCCTCATGCCAGGTTCCCGGATCATGAGGACTTACTAAGACGTTTTCTACTCGACGACCACCTTTCGAAAGGCAACAGTGAGGCGCACCCTAGGGGTGGTGTGTGCGAATTGTGTGTCATGTTTCAGTTATTTGTCTTGTCATGTTTGTCGTGTTCTACGCTTGATTTTAATTTGTCCATTCATTCTTGCATGCGAGTTAACAGTCAAATATTTTGCGAGGAAATAAATCTAAACTATTACAAATGGCGCGGGTCCACATCGCCAAAATTAAACTGGACCCGATTTAGCGAAAAAATAAATAATGCGAAGAAATAAAGTGCGAAAAGTAAATTACATGGCTTAGGGACAATTACATAATTATAATTAAACGACATAAGGTAAATGCGCAAATTAAATAATTGAAACGAAACTAGGGCGTTGGACCCCTTTTTTGCAAATAATTAAAATTAATAAGGACTTAAAAATTAAAATTAAATGAGAATGATATTTTTGTGTTTTTTAGATTTAATGAAAAAAGGAAATTAATTGAGATTAAATTAGACGGCAAACCCTAATTCTAATATTTTTATTTATTATAAAAAAAAATTAAAATATGACCTAAATTAAACCTAATTCATTTATGTACAATTTAAATAGGAAAATAAACAAATAAATAATTATTATTATTCTAAAAAAGGGGAAAAATATTAAAAGGAATAAAAAATAGCAATTAACCTAATTCTACATTTTTTTGGATTTTTATTAAAAAGGATTTAAAGTTGAAAACCTAATTACACTAAATAATCTACATTTTAATTTATTTATGAAAATAATTCTTATAAAATAAATATTATATTTTTTTTGTATTTTTCTGATTTTTAGTGTTTTTATATTTTGATTAAAATTTAAACAAACAATAATTAAAATAAGTATGATAATAAAAATCAAAAATTAAAAAGATATAAGGAAAAATAAAACTAGATTGGCAAACCATGGTGGGGTGTTGCCCCAAATAAGGAGGTTCAAATTTAAGAGGCCTGGCCCAATAAGCTGGGAATTAGTTGACTTTTTGGGATCCCATGCAACGCGTCTGACCAGGATTTATGTGTTCATCCATCCTAGACCCTTGATTTGTAAGCAGCTGGACGCGTGTTCATTGGATCTTGAGTGTGCATGGTGTGCTCTAATGAGGAATCTGCATGGGAATTAATGTAGAAAAATAATATGGAATTTATGCAAGACCTGGGACTTGAACCCAGGTCTTTGGGGTTACAAACGTAGCGTGTTACCACTGAGCCATCACGTTCACATTTAATATATAATGTAACACAAATAATATAAAAGAACATGTTAATGCTGTTGGAAATTCGCGCGCAATTCAAAAGAGCCTATCACGTTCAGACACGACTCCTTCTTCTTCATTTTCCTGAAACATGAAACACATGGGCAACGGTTTTGGGGCGTGGTTTTAGAGGGTTTATGAGAAAATAGCGATTAGAAATATATGAAGCATAAATTCATCGCGAGGGTTCAGGTTGCTTCGTCTTGATATGCTGAGTCCAGCCATGGTGGTTTAAAGGGACAATTTCACTGTATTGCAAAAGCCCTAAATTTAAGAACCTGAAAACCTAGAAAACGCGCATGGTAGATTCATGTTTATGCCACAAAAATCCAATTAATTATGATGGTTAGTTCACAAACTTCATAAGAAACATGAATATACAAACAAAAATGCAAAAAGATGTCTAAATCATGCTATGCGATTTCAATATTTTCTTGGTTCAGTTTGACTTTGTGATACCGTTTCAAGGCGTTTGACTTGTTGTTTTTGATTGAGAAACGTTTAGGGACGTCTCAGGATGCTAATGAAACAAAAATCAAAGCTTGAATCGTCCTAAAAGCTAGTTTTCAGTCTTGAGTTTTTTGTGAAAAGCTTCAATATGCAAGGCTTGTTTTGGGCGCAGCTTGCAGTCTTATGGCATTAGGGTTGTGATGCTGATCATATATGGAGTGATTAGGTTAAGAAAAGTTGGACAAAATCTTATGCATTGATGAATTTTGGATATTTGATTTCATGGATCTTTTACAATCTTTTTTCCATGGTTTTTGTGTTCAATCAGCTCAAATCTTATCAAAACTTGCCATAATCAATTAAGCACGAAATATTGAGATTAGAATGTGCATAAAAAGATTTTTTAGGTTAGGTTTGATATTTTTCATATATTAAAATCATTTAAATGAATATAAATTAATATTAATTCAAATAAATAATTTAAAAAATATGAGAATACTTCCCTTTGGGCCTAGTGGTCGTGCATAGGCTTGGCATGAAGAAACTTGGAAGAAAAATGGGCCCATTTGCATTTTTAGACCTTTTGCATCAATGTTGACTTTCAAAAATTTCCAAAAATTTCCCAACTTCCACAAGGCATAACTTGGTCAATTTTTAAGCTTTTCACATGTTCTTGGACATTTTGGAAAGGTCTTTGAGTTCTTTAACCAATGCCTTTGGTCCCATGTCATTTTGATATATCAATCTCAAGTTATGGCCTTTGACTTAAAGTCACTTTTTGTTGACTTTTGAAAATGACCTATAATGTTGAAATTGATAACTTTTTGTGAGAGCATTTCTTGGACTTGGAACATGAAGATGAATTGTAGGAAATGTCTTTCTCTTCAAAATGAGATTTGGGTGGAATTTTTCTGATAATCCATGTGAAAGTTATGCCCTGGTCAATTTCAGTTGACTTTTTCAGCTGTCCAAATATAGCAACTTTTGTATCTTTGAAGATTTCTGAGCCAAATCTTGAAAATCATGATCAAGCATTGATCAAATGATGTTTGTGGCTTCAAAATGATGTGTTGACCAAAAATTTGAACTTTTGACTGTCAAATGACCATTTTGCCCCTACAGTTGACTGTAGTGCAATCTAGGGTTTTGACTGTGCAATTTTGAGCTGAATGCCTTGAAACTTGACATGAGGATACTTGACCATCTTTGTAGGCATATGAGACTTGATTGGGCCTTTGGAAAGTTCATTTGCTTGACCAGAACTCAAACCCTAGTTTTGACTGTCTAGGAGACAGTTGAGCTACACAACCCTGGGGGAATTTTGTGACCTTGACTTGACAAATCTTGATGAATATGGGAGGGCAAATTTTGGGGTACAACAACATGCAGGGCATCATTATGGTTCTTCCCCTTGGCCGTCAGATCACCATCAGAGAAACCCAGGCCATTATCAGCGGTTAAGTTGGCCATACAGTCGGTGAATTGATCAGCAGACGTCTCTTGAGGCACGTGGGCCATTTTCAGGAAAGCAATCAGGGCCTTGGCATGGGCCTCTGAACACAGCAACAGTGATAGCATGGAGATTTTGGAGGGGGTGTGCCCCAGTTGTTCAACGACGTTGAAATCACTCTTCTTTATAATTTTGAGGATCTCTTCCATCTCTTGCTTGGAAGCCTCAACAATGGTCTTTGGTGCCTCCGTCCGGGCAGGCATATCAGCAGCAATCCCCTTGCCCCGAGCGTCAGATGACTCGGCAGCAGGGGTGGAAACTTGATTAGGGGGGGAAACAAGCACACTGACAGGTGTGATGACAAGAGGCCTCTGAATTACTGGAGGAGCAATGTCTGGTGAGAATAGTCTTCCACTACGAGTGACCTTAGCAGGCCCAGTGATGTTGGTTACACCGGTACCAGCGTTGAACTCTTGCTTCACTCCCAGAACATAAACATCTGCCCCATAGTGCCATGGGACAGCTTTATCAGACTTGTAGGGGATGGGCCCCGGAACAGTAATGGTGATGGGAGCAATCTTGTGAACAGGCAAAATTTGGACAGGCTTCTTTGAAGGAGCCTTGGAAGGGTTGTTGAAAATGGTAACAATTGAAACTTCTTCAACAGGGGCAGCAGGAACAGTAGTCTTTTTGAACAAAATCTCTTTACTATCCATCAGGTTTTGGACGCCTGATTTCAGTAAAGGGCAACCAGTAGGGGAATCATCACATAAAGGGAAACCTCTGCTACATCCCAGAAATAAACCGGCTAGCAACAGGTTCCTCTTGACGGTCAGCAGCGGAGTAGCAACATCATCCACAGAAGCTACATAAAAATCCTCCTCAACAGCATTCACTCCATGCTAGGGCATGGGAGCGGTCACAACATTTGGCCTCTCGGGCGCCTCGAACTGTATCTCCTTGGCATCAATAAGGTCCTGAACCTTATTCCTCATGGCCCAACAATCATTAGTAGAATGTCCCGGGCTATCAGAGTGATACGCGCAACGGGCGTTGGGGTTGTACTTCGGAGATGCTGTGTTTACCATCTTCGGAGCTTCCTTGACTGTTACCAGGCTGGTTGACAGCAGTTGCGGCAGGATCTGAGAGAGAGTCATGCTGAGCCTAGTATACTGCCTTTTGGGCCTCTCAGCTCTGGGCTGGTTGTACTGCTGAGGAGCAGCAGCAAGCTTAGAAATAACTACCGCGTTGATAGCTTGGCGGCGTTCAGGTTTGTTTTGCCTTCTTGGACCATACACATCACTTGCCTCCTTCTTGAAGGGCTTCTTTTCAGTATTTGAGGAGGCAACCTTCTGTATCTTCCCCGATTTTATAACAGCCTCGATCCTCTCACCAGTCAGGATCAGGTCAGTAAACCCAGCAGAGGAATTACCAATGAGATGATTGAAGAACGGACCAGATAGGGTCCCCAAGAACATGTCTACTAGCTCACGATCTGTTAATGGTGGCTGCACCCTGCCAGCCAGATCTCTCCATTTCTGTGAGTACTCCTTAAAACCTTCTCCCGATCCTAGCGACATACCTGGAGTTGGGTACGCGTAGGAGCGAGGTCGGAATTATATTGATACTGCTTGTAAAAAGCAGTGGCCAGATCCTTCCAGTTACGAATGTTGGTTCCATCCAGCTGATAGAACCATTCGAGGTGAGTCCCTGAAAGACTCTCCTGGAAGAAGTGGATCCATAAGTTCTTGTCAGCTGTGTAAGGCTAGATCTTCCTTACATAAGAACGGAGGTGCATCTTGGGACAGGAAGCCCCGTCATACTTCACAAAGGTCGACGCCTTAAACTTGTGTGGGATCACCACCCCAGAGGATAACCCCAAATCTCCAAAATCTAACCCAGGCACGCGTTGAATCTCCATAGCATTTAACCTGTCCTCCAGCTGTTTGTATCGGTCCTCAGCAGGAGGGTACTGTTCGTCATTGAAGTCTGTCTCAGTGTCAGAAACCACAGGACTAGGGACCTCTCTCCATTGGTGACTACCTTCCCCCACAGATGGAGTAGTCCTCTCAGCTTCATTCTGCAATGTGTTCCCGAGTATGCCCCCAGTGTTGAATAGAACAGTCCTCTTCTTCTTCTTATTCTTCTTTAGGAGCAAAGCCTTCAGCTCTTGTTGTCCCTGGGCCAAGTTCATGACCATCTCCTGAAATTGGGCATTCTGGGCCTGGAGGGCCTTGATAGCTTGCTCGGTAGTGAGTTCAGGATTCATGATGCTTGAGTGCTGAAATAAACAGCGAAGAAGATTAAGCAACCTGAAGGAAAAGGGTACCTGTAATGCATATGATGAATGAAGTGCGTATGAATTATGTTTTCAAAGACAATTGGGAGTCAACTTTGTAAACAAAAGGAACACACTTTATTAGATTTAAACTTTAAATTGTTCAACAATCTGCCCTTAGGCGTTACAAGAATGAAAAAATACTGAAAAGGAAATAAAGCTGTAAAAGAAACATCCAAAGCCCATCAGTGCTCCCATGGCCTCCTCTTCTCAGTATGGATATAGTTATTCAGGGCTCGCTCGTTCTCCAGTTGCTTGGTTAGCTTCTGGATCTTCTGTTCCTGTTCGTTGAACTTTTCCCGATAATAATCCCGCTCTTCCTGTAGTTGCGCCCAAGACCTCTTTAGTGTATCAACATCAGTAGGTATCTGAGGAGGGAGAATAGTTGGAGGAACCCCATCTCCATCAGGACTTTCAAGAATGATAGGCCTGACAGCTTCATATGGCATACCTAACTTCTGAGCACGGATGCGGACCCATTTGTAGTAGGCTTCCATAGGTAGAGAAGTCTTTGGTCCCAACTCATGTGGGTCAGCTTTGTGAATTCTGTCCCAAGCTTTGATGAATCTACGACGCAGTTCGTCACTATCTTTCTGAAACTCAAAACTGATGTGAGGCACCAGCACCTCATGAGGCCCTGCTCTTTTGGCTCTTCCAAACTGACGGAGAGCTAAACATGGATTATAAGAGATTCCGCGCTGAGTGCCAATCAATGGAACATTAGGATATTCTCCGCAACGATCGATAACAGCTACCTCATCCAAACCCCTGAGAGTCCAAGTGATGTCATTATTAGTGAGAGACATTAACCTATGAGCCCAGCCTCTTCCTTCTTGGTTCTTTATCACGAACTTGGGGAGGTGCGAAATAAACCACCTCACCAACAAAGGAGTACAACACCACAGAGTTCCTCGTCTTCGGGCAATACGAGCATAGAGTTGTTGCAGGACATCACCCAAGAGAGTGGGTACAGGGTTCCGAGACATGAAGATCCTTATGGCATTGATATTGACAAAGTTATCAGGATTTGGAAACAATACTAGCCCATAGATTAAGAGAGCCAGAATGTCCTCGTATGCCCTGAAGTCTAAGTCATTCCAGAAACTATTAGCTTTACCAATCAGAAAATTGGCCAAGAAACCCTTAACTTTGCTTCTAGTCACCCAATTGTCCATTACCTCCTGGTTGGTCAAGGGAAGGGCTGCAACAATCTCCTCGAGCCTAAGAGTCTTTTCCCAACCAGTGAAGGGAGTCTGATCCAAGATAGGGATGCCAAGCAAATCAGAGAACTCTTCCAGGGTAGGGACCAGCTGGAAGTCTTGAAAGGTGAAGCACTGGTACAGAGGGTCATAAAACTGGGTCAGGACACTCATCAGTTATTGGTCCCACTTTGCCGTGACTAAAATGAGAAGAGAACCATGCCTCTTGATGAAGGAAGTAGTATTTGGAATTCTGCTAACCAACTCTTCAAGCAACTCAGGTGGGTGAACAAAATTGAACCGGATAGTGTTCCTTCGCATAGGCATCATGATGTCCTACAAAACAGAGCAAAGATGAAACCCTCTTGTCTTTGAAATGGTCAGTCCTTATGCAGGATGCATGCAATGTTATGATGGCATGATGTTATGATAAAGCACACCACGAGTATTCACAAAGGCAAACGTGATAAGGCACACAAGTCACACCACAACCCTTAGAGTTTAGGCCAGCACGAAGTTCAGGTACTACCCTCTTTTAGTTTGTTGGTTAAGACCTGTCCTATCAGAAGTAACCGGGTTCTAGAGGATCCCAATATCACTGACTACCCTCAATCGGTCATAACTCCAGCATCGCAATCTTTTCTTGCAGCCAGAACCATCACGAGAGTTTAGCCTCAATGGGCGTAGCATACTGCTACTGTTCTATTGGCCAAGTTGGGTCATTTAAGGTTCTAAGGTCGGTTGGTGCTTAATGACTCCTCAGAAGACCCATATTCTCCTCGTTGCAACACAAGGGATATCGGTACAGACCAAGGTGCCACACCAACGTAGCCACTGCTTCACCCGTGTTGGTCTATGCCGGACAAGTCCCTCACAGCTTATGCTACCTAACAAGGTATTCCCAGATCCGGGTTAGGATCTATGTAACTCCGATGCACCCCACAATAATAAAGCAAACAAACACAGCAATAGAAAACACAAGTGATCTTAGTCCTAAGGTACACCTCACTTTATAAGTGTCCCCAGCAGAGTCGCCAGTTCTGTGATCAGTGGGAATAGAACTGACTGTTTTTTAGCTGGTTTCGCGAAATGTCGCGGTAAGCAAGAGTTGCCACCGTCTTTTATGTTCTCCAACATGGAAAGGACAAAAGCACATCAAAATTCCTTATTTGAGAATGTTTCTCGGTTCGGGAGGTAGATTTATAGAAAGGGAAGGTGTTAGCACCCTTTCTATCCATGGTTATCCACGGGCTCTTAGGTACTTGCTCTCATGTTTTCAAAATTTGTTTGCTTTTCAAGTGTGTGTGGGTTTTGAAAAAGTTTCGTTTAAAAGATTTCTAAGTAACTCTTGTATCTGTCCTCAAGAGTGTATGAAAAATTTGTTTGAAAACTTTTGAAAGTGTAGGTGCGAAAAGTTGTTTTATTTGTTTTGAAAAGAGCAAGTACCCATGAGAATCTACCTACTCTAAGGAATTAAGCTGTGTAAGAGTCCTTTAGATAGTGCCAGCCCACCATTGAGAGGTAGGTAGCACCGTCGTTGGAGGTATTCGGGTCAATTCGATGATTAGGGACAATGTGGTCACCAAAGCAATAGTAGGACACCTTAGAAGTAACCCTAATGTCCTAGATCCTTTTTTCATCCGAGGCAACCGTTTCGAGGCGACTGGATCTTTTAGACAGAAGGGCGACCTCTAAGACACCCTATACTTGATGACCACGTTCGAGGCAACCAATGAGGCGTACCCTAAGAAGTGGCATGTGCTTTGTGTGTTGTTTTTCAGTTAAGGTTATCTTGTATGTTATTTGTGAGCTACACTTTTGTTTTTAATTAGCCATACATTCTTTCATGCAGTTAGAATTTAAAAGTGCTGAAATTTAAATGCAGAAAGATAAATCCTACGCTATTACAAGGCACGGGTCTATACATCGCCAAAATACAAGGACCCGTTTTAATAAAAGATGCGGAAAGTAAAAAGAAAGACCTAATTACTATTACAAGCCTTGAGCAGTTACATAATATTCCAAAAGAAAATAAATGTGCGAAATAGAAATTAAAATTGACAGTCCGAGGGTTTTGACCCTTTTGAAATTAAATTGAATTAAAAGCTAATTAATTATTTAATTAAAGAAAAGAAATGTTTTTTAGGTTTTTGTATTTATGAAAATAAAGAAAATTGAAAATCAATAGAAACCCTAATTCTAAGTTATTTTTAATTATTAATGAAAAATATACAAGTTAACCTAATTTACACTAATTAATTAAATTACATGTTTATTTACAAAAATATTTAGTAATTAATAATAATAATAATACTGAGAAAAAATTAAAAAGATGAGGATGTTAAAAAACCCTAATTTCTACATATTTTAATTTATTAAGAAAAAGATTAAAGTTTTGAAACCTAATTTACTAAATTAATGGTTAGAATTTATTTACAAAATAAATTAATAGAAATTAAATAATTAAATAAAACATTTTTTGGCTTCTGATTTTATTATGGAAAAAATTATTTTATAGAATTAAAGAAAATAATTAAAGCAATAAAATGATTAAAAGAAAAAAAAAAGGAAAAGAGAATAAAAATAAAACAAACCAAGGGGGTGTCGGGCCCCAAAGGAGGTGAATTGGAGTAAATCTGGCCCATGAACACAAAGCCTGTTTGACTTTTCCAGCTTGAGTGCGTGTGGTTGACTGAGGTACACCATGGGACGGCATCATCTGGCCACTGGATGGAGCATCAGGGACACTTGGCAAGCCTAAGCGTTAGGACGTATGGTAGAACGTTTGAAGGAAGCTGCATGGGAATACGTTACAACAAAATTTATGAATTAAGTGGGGGACCTGGGAATCGAACCCAGGTCCCAATACCTGCAAGACAACTCACCCACCAACTGAGCTAATGCGCGCATTTTTAATGTTAATGGAACATAAACAATATAAAAGAAACAAAAGTTAATGACATCAAACAAGAAAAAACGCGCCAGATTTTGAATTGCCCAACCACATAGTGACACGCCAGGCTTCTTCTTCGTTGTTCCTGAAAATACAAAACAAGTAGCGGGGGTTTTAAACCCCCACTAAACACAACCTGCAAAAAATAGCGAATAGCTCATGCTTGAACATAAATTGAGCGCGAGGTCATGGTTGTGTTCATTTGGATGTCACGATTTCAATGGTATACGTTTGGTTGTCCAATTTTTCCATATGGGGAAAGCCCCAATTTGGAGCTCTGAAAAACCTAGCTTTTGACAATGGTGGATCCTGATACACGCATCATTAGTTCAATCAAATGCTACCAATAGCTTCAGAATGTTAAAATGAGTATAAATCAATTCAAAAAGAATGTTGAAAGCGCATGGAAATGGAGTTTTGATTTTCACATATTGGACAAACCGTGGGGTATCGTGAGGATGATTCTTTGCGCGTTTGGGCTTGATTTTGATTGCTGGAGATTCCTAGCAATGCAAGGAATGTGTTTTGATTGAAATGGAGGCTTGAAATGCGCTGCAACTATGATTACATATTTTCTTTTTTTCTTGAAAATTTGAAAATGTGTTTGGCCGTTTCTCAGCTTTTTAGGTCGTGAATCCCTTTGTGATGGCTTGCATACATGTTATGTAAAGGATTTTGATCAGAATTAAGGCCATTAACCCAATGCATTCATGTTTGAGATTTGCCATAAACCTCCATTGAAACACTTTCCATTTTTGTGCCAAAATTTGAATTCTTGCTTGATTTAGGCCTTTGCACGAATTTGGAATGGTCATGATGGTGTATCAAAGCATTTCAATACAAAATATACCCTTTAATTAATTTTCTTGATTTTTATTTGATTTTAAAAGATTTAAAATGAATTAAATCAAATAAAATTAAATAAAAATGGAAAAATTAATTTTAAATCTTGAAATCATTTGTGGGACACGTGTGAAGCATGTCCAAGCTGAAACAAGTGGAAAAAGTGGGCCCCTTTTGTCAAAAATGAAGTTTCAAGGATAATTGGTTTTGGCCATTTCACAAAAATTTCCCAACTTCTCCAATGCATATCTTGCTCAATTTTGAAGCTATGAACATGTTCTTGGACATTTTGGAAAGGTATTGAAGTCCTCTAACCAATGTCTTTGGTCCCATGTCATTTTGATTTACCAATCTCAAGTTATGGTCTTTGACTTAAAGTCCCTTTTTGTTGACTTTTGAAAATGACCTATAATGTTGAAATTGATAACTTTTTGTGAGAGCATTTCTTGGACTTGGAATGTGAAGATGAGTTGTAGGAAATATCATCCTCTTCAAAATGAGCATTGGATGGGATTTTTCTGATGAACCATGAAGAAGTTATGCCTTGGTCAAGTTACAGTTGACTTTTCAACTGTCCAAAAATAGAAACTTTTGACACCTTGATGATTTCTGAGCCATTCTTGTGAAATCATGATTAAGAATTGATCAAATGATGTTTGTGGCTTCAAAATAAGATGTTGACCAAAATTTTTGACTTTTGACTGCCAAATGACCATTTTGCCCCTGCAGTTGACTGTGGAGCAATTAGGGTTTTTGACTGTGCAACTTGACCTTGTGAGCCTTGAAACTTGACATGTAGGTGCTTGACAATGTATATGAGCATATGGGACTTGATTGGGCCCTTGAAAACCTCAGCTTCCTTGCAAGAACCAAAACCCTAATTTGACTGGCTTAGGAGGATGGTTTGACTGTGTAGCCCTTGAGTAGACTTTGAACCCTTTGAGGCAAAACTTTGAAGATTATGGGAGGGCAAATTTTGGGGTACAACAAATACCAAATGCTCTGATACCACTGTTGGGTATCAGAATAATATGAAATAATAATAACAATAGCACAAGTAAATTTTGAGAGTTGAGTGTAGGAATAAGAAGAAACACAATTGTAGCAAACTCTTGGATGATTAGGATGATTAGGATTACAATATGATTACTCTATATATAATAGTTTCATATACTATTATAAGTAGATATTTATTATTGGATTCTACGTAATCTTCTCTACATCATAGAAACCAATGACTTATAATGCATTGAATTCTTCTACAAAATAAAGATTACTTTATGTCCTCACAAATATAAGAAATATTATGACTTAGTACATGAAATATTAAGACTCAGTACATGAAATATGATTTTTATGTGTATGACTTCATAATATTTGAAATATTATAACTTCTTAGTACATGAAATATGAAGAAATGTTATAACTAAAATACCGTGTAATGTAGAATATGAAATAGGGAGTAAATATAATTAAATATAATATAATTTCATATAAAAATTAATTCAACAGTGAAATAATTAAATTGTTCCACTTCCATAGCATTAAGGCCTCAACAACAACAAAACTCTAAAAAAATATGTGGTCCAACATAAGTATAAAGGTAAGATACTTAACAAATAAAACAATTTAAAAAACATATCAAATTCTCAAATCCCGTGTTACGTTCTAAAATTCGATCAGGTAACAATCACTCCAAGCACTACTCAGATAACTAATTATCTATACTCCCGAGGAGCACAAACACAACCATAAAAAATGGATGAGAATTACATTCAATTATTTATTATCACGCTAACAGTTTTAGTACATATATTATTCATTTCATTATTTATTATCATTTATTTATTTTATCATACAATTAATTTAAATTAATCAAGATACAGATATATTTTTTATTTTCATGCACTTGCACATTAAAAATATAGTTTTTATTTTTACGTGTCTAGATGCTAGTTTTAAATTAAAAAGAAAAATTTTAAATTTTAAATTTAAATGAAGGTTTCACTTAAAATTTTGTATTATCAACTTGCATGTTTGTAGTCTATATTAGAGATGGTTTTACTAATTGGATTAAGTCGTTTAACCCGTTGAATTATTTTGTTTAATTTATTGTTTTTAATAGTGTGAGTTGATTTTTCAACTCGTAACTAGTAATTGGTCTATCTTGTCTAATCCATTATTTTGTAATAACTATTAAAAATCATATATAGAATATGTTTGGTATATAATATTTTCTGTAAAAAAATATTCATATCCCCTTAAGTCATTATTATAATTAAATGATTATTTATTATATTCAATTAATATATATAAAAATTTCTTATTCTTGAATAATAAGACAACTTGCTTTCAAAACAAATATATTTTTCAAATAAATTAGGTAATTTAATATGTCGATCATATTTTTTCAATATTAATAAATAAAATAATTAAATTGATTGAATTTTATTAAATACATGAAAATATTCGAGAGTTTATAATAAGAGCAGGTATATATTTTAAAATTTTTCTCTCTATTTTAAAATAATTATTAATTACCTACGTTTTTCATATCTTAATGATCATTTTAATTGAATAGTTTTGATTTTTATTTATTATCCTTTTATTTTTAATAAGTATGGAAAACTAAAGTTTTGGTTAATTTGTATATATGGTTCGCAAATTATAATAAAGGTAATAGATATATAATTAATTGTAATTAAGAAAAGATTCACATTTTAATGACATTTATGTTATATTTATTATGAATAAAGAAAAAGAATTGGTTAAAATGTATATAGTAAAGTGTTCTTTATTATATTTTTATAAAATATATAGTATTGGTCATTCTTATATTTTTCTTTTCTCATTTGATTTTTTTTATATAAAAATGATTTTGCATGATTAATATACATTAATAATAATTAATGGTGTAATAAAAATGAAAATAACATATTATATTTGTTAAGGAAATGAAATTAAACATTACGAAGAAAAAGTTACAATAAAATTTATAATTCTAATTTAAATTATAATTGGAAATTTTATTAAATTTTAAAATTTAGTACGAATAAATGGTTGGTAAATAGAAATCTATCATAAAACACATCAAATATTTTTAACAATATTAATTAAAAATCAATGAGAAATAAATTTTTGAAAATGTGATTCTAGGTTAAATCTTTTTTTTTTTTGCAATTGAAATGAATTGAAAAATAAGTTAATTTTGAATACATTTAAACCATTAATTTTACGGGATACATTTAAAATAATAATGAATTAATTCAATTTTATTTTGATTTTTTAAATTTTTTTTGAATTAGAACATAATTTTTTTTGCCACTTCTATAGTAATTAATCCAATATGTTAGGTATGATTTCTATTAGATAAACAAATATTATATACTTAATAAAATGATAGTTATTTTGGGACGGAGTAAATATATAATATTATGACATGATACAAGAAAAAATAAAATTGAATTGAAAAGATATTGTATATTTTTTTATGATAAAATGTTAACATTTATATTAAAAAATTGATACAAATATTTGTTTTTTATAAATCATGAGACAATTATGATTGGTGAATACAATTTTTTTTTTATGAAAACATAAATTTGTTATTCTTTTTATATTTTATATACATTTTTAACCATCAATATATTATAAATTTTTTTATATATACTAACAAAGGCATTGTAAATTATAAGTAGTCCTAAAATATTATTTTTTTACTTAGAAAAGTTTTAACACGCTCGCACTGGTCTAAATACTAGTTAATTTTATTTAAAGACAAATCCTTTATAATAATTGATATTTACACAAGAAAACCTCTTCAATTTTCTATATATATGGAACACATAACACATAAACGGTAGCGATAACAGGAAATAACAAGCGTTGGTTTAAGCACCAAAGCATCTTCTAATGCCTCAAAAAATCTCTTAGAGGATGCATCTCTTTGTTGCACGGTCCTCCTTTCTGAAACTCGGGAGAAGGGAAACAAGTGTAGTTATATTTCTCCAGATCACGGTGCCTTGCACTTCCCCTGGATGAACAAAGGGACACTCGGTCTATTCATGAGAATAAGTCTTTAAACAAGGTATCACTTTGAAACTAAACATTAAAAATTCATCTGTACTATAGATCTCATTCTTTATGTCTGGTAGGGTCTTCTTGATTTGCGGTTGATCAACACCTTGTTGCTTCCCCATTTGAAAGCCTGCTTTCTCAAGGCAACAATCACTAACATCTCCATCACCATCATCTAGTATGGCTTTTAGCGTCATATTCCTTGAAGTGAAATAGATTATATCATTATACTTTTGGCTATGTGTTTCCTCATCCTTTCGACTTTGCATTTTCGACAGCATCTTTGAAATCACTTACATCTTTTTTAGCTGAAAACTCATGAAAATTTTCATGATCCATAATCTAACGAGTTTGAGAGTTTTTTTTTCAAAACTATTTGAGAGGGTTTTCTACTCAATTTTATTTTTTTATCACAATTAATTTTCCTGCTTTATATTACACAGAATTTGACCCGATTTGGATGAATATGATTTGGCAAGTAACTTCACTTATTCGTTGTCTAACTTTTATGCGTTATTTGGCTTATTTGGATGAATATGATCTTATAAACAAGATTAATTTTGTCATAAAAGTGAATACTAGCCATATCACTTGTTTCCCAAGTTAGAGGTGTTAGTGGTTTTAGGACAAAAAGTTACAGTGTGGTGCAATGAAATAATATGCATGGGCGGAATTCTCGTTAGGGTTTTCTTGTTAAATACTTTACTTTGGTCAAGTTATCTATATAATATTTAATTGAGATTATTTTGATTTGTTTTTAGCATAAGTTTCTTCTAAATTTACTACTACAATACATAATGATTCCCATTTGATGCATTTTCTTTGTCACCAGTCACAAATGATGAATTTTATTTAACACATTTATCGCAATAATATTTTTTGTCATTTAGTAGCTTTTATTATAATGATTTTTTTAATAGAGATTTGCACATGTTGTGATGAGAATTATTTTTATTTTTAACTGTTTCTTGGATCTAAATTGAATGTTTATCCATTTTACTTTTATAATTAATTTAATTCCATTTATTTTAATGAATGATCCATTTTTCATGGATAGAGAGATTATATTTTGTATAGTATTTTTTAATGTATAGTATTTTCTAATAAGTAAGTGATATTAGAATGAACTTTTTTTTACTCGTATGTTCGAAGTAAACAAAAGATTGGCCGTGAATTTTGGTAAAAACCGTTTCAATTCCGTGGTCATGTTTTCCATAAAATATTGAATTGTGATTTTTTTTTTGTTTACAGCATAAATTTCTTCCAAATTTAGTACTATAATACATAATCATTCTCAATTGAGGCACTCTTTCACAGATCCACAAATGAGGACTATTATTTAATGCATTTATGACTACGAAATTGACTATTTCAAAAGATTAATTACTATGTATTGTCATTATAAAATACATTACACAATCATTGCATCACAACCGGTCATAAATATTATTTTATAAATAATAAAAATAAAAATAAATTTCAATAAATATTTAAGACCGTGATTCACTGGAAGTGAAACACTGCTTTACAATTTTTGTGCATAATATTTTTTATTATAATGAATTTTTTTATAGAGATTTGCAAAAGTTCTAGTGAGATATATTTTTTTTAATAGTTTGTTGGATCTAAATTGAGTGTTTATCCATTTTATTTTTGTAATTAATGGTAATTTAGTTTAATTATATTGAGTAGAAAACCATCTCAAATAGTTTTGAAAAAAAACTCTGAAACTTGTTTGATTATGGATCATGAAAAATTTCATAGTGTTCAGCCAAAGATGATGTAATAGATTTCAAAGATGTTGTCAAAAAAGAGGATTGTGATGTTGATGAAATAGATTTACGGTATGGAAGAAATATTGGTAACCGGCCTAGTGACTTGATTGCCTATTTTAATCCCAAGAATATGAAACTACAAGCATTATTGGATGATGGTGATGGAGATGTTAGTGACTGTTGCCTTAAGAAACTAGACTTTCAAATGGGGAAGCAATAAGGTGTTGATCCACACAAATCAATAAGAACCTACCAGACATAAGAATGAGATCTATAGTACAGATGAATTTAGAATGTTTAGTTTCGAAGTGATACCTTGTTTAAGGACTTATTCTCGTGAATGGACCGAGTGTCCCTTTGTTCATCTGGTGGAAGTGCAAGGCGCCGTGATCCGAAGAAAAATAACTACACCTGTTTCCCTTATCCCGAGTTTTAGAAATGAAGATCGTGCATCCTCTGAGAGAATTTTAGAGGCATTGAAAGATGGTTTGGTGCTTAAACCAACACATGTTATTTCCTGTTATCTCTACCGTTTCTGTGTCATGCTTATTTGAGTTTCATTCTTCCATTGCTGAGTTCCTTCCAAGGTTGGAACATCGTCTAAGACCACAACAAAAATATCTCAACTTTTTGGTCGTTGGAGATTGGGGAAGAAAAGGAAACTACAATCAATCTCTTGTCACTCAATAGGTAATTAATTAATTCCCTTTGTGTTTTTCATTAGAAAATTACGAAACTTAGTTGAATGCATACACATAAAGCATAATTGTATAGTTTTCGTGGAAAATTATGTGATTATAGTGCCGATGAAGATATTGCAGTTTGCCTGGATGGTTGGATCTTCATAGATTATGTGTGAAATCATCACAAATCCATTGACTTCCAAAATTATTCTTCCATATAAGTTATACAATTTTACAGTATAGGTTATGTTTAAGGTATTATATGATGATGGAGAAGTAGAAAAAGTTTTTATGGAAAAAGAATGTTGAGAGTTTATGATTTAAACCTTCATATTTGATTTGGTATTGCATTGAACTTTCCTTTTTTGGAAATTATATTTGATTTATTTCTTGATATGACTTAGTTTGTTTCATGGATAATGACAACATAAAAACTTAATCTATTTGAAGCAAGGAACCTGCATGCTGGCTCTTCATTTCACTAGATTCTGCAACATTTCTGTTGGTATGTGCTTCATGATGCTTTTTGAGACTGAAGAATCAAGTGTCTGCAGCTACATGTAGAAATTAAATTCTATTTTTTCTGAAGTTATTATTGAAGAATCAAGCATCAGCAATAAAATTACTTGTACTGCACCATACAATTTTGCATCATACTATTTTGCATTTGTTTATAGATTTCTCGTGTTAGTATAATTTAAAATATTTTTGTATTACATGTATTTATTGAAAAATATATAAATTATTATTTTAATATATAGATATTTAATTTATTGTATGTTAAATTTGTTGATATTCACAAATATTTCATCATATGAAAAAGAGACAATTAATCATATTCGGTAATTTTGAGTTCAAAGTTTTTTGCAAATATTATGAGTTGGTTGGATATTTTGTTGATAATATTATAACTTCTTAGTACAAAAAAATGTACAAAAATATGATTTTGTATACTTTTTGGTGAATATAAGAAATATTATGACTTAGTACATGAAATATTATGACTCGGTACATGAAATATGATTTTTATGTGTATGACTTTATAATATTTGAAATATTATAACTTCTTAGTACATGAAATATGAAGAAATGTTATAACTAAAATACCGTGTAATGTAGAATATGAAATAGGGAGTAAATATAATTAAATATAATATAATTTCATATAAAAATCAATTCAACAGTGAAATAATTAAATTGATCCACTTCCATAGCATTAAGGCCTCAACAACAACAAAACTCTAAAAAAATATGTGGTCCAACATAAGTATAAAGGTAAGATACTTAACAAATAAAACAATTTAAAAAACATAGCAAATTCTCAAATCCCGTGTTACGTTCTAAAATTCGATCAGGTAACAATCACTCCAAGCACTACTCAGATAACTAATTATCTATACTCCCGAGGAGCACAAACACAACCATAAAAAATGGATGAGAATTACATTCAATTATTTATTATCACGCTAACAGTTTTAGTACATATATTATTCATTTCATTATTTATTATCATTTATTTATTTTATCATACAATTAATTTAAATTAATCAAGATACAGATATATTTTTTATTTTCATGCACTTGCACATTAAAAATATAGTTTTTATTTTTACGTGTCTAGATGCTAGTTTTAAATTAAAAAGAAAAATTTTAAATTTTAAATTTAAATGAAGGTTTCACTTAAAATTTTGTATTATGAACTTGCATGTTTGTAGTCTATATTCGAGATGGTTTTACTAATTGGATTAAGTCGTTTAACCCGTTGAATTATTTTGTTTAACTTATTGTTTTTAATAGTGTGAGTTGATTTTTCAACTCGTAACTAGTAATTGGTCTATCTTGTCTAATCCGTTATTTTGTAATAACTATTAAAAATCATATATAGAATATGTTTGGTATATAATATTTTCTGTAAAAAAAATATTCATATCCCCTTAAGTCATTATTATAATTAAATGATTATTATTATATTCAATTAATATATATAAAAATTTCTTATTCTTGAATAATAAGACAACTTGCTTTCAAAACAAATATATTTTTCAAATAAATTAGGTAATTTAATATATCGATCATATTTTTTCAATATTAATAAATAAAATAAATAAATTGATTGAATTTTTTTAAATACATGAAAATATTCGAGAGTTTATAATAAGAGCAGGTATATATTTTAAAATTTTTCTCTCTATTTTAAAATAATCATTAATTACCTACGTTTTTCATATCTTAATGATCATTTTAATTGAATACTTTTGATTTTTATTTATTATCCTTTTATTTTTAATAAGTATGGAAAACTAAAGTTTTGGTTAATTTGTATATATGGTTAGCAAATTATAATAAAGGTAATAGATATATAATTAATTGTAATTAAGAAAAGATACACATTTTAATGACATTTATGTTATATTTATTATGAATAAAGAAAAATAATTGGTTAAAATGTATATAATAAAGTGTTCTTTATTATATTTTCATAAAATATATAGTATTGGTCATTCTTATATTTTTCTTTTCTCATTTGATTTTTTTTATATAAAAATGATTTTGCATGATTAATATACATTAATAATAATTAATGGTGTAATAAAAATGAAAATAACATATTATATTTGTTAAGGAAATGAAATTAAACATTACGAAGAAAAAGTTACAATAAAATTTATAATTCTAATTTAAATTATAATTGGAAATTTTATTAAATTTTAAAATTTAGTACGAATAAATGGTTGGTAAATAGAAATCTATCATAAAACACATCAAATATTTTTATAAATATTAATTAAAAATCAATGAGAAATAAATTTTTGAAAACGTGATTCTAGGTTAAATCTTTTTTTTTGTTGCAATTGAAATGAATTGAAAAATAAGTTAATTTTGAATACATTTAAACCATTAATTTTACGGGATACATTTAAAATAATAATGAATTAATTCAATTTTATTTTGATTTTTTAAATTTTTTTTGAATTAGAACATAATTTTTTTTGCCACTTCTATAGTAATTAATCCAATATGTTAGGTATGATTTCTATTAGATAAACAAATATTATATACTTAATAAAATGATAGTTATTTTGGGATGGAGTAAATATATAATATTATGACATGATACAAGAAAAAATAAAATTGAATTGAAAATATATTGTATATTTTTTTATGATAAAATGTTAACATTTATATTAAAAAATTGATACAAATATTTGTTTTTTATAAATCATGAGACAATTATGATTGGTGAATACAATTTTTTTTTATGAAAACATAAATTTGTTATTCTTTTTATATTTTATATACATTTTTAACCATCAATATATTATAAATTTTTTTATATATACGAACAAAGGCATTGTAAATTATAAGTAGTCCTAAAATATTATTTTTTTACTTAGAAAAGTTTTAACACGCTCGCACTGGTCTAAATACTAGTTAATTTTATTTAAAGACAAATCCTTTATAATAATTGATATTTACACAAGAAAACCTCTTCAATATTCTATATATATGGAACACATAACACATAAACGGTAGCGATAACAAGAAATAACAAGCGTTGGTTTAAGCACCAAACCATCTTCTAATGCCTCAAAAAATCTCTTAGAGGATGCATCTCTTTGTTGCACGGTCCTCCTTTCTGAAACTCGGGAGAAGGGAAACAAGTGTAGTTATATTTCTCCAGATCACGGTGCCTTGCACTTCCCCTGGATGAACAAAGGGATACTCGGTCTATTCATGAGAATAAGTCTTTAAACAAGGTATCACTTTGAAACTAAACATTAAAAATTCATCTGTACTATAGATCTCATTCTTTATGTCTGGTAGGGTCTTCTTGATTTGCGGTGGATCAACACCTTGTTGCTTCCCCATTTGAAAGCCTGCTTTCTCAAGGCAACAATCACTAACATCTCCATCACCATCATCTAGTATGGCTTTTAGCGTCATATTCCTTGAAGTGAAATAGATTATATCATTATCCTTTTGGCTATGTGTTTCCTCATCCTTTCGACTTTGCATTTTCGACATCATCTTTGAAATCACTTACATCTTTTTTGGCTGAAAACTCGTGAAAATTTTCATGATCCATAATCAAACGAGTTTGAGAGGTTTTTTTTTCAAAACTATTTGAGAGGGTTTTCTACTCAATTTTATTTTTTTATCACAGTTAATTTTCCTGCTTTATATTACACAGAATTTGACCCGATTTGGATGAATATGATTTGGCAAGTAACTTCACTTATTCGTTGTCTAACTTTTATGCGTTATTTGGCTTATTCGGATGAATATGATCTTATAAACAAGATTAATTTTGTCATCAAAGTGAATACTAGCCATATCACTTGTTTCCCAAGTTAGAGGTGTTAGTGGTTTTAGGACAAAAAGTTACAGTGTGGTGCAATGAAATAATATGCATGGGCGGAATTCTCGTTAGGGTTTTCTTGTTAAATACTTTACTTTGGTCAAGTTATCTATATAATATTTAATTGAGATTATTTTGATTTGTTTTTAGCATAAGTTTCTTCTAAATTTACTACTACAATAGATAATGATTCCCATTTGACGCATTTTCTTTGTCACCAGTCACAAATGATGAATTTTATTTAACACATTTATCGCAATAATATTTTTTATTTAAAAAATTATTTTTTGTCAATTAGTAGCTTTTATTATAATGATTTTTTAATAGAGATTTGCACATGTTATGATGAGAATTATTTTTATTTTTAACTGTTTCTTGGATCTAAATTGAACGTTTATCCATTTTACTTTTATAATTAATTTAATTCCATTTATTTTAATGAATGGTCCATTTTTTCATGAATAGAGAGATTATATTTTGTATAGTATTTTTTAATGTATAGTATTTTCTAATAAGTAAGTGATATTAGAACGAACTTATTTTTACTCGTATGTTCGAAGTAAACAAAAGATTGGCCGTGAATTTTGGTAAAAACCGTTTCAATTCCGTGGTCATGTTTTCTATAAAATATTGAATTGTGATTTTTTTTTGTTTACAGCATAAATTTCTTCCAAATTTACTACTATAATACATAATCATTCTCAATTGAGGCACTCTTTCACAGATCCACAAATGAGGACTATTATTTAATGCATTTATGATCACGAAATTGACTATTTCAAAAGATTAATTACTATGTATTGTCATTATAAAATACATTACACAATCATTGCATCACAACCGTTCATAAATATTATTTTATAAATAATAAAAATAAAAATAAATTTCAATAAATATTTAAGACCGCGATTCACTGGAAGTGAAACACTGCTTTACACTTTTTGTGCATAATATTTTTTATTATAATGAATTTTTTTATAGAGATTTGCAAAAGTTCTAGTGAGATATATTTTTTTTAATAGTTTGTTGGATCTAAATTGAGTGTTTATCAATTTTATTTTTGTAATTAATGGTAATTTAGTTTAATTATATTGAGTAGAAAACCATCTCAAATAGTTTTGAAAAAAAACTCTGAAACTTGTTTGATTATGGATCATGAAAAATTTCATAGTGTTCAGCCAAAGATGATGTAATAGCTTTCAAAGATGTTGTCGAAAAAGAGGATTGTGATGTTGATGAAATAGATTTACGGTATGGAAGAAATATTGGTAACCGGCCTAGTGACTTGATTGCCTATTTTAATCCCAAGAATATGAAACTACAAGCATTACTGGATGATGGTGATGGAGATGTTAGTGACTGTTGCCTTAAGAAACCAGACTTTCAAATGGGGAAGCAATAAGGTGTTGATCCACACAAATCAATAAGAACCTACCAGACATAAGAATGAGATCTATAGTACAGATGAATTTAGAATGTTTAGTTTCGAAGTGATACCTTGTTTAAGGACTTATTCTCGTGAATGGACCGAGTGTCCCTTTGTTCATCTGGTGGAAGTGCAAGGCGCCGTGATCCGAAGAAAAATAACTACACCTGTTTCCCTTATCCCGAGTTTTAGAAATGAAGATCGTGCATCCTCTGAGAGAATTTTAGAGGCATTGAAAGATGGTTTGGTGCTTAAACCAACACATGTTATTTCCTGTTATCTCTACCGTTTCTGTGTCATGCTTATTTGAGTTTCATTCTTCCATTGCTGAGAGCCTTCCAAGGTTGGAACATCGTCTAAAACCACAACAAAAATATCTCAACTTTTTGGTCGTTGGAGATTGGGGAAGAAAAGGAAACTACAATCAATCTCTTGTCACTCATTAGGTAATTAATTAATTCCCTTTGTGTTTTTCATTAGAAAATTACGAAACTTAGTTGAATGCATACACATAAAGCATAATTGTATAGTTTTCGTGGAAAATTATGTGATTATAGTGCCGATGAAGATATTGCAGTTTGACTGGATGGTTGGATCTTCATAGATTATGTGTGAAATCATCACAAATCCATTGACTTCCAAAATTATTCTTCCATATAAGTTATACAATTTAACAGTATAGGTTATTTTTAAGGTATTATATGATGATGGAGAAGTAGAAAAAGTTTTTATGGAAAAGGAATGTTGAGAGTTTATGATTTAAACCTTCATATTTGATTTGGTATTGCATTGAACTTTCCTTTTTTGGAAATTATATTTGATTTATTTCTTTATATGACTTAGTTTGTTTCATGGATAATGACAACATAAAAACTTAATCTATTTGAAGCAAGGAACCTGCATGCTGGCTCTTCATTTCACTAGATTCTGCAACATTTCTGTTGGTATGTGCTTCATGATGCTTTTTGAGACTGAAGAATCAAGTGTCTGCAGCTACATGTAGAAATTAAATTCTATTTTTTCTGAAGTTATTATTGAAGAATCAAGCATCAGCAATAAAATTACTTGTACTGCACCATACAATTTTGCATCATACTATTTTGCATTTGTTTATAGATTTCTCGTGTTAGTATAATTTAAAATATTTTTGTATTACATGTATTTATTGAAAAATATATAAATTATTATTTTAATATATAGATATTTAATTTATTGTATGTTAAATTTGTTGATATTCACAAATATTTCATCATATGAAAAAGAGACAATTAATCATATTCGGTAATTTTGAGTTCAAAGTTTTTTGCAAATATTATGAGTTGGTTGGATATTTTGTTGATAATATTATAACTTCTTAGTACAAAAAAATGTACAAAAATATGATTCTGTATACTTTTTGGTGAATATAAGAAATATTATGACTTAGTACATGAAATATTATGACTCGGTACATGAAATATGATTTTTATGTGTATGACTTTATAATATTTGAAATATTATAACTTCTTAGTACATGAAATATGAAGAAATGTAATAACTAAAATACCGTGTAATGTAGAATATGAAATAGGGAGTAAATATAATTAAATATAATATAATTTCATATAAAAATCAATTCAACAGTGAAATAATTAAATTGATCCACTTCCATAGCATTAAGGCCTCAACAACAACAAAACTCTAAAAAAATATGTGGTCCAACATAAGTATAAAGGTAAGATACTTAACAAATAAAACAATTTAAAAAACATAGGAAATTCTCAAATCCCGTGTTACGTTCTAAAATTCGATCAGGTAACAATCACTCCAAGCACTACTCAGATAACTAATTATCTATACTCCCGAGGAGCACAAACACAACCATAAAAAATGGATGAGAATTACATTCAATTATTTATTATCACGCTAACAGTTTTAGTACATATATTATTCATTTAATTATTTATTATCATTTATTTATTTTATCATACAATTAATTTAAATTAATCAAGATACAGATATATTTTTTATTTTCATGCACTTGCACATTAAAAATATAGTTTTTATTTTTACGTGTCTAGATGCTAGTTTTAAATTAAAAAGAAAAATTTTAAATTTTAAATTTAAATGAAGGTTTCACTTAAAATTTTGTATTATCAACTTGCATGTTTGTAGTCTATATTCGAGATGGTTTTACTAATTGGATTAAGTCGTTTAACCCGTTGAATTATTTTGTTTAACTTAATGTTTTTAATAGTGTGAGTTGATTTTTCAACTCGTAACTAGTAATTGGTCTATCTTGTCTAATCCGTTATTTTGTAATAACTATTAAAAATCATATATAGAATATGTTTGGTATATAATATTTTCTATAAAAAAAATATTCATATCCCCTTAAGTCATTATTATAATTAAATGATTATTTATTATATTCAATTAATATATATAAAAATTTCTTATTCTTGAATAATAAGACAACTTGCTTTCAAAACAAATATATTTTTCAAATAAATTAGGTAATTTAATATATCGATCATATTTTTTCAATATTAATAAATAAAATAAATAAATTGATTGAATTTTTTTAAATACATGAAAATATTCGAGAGTTTATAATAAGAGCAGGTATATATTTTAAAATTTTTCTCTCTATTTTAAAATAATCATTAATTACCTACGTTTTTCATATCTTAATGATCATTTTAATTGAATACTTTTGATTTTTATTTATTATCCTTTTATTTTTAATAAGTATGGAAAACTAAAGTTTTGGTTAATTTGTATATATGGTTAGCAAATTATAATAAAGGTAATAGATATATAATTAATTGTAATTAAGAAAAGATTCACATATTAATGACATTTATGTTATATTTATTATGAATAAAGAAAAATAATTGGTTAAAATGTATATAATAAAGTGTTCTTTATTATATTTTCATAAAATATATAGTATTGGTCATTCTTATATTTTTCTTTTCTCATTTGATTTTTTTTATATAAAAATGATTTTGCATGATTAATATACATTAATAATAATTAATGGTGTAATAAAAATGAAAATAACATATTATATTTGTTAAGGAAATGAAATTAAACATTACGAAGAAAAAGTTACAATAAAATTTATAATTCTAATTTAAATTATAATTGGAAATTTTATTAAATTTTAAAATTTAGTACGAATAAATGGTTGGTAAATAGAAATCTATCATAAAACACATCAAATATTTTTATAAATATTAATTAAAAATCAATGAGAAATAAATTTTTGAAAACGTGATTCTAGGTTAAATCTTTTTTTTTTGTTGCAATTGAAATGAATTGAAAAATAAGTTAATTTTGAATACATTTAAACCATTAATTTTACGGGATACATTTAAAATAATAATGAATTAATTCAATTTTATTTTGATTTTTTAAATTTTTTTTGAATTAGAACATAATTTTTTTTTGCCACTTCTATAGTAATTAATCCAATATGTTAGGTATGATTTCTATTAGATAAACAAATATTATATACTTAATAAAATGATAGTTATTTTGGGATGGAGTAAATATATAATATTATGACATGATACAAGAAAAAATAAAATTGAATTGAAAATATATTGTATATTTTTTTATGATAAAATGTTAACATTTATATTAAAAAATTGATACAAATATTTGTTTTTTATAAATCATGAGACAATTATGATTGGTGAATACAATTTTTTTTTATGAAAACATAAATTTGTTATTCTTTTTATATTTTATATACATTTTTAACCATCAATATATTATAAATTTTTTTATATATACGAACAAAGGCATTGTAAATTATAAGTAGTCCTAAAATATTATTTTTTTACTTAGAAAAGTTTTAACACGCTCGCACTGGTCTAAATACTAGTTAATTTTATTTAAAGACAAATCCTTTATAATAATTGATATTTACACAAGAAAACCTCTTCAATATTCTATATATATGGAACACATAACACATAAACGGTAGCGATAACAAGAAATAACAAGCGTTGGTTTAAGCACCAAACCATCTTCTAATGCCACAAAAAATCTCTTAGAGGATGCATCTCTTTGTTGCACGGTCCTCCTTTCTGAAACTCGGGAGAAGGGAAACAAGTGTAGTTATATTTCTCCAGATCACGGTGCCTTGCACTTCCCCTGGATGAACAAAGGGATACTCGGTCTATTCATGAGAATAAGTCTTTAAACAAGGTATCACTTTGAAACTAAACATTAAAAATTCATCTGTACTATAGATCTCATTCTTTATGTCTGGTAGGGTCTTCTTGATTTGCGGTGGATCAACACCTTGTTGCTTCCCCATTTGAAAGCCTGCTTTCTCAAGGCAACAATCACTAACATCTCCATCACCATCATCTAGTATGGCTTTTAGCGTCATATTCCTTGAAGTGAAATAGATTATATATTTATCCTTTTGGCTATGTGTTTCCTCATCCTTTCGACTTTGCATTTTCGACATCATCTTTGAAATCACTTACATCTTTTTTGGCTGAAAACTCATGAAAATTTTCATGATCCATAATCAAACGAGTTTGAGAGGTTTTTTTTTCAAAACTATTTGAGAGGGTTTTCTACTCAATTTTATTTTTTTATCACAGTTAATTTTCCTGCTTTATATTACACAGAATTTGACCCGATTTGGATGAATATGATTTGGCAAGTAACTTCACTTATTCGTTGTCTAACTTTTATGCGTTATTTGGCTTATTCGGATGAATATGATCTTATAAACAAGATTAATTTTGTCATCAAAGTGAATACTAGCCATATCACTTGTTTCCCAAGTTAGAGGTGTTAGTGGTTTTAGGACAAAAAGTTACAGTGTGGTGCAATGAAATAATATGCATGGGCGGAATTCTCGTTAGGGTTTTCTTGTTAAATACTTTACTTTGGTCAAGTTATCTATATAATATTTAATTGAGATTATTTTGATTTGTTTTTAGCATAAGTTTCTTCTAAATTTACTACTACAATACATAATGATTCCCATTTGACGCATTTTCTTTGTCACCAGTCACAAATGATGAATTTTATTTAACACATTTATCGCAATAATATTTTTTATTTAAAAAATTCTTTTTTGTCAATTAGTAGCTTTTATTATAATGATTTTTTAATAGAGATTTGCACATGTTATGATGAGAATTATTTTTATTTTTAACTGTTTCTTGGATCTAAATTGAACGTTTATCCATTTTACTTTTATAATTAATTTAATTCCATTTATTTTAATGAATGGTCCATTTTTTCATGGATAGAGAGATTATATTTTGTATAGTATTTTTTAATGTATAGTATTTTCTAATAAGTAAGTGATATTAGAATGAACTTATTTTTACTCGTATGTTCGAAGTAAACAAAAGATTGGCCGTGAATTTTGGTAAAAACCGTTTCAATTCCGTGGTCATGTTTTCTATAAAATATTGAATTGTGATTTTTTTTTTGTTTACAGCATAAATTTCTTCCAAATTTACTACTATAATACATAATCATTCTCAATTGAGGCACTCTTTCACAGATCCACAAATGAGGACTATTATTTAATGCATTTATGACCACGAAATTGACTATTTCAAAAGATTAATTACTATGTATTGTCATTATAAAATACATTACACAATCATTGCATCACAACCGTTCATAAATATTATTTTATAAATAATAAAAATAAAAATAAATTTCAATAAATATTTAAGACCGCGATTCACTGGAAGTGAAACACTGCTTTACACTTTTTGTGCATAATATTTTTTATTATAATGAATTTTTTTATAGAGATTTGCAAAAGTTCTAGTGAGATATATTTTTTTTAATAGTTTGTTGGATCTAAATTGAGTGTTTATCCATTTTATTTTTGTAATAAATGGTAATTTAGTTTAATTATATTGAGTAGAAAACCATCTCAAATAGTTTTGAAAAAAAACTCTGAAACTTGTTTGATTATGGATCATGAAAAATTTCATAGTGTTCAGCCAAAGATGATGTAATAGCTTTCAAAGATGTTGTCGAAAAAGAGGATTGTGATGTTGATGAAATAGATTTACGGTATGGAAGAAATATTGGTAACCGGCCTAGTGACTTGATTGCCTATTTTAATCCCAAGAATATGAAACTACAAGCATTACTGGATGATGGTGATGGAGATGTTAGTGACTGTTGCCTTAAGAAACCAGACTTTCAAATGGGGAAGCAATAAGGTGTTGATCCACACAAATCAATAAGAACCTACCAGACATAAGAATGAGATCTATAGTACAGATGAATTTAGAATGTTTAGTTTCGAAGTGATACCTTGTTTAAGGACTTATTCTCGTGAATGGACCGAGTGTCCCTTTGTTCATCTGGTGGAAGTGCAAGGCGCCGTGATCCGAAGAAAAATAACTACACCTGTTTCCCTTATCCCGAGTTTTAGAAATGAAGATCGTGCATCCTTTGAGAGAATTTTAGAGGCATTGAAAGATGGTTTGGTGCTTAAACCAACACATGTTATTTCCTGTTATCTCTACCGTTTCTGTGTCATGCTTATTTGAGTTTCATTCTTCCATTGCTGAGTTCCTTCCAAGGTTGGAACATCGTCTAAGACCACAACAAAAATATCTCAACTTTTTGGTCGTTGGAGATTGGGGAAGAAAAGGAAACTACAATCAATCTCTTGTCACTCAATAGGTAATTAATTAATTCCCTTTGTGTTTTTCATTAGAAAATTACGAAACTTAGTTGAATGCATACACATAAAGCATAATTGTATAGTTTTCGTGGAAAATTATGTGATTATAGTGCCGATGAAGATATTGCAGTTTGCCTGGATGGTTGGATCTTCATAGATTATGTGTGAAATCATCACAAATCCATTGACTTCCAAAATTATTCTTCCATATAAGTTATACAATTTTACAGTATAGGTTATGTTTAAGGTATTATATGATGATGGAGAAGTAGAAAAAGTTTTTATGGAAAAGGAATGTTGAGAGTTTATGATTTAAACCTTCATATTTGATTTGGTATTGCATTGAACTTTCCTTTTTTGGAAATTATATTTGATTTATTTCTTGATATGACTTAGTTTGTTTCATGGATAATGACAACATAAAAACTTAATCTATTTGAAGCAAGGAACCTGCATGCTGGCTCTTCATTTCACTAGATTCTGCAACATTTCTGTTGGTATGTGCTTCATGATGCTTTTTGAGACTGAAGAATCAAGTGTCTGCAGCTACATGTAGAAATTAAATTCTATTTTTTCTGAAGTTATTATTGAAGAATCAAGCATCAGCAATAAAATTACTTGTACTGCACCATACAATTTTGCATCATACTATTTTGCATTTGTTTATAGATTTCTCGTGTTAGTATAATTTAAAATATTTTTGTATTACATGTATTTATTGAAAAATATATAAATTATTATTTTAATATATAGATATTTAATTTATTGTATGTTAAATTTGTTGATATTCACAAATATTTCATCATATGAAAAAGAGACAATTAATCATATTCGGTAATTTTGAGTTCAAAGTTTTTTGCAAATATTATGAGTTGGTTGGATATTTTGTTGATAATATTATAACTTCTTAGTACAAAAAAATGTACAAAAATATGATTTTGTATACTTTTTGGTGAATATAAGAAATATTATGACTTAGTACATGAAATATTATGACTCGGTACATGAAATATGATTTTTATGTGTATGACTTTATAATATTTGAAATATTATAACTTCTTAGTACATGAAATATGAAGAAATGTTATAACTAAAATACCGTGTAATGTAGAATATGAAATAGGGAGTAAATATAATTAAATATAATATAATTTCATATAAAAATCAATTCAACAGTGAAAAAATTAAATTGATCCACTTCCATAGCATTAAGGCCTCAACAACAACAAAACTCTAAAAAAATATGTGGTCCAACATAAGTATAAAGGTAAGATACTTAACAAATAAAACAATTTAAAAAACATAGCAAATTCTCAAATCCCGTGTTACGTTCTAAAATTCGATCAGGTAACAATCACTCCAAGCACTACTCAGATAACTAATTATCTATACTCCCGAGGAGCACAAACACAACCATAAAAAATGGATGAGAATTACATTCAATTATTTATTATCACGCTAACAGTTTTAGTACATATATTATTCATTTCATTATTTATTATCATTTATTTATTTTATCATACAATTAATTTAAATTAATCAAGATACAGATATATTTTTTATTTTCATGCACTTGCACATTAAAAATATAGTTTTTATTTTTACGTGTCTAGATGCTAGTTTTAAATTAAAAAGAAAAATTTTAAATTTTAAATTTAAATGAAGGTTTCACTTAAAATTTTGTATTATCAACTTGCATGTTTGTAGTCTATATTCGAGATGGTTTTACTAATTGGATTAAGTCGTTTAACCCGTTGAATTATTTTGTTTAACTTATTGTTTTTAATAGTGTGAGTTGATTTTTCAACTCGTAACTAGTAATTGGTCTATCTTGTCTAATCCGTTATTTTGTAATAACTATTAAAAATCATATATAGAATATGTTTGGTATATAATATTTTCTGTAAAAAAAATATTCATATCCCCTTAAGTCATTATTATAATTAAATGATTATTATTATATTCAATTAATATATATAAAAATTTCTTATTCTTGAATAATAAGACAACTTGCTTTCAAAACAAATATATTTTTCAAATAAATTAGGTAATTTAATATATCGATCATATTTTTTCAATATTAATAAATAAAATAAATAAATTGATTGAATTTTTTTAAATACATGAAAATATTCGAGAGTTTATAATAAGAGCAGGTATATATTTTAAAATTTTTCTCTCTATTTTAAAATAATCATTAATTACCTACGTTTTTCATATCTTAATGATCATTTTAATTGAATACTTTTGATTTTTATTTATTATCCTTTTATTTTTAATAAGTATGGAAAACTAAAGTTTTGGTTAATTTGTATATATGGTTAGCAAATTATAATAAAGGTAATAGATATATAATTAATTGTAATTAAGAAAAGATACACATTTTAATGACATTTATGTTATATTTATTATGAATAAAGAAAAATAATTGGTTAAAATGTATATAATAAAGTGTTCTTTATTATATTTTCATAAAATATATAGTATTGGTCATTCTTATATTTTTCTTTTCTCATTTGATTTTTTTTTATATAAAAATGATTTTGCATGATTAATATACATTAATAATAATTAATGGTGTAATAAAAATGAAAATAACATATTATATTTGTTAAGGAAATGAAATTAAACATTACGAAGAAAAAGTTACAATAAAATTTATAATTCTAATTTAAATTATAATTGGAAATTTTATTAAATTTTAAAATTTAGTACGAATAAATGGTTGGTAAATAGAAATCTATCATAAAACACATCAAATATTTTTATAAATATTAATTAAAAATCAATGAGAAATAAATTTTTGAAAACGTGATTCTAGGTTAAATCTTTTTTTTTTGTTGCAATTGAAATGAATTGAAAAATAAGTTAATTTTGAATACATTTAAACCATTAATTTTACGGGATACATTTAAAATAATAATGAATTAATTCAATTTTATTTTGATTTTTTAAATTTTTTTTGAATTAGAACATAATTTTTTTTGCCACTTCTATAGTAATTAATCCAATATGTTAGGTATGATTTCTATTAGATAAACAAATATTATATACTTAATAAAATGATAGTTATTTTGGGATGGAGTAAATATATAATATTATGACATGATACAAGAAAAAATAAAATTGAATTGAAAATATATTGTATATTTTTTTATGATAAAATGTTAACATTTATATTAAAAAATTGATACAAATATTTGTTTTTTATAAATCATGAGACAATTATGATTGGTGAATACAATTTTTTTTTATGAAAACATAAATTTGTTATTCTTTTTATATTTTATATACATTTTTAACCATCAATATATTATAAATTTTTTTATATATACGAACAAAGGCATTGTAAATTATAAGTAGTCCTAAAATATTATTTTTTTACTTAGAAAAGTTTTAACACGCTCGCACTGGTCTAAATACTAGTTAATTTTATTTAAAGACAAATCCTTTATAATAATTGATATTTACACAAGAAAACCTCTTCAATATTCTATATATATGGAACACATAACACATAAACGGTAGCGATAACAAGAAATAACAAGCGTTGGTTTAAGCACCAAACCATCTTCTAATGCCTCAAAAAATCTCTTAGAGGATGCATCTCTTTGTTGCACGGTCCTCCTTTCTGAAACTCGGGAGAAGGGAAACAAGTGTAGTTATATTTCTCCAGATCACGGTGCCTTGCACTTCCCCTGGATGAACAAAGGGATACTCGGTCTATTCATGAGAATAAGTCTTTAAACAAGGTATCACTTTGAAACTAAACATTAAAAATTCATCTGTACTATAGATCTCATTCTTTATGTCTGGTAGGGTCTTCTTGATTTGCGGTGGATCAACACCTTGTTGCTTCCCCATTTGAAAGCCTGCTTTCTCAAGGCAACAATCACTAACATCTCCATCACCATCATCTAGTATGGCTTTTAGCGTCATATTCCTTGAAGTGAAATAGATTATATCATTATCCTTTTGGCTATGTGTTTCCTCATCCTTTCGACTTTGCATTTTCGACATCATCTTTGAAATCACTTACATCTTTTTTGGCTGAAAACTCGTGAAAATTTTCATGATCCATAATCAAACGAGTTTGAGAGGTTTTTTTTTCAAAACTATTTGAGAGGGTTTTCTACTCAATTTTATTTTTTTATCACAGTTAATTTTCTTGCTTTATATTACACAGAATTTGACCCGATTTGGATGAATATGATTTGGCAAGTAACTTCACTTATTCGTTGTCTAACTTTTATGCGTTATTTGGCTTATTCGGATGAATATGATCTTATAAACAAGATTAATTTTGTCATCAAAGTGAATACTAGCCATATCACTTGTTTCCCAAGTTAGAGGTGTTAGTGGTTTTAGGACAAAAAGTTACAGTGTGGTGCAATGAAATAATATGCATGGGCGGAATTCTCGTTAGGGTTTTCTTGTTAAATACTTTACTTTGGTCAAGTTATCTATATAATATTTAATTGAGATTATTTTGATTTGTTTTTAGCATAAGTTTCTTCTAAATTTACTACTACAATAGATAATGATTCCCATTTGACGCATTTTCTTTGTCACCAGTCACAAATGATGAATTTTATTTAACACATTTATCGCAATAATATTTTTTATTTAAAAAATTATTTTTTGTCAATTAGTAGCTTTTATTATAATGATTTTTTAATAGAGATTTGCACATGTTATGATGAGAATTATTTTTATTTTTAACTGTTTCTTGGATCTAAATTGAACGTTTATCCATTTTACTTTTATAATTAATTTAATTCCATTTATTTTAATGAATGGTCCATTTTTTCATGAATAGAGAGATTATATTTTGTATAGTATTTTTTAATGTATAGTATTTTCTAATAAGTAAGTGATATTAGAATGAACTTATTTTTACTCGTATGTTCGAAGTAAACAAAAGATTGGCCGTGAATTTTGGTAAAAACCGTTTCAATTCCGTGGTCATGTTTTCTATAAAATATTGAATTGTGATTTTTTTTTTGTTTACAGCATAAATTTCTTCCTAATTTACTACTATAATACATAATCATTCTCAATTGAGGCACTCTTTCACAGATCCACAAATGAGGACTATTATTTAATGCATTTATGATCACGAAATTGACTATTTCAAAAGATTAATTACTATGTATTGTCATTATAAAATACATTACACAATCATTGCATCACAACCGTTCATAAATATTATTTTATAAATAATAAAAATAAAAATAAATTTCAATAAATATTTAAGACCGCGATTCAGTGGAAGTGAAACACTGCTTTACACTTTTTGTGCATAATATTTTTTATTATAATGAATTTTTTTATAGAGATTTGCAAAAGTTCTAGTGAGATATATTTTTTTTAATAGTTTGTTGGATCTAAATTGAGTGTTTATCAATTTTATTTTTGTAATTAATGGTAATTTAGTTTAATTATATTGAGTAGAAAACCATCTCAAATAGTTTTGAAAAAAAACTCTGAAACTTGTTTGATTATGGATCATGAAAAATTTCATAGTGTTCAGCCAAAGATGATGTAATAGCTTTCAAAGATGTTGTCGAAAAAGAGGATTGTGATGTTGATGAAATAGATTTACGGTATGGAAGAAATATTGGTAACCGGCCTAGTGACTTGATTGCCTATTTTAATCCCAAGAATATGAAACTACAAGCATTACTGGATGATGGTGATGGAGATGTTAGTGACTGTTGCCTTAAGAAACCAGACTTTCAAATGGGGAAGCAATAAGGTGTTGATCCACACAAATCAATAAGAACCTACCAGACATAAGAATGAGATCTATAGTACAGATGAATTTAGAATGTTTAGTTTCGAAGTGATACCTTGTTTAAGGACTTATTCTCGTGAATGGACCGAGTGTCCCTTTGTTCATCTGGTGGAAGTGCAAGGCGCCGTGATCCGAAGAAAAATAACTACACCTGTTTCCCTTATCCCGAGTTTTAGAAATGAAGATCGTGCATCCTCTGAGAGAATTTTAGAGGCATTGAAAGATGGTTTGGTGCTTAAACCAACACATGTTATTTCCTGTTATCTCTACCGTTTCTGTGTCATGCTTATTTGAGTTTCATTCTTCCATTGCTGAGAGCCTTCCAAGGTTGGAACATCGTCTAAAACCACAACAAAAATATCTCAACTTTTTGGTCGTTGGAGATTGGGGAAGAAAAGGAAACTACAATCAATCTCTTGTCACTCATTAGGTAATTAATTAATTCCCTTTGTGTTTTTCATTAGAAAATTACGAAACTTAGTTGAATGCATACACATAAAGCATAATTGTATAGTTTTCGTGGAAAATTATGTGATTATAGTGCCGATGAAGATATTGCAGTTTGCCTGGATGGTTGGATCTTCATAGATTATGTGTGAAATCATCACAAATCCATTGACTTCCAAAATTATTCTTCCATATAAGTTATACAATTTAACAGTATAGGTTATTTTTAAGGTATTATATGATGATGGAGAAGTAGAAAAAGTTTTTATGGAAAAGGAATGTTGAGAGTTTATGATTTAAACCTTCATATTTGATTTGGTATTGCATTGAACTTTCCTTTTTTGGAAATTATATTTGATTTATTTCTTTATATGACTTAGTTTGTTTCATGGATAATGACAACATAAAAACTTAATCTATTTGAAGCAAGGAACCTGCATGCTGGCTCTTCATTTCACTAGATTCTGCAACATTTCTGTTGGTATGTGCTTCATGATGCTTTTTGAGACTGAAGAATCAAGTGTCTGCAGCTACATGTAGAAATTAAATTCTATTTTTTCTGAAGTTATTATTGAAGAATCAAGCATCAGCAATAAAATTACTTGTACTGCACCATACAATTTTGCATCATACTATTTTGCATTTGTTTATAGATTTCTCGTGTTAGTATAATTTAAAATATTTTTGTATTACATGTATTTATTGAAAAATATATAAATTATTATTTTAATATATAGATATTTAATTTATTGTATGTTAAATTTGTTGATATTCACAAATATTTCATCATATGAAAAAGAGACAATTAATCATATTCGGTAATTTTGAGTTCAAAGTTTTTTGCAAATATTATGAGTTGGTTGGATATTTTGTTGATAATATTATAACTTCTTAGTACAAAAAAATGTACAAAAATATGATTCTGTATACTTTTTGGTGAATATAAGAAATATTATGACTTAGTACATGAAATATTATGACTCGGTACATGAAATATGATTTTTATGTGTATGACTTTATAATATTTGAAATATTATAACTTCTTAGTACATGAAATATGAAGAAATGTAATAACTAAAATACCGTGTAATGTAGAATATGAAATAGGGAGTAAATATAATTAAATATAATATAATTTCATATAAAAATCAATTCAACAGTGAAATAATTAAATTGATCCACTTCCATAGCATTAAGGCCTCAACAACAACAAAACTCTAAAAAAATATGTGGTCCAACATAAGTATAAAGGTAAGATACTTAACAAATAAAACAATTTAAAAAACATAGGAAATTCTCAAATCCCGTGTTACGTTCTAAAATTCGATCAGGTAACAATCACTCCAAGCACTACTCAGATAACTAATTATCTATACTCCCGAGGAGCACAAACACAACCATAAAAAATGGATGAGAATTACATTCAATTATTTATTATCACGCTAACAGTTTTAGTACATATATTATTCATTTAATTATTTATTATCATTTATTTATTTTATCATACAATTAATTTAAATTAATCAAGATACAGATATATTTTTTATTTTCATGCACTTGCACATTAAAAATATAGTTTTTATTTTTACGTGTCTAGATGCTAGTTTTAAATTAAAAAGAAAAATTTTAAATTTTAAATTTAAATGAAGGTTTCACTTAAAATTTTGTATTATCAACTTGCATGTTTGTAGTCTATATTCGAGATGGTTTTACTAATTGGATTAAGTCGTTTAACCCGTTGAATTATTTTGTTTAACTTAATGTTTTTAATAGTGTGAGTTGATTTTTCAACTCGTAACTAGTAATTGGTCTATCTTGTCTAATCCGTTATTTTGTAATAACTATTAAAAATCATATATAGAATATGTTTGGTATATAATATTTTCTATAAAAAAAATATTCATATCCCCTTAAGTCATTATTATAATTAAATGATTATTTATTATATTCAATTAATATATATAAAAATTTCTTATTCTTGAATAATAAGACAACTTGCTTTCAAAACAAATATATTTTTCAAATAAATTAGGTAATTTAATATATCGATCATATTTTTTCAATATTAATAAATAAAATAAATAAATTGATTGAATTTTTTTAAATACATGAAAATATTCGAGAGTTTATAATAAGAGCAGGTATATATTTTAAAATTTTTCTCTCTATTTTAAAATAATCATTAATTACCTACGTTTTTCATATCTTAATGATCATTTTAATTGAATACTTTTGATTTTTATTTATTATCCTTTTATTTTTAATAAGTATGGAAAACTAAAGTTTTGGTTAATTTGTATATATGGTTAGCAAATTATAATAAAGGTAATAGATATATAATTAATTGTAATTAAGAAAAGATTCACATATTAATGACATTTATGTTATATTTATTATGAATAAAGAAAAATAATTGGTTAAAATGTATATAATAAAGTGTTCTTTATTATATTTTCATAAAATATATAGTATTGGTCATTCTTATATTTTTCTTTTCTCATTTGATTTTTTTTATATAAAAATGATTTTGCATGATTAATATACATTAATAATAATTAATGGTGTAATAAAAATGAAAATAACATATTATATTTGTTAAGGAAATGAAATTAAACATTACGAAGAAAAAGTTACAATAAAATTTATAATTCTAATTTAAATTATAATTGGAAATTTTATTAAATTTTAAAATTTAGTACGAATAAATGGTTGGTAAATAGAAATCTATCATAAAACACATCAAATATTTTTATAAATATTAATTAAAAATCAATGAGAAATAAATTTTTGAAAACGTGATTCTAGGTTAAATCTTTTTTTTTTGTTGCAATTGAAATGAATTGAAAAATAAGTTAATTTTGAATACATTTAAACCATTAATTTTACGGGATACATTTAAAATAATAATGAATTAATTCAATTTTATTTTGATTTTTTAAATTTTTTTTGAATTAGAACATAATTTTTTTTTTGCCACTTCTATAGTAATTAATCCAATATGTTAGGTATGATTTCTATTAGATAAACAAATATTATATACTTAATAAAATGATAGTTATTTTGGGATGGAGTAAATATATAATATTATGACATGATACAAGAAAAAATAAAATTGAATTGAAAATATATTGTATATTTTTTTATGATAAAATGTTAACATTTATATTAAAAAATTGATACAAATATTTGTTTTTTATAAATCATGAGACAATTATGATTGGTGAATACAATTTTTTTTTATGAAAACATAAATTTGTTATTCTTTTTATATTTTATATACATTTTTAACCATCAATATATTATAAATTTTTTTATATATACGAACAAAGGCATTGTAAATTATAAGTAGTCCTAAAATATTATTTTTTTACTTAGAAAAGTTTTAACACGCTCGCACTGGTCTAAATACTAGTTAATTTTATTTAAAGACAAATCCTTTATAATAATTGATATTTACACAAGAAAACCTCTTCAATATTCTATATATATGGAACACATAACACATAAACGGTAGCGATAACAAGAAATAACAAGCGTTGGTTTAAGCACCAAACCATCTTCTAATGCCACAAAAAATCTCTTAGAGGATGCATCTCTTTGTTGCACGGTCCTCCTTTCTGAAACTCGGGAGAAGGGAAACAAGTGTAGTTATATTTCTCCAGATCATGGTGCCTTGCACTTCCCCTGGATGAACAAAGGGATACTCGGTCTATTCATGAGAATAAGTCTTTAAACAAGGTATCACTTTGAAACTAAACATTAAAAATTCATCTGTACTATAGATCTCATTCTTTATGTCTGGTAGGGTCTTCTTGATTTGCGGTGGATCAACACCTTGTTGCTTCCCCATTTGAAAGCCTGCTTTCTCAAGGCAACAATCACTAACATCTCCATCACCATCATCTAGTATGGCTTTTAGCGTCATATTCCTTGAAGTGAAATAGATTATATCATTATCCTTTTGGCTATGTGTTTCCTCATCCTTTCGACTTTGCATTTTCGACATCATCTTTGAAATCACTTACATCTTTTTTGGCTGAAAACTCATGAAAATTTTCATGATCCATAATCAAACGAGTTTGAGAGGTTTTTTTTTCAAAACTATTTGAGAGGGTTTTCTACTCAATTTTATTTTTTTATCACAGTTAATTTTCCTGCTTTATATTACACAGAATTTGACCCGATTTGGATGAATATGATTTGGCAAGTAACTTCACTTATTCGTTGTCTAACTTTTATGCGTTATTTGGCTTATTCGGATGAATATGATCTTATAAACAAGATTAATTTTGTCATCAAAGTGAATACTAGCCATATCACTTGTTTCCCAAGTTAGAGGTGTTAGTGGTTTTAGGACAAAAAGTTACAGTGTGGTGCAATGAAATAATATGCATGGGCGGAATTCTCGTTAGGGTTTTCTTGTTAAATACTTTACTTTGGTCAAGTTATCTATATAATATTTAATTGAGATTATTTTGATTTGTTTTTAGCATAAGTTTCTTCTAAATTTACTACTACAATACATAATGATTCCCATTTGACGCATTTTCTTTGTCACCAGTCACAAATGATGAATTTTATTTAACACATTTATCGCAATAATATTTTTTATTTAAAAAATTCTTTTTTGTCAATTAGTAGCTTTTATTATAATGATTTTTTAATAGAGATTTGCACATGTTATGATGAGAATTATTTTTATTTTTAACTGTTTCTTGGATCTAAATTGAACGTTTATCCATTTTACTTTTATAATTAATTTAATTCCATTTATTTTAATGAATGGTCCATTTTTTCATGGATAGAGAGATTATATTTTGTATAGTATTTTTTAATGTATAGTATTTTCTAATAAGTAAGTGATATTAGAATGAACTTATTTTTACTCGTATGTTCGAAGTAAACAAAAGATTGGCCGTGAATTTTGGTAAAAACCGTTTCAATTCCGTGGTCATGTTTTCTATAAAATATTGAATTGTGATTTTTTTTTTGTTTACAGCATAAATTTCTTCCAAATTTACTACTATAATACATAATCATTCTCAATTGAGGCACTCTTTCACAGATCCACAAATGAGGACTATTATTTAATGCATTTATGACCACGAAATTGACTATTTCAAAAGATTAATTACTATGTATTGTCATTATAAAATACATTACACAATCATTGCATCACAACCGTTTAAAAATATTATTTTATAAATAATAAAAATAAAAATAAATTTCAATAAATATTTAAGACCGCGATTCACTGGAAGTGAAACACTGCTTTACACTTTTTGTGCATAATATTTTTTATTATAATGAATTTTTTTATAGAGATTTGCAAAAGTTCTAGTGAGATATATTTTTTTTAATAGTTTGTTGGATCTAAATTGAGTGTTTATCCATTTTATTTTTGTAATAAATGGTAATTTAGTTTAATTATATTGAGTAGAAAACCATCTCAAATAGTTTTGAAAAAAAACTCTGAAACTTGTTTGATTATGGATCATGAAAAATTTCATAGTGTTCAGCCAAAGATGATGTAATAGCTTTCAAAGATGTTGTCGAAAAAGAGGATTGTGATGTTGATGAAATAGATTTACGGTATGGAAGAAATATTGGTAACCGGCCTAGTGACTTGATTGCCTATTTTAATCCCAAGAATATGAAACTACAAGCATTACTGGATGATGGTGATGGAGATGTTAGTGACTGTTGCCTTAAGAAACCAGACTTTCAAATGGGGAAGCAATAAGGTGTTGATCCACACAAATCAATAAGAACCTACCAGACATAAGAATGAGATCTATAGTACAGATGAATTTAGAATGTTTAGTTTCGAAGTGATACCTTGTTTAAGGACTTATTCTCGTGAATGGACCGAGTGTCCCTTTGTTCATCTGGTGGAAGTGCAAGGCGCCGTGATCCGAAGAAAAATAACTACACCTGTTTCCCTTATCCCGAGTTTTAGAAATGAAGATCGTGCATCCTCTGAGAGAATTTTAGAGGCATTTAAAGATGGTTTGGTGCTTAAACCAACACATGTTATTTCCTGTTATCTCTACCGTTTCTGTGTCATGCTTATTGGAGTTTCATTCTTCCATTGCTGAGAGCCTTCCAAGGTTGGAACATCGTCTAAAACCACAACAAAAATATCTCAACTTTTTGGTCGTTGGAGATTGGGGAAGAAAAGGAAACTACAATCAATCTCTTGTCACTCATTAGGTAATTAATTAATTCCCTTTGTGTTTTTCATTAGAAAATTACGAAACTTAGTTGAATGCATACACATAAAGCATAATTGTATAGTTTTTATGTAAAATTATGTGATTATATTGCCGATGAAGATATTGCAGTTTGCCTGGATGGTTGGATCTTCATAGATTATGTGTGAAATCATCACAAATCCATTGACTTCCAAAATTATTCTTCCATATAAGTTATACAATTTTACAGTATAGGTTATGTTTAAGGTATTATATGATGATGGAGAAGTAGAAAAAGTTTTTATGGAAAAGGAATGTTGAGAGTTTATGATTTAAACTTTCATATTTTATTTGGTATTGCATTGAACTTTCCTTTTTTGGAAATTATATTTGATTTATTTCTTTATATGACTTAGTTTGTTTCATGGATAATGACAACATAAAAACTTAATCTATTTGAAGCAAGGAACCTGCATGCTGGCTCTTCATTTCACTAGATTCTGCAACATTTCTGTTGGTATGTGCTTCATGATGCTTTTTGAGATTGAAGAATCAAGTGTCTGCAGCTACATGTAGAAATTAAATTCTATTTTTTCTGAAGTTATTATTGAAGAATCAAGCATCAGCAATAAAATTACTTGTGCTGCACCATACAATTTTGCATTTGTTTATAGATTTCTCGTGTTAGTATAAATTAAAATATTTTTGTATTACATGTATTTATTGAAAAATATATAAATTATTATTTTAATATATAGATATTTAATTTATTGTATGTTAAATTTATTGATATTCACAAATATTTCATCATATGAAAAAGAGACAATTAATCATATTCGGTAATTTTTAGTTCAAAGTTTTTTGCAAATATTATGAGTTGGTTGGATATTTTGTTGATAATATTATGACTTCTTAGTACAAAAAAATGTACAAAAATATGATTTTGTATACTATTTGGTGAATATAAGAAATATTATGACTTAGTACATGAAATATTATGACTCGGTACATGAAATATGATTTTTATGTGTATGACTTTATAATATTTGAAATATTATAACTTCTTAGTACATGAAATATGAAGAAATGTTATAACTAAAATACCGTGTAATGTAGAATATGAAATAGGGAGTAAATATAATTAAATATAATATAATTTCATATAAAAATCAATTCAACAGTGAAATAATTAAATTGATCCACTTCCATAGCATTAAGGCCTCAACAACAACAAAACTCTAAAAAAATATGTGGTCCAACATAAGTATAAAGGTAAGATACTTAACAAATAAAACAATTTAAAAAACATAGGAAATTCTCAAATCCCGTGTTACGTTCTAAAATTCGATCAGGTAACAATCACTCCAAGCACTACTCAGATAACTAATTATCTATACTCCCGAGGAGCACAAACACAACCATAAAAAATGGATGAGAATTACATTCAATTATTTATTATCACGCTAACAGTTTTAGTACATATATTATTCATTTCATTATTTATTATCATTTATTTATTTTATCATACAATTAATTTAAATTAATCAAGATACAGATATATTTTTTATTTTCATGCACTTGCACATTAAAAATATAGTTTTTATTTTTACGTGTCTAGATGCTAGTTTTAAATTAAAAAGAAAAATTTTAAATTTTAAATTTAAATGAAGGTTTCACTTAAAATTTTGTATTATCAACTTGCATGTTTGTAGTCTATATTCGAGATGGTTTTACTAATTGGATTAAGTCGTTTAACCCGTTGAATTATTTTGTTTAACTTATTGTTTTTAATAGTGTGAGTTGATTTTTCAACTCGTAACTAGTAATTGGTCTATCTTGTCTAATCCGTTATTTTGTAATAACTATTAAAAATCATATATAGAATATGTTTGGTATATAATATTTTCTGTAAAAAAAATATTCATATCCCCTTAAGTCATTATTATAATTAAATGATTATTTATTATATTCAATTAATATATATAAAAATTTCTTATTCTTGAATAATAAGACAACTTGCTTTCAAAACAAATATATTTTTCAAATAAATTAGGTAATTTAATATATCGATCATATTTTTTCAATATTAATAAATAAAATAAATAAATTGATTGAATTTTTTTCAATACATGAAAATATTCGAGAGTTTATAATAAGAGCAGGTATATATTTTAAAATTTTTCTCTCTATTTTAAAATAATCATTAATTACCTATGTTTTTCATATCTTAATGATCATTTTAATTGAATACTTTTGATTTTTATTTATTATCCTTTTATTTTTAATAAGTATGGAAAACTAAAGTTTTGGTTAATTTGTATATATGGTTAGCAAATTATAATAAAGGTAATAGATATATAATTAATTGTAATTAAGAAAAGATTCACATTTTAATGACATTTATGTTATATTTATTATGAATAAAGAAAAATAATTGGTTAAAATGTATATAATAAAGTGTTATTTATTATATTTTCATAAAATATATAGTATTGGTCATTCTTATATTTTTCTTTTCTCATTTGATTTTTTTTATATAAAAATGATTTTGCATGATTAATATACATTAATAATAATTAATGGTGTAATAAAAATGAAAATAACATATTATATTTGTTAAGGAAATGAAATTAAACATTACGAAGAAAAAGTTACAATAAAATTTATAATTCTAATTTAAATTATAATTGGAAATTTTATTAAATTTTAAAATTTAGTACGAATAAATGGTTGGTAAATAGAAATCTATCATAAAACACATCAAATATTTTTATAAATATTAATTAAAAATCAATGAGAAATAAATTTTTGAAAACGTGATTCTAGGTTAAATCTTTTTTTTTTGTTGCAATTGAAATGAATTGAAAAATAAGTTAATTTTGAATACATTTAAACCATTAATTTTACGGGATACATTTAAAATAATAATGAATTAATTCAATTTTATTTTGATTTTTAAAATTTTTTTTGAATTAGAACATAATTTTTTTTTGCCACTTCTATAGTAATTAATCCAATATGTTAGGTATGATTTCTATTAGATAAACAAATATTATATACTTAATAAAATGATAGTTATTTTGGGATGGAGTAAATATATAATATTATGACATGATACAAGAAAAAATAAAATTGAATTGAAAAGATATTGTATATTTTTTTATGATAAAATGTTAACATTTATATTAAAAAATTGATACAAATATTTGTTTTTTATAAATCATGAGACAATTATGATTGGTGAATACAATTTTTTTTTTATGAAAACATAAATTTGTTATTCTTTTTATATTTTATATACATTTTTAACCATCAATATATTATAAATTTTTTTATATATACTAACAAAGGCATTGTAAATTATAAGTAGTCCTAAAATATTATTTTTTTATTTAAAAAAGTTTTAACACGCTCGCACTGGTCTAAATACTAGTTAATTTTATTTAAAGACAAATCCTTTATAATAATTGATATTTGCACAAGAAAACCTCTTCAATATTCTATATATATGGAACACATAACACATAAACGGTAGCGATAACAGGAAATAACAAGCGTTGGTTTAAGCACCAAACCATCTTCTAATGCCTCAAAAAAATCTCTTAGAGGATGCATCTCTTTGTTGCACGGTCCTCCTTTCTGAAACTCGGGAGAAGGGAAACAAGTGTAGTTATATTTCTCCAGATCACGGTGCCTTGCACTTCCCCTGGATGAACAAAGGGACACTCGGTCTATTCATGAGAATAAGTCTTTAAACAAGGTATCACTTTGAAACTAAACATTAAAAATTCATTTGTACTATAGATCTCATTCTTTATGTCTGGTAGGGTCTTCTTGATTTGCGGTGGATCAACACCTTGTTGCTTCCCCATTTGAAAGCCTGCTTTCTCAAGGCAACAATCACTAACATCTCCATCACCATCATCTAGTATGGCTTTTAGCGTCATATTCCTTGAAGTGAAATAGATTATATCATTATCCTTTTGGCTATGTGTTTCCTCATCCTTTCGACTTTGCATTTTCGACAGCATCTTTGAAATCACTTACATCTTTTTTGGCTGAAAACTCATGAAAATTTTCATGATCCATAATCAAACGAGTTTGAGAGTTTTTATTTTCAAAACTATTTGAGAGGGTTTTCTACTCAATTTTATTTTTTTATCACAGTTAATTTTCCTGCTTTATATTACACAGAATTTGACCCGATTTGGATGAATATGATTTGGCAAGTAACTTCACTTATTCGTTGTCTAACTTTTATGCGTTATTTGGCTTATTTGGATGAATATGATCTTATAAACAAGATTAATTTTGTCATCAAAGTGAATACTAGCCATATCACTTGTTTCCCAAGTTAGAGGTGTTAGTGGTTTTTGGACAAAAAGTTACAGTGTGGTGCAATTAAATAATATGCATGGGCGGAATTCTCGTTAGGGTTTTCTTGTTAAATACTTTACTTTGGTCAAGTTATCTATATAATATTTAATTGAGATTATTTTGATTTGTTTTTAGCATAAGTTTCTTCTAAATTTACTACTACAATACATAATGATTCCCATTTGACGCATTTTCTTTGTCACCAGTCACAAATGATGAATTTTATTTAACACATTTATCGCAATAATATTTTTTATTTAAAAAATTCTTTTTTGTCAATTAGTAGCTTTTATTATAATGATTTTTTAATAGAGATTTGCACATGTTGTGATGAGAATTATTTTTAATTTTAACTGTTTCTTGGATCTAAATTGAACGTTTATCCATTTTACTTTTATAATTAATTTAATTCCATTTGTTTTAATGAATGATCCATTTTTTCATGGATAGAGAGATTATATTTTGTATAGTATTTTTTAATGTATAGTATTTTCTAATAAGTAAGTGATATTAGAATGAACTTATTTTTACTCGTATGTTCGAAGTAAACAAAAGATTGGCCGTGAATTTTGGTAAAAACCGTTTCAATTCCGTGGTCATGTTTTCTATAAAATATTGAATTGTGATTTTTTTTTTGTTTACAGCATAAATTTCTTCCAAATTTACTACTATAATACATAATCATTCTCAATTGAGGCACTCTTTCACAGATCCACAAATGAGGACTATTATTTAATGCATTTATGACCACGAAATTGACTATTTCAAAAGATTAATTACTATGTATTGTCATTATAAAATACATTACACAATCATTGCATCACAACCGTTCATAAATATTATTTTATAAATAATAAAAATAAAAATAAATTTCAATAAATATTTAAGACCGCGATTCACTGGAAGTGAAACACTGCTTTACACTTTTTGTGCATAATATTTTTTATTATAATGAATTTTTTTATAGAGATTTGCAAAAGTTCTAGTGAGATATATTTTTTTTAATAGTTTGTTGGATCTAAATTGAGTGTTTATCCATTTTATTTTTGTAATTAATGGTAATTTAGTTTAATTATATTGAGTAGAAAACCATCTCAAATAGTTTTGAAAAAAAACTCTGAAACTTGTTTGATTATGGATCATGAAAAATTTCATAGTGTTCAGCCAAAGATGATGTAATAGCTTTCAAAGATGTTGTCGAAAAAGAGGATTGTGATGTTGATGAAATAGATTTACGGTATGGAAGAAATATTGGTAACCGGCCTAGTGACTTGATTGCCTATTTTAATCCCAAGAATATGAAACTACAAGCATTACTGGATGATGGTGATGGAGATGTTAGTGACTGTTGCCTTAAGAAACCAGACTTTCAAATGGGGAAGCAATAAGGTGTTGATCCACACAAATCAATAAGAACCTACCAGACATAAGAATGAGATCTATAGTACAAATGAATTTAGAATGTTTAGTTTCGAAGTGATACCTTGTTTAAGGACTTATTCTCGTGAATGGACCGAGTGTCCCTTTGTTCATCTGGTGGAAGTGCAAGGCGCCGTGATCCGAAGAAAAATAACTACACCTGTTTCCCTTATCCCGAGTTTTAGAAATGAAGATCGTGCATCCTCTGAGAGAATTTTAGAGGCATTGAAAGATGGTTTGGAGCTTAAACCAACACATGTTATTTCCTGTTATCTCTACCGTTTCTGTGTCATGCTTATTGGAGTTTCATTCTTCCATTGCTGAGAGCCTTCCAAGGTTGGAACATCGTCTAAAACCACAACAAAAATATCTCAACTTTTTGGTCGTTGGAGATTGGGGAAGAAAAGGAAACTACAATCAATCTCTTGTCACTCATTAGGTAATTAATTAATTCCCTTTGTGTTTTTCATTAGAAAATTATGAAACTTAGTTGAATGCATACACATAAAGCATAATTGTATAGTTTTCATGGAAAATTATGTGATTATAGTGCCGATGAAGATATTGCAGTTTGCCTGGATGGTTGGATCTTCATAGATTATGTGTGAAATCATCACAAATCCATTGACTTCCAAAATTATTCTTCCATATAAGTTATACAATTTTACAGTATAGGTTATGTTTAAGGTATTATATGATGATGGAGAAGTAGAAAAAGTTTTTATGGAAAAGGAATGTTGAGAGTTTATGATTTAAACCTTCATATTTGATTTGGTATTGCATTGAACTTTCCTTTTTTGGAAATTATATTTGATTTATTTCTTTATATGACTTAGTTTGTTTCATGGATAATGACAACATAAAAACTTAATCTATTTGAAGCAAGGAACCTGCATGCTGGCTCTTCATTTCACTAGATTCTGCAACATTTCTGTTGGTATGTGCTTCATGATGCTTTTTGAGATTGAAGAATCAAGTGTCTGCAGCTACATGTAGAAATTAAATTCTATTTTTTCTGAAGTTATTATTGAAGAATCAAGCATCAGCAATAAAATTACTTGTGCTGCACCATACAATTTTGCATCATACTATTTTGCATTTGTTTATAGATTTCTCGTGTTAGTATAATTTAAAATATTTTTGTATTACATGTATTTATTGAAAAATATATAAATTATTATTTTAATATATAGATATTTAATTTATTGTATGTTAAATTTGTTGATATTCACAAATATTTCATCATATGAAAAAGAGACAATTAATCATATTCGGTAATTTTTAGTTCAAAGTTTTTTGCAAATATTATGAGTTGGTTGGATATTTTGTTGATAATATTATGACTTCTTAGTACAAAAAAATGTACAAAAATATGATTCTGTATACTTTTTGGTGAATATAAGAAATATTATGACTTAGTACATGAAATATTATGACTCGGTACATGAAATATGATTTTTATGTGTATGACTTTATAATATTTGAAATATTATAACTTCTTAGTACATGAAATATGAAGAAATGTTATAACTAAAATACCGTGTAATGTAGAATATGAAATAGAGAGTAAATATAATTAAATATAATATAATTTCATATAAAAATCAATTCAACAGTGAAATAATTAAATTGATCCACTTCCATAGCATTAAGGCCTCAACAACAACAAAACTCTAAAAAAATATGTGGTCCAACATAAGTATAAAGGTAAGATACTTAACAAATAAAGCAATTTAAAAAACATAGCAAATTCTCAAATCCCGTGTTACGTTCTAAAATTCGATCAGGTAACAATCACTCCAAGCACTACTCAGATAACTAATTATCTATACTCCCGAGGAGCACAAACACAACCATAAAAAATGGATGAGAATTACATTCAATTATTTATTATCACGCTAACAGTTTTAGTACATATATTATTCATTTCATTATTTATTATCATTTATTTATTTTATCATACAATTAATTTAAATTAATCAAGATACATATATATTTTTTATTTTCATGCACTTGCACATTAAAAATATAGTTTTTATTTTTACGTGTCTAGATGCTAGTTTTAAATTAAAAAGAAAAATTTTAAATTTTAAATTTAAATGAAGGTTTCACTTAAAATTTTGTATTATCAACTTGCATGTTTGTAGTCTATATTCGAGATGGTTTTACTAATTGGATTAAGTCGTTTAACCCGTTGAATTATTTTGTTTAACTTATTGTTTTTAATAGTGTGAGTTGATTTTTCAACTCGTAACTAGTAATTGGTCTATCTTGTCTAATCCGTTATTTTGTAATAACTATTAAAAATCATATATAGAATATGTTTGGTATATAATATTTTCTGTAAAAAAAATATTCATATCCCCTTAAGTCATTATTATAATTAAATGATTATTTATTATATTCAATTAATATATATAAAAATTTCTTATTCTTGAATAATAAGACAACTTGCTTTCAAAACAAATATATTTTTCAAATAAATTAGGTAATTTAATATATCGATCATATTTTTTCAATATTAATAAATAAAATAAATAAATTGATTGAATTTTTTTCAATACATGAAAATATTCGAGAGTTTATAATAAGAGCAGGTATATATTTTAAAATTTTTCTCTCTATTTTAAAATAATCATTAATTACCTATGTTTTTCATATCTTAATGATCATTTTAATTGAATACTTTTGATTTTTATTTATTATCCTTTTATTTTTAATAAGTATGGAAAACTAAAGTTTTGGTTAATTTGTATATATGGTTAGCAAATTATAATAAAGGTAATAGATATATAATTAATTGTAATTAAGAAAAGATTCACATTTTAATGACATTTATGTTATATTTATTATGAATAAAGAAAAATAATTGGTTAAAATGTATATAATAAAGTGTTATTTATTATATTTTCATAAAATATATAGTATTGGTCATTCTTATATTTTTCTTTTCTCATTTGATTTTTTTTATATAAAAATGATTTTGCATGATTAATATACATTAATAATAATTAATGGTGTAATAAAAATGAAAATAACATATTATATTTGTTAAGGAAATGAAATTAAACATTACGAAGAAAAAGTTACAATAAAATTTATAATTCTAATTTAAATTATAATTGGAAATTTTATTAAATTTTAAAATTTAGTACGAATAAATGGTTGGTAAATAGAAATCTATCATAAAACACATCAAATATTTTTATAAATATTAATTAAAAATCAATGAGAAATAAATTTTTGAAAACGTGATTCTAGGTTAAATCTTTTTTTTTTGTTGCAATTGAAATGAATTGAAAAATAAGTTAATTTTGAATACATTTAAACCATTAATTTTACGGGATACATTTAAAATAATAATGAATTAATTCAATTTTATTTTGATTTTTAAAATTTTTTTTGAATTAGAACATAATTTTTTTTTGCCACTTCTATAGTAATTAATCCAATATGTTAGGTATGATTTCTATTAGATAAACAAATATTATATACTTAATAAAATGATAGTTATTTTGGGATGGAGTAAATATATAATATTATGACATGATACAAGAAAAAATAAAATTGAATTGAAAAGATATTGTATATTTTTTTATGATAAAATGTTAACATTTATATTAAAAAATTGATACAAATATTTGTTTTTTATAAATCATGAGACAATTATGATTGGTGAATACAATTTTTTTTTTATGAAAACATAAATTTGTTATTCTTTTTATATTTTATATACATTTTTAACCATCAATATATTATAAATTTTTTTATATATACTAACAAAGGCATTGTAAATTATAAGTAGTCCTAAAATATTATTTTTTTATTTAAAAAAGTTTTAACACGCTCGCACTGGTCTAAATACTAGTTAATTTTATTTAAAGACAAATCCTTTATAATAATTGATATTTGCACAAGAAAACCTCTTCAATATTCTATATATATGGAACACATAACACATAAACGGTAGCGATAACAGGAAATAACAAGCGTTGGTTTAAGCACCAAACCATCTTCTAATGCCTCAAAAAAATCTCTTAGAGGATGCATCTCTTTGTTGCACGGTCCTCCTTTCTGAAACTCGGGAGAAGGGAAACAAGTGTAGTTATATTTCTCCAGATCACGGTGCCTTGCACTTCCCCTGGATGAACAAAGGGACACTCGGTCTATTCATGAGAATAAGTCTTTAAACAAGGTATCACTTTGAAACTAAACATTAAAAATTCATTTGTACTATAGATCTCATTCTTTATGTCTGGTAGGGTCTTCTTGATTTGCGGTGGATCAACACCTTGTTGCTTCCCCATTTGAAAGCCTGCTTTCTCAAGGCAACAATCACTAACATCTCCATCACCATCATCTAGTATGGCTTTTAGCGTCATATTCCTTGAAGTGAAATAGATTATATCATTATCCTTTTGGCTATGTGTTTCCTCATCCTTTCGACTTTGCATTTTCGACAGCATCTTTGAAATCACTTACATCTTTTTTGGCTGAAAACTCATGAAAATTTTCATGATCCATAATCAAACGAGTTTGAGAGTTTTTATTTTCAAAACTATTTGAGAGGGTTTTCTACTCAATTTTATTTTTTTATCACAGTTAATTTTCCTGCTTTATATTACACAGAATTTGACCCGATTTGGATGAATATGATTTGGCAAGTAACTTCACTTATTCGTTGTCTAACTTTTATGCGTTATTTGGCTTATTTGGATGAATATGATCTTATAAACAAGATTAATTTTTTCATCAAAGTGAATACTAGCCATATCACTTGTTTCCCAAGTTAGAGGTGTTAGTGGTTTTCGGACAAAAAGTTACAGTGTGGTGCAATTAAATAATATGCATGGGCGGAATTCTCGTTAGGGTTTTCTTGTTAAATACTTTACTTTGGTCAAGTTATCTATATAATATTTAATTGAGATTATTTTGATTTGTTTTTAGCATAAGTTTCTTCTAAATTTACTACTACAATACATAATGATTCCCATTTGACGCATTTTCTTTGTCACCAGTCACAAATGATGAATTTTATTTAACACATTTATCGCAATAATATTTTTTATTTAAAAAATTCTTTTTTGTCAATTAGTAGCTTTTATTATAATGATTTTTTAATAGAGATTTGCACATGTTGTGATGAGAATTATTTTTAATTTTAACTGTTTCTTGGATCTAAATTGAACGTTTATCCATTTTACTTTTATAATTAATTTAATTCCATTTGTTTTAATGAATGATCCATTTTTTCATGGATAGAGAGATTATATTTTGTATAGTATTTTTTAATGTATAGTATTTTCTAATAAGTAAGTGATATTAGAATGAACTTATTTTTACTCGTATGTTCGAAGTAAACAAAAGATTGGCCGTGAATTTTGGTAAAAACCGTTTCAATTCCGTGGTCATGTTTTCTATAAAATATTGAATTGTGATTTTTTTTTTGTTTACAGCATAAATTTCTTCCAAATTTACTACTATAATACATAATCATTCTCAATTGAGGCACTCTTTCACAGATCCACAAATGAGGACTATTATTTAATGCATTTATGACCACGAAATTGACTATTTCAAAAGATTAATTACTATGTATTGTCATTATAAAATACATTACACAATCATTGCATCACAACCGTTCATAAATATTATTTTATAAATAATAAAAATAAAAATAAATTTCAATAAATATTTAAGACCGCGATTCACTGGAAGTGAAACACTGCTTTACACTTTTTGTGCATAATATTTTTTATTATAATGAATTTTTTTATAGAGATTTGCAAAAGTTCTAGTGAGATATATTTTTTTTAATAGTTTGTTGGATCTAAATTGAGTGTTTATCCATTTTATTTTTGTAATTAATGGTAATTTAGTTTAATTATATTGAGTAGAAAACCATCTCAAATAGTTTTGAAAAAAAACTCTGAAACTTGTTTGATTATGGATCATGAAAAATTTCATAGTGTTCAGCCAAAGATGATGTAATAGCTTTCAAAGATGTTGTCGAAAAAGAGGATTGTGATGTTGATGAAATAGATTTACGGTATGGAAGAAATATTGGTAACCGGCCTAGTGACTTGATTGCCTATTTTAATCCCAAGAATATGAAACTACAAGCATTACTGGATGATGGTGATGGAGATGTTAGTGACTGTTGCCTTAAGAAACCAGACTTTCAAATGGGGAAGCAATAAGGTGTTGATCCACACAAATCAATAAGAACCTACCAGACATAAGAATGAGATCTATAGTACAAATGAATTTAGAATGTTTAGTTTCGAAGTGATACCTTGTTTAAGGACTTATTCTCGTGAATGGACCGAGTGTCCCTTTGTTCATCTGGTGGAAGTGCAAGGCGCCGTGATCCGAAGAAAAATAACTACACCTGTTTCCCTTATCCCGAGTTTTAGAAATGAAGATCGTGCATCCTCTGAGAGAATTTTAGAGGCATTGAAAGATGGTTTGGTGCTTAAACCAACACATGTTATTTCCTGTTATCTCTACCGTTTCTGTGTCATGCTTATTGGAGTTTCATTCTTCCATTGCTGAGAGCCTTCCAAGGTTGGAACATCGTCTAAAACCACAACAAAAATATCTCAACTTTTTGGTCGTTGGAGATTGGGGAAGAAAAGGAAACTACAATCAATCTCTTGTCACTCATTAGGTAATTAATTAATTCCCTTTGTGTTTTTCATTAGAAAATTACGAAACTTAGTTGAATGCATACACATAAAGCATAATTGTATAGTTTTCATGGAAAATTATGTGATTATAGTGCCGATGAAGATATTGCAGTTTGCCTGGATGGTTGGATCTTCATAGATTATGTGTGAAATCATCACAAATCCATTGACTTCCAAAATTATTCTTCCATATAAGTTATACAATTTTACAGTATAGGTTATGTTTAAGGTATTATATGATGATGGAGAAGTAGAAAAAGTTTTTATGGAAAAGGAATGTTGAGAGTTTATGATTTAAACCTTCATATTTGATTTGGTATTGCATTGAACTTTCCTTTTTTGGAAATTATATTTGATTTATTTCTTTATATGACTTAGTTTGTTTCATGGATAATGACAACATAAAAACTTAATCTATTTGAAGCAAGGAACCTGCATGCTGGCTCTTCATTTCACTAGATTCTGCAACATTTCTGTTGGTATGTGCTTCATGATGCTTTTTGAGATTGAAGAATCAAGTGTCTGCAGCTACATGTAGAAATTAAATTCTATTTTTTCTGAAGTTATTATTGAAGAATCAAGCATCAGCAATAAAATTACTTGTGCTGCACCATACAATTTTGCATCATACTATTTTGCATTTGTTTATAGATTTCTCGTGTTAGTATAATTTAAAATATTTTTGTATTACATGTATTTATTGAAAAATATATAAATTATTATTTTAATATATAGATATTTAATTTATTGTATGTTAAATTTGTTGATATTCACAAATATTTCATCATATGAAAAAGAGACAATTAATCATATTCGGTAATTTTTAGTTCAAAGTTTTTTGCAAATATTATGAGTTGGTTGGATATTTTGTTGATAATATTATGACTTCTTAGTACAAAAAAATGTACAAAAATATGATTCTGTATACTTTTTGGTGAATATAAGAAATATTATGACTTAGTACATGAAATATTATGACTCGGTACATGAAATATGATTTTTATGTGTATGACTTTATAATATTTGAAATATTATAACTTCTTAGTACATGAAATATGAAGAAATGTTATAACTAAAATACCGTGTAATGTAGAATATGAAATAGGGAGTAAATATAATTAAATATAATATAATTTCATATAAAAATCAATTCAACAGTGAAATAATTAAATTGATCCACTTCCATAGCATTAAGGCCTCAACAACAACAAAACTCTAAAAAAATATGTGGTCCAACATAAGTATAAAGGTAAGATACTTAACAAATAAAGCAATTTAAAAAACATAGCAAATTCTCAAATCCCGTGTTACGTTCTAAAATTCGATCAGGTAACAATCACTCCAAGCACTACTCAGATAACTAATTATCTATACTCCCGAGGAGCACAAACACAACCATAAAAAATGGATGAGAATTACATTCAATTATTTATTATCACGCTAACAGTTTTAGTACATATATTATTCATTTCATTATTTATTATCATTTATTTATTTTATCATACAATTAATTTAAATTAATCAAGATACAGATATATTTTTTATTTTCATGCACTTGCACATTAAAAATATAGTTTTTATTTTTACGTGTCTAGATGCTAGTTTTAAATTAAAAAGAAAAAATTTAAATTTTAAATTTAAATGAAGGTTTCACTTAAAATTTTGTATTATCAACTTGCATGTTTGTAGTCTATATTAGAGATGGTTTTACTAATTGGATTAAGTCGTTTAACCCGTTGAATTATTTTGTTTAATTTATTGTTTTTAATAGTGTGAGTTGATTTTTCAACTCGTAACTAGTAATTGGTCTATCTTGTCTAATCCATTATTTTGTAATAACTATTAAAAATCATATATAGAATATGTTTGGTATATAATATTTTCTGTAAAAAAATATTCATATCCCCTTAAGTCATTATTATAATTAAATGATTATTTATTATATTCAATTAATATATATAAAAATTTCTTATTCTTGAATAATAAGACAACTTGCTTTCAAAACAAATATATTTTTCAAATAAATTAGGTAATTTAATATGTCGATCATATTTTTTCAATATTAATAAATAAAATAATTAAATTGATTGAATTTTATTAAATACATGAAAATATTCGAGAGTTTATAATAAGAGCAGGTATATATTTTAAAATTTTTCTCTCTATTTTAAAATAATTATTAATTACCTACGTTTTTCATATCTTAATGATCATTTTAATTGAATAGTTTTGATTTTTATTTATTATCCTTTTATTTTTAATAAGTATGGAAAACTAAAGTTTTGGTTAATTTGTATATATGGTTCGCAAATTATAATAAAGGTAATAGATATATAATTAATTGTAATTAAGAAAAGATTCACATTTTAATGACATTTATGTTATATTTATTATGAATAAAGAAAAAGAATTGGTTAAAATGTATATAGTAAAGTGTTCTTTATTATATTTTTATAAAATATATAGTATTGGTCATTCTTATATTTTTCTTTTCTCATTTGATTTTTTTTATATAAAAATGATTTTGCATGATTAATATACATTAATAATAATTAATGGTGTAATAAAAATGAAAATAACATATTATATTTGTTAAGGAAATGAAATTAAACATTACGAAGAAAAAGTTACAATAAAATTTATAATTCTAATTTAAATTATAATTGGAAATTTTATTAAATTTTAAAATTTAGTACGAATAAATGGTTGGTAAATAGAAATCTATCATAAAACACATCAAATATTTTTATAAATATTAATTAAAAATCAATGAGAAATAAATTTTTGAAAATGTGATTCTAGGTTAAATCTTTTTTTTTTTGCAATTGAAATGAATTGAAAAATAAGTTAATTTTGAATACATTTAAACCATTAATTTTACGGGATACATTTAAAATAATAATGAATTAATTCAATTTTATTTTGATTTTTTAAATTTTTTTTGAATTAGAACATAATTTTTTTGCCACTTCTATAGTAATTAATCCAATATGTTAGGTATGATTTCTATTAGATAAACAAATATTATATACTTAATAAAATGATAGTTATTTTGGGACGGAGTAAATATATAATATTATGACATGATACAAGAAAAAATAAAATTGAATTGAAAAGATATTGTATATTTTTTTATGATAAAATGTTAACATTTATATTAAAAAATTGATACAAATATTTGTTTTTTATAAATCATGAGACAATTATGATTGGTGAATACAATTTTTTTTTATGAAAACATAAATTTGTTATTCTTTTTATATTTTATATACATTTTTAACCATCAATATATTATAAATTTTTTTATATATACTAACAAAGGCATTGTAAATTATAAGTAGTCCTAAAATATTATTTTTCTACTTAGAAAAGTTTTAACACGCTCGCACTGGTCTAAATACTAGTTAATTTTATTTAAACACAAATCCTTTATAATAATTGATATTTACACAAGAAAACCTCTTCAATATTCTATATATATGGAACACATAACACATAAACGGTAGCGATAACAGGAAATAACAAGCGTTGGTTTAAGCACCAAACCATCTTCTAATGCCTCAAAAAATCTCTTAGAGGATGCATCTCTTTGTTGCACGGTCCTCCTTTCTGAAACTCGGGAGAAGGGAAACAAGTGTAGTTATATTTCTCCAGATCACGGTGCCTTGCACTTCCCCTGGATGAACAAAGGGACACTCGGTCTATTCATGAGAATAAGTCTTTAAACAAGGTATCACTTTGAAACTAAACATTAAAAATTCATCTGTACTATAGATCTCATTCTTTATGTCTGGTAGGGTCTTCTTGATTTGCGGTTGATCAACACCTTGTTGCTTCCCCATTTGAAAGCCTGCTTTCTCAAGGCAACAATCACTAACATCTCCATCACCATCATCTAGTATGGCTTTTAGCGTCATATTCCTTGAAGTGAAATAGATTATATCATTATACTTTTGGCTATGTGTTTCCTCATCCTTTCGACTTTGCATTTTCGACAGCATCTTTGAAATCACTTACATCTTTTTTGGCTGAAAACTCATGAAAATTTTCATGATCCATAATCTAACGAGTTTGAGAGTTTTTTTTTTCAAAACTATTTGAGAGGGTTTTCTACTCAATTTTATTTTTTTATCACAGTTAATTTTCCTGCTTTATATTACACAGAATTTGACCCGATTTGGATGAATAAGATTTGGCAAGTAACTTCACTTATTCGTTGTCTAACTTTTATGCGTTATTTGGCTTATTTGGATGAATATGATCTTATAAACAAGATTAATTTTGTCATAAAAGTGAATACTAGCCATATCACTTGTTTCCCAAGTTAGAGGTGTTAGTGGTTTTAGGACAAAAAGTTACAGTGTGGTGCAATGAAATAATATGCATGGGCGGAATTCTCGTTAGGGTTTTCTTGTTAAATACTTTACTTTGGTCAAGTTATCTATATAATATTTAATTGAGATTATTTTGATTTGTTTTTAGCATAAGTTTCTTCTAAATTTACTACTACAATACATAATGATTCCCATTTGATGCATTTTCTTTGTCACCAGTCACAAATGATGAATTTTATTTAACACATTTATCGCAATAATATTTTTTATTTAAAAACTATTTTTTGTCATTTAGTAGCTTTTATTATAATGATTTTTTTAATAGAGATTTGCACATGTTGTGATGAGAATTATTTTTATTTTTAACTGTTTCTTGGATCTAAATTGAATGTTTATCCATTTTACTTTTATAATTAATTTAATTCCATTTATTTTAATGAATGATCCATTTTTCATGGATAGAGAGATTATATTTTGTATAGTATTTTTTAATGTATAGTATTTTCTAATAAGTAAGTGATATTAGAATGAACTTTTTTTTACTCGTATGTTCGAAGTAAACAAAAGATTGGCCGTGAATTTTGGTAAAAACCGTTTCAATTCCGTGGTCATGTTTTCTATAAAATATTGAATTGTGATTTTTTTTTTGTTTACAGCATAAATTTCTTCCAAATTTAGTACTATAATACATAATCATTCTCAATTGAGGCACTCTTTCACAGATCCACAAATGAGGACTATTATTTAATGCATTTATGACTACGAAATTGACTATTTCAAAAGATTAATTACTATGTATTGTCATTATAAAATACATTACACAATCATTGCATCACAACCGGTCATAAATATTATTTTATAAATAATAAAAATAAATATAAATTTCAATAAATATTTAAGACCGTGATTCACTGGAAGTGAAACACTGCTTTACAATTTTTGTGCATAATATTTTTTATTATAATGAATTTTTTTATAGAGATTTGCAAAAGTTCTAGTGAGATATATTTTTTTTAATAGTTTGTTGGATCTAAATTGAGTGTTTATCCATTTTATTTTTGTAATTAATGGTAATTTAGTTTAATTATATTCAGTAGAAAACCATCTCAAATAGTTTTGAAAAAAAAACTCTGAAACTTGTTTGATTATGGATCATGAAAAATTTCATAGTGTTCAGCCAAAGATGATGTAATAGATTTCAAAGATGTTGTCGAAAAAGAGGATTGTGATGTTGATGAAATAGATTTACGGTATGGAAGAAATATTGGTAACCGGCCTAGTGACTTGATTGCCTATTTTAATCCCAAGAATATGAAACTACAAGCATTATTGGATGATGGTGATGGAGATGTTAGTGACTGTTGCCTTAAGAAACTAGACTTTCAAATGGGGAAGCAATAAGGTATTGATCCACACAAATCAATAAGAACCTACCAGACATAAGAATGAGATCTATAGTACAGATGAATTTAGAATGTTTAGTTTTGAAGTGATACCTTGTTTAAGGACTTATTCTCGTGAATGGACCGAGTGTCCCTTTGTTCATCTGGTGGAAGTGCAAGGCGCCGTGATCCGAAGAAAAATAACTACACCTGTTTCCCTTATCCCGAGTTTTAGAAATGAAGATCGTGCATCCTCTGAGAGAATTTTAGAGGCATTGAAAGATGGTTTGGTGCTTAAACCAACACATGTTATTTCCTGTTATCTCTACCGTTTCTGTGTCATGCTTATTTGAGTTTCATTCTTCCATTGCTGAGTTCCTTCCAAGGTTGGAACATCGTCTAAGACCACAACAAAAATATCTCAACTTTTTGGTCGTTGGAGATTGGGGAAGAAAAGGAAACTACAATCAATCTCTTGTCACTCAATAGGTAATTAATTAATTCCCTTTGTGTTTTTCATTAGAAAATTACGAAACTTAGTTGAATGCATACACATAAAGCATAATTGTATAGTTTTCGTGGAAAATTATGTGATTATAGTGCCGATGAAGATATTGCAGTTTGCCTGGATGGTTGAATCTTCATAGATTATGTGTGAAATCATCACAAATCCATTGACTTCCAAAATTATTCTTCCATATAAGTTATACAATTTTACAGTATAGGTTATGTTTAAGGTATTATATGATGATGGAGAAGTAGAAAAAGTTTTTATGGAAAAGGAATGTTGAGACTTTATGATTTAAACCTTCATATTTGATTTGGTATTGCATTGAACTTTCCTTTTTTGGAAATTATATTTGATTTATTTCTTGATATGACTTAGTTTGTTTCATGGATAATGACAACATAAAAACTTAATCTATTTGAAGCAAGGAACCTGCATGCTGGCTCTTCATTTCACTAGATTCTGCAACATTTCTGTTGGTATGTGCTTCATGATGCTTTTTGAGACTGAAGAATCAAGTGTCTGCAGCTACATGTAGAAATTAAATTCTATTTTTTCTGAAGTTATTATTGAAGAATCAAGCATCAGCAATAAAATTACTTGTACTGCACCATACAATTTTGCATCATACTATTTTGCATTTGTTTATAGATTTCTCGTGTTAGTATAAATTAAAATATTTTTGTATTACATGTATTTATTGAAAAATATATAAATTATTATTTTAATATATAGATATTTAATTTATTGTATGTTAAATTTGTTGATATTCACAAATATTTCATCATATGAAAAAGAGACAATTAATCATATTCGGTAATTTTTAGTTCAAAGTTTTTTGCAAATATTATGAGTTGGTTGGATATTTTGTTGATAATATTATGACTTCTTAGTACAAAAAAATGTACAAAAATATGATTCTGTATACTTTTTGGTGAATATAAGAAATATTATGACTTAGTACATGAAATATTATGACTCGGTACATGAAATATGATTTTTATGTGTATGACTTTATAATATTTGAAATATTATAACTTCTTAGTACATGAAATATGAAGAAATGTTATAACTAAAATACCGTGTAATGTAGAATATGAAATAGGGAGTAAATATAATTAAATATAATATAATTTCATATAAAAATCAATTCAACAGTGAAATAATTAAATTGATCCACTTCCATAGCATTAAGGCCTCAACAACAACAAAACTCTAAAAAAATATGTGGTCCAACATAAGTATAAAGGTAAGATACTTAACAAATAAAACAATTTAAAAAACATAGGAAATTCTCAAATCCCGTGTTACGTTCTAAAATTCGATCAGGTAACAATCACTCCAAGCACTACTCAGATAACTAATTATCTATACTCCCGAGGAGCACAAACACAACCATAAAAAATGGATGAGAATTACATTCAATTATTTATTATCACGCTAACAGTTTTAGTACATATATTATTCATTTCATTATTTATTATCATTTATTTATTTTATCATACAATTAATTTAAATTAATCAAGATACAGATATATTTTTTATTTTCATGCACTTGCACATTAAAAATATAGTTTTTATTTTTACGTGTCTAGATGCTAGTTTTAAATTAAAAAGAAAAATTTTAAATTTTAAATTTAAATGAAGGTTTCACTTAAAATTTTGTATTATCAACTTGCATGTTTGTAGTCTATATTCGAGATGGTTTTACTAATTGGATTAAGTCGTTTAACCCGTTGAATTATTTTGTTTAACTTATTGTTTTTAATAGTGTGAGTTGATTTTTCAACTCGTAACTAGTAATTGGTCTATCTTGTCTAATCCGTTATTTTGTAATAACTATTAAAAATCATATATAGAATATGTTTGGTATATAATATTTTCTGTAAAAAAAATATTCATATCCCCTTAAGTCATTATTATAATTAAATGATTATTTATTATATTCAATTAATATATATAAAAATTTCTTATTCTTGAATAATAAGACAACTTGCTTTCAAAACAAATATATTTTTCAAATAAATTAGGTAATTTAATATATCGATCATATTTTTTCAATATTAATAAATAAAATAAATAAATTGATTGAATTTTTTTAAATACATGAAAATATTCGAGAGTTTATAATAAGAGCAGGTATATATTTTAAAATTTTTCTCTCTATTTTAAAATAATCATTAATTACCTACGTTTTTCATATCTTAATGATCATTTTAATTGAATACTTTTGATTTTTATTTATTATCCTTTTATTTTGAATAAGTATGGAAAACTAAAGTTTTGGTTAATTTGTATATATGGTTAGCAAATTATAATAAAGGTAATAGATATATAATTAATTGTAATTAAGAAAAGATTCACATTTTAATGACATTTATGTTATATTTATTATGAATAAAGAAAAATAATTGGTTAAAATGTATATAATAAAGTGTTATTTATTATATTTTCATAAAATATATAGTATTGGTCATTCTTATATTTTTCTTTTCTCATTTGATTTTTTTTATATAAAAATGATTTTGCATGATTAATATACATTAATAATAATTAATGGTGTAATAAAAATGAAAATAACATATTATATTTGTTAAGGAAATGAAATTAAACATTACGAAGAAAAAGTTACAATAAAATTTATAATTCTAATTTAAATTATAATTGGAAATTTTATTAAATTTTAAAATTTAGTACGAATAAATGGTTGGTAAATAGAAATCTATCATAAAACACATCAAATATTTTTATAAATATTAATTAAAAATCAATGAGAAATAAATTTTTGAAAACGTGATTCTAGGTTAAATCTTTTTTTTTGTTGCAATTGAAATGAATTGAAAAATAAGTTAATTTTGAATACATTTAAACCATTAATTTTACGGGATACATTTAAAATAATAATGAATTAATTCAATTTTATTTTGATTTTTAAAATTTTTTTTGAATTAGAACATAATTTTTTTTTGCCACTTCTATAGTAATTAATCCAATATGTTAGGTATGATTTCTATTAGATAAACAAATATTATATACTTAATAAAATGATAGTTATTTTGGGATGGAGTAAATATATAATATTATGACATGATACAAGAAAAAATAAAATTGAATTGAAAAGATATTGTATATTTTTTTATGATAAAATGTTAACATTTATATTAAAAAATTGATACAAATATTTGTTTTTTATAAATCATGAGACAATTATGATTGGTGAATACAATTTTTTTTTATGAAAACATAAATTTGTTATTCTTTTTATATTTTATATACATTTTTAACCATCAATATATTATAAATTTTTTTATATATACTAACAAAGGCATTGTAAATTATAAGTAGTCCTAAAATATTATTTTTTTATTTAAAAAAGTTTTAACACGCTCGCACTGGTCTAAATACTAGTTAATTTTATTTAAAGACAAATCCTTTATAATAATTGATATTTGCACAAGAAAACCTCTTCAATATTCTATATATATGGAACACATAACACATAAACGGTAGCGATAACAGGAAATAACAAGCGTTGGTTTAAGCACCAAACCATCTTCTAATGCCTCAAAAAAATCTCTTAGAGGATGCATCTCTTTGTTGCACGGTCCTCCTTTCTGAAACTCGGGAGAAGGGAAACAAGTGTAGTTATATTTCTCCAGATCACGGTGCCTTGCACTTCCCCTGGATGAACAAAGGGACACTCGGTCTATTCATGAGAATAAGTCTTTAAACAAGGTATCACTTTGAAACTAAACATTAAAAATTCATCTGTACTATAGATCTCATTCTTTATGTCTGGTAGGGTCTTCTTGATTTGCGGTGGATCAACACCTTGTTGCTTCCCCATTTGAAAGCCTGCTTTCTCAAGGCAACAATCACTAACATCTCCATCACCATCATCTAGTATGGCTTTTAGCGTCATATTCCTTGAAGTGAAATAGATTATATCATTATCCTTTTGGCTATGTGTTTCCTCATCCTTTCGACTTTGCATTTTCGACAGCATCTTTGAAATCACTTACATCTTTTTTGGCTGAAAACTCATGAAAATTTTCATGATCCATAATCAAACGAGTTTGAGAGTTTTTTTTTCAAAACTATTTGAGAGGGTTTTCTACTCAATTTTATTTTTTTATCACAGTTAATTTTCCTGCTTTATATTACACAGAATTTGACCCGATTTGGATGAATATGATTTGGCAAGTAACTTCACTTATTCGTTGTCTAACTTTTATGCGTTATTTGGCTTATTTGGATGAATATGATCTTATAAACAAGATTAATTTTGTCATCAAAGTGAATACTAGCCATATCACTTGTTTCCCAAGTTAGAGGTGTTAGTGGTTTTCGGACAAAAAGTTACAGTGTGGTGCAATGAAATAATATGCATGGGCGGAATTCTCGTTAGGGTTTTCTTGTTAAATACTTTACTTTGGTCAAGTTATCTATATAATATTTAATTGAGATTATTTTGATTTGTTTTTAGCATAAGTTTCTTCTAAATTTACTACTACAATACATAATGATTCCCATTTGACGCATTTTCTTTGTCACCAGTCACAAATGATGAATTTTATTTAACACATTTATCGCAATAATATTTTTTATTTAAAAAATTCTTTTCTGTCAATTAGTAGCTTTTATTATAATGATTTTTTAATAGAGATTTGCACATGTTGTGATGAGAATTATTTTTAATTTTAACTGTTTCTTGGATCTAAATTGAACGTTTATCCATTTTACTTTTATAATTAATTTAATTCCATTTGTTTTAATGAATGATCCATTTTTTCATGGATAGAGAGATTATATTTTGTATAGTATTTTTTAATGTATAGTATTTTCTAATAAGTAAGTGATATTAGAATGAACTTATTTTTACTCGTATGTTCGAAGTAAACAAAAGATTGGCCGTGAATTTTGGTAAAAACCGTTTCAATTCCGTGGTCATGTTTTCTATAAAATATTGAATTGTGATTTTTTTTTGTTTACAGCATAAATTTCTTCCAAATTTACTACTATAATACATAATCATTCTCAATTGAGGCACTCTTTCACAGATCCACAAATGAGGACTATTATTTAATGCATTTATGACCACGAAATTGACTATTTCAAAAGATTAATTACTATGTATTGTCATTATAAAATACATTACACAATCATTGCATCACAACCGTTCATAAATATTATTTTATAAATAATAAAAATAAAAATAAATTTCAATAAATATTTAAGACCGCGATTCACTGGAAGTGAAACACTGCTTTACACTTTTTGTGCATAATATTTTTTATTATAATGAATTTTTTTATAGAGATTTGCAAAAGTTCTAGTGAGATATTTTTTTTTTAATAGTTTGTTGGATCTAAATTGAGTGTTTATCCATTTTATTTTTGTAATTAATGGTAATTTAGTTTAATTATATTGAGTAGAAAACCATCTCAAATAGTTTTGAAAAAAAACTCTGAAACTTGTTTGATTATGGATCATGAAAAATTTCATAGTGTTCAGCCAAAGATGATGTAATAGCTTTCAAAGATGTTGTCGAAAAAGAGGATTGTGATGTTGATGAAATAGATTTACGGTATGGAAGAAATATTGGTAACCGGCCTAGTGACTTGATTGCCTATTTTAATCCCAAGAATATGAAACTACAAGCATTACTGGATGATGGTGATGGAGATGTTAGTGACTGTTGCCTTAAGAAACCAGACTTTCAAATGGGGAAGCAATAAGGTGTTGATCCACACAAATCAATAAGAACCTACCAGACATAAGAATGAGATCTATAGTACAAATGAATTTAGAATGTTTAGTTTCGAAGTGATACCTTGTTTAAGGACTTATTCTCGTGAATGGACCGAGTGTCCCTTTGTTCATCTGGTGGAAGTGCAAGGCGCCGTGATCCGAAGAAAAATAACTACACCTGTTTCCCTTATCCCGAGTTTTAGAAATGAAGATCGTGCATCCTCTGAGAGAATTTTAGAGGCATTGAAAGATGGTTTGGTGCTTAAACCAACACATGTTATTTCCTGTTATCTCTACCGTTTCTGTGTCATGCTTATTGGAGTTTCATTCTTCCATTGCTGAGAGCCTTCCAAGGTTGGAACATCGTCTAAAACCACAACAAAAATATCTCAACTTTTTGGTCGTTGGAGATTGGGGAAGAAAAGGAAACTACAATCAATCTCTTGTCACTCATTAGGTAATTAATTAATTCCCTTTGTGTTTTTCATTAGAAAATTACGAAACTTAGTTGAATGCATACACATAAAGCATAATTGTATAGTTTTCGTGGAAAATTATGTGATTATAGTGCCGATGAAGATATTGCAGTTTGCCTGGATGGTTGGATCTTCATAGATTATGTGTGAAATCATCACAAATCCATTGACTTCCAAAATTATTCTTCCATATAAGTTATACAATTTTACAGTATAGGTTATGTTTAAGGTATTATATGATGATGGAGAAGTAGAAAAAGTTTTTATGGAAAAGGAATGTTGAGAGTTTATGATTTAAACCTTCATATTTGATTTGGTATTGCATTGAACTTTCCTTTTTTGGAAATTATATTTGATTTATTTCTTTATATGACTTAGTTTGTTTCATGGATAATGACAACATAAAAACTTAATCTATTTGAAGCAAGGAACCTGCATGCTGGCTCTTCATTTCACTAGATTCTGCAACATTTCTGTTGGTATGTGCTTCATGATGCTTTTTGAGATTGAAGAATCAAGTGTCTGCAGCTACATGTAGAAATTAAATTCTATTTTTTCTGAAGTTATTATTGAAGAATCAAGCATCAGCAATAAAATTACTTGTGCTGCACCATACAATTTTGCATCATACTATTTTGCATTTGTTTATAGATTTCTCGTGTTAGTATAATTTAAAATATTTTTGTATTACATGTATTTATTGAAAAATATATAAATTATTATTTTAATATATAGATATTTAATTTATTGTATGTTAAATTTGTTGATATTCACAAATATTTCATCATATGAAAAAGAGACAATTAATCATATTCGGTAATTTTTAGTTCAAAGTTTTTTGCAAATATTATGAGTTGGTTGGATATTTTGTTGATAATATTATGACTTCTTAGTACAAAAAAATGTACAAAAATATGATTCTGTATACTTTTTGGTGAATATAAGAAATATTATGACTTAGTACATGAAATATTATGACTCGGTACATGAAATATGATTTTTATGTGTATGACTTTATAATATTTGAAATATTATAACTTCTTAGTACATGAAATATGAAGAAATGTTATAACTAAAATACCGTGTAATGTAGAATATGAAATAGGGAGTAAATATAATTAAATATAATATAATTTCATATAAAAATCAATTCAACAGTGAAATAATTAAGTTGATCCACTTCCATAGCATTAAGGCCTCAACAACAACAAAACTCTAAAAAAATATGTGGTCCAACATAAGTATAAAGGTAAGATACTTAACAAATAAAGCAATTTAAAAAACATAGCAAATTCTCAAATCCCGTGTTACGTTCTAAAATTCGATCAGGTAACAATCACTCCAAGCACTACTCAGATAACTAATTATCTATACTCCCGAGGAGCACAAACACAACCATAAAAAATGGATGAGAATTACATTCAATTATTTATTATCACGCTAACAGTTTTAGTACATATATTATTCATTTCATTATTTATTATCATTTATTTATTTTATCATACAATTAATTTAAATTAATCAAGATACAGATATATTTTTTATTTTCATGCACTTGCACATTAAAAATATAGTTTTTATTTTTACGTGTCTAGATGCTAGTTTTAAATTAAAAAGAAAAATTTTAAATTTTAAATTTAAATGAAGGTTTCACTTAAAATTTTGTATTATCAACTTGCATGTTTGTAGTCTATATTAGAGATGGTTTTACTAATTGGATTAAGTCGTTTAACCCGTTGAATTATTTTGTTTAATTTATTGTTTTTAATAGTGTGAGTTGATTTTTCAACTCGTAACTAGTAATTGGTCTATCTTGTCTAATCCATTATTTTGTAATAACTATTAAAAATCATATATAGAATATGTTTGGTATATAATATTTTCTGTAAAAAAATATTCATATCCCCTTAAGTCATTATTATAATTAAATGATTATTTATTATATTCAATTAATATATATAAAAATTTCTTATTCTTGAATAATAAGACAACTTGCTTTCAAAACAAATATATTTTTCAAATAAATTAGGTAATTTAATATGTCGATCATATTTTTTCAATATTAATAAATAAAATAATTAAATTGATTGAATTTTATTAAATACATGAAAATATTCGAGAGTTTATAATAAGAGCAGGTATATATTTTAAAATTTTTCTCTCTATTTTAAAATAATTATTAATTACCTACGTTTTTCATATCTTAATGATCATTTTAATTGAATAGTTTTGATTTTTATTTATTATCCTTTTATTTTTAATAAGTATGGAAAACTAAAGTTTTGGTTAATTTGTATATATGGTTCGCAAATTATAATAAAGGTAATAGATATATAATTAATTGTAATTAAGAAAAGATTCACATTTTAATGACATTTATGTTATATTTATTATGAATAAAGAAAAAGAATTGGTTAAAATGTATATAGTAAAGTGTTCTTTATTATATTTTTATAAAATATATAGTATTGGTCATTCTTATATTTTTCTTTTCTCATTTGATTTTTTTTATATAAAAATGATTTTGCATGATTAATATACATTAATAATAATTAATGGTGTAATAAAAATGAAAATAACATATTATATTTGTTAAGGAAATGAAATTAAACATTACGAAGAAAAAGTTACAATAAAATTTATAATTCTAATTTAAATTATAATTGGAAATTTTATTAAATTTTAAAATTTAGTACGAATAAATGGTTGGTAAATAGAAATCTATCATAAAACACATCAAATATTTTTATAAATATTAATTAAAAATCAATGAGAAATAAATTTTTGAAAATGTGATTCTAGGTTAAATCTTTTTTTTTTTTGCAATTGAAATGAATTGAAAAATAAGTTAATTTTGAATACATTTAAACCATTAATTTTACGGGATACATTTAAAATAATAATGAATTAATTCAATTTTATTTTGATTTTTTAAATTTTTTTTGAATTAGAACATAATTTTTTTGCCACTTCTATAGTAATTAATCCAATATGTTAGGTATGATTTCTATTAGATAAACAAATATTATATACTTAATAAAATGATAGTTATTTTGGGACGGAGTAAATATATAATATTATGACATGATACAAGAAAAAATAAAATTGAATTGAAAAGATATTGTATATTTTTTTATGATAAAATGTTAACATTTATATTAAAAAATTGATACAAATATTTGTTTTTTATAAATCATGAGACAATTATGATTGGTGAATACAATTTTTTTTTATGAAAACATAAATTTGTTATTCTTTTTATATTTTATATACATTTTTAACCATCAATATATTATAAATTTTTTTATATATACTAACAAAGGCATTGTAAATTATAAGTAGTCCTAAAATATTATTTTTCTACTTAGAAAAGTTTTAACACGCTCGCACTGGTCTAAATACTAGTTAATTTTATTTAAACACAAATCCTTTATAATAATTGATATTTACACAAGAAAACCTCTTCAATATTCTATATATATGGAACACATAACACATAAACGGTAGCGATAACAGGAAATAACAAGCGTTGGTTTAAGCACCAAACCATCTTCTAATGCCTCAAAAAATCTCTTAGAGGATGCATCTCTTTGTTGCACGGTCCTCCTTTCTGAAACTCGGGAGAAGGGAAACAAGTGTAGTTATATTTCTCCAGATCACGGTGCCTTGCACTTCCCCTGGATGAACAAAGGGACACTCGGTCTATTCATGAGAATAAGTCTTTAAACAAGGTATCACTTTGAAACTAAACATTAAAAATTCATCTGTACTATAGATCTCATTCTTTATGTCTGGTAGGGTCTTCTTGATTTGCGGTTGATCAACACCTTGTTGCTTCCCCATTTGAAAGCCTGCTTTCTCAAGGCAACAATCACTAACATCTCCATCACCATCATCTAGTATGGCTTTTAGCGTCATATTCCTTGAAGTGAAATAGATTATATCATTATACTTTTGGCTATGTGTTTCCTCATCCTTTCGACTTTGCATTTTCGACAGCATCTTTGAAATCACTTACATCTTTTTTGGCTGAAAACTCATGAAAATTTTCATGATCCATAATCTAACGAGTTTGAGAGTTTTTTTTTTCAAAACTATTTGAGAGGGTTTTCTACTCAATTTTATTTTTTTATCACAGTTAATTTTCCTGCTTTATATTACACAGAATTTGACCCGATTTGGATGAATAAGATTTGGCAAGTAACTTCACTTATTCGTTGTCTAACTTTTATGCGTTATTTGGCTTATTTGGATGAATATGATCTTATAAACAAGATTAATTTTGTCATAAAAGTGAATACTAGCCATATCACTTGTTTCCCAAGTTAGAGGTGTTAGTGGTTTTAGGACAAAAAGTTACAGTGTGGTGCAATGAAATAATATGCATGGGCGGAATTCTCGTTAGGGTTTTCTTGTTAAATACTTTACTTTGGTCAAGTTATCTATATAATATTTAATTGAGATTATTTTGATTTGTTTTTAGCATAAGTTTCTTCTAAATTTACTACTACAATACATAATGATTCCCATTTGATGCATTTTCTTTGTCACCAGTCACAAATGATGAATTTTATTTAACACATTTATCGCAATAATATTTTTTATTTAAAAACTATTTTTTGTCATTTAGTAGCTTTTATTATAATGATTTTTTTAATAGAGATTTGCACATGTTGTGATGAGAATTATTTTTATTTTTAACTGTTTCTTGGATCTAAATTGAATGTTTATCCATTTTACTTTTATAATTAATTTAATTCCATTTATTTTAATGAATGATCCATTTTTCATGGATAGAGAGATTATATTTTGTATAGTATTTTTTAATGTATAGTATTTTCTAATAAGTAAGTGATATTAGAATGAACTTTTTTTTACTCGTATGTTCGAAGTAAACAAAAGATTGGCCGTGAATTTTGGTAAAAACCGTTTCAATTCCGTGGTCATGTTTTCTATAAAATATTGAATTGTGATTTTTTTTTTGTTTACAGCATAAATTTCTTCCAAATTTAGTACTATAATACATAATCATTCTCAATTGAGGCACTCTTTCACAGATCCACAAATGAGGACTATTATTTAATGCATTTATGACTACGAAATTGACTATTTCAAAAGATTAATTACTATGTATTGTCATTATAAAATACATTACACAATCATTGCATCACAACCGTTCATAAATATTATTTTATAAATAATAAAAATAAAAATAAATTTCAATAAATATTTAAGACCGCGATTCACTGGAAGTGAAACACTGCTTTACAATTTTTGTGCATAATATTTTTTATTATAATGCATTTTTTTATAGAGATTTGCAAAAGTTCTAGTGAGATATATTTTTTTTAATAGTTTGTTGGATCTAAATTGAGTGTTTATCCATTTTATTTTTGTAATTAATGGTAATTTAGTTTAATTATATTCAGTAGAAAACCATCTCAAATAGTTTTGAAAAAAAACTCTGAAACTTGTTTGATTATGGATCATGAAAAATTTCATAGTGTTCAGCCAAAGATGATGTAATAGCTTTCAAAGATGTTGTCGAAAAAGAGGATTGTGATGTTGATGAAATAGATTTACGGTATGGAAGAAATATTGGTAACCGGCCTAGTGACTTGATTGCCTATTTTAATCCCAAGAATATGAAACTACAAGCATTACTGGATGATGGTGATGGAGATGTTAGTGACTGTTGCCTTAAGAAACCAGACTTTCAAATGGGGAAGCAATAAGGTGTTGATCCACACAAATCAATAAGAACCTACCAGACATAAGAATGAGATCTATAGTACAGATGAATTTAGAATGTTTAGTTTCGAAGTGATACCTTGTTTAAGGACTTATTCTCGTGAATGGACCGAGTGTCCCTTTGTTCATCTGGTGGAAGTGCAAGGCGCCGTGATCCGAAGAAAAATAACTACACCTGTTTCCCTTATCCCGAGTTTTAGAAATGCAGATCGTGCATCCTCTGAGAGAATTTTAGAGGCATTGAAAGATGGTTTGGTGCTTAAACCAACACATGTTATTTCCTGTTATCTCTACCGTTTCTGTGTCATGCTTATTGGAGTTTCATTCTTCCATTGCTGAGAGCCTTCCAAGGTTGGAACATCGTCTAAAACCACAACAAAAATATCTCAACTTTTTGGTCGTTGGAGATTGGGGAAGAAAAGGAAACTACAATCAATCTCTTGTCACTCATTAGGTAATTAATTAATTCCCTTTGTGTTTTTCATTAGAAAATTACGAAACTTAGTTGAATGCATACACATAAAGCATAATTGTATAGTTTTCGTGGAAAATTATGTGATTATAGTGCCGATGAAGATATTGCAGTTTGCCTGGATGGTTGGATCTTCATAGATTATGTGTGAAATCATCACAAATCCATTGACTTCCAAAATTATTCTTCCATATAAGTTATACAATTTTACAGTATAGGTTATGTTTAAGGTATTATATGATGATGGAGAAGTAGAAAAAGTTTTTATGGAAAAGGAATGTTGAGAGTTTATGATTTAAACCTTCATATTTGATTTGGTATTGCATTGAACTTTCCTTTTTTGGAAATTATATTTGATTTATTTCTTTATATGACTTAGTTTGTTTCATGGATAATGACAACATAAAAACTTAATCTATTTGAAGCAAGGAACCTGCATGCTGGCTCTTCATTTCACTAGATTCTGCAACATTTCTGTTGGTATGTGCTTCATGATGCTTTTTGAGATTGAAGAATCAAGTGTCTGCAGCTACATGTAGAAATTAAATTCTATTTTTTCTGAAGTTATTATTGAAGAATCAAGCATCAGCAATAAAATTACTTGTGCTGCACCATACAATTTTGCATCATACTATTTTGCATTTGTTTATAGATTTCTCGTGTTAGTATAATTTAAAATATTTTTGTATTACATGTATTTATTGAAAAATATATAAATTATTATTTTAATATATAGATATTTAATTTATTGTATGTTAAATTTGTTGATATTCACAAATATTTCATCATATGAAAAAGAGACAATTAATCATATTCGGTAATTTTTAGTTCAAAGTTTTTTGCAAATATTATGAGTTGGTTGGATATTTTGTTGATAATATTATGACTTCTTAGTACAAAAAAATGTACAAAAATATGATTCTGTATACTTTTTGGTGAATATAAGAAATATTATGACTTAGTACATGAAATATTATGACTCGGTACATGAAATATGATTTTTATGTGTATGACTTTATAATATTTGAAATATTATAACTTCTTAGTACATGAAATATGAAGAAATGTTATAACTAAAATACCGTGTAATGTAGAATATGAAATAGGGAGTAAATATAATTAAATATAATATAATTTCATATAAAAATCAATTCAACAGTGAAATAATTAAGTTGATCCACTTCCATAGCATTAAGGCCTCAACAACAACAAAACTCTAAAAAAATATGTGGTCCAACATAAGTATAAAGGTAAGATACTTAACAAATAAAGCAATTTAAAAAACATAGCAAATTCTCAAATCCCGTGTTACGTTCTAAAATTCGATCAGGTAACAATCACTCCAAGCACTACTCAGATAACTAATTATCTATACTCCCGAGGAGCACAAACACAACCATAAAAAATGGATGAGAATTACATTCAATTATTTATTATCACGCTAACAGTTTTAGTACATATATTATTCATTTCATTATTTATTATCATTTATTTATTTTATCATACAATTAATTTAAATTAATCAAGATACAGATATATTTTTTATTTTCATGCACTTGCACATTAAAAATATAGTTTTTATTTTTACGTGTCTAGATGCTAGTTTTAAATTAAAAAGAAAAATTTTAAATTTTAAATTTAAATGAAGGTTTCACTTAAAATTTTGTATTATCAACTTGCATGTTTGTAGTCTATATTAGAGATGGTTTTACTAATTGGATTAAGTCGTTTAACCCGTTGAATTATTTTGTTTAATTTATTGTTTTTAATAGTGTGAGTTGATTTTTCAACTCGTAACTAGTAATTGGTCTATCTTGTCTAATCCATTATTTTGTAATAACTATTAAAAATCATATATAGAATATGTTTGGTATATAATATTTTCTGTAAAAAAATATTCATATCCCCTTAAGTCATTATTATAATTAAATGATTATTTATTATATTCAATTAATATATATAAAAATTTCTTATTCTTGAATAATAAGACAACTTGCTTTCAAAACAAATATATTTTTCAAATAAATTAGGTAATTTAATATGTCGATCATATTTTTTCAATATTAATAAATAAAATAATTAAATTGATTGAATTTTATTAAATACATGAAAATATTCGAGAGTTTATAATAAGAGCAGGTATATATTTTAAAATTTTTCTCTCTATTTTAAAATAATTATTAATTACCTACGTTTTTCATATCTTAATGATCATTTTAATTGAATAGTTTTGATTTTTATTTATTATCCTTTTATTTTTAATAAGTATGGAAAACTAAAGTTTTGGTTAATTTGTATATATGGTTCGCAAATTATAATAAAGGTAATAGATATATAATTAATTGTAATTAAGAAAAGATTCACATTTTAATGACATTTATGTTATATTTATTATGAATAAAGAAAAAGAATTGGTTAAAATGTATATAGTAAAGTGTTCTTTATTATATTTTTATAAAATATATAGTATTGGTCATTCTTATATTTTTCTTTTCTCATTTGATTTTTTTTATATAAAAATGATTTTGCATGATTAATATACATTAATAATAATTAATGGTGTAATAAAAATGAAAATAACATATTATATTTGTTAAGGAAATGAAATTAAACATTACGAAGAAAAAGTTACAATAAAATTTATAATTCTAATTTAAATTATAATTGGAAATTTTATTAAATTTTAAAATTTAGTACGAATAAATGGTTGGTAAATAGAAATCTATCATAAAACACATCAAATATTTTTATAAATATTAATTAAAAATCAATGAGAAATAAATTTTTGAAAATGTGATTCTAGGTTAAATCTTTTTTTTTTTTGCAATTGAAATGAATTGAAAAATAAGTTAATTTTGAATACATTTAAACCATTAATTTTACGGGATACATTTAAAATAATAATGAATTAATTCAATTTTATTTTGATTTTTTAAATTTTTTTTGAATTAGAACATAATTTTTTTGCCACTTCTATAGTAATTAATCCAATATGTTAGGTATGATTTCTATTAGATAAACAAATATTATATACTTAATAAAATGATAGTTATTTTGGGACGGAGTAAATATATAATATTATGACATGATACAAGAAAAAATAAAATTGAATTGAAAAGATATTGTATATTTTTTTATGATAAAATGTTAACATTTATATTAAAAAATTGATACAAATATTTGTTTTTTATAAATCATGAGACAATTATGATTGGTGAATACAATTTTTTTTTATGAAAACATAAATTTGTTATTCTTTTTATATTTTATATACATTTTTAACCATCAATATATTATAAATTTTTTTATATATACTAACAAAGGCATTGTAAATTATAAGTAGTCCTAAAATATTATTTTTCTACTTAGAAAAGTTTTAACACGCTCGCACTGGTCTAAATACTAGTTAATTTTATTTAAAGACAAATCCTTTATAATAATTGATATTTACACAAGAAAACCTCTTCAATATTCTATATATATGGAACACATAACACATAAACGGTAGCGATAACAGGAAATAACAAGCGTTGGTTTAAGCACCAAACCATCTTCTAATGCCTCAAAAAATCTCTTAGAGGATGCATCTCTTTGTTGCACGGTCCTCCTTTCTGAAACTCGGGAGAAGGGAAACAAGTGTAGTTATATTTCTCCAGATCACGGTGCCTTGCACTTCCCCTGGATGAACAAAGGGACACTCGGTCTATTCATGAGAATAAGTCTTTAAACAAGGTATCACTTTGAAACTAAACATTAAAAATTCATCTGTACTATAGATCTCATTCTTTATGTCTGGTAGGGTCTTCTTGATTTGCGGTTGATCAACACCTTGTTGCTTCCCCATTTGAAAGCCTTCTTTCTCAAGGCAACAATCACTAACATCTCCATCACCATCATCTAGTATGGCTTTTAGCGTCATATTCCTTGAAGTGAAATAGATTATATCATTATACTTTTGGCTATGTGTTTCCTCATCCTTTCGACTTTGCATTTTCGACAGCATCTTTGAAATCACTTACATCTTTTTTGGCTGAAAACTCATGAAAATTTTCATGATCCATAATCTAACGAGTTTGAGAGTTTTTTTTTCAAAACTATTTGAGAGGGTTTTCTACTCAATTTTATTTTTTTATCACAGTTAATTTTCCTGCTTTATATTACACAGAATTTGACCTGATTTGGATGAATATGATTTGGCAAGTAACTTCACTTATTCGTTGTCTAACTTTTATGCGTTATTTGGCTTATTTGGATGAATATGATCTTATAAACAAGATTAATTTTGTCATAAAAGTGAATACTAGCCATATCACTTGTTTCCCAAGTTAGAGGTGTTAGTGGTTTTAGGACAAAAAGTTACAGTGTGGTGCAATGAAATAATATGCATGGGCGGAATTCTCGTTAGGGTTTTCTTGTTAAATACTTTACTTTGGTCAAGTTATCTATATAATATTTAATTGAGATTATTTTGATTTGTTTTTAGCATAAGTTTCTTCTAAATTTACTACTACAATACATAATGATTCCCATTTGATGCATTTTCTTTGTCACCAGTCACAAATGATGAATTTTATTTAACACATTTATCGCAATAATATTTTTTATTTAAAAACTATTTTTTGTCATTTAGTAGCTTTTATTATAATGATTTTTTTAATAGAGATTTGCACATGTTGTGATGAGAATTATTTTTATTTTTAACTGTTTCTTGGATCTAAATTGAATGTTTATCCATTTTACTTTTATAATTAATTTAATTCCATTTATTTTAATGAATGATCCATTTTTCATGGATAGAGAGATTATATTTTGTATAGTATTTTTTAATGTATAGTATTTTCTAATAAGTAAGTGATATTAGAATGAACTTTTTTTTACTCGTATGTTCGAAGTAAACAAAAGATTGGCCGTGAATTTTGGTAAAAACCGTTTCAATTCCGTGGTCATGTTTTCTATAAAATATTGAATTGTGATTTTTTTTTTGTTTACAGCATAAATTTCTTCCAAATTTAGTACTATAATACATAATCATTCTCAATTGAGGCACTCTTTCACAGATCCACAAATGAGGACTATTATTTAATGCATTTATGACTACGAAATTGACTATTTCAAAAGATTAATTACTATGTATTGTCATTATAAAATACATTACACAATCATTGCATCACAACCGTTCATAAATATTATTTTATAAATAATAAAAATAAAAATAAATTTCAATAAATATTTAAGACCGCGATTCACTGGAAGTGAAACACTGCTTTACAATTTTTGTGCATAATATTTTTTATTATAATGCATTTTTTTATAGAGATTTGCAAAAGTTCTAGTGAGATATATTTTTTTTAATAGTTTGTTGGATCTAAATTGAGTGTTTATCCATTTTATTTTTGTAATTAATGGTAATTTAGTTTAATTATATTCAGTAGAAAACCATCTCAAATAGTTTTGAAAAAAAACTCTGAAACTTGTTTGATTATGGATCATGAAAAATTTCATAGTGTTCAGCCAAAGATGATGTAATAGCTTTCAAAGATGTTGTCGAAAAAGAGGATTGTGATGTTGATGAAATAGATTTACGGTATGGAAGAAATATTGGTAACCGGCCTAGTGACTTGATTGCCTATTTTAATCCCAAGAATATGAAACTACAAGCATTACTGGATGATGGTGATGGAGATGTTAGTGACTGTTGCCTTAAGAAACCAGACTTTCAAATGGGGAAGCAATAAGGTGTTGATCCACACAAATCAATAAGAACCTACCAGACATAAGAATGAGATCTATAGTACAGATGAATTTAGAATGTTTAGTTTCGAAGTGATACCTTGTTTAAGGACTTATTCTCGTGAATGGACCGAGTGTCCCTTTGTTCATCTGGTGGAAGTGCAAGGCGCCGTGATCCGAAGAAAAATAACTACACCTGTTTCCCTTATCCCGAGTTTTAGAAATGAAGATCGTGCATCCTCTGAGAGAATTTTAGAGGCATTGAAAGATGGTTTGGTGCTTAAACCAACACATGTTATTTCCTGTTATCTCTACCGTTTCTGTGTCATGCTTATTGGAGTTTCATTCTTCCATTGCTGAGAGCCTTCCAAGGTTGGAACATCGTCTAAAACCACAACAAAAATATCTCAACTTTTTGGTCGTTGGAGATTGGGGAAGAAAAGGAAACTACAATCAATCTCTTGTCACTCATTAGGTAATTAATTAATTCCCTTTGTGTTTTTCATTAGAAAATTACGAAACTTAGTTGAATGCATACACATAAAGCATAATTGTATAGTTTTCGTGGAAAATTATGTGATTATAGTGCCGATGAAGATATTGCAGTTTGCCTGGATGGTTGGATCTTCATAGATTATGTGTGAAATCATCACAAATCCATTGACTTCCAAAATTATTCTTCCATATAAGTTATACAATTTTACAGTATAGGTTATGTTTAAGGTATTATATGATGATGGAGAAGTAGAAAAAGTTTTTATGGAAAAGGAATGTTGAGAGTTTATGATTTAAACCTTCATATTTGATTTGGTATTGCATTGAACTTTCCTTTTTTGGAAATTATATTTGATTTATTTCTTGATATGACTTAGTTTGTTTCATGGATAATGACAACATAAAAACTTAATCTATTTGAAGCAAGGAACCTGCATGCTGGCTCTTCATTTCACTAGATTCTGCAACATTTCTGTTGGTATGTGCTTCATGATGCTTTTTGAGATTGAAGAATCAAGTGTCTGCAGCTACATGTAGAAATTAAATTCTATTTTTTCTGAAGTTATTATTGAAGAATCAAGCATCAGCAATAAAATTACTTGTACTGCACCATACAATTTTGCATCATACTATTTTGCATTTGTTTATAGATTTCTCGTGTTAGTATAAATTAAAATATTTTTGTATTACATGTATTTATTGAAAAATATATAAATTATTATTTTAATATATAGATATTTAATTTATTGTATGTTAAATTTGTTGATATTCACAAATATTTCATCATATGAAAAAGAGACAATTAATCATATTCGGTAATTTTTAGTTCAAAGTTTTTTGCAAATATTATGAGTTGGTTGGATATTTTGTTGATAATATTATGACTTCTTAGTACAAAAAAATGTACAAAAATATGATTTTGTATACTTTTTGGTGAATATAAGAAATATTATGACTTAGTACATGAAATATTATGACTCGGTACATGAAATATGATTTTTATGTGTATGACTTTATAATATTTGAAATATTATAACTTCTTAGTACATGAAATATGAAGAAATGTTATAACTAAAATACCGTGTAATGTAGAATATGAAATAGGGAGTAAATATAATTAAATATAATATAATTTCATATAAAAATCAATTCAACAGTGAAATAATTAAATTGATCCACTTCCATAGCATTAAGGCCTCAACAACAACAAAACTCTAAAAAAATATGTGGTCCAACATAAGTATAAAGGTAAGATACTTAACAAATAAAGCAATTTAAAAAACATAGCAAATTCTCAAATCCCGTGTTACGTTCTAAAATTCGATCAGGTAACAATCACTCCAAGCACTACTCAGATAACTAATTATCTATACTCCCGAGGAGCACAAACACAACCATAAAAAATGGATGAGAATTACATTCAATTATTTATTATCACGCTAACAGTTTTAGTACATATATTATTCATTTCATTATTTATTATCATTTATTTATTTTATCATACAATTAATTTAAATTAATCAAGATACAGATATATTTTTTATTTTCATGCACTTGCACATTAAAAATATAGTTTTTATTTTTACGTGTCTAGATGCTAGTTTTAAATTAAAAAGAAAAATTTTAAATTTTAAATTTAAATGAAGGTTTCACTTAAAATTTTGTATTATCAACTTGCATGTTTGTAGTCTATATTCGAGATGGTTTTACTAATTGGATTAAGTCGTTTAACCCGTTGAATTATTTTGTTTAACTTATTGTTTTTAATAGTGTGAGTTGATTTTTCAACTCGTAACTAGTAATTGGTCTATCTTGTCTAATCCGTTATTTTGTAATAACTATTAAAAATCATATATAGAATATGTTTGGTATATAATATTTTCTGTAAAAAAAATATTCATATCCCCTTAAGTCATTATTATAATTAAATGATTATTTATTATATTCAATTAATATATATAAAAATTTCTTATTCTTGAATAATAAGACAACTTGCTTTCAAAACAAATATATTTTTCAAATAAATTAGGTAATTTAATATATCGATCATATTTTTTCAATATTAATAAATAAAATAAATAAATTGATTGAATTTTTTTAAATACATGAAAATATTCGAGAGTTTATAATAAGAGCAGGTATATATTTTAAAATTTTTCTCTCTATTTTAAAATAATCATTAATTACCTACGTTTTTCATATCTTAATGATCATTTTAATTGAATAGTTTTGATTTTTATTTATTATCCTTTTATTTTTAATAAGTATGGAAAACTAAAGTTTTGGTTAATTTGTATATATGGTTAGCAAATTATAATAAAGGTAATAGATATATAATTAATTGTAATTAAGAAAAGATTCACATTTTAATGACATTTATGTTATATTTATTATGAATAAAGAAAAAGAATTGGTTAAAATGTATATAGTAAAGTGTTCTTTATTATATTTTTATAAAATATATAGTATTGGTCATTCTTATATTTTTCTTTTCTCATTTGATTTTTTTTATATAAAAATGATTTTGCATGATTAATATACATTAATAATAATTAATGGTGTAATAAAAATGAAAATAACATATTATATTTGTTAAGGAAATGAAATTAAACATTACGAAGAAAAAGTTACAATAAAATTTATAATTCTAATTTAAATTATAATTGGAAATTTTATTAAATTTTAAAATTTAGTACGAATAAATGGTTGGTAAATAGAAATCTATCATAAAACACATCAAATATTTTTATAAATATTAATTAAAAATCAATGAGAAATAAATTTTTGAAAATGTGATTCTAGGTTAAATCTTTTTTTTTTTTGCAATTGAAATGAATTGAAAAATAAGTTAATTTTGAATACATTTAAACCATTAATTTTACGGGATACATTTAAAATAATAATGAATTAATTCAATTTTATTTTGATTTTTTAAATTTTTTTTGAATTAGAACATAATTTTTTTGCCACTTCTATAGTAATTAATCCAATATGTTAGGTATGATTTCTATTAGATAAACAAATATTATATACTTAATAAAATGATAGTTATTTTGGGACGGAGTAAATATATAATATTATGACATGATACAAGAAAAAATAAAATTGAATTGAAAAGATATTGTATATTTTTTTATGATAAAATGTTAACATTTATATTAAAAAATTGATACAAATATTTGTTTTTTATAAATCATGAGACAATTATGATTGGTGAATACAATTTTTTTTTATGAAAACATAAATTTGTTATTCTTTTTATATTTTATATACATTTTTAACCATCAATATATTATAAATTTTTTTATATATACTAACAAAGGCATTGTAAATTATAAGTAGTCCTAAAATATTATTTTTCTACTTAGAAAAGTTTTAACACGCTCGCACTGGTCTAAATACTAGTTAATTTTATTTAAAGACAAATCCTTTATAATAATTGATATTTACATAAGAAAACCTCTTCAATATTCTATATATATGGAACACATAACACATAAACGGTAGCGATAACAGGAAATAACAAGCGTTGGTTTAAGCACCAAACCATCTTCTAATGCCTCAAAAAATCTCTTAGAGGATGCATCTCTTTGTTGCACGGTCCTCCTTTCTGAAACTCGGGAGAAGGGAAACAAGTGTAGTTATATTTCTCCAGATCACGGTGCCTTGCACTTCCCCTGGATGAACAAAGGGACACTCGGTCTATTCATGAGAATAAGTCTTTAAACAAGGTATCACTTTGAAACTAAACATTAAAAATTCATCTGTACTATAGATCTCATTCTTTATGTCTGGTAGGGTCTTCTTGATTTGCGGTTGATCAACACCTTGTTGCTTCCCCATTTGAAAGCCTGCTTTCTCAAGGCAACAATCACTAACATCTCCATCACCATCATCTAGTATGGCTTTTAGCGTCATATTCCTTGAAGTGAAATAGATTATATCATTATACTTTTGGCTATGTGTTTCCTCATCCTTTCGACTTTGCATTTTCGACAGCATCTTTGAAATCACTTACATCTTTTTTGGCTGAAAACTCATGAAAATTTTCATGATCCATAATCTAACGAGTTTGAGAGTTTTTTTTTCAAAACTATTTGAGAGGGTTTTCTACTCAATTTTATTTTTTTATCACAGTTAATTTTCCTGCTTTATATTACACAGAATTTGACCCGATTTGGATGAATATGATTTGGCAAGTAACTTCACTTATTCGTTGTCTAACTTTTATGCGTTATTTGGCTTATTTGGATGAATATGATCTTATAAACAAGATTAATTTTGTCATAAAAGTGAATACTAGCCATATCACTTGTTTCCCAAGTTAGAGGTGTTAGTGGTTTTAGGACAAAAAGTTACAGTGTGGTGCAATGAAATAATATGCATGGGCGGAATTCTCGTTAGGGTTTTCTTGTTAAATACTTTACTTTGGTCAAGTTATCCATATAATATTTAATTGAGATTATTTTGATTTGTTTTTAGCATAAGTTTCTTCTAAATTTACTACTACAATACATAATGATTCCCATTTGATGCATTTTCTTTGTCACCAGTCACAAATGATGAATTTTATTTAACACATTTATCGCAATAATATTTTTTATTTAAAAACTATTTTTTGTCATTTAGTAGCTTTTATTATAATGATTTTTTTAATAGAGATTTGCACATGTTGTGATGAGAATTATTTTTATTTTTAACTGTTTCTTGGATCTAAATTGAATGTTTATCCATTTTACTTTTATAATTAATTTAATTCCATTTATTTTAATGAATGATCCATTTTTCATGGATAGAGAGATTATATTTTGTATAGTATTTTTTAATGTATAGTATTTTCTAATAAGTAAGTGATATTAGAATGAACTTTTTTTTACTCGTATGTTCGAAGTAAACAAAAGATTGGCCGTGAATTTTGGTAAAAACCGTTTCAATTCCGTGGTCATGTTTTCTATAAAATATTGAATTGTGATTTTTTTTTTGTTTACAGCATAAATTTCTTCCAAATTTAGTACTATAATACATAATCATTCTCAATTGAGGCACTCTTTCACAGATCCACAAATGAGGACTATTATTTAATGCATTTATGACTACGAAATTGACTATTTCAAAAGATTAATTACTATGTATTGTCATTATAAAATACATTACACAATCATTGCATCACAACCGGTCATAAATATTATTTTATAAATAATAAAAATAAATATAAATTTCAATAAATATTTAAGACCGTGATTCACTGGAAGTGAAACACTGCTTTACAATTTTTGTGCATAATATTTTTTATTATAATGAATTTTTTTATAGAGATTTGCAAAAGTTCTAGTGAGATATATTTTTTTTAATAGTTTGTTGGATCTAAATTGAGTGTTTATCCATTTTATTTTTGTAATTAATGGTAATTTAGTTTAATTATATTCAGTAGAAAACCATCTCAAATAGTTTTGAAAAAAAACTCTGAAACTTGTTTGATTATGGATCATGAAAAATTTCATAGTGTTCAGCCAAAGATGATGTAATAGATTTCAAAGATGTTGTCGAAAAAGAGGATTGTGATGTTGATGAAATAGATTTACGGTATGGAAGAAATATTGGTAACCGGCCTAGTGACTTGATTGCCTATTTTAATCCCAAGAATATGAAACTACAAGCATTATTGGATGATGGTGATGGAGATGTTAGTGACTGTTGCCTTAAGAAACTAGACTTTCAAATGGGGAAGCAATAAGGTATTGATCCACACAAATCAATAAGAACCTACCAGACATAAGAATGAGATCTATAGTACAGATGAATTTAGAATGTTTAGTTTTGAAGTGATACCTTGTTTAAGGACTTATTCTCGTGAATGGACCGAGTGTCCCTTTGTTCATCTGGTGGAAGTGCAAGGCGCCGTGATCCGAAGAAAAATAACTACACCTGTTTCCCTTATCCCGAGTTTTAGAAATGAAGATCGTGCATCCTCTGAGAGAATTTTAGAGGCATTGAAAGATGGTTTGGTGCTTAAACCAACACATGTTATTTCCTGTTATCTCTACCGTTTCTGTGTCATGCTTATTTGAGTTTCATTCTTCCATTGCTGAGTTCCTTCCAAGGTTGGAACATCGTCTAAGACCACAACAAAAATATCTCAACTTTTTGGTCGTTGGAGATTGGGGAAGAAAAGGAAACTACAATCAATCTCTTGTCACTCAATAGGTAATTAATTAATTCCCTTTGTGTTTTTCATTAGAAAATTACGAAACTTAGTTGAATGCATACACATAAAGCATAATTGTATAGTTTTCGTGGAAAATTATGTGATTATAGTGCCGATGAAGATATTGCAGTTTGCCTGGATGGTTGAATCTTCATAGATTATGTGTGAAATCATCACAAATCCATTGACTTCCAAAATTATTCTTCCATATAAGTTATACAATTTTACAGTATAGGTTATGTTTAAGGTATTATATGATGATGGAGAAGTAGAAAAAGTTTTTATGGAAAAGGAATGTTGAGACTTTATGATTTAAACCTTCATATTTGATTTGGTATTGCATTGAACTTTCCTTTTTTGGAAATTATATTTGATTTATTTCTTGATATGACTTAGTTTGTTTCATGGATAATGACAACATAAAAACTTAATCTATTTGAAGCAAGGAACCTGCATGCTGGCTCTTCATTTCACTAGATTCTGCAACATTTCTGTTGGTATGTGCTTCATGATGCTTTTTGAGACTGAAGAATCAAGTGTCTGCAGCTACATGTAGAAATTAAATTCTATTTTTTCTGAAGTTATTATTGAAGAATCAAGCATCAGCAATAAAATTACTTGTACTGCACCATACAATTTTGCATCATACTATTTTGCATTTGTTTATAGATTTCTCGTGTTAGTATAATTTAAAATATTTTTGTATTACATGTATTTATTGAAAAATATATAAATTATTATTTTAATATATAGATATTTAATTTATTGTATGTTAAATTTGTTGATATTCACAAATATTTCATCATATGAAAAAGAGACAATTAATCATATTCGGTAATTTTGAGTTCAAAGTTTTTTGCAAATATTATGAGTTGGTTGGATATTTTGTTGATAATATTATAACTTCTTAGTACAAAAAAATGTACAAAAATATGATTTTGTATACTTTTTGGTGAATATAAGAAATATTATGACTTAGTACATGAAATATTATGACTCGGTACATGAAATATGATTTTTATGTGTATGACTTTATAATATTTGAAATATTATAACTTCTTAGTACATGAAATATGAAGAAATGTTATAACTAAAATACCGTGTAATGTAGAATATGAAATAGGGAGTAAATATAATTAAATATAATATAATTTCATATAAAAATCAATTCAACAGTGAAATAATTAAATTGATCCACTTCCATAGCATTAAGGCCTCAACAACAACAACAAAACTCTAAAAAAATATGTGGTCCAACATAAGTATAAAGGTAAGATACTTAACAAATAAAACAATTTAAAAAACATAGCAAATTCTCAAATCCCGTGTTACGTTCTAAAATTCGATCAGGTAACAATCACTCCAAGCACTACTCAGATAACTAATTATCTATACTCCCGAGGAGCACAAACACAACCATAAAAAATGGATGGGAATTACATTCAATTATTTATTATCACGCTAACAGTTTTAGTACATATATTATTCATTTCATTATTTATTATCATTTATTTATTTTATCATACAATTAATTTAAATTAATCAAGATACAGATATATTTTTTATTTTCATGCACTTGCACATTAAAAATATAGTTTTTATTTTTACGTGTCTAGATGCTAGTTTTAAATTAAAAAGAAAAATTTTAAATTTTAAATTTAAATGAAGGTTTCACTTAAAATTTTGTATTATCAACTTGCATGTTTGTAGTCTATATTCGAGATGGTTTTACTAATTGGATTAAGTCGTTTAACCCGTTGAATTATTTTGTTTAACTTATTGTTTTTAATAGTGTGAGTTGATTTTTCAACTCGTAACTAGTAATTGGTCTATCTTGTCTAATCCGTTATTTTGTAATAACTATTAAAAATCATATATAGAATATGTTTGGTATATAATATTTTCTGTAAAAAAAATATTCATATCCCCTTAAGTCATTATTATAATTAAATGATTATTATTATATTCAATTAATATATATAAAAATTTCTTATTCTTGAATAATAAGACAACTTGCTTTCAAAACAAATATATTTTTCAAATAAATTAGGTAATTTAATATATCGATCATATTTTTTCAATATTAATAAATAAAATAAATAAATTGATTGAATTTTTTTAAATACATGAAAATATTCGAGAGTTTATAATAAGAGCAGGTATATATTTTAAAATTTTTCTCTCTATTTTAAAATAATCATTAATTACCTACGTTTTTCATATCTTAATGATCATTTTAATTGAATACTTTTGATTTTTATTTATTATCCTTTTATTTTTAATAAGTATGGAAAACTAAAGTTTTGGTTAATTTGTATATATGGTTAGCAAATTATAATAAAGGTAATAGATATATAATTAATTGTAATTAAGAAAAGATTCACATTTTAATGACATTTATGTTATATTTATTATGAATAAAGAAAAATAATTGGTTAAAATGTATATAATAAAGTGTTCTTTATTATATTTTCATAAAATATATAGTATTGGTCATTCTTATATTTTTCTTTTCTCATTTGATTTTTTTATATAAAAATGATTTTGCATGATTAATATACATTAATAATAATTAATGGTGTAATAAAAATGAAAATAACATATTATATTTGTTAAGGAAATGAAATTAAACATTACGAAGAAAAAGTTACAATAAAATTTATAATTCTAATTTAAATTATAATTGGAAATTTTATTAAATTTTAAAATTTAGTACGAATAAATGGTTGGTAAATAGAAATCTATCATAAAACACATCAAATATTTTTATAAATATTAATTAAAAATCAATGAGAAATAAATTTTTGAAAACTTGATTCTAGGTTAAATCTTTTTTTCTTGTTGCAATTGAAATGAATTGAAAAATAAGTTAATTTTGAATACATTTAAACCATTAATTTTACGGGATACATTTAAAATAATAATGAATTAATTCAATTTTATTTTGATTTTTTAAATTTTTTTTGAATTAGAACATAATTTTTTTTTGACACTTCTATAGTAATTAATCCAATATGTTAGGTATGATTTCTATTAGATAAACAAATATTATATACTTAATAAAATGATAGTTATTTTGGGATGGAGTAAATATATAATATTATGACATGATACAAGAAAAAATAAAATTGAATTGAAAATATATTGTATATTTTTTTATGATAAAATGTTAACATTTATATTAAAAAATTGATACAAATATTTGTTTTTTATAAATCATGAGACAATTATGATTGGTGAATACAATTTTTTTTTATGAAAACATAAATTTGTTATTCTTTTTATATTTTATATACATTTTTAACCATCAATATATTATAAATTTTTTTATATATACGAACAAAGGCATTGTAAATTATAAGTAGTCCTAAAATATTATTTTTTTACTTAGAAAAGTTTTAACACGCTCGCACTGGTCTAAATACTAGTTAATTTTATTTAAAGACAAATCCTTTATAATAATTGATATTTACACAAGAAAACCTCTTCAATATTCTATATATATGGAACACATAACACATAAATGGTAGCGATAACAAGAAATAACAAGCGTTGGTTTAAGCACCAAACCATCTTCTAATGCCTCAAAAAATCTCTTAGAGGATGCATCTCTTTGTTGCACGGTCCTCCTTTCTGAAACTCGGGAGAAGGGAAACAAGTGTAGTTATATTTCTCCAGATCACGGTGCCTTGCACTTCCCCTGGATGAACAAAGGGATACTCGGTCTATTCATGAGAATAAGTCTTTAAACAAGGTATCACTTTGAAACTAAACATTAAAAATTCATCTGTACTATAGATCTCATTCTTTATGTCTGGTAGGGTCTTCTTGATTTGCGGTGGATCAACACCTTGTTGCTTCCCCATTTGAAAGCCTGCTTTCTCAAGGCAACAATCACTAACATCTCCATCACCATCATCTAGTATGGCTTTTAGCGTCATATTCCTTGAAGTGAAATAGATTATATCATTATCCTTTTGGCTATGTGTTTCCTCATCCTTTCGACTATGCATTTTCGACATCATCTTTGAAATCACTTACATCTTTTTTGGCTGAAAACTCATGAAAATTTTCATGATCCATAATCAAACGAGTTTGAGAGGTTTTTTTTTCAAAACTATTTGAGAGGGTTTTCTACTCAATTTTATTTTTTTATCACAGTTAATTTTCCTGCTTTATATTACACAGAATTTGACCCGATTTGGATGAATATGATTTGGCAAGTAACTTCACTTATTCGTTGTCTAACTTTTATGCGTTATTTGGCTTATTCGGATGAATATGATCTTATAAACAAGATTAATTTTGTCATCAAAGTGAATACTAGCCATATCACTTGTTTCCCAAGTTAGAGGTGTTAGTGGTTTTAGGACAAAAAGTTACAGTGTGGTGCAATGAAATAATATGCATGGGCGGAATTCTCGTTAGGGTTTTCTTGTTAAATAATTTACTTTGGTCAAGTTATCTATATAATATTTAATTGAGATTATTTTGATTTGTTTTTAGCATAAGTTTCTTCTAAATTTACTACTACAATACATAATGATTCCCATTTGACGCATTTTCTTTGTCACCAGTCACAAATGATGAATTTTATTTAACACATTTATCGCAATAATATTTTTTATTTAAAAAATTCTTTTTTGTCAATTAGTAGCTTTTATTATAATGATTTTTTAATAGAGATTTGCACATGTTATGATGAGAATTATTTTTATTTTTAACTGTTTCTTGGATCTAAATTGAACGTTTATCCATTTTACTTTTATAATTAATTTAATTCCATTTATTTTAATGAATGGTCCATTTTTTCATGGATAGAGAGATTATATTTTGTATAGTATTTTTTAATGTATAGTATTTTCTAATAAGTAAGTGATATTAGAATGAACTTATTTTTACTCGTATGTTCGAAGTAAACAAAAGATTGGCCGTGAATTTTGGTAAAAACCGTTTCAATTCCGTGGTCATGTTTTCTATAAAATATTGAATTGTGATTTTTTTTTTGTTTACAGCATAAATTTCTTCCAAATTTACTACTATAATACATAATCATTCTCAATTGAGGCACTCTTTCACAGATCCACAAATGAGGACTATTATTTAATGCATTTATGATCACGAAATTGACTATTTCAAAAGATTAATTACTATGTATTGTCATTATAAAATACATTACACAATCATTGCATCACAACCGTTCATAAATATTATTTTATAAATAATAAAAATAAAAATAAATTTCAATAAATATTTAAGACCGCGATTCACTGGAAGTGAAACACTGCTTTACACTTTTTGTGCATAATATTTTTTATTATAATGAATTTTTTTATAGAGATTTGCAAAAGTTCTAGTGAGATATATTTTTTTTAATAGTTTGTTGGATCTAAATTGAGTGTTTATCCATTTTATTTTTGTAATTAATGGTAATTTAGTTTAATTATATTGAGTAGAAAACCATCTCAAATAGTTTTGAAAAAAAACTCTGAAACTTGTTTGATTATGGATCATGAAAAATTTCATAGTGTTCAGCCAAAGATGATGTAATAGCTTTCAAAGATGTTGTCGAAAAAGAGGATTGTGATGTTGATGAAATAGATTTACGGTATGGAAGAAATATTGGTAACCGGCCTAGTGACTTGATTGCCTATTTTAATCCCAAGAATATGAAACTACAAGCATTACTGGATGATGGTGATGGAGATGTTAGTGACTGTTGCCTTAAGAAACCAGACTTTCAAATGGGGAAGCAATAAGGTGTTGATCCACACAAATCAATAAGAACCTACCAGACATAAGAATGAGATCTATAGTACAGATGAATTTAGAATGTTTAGTTTCGAAGTGATACCTTGTTTAAGGACTTATTCTCGTGAATGGACCGAGTGTCCCTTTGTTCATCTGGTGGAAGTGCAAGGCGCCGTGATCCGAAGAAAAATAACTACACCTGTTTCCCTTATCCCGAGTTTTAGAAATGAAGATCGTGCATCCTCTGAGAGAATTTTAGAGGCATTGAAAGATGGTTTGGTGCTTAAACCAACACATGTTATTTCCTGTTATCTCTACCGTTTCTGTGTCATGCTTATTTGAGTTTCATTCTTCCATTGCTGAGAGCCTTCCAAGGTTGGAACATCGTCTAAAACCACAACAAAAATATCTCAACTTTTTGGTCGTTGGAGATTGGGGAAGAAAAGGAAACTACAATCAATCTCTTGTCACTCATTAGGTAATTAATTAATTCCCTTTGTGTTTTTCATTAGAAAATTACGAAACTTAGTTGAATGCATACACATAAAGCATAATTGTATAGTTTTCGTGGAAAATTATGTGATTATAGTGCCGATGAAGATATTGCAGTTTGCCTGGATGGTTGGATCTTCATAGATTATGTGTGAAATCATCACAAATCCATTGACTTCCAAAATTATTCTTCCATATAAGTTATACAATTTTACAGTATAGGTTATTTTTAAGGTATTATATGATGATGGAGAAGTAGAAAAAGTTTTTATGGAAAAGGAATGTTGAGAGTTTATGATTTAAACCTTCATATTTGATTTGGTATTGCATTGAACTTTCCTTTTTTGGAAATTATATTTGATTTATTTCTTTATATGACTTAGTTTGTTTCATGGATAATGACAACATAAAAACTTAATCTATTTGAAGCAAGGAACCTGCATGCTGGCTCTTCATTTCACTAGATTCTGCAACATTTCTGTTGGTATGTGCTTCATGATGCTTTTTGAGACTGAAGAATCAAGTGTCTGCAGCTACATGTAGAAATTAAATTCTATTTTTTCTGAAGTTATTATTGAAGAATCAAGCATCAGCAATAAAATTACTTGTACTGCACCATACAATTTTGCATCATACTATTTTGCATTTGTTTATAGATTTCTCGTGTTAGTATAATTTAAAATATTTTTGTATTACATGTATTTATTGAAAAATATATAAATTATTATTTTAATATATAGATATTTAATTTATTGTATGTTAAATTTGTTGATATTCACAAATATTTCATCATATGAAAAAGAGACAATTAATCATATTCGGTAATTTTGAGTTCAAAGTTTTTTGCAAATATTATGAGTTGGTTGGATATTTTGTTGATAATATTATAACTTCTTAGTACAAAAAAATGTACAAAAATATGATTCTGTATACTTTTTGGTGAATATAAGAAATATTATGACTTAGTACATGAAATATTATGACTCGGTACATGAAATATGATTTTTATGTGTATGACTTTATAATATTTGAAATATTATAACTTCTTAGTACATGAAATATGAAGAAATGTTATAACTAAAATACCGTGTAATGTAGAATATGAAATAGGGAGTAAATATAATTAAATATAATATAATTTCATATAAAAATCAATTCAACAGTGAAATAATTAAATTGATCCACTTCCATAGCATTAAGGCCTCAACAACAACAAAACTCTAAAAAAATATGTGGTCCAACATAAGTATAAAGGTAAGATACTTAACAAATAAAACAATTTAAAAAACATAGGAAATTCTCAAATCCCGTGTTACGTTCTAAAATTTGATCAGGTAACAATCACTCCAAGCACTACTCAGATAACTAATTATCTATACTCCGGAGGAGCACAAACACAACCATAAAAAATGGATGAGAATTACATTCAATTATTTATTATCACGCTAACAGTTTTAGTACATATATTATTCATTTCATTATTTATTATCATTTATTTATTTTATCATACAATTAATTTAAATTAATCAAGATACAGATATATTTTTTATTTTCATGCACTTGCACATTAAAAATATAGTTTTTATTTTTACGTGTCTAGATGCTAGTTTTAAATTAAAAAGAAAAATTTTAAATTTTAAATTTAAATGAAGGTTTCACTTAAAATTTTGTATTATCAACTTGCATGTTTGTAGTCTATATTCGAGATGGTTTTACTAATTGGATTAAGTCGTTTAACCCGTTGAATTATTTTGTTTAACTTAATGTTTTTAATAGTGTGAGTTGATTTTTCAACTCGTAACTAGTAATTGGTCTATCTTGTCTAATCCGTTATTTTGTAATAACTATTAAAAATCATATATAGAATATGTTTGGTATATAATATTTTCTGTAAAAAAAATATTCATATCCCCTTAAGTCATTATTATAATTAAATGATTATTTATTATATTCAATTAATATATATAAAAATTTCTTATTCTTGAATAATAAGACAACTTGCTTTCAAAACAAATATATTTTTCAAATAAATTAGGTAATTTAATATATCGATCATATTTTTTCAATATTAATAAATAAAATAAATAAATTGATTGAATTTTTTTAAATACATGAAAATATTCGAGAGTTTATAATAAGAGCAGGTATATATTTTAAAATTTTTCTCTCTATTTTAAAATAATCATTAATTACCTACGTTTTTCATATCTTAATGATCATTTTAATTGAATACTTTTGATTTTTATTTATTATCCTTTTATTTTTAATAAGTATGGAAAACTAAAGTTTTGGTTAATTTGTATATATGGTTAGCAAATTATAATAAAGGTAATAGATATATAATTAATTGTAATTAAGAAAAGATTCACATTTTAATGACATTTATGTTATATTTATTATGAATAAAGAAAAATAATTGGTTAAAATGTATATAATAAAGTGTTCTTTATTATATTTTCATAAAATATATAGTATTGGTCATTCTTATATTTTTCTTTTCTCATTTGATTTTTTTTATATAAAAATGATTTTGCATGATTAATATACATTAATAATAATTAATGGTGTAATAAAAATGAAAATAACATATTATATTTGTTAAGGAAATGAAATTAAACATTACGAAGAAAAAGTTACAATAAAATTTATAATTCTAATTTAAATTATAATTGGAAATTTTATTAAATTTTAAAATTTAGTACGAATAAATGGTTGGTAAATAGAAATCTATCATAAAACACATCAAATATTTTTATAAATATTAATTAAAAATCAATGAGAAATAAATTTTTGAAAACGTGATTCTAGGTTAAATCTTTTTTTTTGTTGCAATTGAAATGAATTGAAAAATAAGTTAATTTTGAATACATTTAAACCATTAATTTTACGGGATACATTTAAAATAATAATGAATTAATTCAATTTTATTTTGATTTTTAAAATTTTTTTTGAATTAGAACATAATTTTTTTTTGCCACTTCTATAGTAATTAATCCAATATGTTAGGTATGATTTCTATTAGATAAACAAATATTATATACTTAATAAAATGATAGTTATTTTGGGATGGAGTAAATATATAATATTATGACATGATACAAGAAAAAATAAAATTGAATTGAAAAGATATTGTATATTTTTTTATGATAAAATGTTAACATTTATATTAAAAAATTGATACAAATATTTGTTTTTTATAAATCATGAGACAATTATGATTGGTGAATACAATTTTTTTTTATGAAAACATAAATTTGTTATTCTTTTTATATTTTATATACATTTTTAACCATCAATATATTATAAATTTTTTTATATATACTAACAAAGGCATTGTAAATTATAAGTAGTCCTAAAATATTATTTTTTTATTTAAAAAAGTTTTAACACGCTCGCACTGGTCTAAATACTAGTTAATTTTATTTAAAGACAAATCCTTTATAATAATTGATATTTGCACAAGAAAACCTCTTCAATATTCTATATATATGGAACACATAACACATAAACGGTAGCGATAACAGGAAATAACAAGCGTTGGTTTAAGCACCAAACCATCTTCTAATGCCTCAAAAAATCTCTTAGAGGATGCATCTCTTTGTTGCACGGTCCTCCTTTCTGAAACTCGGGAGAAGGGAAACAAGTGTAGTTATATTTCTCCAGATCACGGTGCCTTGCACTTCCCCTGGATGAACAAAGGGACACTCGGTCTATTCATGAGAATAAGTCTTTAAACAAGGTATCACTTTGAAACTAAACATTAAAAATTCATCTGTACTATAGATCTCATTCTTTATGTCTGGTAGGGTCTTCTTGATTTGCGGTGGATCAACACCTTGTTGCTTCCCCATTTGAAAGCCTGCTTTCTCAAGGCAACAATCACTAACATCTCCATCACCATCATCTAGTATGGCTTTTAGCGTCATATTCCTTGAAGTGAAATAGATTATATCATTATCCTTTTGGCTATGTGTTTCCTCATCCTTTCGACTTTGCATTTTCGACAGCATCTTTGAAATCACTTACATCTTTTTTGGCTGAAAACTCATGAAAATTTTCATGATCCATAATCAAACGAGTTTGAGAGTTTTTTTTTTCAAAACTATTTGAGAGGGTTTTCTACTCAATTTTATTTTTTTATCACAGTTAATTTTCCTGCTTTATATTACACAGAATTTGACCCGATTTGGATGAATATGATTTGGCAAGTAACTTCACTTATTCGTTGTCTAACTTTTATGCGTTATTTGGCTTATTTGGATGAATATGATCTTATAAACAAGATTAATTTTGTCATCAAAGTGAATACTAGCCATATCACTTGTTTCCCAAGTTAGAGGTGTTAGTGGTTTTCGGACAAAAAGTTACAGTGTGGTGCAATGAAATAATATGCATGGGCGGAATTCTCGTTAGGGTTTTCTTGTTAAATACTTTACTTTGGTCAAGTTATCTATATAATATTTAATTGAGATTATTTTGATTTTTTTTTAGCATAAGTTTCTTCTAAATTTACTACTACAATACATAATGATTCCCATTTGACGCATTTTCTTTGTCACCAGTCACAAATGATGAATTTTATTTAACACATTTATCGCAATAATATTTTTTATTTAAAAAATTCTTTTTTGTCAATTAGTAGCTTTTATTATAATGATTTTTTAATAGAGATTTGCACATGTTGTGATGAGAATTATTTTTAATTTTAACTGTTTCTTGATTCTAAATTGAACGTTTATCCATTTTACTTTTATAATTAATTTAATTCCATTTGTTTTAATGAATGATCCATTTTTTCATGGATAGAGAGATTATATTTTGTATAGTATTTTTTAATGTATAGTATTTTCTAATAAGTAAGTGATATTAGAATGAACTTATTTTTACTCGTATGTTCGAAGTAAACAAAAGATTGGCCGTGAATTTTGGTAAAAACCGTTTCAATTCCGTGGTCATGTTTTCTATAAAATATTGAATTGTGATCTTTTTTTTGTTTACAGCATAAATTTCTTCCAAATTTACTACTATAATACATAATCATTCTCAATTGAGGCACTCTTTCACAGATCCACAAATGAGGACTATTATTTAATGCATTTATGACCACGAAATTGACTATTTCAAAAGATTAATTACTATGTATTGTCATTATAAAATACATTACACAATCATTGCATCACAACCGTTCATAAATATTATTTTATAAATAATAAAAATAAAAATAAATTTCAATAAATATTTAAGACCGCGATTCACTGGAAGTGAAACACTGCTTTACACTTTTTGTGCATAATATTTTTTATTATAATGAATTTTTTTATAGAGATTTGCTAAAGTTCTAGTGAGATATATTTTTTTTAATAGTTTGTTGGATCTAAATTGAGTGTTTATCCATTTTATTTTTGTAATAAATGGTAATTTAGTTTAATTATATTGAGTAGAAAACCATCTCAAATAGTTTTGAAAAAAAACTCTGAAACTTGTTTGATTATGGATCATGAAAAATTTCATAGTGTTCAGCCAAAGATGATGTAATAGCTTTCAAAGATGTTGTCGAAAAAGAGGATTGTGATGTTGATGAAATAGATTTACGGTATGGAAGAAATATTGGTAACCGGCCTAGTGACTTGATTGCCTATTTTAATCCCAAGAATATGAAACTACAAGCATTACTGGATGATGGTGATGGAGATGTTAGTGATTGTTGCCTTAAGAAACCAGACTTTCAAATGGGGAAGCAATAAGGTGTTGATCCACACAAATCAATAAGAACCTACCAGACATAAGAATGAGATCTATAGTACAGATGAATTTAGAATGTTTAGTTTCGAAGTGATACCTTGTTTAAGGACTTATTCTCGTGAATGGACCGAGTGTCCCTTTGTTCATCTGGTGGAAGTGCAAGGCACCGTGATCCGAAGAAAAATAACTACACCTGTTTCCCTTATCCCGAGTTTTAGAAATGAAGATCGTGCATCCTCTGAGAGAATTTTAGAGGCATTGAAAGATGGTTTGGTGCTTAAACCAACACATGTTATTTCCTGTTATCTCTACCGTTTCTGTGTCATGCTTATTGGAGTTTCATTCTTCCATTGCTGAGAGCCTTCCAAGGTTGGAACATCGTCTAAAACCACAACAAAAATATCTCAACTTTTTGGTCGTTGGAGATTGGGGAAGAAAAGGAAACTACAATCAATCTCTTGTCACTCATTAGGTAATTAATTAATTCCCTTTGTGTTTTTCATTAGAAAATTACGAAACTTAGTTGAATGCATACACATAAAGCATAATTGTATAGTTTTTGTGTAAAATTATGTGATTATAGTGCCGATGAAGATATTGCAGTTTGCCTGGATGGTTGGATCTTCATAGATTATGTGTGAAATCATCACAAATCCATTGACTTCCAAAATTATTCTTCCATATAAGTTATACAATTTTATAGTATAGGTTATGTTTAAGGTATTATATGATGATGGAGAAGTAGAAAAAGTTTTTATGGAAAAGGAATGTTGAGAGTTTATGATTTAAACCTTCATATTTGATTTGGTATTGCATTGAACTTTCCTTTTTTGGAAATTATATTTGATTTATTTCTTTATATGACTTAGTTTGTTTCATGGATAATGACAACATAAAAACTTAATCTATTTGAAGCAAGGAACCTGCATGCTGGCTCTTCATTTCACTAGATTCTGTAACATTTCTGTTGGTATGTGCTTCATGATGCTTTTTGAGACTGAAGAATCAAGTGTCTGCAGCTACATGTAGAAATTAAATTCTATTTTTTCTGAAGTTATTATTGAAGAATCAAGCATCAGCAATAAAATTACTTGTACTGCACCATACAATTTTGCATCATACTATTTTGCATTTGTTTATAGATTTCTCGTCTTAGTATAATTTAAAATATTTTTGTATTACATGTATTTATTGAAAAATATATAAATTATTATTTTAATATATAGATATTTAATTTATTGTATGTTAAATTTGTTGATATTCACAAATATTTCATCATATGAAAAAGAGACAATTAATCATATTCGGTAATTTTTAGTTCAAAGTTTTTTGCAAATATTATGAGTTGGTTGGATATTTTGTTGATAATATTATGACTTCTTAGTACAAAAAAATGTACAAAAATATGATTCTGTATACTTTTTGGTGAATATAAGAAATATTATGACTTAGTACATGAAATATTATGACTCGGTACATGAAATATGATTTTTATGTGTATGACTTTATAATATTTGAAATATTATAACTTCTTAGTACATGAAATATGAAGAAATGTTATAACTAAAATGCCGTGTAATGTAGAATATGAAATAGGGAGTAAATATAATTAAATATAATATAATTTCATATAAAAATCAATTCAACAGTGAAATAATTAAATTGATCCACTTCCATAGCATTAAGGCCTCAACAACAACAAAACTCTAAAAAAATATGTGGTCCAACATAAGTATAAAGGTAAGATACTTAACAAATAAAACAATTTAAAAAACATAGGAAATTCTCAAATCCCGTGTTACGTTCTAAAATTTGATCAGGTAACAATCACTCCAAGCACTACTCAGATAACTAATTATCTATACTCCGGAGGAGCACAAACACAACCATAAAAAATGGATGAGAATTACATTCAATTATTTATTATCACGCTAACAGTTTTAGTACATATATTATTCATTTCATTATTTATTATCATTTATTTATTTTATCATACAATTAATTTAAATTAATCAAGATACAGATATATTTTTTATTTTCATGCACTTGCACATTAAAAATATAGTTTTTATTTTTACGTGTCTAGATGCTAGTTTTAAATTAAAAAGAAAAATTTTAAATTTTAAATTTAAATGAAGGTTTCACTTAAAATTTTGTATTATCAACTTGCATGTTTGTAGTCTATATTCGAGATGGTTTTACTAATTGGATTAAGTCGTTTAACCCGTTGAATTATTTTGTTTAACTTAATGTTTTTAATAGTGTGAGTTGATTTTTCAACTCGTAACTAGTAATTGGTCTATCTTGTCTAATCCGTTATTTTGTAATAACTATTAAAAATCATATATAGAATATGTTTGGTATATAATATTTTCTGTAAAAAAAATATTCATATCCCCTTAAGTCATTATTATAATTAAATGATTATTTATTATATTCAATTAATATATATAAAAATTTCTTATTCTTGAATAATAAGACAACTTGCTTTCAAAACAAATATATTTTTCAAATAAATTAGGTAATTTAATATATCGATCATATTTTTTCAATATTAATAAATAAAATAAATAAATTGATTGAATTTTTTTAAATACATGAAAATATTCGAGAGTTTATAATAAGAGCAGGTATATATTTTAAAATTTTTCTCTCTATTTTAAAATAATCATTAATTACCTACGTTTTTCATATCTTAATGATCATTTTAATTGAATACTTTTGATTTTTATTTATTATCCTTTTATTTTTAATAAGTATGGAAAACTAAAGTTTTGGTTAATTTGTATATATGGTTAGCAAATTATAATAAAGGTAATAGATATATAATTAATTGTAATTAAGAAAAGATTCACATTTTAATGACATTTATGTTATATTTATTATGAATAAAGAAAAATAATTGGTTAAAATGTATATAATAAAGTGTTCTTTATTATATTTTCATAAAATATATAGTATTGGTCATTCTTATATTTTTCTTTTCTCATTTGATTTTTTTTATATAAAAATGATTTTGCATGATTAATATACATTAATAATAATTAATGGTGTAATAAAAATGAAAATAACATATTATATTTGTTAAGGAAATGAAATTAAACATTACGAAGAAAAAGTTACAATAAAATTTATAATTCTAATTTAAATTATAATTGGAAATTTTATTAAATTTTAAAATTTAGTACGAATAAATGGTTGGTAAATAGAAATCTATCATAAAACACATCAAATATTTTTATAAATATTAATTAAAAATCAATGAGAAATAAATTTTTGAAAACGTGATTCTAGGTTAAATCTTTTTTTTTTGTTGCAATTGAAATGAATTGAAAAATAAGTTAATTTTGAATACATTTAAACCATTAATTTTACGGGATACATTTAAAATAATAATGAATTAATTCAATTTTATTTTGATTTTTAAAATTTTTTTTGAATTAGAACATAATTTTTTTTTGCCACTTCTATAGTAATTAATCCAATATGTTAGGTATGATTTCTATTAGATAAACAAATATTATATACTTAATAAAATGATAGTTATTTTGGGATGGAGTAAATATATAATATTATGACATGATACAAGAAAAAATAAAATTGAATTGAAAAGATATTGTATATTTTTTTATGATAAAATGTTAACATTTATATTAAAAAATTGATACAAATATTTGTTTTTTATAAATCATGAGACAATTATGATTGGTGAATACAATTTTTTTTTATGAAAACATAAATTTGTTATTCTTTTTATATTTTATATACATTTTTAACCATCAATATATTATAAATTTTTTTATATATACTAACAAAGGCATTGTAAATTATAAGTAGTCCTAAAATATTATTTTTTTATTTAAAAAAGTTTTAACACGCTCGCACTGGTCTAAATACTAGTTAATTTTATTTAAAGACAAATCCTTTATAATAATTGATATTTGCACAAGAAAACCTCTTCAATATTCTATATATATGGAACACATAACACATAAACGGTAGCGATAACAGGAAATAACAAGCGTTGGTTTAAGCACCAAACCATCTTCTAATGCCTCAAAAAATCTCTTAGAGGATGCATCTCTTTGTTGCACGGTCCTCCTTTCTGAAACTCGGGAGAAGGGAAACAAGTGTAGTTATATTTCTCCAGATCACGGTGCCTTGCACTTCCCCTGGATGAACAAAGGGACACTCGGTCTATTCATGAGAATAAGTCTTTAAACAAGGTATCACTTTGAAACTAAACATTAAAAATTCATCTGTACTATAGATCTCATTCTTTATGTCTGGTAGGGTCTTCTTGATTTGCGGTGGATCAACACCTTGTTGCTTCCCCATTTGAAAGCCTGCTTTCTCAAGGCAACAATCACTAACATCTCCATCACCATCATCTAGTATGGCTTTTAGCGTCATATTCCTTGAAGTGAAATAGATTATATCATTATCCTTTTGGCTATGTGTTTCCTCATCCTTTCGACTTTGCATTTTCGACAGCATCTTTGAAATCACTTACATCTTTTTTGGCTGAAAACTCATGAAAATTTTCATGATCCATAATCAAACGAGTTTGAGAGTTTTTTTTTTCAAAACTATTTGAGAGGGTTTTCTACTCAATTTTATTTTTTTATCACAGTTAATTTTCCTGCTTTATATTACACAGAATTTGACCCGATTTGGATGAATATGATTTGGCAAGTAACTTCACTTATTCGTTGTCTAACTTTTATGCGTTATTTGGCTTATTTGGATGAATATGATCTTATAAACAAGATTAATTTTGTCATCAAAGTGAATACTAGCCATATCACTTGTTTCCCAAGTTAGAGGTGTTAGTGGTTTTCGGACAAAAAGTTACAGTGTGGTGCAATGAAATAATATGCATGGGCGGAATTCTCGTTAGGGTTTTCTTGTTAAATACTTTACTTTGGTCAAGTTATCTATATAATATTTAATTGAGATTATTTTGATTTTTTTTTAGCATAAGTTTCTTCTAAATTTACTACTACAATACATAATGATTCCCATTTGACGCATTTTCTTTGTCACCAGTCACAAATGATGAATTTTATTTAACACATTTATCGCAATAATATTTTTTATTTAAAAAATTCTTTTTTGTCAATTAGTAGCTTTTATTATAATGATTTTTTAATAGAGATTTGCACATGTTGTGATGAGAATTATTTTTAATTTTAACTGTTTCTTGATTCTAAATTGAACGTTTATCCATTTTACTTTTATAATTAATTTAATTCCATTTGTTTTAATGAATGATCCATTTTTTCATGGATAGAGAGATTATATTTTGTATAGTATTTTTTAATGTATAGTATTTTCTAATAAGTAAGTGATATTAGAATGAACTTATTTTTACTCGTATGTTCGAAGTAAACAAAAGATTGGCCGTGAATTTTGGTAAAAACCGTTTCAATTCCGTGGTCATGTTTTCTATAAAATATTGAATTGTGATTTTTTTTTTGTTTACAGCATAAATTTCTTCCAAATTTACTACTATAATACATAATCATTCTCAATTGAGGCACTCTTTCACAGATCCACAAATGAGGACTATTATTTAATGCATTTATGACCACGAAATTGACTATTTCAAAAGATTAATTACTATGTATTGTCATTATAAAATACATTACACAATCATTGCATCACAACCGTTCATAAATATTATTTTATAAATAATAAAAATAAAAATAAATTTCAATAAATATTTAAGACCGCGATTCACTGGAAGTGAAACACTGCTTTACACTTTTTGTGCATAATATTTTTTATTATAATGAATTTTTTTATAGAGATTTGCTAAAGTTCTAGTGAGATATATTTTTTTTAATAGTTTGTTGGATCTAAATTGAGTGTTTATCCATTTTATTTTTGTAATAAATGGTAATTTAGTTTAATTATATTGAGTAGAAAACCATCTCAAATAGTTTTGAAAAAAAACTCTGAAACTTGTTTGATTATGGATCATGAAAAATTTCATAGTGTTCAGCCAAAGATGATGTAATAGCTTTCAAAGATGTTGTCGAAAAAGAGGATTGTGATGTTGATGAAATAGATTTACGGTATGGAAGAAATATTGGTAACCGGCCTAGTGACTTGATTGCCTATTTTAATCCCAAGAATATGAAACTACAAGCATTACTGGATGATGGTGATGGAGATGTTAGTGATTGTTGCCTTAAGTAACCAGACTTTCAAATGGGGAAGCAATAAGGTGTTGATCCACACAAATCAATAAGAACCTACCAGACATAAGAATGAGATCTATAGTATAGATGAATTTAGAATGTTTAGTTTCGAAGTGATACCTTGTTTAAGGACTTATTCTCGTGAATGGACCGAGTGTCCCTTTGTTCATCTGGTGGAAGTGCAAGGCACCGTGATCCGAAGAAAAATAACTACACCTGTTTCCCTTATCCCGAGTTTTAGAAATGAAGATCGTGCATCCTCTGAGAGAATTTTAGAGGCATTGAAAGATGGTTTGGTGCTTAAACCAACACATGTTATTTCCTGTTATCTCTACCGTTTCTGTGTCATGCTTATTGGAGTTTCATTCTTCCATTGCTGAGAGCCTTCCAAGGTTGGAACATCGTCTAAAACCACAACAAAAATATCTCAACTTTTTGGTCGTTGGAGATTGGGGAAGAAAAGGAAACTACAATCAATCTCTTGTCACTCATTAGGTAATTAATTAATTCCCTTTGTGTTTTTCATTAGAAAATTACGAAACTTAGTTGAATGCATACACATAAAGCATAATTGTATAGTTTTTGTGTAAAATTATGTGATTATAGTGCCGATGAAGATATTGCAGTTTGCCTGGATGGTTGGATCTTCATAGATTATGTGTGAAATCATCACAAATCCATTGACTTCCAAAATTATTCTTCCATATAAGTTATACAATTTTATAGTATAGGTTATGTTTAAGGTATTATATGATGATGGAGAAGTAGAAAAAGTTTTTATGGAAAAGGAATGTTGAGAGTTTATGATTTAAACCTTCATATTTGATTTGGTATTGCATTGAACTTTCCTTTTTTGGAAATTATATTTGATTTATTTCTTTATATGACTTAGTTTGTTTCATGGATAATGACAACATAAAAACTTAATCTATTTGAAGCAAGGAACCTGCATGCTGGCTCTTCATTTCACTAGATTCTGTAACATTTCTGTTGGTATGTGCTTCATGATGCTTTTTGAGACTGAAGAATCAAGTGTCTGCAGCTACATGTAGAAATTAAATTCTATTTTTTCTGAAGTTATTATTGAAGAATCAAGCATCAGCAATAAAATTACTTGTACTGCACCATACAATTTTGCATCATACTATTTTGCATTTGTTTATAGATTTCTCGTCTTAGTATAATTTAAAATATTTTTGTATTACATGTATTTATTGAAAAATATATAAATTATTATTTTAATATATAGATATTTAATTTATTGTATGTTAAATTTGTTGATATTCACAAATATTTCATCATATGAAAAAGAGACAATTAATCATATTCGGTAATTTTTAGTTCAAAGTTTTTTGCAAATATTATGAGTTGGTTGGATATTTTGTTGATAATATTATGACTTCTTAGTACAAAAAAATGTACAAAAATATGATTCTGTATACTTTTTGGTGAATATAAGAAATATTATGACTTAGTACATGAAATATTATGACTCGGTACATGAAATATGATTTTTATGTGTATGACTTTATAATATTTGAAATATTATAACTTCTTAGTACATGAAATATGAAGAAATGTTATAACTAAAATGCCGTGTAATGTAGAATATGAAATAGGGAGTAAATATAATTAAATATAATATAATTTCATATAAAAATCAATTCAACAGTGAAATAATTAAATTGATCCACTTCCATAGCATTAAGGCCTCAACAACAACAAAACTCTAAAAAAATATGTGGTCCAACATAAGTATAAAGGTAAGATACTTAACAAATAAAACAATTTAAAAAACATAGAAAATTCTCAAATCCCGTGTTACGTTCTAAAATTCGATCAGGTAACAATCACTCCAAGCACTACTCAGATAACTAATTATCTATACTCCGGAGGAGCACAAACACAACCATAAAAAATGGATGAGAATTACATTCAATTATTTATTATCACGCTAACAGTTTTAGTACATATATTATTCATTTCATTATTTATTATCATTTATTTATTTTATCATACAATTAATTTAAATTAATCAAGATACAGATATATTTTTTATTTTCATGCACTTGCACATTAAAAATATAGTTTTTATTTTTACATGTCTAGATGCTAGTTTTAAATTAAAAAGAAAAATTTTAAATTTTAAATTTAAATGAAGGTTTCACTTAAAATTTTGTATTATCAACTTGCATGTTTGTAGTCTATATTCGAGATGGTTTTACTAATTGGATTAAGTCGTTTAACCCGTTGAATTATTTTGTTTAACTTATTGTTTTTAATAGTGTGAGTTGATTTTTCAACTCGTAACTAGTAATTGGTCTATCTTGTCTAATCCGTTATTTTGTAATAACTATTAAAAAATCATATATAGAATATGTTTGGTATATAATATTTTCTGTAAAAAAAATATTCATATCCCCTTAAGTCATTATTATAATTAAATGATTATTTATTATATTCAATTAATATATATAAAAATTTCTTATTCTTGAATAATAAGACAACTTGCTTTCAAAACAAATATATTTTTCAAATAAATTAGGTAATTTAATATATCGATCATATTTTTTCAATATTAATAAATAAAATAAATAAATTGATTGAATTTTTTTAAATACATGAAAATATTCGAGAGTTTATAATAAGAGCAGGTATATATTTTAAAATTTTTCTCTCTATTTTAAAATAATCATTAATTACCTACGTTTTTCATATCTTAATGATCATTTTAATTGAATACTTTTGATTTTTATTTATTATCCTTTTATTTTTAATAAGTATGGAAAACTAAAGTTTTGGTTAATTTGTATATATGGTTAGCAAATTATAATAAAGGTAATAGATATATAATTAATTGTAATTAAGAAAAGATTCACATTTTAATGACATTTATGTTATATTTATTATGAATAAAGAAAAATAATTGGTTAAAATGTATATAATAAAGTGTTCTTTATTATATTTTCATAAAATATATAGTATTGGTCATTCTTATATTTTTCTTTTCTCATTTGATTTTTTTTATATAAAAATGATTTTGCATGATTAATATACATTAATAATAATTAATGGTGTAATAAAAATGAAAATAACATATTATATTTGTGAAGGAAATGAAATTAAACATTACGATGAAAAAGTTACAATAAAATTTATAATTCTAATTTAAATTATAATTGGAAATTTTATTAAATTTTAAAATTTAGTACGAATAAATGGTTGGTAAATAGAAATCTATCATAAAACACATCAAATATTTTTATAAATATTAATTAAAAATCAATGAGAAATAAATTTTTGAAAACGTGATTCTAGGTTAAATCTTTTTTTTTTGTTGCAATTGAAATGAATTGAAAAATAAGTTAATTTTGAATACATTTAAACCATTAATTTTACGGGATACATTTAAAATAATAATGAATTAATTCAATTTTATTTTGATTTTTAAAATTTTTTTTGAATTAGAACATAATTTTTTTTTGCCACTTCTATAGTAATTAATCCAATATTATAGGTATGATTTCTATTAGATAAACAAATATTATATACTTAATAAAATGATAGTTATTTTGGGATGGAGTAAATATATAATATTATGACATGATACAAGAAAAAATAAAATTGAATTGAAAAGATATTGTATATTTTTTTATGATAAAATGTTAACATTTATATTAAAAAACTTGATACAAATATTTGTTTTTTATAAATCATGAGACAATTATGATTGGTGAATACAATTTTTTTTTATGAAAACATAAATTTGTTATTCTTTTTATATTTTATATACATTTTTAACCATCAATATATTATAAATTTTTTTATATATACTAACAAAGGCATTGTAAATTATAAGTAGTGCTAAAATATTATTTTTTTATTTAAAAAAGTTTTAACACGCTCGCACTGGTCTAAATACTAGTTAATTTTATTTAAAGACAAATCCTTTATAATAATTGATATTTGCACAAGAAAACCTCTTCAATATTCTATATATATGGAACACATAACACATAAACGGTAGCGATAACAGGAAATAACAAGCGTTGGTTTAAGCACCAAACCATCTTCTAATGCCTCAAAAAATCTCTTAGAGGATGCATCTCTTTGTTGCACGGTCCTCCTTTCTGAAACTCGGGAGAAGGGAAACAAGTGTAGTTATATTTCTCCAGATCACGGTGCCTTGCACTTCCCCTGGATGAACAAAGGGACACTCGGTCTATTCATGAGAATAAGTCTTTAAACAAGGTATCACTTTGAAACTAAACATTAAAAATTCATCTGTACTATAGATCTCATTCTTTATGTCTGGTAGGGTCTTCTTGATTTGCGGTGGATCAACACCTTGTTGCTTCCCCATTTGAAAGCCTGCTTTCTCAAGGCAACAATCACTAACATCTCCATCACCATCATCTAGTATGGCTTTTAGCGTCATATTCCTTGAAGTGAAATAGATTATATCATTATCCTTTTGGCTATGTGTTTCCTCATCCTTTCGACTTTGCATTTTCGACAGCATCTTTGAAATCACTTACATCTTTTTTGGCTGAAAACTCATGAAAATTTTCATGATCCATAATCAAACGAGTTTGAGAGTTTTTTTTTCAAAACTATTTGAGAGGGTTTTCTACTCAATTTTATTTTTTTATCACAGTTAATTTTCCTGCTTTATATTACACAGAATTTGACCCGATTTGGATGAATATGATTTGGCAAGTAACTTCACTTATTCGTTGTCTAACTTTTATGCGTTATTTGGCTTATTTGGATGAATATGATCTTATAAACAAGATTAATTTTGTCATCAAAGTGAATACTAGCCATATCACTTGTTTCCCAAGTTAGAGGTGTTAGTGGTTTTCGGACAAAAAGTTACAGTGTGGTGCAATGAAATAATATGCATGGGCGGAATTCTCGTTAGGGTTTTCTTGTTAAATACTTTACTTTGGTCAAGTTATCTATATAATATTTAATTGAGATTATTTTGATTTGTTTTTAGCATAAGTTTCTTCTAAATTTACTACTACAATACATAATGATTCCCATTTGACGCATTTTCTTTGTCACCAGTCACAAATGATGAATTTTATTTAACACATTTATCGCAATAATATTTTTTATTTAAAAAATTCTTTTTTGTCAATTAGTAGCTTTTATTATAATGATTTTTTAATAGAGATTTGCACATGTTGTGATGAGAATTATTTTTAATTTTAAATGTTTCTTGGATCTAAATTGAACGTTTATCCATTTTACTTTTATAATTAATTTAATTCCATTTGTTTTAATGAATGATCCATTTTTTCATGGATAGAGAGATTATATTTTGTATAGTATTTTTTAATGTATAGTATTTTCTAATAAGTAAGTGATATTAGAATGAACTTATTTTTACTCGTATGTTCGAAGTAAACAAAAGATTGGCCGTGAATTTTGGTAAAAACCGTTTCAATTCCGTGGTCATGTTTTCTATAAAATATTGAATTGTGATTTTTTTTTACAGCATAAATTTCTTCCAAATTTACTACTATAATACATAATCATTCTCAATTGAGGCACTCTTTCACAGATTCACAAATGAGGACTATTATTTAATGCATTTATGACCACGAAATTGACTATTTCAAAAGATTAATTACTATGTATTGTCATTATAAAATACATTACACAATCATTGCATCACAACCGTTCATAAATATTATTTTATAAATAATAAAAATAAAAATAAATTTCAATAAATATTTAAGACCGTGATTCACTGGAAGTGAAACACTGCTTTACACTTTTTGTGCATAATATTTTTTATTATAATGAATTTTTTTATAGAGATTTGCAAAAGTTTTAGTGAGATATATTTTTTTTAATAGTTTGTTGGATCTAAATTGAGTGTTTATCCATTTTATTTTTGTAATAAATGGTAATTTAGTTTAATTATATTGAGTAGAAAACCATCTCAAATAGTTTTGAACAAAAACTCTGAAACTTGTTTGATTATGGATCATGAAAAATTTCATAGTGTTCAGCCAAAGATGATGTAATAGCTTTCAAAGATGTTGTCGAAAAAGAGGATTGTGATGTTGATGAAATAGATTTACGGTATGGAAGAAATATTGGTAACCGGCCTAGTGACTTGATTGCCTATTTTAATCCCAAGAATATGAAACTACAAGCATTACTAGATGATGGTGATGGAGATGTTAGTGACTGTTGCCTTAAGAAACCAGACTTTCAAATGGGGAAGCAATAAGGTGTTGATCCACACAAATCAATAAGAACCTACCAGACATAAGAATGAGATCTATAGTACAGATGAATTTAGAATGTTTAGTTTCGAAGTGATACCTTATTTAAGGACTTATTCTCGTGAATGGACCGAGTGTCCCTTTGTTCATCTGGTGGAAGTGCAAGGCGCCGTGATCCGAAGAAAAATAACTACACCTGTTTCCCTTATCCCGAGTTTTAGAAATGAAGATCGTGCATCCTCTGAGAGAATTTTAGAGGCATTGAAAGATGGTTTGGTGCTTAAACCAACACATGTTATTTCCTGTTATCTCTACCGTTTCTGTGTCATGCTTATTGGAGTTTCATTCTTCCATTGCTGAGAGCCTTCCAAGGTTGGAACATCGTCTAAAACCACAACAAAAATATCTCAACTTTTTGGTCGTTGGAGATTGGGGAAGAAAAGGAAACTACAATCAATCTCTTGTCACTCATTAGGTAATTAATTAATTCCCTTTGTGTTTTTCATTAGAAAATTACGAAACTTAGTTGAATGCATACACATAAAGCATAATTGTATAGTTTTCGTGTAAAATTATGTGATTATAGTGCCGATGAAGATATTGCAGTTTGCCTGGATGGTTGGATCTTCATAGATTATGTGTGAAATCATCACAAATCCATTGACTTCCAAAATTATTCTTCCATATAAGTTATACAATTTTACAGTATAGGTTATGTTTAAGGTATTATATGATGATGGAGAAGTAGAAAAAGTTTTTATGGAAAAGGAATGTTGAGAGTTTATGATTTAAACCTTCATATTTGATTTGGTATTGCATTGAACTTTCCTTTTTTGGAAATTATATTTGATTTATTTCTTTATATGACTTAGTTTGTTTCATGGATAATGACAACATAAAAACTTAATCTATTTGAAGCAAGGAACCTGCATGTTGTCTCTTCATTTCACTAGATTCTGCAACATTTCTGTTGGTATGTGCTTCATGATGCTTTTTGAGACTGAAGAATCAAGTGTCTGCAGCTACATGTAGAAATTAAATTCTATTTTTTCTGAAGTTATTATTGAAGAATCAAGCATCAGCAATAAAATTACTTGTACTGCACCATACAATTTTGCATCATACTATTTTGCATTTGTTTATAGATTTCTCGTGTTAGTATAATTTAAAATATTTTTGTATTACATGTATTTATTGAAAAATATATAAATTATTATTTTAATATATAGATATTTAATTTATTGTATGTTAAATTTGTTGATATTCACAAATATTTCATCATATGAAAAAGAGACAATTAATCATATTCGGTAATTTTTAGTTCAAAGTTTTTTGCAAATATTATGAGTTGGTTGGATATTTTGTTGATAATATTATGACTTCTTAGTACAAAAAAATGTACAAAAATATGATTCTGTATACTTTTTGGTGAATATAAGAAATATTATGACTTAGTACATGAAATATTATGACTCGGTACATGAAATATGATTTTTATGTGTATGACTTTATAATATTTGAAATATTATAACTTCTTAGTACATGAAATATGAAGAAATGTTATAACTAAAATACCGTGTAATGTAGAATATGAAATAGGGAGTAAATATAATTAAATATAATATAATTTCATATAAAAATCAATTCAACAGTGAAATAATTAAATTGATCCACTTCCATATCATTAAGGCCTCAACAACAACAAAACTCTAAAAAAATATGTGGTCCAACATAAGTATAAAGGTAAGATACTTAACAAATAAAACAATTTAAAAAACATAGAAAATTCTCAAATCCCGTGTTACGTTCTAAAATTCGATCAGGTAACAATCACTCCAAGCACTACTCAGATAACTAATTATCTATACTCCCGAGGAGCACAAACACAACCATAAAAAATGGATGAGAATTACATTCAATTATTTATTATCACGCTAACAGTTTTAGTACATATATTATTCATTTCATTATTTATTATCATTTATTTATTTTATCATACAATTAATTTAAATTAATCAAGATACAGATATATTTTTTATTTTCATGCACTTGCACATTAAAAATATAGTTTTTATTTTTACGTGTCTAGATGCTAGTTTTAAATTAAAATGAAAAATTTTAAATTTTAAATTTAAATGAAGGTTTCACTTAAAATTTTGTATTATCAACTTGCATGTTTGTAGTCTATATTCGAGATGGTTTTACTAATTGGATTAAGTCGTTTAACCCGTTGAATTATTTTGTTTAACTTATTGTTTTTAATAGTGTGAGTTGATTTTTCAACTCGTAACTAGTAATTGGTCTATCTTGTCTAATCCGTTATTTTGTAATAACTATTAAAAATCATATATAGAATATGTTTGGTATATAATATTTTCTGTAAAAAAAATATTCATATCCCCTTAAGTCATTATTATAATTAAATGATTATTTATTATATTCAATTAATATATATAAAAATTTCTTATTCTTGAATAATAAGACAACTTGCTTTCAAAACAAATATATTTTTCAAATAAATTAGGTAATTTAATATATCGATCATATTTTTTCAATATTAATAAATAAAATAAATAAATTGATTGAATTTTTTTAAATACATGAAAATATTCGAGAGTTTATAATAAGAGCAGGTATATATTTTAAAATTTTTCTCTCTATTTTAAAATAATCATTAATTACCTACGTTTTTCATATCTTAATGATCATTTTAATTGAATACTTTTGATTTTTATTTATTATCCTTTTATTTTTAATAAGTATGGAAAACTAAAGTTTTGGTTAATTTGTATATATGGTTAGCAAATTATAATAAAGGTAATAGATATATAATTAATTGTAATTAAGAAAAGATTCACATTTTAATGACATTTATGTTATATTTATTATGAATAAAGAAAAATAATTGGTTAAAATGTATATAATAAAGTGTTCTTTATTATATTTTCATAAAATATATAGTATTGGTCATTCTTATATTTTTCTTTTCTCATTTGATTTTTTTTATATAAAAATGATTTTGCATGATTAATATACATTAATAATAATTAATGGTGTAATAAAAATGAAAATAACATATTATATTTGTTAAGGAAATGAAATTAAACATTAGGAAGAAAAAGTTACAATAAAATTTATAATTCTAATTTAAATTATAATTGGAAATTTTATTAAATTTTAAAATTTAGTACGAATAAATGGTTGGTAAATAGAAATCTATCATAAAACACATCAAATATTTTTATAAATATTAATTAAAAATCAATGAGAAATAAATTTTTGAAAACGTGATTCTAGGTTAAATCTTTTTTTTTGTTGCAATTGAAATGAATTGAAAAATAAGTTAATTTTGAATACATTTAAACCATTAATTTTACGGGATACATTTAAAATAATAATGAATTAATTCAATTTTATTTTGATTTTTAAATTTTTTTTTGAATTAGAACATAATTTTTTTTTGCCACTTCTATAGTAATTAATCCAATATGTTAGGTATGATTTCTATTAGATAAACAAATATTATATACTTAATAAAATGATAGTTATTTTGGGATGGAGTAAATATATAATATTATGACATGATACAAGAAAAAATAAAATTGAATTGAAAAGATATTGTATATTTTTTTATGATAAAATGTTAACATTTATATTAAAAAATTGATACAAATATTTGTTTTTTATAAATCATGAGACAATTATGATTGGTGAATACAATTTTTTTTTATGAAAACATAAATTTGTTATTCTTTTTATATTTTATATACATTTTTAACCATCAATATATTATAAATTATTTTATATATACTAACAAAGGCATTGTAAATTATAAGTAGTCCTAAAATATTATTTTTTTATTTAAAAAAGTTTTAACACGCTCGCACTGGTCTAAATACTAGTTAATTTTATTTAAAGACAAATCCTTTATAATAATTGATATTTGCACAAGAAAACCTCTTCAATATTCTATATATATGGAACACATAACACATAAACGGTAGCGATAACAGAAAATAACAAGCGTTGGTTTAAGCACCAAACCATCTTCTAATGCCTCAAAAAATCTCTTAGAGGATGCATCTCTTTGTTGCACGGTCCTCCTTTCTGAAACTCGGGAGAAGGGAAACAAGTGTAGTTATATTTCTCCAGATCACGGTGCCTTGCACTTCCCCTGGATGAACAAAGGGACACTCGGTCTATTCATGAGAATAAGTCTTTAAACAAGGTATCACTTTGAAACTAAACATTAAAAATTCATCTGTACTATAGATCTCATTCTTTATGTCTGGTAGGGTCTTCTTGATTTGCGGTGGATCAACACCTTGTTGCTTCCCCATTTGAAAGCCTGCTTTCTCAAGGCAACAATCACTAACATCTCCATCACCATCATCTAGTATGGCTTTTAGCGTCATATTCCTTGAAGTGAAATAGATTATATCATTATCCTTTTGGCTATGTGTTTCCTCATCCTTTCGACTTTGCATTTTCGACAGCATCTTTGAAATCACTTACATCTTTTTTGGCTGAAAACTCATGAAAATTTTCATGATCCATAATCAAACGAGTTTGAGAGGTTTTTTTTTCAAAACTATTTGAGAGGGTTTTCTACTCAATTTTATTTTTTTATCACAGTTAATTTTCCTGCTTTATATTACACAGAATTTGACCCGATTTGGATGAATATGATTTGGCAAGTAACTTCACTTATTCGTTGTCTAACTTTTATGCGTTATTTGGCTTATTTGGATGAATATGATCTTATAAACAAGATTAATTTTGTCATCAAAGTGAATACTAGCCATATCACTTGTTTCCCAAGTTAGAGGTGTTAGTGGTTTTCGGACAAAAAGTTACAGTGTGGTGCAATGAAATAATATGCATGGGCGGAATTCTCGTTAGGGTTTTCTTGTTAAATACTTTACTTTGGTCAAGTTATCTATATAATATTTAATTGAGATTATTTTGATTTGTTTTTAGCATAAGTTTCTTCTAAATTTACTACTACAATACATAATGATTCCCATTTGACGCATTTTCTTTGTCACCAGTCACAAATGATGAATTTTATTTAACACATTTATCGCAATAATATTTTTTATTTAAAAAATTCTTTTTTGTCAATTAGTAGCATTTATTATAATGATTTTTTAATAGAGATTTGCACATGTTGTGATGAGAATTATTTTTATTTTTAACTGTTTCTTGGATCTAAATTGAATGTTTATCCATTTTACTTTTATAATTAATTTAATTCCATTTGTTTTAATGAATGATCCATTTTTTCATGGATAGAGAGATTATATTTTGTATAGTATTTTTTAATGTATAGTATTTTCTAATAAGTAAGTGATATTAGAATGAACTTTTTTTTACTCGTATGTTCGAAGTAAACAAAAGATTGGCCGTGAATTTTGGTAAAAATCGTTTCAATTCCGTGGTCATGTTTTCTATCAAATATTGAATTGTGATTTTTTTTTGTTTACAGCATAAATTTCTTCCAAATTTACTACTATAATACATAATCATTCTCAATTGTGGCACTCTTTCACAGATCCACAAATGAGGACTATTATTTAATGCATTTATGACCACGAAATTGACTATTTCAAAAGATTAATTACTATGTATTGTCATTATAAAATACATTACACAATCATTGCATCACAACCGTTCAAAAATATTATTTTATAAATAATAAAAATAAAAATAAATTTCAATAAATATTTAAGACCGCGATTCACTGGAAGTGAAACACTGCTTTACACTTTTTGTGCATAATATTTTTTATTATAATGAATTTTTTTATAGAGATTTGCAAAAGTTCTAGTGAGATATATTTTTTTAAATAGTTTGTTGGATCTAAATTGAGTGTTTATCCATTTTATTTTTGTAATAAATGGTAATTTAGTTTAATTATATTGAGTAGAAAACCATCTCAAATAGTTTTGAACAAAAACTCTGAAACTTGTTTGATTATGGATCATGAAAAATTTCATAGTGTTCAGCCAAAGATGATGTAATAGCTTTCAAAGATGTTGTCGAAAAAGAGGATTGTGATGTTGATGAAATAGATTTACGGTATGGAAGAAATATTGGTAACCGGCCTAGTGACTTGATTGCCTATTTTAATCCCAAGAATATGAAACTACAAGCATTACTGGATGATGGTGATGGAGATGTTAGTGACTGTTGCCTTAAGAAACCAGACTTTCAAATGGGGAAGCAATAAGGTGTTGATCCACACAAATCAATAAGAACCTACCAGACATAAGAATGAGATCTATAGTACAAATGAATTTAGAATGTTTAGTTTCGAAGTGATACCTTGTTTAAGGACTTATTCTCGTGAATGGACCGAGTGTCCCTTTGTTCATCTGGTGGAAGTGCAAGGCGCCGTGATTCGAAGAAAAATAACTACACCTGTTTCCCTTATCCCGAGTTTTAGAAATGAAGATCGTGCATCCTCTGAGAGAATTTTAGAGGCATTGAAAGATGGTTTGGTGCTTAAACCAACACATGTTATTTCCTGTTATCTCTACCGTTTCTGTGTCATGCTTATTGGAGTTTCATTCTTCCATTGCTGAGAGCCTTCCAAGGTTGGAACATCGTCTAAAACCACAACAAAAATATCTCAACTTTTTGGTCGTTGGAGATTGGGGAAGAAAAGGAAACTACAATCAATCTCTTGTCACTCATTAGGTAATTAATTAATTCCCTTTGTGTTTTTCATTAGAAAATTACAAAACTTAGTTGAATGCATACACATAAAGCATAATTGTATAGTTTTTGTGTAAAATTATGTGATTATAGTGCCGATGAAGATATTGCAGTTTGCCTGGATGGTTGGATCTTCATAGATTATGTGTGAAATCATCACAAATCCATTGACTTCCAAAATTATTCTTCCATATAAGTTATACAATTTTACAGTATAGGTTATTTTTAAGGTATTATATGATGATGGAGAAGTAGAAAAAGTTTTTATGGAAAAGGAATGTTGAGAGTTTATGATTTAAACCTTCATATTTGATTTGGTATTGCATTGAACTTTCCTTTTTTGGAAATTATATTTGATTTATTTCTTTATATGACTTAGTTTGTTTCATGGATAATGACAACATAAAAACTTAATCTATTTGAAGCAAGGAACCTGCATGCTGGCTCTTCATTTCACTAGATTCTGCAACATTTCTGTTGGTATGTGCTTCATGATGCTTTTTGAGATTGAAGAATCAAGTGTCTGCAGCTACATGTAGAAATTAAATTCTATTTTTTCTGAAGTTATTATTGAAGAATCAAGCATCAGCAATAAAATTACTTGTACTGCACCATACAATTTTGCATCATACTATTTTGCATTTGTTTATAGATTTCTCGTGTTAGTATAATTTAAAATATTTTTGTATTACATGTATTTATTGAAAAATATATAAATTATTATTTTAATATATAGATATTTAATTTATTGTATGTTAAATTTGTTGATATTCACAAATATTTCATCATATGAAAAAGAGACAATTAATCATATTCGGTAATTTTTAGTTCAAAGTTTTTTGCAAATATTATGAGTTGGTTGGATATTTTGTTGATAATATTATGACTTCTTAGTACAAAAAAATGTACAAAAATATGATTCTGTATACTTTTTGGTGAATATAAGAAATATTATGACTTAGTACATGAAATATTATGACTCGGTACATGAAATATGATTTTTATGTGTATGACTTTATAATATTTGAAATATTATAACTTCTTAGTACATGAAATATGAAGAAATGTTATAACTAAAATACCGTGTAATGTAGAATATGAAATAGGGAGTAAATATAATTAAATATAATATAATTTCATATAAAAATCAATTCAACAGTGAAATAATTAAATTGATCCACTTCCATAACATTAAGGCCTCAACAACAACAAAACTCTAAAAAAATATGTGGTCCAACATAAGTATAAAGGTAAGATACTTAACAAATAAAACAATTTAAAAAACATAGGAAATTCTCAAATCCCGTGTTACGTTCTAAAATTCGATCAGGTAACAATCACTCCAAGCACTACTCAGATAACTAATTATCTATACTCCCGAGGAGCACAAACACAACCATAAAAAATGGATGAGAATTACATTCAATTATTTATTATCACGCTAACAGTTTTAGTACATATATTATTCATTTCATTATTTATTATCATTTATTTATTTTATCATACAATTAATTTAAATTAATCAAGATACAGATATATTTTTTATTTTCATGCACTTGCACATTAAAAATATAGTTTTTATTTTTACATGTCTAGATGCTAGTTTTAAATTAAAAAGAAAAATTTTAAATTTTAAATTTAAATGAAGGTTTCACTTAAAATTTTGTATTATCAACTTGCATGTTTGTAGTCTATATTCGAGATGGTTTTACTAATTGGATTAAGTCGTTTAACCCGTTGAATTATTTTGTTTAACTTATTGTTTTTAATAGTGTGAGTTGATTTTTCAACTCGTAACTAGTAATTGGTCTATCTTGTCTAATCCGTTATTTTGTAATAACTATTAAAAATCATATATAGAATATGTTTGGTATATAATATTCTCTGTAAAAAAAATATTCATATCCCCTTAAGTCATTATTATAATTAAATGATTATTTATTATATTCAATTAATATATATAAAAATTTCTTATTCTTGAATAATAAGACAACTTGCTTTCAAAACAAATATATTTTTCAAATAAATTAGGTAATTTAATATATCGATCATATTTTTTCAATATTAATAAATAAAATAAATAAATTGATTGAATTTTTTTAAATACATGAAAATATTCGAGAGTTTATAATAAGAGCAGGTATATATTTTAAAATTTTTCTCTCTATTTTAAAATAATCATTAATTACCTACGTTTTTCATATCTTAATGATCATTTTAATTGAATACTTTTGATTTTTATTTATTATCCTTTTATTTTTAATAAGTATGGAAAACTAAAGTTTTGGTTAATTTGTATATATGGTTAGCAAATTATAATAAAGGTAATAGATATATAATTAATTGTAATTAAGAAAAGATTCACATTTTAATGACATTTATGTTATATTTATTATGAATAAAGAAAAATAATTGGTTAAAATGTATATAATAAAGTGTTATTTATTATATTTTCATAAAATATATAGTATTGGTCATTCTTATATTTTTCTTTTCTCATTTGATTTTTTTTATATAAAAATGATTTTGCATGATTAATATACATTAATAATAATTAATGGTGTAATAAAAATGAAAATAACATATTATATTTGTTAAGGAAATGAAATTAAACATTACGAAGAAAAAGTTACAATAAAATTTATAATTCTAATATAAATTATAATTGGAAATTTTATTAAATTTTAAAATTTAGTACGAATAAATGGTTGGTAAATAGAAATCTATCATAAAACACATCAAATATTTTTATAAATATTAATTAAAAATCAATGAGAAATAAATTTTTGAAAACGTGATTCTAGGTTAAATCTTTTTTTTTTGTTGCAATTGAAATGAATTGAAAAATAAGTTAATTTTGAATACATTTAAACCATTAATTTTACGGGATACATTTAAAATAATAATGAATTAATTCAATTTTATTTTGATTTTTAAATTTTTTTTTGAATTAGAACATAATTTTTTTTTGCCACTTCTATAGTAATTAATCCAATATGTTAGGTATGATTTCTATTAGATAAACAAATATTATATACTTAATAAAATGATAGTTATTTTGGGATGGAGTAAATATATAATATTATGACATGATACAAGAAAAAATAAAATTGAATTGAAAAGATATTGTATATTTTTTTATGATAAAATGTTAACATTTATTTTAAAAAATTGATACAAATATTTGTTTTTTATAAATCATGAGACAATTATGATTGGTGAATACAATTTTTTTTTATGAAAACATAAATTTGTTATTCTTTTTATATTTTATATACATTTTTAACCATCAATATATTATAAATTTTTTTATATATACTAACAAAGGCATTGTAAATTATAAGTAGTCCTAAAATATTATTTTTTTATTTAAAAAAGTTTTAACACGCTCGCACTGGTCTAAATACTAGTTAATTTTATTTAAAGACAAATCCTTTATAATAATTGATATTTGCACAAGAAAACCTCTTCAATATTCTATATATATGGAACACATAACACATAAACGGTAGCGATAACAGGAAATAACAAGCGTTGGTTTAAGCACCAAACCATCTTCTAATGCCTCAAAAAAATCTCTTAGAGGATGCATCTCTTTGTTGCACGGTCCTCCTTTCTGAAACTCAGGAGAAGGGAAACAAGTGTAGTTATATTTCTCCAGATCACGGTGCCTTGCACTTCCCCTGGATGAACAAAGGGACACTCGGTCTATTCATGAGAATAAGTCTTTAAACAAGGTATCACTTTGAAACTAAACATTAAAAATTCATCTGTACTATAGATCTCATTCTTTATGTCTGGTAGGGTCTTCTTGATTTGCGGTGGATCAACACCTTGTTGCTTCCCCAATTGAAAGCCTGCTTTCTCAAGGCAACAATCACTAACATCTCCATCACCATCATCTAGTATGGCTTTTAGCGTCATATTCCTTGAAGTGAAATAGATTATATCATTATCCTTTTGGCTATGTGTTTCCTCATCCTTTCGACTTTGCATTTTCGACAGCATCTTTGAAATCACTTACATCTTTTTTGGCTGAAAACTCATGAAAATTTTCATGATCCATAATCAAACGAGTTTGAGAGTTTTTTTTTTCAAAACTATTTGAGAGGGTTTTCTACTCAATTTTATTTTTTTATCACAGTTAATTTTCCTGCTTTATATTACACAGAATTTGACCCGATTTGGATGAATATGATTTGGCAAGTAACTTCACTTATTCGTTGTCTAACTTTTATGCGTTATTTGGCTTATTTGGATGAATATGATCTTATAAACAAGATTAATTTTGTCATCAAAGTGAATACTAGCCATATCACTTGTTTCCCAAGTTAGAGGTGTTAGTGGTTTTCGGACAAAAAGTTACAGTGTGGTGCAATGAAATAATATGCATGGGCGGAATTCTCGTTAGGGTTTTCTTGTTAAATACTTTACTTTGGTCAAGTTATCTATATAATATTTAATTGAGATTATTTTGATTTGTTTTTAGCATAAGTTTCTTCTAAATTTACTACTACAATACATAATGATTCCCATTTGACGCATTTTCTTTGTCACCAGTCACAAATGATGAATTTTATTTAACACATTTATCGCAATAATATTTTTTATTTAAAAAATTCTTTTTTGTCAATTAGTAGCTTTTATTATAATGATTTTTTAATAGAGATTTGCACATGTTGTGATGAGAATTATTTTTAATTTTAACTGTTTCTTGGATCTAAATTGAACGTTTATCCATTTTACTTTTATAATTAATTTAATTCCATTTGTTTTAATGTGAATGATCCATTTTTTCATGGATAGAGAGATTATATTTTGTATAGTATTTTTTAATGTATAGTATTTTCTAATAAGTAAGTGATATTAGAATGAACTTATTTTTACTCGTATGTTCGAAGTAAACAAAAGATTGGCCGTGAATTTTGGTAAAAACCGTTTCAATTCCGTGGTCATGTTTTCTATAAAATATTGAATTGTGATTTTTTTTTGTTTACAGCATAAATTTCTTCCAAATTTACTACTATAATACATAATCATTCTCAATTGAGGCACTCTTTCACAGATCCACAAATGAGGACTATTATTTAATGCATTTATGACCACGAAATTGACTATTTCAAAAGATTAATTACTATGTATTGTCATTATAAAATACATTACACAATCATTGCATCACAACCGTTCATAAATATTATTTTATAAATAATAAAAATAAAAATAAATTTCAATAAATATTTAAGACCGCGATTCACTGGAAGTGAAACACTGCTTTACACTTTTTGTGCATAATATTTTTTATTATAATGAATTTTTTTATAGAGATTTGCAAAAGTTCTAGTGAGATATATTTTTTTTAATAGTTTGTTGGATCTAAATTGAGTGTTTATCCATTTTATTTTTGTAATTAATGGTAATTTAGTTTAATTATATTGAGTAGAAAACCATCTCAAATAGTTTTGAACAAAAACTCTGAAACTTGTTTGATTATGGATCATGAAAAATTTCATAGTGTTCAGCCAAAGATGATGTAATAGCTTTCAAAGATGTTGTCGAAAAAGAGGATTGTGATGTTGATGAAATAGATTTACGGTATGGAAGAAATATTGGTAACCGGCCTAGTGACTTGATTGCCTATTTTAATCCCAAGAATATGAAACTACAAGCATTACTGGATGATGGTGATGGAGATGTTAGTGACTGTTGCCTTAAGAAACCAGACTTTCAAATGGGGAAGCAATAAGGTGTTGATCCACACAAATCAATAAGAACCTACCAGACATAAGAATGAGATCTATAGTACAAATGAATTTAGAATGTTTAGTTTCGAAGTGATACCTTGTTTAAGGACTTATTCTCGTGAATGGACCGAGTGTCCCTTTGTTCATCTGGTGGAAGTGCAAGGCGCCGTGATTCGAAGAAAAATAACTACACCTGTTTCCCTTATCCCGAGTTTTAGAAATGAAGATCGTGCATCCTCTGAGAGAATTTTAGAGGCATTGAAAGATGGTTTGGTGCTTAAACCAACACATGTTATTTCCTGTTATCTCTACCGTTTCTGTGTCATGCTTATTGGAGTTTCATTCTTCCATTGCTGAGAGCCTTCCAAGGTTGGAACATCGTCTAAAACCACAACAAAAATATCTCAACTTTTTGGTCGTTGGAGATTGGGGAAGAAAAGGAAACTACAATCAATCTCTTGTCACTCATTAGGTAATTAATTAATTCCCTTTGTGTTTTTCATTAGAAAATTACAAAACTTAGTTGAATGCATACACATAAAGCATAATTGTATAGTTTTTGTGTAAAATTATGTGATTATAGTGCCGATGAAGATATTGCAGTTTGCCTGGATGGTTGGATCTTCATAGATTATGTGTGAAATCATCACAAATCCATTGACTTCCAAAATTATTCTTCCATATAAGTTATACAATTTTACAGTATAGGTTATTTTTAAGGTATTATATGATGATGGAGAAGTAGAAAAAGTTTTTATGGAAAAGGAATGTTGAGAGTTTATGATTTAAACCTTCATATTTGATTTGGTATTGCATTGAACTTTCCTTTTTTGGAAATTATATTTGATTTATTTCTTTATATGACTTAGTTTGTTTCATGGATAATGACAACATAAAAACTTAATCTATTTGAAGCAAGGAACCTGCATGCTGGCTCTTCATTTCACTAGATTCTGCAACATTTCTGTTGGTATGTGCTTCATGATGCTTTTTGAGATTGAAGAATCAAGTGTCTGCAGCTACATGTAGAAATTAAATTCTATTTTTTCTGAAGTTATTATTGAAGAATCAAGCATCAGCAATAAAATTACTTGTACTGCACCATACAATTTTGCATCATACTATTTTGCATTTGTTTATAGATTTCTCGTGTTAGTATAATTTAAAATATTTTTGTATTACATGTATTTATTGAAAAATATATAAATTATTATTTTAATATATAGATATTTAATTTATTGTATGTTAAATTTGTTGATATTCACAAATATTTCATCATATGAAAAAGAGACAATTAATCATATTCGGTAATTTTTAGTTCAAAGTTTTTTGCAAATATTATGAGTTGGTTGGATATTTTGTTGATAATATTATGACTTCTTAGTACAAAAAAATGTACAAAAATATGATTCTGTATACTTTTTGGTGAATATAAGAAATATTATGACTTAGTACATGAAATATTATGACTCGGTACATGAAATATGATTTTTATGTGTATGACTTTATAATATTTGAAATATTATAACTTCTTAGTACATGAAATATGAAGAAATGTTATAACTAAAATACCGTGTAATGTAGAATATGAAATAGGGAGTAAATATAATTAAATATAATATAATTTCATATAAAAATCAATTCAACAGTGAAATAATTAAATTGATCCACTTCCATAACATTAAGGCCTCAACAACAACAAAACTCTAAAAAAATATGTGGTCCAACATAAGTATAAAGGTAAGATACTTAACAAATAAAACAATTTAAAAAACATAGGAAATTCTCAAATCCCGTGTTACGTTCTAAAATTCGATCAGGTAACAATCACTCCAAGCACTACTCAGATAACTAATTATCTATACTCCCGAGGAGCACAAACACAACCATAAAAAATGGATGAGAATTACATTCAATTATTTATTATCACGCTAACAGTTTTAGTACATATATTATTCATTTCATTATTTATTATCATTTATTTATTTTATCATACAATTAATTTAAATTAATCAAGATACAGATATATTTTTTATTTTCATGCACTTGCACATTAAAAATATAGTTTTTATTTTTACATGTCTAGATGCTAGTTTTAAATTAAAAAGAAAAATTTTAAATTTTAAATTTAAATGAAGGTTTCACTTAAAATTTTGTATTATCAACTTGCATGTTTGTAGTCTATATTCGAGATGGTTTTACTAATTGGATTAAGTCGTTTAACCCGTTGAATTATTTTGTTTAACTTATTGTTTTTAATAGTGTGAGTTGATTTTTCAACTCGTAACTAGTAATTGGTCTATCTTGTCTAATCCGTTATTTTGTAATAACTATTAAAAATCATATATAGAATATGTTTGGTATATAATATTCTCTGTAAAAAAAATATTCATATCCCCTTAAGTCATTATTATAATTAAATGATTATTTATTATATTCAATTAATATATATAAAAATTTCTTATTCTTGAATAATAAGACAACTTGCTTTCAAAACAAATATATTTTTCAAATAAATTAGGTAATTTAATATATCGATCATATTTTTTCAATATTAATAAATAAAATAAATAAATTGATTGAATTTGTTTAAATACATGAAAATATTCGAGAGTTTATAATAAGAGCAGGTATATATTTTAAAATTTTTCTCTCTATTTTAAAATAATCATTAATTACCTACGTTTTTCATATCTTAATGATCATTTTAATTGAATACTTTTGATTTTTATTTATTATCCTTTTATTTTTAATAAGTATGGAAAACTAAAGTTTTGGTTAATTTGTATATATGGTTAGCAAATTATAATAAAGGTAATAGATATATAATTAATTGTAATTAAGAAAAGATTCACATTTTAATGACATTTATGTTATATTTATTATGAATAAAGAAAAAGAATTGGTTAAAATGTATATAGTAAAGTGTTCTTTATTATATTTTTATAAAATATATAGTATTGGTCATTCTTATATTTTTCTTTTCTCATTTGATTTTTTTTATATAAAAATGATTTTGCATGATTAATATACATTAATAATAATTAATGGTGTAATAAAAATGAAAATAACATATTATATTTGTTAAGGAAATGAAATTAAACATTACGAAGAAAAAGTTACAATAAAATTTATAATTCTAATTTAAATTATAATTGGAAATTTTATTAAATTTTAAAATTTAGTACGAATAAATGGTTGGTAAATAGAAATCTATCATAAAACACATCAAATATTTTTATAAATATTAATTAAAAATCAATGAGAAATAAATTTTTGAAAATGTGATTCTTGGTTAAATCTTTTTTTTTTTTGCAATTGAAATGAATTGAAAAATAAGTTAATTTTGAATACATTTAAACCATTAATTTTACGGGATACATTTAAAATAATAATGAATTAATTCAATTTTATTTTGATTTTTTAAATTTTTTTTGAATTAGAACATAATTTTTTTTGCCACTTCTATAGTAATTAATCCAATATGTTAGGTATGATTTCTATTAGATAAACAAATATTATATACTTAATAAAATGATAGTTATTTTGGGACGGAGTAAATATATAATATTATGACATGATACAAGAAAAAATAAAATTGAATTGAAAAGATATTGTATATTTTTTTATGATAAAATGTTAACATTTATATTAAAAAATTGATACAAATATTTGTTTTTTATAAATCATGAGACAATTATGATTGGTGAATACAATTTTTTTTTATGAAAACATAAATTTGTTATTCTTTTTATATTTTATATACATTTTTAACCATCAATATATTATAAATTTTTTTATATATACTAACAAAGGCATTGTAAATTATAAGTAGTCCTAAAATATTATTTTTTTACTTAGAAAAGTTTTAACACGCTCGCACTGGTCTAAATACTAGTTAATTTTATTTAAAGACAAATCCTTTATAATAATTGATATTTACACAAGAAAACCTCTTCAATATTCTATATATATGGAACACATAACACATAAACGGTAGCGATAACAGGAAATAACAAGCGTTGGTTTAAGCACCAAACCATCTTCTAATGCCTCAAAAAATCTCTTAGAGGATGCATCTCTTTGTTGCACGGTCCTCCTTTCTGAAACTCGGGAGAAGGGAAACAAGTGTAGTTATATTTCTCCAGATCACGGTGCCTTGCACTTCCCCTGGATGAACAAAGGGACACTCGGTCTATTCATGAGAATAAGTCTTTAAACAAGGTATCACTTTGAAACTAAACATTAAAAATTCATCTGTACTATAGATCTCATTCTTTATGTCTGGTAGGGTCTTCTTGATTTGCGGTTGATCAACACCTTGTTGCTTCCCCATTTGAAAGCCTGCTTTCTCAAGGCAACAATCACTAACATCTCCATCACCATCATCTAGTATGGCTTTTAGCGTCATATTCCTTGAAGTGAAATAGATTATATCATTATACTTTTGGCTATGTGTTTCCTCATCCTTTCGACTTTGCATTTTCGACAGCATCTTTGAAATCACTTACATCTTTTTTGGCTGAAAACTCATGAAAATTTTCATGATCCATAATCTAACGAGTTTGAGAGTTTTTTTTTCAAAACTATTTGAGAGGGTTTTCTACTCAATTTTATTTTTTTATCACAGTTAATTTTCCTGCTTTATATTACACAGAATTTGACCCGATTTGGATGAATATGATTTGGCAAGTAACTTCACTTATTCGTTGTCTAACTTTTATGCGTTATTTGGCTTATTTGGATGAATATGATCTTATAAACAAGATTAATTTTGTCATAAAAGTGAATACTAGCCATATCACTTGTTTCCCAAGTTAGAGGTGTTAGTGGTTTTAGGACAAAAAGTTACAGTGTGGTGCAATGAAATAATATGCATGGGCGGAATTCTCGTTAGGGTTTTCTTGTTAAATACTTTACTTTGGTCAAGTTATCTATATAATATTTAATTGAGATTATTTTGATTTGTTTTTAGCATAAGTTTCTTCTAAATTTACTACTACAATACATAATGATTCCCATTTGATGCATTTTCTTTGTCACCAGTCACAAATGATGAATTTTATTTAACACATTTATCGCAATAATATTTTTTATTTAAAAACTATTTTTTGTCATTTAGTAGCTTTTATTATAATGATTTTTTTAATAGAGATTTGCACATGTTGTGATGAGAATTATTTTTATTTTTAACTGTTTCTTGGATCTAAATTGAATGTTTATCCCTTTTACTTTTATAATTAATTTAATTCCATTTATTTTAATGAATGATCCATTTTTCATGGATAGAGAGATTATATTTTGTATAGTATTTTTTAATGTATAGTATTTTCTAATAAGTAAGTGATATTAGAATGAACTTTTTTTTACTCGTATGTTCGAAGTAAACAAAAGATTGGCCGTGAATTTTGGTAAAAACCGTTTCAATTCCGTGGTCATGTTTTCTATAAAATATTGAATTGTGATTTTTTTTTTGTTTACAGCATAAATTTCTTCCAAATTTAGTACTATAATACATAATCATTCTCAATTGAGGCACTCTTTCACAGATCCACAAATGAGGACTATTATTTAATGCATTTATGACTACGAAATTGACTATTTCAAAAGATTAATTACTATGTATTGTCATTATAAAATACATTACACAATCATTGCATCACAACCGGTCATAAATATTATTTTATAAATAATAAAAATAAAAATAAATTTCAATAAATATTTAAGACCGTGATTCACTGGAAGTGAAACACTGCTTTACAATTTTTGTGCATAATATTTTTTATTATAATGAATTTTTTTATAGAGATTTGCAAAAGTTCTAGTGAGATATATTTTTTTTAATAGTTTGTTGGATCTAAATTGAGTGTTTATCCATTTTATTTTTGTAATTAATGGTAATTTAGTTTAATTATATTGAGTAGAAAACCATCTCAAATAGTTTTGAAAAAAAACTCTGAAACTTGTTTGATTATGGATCATGAAAAATTTCATAGTGTTCAGCCAAAGATGATGTAATAGATTTCAAAGATGTTGTCGAAAAAGAGGATTGTGATGTTGATGAAATAGATTTACGGTATGGAAGAAATATTGGTAACCGGCCTAGTGACTTGATTGCCTATTTTAATCCCAAGAATATGAAACTACAAGCATTATTGGATGATGGTGATGGAGATGTTAGTGACTGTTGCCTTAAGAAACTAGACTTTCAAATGGGGAAGCAATAAGGTGTTGATCCACACAAATCAATAAGAACCTACCAGACATAAGAATGAGATCTATAGTACAGATGAATTTAGAATGTTTAGTTTCGAAGTGATACCTTGTTTAAGGACTTATTCTCGTGAATGGACCGAGTGTCCCTTTGTTCATCTGGTGGAAGTGCAAGGCGCCGTGATCCGAAGAAAAATAACTACACCTGTTTCCCTTATCCCGAGTTTTAGAAATGAAGATCGTGCATCCTCTGAGAGAATTTTAGAGGCATTGAAAGATGGTTTGGTGCTTAAACCAACACATGTTATTTCCTGTTATCTCTACCGTTTCTGTGTCATGCTTATTTGAGTTTCATTCTTCCATTGCTGAGTTCCTTCCAAGGTTGGAACATCGTCTAAGACCACAACAAAAATATCTCAACTTTTTGGTCGTTGGAGATTGGGGAAGAAAAGGAAACTACAATCAATCTCTTGTCACTCAATAGGTAATTAATTAATTCCCTTTGTGTTTTTCATTAGAAAATTACGAAACTTAGTTGAATGCATACACATAAAGCATAATTGTATAGTTTTCGTGGAAAATTATGTGATTATAGTGCCGATGAAGATATTGCAGTTTGCCTGGATGGTTGGATCTTCATAGATTATGTGTGAAATCATCACAAATCCATTGACTTCCAAAATTATTCTTCCATATAAGTTATACAATTTTACAGTATAGGTTATGTTTAAGGTATTATATGATGATGGAGAAGTAGAAAAAGTTTTTATGGAAAAGGAATGTTGAGAGTTTATGATTTAAACCTTCATATTTGATTTGGTATTGCATTGAACTTTCCTTTTTTGGAAATTATATTTGATTTATTTCTTGATATGACTTAGTTTGTTTCATGGATAATGACAACATAAAAACTTAATCTATTTGAAGCAAGGAACCTGCATGCTAGCTCTTCATTTCACTAGATTCTGCAACATTTCTGTTGGTATGTGCTTCATGATGCTTTTTGAGACTGAAGAATCAAGTGTCTGCAGCTACATGTAGAAATTAAATTCTATTTTTTCTGAAGTTATTATTGAAGAATCAAGCATCAGCAATAAAATTACTTGTACTGCACCATACAATTTTGCATCATACTATTTTGCATTTGTTTATAGATTTCTCGTGTTAGTATAATTTAAAATATTTTTGTATTACATGTATTTATTGAAAAATATATAAATTATTATTTTAATATATAGATATTTAATTTATTGTATGTTAAATTTGTTGATATTCACAAATATTTCATCATATGAAAAAGAGACAATTAATCATATTCGGTAATTTTGAGTTCAAAGTTTTTTGCAAATATTATGAGTTGGTTGGATATTTTGTTGATAATATTATAACTTCTTAGTACAAAAAAATGTACAAAAATATGATTTTGTATACTTTTTGGTGAATATAAGAAATATTATGACTTAGTACATGAAATATTATGACTCGGTACATGAAATATGATTTTTATGTGTATGACTTTATAATATTTGAAATATTATAACTTCTTAGTACATGAAATATGAAGAAATGTTATAACTAAAATACCGTGTAATGTAGAATATGAAATAGGGAGTAAATATAATTAAATATAATATAATTTCATATAAAAATCAATTCAATAGTGAAATAATTAAATTGATCCACTTCCATAGCATTAAGGCCTCAACAACAACAAAACTCTAAAAAAATATGTGGTCCAACATAAGTATAAAGGTAAGATACTTAACAAATAAAACAATTTAAAAAACATAGCAAATTCTCAAATCCCGTGTTACGTTCTAAAATTCGATCAGGTAACAATCACTCCAAGCACTACTCAGATAACTAATTATCTATACTCCCGAGGAGCACAAACACAACCATAAAAAATGGATGAGAATTACATTCAATTATTTATTATCACGCTAACAGTTTTAGTACATATATTATTCATTTCATTATTTATTATCATTTATTTATTTTATCATACAATTAATTTAAATTAATCAAGATACAGATATATTTTTTATTTTCATGCACTTGCACATTAAAAATATAGTTTTTATTTTTACGTGTCTAGATGCTAGTTTTAAATTAAAAAGAAAAATTTTAAATTTTAAATTTAAATGAAGGTTTCACTTAAAATTTTGTATTATCAACTTGCATGTTTGTAGTCTATATTCGAGATGGTTTTACTAATTGGATTAAGTCGTTTAACCCGTTGAATTATTTTGTTTAACTTATTGTTTTTAATAGTGTGAGTTGATTTTTCAACTCGTAACTAGTAATTGGTCTATCTTGTCTAATCCGTTATTTTGTAATAACTATTAAAAATCATATATAGAATATGTTTGGTATATAATATTTTCTGTAAAAAAAATATTCATATCCCCTTAAGTCATTATTATAATTAAATGATTATTATTATATTCAATTAATATATATAAAAATTTCTTATTCTTGAATAATAAGACAACTTGCTTTCAAAACAAATATATTTTTCAAATAAATTAGGTAATTTAATATATCGATCATATTTTTTCAATATTAATAAATAAAATAAATAAATTGATTGAATTTTTTTAAATACATGAAAATATTCGAGAGTTTATAATAAGAGCAGGTATATATTTTAAAATTTTTCTCTCTATTTTAAAATAATCATTAATTACCTACGTTTTTCATATCTTAATGATCATTTTAATTGAATACTTTTGATTTTTATTTATTATCCTTTTATTTTTAATAAGTATGGAAAACTAAAGTTTTGGTTAATTTGTATATATGGTTAGCAAATTATAATAAAGGTAATAGATATATAATTAATTGTAATTAAGAAAAGATTCACATTTTAATGACATTTATGTTATATTTATTATGAATAAAGAAAAATAATTGGTTAAAATGTATATAATAAAGTGTTCTTTATTATATTTTCATAAAATATATAGTATTGGTCATTCTTATATTTTTCTTTTCTCATTTGATTTTTTTTATATAAAAATGATTTTGCATGATTAATATACATTAATAATAATTAATGGTGTAATAAAAATGAAAATAACATATTATATTTGTTAAGGAAATGAAATTAAACATTACGAAGAAAAAGTTACAATAAAATTTATAATTCTAATTTAAATTATAATTGGAAATTTTATTAAATTTTAAAATTTAGTACGAATAAATGGTTGGTAAATAGAAATCTATCATAAAACACATCAAATATTTTTATAAATATTAATTAAAAATCAATGAGAAATAAATTTTTGAAAACGTGATTCTAGGTTAAATCTTTTTTTTTTGTTGCAATTGAAATGAATTGAAAAATAAGTTAATTTTGAATACATTTAAACCATTAATTTTACGGGATACATTTAAAATAATAATGAATTAATTCAATTTTATTTTGATTTTTTAAATTTTTTTTGAATTAGAACATAATTTTTTTTTGCCACTTCTATAGTAATTAATCCAATATGTTAGGTATGATTTCTATTAGATAAACAAATATTATATACTTAATAAAATGATAGTTATTTTGGGATGGAGTAAATATATAATATTATGACATGATACAAGAAAAAATAAAATTGAATTGAAAATATATTGTATATTTTTTTATGATAAAATGTTAACATTTATATTAAAAAATTGATACAAATATTTGTTTTTTATAAATCATGAGACAATTATGATTGGTGAATACAATTTTTTTTTATGAAAACATAAATTTGTTATTCTTTTTATATTTTATATACATTTTTAACCATCAATATATTATAAATTTTTTTATATATACGAACAAAGGCATTGTAAATTATAAGTAGTCCTAAAATATTATTTTTTTACTTAGAAAAGTTTTAACACGCTCGCACTGGTCTAAATACTAGTTAATTTTATTTAAAGACAAATCCTTTATAATAATTGATATTTACACAAGAAAACCTCTTCAATATTCTATATATATGGAACACATAACACATAAACGGTAGCGATAACAAGAAATAACAAGCATTGGTTTAAGCACCAAACCATCTTCTAATGCCTCAAAAAATCTCTTAGAGGATGCATCTCTTTGTTGCACGGTCCTCCTTTCTGAAACTCGGGAGAAGGGAAACAAGTGTAGTTATATTTCTCCAGATCACGGTGCCTTGCACTTCCCCTGGATGAACAAAGGGATACTCGGTCTATTCATGAGAATAAGTCTTTAAACAAGGTATCACTTTGAAACTAAACATTAAAAATTCATCTGTACTATAGATCTCATTCTTTATGTCTGGTAGGGTCTTCTTGATTTGCGGTGGATCAACACCTTGTTGCTTCCCCATTTGAAAGCCTGCTTTCTCAAGGCAACAATCACTAACATCTCCATCACCATCATCTAGTATGGCTTTTAGCGTCATATTCCTTGAAGTGAAATAGATTATATCATTATCCTTTTGGCTATGTGTTTCCTCATCCTTTCGACTTTGCATTTTCGACATCATCTTTGAAATCACTTACATCTTTTTTGGCTGAAAACTCATGAAAATTTTCATGATCCATAATCAAACGAGTTTGAGAGGTTTTTTTTTCAAAACTATTTGAGAGGGTTTTCTGCTCAATTTTATTTTTTTATCACAGTTAATTTTCCTGCTTTATATTACACAGAATTTGACCCGATTTGGATGAATATGATTTGGCAAGTAACTTCACTTATTCGTTGTCTAACTTTTATGCGTTATTTGGCTTATTCGGATGAATATGATCTTATAAACAAGATTAATTTTGTCATCAAAGTGAATACTAGCCATATCACTTGTTTCCCAAGTTAGAGGTGTTAGTGGTTTTAGGACAAAAAGTTACAGTGTGGTGCAATGAAATAATATGCATGGGCGGAATTCTCGTTAGGGTTTTCTTGTTAAATACTTTACTTTGGTCAAGTTATCTATATAATATTTAATTGAGATTATTTTGATTTTTTTTTAGCATAAGTTTCTTCTAAATTTACTACTACAATACATAATGATTCCCATTTGACGCATTTTCTTTGTCACCAGTCACAAATGATGAATTTTATTTAACACATTTATCGCAATAATATTTTTTATTTAAAAAATTCTTTTTTGTCAATTAGTAGCTTTTATTATAATGATTTTTTAATAGAGATTTGCACATGTTATGATGAGAATTATTTTTATTTTTAACTGTTTCTTGGATCTAAATTGAACGTTTATCCATTTTACTTTTATAATTAATTTAATTCCATTTATTTTAATGAATGGTCCATTTTTTCATGGATAGAGAGATTATATTTTGTATAGTATTTTTTAATGTATAGTATTTTCTAATAAGTAAGTGATATTAGAATGAACTTATTTTTACTCGTATGTTCGAAGTAAACAAAAGATTGGCCGTGAATTTTGGTAAAAACCGTTTCAATTCCGTGGTCATGTTTTCTATAAAATATTGAATTGTGATTTTTTTTTTGTTTACAGCATAAATTTCTTCCAAATTTACTACTATAATACATAATCATTCTCAATTGAGGCACTCTTTCACAGATCCACAAATGAGGATTATTATTTAATGCATTTATGATCACGAAATTGACTATTTCAAAAGATTAATTACTATGTATTGTCATTATAAAATACATTACACAATCATTGCATCACAACCGTTCATAAATATTATTTTATAAATAATAAAAATAAAAATAAATTTCAATAAATATTTAAGACCGCGATTCACTGGAAGTGAAACACTGCTTTACACTTTTTGTGCATAATATTTTTTATTATAATGAATTTTTTTATAGAGATTTGCAAAAGTTCTAGTGAGATATATTTTTTTTAATAGTTTGTTGGATCTAAATTGAGTGTTTATCCATTTTATTTTTGTAATTAATGGTAATTTAGTTTAATTATATTGAGTAGAAAACCATCTCAAATAGTTTTGAAAAAAAACTCTGAAACTTGTTTGATTATGGATCATGAAAAATTTCATAGTGTTCAGCCAAAGATGATGTAATAGCTTTCAAAGATGTTGTCGAAAAAGAGGATTGTGATGTTGATGAAATAGATTTACGGTATGGAAGAAATATTGGTAACCGGCCTAGTGACTTGATTGCCTATTTTAATCCCAAGAATATGAAACTACAAGCATTACTGGATGATGGTGATGGAGATGTTAGTGACTGTTGCCTTAAGAAACCAGACTTTCAAATGGGGAAGCAATAAGGTGTTGATCCACACAAATCAATAAGAACCTACCAGACATAAGAATGAGATCTATAGTACAGATGAATTTAGAATGTTTAGTTTCGAAGTGATACCTTGTTTAAGGACTTATTCTCGTGAATGGACCGAGTGTCCCTTTGTTCATCTGGTGGAAGTGCAAGGCGCCGTGATCCGAAGAAAAATAACTACACCTGTTTCCCTTATCCCGAGTTTTAGAAATGAAGATCGTGCATCCTCTGAGAGAATTTTAGAGGCATTGAAAGATGGTTTGGTGCTTAAACCAACACATGTTATTTCCTGTTATCTCTACCGTTTCTGTGTCATGCTTATTTGAGTTTCATTCTTCCATTGCTGAGAGCCTTCCAAGGTTGGAACATCGTCTAAAACCACAACAAAAATATCTCAACTTTTTGGTCGTTGGAGATTGGGGAAGAAAAGGAAACTACAATCAATCTCTTGTCACTCATTAGGTAATTAATTAATTCCCTTTGTGTTTTTCATTAGAAAATTACGAAACTTAGTTGAATGCATACACATAAAGCATAATTGTATAGTTTTCGTGGAAAATTATGTGATTATAGTGCCGATGAAGATATTGCAGTTTGCCTGGATGGTTGGATCTTCATAGATTATGTGTGAAATCATCACAAATCCATTGACTTCCAAAATTATTCTTCCATATAAGTTATACAATTTTAGAGTATAGGTTATTTTTAAGGTATTATATGATGATGGAGAAGTAGAAAAAGTTTTTATGGAAAAGGAATGTTGAGAGTTTATGATTTAAACCTTCATATTTGATTTGGTATTGCATTGAACTTTCCTTTTTTGGAAATTATATTTGATTTATTTCTTTATATGACTTAGTTTGTTTCATGGATAATGACAACATAAAAACTTAATCTATTTGAAGCAAGGAACCTGCATGCTGGCTCTTCATTTCACTAGATTCTGTAACATTTCTGTTGGTATGTGCTTCATGATGCTTTTTGAGACTTAAGAATCAAGTGTCTGCAGCTACATGTAGAAATTAAATTCTATTTTTTCTGAAGTTATTATTGAAGAATCAAGCATCAGCAATAAAATTACTTGTACTGCACCATACAATTTTGCATCATACTATTTTGCATTTGTTTATAGATTTCTCGTGTTAGTATAATTTAAAATATTTTTGTATTACATGTATTTATTGAAAAATATATAAATTATTATTTTAATATATAGATATTTAATTTATTGTATGTTAAATTTGTTGATATTCACAAATATTTCATCATATGAAAAAGAGACAATTAATCATATTCGGTAATTTTGAGTTCAAAGTTTTTTGCAAATATTATGAGTTGGTTGGATATTTTGTTGATAATATTATAACTTCTTAGTACAAAAAAATGTACAAAAATATGATTCTGTATACTTTTTGGTGAATATAAGAAATATTATGACTTAGTACATGAAATATTATGACTCGGTACATGAAATATGATTTTTATGTGTATGACTTTATAATATTTGAAATATTATAACTTCTTAGTACATGAAATATGAAGAAATGTTATAACTAAAATACCGTGTAATGTAGAATATGAAATAGGGAGTAAATATAATTAAATATAATATAATTTCATATAAAAATCAATTCAACAGTGAAATAATTAAATTGATCCACTTCCATAGCATTAAGGCCTCAACAACAACAAAACTCTAAAAAAATATGTGGTCCAACATAAGTATAAAGGTAAGATACTTAACAAATAAAACAATTTAAAAAACATAGGAAATTCTCAAATCCCGTGTTACGTTCTAAAATTCGATCAGGTAACAATCACTCCAAGCACTACTCAGATAACTAATTATCTATACTCCCGAGGAGCACAAACACAACCATAAAAAATGGATGAGAATTACATTCAATTATTTATTATCACGCTAACAGTTTTAGTACATATATTATTCATTTCATTATTTATTATCATTTATTTATTTTATCATACAATTAATTTAAATTAATCAAGATACAGATATATTTTTTATTTTCATGCACTTGCACATTAAAAATATAGTTTTTATTTTTACGTGTCTAGATGCTAGTTTTAAATTAAAAAGAAAAATTTTAAATTTTAAATTTAAATGAAGGTTTCACTTAAAATTTTGTATTATCAACTTGCATGTTTGTAGTCTATATTCGAGATGGTTTTACTAATTGGATTAAGTCGTTTAACCCGTTGAATTATTTTGTTTAACTTAATGTTTTTAATAGTGTGAGTTGATTTTTCAACTCGTAACTAGTAATTGGTCTATCTTGTCTAATCCGTTATTTTGTAATAACTATTAAAAATCATATATAGAATATGTTTGGTATATAATATTTTCTGTAAAAAAAATATTCATATCCCCTTAAGTCATTATTATAATTAAATGATTATTTATTATATTCAATTAATATATATAAAAATTTCTTATTCTTGAATAATAAGACAACTTGCTTTCAAAACAAATATATTTTTCAAATAAATTAGGTAATTTAATATATCGATCATATTTTTTCAATATTAATAAATAAAATAAATAAATTGATTGAATTTTTTTAAATACATGAAAATATTCGAGAGTTTATAATAAGAGCAGGTATATATTTTAAAATTTTTCTCTCTATTTTAAAATAATCATTAATTACCTACGTTTTTCATATCTTAATGATCATTTTAATTGAATACTTTTGATTTTTATTTATTATCCTTTTATTTTTAATAAGTATGGAAAACTAAAGTTTTGGTTAATTTGTATATATGGTTAGCAAATTATAATAAAGGTAATAGATATATAATTAATTGTAATTAAGAAAAGATTCACATTTTAATGACATTTATGTTATATTTATTATGAATAAAGAAAAATAATTGGTTAAAATGTATATAATAAAGTGTTATTTATTATATTTTCATAAAATATATAGTATTGGTCATTCTTATATTTTTCTTTTCTCATTTGATTTTTTTTATATAAAAATGATTTTGCATGATTAATATACATTAATAATAATTAATGGTGTAATAAAAATGAAAATAACATATTATATTTGTTAAGGAAATGAAATTAAACATTACGAAGAAAAAGTTACAATAAAATTTATAATTCTAATATAAATTATAATTGGAAATTTTATTAAATTTTAAAATTTAGTACGAATAAATGGTTGGTAAATAGAAATCTATCATAAAACACATCAAATATTTTTATAAATATTAATTAAAAATCAATGAGAAATAAATTTTTGAAAATGTGATTCTAGGTTAAATCTTTTTTTTTTTGCAATTGAAATGAATTGAAAAATAAGTTAATTTTGAATACATTTAAACCATTAATTTTACGGGATACATTTAAAATAATAATGAATTAATTCAATTTTATTTTGATTTTTAAAATTTTTTTTGAATTAGAACATAATTTTTTTTGCCACTTCTATAGTAATTAATCCAATATGTTAGGTATGATTTCTATTAGATAAACAAATATTATATACTTAATAAAATGATAGTTATTTTGGGACGGAGTAAATATATAATATTATGACATGATACAAGAAAAAATAAAATTGAATTGAAAAGATATTGTATATTTTTTTATGATAAAATGTTAACATTTATATTAAAAAATTGATACAAATATTTGTTTTTTATAAATCATGAGACAATTATGATTGGTGAATACAATTTTTTTTTTATGAAAACAAAAATTTGTTATTCTTTTTATATTTTATATACATTTTTAACCATCAATATATTATAAATTTTTTTATATACACTAACAAAGGCATTGTAAATTATAAGTAGTCCTAAAATATTATTTTTTTACTTAGAAAAGTTTTAACACGCTCGCACTGGTCTAAATACTAGTTAATTTTATTTAAAGACAAATCCTTTATAATAATTGATATTTACACAAGAAAACCTCTTCAATATTCTATATATATGGAACACATAACACATAAACGGTAGCGATAACAGGAAATAACAAGCGTTGGTTTAAGCACCAAACCATCTTCTAATGCCTCAAAAAATCTCTTAGAGGATGCATCTCTTTGTTGCACGGTCCTCCTTTCTGAAACTCGGGAGAAGGGAAACAAGTGTAGTTATATTTCTCCAGATCACGGTGCCTTGCACTTCCCCTGGATGAACAAAGGGACACTCGGTCTATTCATGAGAATAAGTCTTTAAACAAGGTATCACTTTGAAACTAAACATTAAAAATTCATCTGTACTATAGATCTCATTCTTTATGTCTGGTAGGGTCTTCTTGATTTGCGGTTGATCAACACCTTGTTGCTTCCCCATTTGAAAGCCTGCTTTCTCAAGGCAACAATCACTAACATCTCCATCACCATCATCTAGTATGGCTTTTAGCGTCATATTCCTTGAAGTGAAATAGATTATATCATTATACTTTTGGCTATGTGTTTCCTCATCCTTTCGACTTTGCATTTTCGACAGCATCTTTGAAATCACTTACATCTTTTTTGGCTGAAAACTCATGAAAATTTTCATGATCCATAATCTAACGAGTTTGAGAGTTTTTTTTTCAAAACTATTTGAGAGGGTTTTCTACTCAATTTTATTTTTTTATCACAGTTAATTTTCCTGCTTTATATTACACAGAATTTGACCCGATTTGGATGAATATGATTTGGCAAGTAACTTCACTTATTCGTTGTCTAACTTTTATGTGTTATTTGGCTTATTCGGATGAATATGATCTTATAAACAAGATTAATTTTGTCATCAAAGTGAATACTAGCCATATCACTTGTTTCCCAAGTTAGAGGTGTTAGTGGTTTTAGGACAAAAAGTTACAGTGTGGTGCAATGAAATAATATGCATGGGCGGAATTCTCGTTAGGGTTTTCTTGTTAAATACTTTACTTTGGTCAAGTTATCTATATAATATTTAATTGAGATTATTTTGATTTGTTTTTAGCATAAGTTTCTTCTAAATTTACTACTACAATACATAATGATTCCCATTTGACGCATTTTCTTTGTCACCAGTCACAAATGATGAATTTTATTTAACACATTTATCGCAATAATATTTTTTATTTAAAAACTATTTTTTGTCATTTAGTAGCTTTTATTATAATGATTTTTTTAATAGAGATTTGCACATGTTATGATGAGAATTATTTTTAATTTTAACTGTTTCTTGGATCTAAATTGAACGTTTATCCATTTTACTTTTATAATTAATTTAATTCCATTTGTTTTAATGAATGGTCCATTTTTCATGGATAGAGAGATTATATTTTGTATAGTATTTTTTAATGTATAGTATTTTCTAATAAGTAAGTGATATTAGAATGAACTTATTTTTACTCGTATGTTCGAAGTAAACAAAAGATTGGCCGTGAATTTTGGTAAAAACCGTTTCAATTCCGTGGTCATGTTTTCTATAAAATATTGAATTGTGATTTTTTTTTTGTTTACAGCATAAATTTCTTCCAAATTTACTACTATAATACATAATGATTCTCAATTGAGGCACTCTTTCACAGATCCACAAATGAGGACTATTATTTAATGCATTTATGATCACGAAATTGACTATTTCAAAAGATTAATTACTATGTATTGTCATTATAAAATACATTACAAAATCATTGCATCACAACCGTTCATAAATATTATTTTATAAATAATAAAAATAAAAATAAATTTCAATAAATATTTAAGACCGCGATTCACTGCAAGTGAAACACTGCTTTACACTTTTTGTGCATAATATTTTTTATTATAATGAATTTTTTTATAGAGATTTGCAAAAGTTCTAGTGAGATATATTTTTTTTAATAGTTTGTTGGATCTAAATTGAGTGTTTATCCATTTTATTTTTGTAATTAATGGTAATTTAGTTTAATTATATTGAGTAGAAAACCATCTCAAATAGTTTTGAAAAAAAACTCTAAAACTTGTTTGATTATGGATCATGAAAAATTTCATAGTGTTCAGCCAAAGATGATGTAATAGCTTTCAAAGATGTTGTCGAAAAAGAGGATTGTGATGTTGATGAAATAGATTTACGGTATGGAAGAAATATTGGTAACCGGCCTAGTGACTTGATTGCCTATTTTAATCCCAAGAATATGAAACTACAAGCATTACTGGATGATGGTGATGGAGATGTTAGTGACTGTTGCCTTAAGAAACCAGACTTTCAAATGGGGAAGCAATAAGGTGTTGATCCACACAAATCAATAAGAACCTACCAGACATAAGAATGAGATCTATAGTACAAATGAATTTAGAATGTTTAGTTTCGAAGTGATACCTTGTTTAAGGACTTATTCTCGTGAATGGACCGAGTGTCCCTTTGTTCATCTGGTGGAAGTGCAAGGCGCCGTGATCCGAAGAAAAATAACTACACCTGTTTCCCTTATCCCGAGTTTTAGAAATGAAGATCGTGCATCCTCTGAGAGAATTTTAGAGGCATTGAAAGATGGTTTGGTGCTTAAACCAACACATGTTATTTCCTGTTATCTCTACCGTTTCTGTGTCATGCTTATTGGAGTTTCATTCTTCCATTGCTGAGAGCCTTCCAAGGTTGGAACATCGTCTAAAACCACAACAAAAATATCTCAACTTTTTGGTCGTTGGAGATTGGGGAAGAAAAGGAAACTACAATCAATCTCTTGTCACTCATTAGGTAATTAATTAATTCCCTTTGTGTTTTTCATTAGAAAATTACGAAACTTAGTTGAATGCATACACATAAAGCATAATTGTATAGTTTTCGTGGAAAATTATGTGATTATAGTGCCGATGAAGATATTGCAGTTTGCCTGGATGGTTGGATCTTCATAGATTATGTGTGAAATCATCACAAATCCATTGACTTCCAAAATTATTCTTCCATATAAGTTATACAATTTTACAGTATAGGTTATGTTTAAGGTATTATATGATGATGGAGAAGTAGAAAAAGTTTTTATGGAAAAGGAATGTTGAGAGTTTATGATTTAAACCTTCATATTTGATTTGGTATTGCATTGAACTTTCCTTTTTTGGAAATTATATTTGATTTATTTCTTTATATGACTTAGTTTGTTTCATGGATAATGACAACATAAAAACTTAATCTATTTGAAGCAAGGAACCTGCATGCTGGCTCTTCATTTCACTAGATTCTGCAACATTTCTGTTGGTATGTGCTTCATGATGCTTTTTGAGACTGAAGAATCAAGTGTCTGCAGCTACATGTAGAAATTAAATTCTATTTTTTCTGAAGTTATTATTGAAGAATCAAGCATCAGCAATAAAATTACTTGTACTGCACCATACAATTTTGCATCATACTATTTTGCATTTGTTTATAGATTTCTCGTGTTAGTATAATTTAAAATATTTTTGTATTACATGTATTTATTGAAAAATATATAAATTATTATTTTAATATATAGATATTTAATTTATTGTATGTTAAATTTGTTGATATTCACAAATATTTCATCATATGAAAAAGAGACAATTAATCATATTCGGTAATTTTGAGTTCAAAGTTTTTTGCAAATATTATGAGTTGGTTGGATATTTTGTTGATAATATTATAACTTCTTAGTACAAAAAAATGTACAAAAATATGATTCTGTATACTTTTTGGTGAATATAAGAAATATTATGACTTAGTACATGAAATATTATGACTCGGTACATGAAATATGATTTTTATGTGTATGACTTTATAATATTTGAAATATTATAACTTCTTAGTACATGAAATATGAAGAAATGTTATAACTAAAATACCGTGTAATGTAGAATATGAAATAGGGAGTAAATATAATTAAATATAATATAATTTCATATAAAAATCAATTCAACAGTGAAATAATTAAATTGATCCACTTCCATAGCATTAAGGCCTCAACAACAACAAAACTCTAAAAAAATATGTGGTCCAACATAAGTATAAAGGTAAGATACTTAACAAATAAAACAATTTAAAAAACATAGAAAATTCTCAAATCCCGTGTTACGTTCTAAAATTCGATCAGGTAACAATCACTCCAAGCACTACTCAGATAACTAATTATCTATACTCCCGAGGAGCACAAACACAACCATAAAAAATGGATGAGAATTACATTCAATTATTTATTATCACGCTAACAGTTTTAGTACATATATTATTCATTTCATTATTTATTATCATTTATTTATTTTATCATACAATTAATTTAAATTAATCAAGATACATATATATTTTTTATTTTCATGCACTTGCACATTAAAAATATAGTTTTTATTTTTACGTGTCTAGATGCTAGTTTTAAATTAAAAAGAAAAATTTTAAATTTTAAATTTAAATGAAGGTTTCACTTAAAATTTTGTATTATCAACTTGCATGTTTGTAGTCTATATTCGAGATGGTTTTACTAATTGGATTAAGTCGTTTAACCCGTTGAATTATTTTGTTTAACTTATTGTTTTTAATAGTGTGAGTTGATTTTTCAACTCGTAACTAGTAATTGGTCTATCTTGTCTAATCCGTTATTTTGTAATAACTATTAAAAATCATATATAGAATATGTTTGGTATATAATATTTTCTGTAAAAAAAATATTCATATCCCCTTAAGTCATTATTATAATTAAATGATTATTTATTATATTCAATTAATATATATAAAAATTTCTTATTCTTGAATAATAAGACAACTTGCTTTCAAAACAAATATATTTTTCAAATAAATTAGGTAATTTAATATATCGATCATATTTTTTCAATATTAATAAATAAAATAATTAAATTGATTGAATTTTTTTAAATACATGAAAATATTCCAGAGTTTATAATAAGAGCAGGTATATATTTTAAAATTTTTCTCTCTATTTTAAAATAATCATTAATTACCTACGTTTTTCATATCTTAATGATCATTTTAATTGAATACTTTTGATTTTTATTTATTATCCTTTTATTTCTAATAAGTATGGAAAACTAAAGTTTTGGTTAATTTGTATATATGGTTAGCAAATTATAATAAAGGTAATAGATATATAATTAATTGTAATTAAGAAAAGATTCACATTTTAATGACATTTATGTTATATTTATTATGAATAAAGAAAAATAATTGGTTAAAATGTATATAATAAAGTGTTCTTTATTATATTTCCATAAAATATATAGTACTGGTCATTCTTATATTTTTCTTTTCTCATTTGATTTTTTTTATATAAAAATGATTTTGCATGATTAATATACATTAATAATAATTAATGGTGTAATAAAAATGAAAATAACATATTATATTTGTTAAGGAAATGAAATTAAACATTACGAAGAAAAAGTTACAATAAAATTTATAATTCTAATTTAAATTATAATTGGAAATTTTATTAAATTTTAAAATTTAGTACGAATAAATGGTTGGTAAATAGAAATCTATCATAAAAAACATCAAATATTTTTATAAATATTAATTAAAAATCAATGAGAAATAAATTTTTGAAAACGTGATTCTAGGTTAAATCTTTTTTTTTTGTTGCAATTGAAATGAATTGAAAAATAAGTTAATTTTGAATACATTTAAACCATTAATTTTACGGGATACATTTAAAATAATAATGAATTAATTAAATTTTATTTTGATTTTTTAAATTTTTTTTGAATTAGAACATAATTTTTTTTTGCCACTTCTATAGTAATTAATCCAATATGTTAGGTATGATTTCTATTAGATAAACAAATATTATATACTTAATAAAATGATAGTTATTTTGGGATGGAGTAAATATATAATATTATGACATGATACAAGAAAAAATAAAATTGAATTGAAAATATATTGTATATTTTTTTATGATAAAATGTTAACATTTATATTAAAAAATTGATACAAATATTTGTTTTTTATAAATCATGAGACAATTATGATTGGTGAATACAATTTTTTTTTATGAAAACATAAATTTGTTATTCTTTTTATATTTTATATACATTTTTAACCATCAATATATTATAAATTTTTTTATATATACGAACAAAGGCATTGTAAATTATAAGTAGTCCTAAAATATTATTTTTTTACTTAGAAAAGTTTTAACACGCTCGCACTGGTCTAAATACTAGTTAATTTTATTTAAAGACAAATCCTTTATAATAATTGATATTTACACAAGAAAACCTCTTCAATATTCTATATATATGGAACACATAACACATAAACGGTAGCGATAACAAGAAATAACAAGCGTTGGTTTAAGCACCAAACCATCTTCTAATGCCTCAAAAAATCTCTTAGAGGATGCATCTCTTTGTTGCACGGTCCTCCTTTCTGAAACTCGGGAGAAGGGAAACAAGTGTAGTTATATTTCTCCAGATCACGGTGCCTTGCACTTCCCCTGGATGAACAAAGGGATACTCGGTCTATTCATGAGAATAAGTCTTTAAACAAGGTATCACTTTGAAACTAAACATTAAAAATTCATCTGTACTATAGATCTCATTCTTTATGTCTGGTAGGGTCTTCTTGATTTGCGGTGGATCAACACTTTGTTGCTTCCCCATTTGAAAGCTTGCTTTCTCAAGGCAACAATCACTAACATCTCCATCACCATCATCTAGTATGGCTTTTAGCGTCATATTCCTTGAAGTGAAATAGATTATATCATTATCCTTTTGGCTATGTGTTTCCTCATCCTTTCGACTTTGCATTTTCGACATCATCTTTGAAATCACTTACATCTTTTTTGGCTGAAAACTCATGAAAATTTTCATGATCCATAATCAAACGAGTTTGAGAGGTTTTTTTTTCAAAACTATTTGAGAGGGTTTTCTACTCAATTTTATTTTTTTATCACAGTTAATTTTCCTGCTTTATATTACACAGAATTTGACCCGATTTGGATGAATATGATTTGGCAAGTAACTTCACTTATTCGTTGTCTAACTTTTATGCGTTATTTGGCTTATTCGGATGAATATGATCTTATAAACAAGATTAATTTTGTCATCAAAGTGAATACTAGCCATATCACTTGTTTCCCAAGTTAGAGGTGTTAGTGGTTTTAGGACAAAAAGTTACAGTGTGGTGCAATGAAATAATATGCATGGGCGGAATTCTCGTTAGGGTTTTCTTGTTAAATACTTTACTTTGGTCAAGTTATCTATATAATATTTAATTGAGATTATTTTGATTTGTTTTTAGCATAAGTTTCTTCTAAATTTACTACTACAATACATAATGATTCCCATTTGACGCATTTTCTTTGTCACCAGTCACAAATGATGAATTTTATTTAACACATTTATCGCAATAATATTTTTTATTTAAAAAATTCTTTTTTGTCAATTAGTAGCTTTTATTATAATGATTTTTTAATAGAGATTTGCACATGTTATGATGAGAATTATTTTTATTTTTAACTGTTTCTTGGATCTAAATTGAACGTTTATCCATTTTACTTTTATAATTAATTTAATTCCATTTATTTTAATGAATGGTCCATTTTTTCATGGATAGAGAGATTATATTTTGTATAGTATTTTTTAATGTATAGTATTTTCTAATAAGTAAGTGATATTAGAATGAACTTATTTTTACTCGTATGTTCGAAGTAAACAAAAGATTGGCCGTGAATTTTGGTAAAAACCGTTTCAATTCCGTGGTCATGTTTTCTATAAAATATTGAATTGTGATTTTTTTTTTGTTTACAGCATAAATTTCTTCCAAATTTACTACTATAATACATAATCATTCTCAATTGAGGCACTCTTTCACAGATCCACAAATGAGGACTATTATTTAATGCATTTATGATCACGAAATTGACTATTTCAAAAGATTAATTACTATGTATTGTCATTATAAAATACATTACAAAATCATTGCATCACAACCGTTCATAAATATTATTTTATAAATAATAAAAATAAAAATAAATTTCAATAAATATTTAAGACCGCGATTCACTGGAAGTGAAACACTGCTTTACACTTTTTGTGCATAATATTTTTTATTATAATGAATATTTTTATAGAGATTTGCAAAAGTTCTAGTGAGATATATTTTTTTTAATAGTTTGTTGGATCTAAATTGAGTGTTTATCCATTTTATTTTTGTAATTAATGGTAATTTAGTTTAATTATATTGAGTAGAAAACCATCTCAAATAGTTTTGAAAAAAAACTCTGAAACTTGTTTGATTATGGATCATGAAAAATTTCATAGTGTTCAGCCAAAGATGATGTAATAGCTTTCAAAGATGTTGTCGAAAAAGAGGATTGTGATGTTGATGAAATAGATTTACGGTATGGAAGAAATATTGGTAACCGGCCTAGTGACTTGATTGCCTATTTTAATCCCAAGAATATGAAACTACAAGCATTACTGGATGATGGTGATGGAGATGTTAGTGACTGTTGCCTTAAGAAACCAGACTTTCAAATGGGGAAGCAATAAGGTGTTGATCCACACAAATCAATAAGAACCTACCAGACATAAGAATGAGATCTATAGTACAGATGAATTTAGAATGTTTAGTTTCGAAGTGATACCTTGTTTAAGGACTTATTCTCGTGAATGGACCGAGTGTCCCTTTGTTCATCTGGTGGAAGTGCAAGGCGCCGTGATCTGAAGAAAAATAACTACACCTGTTTCCCTTATCCCGAGTTTTAGAAATGAAGATCGTGCATCCTCTGAGAGAATTTTAGAGGCATTGAAAGATGGTTTGGTGCTTAAACCAACACATGTTATTTCCTGTTATCTCTACCGTTTCTGTGTCATGCTTATTGGAGTTTCATTCTTCCATTGCTGAGAGCCTTCCAAGGTTGGAACATCGTCTAAAACCACAACAAAAATATCTCAACTTTTTGGTCGTTGGAGATTGGGGAAGAAAAGGAAACTACAATCAATCTCTTGTCACTCATTAGGTAATTAATTAATTCCCTTTAAGTTTTTCATTAGAAAATTACGAAACTTAGTTGAATGCATACACATAAAGCATAATTGTATAGTTTTTGTGTAAAATTATGTGATTATAGTGCCGATGAAGATATTGCAGTTTGCCTGGATGGTTGGATCTTCATAGATTATGTGTGAAATCATCACAAATCCATTGACTTCCAAAATTATTCTTCCATATAAGTTATACAATTTTACAGTATAGGTTATGTTTAAGGTATTATATGATGATGGAGAAGTAGAAAAAGTTTTTATGGAAAAGGAATGTTGAGAGTTTATGATTTAAACCTTCATATTTGATTTGGTATTGCATTGAACTTTCCTTTTTTGGAAATTATATTTGATTTATTTCTTTATATGACTTAGTTTGTTTCATGGATAATGACAACATAAAAACTTAATCTATTTGAAGCAAGGAACCTGCATGCTGGCTCTTCATTTCACTAGATTCTGTAACATTTCTGTTGGTATGTGCTTCATGATGCTTTTTGAGACTGAAGAATCAAGTGTCTGCAGCTACATGTAGAAATTAAATTCTATTTTTTTTGAAGTTATTATTGAAGAATCAAGCATCAGCAATAAAATTACTTGTACTGCACCATACAATTTTGCATCATACTATTTTGCATTTGTTTATAGATTTCTCGTGTTAGTATAATTTAAAATATTTTTGTATTACATGTATTTATTGAAAAATATATAAATTATTATTTTAATATATAGATATTTAATTTATTGTATGTTAAATTTGTTGATATTCACAAATATTTCATCATATGAAAAAGAGACAATTAATCATATTCGGTAATTTTTAGTTCAAAGTTTTTTGCAAATATTATGAGTTGGTTGGATATTTTGTTGATAATATTATGACTTCTTAGTACAAAAAAATGTACAAAAATATGATTCTGTATACTTTTTGGTGAATATAAGAAATATTATGACTTAGTACATGAAATATTATGACTCGGTACATGAAATATGATTTTTATGTGTATGACTTTATAATATTTGAAATATTATAACTTCTTAGTACATGAAATATGAAGAAATGTTATAACTAAAATACCGTGTAATGTAGAATATGAAATAGGGAGTAAATATAATTAAATATAATATAATTTCATATAAAAATCAATTCAACAGTGAAATAATTAAATTGATCCACTTCCATAGCATTAAGGCCTCAACAACAACAAAACTCTAAAAAAATATGTGGTCCAACATAAGTATAAAGGTAAGATACTTAACAAATAAAACAATTTAAAAAACATAGGAAATTCTCAAATCCCGTGTTACGTTCTAAAATTCGATCAGGTAACAATCACTCCAAGCACTACTCAGATAACTAATTATCTATACTCCCGAGGAGCACAAACACAACCATAAAAAATGGATGAGAATTACATTCAATTATTTATTATCACGCTAACAGTTTTAATACATATATTATTCATTTCATTATTTATTATCATTTATTTATTTTATCATACAATTAATTTAAATTAATCAAGATACAGATATATTTTTTATTTTCATGCACTTGCACATTAAAAATATAGTTTTTATTTTTACATGTCTAGATGCTAGTTTTAAATTAAAAAGAAAAATTTTAAATTTTAAATTTAAATGAAGGTTTCACTTAAAATTTTGTATTATCAACTTGCATGTTTGTAGTCTATATTCGAGATGGTTTTACTAATTGGATTAAGTCGTTTAACCCGTTGAATTATTTTGTTTAACTTATTGTTTTTAATAGTGTGAGTTGATTTTTCAACTCGTAACTAGTAATTGGTCTATCTTGTCTAATCCGTTATTTTGTAATAACTATTAAAAATCATATATAGAATATGTTTGGTATATAATATTTTCTGTAAAAAAAATATTCATATCCCCTTAAGTCATTATTATAATTAAATGATTATTTATTATATTCAATTAATATATATAAAAATTTCTTATTCTTGAATAATAAGACAACTTGCTTTCAAAACAAATATATTTTTCAAATAAATTAGGTAATTTAATATATCGATCATATTTTTTCAATATTAATAAATAAAATAAATAAATTGATTGAATTTTTTTAAATACATGAAAATATTCGAGAGTTTATAATAAGAGCAGGTATATATTTTAAAATTTTTCTCTCTATTTTAAAATAATCATTAATTACCTACGTTTTTCATATCTTAATGATCATTTTAATTGAATACTTTTGACTTTTATTTATTATCCTTTTATTTTTAATAAGTATGGAAAACTAAAGTTTTGGTTAATTTGTATATATGGTTAGCAAATTATAATAAAGGTAATAGATATATAATTAATTGTAATTAAGAAAAGATTCACATTTTAATGACATTTATGTTATATTTATTATGAATAAAGAAAAATAATTGGTTAAAATGTATATAATAAAGTGTTCTTTATTATATTTTCATAAAATATATAGTATTGGTCATTCTTATATTTTTCTTTTCTCATTTGATTTTTTTTATATAAAAATGATTTTGCATGATTAATATACATTAATAATAATTAATGGTGTAATAAAAATGAAAATAACATATTATATTTGTGAAGGAAATGAAATTAAACATTACGATGAAAAAGTTACAATAAAATTTATAATTCTAATTTAAATTATAATTGGAAATTTTATTAAATTTTAAAATTTAGTACGAATAAATGGTTGGTAAATAGAAATCTATCATAAAACACATGAAATATTTTTATAAATATTAATTAAAAATCAATGAGAAATAAATTTTTGAAAACGTGATTCTAGGTTAAATCTTTTTTTTTGTTGCAATTGAAATGAATTGAAAAATAAGTTAATTTTGAATACATTTAAACCATTAATTTTACGGGATACATTTAAAATAATAATGAATTAATTCAATTTTATTTTGATTTTTAAAATTTTTTTTGAATTAGAACATAATTTTTTTTTGCCACTTCTATAGTAATTAATCCAATATGTTAGGTATGATTTCTATTAGATAAACAAATATTATATACTTAATAAAATGATAGTTATTTTGGGATGGAGTAAATATATAATATTATGACATGATACAAGAAAAAATAAAATTGAATTGAAAAGATATTGTATATTTTTTTATGATAAAATGTTAACATTTATATTAAAAAATTGATACAAATATTTGTTTTTTATAAATCATGAGACAATTATGATTGGTGAATACAATTTTTTTTTATGAAAACATAAATTTGTTATTCTTTTTATATTTTATATACATTTTTAACCATCAATATATTATAAATTTTTTTATATATACTAACAAAGGCATTGTAAATTATAAGTAGTCCTAAAATATTATTTTTTTATTTAAAAAAGTTTTAACACGCTCGCACTGGTCTAAATACTAGTTAATTTTATTTAAAGACAAATCCTTTATAATAATAGATATTTGCACAAGAAAACCTCTTCAATATTCTATATATATGGAACACATAACACATAAACGGTAGCGATAACAGGAAATAACAAGCGTTGGTTTAAGCACCAAACCATCTTCTAATGCCTCAAAAAATCTCTTAGAGGATGCATCTCTTTGTTGCACGGTCCTCCTTTCTGAAACTCGGGAGAAGGGAAACAAGTGTAGTTATATTTCTCCAGATCACGGTGCCTTGCACTTCCCCTGGATGAACAAAGGGACACTCGGTCTATTCATGAGAATAAGTCTTTAAACAAGGTATCACTTTGAAACTAAACATTAAAAATTCATCTGTACTATAGATCTCATTCTTTATGTCTGGTAGGGTCTTCTTGATTTGCGGTGGATCAACACCTTGTTGCTTCCCCATTTGAAAGCCTACTTTCTCAAGGCAACAATCACTAACATCTCCATCACCATCATCTAGTATGGCTTTTAGCGTCATATTCCTTGAAGTGAAATAGATTATATCATTATCCTTTTGGCTATGTGTTTCCTCATCCTATCGACTTTGCATTTTCGACAGCATCTTTGAAATCACTTACATCTTTTTTGGCTGAAAACTCATGAAAATTTTCATGATCCATAATCAAACGAGCTTGAGAGTTTTTTTTTTCAAAACTATTTGAGAGGGTTTTCTACTCAATTTTATTTTTTTATCACAGTTAATTTTCCTGCTTTATATTACACAGAATTTGACCCGATTTGGATGAATATGATTTGGCAAGTAACTTCACTTATTCGTTGTCTAACTTTTATGCGTTATTTGGCTTATTTGGATGAATATGATCTTATAAACAAGATTAATTTTGTCATCAAAGTGAATACTAGCCATATCACTTGTTTCCCAAGTTAGAGGTGTTAGTGGTTTTCGGACAAAAAGTTACAGTGTGGTGCAATGAAATAATATGCATGGGCGGAATTCTCGTTAGGGTTTTCTTGTTAAATACTTTACTTTGGTCAAGTTATCTATATAATATTTAATTGAGATTATTTTGATTTGTTTTTAGCATAAGTTTCTTCTAAATTTACTACTACAATACATAATGATTCCCATTTGACGCATTTTCTTTGTCACCAGTCACAAATGATGAATTTTATTTAACACATTTATCGCAATAATATTTTTTATTTAAAAAATTCTTTTTTGTCAATTAGTAGCTTTTATTATAATGATTTTTTAATAGAGATTTGCACATGTTGTGATGAGAATTATTTTTAATTTTAACTGTTTCTTGGATCTAAATTGAACGTTTATCCATTTTACTTTTATAATTAATTTAATTCCATTTGTTTTAATGAATGATCCATTTTTTCATGGATAGAGAGATTATATTTTGTATAGTATTTTTTAATGTATAGTATTTTCTAATAAGTAAGTGATATTAGAATGAACTTATTTTTACTCGTATGTTCGAAGTAAACAAAAGATTGGCCGTGAATTTTGGTAAAAACCGTTTCAATTCCGTGGTCATGTTTTCTATAAAATATTGAATTGTGATTTTTTTTTTGTTTACAGCATAAATTTCTTCCAAATTTACTACTATAATACATAATCATTCTCAATTGAGGCACTCTTTCACAGATTCACAAATGAGGACTATTATTTAATGCATTTATGACCACGAAATTGACTATTTCAAAAGATTAATTACTATGTATTGTCATTATAAAATACATTACACAATCATTGCATCACAACCGTTCATAAATATTATTTTATAAATAATAAAAATAAAAATAAATTTCAATAAATATTTAAGACCGTGATTCACTGGAAGTGAAACACTGCTTTACACTTTTTGTGCATAATATTTTTTATTATAATGAATTTTTTTATAGAGATTTGCAAAAGTTCTAGTGAGATATATTTTTTTTAATAGTTTGTTGGATCTAAATTGAGTGTTTATGCATTTTATTTTTGTAATAAATGGTAATTTAGTTTAATTATATTGAGTAGAAAACCATCTCAAATAGTTTTGAACAAAAACTCTGAAACTTGTTTGATTATGGATAATGAAAAATTTCATAGTGTTCAGCCAAAGATGATGTAATAGCTTTCAAAGATGTTGTCGAAAAAGAGGATTGTGATGTTGATGAAATAGATTTACGGTATGGAAGAAATATTGGTAACCGGCCTAGTGACTTGATTGCCTATTTTAATCCCAAGAATATGAAACTACAAGCATTACTGGATGATGGTGATGGAGATGTTAGTGACTGTTGCCTTAAGAAACCAGACTTTCAAATGGGGAAGCAATAAGGTGTTGATCCACACAAATCAATAAGAACCTACCAGACATAAGAATGAGATCTATAGTACAGATGAATTTAGAATGTTTAGTTTCGAAGTGATACCTTGTTTAAGGACTTATTCTCGTGAATGGACCGAGTGTCCCTTTGTTCATCTGGTGGAAGTGCAAGGCGCCGTGATCCGAAGAAAAATAACTACACATGTTTCCCTTATCCCGAGTTTTAGAAATGAAGATCGTGCATCCTCTGAGAGAATTTTAGAGGCATTGAAAGATGGTTTGGTGCTTAAACCAACACATGTTATTTCCTGTTATCTCTACCGTTTCTGTGTCATGCTTATTGGAGTTTCATTCTTCCATTGCTGAGAGCCTTCCAAGGTTGGAACATCGTCTAAAACCACAACAAAAATATCTCAACTTTTTGGTCGTTGGAGATTGGGGAAGAAAAGGAAACTACAATCAATCTCTTGTCACTCATTAGGTAATTAATTAATTCCCTTTGTGTTTTTCATTAGAAAATTACGAAACTTAGTTGAATGCATACACATAAAGCATAATTGTATAGTTTTCGTGTAAAATTATGTGATTATAGTGCCGATGAAGATATTGCAGTTTGCCTGGATGGTTGGATCTTCATAGATTATGTGTGAAATCATCACAAATCCATTGACTTCCAAAATTATTCTTCCATATAAGTTATACAATTTTACAGTATAAGTTATGTTTAAGGTATTATATGATGATGGAGAAGTAGAAAAAGTTTTTATGGAAAAGGAATGTTGAGAGTTTATGATTTAAACCTTCATATTTGATTTGGTATTGCATTGAACTTTCCTTTTTTGGAAATTATATTTGATTTATTTCTTTATATGACTTAGTTTGTTTCATGGATAATGACAACATAAAAACTTAATCTATTTGAAGCAAGGAACCTGCATGTTGTCTCTTCATTTCACTAGATTCTGCAACATTTCTGTTGGTATGTGCTTCATGATGCTTTTTGAGACTGAAGAATCAAGTGTCTGCAGCTACATGTAGAAATTAAATTCTATTTTTTCTGAAGTTATTATTGAAGAATCAAGCATCAGCAATAAAATTACTTGTACTGCACCATACAATTTTGCATCATACTATTTTGCATTTGTTTATAGATTTCTCGTGTTAGTATAATTTAAAATATTTTTGTATTACATGTATTTATTGAAAAATATATAAATTATTATTTTAATATATAGATATTTAATTTATTGTATGTTAAATTTGTTGATATTCACAAATATTTCATCATATGAAAAAGAGACAATTAATCATATTCGGTAATTTTTAGTTCAAAGTTTTTTGCAAATATTATGAGTTGGTTGGATATTTTGTTGATAATATTATGACTTCTTAGTACAAAAAAATGTACAAAAATATGATTCTGTATACTTTTTGGTGAATATAAGAAATATTATGACTTAGTACATGAAATATTATGACTCGGTACATGAAATATGATTTTTATGTGTATGACTTTATAATATTTGAAATATTATAACTTCTTAGTACATGAAATATGAAGAAATGTTATAACTAAAATACCGTGTGTGATCGGTGGATCTGGAACTGACTGTTTAACGCTGGTTCGCGAAATGTCGCGGAAGCAAGAGTCGCCACCGTCTTTTATTTTCTCCAAATGGAAAGGACAAAAGCACAGAAAAATTCCTTAAAGAGATTGCTCTAGGTTCGGGAGGTAGGTTATAGAAAGGGAAGGTGTTAGCACCCTTTCTATCCATGGTTATCCATGGGCTCTTAGATACTTGCTCATTGTGTTTTCAAAATTGTTTGCTTGCTTTTCAATGTGGGTTTAAAAAGTTTCTTTGAAAAATTTCAGATCGACTCGTACGTCAGAGTGTTTGAAAAGTTTGCTTTGAAAGCCTTTGAAAAGTGTCAGTGTGAAAAGTCTTTTTGAGTTTGTTTGAGATTAGAGCAAGTATCCTTGAGAACCTACCTACCCTAAGGAATTCGTCTGTGTAAATGTCCTTTAAAGTAGTGCCATCCCACCATTGAGAGGTAGGTAGCACCACCGTTGGAGGTGTTCGGGTCAATTCGAGTTTTAGGGACGTGGTGATCACCAGAGCAATAGGAAGACACCTTAGAAGCTACCCTCATGCCAGGTTCCCGGATCATGAGGACTTACTAAGACATCCTCTACTCGACGATCACCTTTCGAGGCAAGGCAACAGTGAGGCGTACCCTAGGGGTGGTGTGTGATTTGTGTGTCAGATTCATTTATTTTTGTCTTGTCATGTTTGTCGCGTTCTACGCTTGATTTTAATTTGTCCATTCATTCTTGCATGCTTGGTTAACAGTTAAATATTTTGCGAGGAAATAAATCTAAACTATTACAAATGGCGCGGGTCCACATCGCCAAAATTAAACCGGACCCGATTTAGCGGAAAAATAAATAATGCGAAGAAATAAAGTGCGAAAAGTAAATTACATGGCTTAGGGACAATTACATAATTATAATTAAACGACATAAGATAAATGCACAAATTAAATAATTAAAACGAAACTAGGGCGTTGGACCCTTTTTGCAAATAATTAAAATTAATAAGGACTTAAAAAATTAAAATTAAATGAGAATGATATTTTTGTGTTTTTTAGATTTAATGAAAAAAAAAAAGAAATTAATTGAGATTAAATCAAACGGCAAACCCTAATTCTAATATTTTTTTATTTATTATGAAAGAATTAAATTATAACCTAAATTAAACTCTAAATTAATTTGTACAATTTTTAATTTATGAAAATAAAATAATAAATAAATAATATTGTTATTCTGAAAAAAAAGGGAAAATTAAAAGAAAATAAAAAGATATTAAAACCTAAATTCTATTTTTTTTGGATTTTTTATAAAAAAAGATTAAAACTATAACCTAATTAAACTAAATATTTACATATATTAATTTATTGATGAAAATAATTAAAATTAAAAATTATATTTTTATTTGGACATTTTTTATTTTTATGATGTTTTTCTGTATTTTTTGTAAAAGAGGATATTTAATTAAATCAGAAAATAAATAAACAAATAAACAATTAAAAATAATAAAAGATAAAAGAAAAATAAAAAAAAAGAACCAGGGGGGGTTTCTGTCCCATTATGGAGGTGTAAATTTGAGAGGCCTGGCCCATCAAGCTTTGACATTCATTGACATTTTGGATTGTGTATGATGCCGTTGACCTGATATATGGTGCCCTTTGAATTTAGGCCTTTGATCTGTAAGCACTGGACGCGTGTATGGTGAGATATTGATGGAACATGGTACGTTCCAAAGTGGTGCCTGCATGGGAATGAGGATAGAAAAATAATATGAAACTTTTGCCAGACCTGGGACTTGAACCCAGGTCTTGAAGGTTACAAGCGCGTCCCCTGGCCAGCTGAGCTATGCAAGTTCATTTAATATATAATATAACATAAATAATATAAAAGAAAAATAAAGTTAGTGGACGATCTGGCGCGGATTTTCAAACTAGCCAATCACGTAGTGACAACGAGGTTGTCTTCTTCGTTCTTTCTGAACCACAAGCGTATGGCCACGGTTTTAGAAACGTTGCATTAGGAGGTCTACTGAAAAATAGCGAATAGCTCCATGAGCTTCATAAATTGTTCGCGAGGTATGTGTTTGCTTCGTCTTAACCTGCTCAACTCAACCATGATACTCACGAATCCTAATTTTTCCTCTATGTAAAATCCCCAATTCAAGCAACCTGTAACCCTAAAAAACGCATATGGTGGAATCGTGTATATACCACAAAAACTCAATTGAATATAATGGTTAGTTCACAAACTTCATTGTAAGCAATAATCCACAAAGAAAAATGCAAAAAGATGCTTAGATTATGATATGCGATTTGGAAAAATTTGTGACAAAGTCTGAATTCCTGGTACCGTTTCAAGGCGTTTGGCTTGTTGTTTTTGATTGAGAAACGTTTAGGGATGTCTCAGGATGCGAATGAAACAAAAATCAAAGCTTGAATCGACCTAAAACCTAGATTTCAGTGTTTGAGTTTTTAGGAGAATTTTCAATATTGTAATGCTTGTTTATGCGCAGCTTGCAGTCTTCTAGCATTAGGGTTCTCATCTAGTACTTGTATGGAATGGTTTAGGTTAAAAAGATTCAATAAAATCCATGTCCATAATTGTTTTCAATCTTTGATTTGTTAAGAATCTTTTCCAATCTTTTTCTCATGTATCTTGTACCAAATCTGATCAATTAGCACCAAAGCTTGCCTATTTGAGATATGCACGAATTGTAGAGATTAGAATGTGCACAAAAAAGATTTTTTTAGGTTAGTTTGATATTTTTCATATATTAAAATCATTTAAATGAATATAAATTAATATTAATTCAAATAAATAATTAAAAAATATGAGAATACTTCCCTTTGGGCCTAATGGTCGTGCATGGGCTTGGCATGAAGAAACTTGGAAGGAAAATAGGCCCATTTGCATTTTTAGGCCTTTTGCATCAATGTTGACTTTCAAAAATTTCCAAAAATTTCCCAACTTCCACAAGGCATAACTTGGTCAATTTTTAAGCTTTTCACATGTTCTTGGACATTTTGGAAAGGTCTTTGAGTCCTTTAACCAATGCCTTTGGTCCCATGTCATTTTGATTTACCAATCTCAAATTATGACTTTTGACTTAAAGTCCCTTTTTGTTGACTTTTGAAAATGACCTATAATGTTGAAATTGATAACTTTTTGTGAGAGCATTTCTTGGACTTGGAACATGAAGATGAATTGTAGGAAATGTCTTTCTCTTCAAAATGAGCTTTGGATGGAATTTTTCTGATAATCCATGTGAAAGTTATGCCCTGGTCAATTTCAGTTGACTTTTTCAGCTGTCCAAATATAGTAACTTTTGTATCTTTGATGATTTCTGAGCCAAATTTTGAGAATCATGATCAAGCATTGATCAAATGATGTTTGTGGCTTCAAAATGATATGTTGACCAAAAATTTGAACTTTTGACTGCCAAATGACCATTTTGCCCCTACAGTTGACTGTAGTGCAATCTAGGGTTTTGACTGTGCAATTTTGAGCTGAATGCCTTGAAACTTGATATGAGGATGCTTGACCATCTTTATAGGCATATGAGGCTTGATTGGGCTTTTGAAAAGTTCATTTGCTTGACCAGAACTCAAACCCTAGTTTTGACTGTATATGAGATAGTTGAGCTGCACAACCCTGGGGGAATTTTGTGACCTTGACTTTGACAATTCTTGATGAAAATGGGAGGGCAAATTTTGGGGTACAACAGTTGCCCCTGTTCAATCTTCTTAGACCTGAGGATGCAGATTGGCTGACGTGCCTTTCGTAATCCGAGGGTAGAAGATGATTGAACACTAAAGTGCCCAGAAATTTGCGCTCACATAGTAGCAGTGATGATGAGGGAATGGGCTTATAGATGCCATTTGGAGATTGCTGGATGGGATGATGGGCTTATAGATGCCATCTGGACGTTGATCGCGTAAGAGATTCCTTAGCGAGAACCTGCATACCTGCAAAACAAAAAAAATGAGTACCTGACACGTCGCAGGAGCTGTTTTTAGATGCTTGATATAGATATGTCCTGACTGGTTACAGGAGCTGGGTCTGGATCTTCAAACGCTGATGAATGAACCAGGGATGGTTACTGCCTTAGCATGAATGGTAAGAGAATCCTGAATGATTTCAACCTCAACAACGCTCGTTGAGAAAATCTTGGTGAGAATTACCATCTTCGTAGTGTCAGGAAGAGAACCAAAGGACATTATAATCTGAAAGGAGATATCACCTCACTCACCGTTGGAGAGGGAACTATAGGAAATTATAATCTGGAAGGAAATATCACCTCACTCGCCGCTGGAGAGGGAAACGTCTTGAAAGGGAATTACCGCCTCACGCGCCGTTGGAGAGGGGACCATAAGAGAATATCACCTCACGCTCATGCCGGAGAGGGAAACATCTGAAGAAGGAATTACCACCTCACACGCCGTTGGAGAGGGGACCATAAGAGAATATCACCTCACGCTCATGTCGGAGAGGGGAACATCTGAAAAAGGAATTACCACCTCACACGCCGTTGGAGAGGGGACCATAAGAGAACTTCTACTGAGTCTTTATCAGAAAAATCTGTTTGGAGTCGATTTAACTGGACTAGGGGAGTCCTTGAAATATGTTTGAGAATTTCAACTGCACCCTTCCTGAAAGGTAGAGGTCAGTTATATGCGATGCATGACATGGATCAAGCAAACATGGATACGATTTATATGATATGATGTGTACATGCATGCTATAATGATGTATGTGATGATTCATGTATGTTTTCGTCTAGGAAAATAAATCCTTGACGGGTGCCGGGAAGCCATATCCTGGGCTGATGTTGAGGAAGAGATTTTGCTTCCGCTGTGGATGATTGTTGCAAGAATCCCGGTAGGAGAAGATAACTCCGTTGAGGAATAAACTTGGCAAATGAAATAATTTGCGGGAGAAAAGATACTCTAGCGATCATGCTGGGGAGTGCTACTCTGTGGGGAAAGCGATGCTTTGCTGAGTTGATGAAGATAACTCCGCTGGGGATACCGTTGATGAGTTATACTGGGGATAGGAAGATACTTTGCCGAGGACGCTCTTTCCGTGGCTTTTGGATGAGGATAACCCAGTTATATCCTGTTACGGAAATAACTCTTTAAATCAAGCCGGGACGACGCGTTCGTGCTTTGCGAGGGATAAGCTTCCAGAATCTACTGGGGATAAGCTTGCTGCTTGAGGGATATGACTTCCAACTTAGTTGGTGAAGCTGGATTGGACTCTTCTGGGGAGTTTGATATGCTGGAGGATGATCCCTTTGAATATTGAGATACCGCCGGGGAACAAATCTTTAGACCAAGACTGCCGGGGATACTTGTTAAGAATATCTGTATTGCTGCTGAGGAATGTTTGAGATCGGCTGGGGGATACTCAATTCCCTTGATATTTGATGATTGGAGAGGAATGTACTGACTTGTTGAACCACTCTCTGGGGAATTAATATGTACTGGTTGTGTTCTTTAGCTGAACCTTCCTTGATACCATGGAGGACAGAACAATTAGATTGCTTTTAGACAACTCTTTATTGCCCCTGTTTCTGAGGTGGGAGAGGAAGACCTGCGAGGCGCTGATAGTTGTTGATGGACCAACCTTCTTCTGGTAGGCAGGTGACAAGATGACAGGACATAGTCGTACGCTTTGATCCCTAACTTTTGCCCGGACCGCCCTTTCGGGTTTTCAGTCCACCGGGATACCCATTTTTGCCCAAGCCGCCTTTTCAGGTTTTCGACTTGCCGGGTGTACAGATTTTTTCATTTTCATCCCTTATTTTTGCCCGAACCCTTTTGGTTCGTCGGGAAGCCCTTATTTTTGCCTAGGTATGTCAACCCAGCGGGTCTTTGATTATGCGTAGTATTTTTTCCGACTATGTCTACGCTTTCAGAATGTAGGGTGCTGCCCCTGTTAGAAGTGTTTTGTCCTGTCACCAGAAGATGTCTGACCAGGCAATATTCGTTGCTGGGGTGCCCCAAGTGACTCAGATGGAGATTTGCCCCAGGCTTTTTGACCTTTGAGAGATTCTCCGAATCTTGATTGGACTGCCCCAGATGATGGGCAATGGTCATGTCATGCCCCTTGATTGGAAGTGCTTTTGTTCACTAGGTATTTCTCGTGCGAATTCCTATGCTGTTCAAACAAAAGTCATAAGCAAACAAAGTTATGTTAAAAATGCAAAGCTTATGTCTGTCTCGAAGTTTTTGAAAATGCATTCTTTTTTCATAAAACAAATGAATGTTTGTAAGACGTGACGTCAATTCTGTATTTACCGTAGCCTTACGGAGTCAGGATACCTTCATAACAGTATGCTTTCGAACTAACCCATGCTTCAGCTAGGACTTTTGAGGGTTATAACGTGGCCTGGTTCACGGTTTAAGAAACAAAGGATAAAGGCTCAAATTATTTGTACCCACCCGCTCTTCGTGATGTTCTCCAAACCTAAACTCAGTTGATCGTGCGTTAGACCTCGTTCGAGTCTTTGCTTTGATTTTCCGGTGATGGTTCAAACATTGATGATTTATTCTGACTAGGCAATCATTTTTTTGTTGAGGGTTCGTGAGACCTCTTTCTTGATTTTTGTTATCCCTTTCCTTTTTTGCCTGAACTGTTTCCTTTTTGGAATTACAGTCAGCGGGATGCCCCAGTTTCATAAGTCCCTTTTATAGGTTTTGACTTTTTGGGCTTTTTGTTTATGATTTTTTTTGATAACAACTGCCTGTCTTTATGATTGTTCTGAACCATCACTGTTTTTCCGTAAGGATCTCTTTGGTGCCATTCGTTATGCACTTGGATCAACTGAGAAGACTACCCTGCCCCGGGTTATGATAAAGGGTTTCAATTTTTGAAAATAAAAACTCCTACTTCTTTGGCTCAGATGGGTTGACGAGGGTTTATCATCCTTATAACTCCAGTGTTTAGGGATTGAAATAATGCCTGTACCTCATCAGCGGGGTCTGTTCAAAAGCATACTGTAAAAGATGGCGGTATCGTTTTCGTCATCCTCCCTCAAGAGGCTTAGGATTTTAGATCAAGAGTTGACATCAGAAAAAATATGAAGATAATTTGCATTTAGTGAATACGAATATATTGCTTCAAAACAGACGTATGCGATGCATTAATGAAATAACAATGTTTAACAATGAACAAATGTTTGAATAATCAAAAGGGAATTACAACTTGAAAAATCCTAATGAACAAAAATTTCTAGTTTGAGATAGCCATCTCAGATGGAGAATTCTCAGCGGAAGATTTTCATCTCGCCATCCGGCATGAACTCTATCACCCCTTCGTCAATCAAATCCTGAATTTTGTTCTTCAAGGTCCAACAGTCGTCTGTAGCATGCCCTGGGCTGTCTGAATGATAAGCGCAGTGGGTGTCGAGGTTATACCTCGAAGCTGTCCTGTTGGGATTCTTCGGAGGGTCCTTTAGAGTGATCAGATTGACCTCCAGCAAGCGCTTCAGTATAAAGGATGAGGGTATATCAGTCTCCGAGAAATGTCTTCCGGGCGCATTTCGTTTACGTTGACTACCCCGTTGAGGCTGGGCTCGTGACCCTGAAGCAAGCTGAGGAGATTTTCCTTTGTCTTCTTGCCCCGCATGTGGTTGAATGATGGCTGGAGCTTCCACCTTGGCTGTTTGCCCTACTGGATTATTTTGAAGCAGCTTGGTGACGAGGACCCGGAGCTCTTCTTGTTTTTGAGCTAAGTCCTGAATGAGAGTCATTTGGCCCACCAACTGCCCCATCATTTGGATCTTCATGGTTGCCAACTCAATTTGTAGTCCTTCCAGCTGATCGTTCCTGATGCCCCCTGCATTCCCTAAGGTCAAGTTCCTGGTGAGGAGAGTCTTTATTTCTTCTTGCCCCTGGGATAGGTTCAAGAACATTTCTCGCAGTTGGGCGTTCTGAGCACGGAGATCTTGGTTGTCGGGTTGGAAAGCCATTGCTGAAATAAACAGCGAAGATGGTGAGTGACCTGCGAAAGGGATACCTGTAATGCAATGATGAGTATGACATGTATGCAATGTTTTCAAAGACCTCGCAGGGTAAACAAGAAAATTGTTAGCATTTGGAACCGGTAGCTTGACTGAAGGAACTTCCTGTTGTAGGGAGCCCTTCTTCAAGGGTCAAAGGCTCACCATATCCAGTGGGTCATAGCCCCTGACAACCTTGGCTAGAGGAAAATAAATCCTCTTTGCCCCTGGCTCGACAGTTGGTTCATCATGACCTGCATCACAAGCCCTTGAGATCCTTGAAATGGGTTAGGATGTATGCAATGGTATGATGTCATGCTATGCATGGGGTGATGTAGGTAAACCCTGCTATGAGTCCCAGTTGAGGACTATAAACAGGCCCTGCAATAAATTCAATATACTTTGTTATGAGTCCCAATTAAGGACTATAAACAACACCTGCAAGAAATTTGGTAAACCCTGTCATGAGTCCTAGTTAAGGACTATAAACAGAACCTGCACATGGTTAGTACACCCTGTTATAAGTCCCAATTAAGGACTATAAACAAGACCTGCAAGAAACAAGTGTTAGGTAACAAGTACGCAGATAATCAAGTACGAAGGCACACAAGTCACACAAGAGAAACCCTTAGGGTTTAGGCCAGCATGGGGTCTGGGTAGTACCCTCTTGAAGTTGGTGGGTTCAACCTGTCCTAATCAAAGTAACCGGGTTCTAAGGTTCCCAATATCACGGGATTGCTTTCATTGTTCATCGTTTCGATTTAGCCACTGAACTGGCGACCGAAATATTCCAGGAAAGCAACCCTCAATTGAGCGTAGTATCGAGTATCAACCAACATCGGACTGCACCAAAGTCAGTTATCTCACTACCCTAAAGAGGCCAAGATAGTTCAATTAAGGTTCCTAAGGTCTGTTGATGCTTCACGACACCACGCGGAGGCCCCGTACTCTCCTTGACTGAACTCAAGGGTTACCGGTACACACCAAAGTGCCACATCAACGTAGCAGACTGTTTCAACCGTGTCGGTATACCCCGCACAGTTCCCTCACAGCCTTGTTGCTACTTTCTAAGAAGGTATCCCCCAGATCCGGGTTAGGATCTATAGAACTCCCAAGACAGTCCCACAATAATAAAGCAAGCAAGTCAATACAATTGAAAACACAGTTATGAACTACCCTAAGGTACACCTCACTTTAAGTTTGTTCCCCAGCAGAGTCGCCAGTTCTGTGATCGGTGGATCTGGAACTGACTGTTTAACGCTGGTTCGCGAAATGTCGCGGAAGCAAGAGTCGCCACCGTCTTTTATTTTCTCCAAATGGAAAGGACAAAAGCACAGAAAAATTCCTTAAAGAGATTGCTCTAGGTTCGGGAGGTAGGTTATAGAAAGGGAAGGTGTTAGCACCCTTTCTATCCATGGTTATCCATGGGCTCTTAGATACTTGCTCATTGTGTTTTCAAAATTGTTTGCTTGCTTTTCAATGTGGGTTTAAAAAGTTTCTTTGAAAAATTTCAGATCGACTCGTACGTCAGAGTGTTTGAAAAGTTTGCTTTGAAAGCCTTTGAAAAGTGTCAGTGTGAAAAGTCTTTTTGAGTTTGTTTGAGATTAGAGCAAGTATCCTTGAGAACCTACCTACCCTAAGGAATTCGTCTGTGTAAATGTCCTTTAAAGTAGTGCCATCCCACCATTGAGAGGTAGGTAGCACCACCGTTGGAGGTGTTCGGGTCAATTCGAGTTTTAGGGACGTGGTGATCACCAGAGCAATAGGAAGACACCTTAGAAGCTACCCTCATGCCAGGTTCCCGGATCATGAGGACTTACTAAGACATCCTCTACTCGACGATCACCTTTCGAGGCAAGGCAACAGTGAGGCGTACCCTAGGGGTGGTGTGTGATTTGTGTGTCAGATTCATTTATTTTTGTCTTGTCATGTTTGTCGCGTTCTACGCTTGATTTTAATTTGTCCATTCATTCTTGCATGCTTGGTTAACAGTTAAATATTTTGCGAGGAAATAAATCTAAACTATTACAAATGGCGCGGGTCCACATCGCCAAAATTAAACCGGACCCGATTTAGCGGAAAAATAAATAATGCGAAGAAATAAAGTGCGAAAAGTAAATTACATGGCTTAGGGACAATTACATAATTATAATTAAACGACATAAGATAAATGCACAAATTAAATAATTAAAACGAAACTAGGGCGTTGGACCCTTTTTGCAAATAATTAAAATTAATAAGGACTTAAAAAATTAAAATTAAATGAGAATGATATTTTTGTGTTTTTTAGATTTAATGAAAAAAAAAAAGAAATTAATTGAGATTAAATCAAACGGCAAACCCTAATTCTAATATTTTTTTATTTATTATGAAAGAATTAAATTATAACCTAAATTAAACTCTAAATTAATTTGTACAATTTTTAATTTATGAAAATAAAATAATAAATAAATAATATTGTTATTCTGAAAAAAAAGGGAAAATTAAAAGAAAATAAAAAGATATTAAAACCTAAATTCTATTTTTTTTGGATTTTTTATAAAAAAAGATTAAAACTATAACCTAATTAAACTAAATATTTACATATATTAATTTATTGATGAAAATAATTAAAATTAAAAATTATATTTTTATTTGGACATTTTTTATTTTTATGATGTTTTTCTGTATTTTTTGTAAAAGAGGATATTTAATTAAATCAGAAAATAAATAAACAAATAAACAATTAAAAATAATAAAAGATAAAAGAAAAATAAAAAAAAAGAACCAGGGGGGGTTTCTGTCCCATTATGGAGGTGTAAATTTGAGAGGCCTGGCCCATCAAGCTTTGACATTCATTGACTTTTTGGATTGTGTATGATGCCGTTGACCTGATATATGGTGCCCTTTGAATTTAGGCCTTTGATCTGTAAGCACTGGACGCGTGTATGGTGAGATATTGATGGAACATGGTACGTTCCAAAGTGGTGCCTGCATGGGAATGAGGATAGAAAAATAATATGAAACTTTTGCCAGACCTGGGACTTGAACCCAGGTCTTGAAGGTTACAAGCGCGTCCCCTGGCCAGCTGAGCTATGCAAGTTCATTTAATATATAATATAACATAAATAATATAAAAGAAAAATAAAGTTAGTGGACGATCTGGCGCGGATTTTCAAACTAGCCAATCACGTAGTGACAACGAGGTTGTCTTCTTCGTTCTTTCTGAACCACAAGCGTATGGCCACGGTTTTAGAAACGTTGCATTAGGAGGTCTACTGAAAAATAGCGAATAGCTCCATGAGCTTCATAAATTGTTCGCGAGGTATGTGTTTGCTTCGTCTTAACCTGCTCAACTCAACCATGATACTCACGAATCCTAATTTTTCCTCTATGTAAAATCCCCAATTCAAGCAACCTGTAACCCTAAAAAACGCATATGGTGGAATCGTGTATATACCACAAAAACTCAATTGAATATAATGGTTAGTTCACAAACTTCATTGTAAGCAATAATCCACAAAGAAAAATGCAAAAAGATGCTTAGATTATGATATGCGATTTGGAAAAATTTGTGACAAAGTCTGAATTCCTGGTACCGTTTCAAGGCGTTTGGCTTGTTGTTTTTGATTGAGAAACGTTTAGGGATGTCTCAGGATGCGAATGAAACAAAAATCAAAGCTTGAATCGACCTAAAACCTAGATTTCAGTGTTTGAGTTTTTAGGAGAATTTTCAATATTGTAATGCTTGTTTATGCGCAGCTTGCAGTCTTCTAGCATTAGGGTTCTCATCTAGTACTTGTATGGAATGGTTTAGGTTAAAAAGATTCAATAAAATCCATGTCCATAATTGTTTTCAATCTTTGATTTGTTAAGAATCTTTTCCAATCTTTTTCTCATGTATCTTGTACCAAATCTGATCAATTAGCACCAAAGCTTGCCTATTTGAGATATGCACGAATTGTAGAGATTAGAATGTGCACAAAAAAGATTTTTTTAGGTTAGTTTGATATTTTTCATATATTAAAATCATTTAAATGAATATAAATTAATATTAATTCAAATAAATAATTAAAAAATATGAGAATACTTCCCTTTGGGCCTAATGGTCGTGCATGGGCTTGGCATGAAGAAACTTGGAAGGAAAATAGGCCCATTTGCATTTTTAGGCCTTTTGCATCAATGTTGACTTTCAAAAATTTCCAAAAATTTCCCAACTTCCACAAGGCATAACTTGGTCAATTTTTAAGCTTTTCACATGTTCTTGGACATTTTGGAAAGGTCTTTGAGTCCTTTAACCAATGCCTTTGGTCCCATGTCATTTTGATTTACCAATCTCAAATTATGACTTTTGACTTAAAGTCCCTTTTTGTTGACTTTTGAAAATGACCTATAATGTTGAAATTGATAACTTTTTGTGAGAGCATTTCTTGGACTTGGAACATGAAGATGAATTGTAGGAAATGTCTTTCTCTTCAAAATGAGCTTTGGATGGAATTTTTCTGATAATCCATGTGAAAGTTATGCCCTGGTCAATTTCAGTTGACTTTTTCAGCTGTCCAAATATAGTAACTTTTGTATCTTTGATGATTTCTGAGCCAAATTTTGAGAATCATGATCAAGCATTGATCAAATGATGTTTGTGGCTTCAAAACGATATGTTGACCAAAAATTTGAACTTTTGACTGCCAAATGACCATTTTGCCCCTACAGTTGACTGTAGTGCAATCTAGGGTTTTGACTGTGCAATTTTGAGCTGAATGCCTTGAAACTTGATATGAGGATGCTTGACCATCTTTATAGGCATATGAGGCTTGATTGGGCTTTTGAAAAGTTCATTTGCTTGACCAGAACTCAAACCCTAGTTTTGACTGTATATGAGATAGTTGAGCTGCACAACCCTGGGGGAATTTTGTGACCTTGACTTTGACAATTCTTGATGAAAATGGGAGGGCAAATTTTGGGGTACAACAGTTGCCCCTGTTCAATCTTCTTAGACCTGAGGATGCAGATTGGCTGACGTGCCTTTCGTAATCCGAGGGTAGAAGATGATTGAACACTAAAGTGCCCAGAAATTTGCGCTCACATAGTAGCAGTGATGATGAGGGAATGGGCTTATAGATGCCATTTGGAGATTGCTGGATGGGATGATGGGCTTATAGATGCCATCTGGACGTTGATCGCGTAAGAGATTCCTTAGCGAGAACCTGCATACCTGCAAAACAAAAAAAATGAGTACCTGACACGTCGCAGGAGCTGTTTTTAGATGCTTGATATAGATATGTCCTGACTGGTTACAGGAGCTGGGTCTGGATCTTCAAACGCTGATGAATGAACCAGGGATGGTTACTGCCTTAGCATGAATGGTAAGAGAATCCTGAATGATTTCAACCTCAACAACGCTCGTTGAGAAAATCTTGGTGAGAATTACCATCTTCGTAGTGTCAGGAAGAGAACCAAAGGACATTATAATCTGAAAGGAGATATCACCTCACTCACCGTTGGAGAGGGAACTATAGGAAATTATAATCTGGAAGGAAATATCACCTCACTCGCCGCTGGAGAGGGAAACGTCTTGAAAGGGAATTACCGCCTCACGCGCCGTTGGAGAGGGGACCATAAGAGAATATCACCTCACGCTCATGCCGGAGAGGGAAACATCTGAAGAAGGAATTACCACCTCACACGCCGTTGGAGAGGGGACCATAAGAGAATATCACCTCACGCTCATGTCGGAGAGGGGAACATCTGAAAAAGGAATTACCACCTCACACGCCGTTGGAGAGGGGACCATAAGAGAACTTCTACTGAGTCTTTATCAGAAAAATCTGTTTGGAGTCGATTTAACTGGACTAGGGGAGTCCTTGAAATATGTTTGAGAATTTCAACTGCACCCTTCCTGAAAGGTAGAGGTCAGTTATATGCGATGCATGACATGGATCAAGCAAACATGGATACGATTTATATGATATGATGTGTACATGCATGCTATAATGATGTATGTGATGATTCATGTATGTTTTCGTCTAGGAAAATAAATCCTTGACGGGTGCCGGGAAGCCATATCCTGGGCTGATGTTGAGGAAGAGATTTTGCTTCCGCTGTGGATGATTGTTGCAAGAATCCCGGTAGGAGAAGATAACTCCGTTGAGGAATAAACTTGGCAAATGAAATAATTTGCGGGAGAAAAGATACTCTAGCGATCATGCTGGGGAGTGCTACTCTGTGGGGAAAGCGATGCTTTGCTGAGTTGATGAAGATAACTCCGCTGGGGATACCGTTGATGAGTTATACTGGGGATAGGAAGATACTTTGCCGAGGACGCTCTTTCCGTGGCTTTTGGATGAGGATAACCCAGTTATATCCTGTTACGGAAATAACTCTTTAAATCAAGCCGGGACGACGCGTTCGTGCTTTGCGAGGGATAAGCTTCCAGAATCTACTGGGGATAAGCTTGCTGCTTGAGGGATATGACTTCCAACTTAGTTGGTGAAGCTGGATTGGACTCTTCTGGGGAGTTTGATATGCTGGAGGATGATCCCTTTGAATATTGAGATACCGCCGGGGAACAAATCTTTAGACCAAGACTGCCGGGGATACTTGTTAAGAATATCTGTATTGCTGCTGAGGAATGTTTGAGATCGGCTGGGGGATACTCAATTCCCTTGATATTTGATGATTGGAGAGGAATGTACTGACTTGTTGAACCACTCTCTGGGGAATTAATATGTACTGGTTGTGTTCTTTAGCTGAACCTTCCTTGATACCATGGAGGACAGAACAATTAGATTGCTTTTAGACAACTCTTTATTGCCCCTGTTTCTGAGGTGGGAGAGGAAGACCTGCGAGGCGCTGATAGTTGTTGATGGACCAACCTTCTTCTGGTAGGCAGGTGACAAGATGACAGGACATAGTCGTACGCTTTGATCCCTAACTTTTGCCCGGACCGCCCTTTCGGGTTTTCAGTCCACCGGGATACCCATTTTTGCCCAAGCCGCCTTTTCAGGTTTTCGACTTGCCGGGTGTACAGATTTTTTCATTTTCATCCCTTATTTTTGCCCGAACCCTTTTGGTTCGTCGGGAAGCCCTTATTTTTGCCTAGGTATGTCAACCCAGCGGGTCTTTGATTATGCGTAGTATTTTTTCCGACTATGTCTACGCTTTCAGAATGTAGGGTGCTGCCCCTGTTAGAAGTGTTTTGTCCTGTCACCAGAAGATGTCTGACCAGGCAATATTCGTTGCTGGGGTGCCCCAAGTGACTCAGATGGAGATTTGCCCCAGGCTTTTTGACCTTTGAGAGATTCTCCGAATCTTGATTGGACTGCCCCAGATGATGGGCAATGGTCATGTCATGCCCCTTGATTGGAAGTGCTTTTGTTCACTAGGTATTTCTCGTGCGAATTCCTATGCTGTTCAAACAAAAGTCATAAGCAAACAAAGTTATGTTAAAAATGCAAAGCTTATGTCTGTCTCGAAGTTTTTGAAAATGCATTCTTTTTTCATAAAACAAATGAATGTTTGTAAGACGTGACGTCAATTCTGTATTTACCGTAGCCTTACGGAGTCAGGATACCTTCATAACAGTATGCTTTCGAACTAACCCATGCTTCAGCTAGGACTTTTGAGGGTTATAACGTGGCCTGGTTCACGGTTTAAGAAACAAAGGATAAAGGCTCAAATTATTTGTACCCACCCGCTCTTCGTGATGTTCTCCAAACCTAAACTCAGTTGATCGTGCGTTAGACCTCGTTCGAGTCTTTGCTTTGATTTTCCGGTGATGGTTCAAACATTGATGATTTATTCTGACTAGGCAATCATTTTTTTGTTGAGGGTTCGTGAGACCTCTTTCTTGATTTTTGTTATCCCTTTCCTTTTTTGCCTGAACTGTTTCCTTTTTGGAATTACAGTCAGCGGGATGCCCCAGTTTCATAAGTCCCTTTTATAGGTTTTGACTTTTTGGGCTTTTTGTTTATGATTTTTTTTGATAACAACTGCCTGTCTTTATGATTGTTCTGAACCATCACTGTTTTTCCGTAAGGATCTCTTTGGTGCCATTCGTTATGCACTTGGATCAACTGAGAAGACTACCCTGCCCCGGGTTATGATAAAGGGTTTCAATTTTTGAAAATAAAAACTCCTACTTCTTTGGCTCAGATGGGTTGACGAGGGTTTATCATCCTTATAACTCCAGTGTTTAGGGATTGAAATAATGCCTGTACCTCATCAGCGGGGTCTGTTCAAAAGCATACTGTAAAAGATGGCGGTATCGTTTTCGTCATCCTCCCTCAAGAGGCTTAGGATTTTAGATCAAGAGTTGACATCAGAAAAAATATGAAGATAATTTGCATTTAGTGAATACGAATATATTGCTTCAAAACAGACGTATGCGATGCATTAATGAAATAACAATGTTTAACAATGAACAAATGTTTGAATAATCAAAAGGGAATTACAACTTGAAAAATCCTAATGAACAAAAATTTCTAGTTTGAGATAGCCATCTCAGATGGAGAATTCTCAGCGGAAGATTTTCATCTCGCCATCCGGCATGAACTCTATCACCCCTTCGTCAATCAAATCCTGAATTTTGTTCTTCAAGGTCCAACAGTCGTCTGTAGCATGCCCTGGGCTGTCTGAATGATAAGCGCAGTGGGTGTCGAGGTTATACCTCGAAGCTGTCCTGTTGGGATTCTTCGGAGGGTCCTTTAGAGTGATCAGATTGACCTCCAGCAAGCGCTTCAGTATAAAGGATGAGGGTATATCAGTCTCCGAGAAATGTCTTCCGGGCGCATTTCGTTTACGTTGACTACCCCGTTGAGGCTGGGCTCGTGACCCTGAAGCAAGCTGAGGAGATTTTCCTTTGTCTTCTTGCCCCGCATGTGGTTGAATGATGGCTGGAGCTTCCACCTTGGCTGTTTGCCCTACTGGATTATTTTGAAGCAGCTTGGTGACGAGGACCCGGAGCTCTTCTTGTTTTTGAGCTAAGTCCTGAATGAGAGTCATTTGGCCCACCAACTGCCCCATCATTTGGATCTTCATGGTTGCCAACTCAATTTGTAGTCCTTCCAGCTGATCGTTCCTGATGCCCCCTGCATTCCCTAAGGTCAAGTTCCTGGTGAGGAGAGTCTTTATTTCTTCTTGCCCCTGGGATAGGTTCAAGAACATTTCTCGCAGTTGGGCGTTCTGAGCACGGAGATCTTGGTTGTCGGGTTGGAAAGCCATTGCTGAAATAAACAGCGAAGATGGTGAGTGACCTGCGAAAGGGATACCTGTAATGCAATGATGAGTATGACATGTATGCAATGTTTTCAAAGACCTCGCAGGGTAAACAAGAAAATTGTTAGCATTTGGAACCGGTAGCTTGACTGAAGGAACTTCCTGTTGTAGGGAGCCCTTCTTCAAGGGTCAAAGGCTCACCATATCCAGTGGGTCATAGCCCCTGACAACCTTGGCTAGAGGAAAATAAATCCTCTTTGCCCCTGGCTCGACAGTTGGTTCATCATGACCTGCATCACAAGCCCTTGAGATCCTTGAAATGGGTTAGGATGTATGCAATGGTATGATGTCATGCTATGCATGGGGTGATGTAGGTAAACCCTGCTATGAGTCCCAGTTGAGGACTATAAACAGGCCCTGCAATAAATTCAATATACTTTGTTATGAGTCCCAATTAAGGACTATAAACAACACCTGCAAGAAATTTGGTAAACCCTGTCATGAGTCCTAGTTAAGGACTATAAACAGAACCTGCACATGGTTAGTACACCCTGTTATAAGTCCCAATTAAGGACTATAAACAAGACCTGCAAGAAACAAGTGTTAGGTAACAAGTACGCAGATAATCAAGTACGAAGGCACACAAGTCACACAAGAGAAACCCTTAGGGTTTAGGCCAGCATGGGGTCTGGGTAGTACCCTCTTGAAGTTGGTGGGTTCAACCTGTCCTAATCAAAGTAACCGGGTTCTAAGGTTCCCAATATCACGGGATTGCTTTCATTGTTCATCGTTTCGATTTAGCCACTGAACTGGCGACCGAAATATTCCAGGAAAGCAACCCTCAATTGAGCGTAGTATCGAGTATCAACCAACATCGGACTGCACCAAAGTCAGTTATCTCACTACCCTAAAGAGGCCAAGATAGTTCAATTAAGGTTCCTAAGGTCTGTTGATGCTTCACGACACCACGCGGAGGCCCCGTACTCTCCTTGACTGAACTCAAGGGTTACCGGTACACACCAAAGTGCCACATCAACGTAGCAGACTGTTTCAACCGTGTCGGTATACCCCGCACAGTTCCCTCACAGCCTTGTTGCTACTTTCTAAGAAGGTATCCCCCAGATCCGGGTTAGGATCTATAGAACTCCCAAGACAGTCCCACAATAATAAAGCAAGCAAGTCAATACAATTGAAAACACAGTTATGAACTACCCTAAGGTACACCTCACTTTAAGTTTGTTCCCCAGCAGAGTCGCCAGTTCTGTGATCGGTGGATCTGGAACTGACTGTTTAACGCTGGTTCGCGAAATGTCGCGGAAGCAAGAGTCGCCACCGTCTTTTATTTTCTCCAAATGGAAAGGACAAAAGCACAGAAAAATTCCTTAAAGAGATTGCTCTAGGTTCGGGAGGTAGGTTATAGAAAGGGAAGGTGTTAGCACCCTTTCTATCCATGGTTATCCATGGGCTCTTAGATACTTGCTCATTGTGTTTTCAAAATTGTTTGCTTGCTTTTCAATGTGGGTTTAAAAAGTTTCTTTGAAAAATTTCAGATCGACTCGTACGTCAGAGTGTTTGAAAAGTTTGCTTTGAAAGCCTTTGAAAAGTGTCAGTGTGAAAAGTCTTTTTGAGTTTGTTTGAGATTAGAGCAAGTATCCTTGAGAACCTACCTACCCTAAGGAATTCGTCTGTGTAAATGTCCTTTAAAGTAGTGCCATCCCACCATTGAGAGGTAGGTAGCACCACCGTTGGAGGTGTTCGGGTCAATTCGAGTTTTAGGGACGTGGTGATCACCAGAGCAATAGGAAGACACCTTAGAAGCTACCCTCATGCCAGGTTCCCGGATCATGAGGACTTACTAAGACATCCTCTACTCGACGATCACCTTTCGAGGCAAGGCAACAGTGAGGCGTACCCTAGGGGTGGTGTGTGATTTGTGTGTCAGATTCATTTATTTTTGTCTTGTCATGTTTGTCGCGTTCTACGCTTGATTTTAATTTGTCCATTCATTCTTGCATGCTTGGTTAACAGTTAAATATTTTGCGAGGAAATAAATCTAAACTATTACAAATGGCGCGGGTCCACATCGCCAAAATTAAACCGGACCCGATTTAGCGGAAAAATAAATAATGCGAAGAAATAAAGTGCGAAAAGTAAATTACATGGCTTAGGGACAATTACATAATTATAATTAAACGACATAAGATAAATGCACAAATTAAATAATTAAAACGAAACTAGGGCGTTGGACCCTTTTTGCAAATAATTAAAATTAATAAGGACTTAAAAAATTAAAATTAAATGAGAATGATATTTTTGTGTTTTTTAGATTTAATGAAAAAAAAAAAGAAATTAATTGAGATTAAATCAAACGGCAAACCCTAATTCTAATATTTTTTTATTTATTATGAAAGAATTAAATTATAACCTAAATTAAACTCTAAATTAATTTGTACAATTTTTAATTTATGAAAATAAAATAATAAATAAATAATATTGTTATTCTGAAAAAAAAGGGAAAATTAAAAGAAAATAAAAAGATATTAAAACCTAAATTCTATTTTTTTTGGATTTTTTATAAAAAAAGATTAAAACTATAACCTAATTAAACTAAATATTTACATATATTAATTTATTGATGAAAATAATTAAAATTAAAAATTATATTTTTATTTGGACATTTTTTATTTTTATGATGTTTTTCTGTATTTTTTGTAAAAGAGGATATTTAATTAAATCAGAAAATAAATAAACAAATAAACAATTAAAAATAATAAAAGATAAAAGAAAAATAAAAAAAAAGAACCAGGGGGGGTTTCTGTCCCATTATGGAGGTGTAAATTTGAGAGGCCTGGCCCATCAAGCTTTGACATTCATTGACTTTTTGGATTGTGTATGATGCCGTTGACCTGATATATGGTGCCCTTTGAATTTAGGCCTTTGATCTGTAAGCACTGGACGCGTGTATGGTGAGATATTGATGGAACATGGTACGTTCCAAAGTGGTGCCTGCATGGGAATGAGGATAGAAAAATAATATGAAACTTTTGCCAGACCTGGGACTTGAACCCAGGTCTTGAAGGTTACAAGCGCGTCCCCTGGCCAGCTGAGCTATGCAAGTTCATTTAATATATAATATAACATAAATAATATAAAAGAAAAATAAAGTTAGTGGACGATCTGGCGCGGATTTTCAAACTAGCCAATCACGTAGTGACAACGAGGTTGTCTTCTTCGTTCTTTCTGAACCACAAGCGTATGGCCACGGTTTTAGAAACGTTGCATTAGGAGGTCTACTGAAAAATAGCGAATAGCTCCATGAGCTTCATAAATTGTTCGCGAGGTATGTGTTTGCTTCGTCTTAACCTGCTCAACTCAACCATGATACTCACGAATCCTAATTTTTCCTCTATGTAAAATCCCCAATTCAAGCAACCTGTAACCCTAAAAAACGCATATGGTGGAATCGTGTATATACCACAAAAACTCAATTGAATATAATGGTTAGTTCACAAACTTCATTGTAAGCAATAATCCACAAAGAAAAATGCAAAAAGATGCTTAGATTATGATATGCGATTTGGAAAAATTTGTGACAAAGTCTGAATTCCTGGTACCGTTTCAAGGCGTTTGGCTTGTTGTTTTTGATTGAGAAACGTTTAGGGATGTCTCAGGATGCGAATGAAACAAAAATCAAAGCTTGAATCGACCTAAAACCTAGATTTCAGTGTTTGAGTTTTTAGGAGAATTTTCAATATTGTAATGCTTGTTTATGCGCAGCTTGCAGTCTTCTAGCATTAGGGTTCTCATCTAGTACTTGTATGGAATGGTTTAGGTTAAAAAGATTCAATAAAATCCATGTCCATAATTGTTTTCAATCTTTGATTTGTTAAGAATCTTTTCCAATCTTTTTCTCATGTATCTTGTACCAAATCTGATCAATTAGCACCAAAGCTTGCCTATTTGAGATATGCACGAATTGTAGAGATTAGAATGTGCACAAAAAAGATTTTTTTAGGTTAGTTTGATATTTTTCATATATTAAAATCATTTAAATGAATATAAATTAATATTAATTCAAATAAATAATTAAAAAATATGAGAATACTTCCCTTTGGGCCTAATGGTCGTGCATGGGCTTGGCATGAAGAAACTTGGAAGGAAAATAGGCCCATTTGCATTTTTAGGCCTTTTGCATCAATGTTGACTTTCAAAAATTTTAGAGGCATTGAAAGATGGTTTGGTGCTTAAACCAACACATGTTATTTCCTGTTATCTCTACCGTTTCTGTGTCATGCTTATTGGAGTTTCATTCTTCCATTGCTGAGAGCCTTCCAAGGTTGGAACATCGTCTAAAACCACAACAAAAATATCTCAACTTTTTGGTCGTTGGAGATTGGGGAAGAAAAGGAAACTACAATCAATCTCTTGTCACTCATTAGGTAATTAATTAATTCCCTTTGTGTTTTTCATTAGAAAATTACAAAACTTAGTTGAATGCATACACATAAAGCATAATTGTATAGTTTTTGTGTAAAATTATGTGATTATAGTGCCGATGAAGATATTGCAGTTTGCCTGGATGGTTGGATCTTCATAGATTATGTGTGAAATCATCACAAATCCATTGACTTCCAAAATTATTCTTCCATATAAGTTATACAATTTTACAGTATAGGTTATGTTTAAGGTATTATATGATGATGGAGAAGTAGAAAAAGTTTTTATGGAAAAGGAATGTTGAGAGTTTATGATTTAAACCTTCATATTTGATTTGGTATTGCATTGAACTTTCCTTTTTTGGAAATTATATTTGATTTATTTCTTTATATGACTTAGTTTGTTTCATGGATAATGACAACATAAAAACTTAATCTATTTGAAGCAAGGAACCTGCATGTTGTCTCTTCATTTCACTAGATTCTGCAACATTTCTGTTGGTATGTGCTTCATGATGCTTTTTGAGACTGAAGAATCAAGTGTCTGCAGCTACATGTAGAAATTAAATTCTATTTTTTCTGAAGTTATTATTGAAGAATCAAGCATCAGCAATAAAATTACTTGTACTGCACCATACAATTTTGCATCATACTATTTTGCATTTGTTTATAGATTTCTCGTGTTAGTATAATTTAAAATATTTTTGTATTACATGTATTTATTGAAAAATATATAAATTATTATTTTAATATATAGATATTTAATTTATTGTATGTTAAATTTGTTGATATTCACAAATATTTCATCATATGAAAAAGAGACAATTAATCATATTCGGTAATTTTTAGTTCAAAGTTTTTTGCAAATATTATGAGTTGGTTGGATATTTTGTTGATAATATTATGACTTCTTAGTACAAAAAAATGTACAAAAATATGATTCTGTATACTTTTTGGTGAATATAAGAAATATTATGACTTAGTACATGAAATATTATGACTCGGTACATGAAATATGATTTTTATATGTATGACTTTATAATATTTGAAATATTATAACTTCTTAGTACATGAAATATGAAGAAATGTTATAACTAAAATACCGTGTAATGTAGAATATGAAATAGGGAGTAAATATAATTAAATATAATATAATTTCATATAAAAATCAATTCAACAGTGAAATAATTAAATTGATCCACTTCCATAGCATTAAGGCCTCAACAACAACAAAACTCTAAAAAAATATGTGGTCCAACATAAGTATAAAGGTAAGATACTTAACAAATAAAACAATTTAAAAAACATAGAAAATTCTCAAATCCCGTGTTACGTTCTAAAATTCGATCAGGTAACAATCACTCCAAGCACTACTCAGATAACTAATTATCTATACTCCCGAGGAGCACAAACACAACCATAAAAAATGGATGAGAATTACATTCAATTATTTATTATCACGCTAACAGTTTTAGTACATATATTATTCATTTCATTATTTATTATCATTTATTTATTTTATCATACAATTAATTTAAATTAATCAAGATACAGATATATTTTTTATTTTCATGCACTTGCACATTAAAAATATAGTTTTTATTTTTACGTGTCTAGATGCTAGTTTTAAATTAAAATGAAAAATTTTAAATTTTAAATTTAAATGAAGGTTTCACTTAAAATTTTGTATTATCAACTTGCATGTTTGTAGTCTATATTCGAGATGGTTTTACTAATTGGATTAAGTCGTTTAACCCGTTGAATTATTTTGTTTAACTTATTGTTTTTATTAGTGTGAGTTGATTTTTCAACTCGTAACTAGTAATTGGTCTATCTTGTCTAATCCGTTATTTTGTAATAACTATTAAAAATCATATATAGAATATGTTTGGTATATAATATTTTCTGTAAAAAAAATATTCATATCCCCTTAAGTCATTATTATAATTAAATGATTATTTATTATATTCAATTAATATATATAAAAATTTCTTATTCTTGAATAATAAGACAACTTGCTTTCAAAACAAATATATTTTTCAAATAAATTAGGTAATTTAATATATCGATCATATTTTTTCAATATTAATAAATAAAATAAATAAATTGATTGAATTTTTTTAAATACATGAAAATATTCGAGAGTTTATAATAAGAGCAGGTATATATTTTAAAATTTTTCTCTCTATTTTAAAATAATCATTAATTACCTACGTTTTTCATATCTTAATGATCATTTTAATTGAATACTTTTGATTTTTATTTATTATCCTTTTATTTTTAATAAGTATGGAAAACTAAAGTTTTGGTTAATTTGTATATATGGTTAGCAAATTATAATAAAGGTAATAGATATATAATTAATTGTAATTAAGAAAAGATTCACATTTTAATGACATTTATGTTATATTTATTATGAATAAAGAAAAATAATTGGTTAAAATGTATATAATAAAGTGTTCTTTATTATATTTTCATAAAATATATAGTATTGGTCATTCTTATATTTTTCTTTTCTCATTTGATTTTTTTTATATAAAAATGATTTTGCATGATTAATATACATTAATAATAATTAATGGTGTAATAAAAATGAAAATAACATATTATATTTGTTAAGGAAATGAAATTAAACATTAGGAAGAAAAAGTTACAATAAAATTTATAATTCTAATTTAAATTATAATTGGAAATTTTATTAAATTTTAAAATTTAGTACGAATAAATGGTTGGTAAATAGAAATCTATCATAAAACACATCAAATATTTTTATAAATATTAATTAAAAATCAATGAGAAATAAAATTTTGAAAACGTGATTCTAGGTTAAATCTTTTTTTTTTTGCAATTGAAATGAATTGAAAAATAAGTTAATTTTGAATACATTTAAACCATTAATTTTACGGGATACATTTAAAATAATAATGAATTAATTCAATTTTATTTTGATTTTTAAATTTTTTTTTGAATTAGAACATAATTTTTTTTGCCACTTCTATAGTAATTAATCCAATATGTTAGGTATGATTTCTATTAGATAAACAAATATTATATACTTAATAAAATGATAGTTATTTTGGGATGGAGTAAATATATAATATTATGACATGATACAAGAAAAAATAAAATTGAATTGAAAAGATATTGTATATTTTTTTATGATAAAATGTTAACATTTATATTAAAAAATTGATACAAATATTTCTTTTTTATAAATCATGAGACAATTATGATTGGTGAATACAATTTTTTTTTATGAAAACATAAATTTGTTATTCTTTTTATATTTTATATACATTTTTAACCATCAATATATTATAAATTTTTTTATATATACTAACAAAGGCATTGTAAATTATAAGTAGTCCTAAAATATTATTTTTTTATTTAAAAAAGTTTTAACACGCTCGCACTGGTCTAAATACTAGTTAATTTTATTTAAAGACAAATCCTTTATAATAATTGATATTTGCACAAGAAAACCTCTTCAATATTCTATATATATGGAACACATAACACATAAACGGTAGCGATAACAGGAAATAACAAGCGTTGGTTTAAGCACCAAACCATCTTCTAATGCCTCAAAAAATCTCTTAGAGGATGCATCTCTTTGTTGCACGGTCCTCCTTTCTGAAACTCGGGAGAAGGGAAACAAGTGTAGTTATATTTCTCCAGATCACGGTGCCTTGCACTTCCCCTGGATGAACAAAGGGACACTCGGTCTATTCATGAGAATAAGTCTTTAAACAAGGTATCACTTTGAAACTAAACATTAAAAATTCATCTGTACTATAGATCTCATTCTTTATGTCTGGTAGGGTCTTCTTGATTTGCGGTGGATCAACACCTTGTTGCTTCCCCATTTGAAAGCCTGCTTTCTCAAGGCAACAATCACTAACATCTCCATCACCATCATCTAGTATGGCTTTTAGCGTCATATTCCTTGAAGTGAAATAGATTATATCATTATCCTTTTGGCTATGTGTTTCCTCATCCTTTCGACTTTGCATTTTCGACAGCATCTTTGAAATCACTTACATCTTTTTTGGCTGAAAACTCATGAAAATTTTCATGATCCATAATCAAACGAGTTTGAGAGGTTTTTTTTTCAAAACTATTTGAGAGGGTTTTCTACTCAATTTTATTTTTTTATCACAGTTAATTTTCCTGCTTTATATTACACAGAATTTGACCCGATTTGGATGAATATGATTTGGGAAGTAACTCCACTTATTCGTTGTCTAACTTTTATGCGTTATTTGGCTTATTTGGATGAATATGATCTTATAAACAAGATTAATTTTGTCATCAAAGTGAATACTAGCCATATCACTTGTTTCCCAAGTTAGAGGTGTTAGTGGTTTTCGGACAAAAAGTTACAGTGTGGTGCAATGAAATAATATGCATGGGCGGAATTCTCGTTAGGGTTTTCTTGTTAAATACTTTACTTTGGTCAAGTTATCTATATAATATTTAATTGAGATTATTTTGATTTGTTTTTAGCATAAGTTTCTTCTAAATTTACTACTACAATACATAATGATTCCCATTTGACGCATTTTCTTTGTCACCAGTCACAAATGATGAATTTTATTTAACACATTTATCGCAATAATATTTTTTATTTAAAAAATTCTTTTTTGTCAATTAGTAGCTTTTATTATAATGATTTTTTAATAGAGATTTGCACATGTTGTGATGAGAATTATTTTTATTTTTAACTGTTTCTTGGATCTAAATTGAATGTTTATCCATTTTACTTTTATAATTAATTTAATTCCATTTGTTTTAATGAATGATCCATTTTTTCATGGATAGAGAGATTATATTTTGTATAGTATTTTTTAATGTATAGTATTTTCTAATAAGTAAGTGATATTAGAATGAACTTTTTTTTACTCGTATGTTCGAAGTAAACAAAAGATTGGCCGTGAATTTTGGTAAAAATCGTTTCAATTCCGTGGTCATGTTTTCTATCAAATATTGAATTGTGATTTTTTTTTGTTTACAGCATAAATTTCTTCCAAATTTACTACTATAATACATAATCATTCTCAATTGAGGCACTCTTTCACAGATCCACAAATGAGGACTATTATTTAATGCATTTATGACCACGAAATTGACTATTTCAAAAGATTAATTACTATGTATTGTCATTATAAAATACATTACACAATCATTGCATCACAACCGTTCAAAAATATTATTTTATAAATAATAAAAATAAAAATAAATTTCAATAAATATTTAAGACCGCGATTCACTGGAAGTGAAACACTGCTTTACACTTTTTGTGCATAATATTTTTTATTATAATGAATTTTTTTATAGAGATTTGCAAAAGTTCTAGTGAGATATATTTTTTTTAATAGTTTGTTGGATCTAAATTGAGTGTTTATGCATTTTATTTTTGTAATAAATGGTAATTTAGTTTAATTATATTGAGTAGAAAACCATCTCAAATAGTTTTGAACAAAAACTCTGAAACTTGTTTGATTATGGATCATGAAAAATTTCATAGTGTTCAGCCAAAGATGATGTAATAGCTTTCAAAGATGTTGTCGAAAAAGAGGATTGTGATGTTGATGAAATAGATTTACGGTATGGAAGAAATATTGGTAACCGGCCTAGTGACTTGATTGCCTATTTTAATCCCAAGAATATGAAACTACAAGCATTACTGGATGATGGTGATGGAGATGTTAGTGACTGTTGCCTTAAGAAACCAGACTTTCAAATGGGGAAGCAATAAGGTGTTGATCCACACAAATCAATAAGAACCTACCAGACATAAGAATGAGATCTATAGTATAAATGAATTTAGAATGTTTAGTTTCGAAGTGATACCTTGTTTAAGGACTTATTCTCGTGAATGGACCGAGTGTCCCTTTGTTCATCTGGTGGAAGTGCAAGGCGCCGTGATCCGAAGAAAAATAACTACACCTGTTTCCCTTATCCCGAGTTTTAGAAATGAAGATCGTGCATCCTCTGAGAGAATTTTAGAGGCATTGAAAGATGGTTTGGTGCTTAAACCAACACATGTTATTTCCTGTTATCTCTACCGTTTCTGTGTCATGCTTATTGGAGTTTCATTCTTCCATTGCTGAGAGCCTTCCAAGGTTGGAACATCGTCTAAAACCACAACAAAAATATCTCAACTTTTTGGTCGTTGGAGATTGGGGAAGAAAAGGAAACTACAATCAATCTCTTGTCACTCATTAGGTAATTAATTAATTCCCTTTGTGTTTTTCATTAGAAAATTACAAAACTTAGTTGAATGCATACACATAAAGCATAATTGTATAGTTTTTGTGTAAAATTATGTGATTATAGTGCCGATGAAGATATTGCAGTTTGCCTGGATGGTTGGATCTTCATAGATTATGTGTGAAATCATCACAAATCCATTGACTTCCAAAATTATTCTTCCATATAAGTTATACAATTTTACAGTATAGGTTATGTTTAAGGTATTATATGATGATGGAGAAGTAGAAAAAGTTTTTATGGAAAAGGAATGTTGAGAGTTTATGATTTAAACCTTCATATTTGATTTGGTATTGCATTGAACTTTCCTTTTTTGGAAATTATATTTGATTTATTTCTTTATATGACTTAGTTTGTTTCATGGATAATGACAACATAAAAACTTAATCTATTTGAAGCAAGGAACCTGCATGTTGTCTCTTCATTTCACTAGATTCTGCAACATTTCTGTTGGTATGTGCTTCATGATGCTTTTTGAGACTGAAGAATCAAGTGTCTGCAGCTACATGTAGAAATTAAATTCTATTTTTTCTGAAGTTATTATTGAAGAATCAAGCATCAGCAATAAAATTACTTGTACTGCACCATACAATTTTGCATCATACTATTTTGCATTTGTTTATAGATTTCTCGTGTTAGTATAATTTAAAATATTTTTGTATTACATGTATTTATTGAAAAATATATAAATTATTATTTTAATATATAGATATTTAATTTATTGTATGTTAAATTTGTTGATATTCACAAATATTTCATCATATGAAAAAGAGACAATTAATCATATTCGGTAATTTTTAGTTCAAAGTTTTTTGCAAATATTATGAGTTGGTTGGATATTTTGTTGATAATATTATGACTTCTTAGTACAAAAAAATGTACAAAAATATGATTCTGTATACTTTTTGGTGAATATAAGAAATATTATGACTTAGTACATGAAATATTATGACTCGGTACATGAAATATGATTTTTATATGTATGACTTTATAATATTTGAAATATTATAACTTCTTAGTACATGAAATATGAAGAAATGTTATAACTAAAATACCGTGTAATGTAGAATATGAAATAGGGAGTAAATATAATTAAATATAATATAATTTCATATAAAAATCAATTCAACAGTGAAATAATTAAATTGATCCACTTCCATAGCATTAAGGCCTCAACAACAACAAAACTCTAAAAAAATATGTGGTCCAACATAAGTATAAAGGTAAGATACTTAACAAATAAAACAATTTAAAAAACATAGAAAATTCTCAAATCCCGTGTTACGTTCTAAAATTCGATCAGGTAACAATCACTCCAAGCACTACTCAGATAACTAATTATCTATACTCCCGAGGAGCACAAACACAACCATAAAAAATGGATGAGAATTACATTCAATTATTTATTATCACGCTAACAGTTTTAGTACATATATTATTCATTTCATTATTTATTATCATTTATTTATTTTATCATACAATTAATTTAAATTAATCAAGATACAGATATATTTTTTATTTTCATGCACTTGCACATTAAAAATATAGTTTTTATTTTTACGTGTCTAGATGCTAGTTTTAAATTAAAATGAAAAATTTTAAATTTTAAATTTAAATGAAGGTTTCACTTAAAATTTTGTATTATCAACTTGCATGTTTGTAGTCTATATTCGAGATGGTTTTACTAATTGGATTAAGTCGTTTAACCCGTTGAATTATTTTGTTTAACTTATTGTTTTTAATAGTGTGAGTTGATTTTTCAACTCGTAACTAGTAATTGGTCTATCTTATCTAATCCGTTATTTTGTAATAACTATTAAAAATCATATATAGAATATGTTTGGTATATAATATTTTCTGTAAAAAAAATATTCATATCCCCTTAAGTCATTATTATAATTAAATGATTATTTATTATATTCAATTAATATATATAAAAATTTCTTATTCTTGAATAATAAGACAACTTGCTTTCAAAACAAATATATTTTTCAAATAAATTAGGTAATTTAATATATCGATCATATTTTTTCAATATTAATAAATAAAATAAATAAATTGATTGAATTTTTTTAAATACATGAAAATATTCGAGAGTTTATAATAAGAGCAGGTATATATTTTAAAATTTTTCTCTCTATTTTAAAATAATCATTAATTACCTACGTTTTTCATATCTTAATGATCATTTTAATTGAATACTTTTGATTTTTATTTATTATCCTTTTATTTTTAATAAGTATGGAAAACTAAAGTTTTGGTTAATTTGTATATATGGTTAGAAAATTATAATAAAGGTAATAGATATATAATTAATTGTAATTAAGAAAAGATTCACATTTTAATGACATTTATGTTATATTTATTATGAATAAAGAAAAATAATTGGTTAAAATGTATATAATAAAGTGTTCTTTATTATATTTTCATAAAATATATAGTATTGGTCATTCTTATATTTTTCTTTTCTCATTTGATTTTTTTTATATAAAAATGATTTTGCATGATTAATATACATTAATAATAATTAATGGTGTAATAAAAATGAAAATAACATATTATATTTGTTAAGGAAATGAAATTAAACATTAGGAAGAAAAAGTTACAATAAAATTTATAATTCTAATTTAAATTATAATTGGAAATTTTATTAAATTTTAAAATTTAGTACGAATAAATGGTTGGTAAATAGAAATCTATCATAAAACACATCAAATATTTTTATAAATATTAATTAAAAATCAATGAGAAATAAAATTTTGAAAACGTGATTCTAGGTTAAATCTTTTTTTTTTTTTGCAATTGAAATGAATTGAAAAATAAGTTAATTTTGAATACATTTAAACCATTAATTTTACGGGATACATTTAAAATAATAATGAATTAATTCAATTTTATTTTGATTTTTAAATTTTTTTTTGAATTAGAACATAATTTTTTTTGCCACTTCTATAGTAATTAATCCAATATGTTAGGTATGATTTCTATTAGATAAACAAATATTATATACTTAATAAAATGATAGTTATTTTGGGATGGAGTAAATATATAATATTATGACATGATACAAGAAAAAATAAAATTGAATTGAAAAGATATTGTATATTTTTTTATGATAAAATGTTAACATTTATATTAAAAAATTGATACAAATATTTGTTTTTTATAAATCATGAGACAATTATGATTGGTGAATACAATTTTTTTTTATGAAAACATAAATTTGTTATTCTTTTTATATTTTATATACATTTTTAACCATCAATATATTATAAATTTTTTTATATATACTAACAAAGGCATTGTAAATTATAAGTAGTCCTAAAATATTATTTTTTTATTTAAAAAAGTTTTAACACGCTCGCACTGGTCTAAATACTAGTTAATTTTATTTAAAGACAAATCCTTTATAATAATTGATATTTGCACAAGAAAACCTCTTCAATATTCTATATATATGGAACACATAACACATAAACGGTAGCGATAACAGGAAATAACAAGCGTTGGTTTAAGCACCAAACCATCTTCTAATGCCTCAAAAAATCTCTTAGAGGATGCATCTCTTTGTTGCACGGTCCTCCTTTCTGAAACTCGGGAGAAGGGAAACAAGTGTAGTTATATTTCTCCAGATCACGGTGCCTTGCACTTCCCCTGGATGAACAAAGGGACACTCGGTCTATTCATGAGAATAAGTCTTTAAACAAGGTATCACTTTGAAACTAAACATTAAAAATTCATCTGTACTATAGATCTCATTCTTTATGTCTGGTAGGGTCTTCTTGATTTGCGGTGGATCAACACCTTGTTGCTTCCCCATTTGAAAGCCTGCTTTCTCAAGGCAACAATCACTAACATCTCCATCACCATCATCTAGTATGGCTTTTAGCGTCATATTCCTTGAAGTGAAATAGATTATATCATTATCCTTTTGGCTATGTGTTTCCTCATCCTTTCGACTTTGCATTTTCGACAGCATCTTTGAAATCACTTACATCTTTTTTGGCTGAAAACTCATGAAAATTTTCATGATCCATAATCAAACGAGTTTGAGAGGTTTTTTTTTCAAAACTATTTGAGAGGGTTTTCTACTCAATTTTATTTTTTTATCACAGTTAATTTTCCTGCTTTATATTACACAGAATTTGACCCGATTTGGATGAATATGATTTGGCAAGTAACTTCACTTATTCGTTGTCTCACTTTTATGCGTTATTTGGCTTATTTGGATGAATATGATCTTATAAACAAGATTAATTTTGTCATCAAAGTGAATACTAGCCATATCACTTGTTTCCAAAGTTAGAGGTGTTAGTGGTTTTCGGACAAAAAGTTACAGTGTGGTGCAATGAAATAATATGCATGGGCGGAATTCTCGTTAGGGTTTTCTTGTTAAATACTTTACTTTGGTCAAGTTATCTATATAATATTTAATTGAGATTATTTTGATTTGTTTTTAGCATAAGTTTCTTCTAAATTTACTACTACAATACATAATGATTCCCATTTGACGCATTTTCTTTGTCACCAGTCACAAATGATGAATTTTATTTAACACATTTATCGCAATAATATTTTTTATTTAAAAATTTCTTTTTTGTCAATTAGTAGCTTTTATTATAATGATTTTTTAATAGAGATTTGCACATGTTGTGATGAGAATTATTTTTATTTTTAACTGTTTCTTGGATCTAAATTGAATGTTTATCCATTTTACTTTTATAATTAATTTAATTCCATTTGTTTTAATGAATGATCCATTTTTTCATGGATAGAGAGATTATATTTTGTATAGTATTTTTTAATGTATAGTATTTTCTAATAAGTAAGTGATATTAGAATGAACTTTTTTTTACTCGTATGTTCGAAGTAAACAAAAGATTGGCCGTGAATTTTGGTAAAAATCGTTTCAATTCCGTGGTCATGTTTTCTATCAAATATTGAATTGTGATTTTTTTTTGTTTACAGCATAAATTTCTTCCAAATTTACTACTATAATACATAATCATTCTCAATTGAGGCACTCTTTCACAGATCCACAAATGAGGACTATTATTTAATACATTTATGACCACGAAATTGACTATTTCAAAAGATTAATTACAATGTATTGTCATTATAAAATACATTACACAATCATTGCATCACAACCGTTCAAAAATATTATTTTATAAATAATAAAAATAAAAATAAATTTCAATAAATATTTAAGACCGCGATTCACTGGAAGTGAAACACTGCTTTACACTTTTTGTGCATAATATTTTTTATTATAATGAATTTTTTTATAGAGATTTGCAAAAGTTCTAGTGAGATATATTTTTTTTAATAGTTTGTTGGATCTAAATTGAGTGTTTATCCATTTTATTTTTGTAATAAATGGTAATTTAGTTTAATTATATTGAGTAGAAAACCATCTCAAATAGTTTTGAACAAAAACTCTGAAACTTGTTTGATTATGGATCATGAAAAATTTCATAGTGTTCAGCCAAAGATGATGTAATAGCTTTCAAAGATGTTGTCGAAAAAGAGGATTGTGATGTTGATGAAATAGATTTACGGTATGGAAGAAATATTGGTAACCGGCCTAGTGACTTGATTGCCTATTTTAATCCCAAGAATATGAAACTACAAGCATTACTGGATGATGGTGATGGAGATGTTAGTGACTGTTGCCTTAAGAAACCAGACTTTCAAATGGGGAAGCAATAAGGTGTTGATCCACACAAATCAATAAGAACCTACCAGACATAAGAATGAGATCTATAGTACAAATGAATTTAGAATGTTTAGTTTCGAAGTGATACCTTGTTTAAGGACTTATTCTCGTGAATGGACCGAGTGTCCCTTTGTTCATCTGGTGGAAGTGCAAGGCGCCGTGATCCGAAGAAAAATAACTACACCTGTTTCCCTTATCCTGAGTTTTAGAAATGAAGATCGTGCATCCTCTGAGAGAACTTTAGAGGCATTGAAAGATGGTTTGGTGCTTAAACCAACACATGTTATTTCCTGTTATCTCTACCGTTTCTGTGTCATGCTTATTGGAGTTTCATTCTTCCATTGCTGAGAGCCTTCCAAGGTTGGAACATCGTCTAAAACCACAACAAAAATATCTCAACTTTTTGGTCGTTGGAGATTGGGGAAGAAAAGGAAACTACAATCAATCTCTTGTCACTCATTAGGTAATTAATTAATTCCCTTTGTGTTTTTCATTAGAAAATTACAAAACTTAGTTGAATGCATACACATAAAGCATAATTGTATAGTTTTTGTGTAAAATTATGTGATTATAGTGCCGATGAAGATATTGCAGTTTGCCTGGATGGTTGGATCTTCATAGATTATGTGTGAAATCATCACAAATCCATTGACTTCCAAAATTATTCTTCCATATAAGTTATACAATTTTACAGTATAGGTTATGTTTAAGGTATTATATGATGATGGAGAAGTAGAAAAAGTTTTTATGGAAAAGGAATGTTGAGAGTTTATGATTTAAACCTTCATATTTGATTTGGTATTGCATTGAACTTTCCTTTTTTGGAAATTATATTTGATTTATTTCTTTATATGACTTAGTTTGTTTCATGGATAATGACAACATAAAAACTTAATCTATTTGAAGCAAGGAACCTGCATGCTGGCTCTTCATTTCACTAGATTCTGCAACATTTCTGTTGGTATGTGCTTCATGATGCTTTTTGAGATTGAAGAATCAAGTGTCTGCAGCTACATGTAGAAATTAAATTCTATTTTTTCTGAAGTTATTATTGAAGAATCAAGCATCAGCAATAAAATTACTTGTACTGCACCATACAATTTTGCATCATACTATTTTGCATTTGTTTATAGATTTCTCGTGTTAGTATAATTTAAAATATTTTTGTATTACATGTATTTATTGAAAAATATATAAATTATTATTTTAATATATAGATATTTAATTTATTGTATGTTAAATTTGTTGATATTCACAAATATTTCATCATATGAAAAAGAGACAATTAATCATATTCGGTAATTTTTAGTTCAAAGTTTTTTGCAAATATTATGAGTTGGTTGGATATTTTGTTGATAATATTATGACTTCTTAGTACAAAAAAATGTACAAAAATATGATTCTGTATACTTTTTGGTGAATATAAGAAATATTATGACTTAGTACATGAAATATTATGACTCGGTACATGAAATATGATTTTTATGTGTATGACTTTATAATATTTGAAATATTATAACTTCTAAGTACATGAAATATGAAGAAATGTTATAACTAAAATACCGTGTAATGTAGAATATGAAATAGGGAGTAAATATAATTAAATATAATATAATTTCATATAAAAATCAATTCAACAGTGAAATAATTAAATTGATCCACTTCCATAGCATTAAGGCCTCAACAACAACAAAACTCTAAAAAAATATGTGGTCCAACATAAGTATAAAGGTAAGATACTTAACAAATAAAACAATTTAAAAAACATAGGAAATTCTCAAATCCCGTGTTACGTTCTAAAATTCGATCAGGTAACAATCACTCCAAGCACTACTCAGATAACTAATTATCTATACTCCCGAGGAGCACAAACACAACCATAAAAAATGGATGAGAATTACATTCAATTATTTATTATCACGCTAACAGTTTTAGTACATATATTATTCATTTCATTATTTATTATCATTTATTTATTTTATCATACAATTAATTTAAATTAATCAAGATACAAATATATTTTTTATTTTCATGCACTTGCACATTAAAAATATAGTTTTTATTTTTACGTGTCTAGATGCTAGTTTTAAATTAAAATGAAAAAGTTTAAATTTTAAATTTAAATGAAGGTTTCACTTAAAATTTTGTATTATCAACTTGCATGTTTGTAGTCTATATTCGAGATGGTTTTACTAATTGGATTAAGTCGTTTAACCCGTTGAATTATTTTGTTTAACTTATTGTTTTTAATAGTGTGAGTTGATTTTTCAACTCGTAACTAGTAATTGGTCTATCTTATCTAATCCGTTATTTTGTAATAACTATTAAAAATCATATATAGAATATGTTTGGTATATAATATTTTCTGTAAAAAAAATATTCATATCCCCTTAAGTCATTATTATAATTAAATGATTATTTATTATATTCAATTAATATATATAAAAATTTCTTATTCTTGAATAATAAGACAACTTGCTTTCAAAACAAATATATTTTTCAAATAAATTAGGTAATTTAATATATCGATCATATTTTTTCAATATTAATAAATAAAATAAATAAATTGATTGAATTTTTTTAAATACATGAAAATATTCGAGAGTTTATAATAAGAGCAGGTATATATTTTAAAATTTTTCTCTCTATTTTAAAATAATCATTAATTACCTACGTTTTTCATATCTTAATGATCATTTTAATTGAATACTTTTGATTTTTATTTATTATCCTTTTATTTTTAATAAGTATGGAAAACTAAAGTTTTGGTTAATTTGTATATATGGTTAGCAAATTATAATAAAGGTAATAGATATATAATTAATTGTAATTAAGAAAAGATTCACATTTTAATGACATTTATGTTATATTTATTATGAATAAAGAAAAATAATTGGTTAAAATGTATATAATAAAGTGTTCTTTATTATATTTTCATAAAATATATAGTATTGGTCATTCTTATATTTTTCTTTTCTCATTTGATTTTTTTTATATAAAAATGATTTTGCATGATTAATATACATTAATAATAATTAATGGTGTAATAAAAATGAAAATAACATATTATATTTGTTAAGGAAATGAAATTAAACATTAGGAAGAAAGAGTTACAATAAAATTTATAATTCTAATTTAAATTATAATTGGAAATTTTATTAAATTTTAAAATTTAGTACGAATAAATGGTTGGTAAATAGAAATCTATCATAAAACACATCAAATATTTTTATAAATATTAATTAAAAATCAATGAGAAATAAAATTTTGAAAACGTGATTCTAGGTTAAATCTTTTTTTTTTTTGCAATTGAAATGAATTGAAAAATAAGTTAATTTTGAATACATTTAAACCATTAATTTTACGGGATACATTTAAAATAATAATGAATTAATTCAATTTTATTTTGATTTTTAAATTTTTTTTTGAATTAGAACATAATTTTTTTTGCCACTTCTATAGTAATTAATCCAATATGTTAGGTATGATTTCTATTTGATAAACAAATATTATATACTTAATAAAATGATAGTTATTTTGGTATGGCGTAAATATATAATATTATGACATGATACAAGAAAAAATAAAATTGAATTGAAAAGATATTGTATATTTTTTTATGATAAAATGTTAACATTTATATTAAAAAATTGATACAAATATTTGTTTTTTATAAATCATGAGACAATTATGATTGGTGAATACAATTTTTTTTTATGAAAACATAAATTTGTTATTCTTTTTATATTTTATATACATTTTTAACCATCAATATATTATAAATTTTTTTATATATACTAACAAAGGCATTGTAAATTATAAGTAGTCCTAAAATATTATTTTTTTATTTAAAAAAGTTTTAACACGCTCGCACTGGTCTAAATACTAGTTAATTTTATTTAAAGACAAATCCTTTATAATAATTGATATTTGCACAAGAAAACCTCTTCAATATTCTATATATATGGAACACATAACACATAAACGGTAGCGATAACAGGAAATAACAAGCGTTGGTTTAAGCACCAAACCATCTTCTAATGCCTCAAAAAATCTCTTAGAGGATGCATCTCTTTGTTGCACGGTCCTCCTTTCTGAAACTCGGGAGAAGGGAAACAAGTGTAGTTATATTTCTCCAGATCACGGTGCCTTGCACTTCCCCTGGATGAACAAAGGGACACTCGGTCTATTCATGAGAATAAGTCTTTAAACAAGGTATCACTTTGAAACTAAACATTAAAAATTCATCTGTACTATAGATCTCATTCTTTATGTCTGGTAGGGTCTTCTTGATTTGCGGTGGATCAACACCTTGTTGCTTCCCCATTTGAAAGCCTGCTTTCTCAAGGCAACAATCACTAACATCTCCATCACCATCATCTAGTATGGCTTTTAGCGTCATATTCCTTGAAGTGAAATAGATTATATCATTATCCTTTTGGCTATGTGTTTCCTCATCCTATCGACTTTGCATTTTCGACAGCATCTTTGAAATCACTTACATCTTTTTTGGCTGAAAACTCATGAAAATTTTCATGATCCATAATCAAACGAGCTTGAGAGTTTTTTTTTTCAAAACTATTTGAGAGGGTTTTCTACTCAATTTTATTTTTTTATCACAGTTAATTTTCCTGCTTTATATTACACAGAATTTGACCCGATTTGGATGAATATGATTTGGCAAGTAACTTCACTTATTCGTTGTCTAACTTTTATGCGTTATTTGGCTTATTTGGATGAATATGATCTTATAAACAAGATTAATTTTGTCATCAAAGTGAATACTAGCCATATCACTTGTTTCCCAAGTTAGAGGTGTTAGTGGTTTTCGGACAAAAAGTTACAGTGTGGTGCAATGAAATAATATGCATGGGCGGAATTCTCGTTAGGGTTTTCTTGTTAAATACTTTACTTTGGTCAAGTTATCTATATAATATTTAATTGAGATTATTTTGATTTGTTTTTAGCATAAGTTTCTTCTAAATTTACTACTACAATACATAATGATTCCCATTTGACGCATTTTCTTTGTCACCAGTCACAAATGATGAATTTTATTTAACACATTTATCGCAATAATATTTTTTATTTAAAAAATTCTTTTTTGTCAATTAGTAGCTTTTATTATAATGATTTTTTAATAGAGATTTGCACATGTTGTGATGAGAATTATTTTTAATTTTAACTGTTTCTTGGATCTAAATTGAACGTTTATCCATTTTACTTTTATAATTAATTTAATTCCATTTGTTTTAATGAATGATCCATTTTTTCATGGATAGAGAGATTATATTTTGTATAGTATTTTTTAATGTATAGTATTTTCTAATAAGTAAGTGATATTAGAATGAACTTATTTTTACTCGTATGTTCGAAGTAAACAAAAGATTGGCCGTGAATTTTGGTAAAAACCGTTTCAATTCCGTGGTCATGTTTTCTATAAAATATTGAATTGTGATTTTTTTTTGTTTACAGCATAAATTTCTTCCAAATTTACTACTATAATACATAATCATTCTCAATTGAGGCACTCTTTCACAGATCCACAAATGAGGACTATTATTTAATGCATTTATGACCACGAAATTGACTATTTCAAAAGATTAATTACTATGTATTGTCATTATAAAATACATTACACAATCATTGCATCACAACCGTTCATAAATATTATTTTATAAATAATAAAAATAAAAATAAATTTCAATAAATATTTAAGACCGCGATTCACTGGAAGTGAAACACTGCTTTACACTTTTTGTGCATAATATTTTTTATTATAATGAATTTTTTTATAGAGATTTGCAAAAGTTCTAGTGAGATATATTTTTTTTAATAGTTTGTTGGATCTAAATTGAGTGTTTATCCATTTTATTTTTGTAATTAATGGTAATTTAGTTTAATTATATTGAGTAGAAAACCATCTCAAATAGTTTTGAAAAAAAACTCTGAAACTTGTTTGATTATGGATCATGAAAAATTTCATAGTGTTCAGCCAAAGATGATGTAATAGCTTTCAAAGATGTTGTCGAAAAAGAGGATTGTGATGTTGATGAAATAGATTTACGGTATGGAAGAAATATTGGTAACCGGCCTAGTGACTTGATTGCCTATTTTAATCCCAAGAATATGAAACTACAAGCATTACTGGATGATGGTGATGGAGATGTTAGTGACTGTTGCCTTAAGAAACCAGACTTTCAAATGGGGAAGCAATAAGGTGTTGATCCACACAAATCAATAAGAACCTACCAGACATAAGAATGAGATCTATAGTACAAATGAATTTAGAATGTTTAGTTTCGAAGTGATACCTTGTTTAAGGACTTATTCTCGTGAATGGACCGAGTGTCCCTTTGTTCATCTGGTGGAAGTGCAAGGCGCCATGATCCGAAGAAAAATAACTACACCTGTTTCCCTTATCCCGAGTTTTAGAAATGAAGATCGTGCATCCTCTGAGAGAATTTTAGAGGCATTGAAAGATGGTTTGGTGCTTAAACCAACACATGTTATTTCCTGTTATCTCTACCGTTTCTGTGTCATGCTTATTGGAGTTTCATTCTTCCATTGCTGAGAGCCTTCCAAGGTTGGAACATCGTCTAAAACCACAACAAAAATATCTCAACTTTTTGGTCGTTGGAGATTGGGGAAGAAAAGGAAACTACAATCAATCTCTTGTCACTCATTAGGTAATTAATTAATTCCCTTTGTGTTTTTCATTAGAAAATTACGAAACTTAGTTGAATGCATACACATAAAGCATAATTGTATAGTTTTCGTGGAAAATTATGTGATTATAGTGCCGATGAAGATATTGCAGTTTGCCTGGATGGTTGGATCTTCATAGATTATGTGTGAAATCATCACAAATCCATTGACTTCCAAAATTATTCTTCCATATAAGTTATACAATTTTACAGTATAGGTTATGTTTAAGGTATTATATGATGATGGAGAAGTAGAAAAAGTTTTTATGGAAAAGGAATGTTGAGAGTTTATGATTTAAACCTTCATATTTGATTTGGTATTGCATTGAACTTTCCTTTTTTGGAAATTATATTTGATTTATTTCTTTATATGACTTAGTTTGTTTCATGGATAATGACAACATAAAAACTTAATCTATTTGAAGCAAGGAACCTGCATGCTGGCTCTTCATTTCACTAGATTCTGCAACATTTCTGTTGGTATGTGCTTCATGATGCTTTTTGAGATTGAAGAATCAAGTGTCTGCAGCTACATGTAGAAATTAAATTCTATTTTTTCTGAAGTTATTATTGAAGAATCAAGCATCAGCAATAAAATTACTTGTGCTGCACCATACAATTTTGCATCATACTATTTTGCATTTGTTTATAGATTTCTCGTGTTAGTATAATTTAAAATATTTTTGTATTACATGTATTTATTGAAAAATATATAAATTATTATTTTAATATATAGATATTTAATTTATTGTATGTTAAATTTGTTGATATTCACAAATATTTCATCATATGAAAAAGAGACAATTAATCATATTCGGTAATTTTTAGTTCAAAGTTTTTTGCAAATATTATGAGTTGGTTGGATATTTTGTTGATAATATTATGACTTCTTAGTACAAAAAAATGTACAAAAATATGATTCTGTATACTTTTTGGTGAATATAAGAAATATTATGACTTAGTACATGAAATATTATGACTCGGTACATGAAATATGATTTTTATGTGTATGACTTTATAATATTTGAAATATTATAACTTCTTAGTACATGAAATATGAAGAAATGTTATAACTAAAATACCGTGTAATGTAGAATATGAAATAGGGAGTAAATATAATTAAATATAATATAATTTCATATAAAAATCAATTCAACAGTGAAATAATTAAATTGATCCACTTCCATAGCATTAAGGCCTCAACAACAACAAAACTCTAAAAAAATATGTGGTCCAACATAAGTATAAAGGTAAGATACTTAACAAATAAAACAATTTAAAAAACATAGCAAATTCTCAAATCCCGTGTTACGTTCTAAAATTCGATCAGGTAACAATCACTCCAAGCACTACTCAGATAACTAATTATCTATACTCCCGAGGAGCACAAACACAACCATAAAAAATGGATGAGAATTACATTCAATTATTTATTATCACGCTAACAGTTTTAGTACATATATTATTCATTTCATTATTTATTATCATTTATTTATTTTATCATACAATTAATTTAAATTAATCAAGATACAGATATATTTTTTATTTTCATGCACTTGCACATTAAAAATATAGTTTTTATTTTTACGTGTCTAGATGCTAGTTTTAAATTAAAAAGAAAAATTTTAAATTTTAAATTTAAATGAAGGTTTCACTTAAAATTTTGTATTATCAACTTGCATGTTTGTAGTCTATATTAGAGATGGTTTTACTAATTGGATTAAGTCGTTTAACCCGTTGAATTATTTTGTTTAATTTATTGTTTTTAATAGTGTGAGTTGATTTTTCAACTCGTAACTAGTAATTGGTCTATCTTGTCTAATCCATTATTTTGTAATAACTATTAAAAATCATATATAGAATATGTTTGGTATATAACATTTTCTGTAAAAAAATATTCATATCCCCTTAAGTCATTATTATAATTAAATGATTATTTATTATATTCAATTAATATATATAAAAATTTCTTATTCTTGAATAATAAGACAACTTGCTTTCAAAACAAATATATTTTTCAAATAAATTAGGTAATTTAATATGTCGATCATATTTTTTCAATATTAATAAATAAAATAATTAAATTGATTGAATTTTATTAAATACTAGAAAATATTCGAGAGTTTATAATAAGAGCAGGTATATATTTTAAAATTTTTCTCTCTATTTTAAAATAATTATTAATTACCTACGTTTTTCATATCTTAATGATCATTTTAATTGAATAGTTTTGATTTTTATTTATTATCCTTTTATTTTTAATAAGTATGGAAAACTAAAGTTTTGGTTAATTTGTATATATGGTTCGCAAATTATAATAAAGGTAATAGATATATAATTAATTGTAATTAAGAAAAGATTCACATTTTAATGACATTTATGTTATATTTATTATGAATAAAGAAAAAGAATTGGTTAAAATGTATATAGTAAAGTGTTCTTTATTATATTTTTATAAAATATATAGTATTGGTCATTCTTATATTTTTCTTTTCTCATTTGATTTTTTTTATATAAAAATGATTTTGCATGATTAATATACATTAATAATAATTAATGGTGTAATAAAAATGAAAATAACATATTATATTTGTTAAGGAAATGAAATTAAACATTACGAAGAAAAAGTTACAATAAAATTTATAATTCTAATTTAAATTATAATTGGAAATTTTATTAAATTTTAAAATTTAGTATGAATAAATGGTTGGTAAATAGAAATCTATCATAAAACACATCAAATATTTTTATAAATATTAATTAAAAATCAATGAGAAATAAATTTTTGAAAATGTGATTCTAGGTTAAATCTTTTTTTTTTTTGCAATTGAAATGAATTGAAAAATAAGTTAATTTTGAATACATTTAAACCATTAATTTTACGGGATACATTTAAAATAATAATGAATTAATTCAATTTTATTTTGATTTTTTAAATTTTTTTTGAATTAGAACATAATTTTTTTTGCCACTTCTATAGTAATTAATCCAATATGTTAGGTATGATTTCTATTAGATAAACAAATATTATATACTTAATAAAATGATAGTTATTTTGGGACGGAGTAAATATATAATATTATGACATGATACAAGAAAAAATAAAATTGAATTGAAAAGATATTGTATATTTTTTTATGATAAAATGTTAACATTTATATTAAAAAATTGATACAAATATTTGTTTTTTATAAATCATGAGACAATTATGATTGGTGAATACAATTTTTTTTTATGAAAACATAAATTTGTTATTCTTTTTATATTTTATATACATTTTTAACCATCAATATATTATAAATTTTTTTATATATACTAACAAAGGCATTGTAAATTATAAGTAGTCCTAAAATATTATTTTTTTACTTAGAAAAGTTTTAACACGCTCGCACTGGTCTAAATACTAGTTAATTTTATTTAAAGACAAATCCTTTATAATAATTGATATTTACACAAGAAAACCTCTTCAATATTCTATATATATGGAACACATAACACATAAACGGTAGCGATAACAGGAAATAACAAGCGTTGGTTTAAGCACCAAACCATCTTCTAATGCCTCAAAAAATCTCTTAGAGGATGCATCTCTTTGTTGCACGGTCCTCCTTTCTGAAACTCAGGAGAAGGGAAACAAGTGTAGTTATATTTCTCCAGATCACGGTGCCTTGCACTTCCCCTGGATGAACAAAGGGACACTCGGTCTATTCATGAGAATAAGTCTTTACACAAGGTATCACTTTGAAACTAAACATTAAAAATTCATCTGTACTATAGATCTCATTCTTTATGTCTGGTAGGGTCTTCTTGATTTGCGGTTGATCAACACCTTGTTGCTTCCCCATTTGAAAGCCTGCTTTCTCAAGGCAACAATCACTAACATCTCCATCACCATCATCTAGTATGGCTTTTAGCGTCATATTCCTTGAAGTGAAATAGATTATATCATTATACTTTTGGCTATGTGTTTCCTCATCCTTTCGACTTTGCATTTTCGACAGCATCTTTGAAATCACTTACATCTTTTTTGGCTGAAAACTCATGAAAATTTTCATGATCCATAATCTAACGAGTTTGAGAGTTTTTTTTTCAAAACTATTTGAGAGGGTTTTCTACTCAATTTTATTTTTTTATCACAGTTAATTTTCCTGCTTTATATTACACAGAATTTGACCCGATTTGGATGAATATGATTTGGCAAGTAACTTCACTTATTCGTTGTCTAACTTTTATGCGTTATTTGTTTTATTTGGATGAATATGATCTTATAAACAAGATTAATTTTGTCATAAAAGTGAATACTAGCCATATCACTTGTTTCCCAAGTTAGAGGTGTTAGTGGTTTTAGGACAAAAAGTTACAGTGTGGTGCAATGAAATAATATGCATGGGCGGAATTCTCGTTAGGGTTTTCTTGTTAAATACTTTACTTTGGTCAAGTTATCTATATAATATTTAATTGAGATTATTTTGATTTGTTTTTAGCATAAGTTTCTTCTAAATTTACTACTACAATACATAATGATTCCCATTTGATGCATTTTCTTTGTCACCAGTCACAAATGATGAATTTTATTTAACACATTTATCGCAATAATATTTTTTATTTAAAAACTATTTTTTGTCATTTAGTAGCTTTTATTATAATTATTTTTTTAATAGAGATTTGCACATGTTGTGATGAGAATTATTTTTATTTTTAACTGTTTCTTGGATCTAAATTGAATGTTTATCCATTTTACTTTTATAATTAATTTAATTCCATTTATTTTAATGAATGATCCATTTTTCATGGATAGAGAGATTATATTTTGTATAGTATTTTTTAATGTATAGTATTTTCTAATAAGTAAGTGATATTAGAATGAACTTTTTTTTACTCGTATGTTCGAAGTAAACAAAAGATTGGCCGTGAATTTTGGTAAAAACCGTTTCAATTCCGTGGTCATGTTTTCTATAAAATATTGAATTGTGATTTTTTTTTTGTTTACAGCATAAATTTCTTCCAAATTTAGTACTATAATACATAATCATTCTCAATTGAGGCACTCTTTCACAGATCCACAAATGAGGACTATTATTTAATGCATTTATGACTACGAAATTGACTATTTCAAAAGATTAATTACTATGTATTGTCATTATAAAATACATTACACAATCATTGCATCACAACCGGTCATAAATATTATTTTATAAATAATAAAAATAAAAATAAATTTCAATAAATATTGAAGACCGTGATTCACTGGAAGTGAAACACTGCTTTACAATTTTTGTGCATAATATTTTTTATTATAATGAATTTTTTTATAGAGATTTGCAAAAGTTCTAGTGAGATATATTTTTTTTAATAGTTTGTTGGATCTAAATTGAGTGTTTATCCATTTTATTTTTGTAATTAATGGTAATTTAGTTTAATTATATTGAGTAGAAAACCATCTCAAATAGTTTTGAAAAAAAACTCTGAAACTTGTTTGATTATGGATCATGAAAAATTTCATAGTGTTCAGCCAAAGATGATGTAATAGATTTCAAAGATGTTGTCGAAAAAGAGGATTGTGATGTTGATGAAATAGATTTACGGTATGGAAGAAATATTGGTAACCGGCCTAGTGACTTGATTGCCTATTTTAATCCCAAGAATATGAAACTACAAGCATTACTGGATGATGGTGATGGAGATGTTAGTGACTGTTGCCTTAAGAAACCAGACTTTCAAATGGGGAAGCAATAAGGTGTTGATCCACACAAATCAATAAGAACCTACCAGACATAAGAATGAGATCTATAGTACAGATGAATTTAGAATGTTTAGTTTCGAAGTGATACCTTGTTTAAGGACTTATTCTCGTGAATGGACCGAGTGTCCCTTTGTTCATCTGGTGGAAGTGCAAGGCGCCGTGATCCGAAGAAAAATAACTACACCTGTTTCCCTTATCCCGAGTTTTAGAAATGAAGATCGTGCATCCTCTGAGAGAATTTTAGAGGCATTGAAAGATGGTTTGGTGCTTAAACCAACACATGTTATTTCCTGTTATCTCTACCGTTTCTGTGTCATGCTTATTTGAGTTTCATTCTTCCATTGCTGAGTTCCTTCCAAGGTTGGAACATCGTCTAAAACCACAACAAAAATATCTCAACTTTTTGGTCGTTGGAGATTGGGGAAGAAAAGGAAACTACAATCAATCTCTTGTCACTCAATAGGTAATTAATTAATTCCCTTTGTGTTTTTCATTAGAAAATTACGAAACTTAGTTGAATGCATACACATAAAGCATAATTGTATAGTTTTCGTGGAAAATTATGTGATTATAGTGCCGATGAAGATATTGCAGTTTGCCTGGATGGTTGGATCTTCATAGATTATGTGTGAAATCATCACAAATCCATTGACTTCCAAAATTATTCTTCCATATAAGTTATACAATTTTACAGTATAGGTTATTTTTAAGGTATTATATGATGATGGAGAAGTAGAAAAAGTTTTTATGGAAAAGGAATGTTGATAGTTTATGATTTAAACCTTCATATTTGATTTGGTATTGCATTGAACTTTCCTTTTTTGGAAATTATATTTGATTTATTTCTTTATATGACTTAGTTTGTTTCATGGATAATGACAACATAAAAACTTAATCTATTTGAAGCAAGGAACCTGCATGCTGGCTCTTCATTTCACTAGATTCTGCAACATTTCTGTTGGTATGTGCTTCATGATGCTTTTTGAGACTGAAGAATCAAGTGTCTGCAGCTACATGTAGAAATTAAATTCTATTTTTTCTGAAGTTATTATTGAAGAATCAAGCATCAGCAATAAAATTACTTGTACTGCACCATACAATTTTGCATTTGTTTATAGATTTCTCGTGTTAGTATAATTTAAAATATTTTTGTATTACATGTATTTATTGAAAAATATATAAATTATTATTTTAATATATAGATATTTAATTTATTGTATGTTAAATTTGTTGATATTCACAAATATTTCATCATATGAAAAAGAGACAATTAATCATATTCGGTAATTTTGAGTTCAAAGTTTTTTGCAAATATTATGAGTTGGTTGGATATTTTGTTGATAATATTATAACTTCTTAGTACAAAAAAATGTACAAAAATATGATTCTGTATACTTTTTGGTGAATATAAGAAATATTATGACTTAGTACATGAAATATTATGACTCGGTACATGAAATATGATTTTTATGTGTATGACTTTATAATATTTGAAATATTATAACTTCTTAGTACATGAAATATGAAGAAATGTTATAACTAAAATACCGTGTAATGTAGAATATGAAATAGGGAGTAAATATAATTAAATATAATATAATTTCATATAAAAATCAATTCAACAGTGAAATAATTAAATTGATCCACTTCCATAGCATTAAGGCCTCAACAACAACAAAACTCTAAAAAAATATGTGGTCCAACATAAGTATAAAGGTAAGATACTTAACAAATAAAACAATTTAAAAAACATAGCAAATTCTCAAATCCCGTGTTACGTTCTAAAATTCGATCAAGTAACAATCACTCCAAGCACTACTCAGATAACTAATTATCTATACTCCCGAGGAGCACAAACACAACCATAAAAAATGGATGAGAATTACATTCAATTATTTATTATCACGCTAACAGTTTTAGTACATATATTATTCATTTCATTATTTATTATCATTTATTTATTTTATCATACAATTAATTTAAATTAATCAAGATACAGATATATTTTTTATTTTCATGCACTTGCACATTAAAAATATAGTTTTTATTTTTACGTGTCTAGATGCTAGTTTTAAATTAAAAAGAAAAATTTTAAATTTTAAATTTAAATGAAGGTTTCACTTAAAATTTTGTATTATCAACTTGCATGTTTGTAGTCTATATTCGAGATGGTTTTACTAATTGGATTAAGTCGTTTAACCCGTTGAATTATTTTGTTTAACTTAATGTTTTTAATAGTGTGAGTTGATTTTTCAACTCGTAACTAGTAATTGGTCTATCTTGTCTAATCCGTTATTTTGTAATAACTATTAAAAATCATATATAGAATATGTTTGGTATATAATATTTTCTGTAAAAAAAATATTCATATCCCCTTAAGTCATTATTATAATTAAATGATTATTTATTATATTCAATTAATATATATAAAAATTTCTTATTCTTGAATAATAAGACAACTTGCTTTCAAAACAAATATATTTTTCAAATAAATTAGGTAATTTAATATATCGATCATATTTTTTCAATATTAATAAATAAAATAAATAAATTGATTGAATTTTTTTAAATACATGAAAATATTCGAGAGTTTATAATAAGAGCAGGTATATATTTTAAAATTTTTCTCTCTATTTTAAAATAATCATTAATTACCTACGTTTTTCATATCTTAATGATCATTTTAATTGAATACTTTTGATTTTTATTTATTATCCTTTTATTTTTAATAAGTATGGAAAACTAAAGTTTTGGTTAATTTGTATATATGGTTAGCAAATTATAATAAAGGTAATAGATATATAATTAATTGTAATTAAGAAAAGATTCACATTTTAATGACATTTATGTTATATTTATTATGAATAAAGAAAAATAATTGGTTAAAATGTATATAATAAAGTGTTCTTTATTATATTTTCATAAAATATATAGTATTGGTCATTCTTATATTTTTCTTTTCTCATTTGATTTTTTTTATATAAAAATTATTTTGCATGATTAATATACATTAATAATAATTAATGGTGTAATAAAAATGAAAATAACATATTATATTTGTTAAGGAAATGAAATTAAACATTACGAAGAAAAAGTTACAATAAAATTTATAATTCTAATTTAAATTATAATTGGAAATTTTATTAAATTTTAAAATTTAGTACGAATAAATGGTTGGTAAATAGAAATCTATCATAAAACACATCAAAAATTTTTATAAATATTAATTAAAAATCAGTGAGAAATAAATTTTTGAAAACGTGATTCTAGGTTAAATCTTTTTTTTTTGTTGCAATTGAAATGAATTGAAAAATAAGTTAATTTTGAATACATTTAAACCATTAATTTTACGGGATACATTTAAAATAATAATGAATTAATTCAATTTTATTTTGATTTTTTAAATTTTTTTTGAATTAGAACATAATTTTTTTTTGCCACTTCTATAGTAATTAATCCAATATGTTAGGTATGATTTCTATTAGATAAACAAATATTATATACTTAATAAAATGATAGTTATTTTGGGATGGAGTAAATATATAATATTATGACATGATACAAGAAAAAATAAAATTGAATTGAAAATATATTGTATATTTTTTTATGATAAAATGTTAACATTTATATTAAAAAATTGATACAAATATTTGTTTTTTATAAATCATGAGACAATTATGATTGGTGAATACAATTTTTTTTTATGAAAACATAAATTTGTTATTCTTTTTATATTTTATATACATTTTTAACCATCAATATATTATAAATTTTTTTATATATACTAACAAAGGCATTGTAAATTATAAGTAGTCCTAAAATATTATTTTTTTACTTAGAAAAGTTTTAACACGCTCGCACTGGTCTAAATACTAGTTAATTTTATTTAAAGACAAATCCTTTATAATAATTGATATTTACACAAGAAAACCTCTTCAATATTCTATATATATGGAACACATAACACATAAACGGTAGCGATAACAGGAAATAACAAGCGTTGGTTTAAGCACCAAACCATCTTCTAATGCCTCAAAAAATCTCTTAGAGGATGCATCTCTTTGTTGCACGGTCCTCCTTTCTGAAACTCGGGAGAAGGGAAACAAGTGTAGTTATATTTCTCCAGATCACGGTGCCTTGCACTTCCCCTGGATGAACAAAGGGATACTCGGTCTATTCATGAGAATAAGTCTTTAAACAAGGTATCACTTTGAAACTAAACATTAAAAATTCATCTGTACTATAGATCTCATTCTTTATGTCTGGTAGGGTCTTCTTGATTTGCGGTGGATCAACACCTTGTTGCTTCCCCATTTGAAAGCCTGCTTTCTCAAGGCAACAATCACTAACATCTCCATCACCATCATCTAGTATGGCTTTTAGCGTCATATTCCTTGAAGTGAAATAGATTATATCATTATCCTTTTGGCTATGTGTTTCCTCATCCTTTCGACTTTGCATTTTCGACAGCATCTTTGAAATCACTTACATCTTTTTTGGCTGAAAACTCATGAAAATTTTCATGATCCATAATCAAACGAGTTTGAGAGTTTTTTTTTTCAAAACTATTTGAGAGGGTTTTCTACTCAATTTTATTTTTTTATCACAGTTAATTTTCCTGCTTTATATTACACAGAATTTGACCCGATTTGGATGAATATGATTTGGCAAGTAACTTCACTTATTCGTTGTCTAACTTTTATGCGTTATTTGGCTTATTTGGATGAATATGATCTTATAAACAAGATTAATTTTGTCATCAAAGTGAATACTAGCCATATCACTTGTTTCCCAAGTTAGAGGTGTTAGTGGTTTTCAGACAAAAAGTTACAGTGTGGTGCAATGAAATAATATGCATGGGCGGAATTCTCGTTAGGGTTTTCTTGTTAAATACTTTACTTTGGTCAAGTTATCTATATAATATTTAATTGAGATTATTTTGATTTGTTTTTAGCATAATTTTCTTCTAAATTTACTACTACAATACATAATGATTCCCATTTGACGCATTTTCTTTGTCACCAGTCACAAATGATGAATTTTATTTAACACATTTATCGCAATAATATTTTTTATTTAAAAAATTCTTTTTTGTCAATTAGTAGCTTTTATTATAATGATTTTTTAATAGAGATTTGCACATGTTGTGATGAGAATTATTTTTAATTTTAACTGTTTCTTGGATCTAAATTGAACGTTTATCCATTTTACTTTTATAATTAATTTAATTCCATTTGTTTTAATGAATGATCCATTTTTTCATGGATAGAGAGATTATATTTTGTATAGTATTTTTTAATGTATAGTATTTTCTAATAAGTAAGTGATATTAGAATGAACTTATTTTTACTCGTATGTTCGAAGTAAACAAAAGATTGGCCGTGAATTTTGGTAAAAACCGTTTCAATTCCGTGGTCATGTTTTCTATAAAATATTGAATTGTGATTTTTTTTTTGTTTACAGCATAAATTTCTTCCAAATTTACTACTATAATACATAATCATTCTCAATTGAGGCACTCTTTCACAGATTCACAAATGAGGACTATTATTTAATGCATTTATGACCACGAAATTGACTATTTCAAAAGATTAATTACTATGTATTGTCATTATAAAATACATTACACAATCATTGCATCACAACCGTTCATAAATATTATTTTATAAATAATAAAAATAAAAATAAATTTCAATAAATATTTAAGACCGTGATTCACTGGAAGTGAAACACTGCTTTACACTTTTTGTGCATAATATTTTTTATTATAATGAATTTTTTTATAGAGATTTGCAAAAGTTCTAGTGAGATATATTTTTTTTAATAGTTTGTTGGATCTAAATTGAGTGTTTATCCATTTTATTTTTGTAATAAATGGTAATTTAGTTTAATTATATTGAGTAGAAAACCATCTCAAATAGTTTTGAACAAAAACTCTGAAACTTGTTTGATTATGGATCATGAAAAATTTCATAGTGTTCAGCCAAAGATGATGTAATAGCTTTCAAAGATGTTGTCGAAAAAGAGGATTGTGATGTTGATGAAATAGATTTACGGTATGGAAGAAATATTGGTAACCGGCCTAGTGACTTGATTGCCTATTTTAATCCCAAGAATATGAAACTACAAGCATTACTGGATGATGGTGATGGAGATGTTAGTGACTGTTGCCTTAAGAAACCAGACTTTCAAATGGGGAAGCAATAAGGTGTTGATCCACACAAATCAATAAGAACCTACCAGACATAAGAATGAGATCTATAGTACAGATGAATTTAGAATGTTTAGTTTCGAAGTGATACCTTGTTTAAGGACTTATTCTCGTGAATGGACCGAGTGTCCCTTTGTTCATCTGGTGGAAGTGCAAGGCGCCGTGATCCGAAGAAAAATAACTACACCTGTTTCCCTTATCCCGAGTTTTAGAAATGAAGATCGTGCATCCTCTGAGAGAATTTTAGAGGCATTGAAAGATGGTTTGGTGCTTAAACCAACACATGTTATTTCCTGTTATCTCTACCGTTTCTGTGTCATGCTTATTGGAGTTTCATTCTTCCATTGCTGAGAGCCTTCCAAGGTTGGAACATCGTCTAAAACCACAACAAAAATATCTCAACTTTTTGGTCGTTGGAGATTGGGGAAGAAAAGGAAACTACAATCAATCTCTTGTCACTCATTAGGTAATTAATTAATTCCCTTTGTGTTTTTCATTAGAAAATTACGAAACTTAGTTGAATGCATACACATAAAGCATAATTGTATAGTTTTCGTGTAAAATTATGTGATTATAGTGCCGATGAAGATATTGCAGTTTGCCTGGATGGTTGGATCTTCATAGATTATGTGTGAAATCATCACAAATCCATTGACTTCCAAAATTATTCTTCCATATAAGTTATACAATTTTACAGTATAGGTTATGTTTAAGGTATTATATGATGATGGAGAAGTAGAAAAAGTTTTTATGGAAAAGGAATGTTGAGAGTTTATGATTTAAACCTTCATATTTGATTTGGTATTGCATTGAACTTTCCTTTTTTGGAAATTATATTTGATTTATTTCTTTATATGACTTAGTTTGTTTCATGGATAATGACAACATAAAAACTTAATCTATTTGAAGCAAGGAACCTGCATGCTGGCTCTTCATTTCACTAGATTCTGTAACATTTCTGTTGGTATGTGCTTCATGATGCTTTTTGAGACTGAAGAATCAAGTGTCTGCAGCTACATGTAGAAATTAAATTCTATTTTTTCTGAAGTTATTATTGAAGAATCAAGCATCAGCAATAAAATTACTTGTACTGCACCATACAATTTTGCATCATACTATTTTGCATTTGTTTATAGATTTCTCGTGTTAGTATAATTTAAAATATTTTTGTATTACATGTATTTATTGAAAAATATATAAATTATTATTTTAATATATAGATATTTAATTTATTGTATGTTAAATTTGTTGATATTCACAAATATTTCATCATATGAAAAAGAGACAATTAATCATATTCGGTAATTTTTAGTTCAAAGTTTTTTGCAAATATTATGAGTTGGTTGGATATTTTGTTGATAATATTATGACTTCTTAGTACAAAAAAATGTACAAAAATATGACTCTGTATACTTTTTGGTGAATATAAGAAATATTATGACTTAGTACATGGAATATTATGACTCGGTACATGAAATATGATTTTTATGTGTATGACTTTATAATATTTGAAATATTATAACTTCTTAGTACATGAAATATGAAGAAATGTTATAACTAAAATACCGTGTAATGTAGAATATGAAATAGGGAGTAAATATAATTAAATATAATATAATTTCATATAAAAATCAATTCAACAGTGAAATAATTAAATTGATCCACTTCCATAGCATTAAGGCCTCAACAACAACAAAACTCTAAAAAAATATGTGGTCCAACATAAGTATAAAGGTAAGATACTTAACAAATAAAACAATTTAAAAAACATAGGAAATTTTCAAATCCCGTGTTACGTTCTAAAATTCGATCAGGTAACAATCACTCCAAGCACTACTCAGATAACTAATTATCTATACTCCCGAGGAGCACAAACACAACCATAAAAAATGGATGAGAATTACATTCAATTATTTATTATCACGCTAACAGTTTTAGTACATATATTATTCATTTCATTATTTATTATCATTTATTTATTTTATCATACAATTAATTTAAATTAATCAAGATACAGATATATTTTTTATTTTCATGCACTTGCACATTAAAAATATAGTTTTTATTTTTACATGTCTAGATGCTAGTTTTAAATTAAAAAGAAAAATTTTAAATTTTAAATTTAAATGAAGGTTTCATTTAAAATTTTGTATTATCAACTTGCATGTTTGTAGTCTATATTCGAGATGGTTTTACTAATTGGATTAAGTCGTTTAACCCGTTGAATTATTTTGTTTAACTTATTGTTTTTAATAGTGTGAGTTGATTTTTCAACTCGTAACTAGTAATTGGTCTATCTTGTCTAATCCGTTATTTTGTAATAACTATTAAAAATCATATATAGAATATGTTTGGTATATAATATTTTCTGTAAAAAAAATATTTATATCCCCTTAAGTCATTATTATAATTAAATGATTATTTATTATATTCAATTAATATATATAAAAATTTCTTATTCTTGAATAATAAGACAACTTGCTTTCAAAACAAATATATTTTTCAAATAAATTAGGTAATTTAATATATCGATCATATTTTTTCAATATTAATAAATAAAATAAATAAATTGATTGAATTTTTTTAAATACATGAAAATATTCGAGAGTTTATAATAAGAGCAGGTATATATTTTAAAATTTTTCTCTCTATTTTAAAATAATCATTAATTACCTACGTTTTTCATATCTTAATGATCATTTTAATTGAATACTTTTGATTTTTATTTATTATCCTTTTATTTTTAATAAGTATGGAAAACTAAAGTTTTGGTTAATTTGTATATATGGTTAGCAAATTATAATAAAGGTAATAGATATATCATTAATTGTAATTAAGAAAAGATTCACATTTTAATGACATTTATGTTATATTTATTATGAATAAAGAAAAATAATTGGTTAAAATGTATATAATAAAGTGTTCTTTATTATATTTTCATAAAATATATAGTATTGGTCATTCTTATATTTTTCTTTTCTCATTTGATTTTTTTTATATAAAAATGATTTTGCATGATTAATATACATTATTAATAATTAATGGTGTAATAAAAATGAAAATAACATATTATATTTGTGAAGGAAATGAAATTAAACATTACGATGAAAAAGTTACAATAAAATTTATAATTCTAATTTAAATTATAATTGGAAATTTTATTAAATTTTAAAATTTAGTACGAATAAATGGTTGGTAAATAGAAATCTATCATAAAACACATCAAATATTTTTATAAATATTAATTAAAAATCAATGAGAAATAAATTTTTGAAAACGTGATTCTAGGTTAAATCTTTTTTTTTGTTGCAATTGAAATGAATTGAAAAATAAGTTAATTTTGAATACATTTAAACCATTAATTTTACGGGATACATTTAAAATAATAATGAATTAATTAAATTTTATTTTGATTTTTAAATTTTTTTTTGAATTAGAACATAATTTTTTTTTGCCACTTCTATAGTAATTAATCCAATATGTTAGGTATGATTTCTATTAGATAAACAAATATTATATACTTAATAAAATGATAGTTATTTTGGGATGGAGTAAATATATAATATTATGACATGATACAAGAAAAAATAAAATTGAATTGAAAAGATATTGTATATTTTTTTATGATAAAATGTTAACATTTATATTAAAAAATTGATACAAATATTTGTTTTTTATAAATCATGAGACAATTATGATTGGTGAATACAATTTTTTTTTATGAAAACATAAATTTGTTATTCTTTTTATATTTTATATACATTTTTAACCATCAATATATTATAAATTATTTTATATATACTAACAAAGGCATTGTAAATTATAAGTAGTCCTAAAATATTATTTTTTTATTTAAAAAAGTTTTAACACGCTCGCACTGGTCTAAATACTAGTTAATTTTATTCAAAGACAAATCCTTTATAATAATTGATATTTGCACAAGAAAACCTCTTCAATATTCTATATATATGGAACACATAACACATAAACGGTAGCGATAACAGGAAATAACAAGCGTTGGTTTAAGCACCAAACCATCTTCTAATTCCTCAAAAAAATCTCTTAGAGGATGCATCTCTTTGTTGCACGGTCCTCCTTTCTGAAACTCGGGAGAAGGGAAACAAGTGTAGTTATATTTCTCCAGATCACGGTGCCTTGCACTTCCCCTGGATGAACAAAGGGACACTCGGTCTATTCATGAGAATAAGTCTTTAAACAAGGTATCACTTTGAAACTAAACATTAAAAATTCATTTGTACTATAGATCTCATTCTTTATGTCTGGTAGGGTCTTCTTGATTTGCGGTGGATCAACACCTTGTTGCTTCCCCATTTGAAAGCCTGCTTTCTCAAGGCAACAATCACTAACATCTCCATCACCATCATCTAGTATGGCTTTTAGCGTCATATTCCTTGAAGTGAAATAGATTATATCATTATCCTTTTGGCTATGTGTTTCCTCATCCTTTCGACTTTGCATTTTCGACAGCATCTTTGAAATCACTTACATCTTTTTTGGCTGAAAACTCATGAAAATTTTCATGATCCATAATCAAACGAGTTTGAGAGGTTTTTTTTTCAAAACTATTTGAGAGGGTTTTCTACTCAATTTTATTTTTTTATCACAGTTAATTTTCCTGCTTTATATTACACAGAATTTGACCCGATTTGGATGAATATGATTTGGCAAGTAACTTCACTTATTCGTTGTCTAACTTTTATGCGTTATTTGGCTTATTTGGATGAATATGATCTTATAAACAAGATTAATTTTGTCATCAAAGTGAATACTAGCCATATCACTTGTTTCCCAAGTTAGAGGTGTTAGTGGTTTTCGGACAAAAAGTTACAGTGTGGTGCAATGAAATAATATGCATGGGCGGAATTCTCGTTAGGGTTTTCTTGTTAAATACTTTACTTTGGTCAAGTTATCTATATAATATTTAATTGAGATTATTTTGATTTGTTTTTAGCATAAGTTTCTTCTAAATTTACTACTACAATACATAATGATTCCCATTTGACGCATTTTCTTTGTCACCAGTCACAAATGATGAATTTTATTTAACACATTTATCGCAATAATATTTTTTATTTAAAAAATTCTTTTTTGTCAATTAGTAGCTTTTATTATAATGATTTTTTAATAGAGATTTGCACATGTTGTGATGAGAATTATTTTTATTTTTAACTGTTTCTTGGATCTAAATTGAATGTTTAACCATTTTACTTTTATAATTAATTTAATTCCATTTGTTTTAATGAATGATCCATTTTTTCATGGATAGAGAGATTATATTTTGTATAGTATTTTTTAATGTATAGTATTTTCTAATAAGTAAGTGATATTAGAATGAACTTTTTTTTACTCGTATGTTCGAAGTAAACAAAAGATTGGCCGTGAATTTTGGTAAAAATCGTTTCAATTCCGTGGTCATGTTTTCTATCAAATATTGAATTGTGATTTTTTTTTGTTTACAGCATAAATTTCTTCCAAATTTACTACTATAATACATAATCATTCTCAATTGAGGCACTCTTTCACAGATCCACAAATGAGGACTATTATTTAATGCATTTATGACCACGAAATTGACTATTTCAAAAGATTAATTACTATGTATTGTCATTATAAAATACATTACACAATCATTGCATCACAACCGTTCAAAAATATTATTTTATAAATAATAAAAATAAAAATAAATTTCAATAAATATTTAAGACCGCGATTCACTGGAAGTGAAACACTGCTTTACACTTTTTGTGCATAATATTTTTTATTATAATGAATTTTTTTATAGAGATTTGCAAAAGTTCTAGTGAGATATATTTTTTTTAATAGTTTGTTGGATCTAAATTGAGTGTTTATCCATTTTATTTTTGTAATAAATGGTAATTTAGTTTAATTATATTGAGTAGAAAACCATCTCAAATAGTTTTGAACAAAAACTCTGAAACTTGTTTGATTATGGATCATGAAAAATTTCATAGTGTTCAGCCAAAGATGATGTAATAGCTTTCAAAGATGTTGTCGAAAAAGAGGATTGTGATGTTGATGAAATAGATTTACGGTATGGAAGAAATATTGGTAACCGGCCTAGTGACTTGATTGCCTATTTTAATCCCAAGAATATGAAACTACAAGCATTACTGGATGATGGTGATGGAGATGTTAGTGACTGTTGCCTTAAGAAACCAGACTTTCAAATGGGGAAGCAATAAGGTGTTGATCCACACAAATCAATAAGAACCTACCAGACATAAGAATGAGATCTATAGTACAAATGAATTTAGAATGTTTAGTTTCGAAGTGATACCTTGTTTAAGGATTTATTCTCGTGAATGGACCGAGTGTCCCTTTGTTCATCTGGTGGAAGTGCAAGGCGCCGTGATCCGAAGAAAAATAACTACACCTGTTTCCCTTATCCCGAGTTTTAGAAATGAAGATCGTGCATCCTCTGAGAGAATTTTAGAGGCATTGAAAGATGGTTTGGTGCTTAAACCAACACATGTTATTTCCTGTTATCTCTACCGTTTCTGTGTCATGCTTATTGGAGTTTCATTCTTCCATTGCTGAGAGCCTTCCAAGGTTGGAACATCGTCTAAAACCACAACAAAAATATCTCAACTTTTTGGTCGTTGGAGATTGGGGAAGAAAAGGAAACTACAATCAATCTCTTGTAACTCATTAGGTAATTAATTAATTCCCTTTGTGTTTTTCATTAGAAAATTACAAAACTTAGTTGAATGCATACACATAAAGCATAATTGTATAGTTTTTGTGTAAAATTATGTGATTATAGTGCCGATGAAGATATTGCAGTTTGCCTGGATGGTTGGATCTTCATAGATTATGTGTGAAATCATCACAAATCCATTGACTTCCAAAATTATTCTTCCATATAAGTTATACAATTTTACAGTATAGGTTATGTTTAAGGTATTATATGATGATGGAGAAGTAGAAAAAGTTTTTATGGAAAAGGAATGTTGAGAGTTTATGATTTAAACCTTCATATTTGATTTGGTATTGCATTGAACTTTCCTTTTTTGGAAATTATATTTGATTTATTTCTTTATATGACTTAGTTTGTTTCATGGATAATGACAACATAAAAACTTAATCTATTTGAAGCAAGGAACCTGCATGCTGGCTCTTCATTTCACTAGATTCTGCAACATTTCTGTTGGTATGTGCTTCATGATGCTTTTTGAGATTGAAGAATCAAGTGTCTGCAGCTACATGTAGAAATTAAATTCTATTTTTTCTGAAGTTATTATTGAAGAATCAAGCATCAGCAATAAAATTACTTGTACTGCACCATACAATTTTGCATCATACTATTTTGCATTTGTTTATAGATTTCTCGTGTTAGTATAATTTAAAATATTTTTGTATTACATGTATTTATTGAAAAATATATAAATTATTATTTTAATATATAGATATTTAATTTATTGTATGTTAAATTTGTTGATATTCACAAATATTTCATCATATGAAAAAGAGACAATTAATCATATTCGGTAATTTTTAGTTCAAAGTTTTTTGCAAATATTATGAGTTGGTTGGATATTTTGTTGATAATATTATGACTTCTTAGTACAAAAAAATGTACAAAAATATGATTCTGTATACTTTTTGGTGAATATAAGAAATATTATGACTTAGTACATGAAATATTATGACTCGGTACATGAAATATGATTTTTATGTGTATGACTTTATAATATTTGAAATATTATAACTTCTTAGTACATGAAATATGAAGAAATGTTATAACTAAAATACCGTGTAATGTAGAATATGAAATAGGGAGTAAATATAATTAAATATAATATAATTTCATATAAAAATCAATTCAACAGTGAAATAATTAAATTGATCCACTTCCATAGCATTAAGGCCTCAACAACAACAAAACTCTAAAAAAATATGTGGTCCAACATAAGTATAAAGGTAAGATACTTAACAAATAAAACAATTTAAAAAACATAGGAAATTCTCAAATCCCGTGTTACGTTCTAAAATTCGATCAGGTAACAATCACTCCAAGCACTACTCAGATAACTAATTATCTATACTCCCGAGGAGCACAAACACAACCATAAAAAATGGATGAGAATTACATTCAATTATTTATTATCACGCTAACAGTTTTAGTACATATATTATTCATTTCATTATTTATTATCATTTATTTATTTTATCATACAATTAATTTAAATTAATCAAGATACAGATATATTTTTTATTTTCATGCACTTGCACATTAAAAATATAGTTTTTATTTTTACATGTCTAGATGCTAGTTTTAAATTAAAAAGAAAAATTTTAAATTTTAAATTTAAATGAAGGTTTCACTTAAAATTTTGTATTATCAACTTGCATGTTTGTAGTCTATATTCGAGATGGTTTTACTAATTGGATTAAGTCGTTTAACCCGTTGAATTATTTTGTTTAACTTATTGTTTTTAATAGTGTGAGTTGATTTTTCAACTCGTAACTAGTAATTGGTCTATCTTGTCTAATCCGTTATTTTGTAATAACTATTAAAAATCATATATAGAATATGTTTGGTATATAATATTTTCTGTAAAAAAAATATTCATATCCCCTTAAGTCATTATTATAATTAAATGATTATTTATTATATTCAATTAATATATATAAAAATTTCTTATTCTTGAATAATAAGACAACTTGCTTTCAAAACAAATATATTTTTCAAATAAATTAGGTAATTTAATATATCGATCATATTTTTTCAATATTAATAAATAAAATAAATAAATTGATTGAATTTTTTTAAATACATGAAAATATTCGAGAGTTTATAATAAGAGCAGGTATATATTTTAAAATTTTTCTCTCTATTTTAAAATAATCATTAATTACCTACGTTTTTCATATCTTAATGATCATTTTAATTGAATACTTTTGATTTTTATTTATTATCCTTTTATTTTTAATAAGTATGGAAAACTAAAGTTTTGGTTAATTTGTATATATGGTTAGCAAATTATAATAAAGGTAATAGATATATAATTAATTGTAATTAAGAAAAGATTCACATTTTAATGACATTTATGTTATATTTATTATGAATAAAGAAAAATAATTGGTTAAAATGTATATAATAAAGTGTTCTTTATTATATTTTCATAAAATATATAGTATTGGTCATTCTTATATTTTTCTTTTCTCATTTGATTTTTTTTATATAAAAATGATTTTGCATGATTAATATACATTAATAATAATTAATGGTGTAATAAAAATGAAAATAACATATTATATTTGTTAAGGAAATGAAATTAAACATTAGGAAGAAAAAGTTACAATAAAATTTATAATTCTAATTTAAATTATAATTGGAAATTTTATTAAATTTTAAAATTTAGTACGAATAAATGGTTGGTAAATAGAAATCTATCATAAAACACATCAAATATTTTTATAAATATTAATTAAAAATCAATGAGAAATAAATTTTTGAAAACGTGATTCTAGGTTAAATCTTTTTTTTTTGTTGCAATTGAAATGAATTGAAAAATAAGTTAATTTTGAATACATTTAAACCATTAATTTTACGGGATACATTTAAAATAATAATGAATTAATTCAATTTTATTTTGATTTTTAAAATTTTTTTTGAATTAGAACATAATTTTTTTTGCCACTTCTATAGTAATTAATCCAATATGTTAGGTATGATTTCTATTAGATAAACAAATATTATATACTTAATAAAATGATAGTTATTTTGGGATGGAGTAAATATATAATATTATGACATGATACAAGAAAAAATAAAATTGAATTGAAAAGATATTGTATATTTTTTTATGATAAAATGTTAACATTTATATTAAAAAATTGATACAAATATTTGTTTTTTATAAATCATGAGACAATTATGATTGGTGAATACAATTTTTTTTTATGAAAACATAAATTTGTTATTCTTTTTATATTTTATATACATTTTTAACCATCAATATATTATAAATTATTTTATATATACTAACAAAGGCATTGTAAATTATAAGTAGTCCTAAAATATTATTTTTTTATTTAAAAAAGTTTTAACACGCTCGCACTGGTCTAAATACTAGTTAATTTTATTTAAAGACAAATCCTTTATAATAATTGATATTTGCACAAGAAAACCTCTTCAATATTCTATATATATGGAACACATAACACATAAACGGTAGCGATAACAGGAAATAACAAGCGTTGGTTTAAGCACCAAACCATCTTCTAATGCCTCAAAAAATGTCTTAGAGGATGCATCTCTTTGTTGCACGGTCCTCCTTTCTGAAACTCGGGAGAAGGGAAACAAGTGTAGTTATATTTCTCCAGATCACGGTGCCTTGCACTTCCCCTGGATGAACAAAGGGACACCCGGTCTATTCATGAGAATAAGTCTTTAAACAAGGTATCACTTTGAAACTAAACATTAAAAATTCATCTGTACTATAGATCTCATTCTTTATGTCTGGTAGGGTCTTCTTGATTTGCGGTGGATCAACACCTTGTTGCTTCCCCATTTGAAAGCCTGCTTTCTCAAGGCAACAATCACTAACATCTCCATCACCATCATCTAGTATGGCTTTTAGCGTCATATTCCTTGAAGTGAAATAGATTATATCATTATCCTTTTGGCTATGTGTTTCGTCATCCTTTCGACTTTGCATTTTCGACAGCATCTTTGAAATCACTTACATCTTTTTTGGCTGAAAACTCATGAAAATTTTCATGATCCATAATCAAACGAGTTTGAGAGGTTTTTTTTTCAAAACTATTTGAGAGGGTTTTCTACTCAATTTTATTTTTTTATCACAGTTAATTTTCCTGCTTTATATTACACAGAATTTGACCCGATTTGGATGAATATGATTTGGCAAGTAACTTCACTTATTCGTTGTCTAACTTTTATGCGTTATTTGGCTTATTTGGATGAATATGATCTTATAAACAAGATTAATTTTGTCATCAAAGTGAATACTAGCCATATCACTTGTTTCCCAAGTTAGAGGTGTTAGTGGTTTTCGGACAAAAAGTTACAGTGTGGTGCAATGAAATAATATGCATTGGCGGAATTCTCGTTAGGGTTTTCTTGTTAAATACTTTACTTTGGTCAAGTTATCTATATAATATTTAATTGAGATTATTTTGATTTGTTTTTAGCATAAGTTTCTTCTAAATTTACTACTACAATACATAATGATTCCCATTTGACGCATTTTCTTTGTCACCAGTCACAAATGATGAATTTTATTTAACACATTTATCGCAATAATATTTTTTATTTAAAAAATTCTTTTTTGTCAATTAGTAGCTTTTATTATAATGATTTTTTAATAGAGATTTGCACATGTTGTGATGAGAATTATTTTTAATTTTAACTGTTTCTTGGATCTAAATTGAACGTTTATCCATTTTACTTTTATAATTAATTTAATTCCATTTGTTTTAATGAATGATCCATTTTTTCATGGACAGAGAGATTATATTTTGTATAGTATTTTTTAATGTATAGTATTTTCTAATAAGTAAGTGATATTAGAATGAACTTATTTTTACTCGTATGTTCGAAGTAAACAAAAGATTGGCCGTGAATTTTGGTAAAAACCGTTTCAATTCCGTGGTCATGTTTTCTATAAAATATTGAATTGTGATTTTTTTTTTGTTTACAGCATAAATTTCTTCCAAATTTACTACTATAATACATAATCATTCTCAATTGAGGCACTCTTTCACAGATCCACAAATGAGGACTATTATTTAATGCATTTATGACCACGAAATTGACTATTTCAAAAGATTAATTACTATGTATTGTCATTATAAAATACATTACACAATCATTGCATCACAACCGTTCATAAATATTATTTTATAAATAATAAAAATAAAAATAAATTTCAATAAATATTTAAGACCGCGATTCACTGGAAGTGAAACACTGCTTTACACTTTTTGTGCATAATATTTTTTATTATAATGAATTTTTTTATAGAGATTTGCAAAAGTTCTAGTGAGATATATTTTTTTTAATAGTTTGTTGGATCTAAATTGAGTGTTTATCCATTTTATTTTTGTAATTAATGGTAATTTAGTTTAATTATATTGAGTAGAAAACCATCTCAAATAGTTTTGAAAAAAAACTCTGAAACTTGTTTGATTATGGATCATGAAAAATTTCATAGTGTTCAGCCAAAGATGATGTAATAGCTTTCAAAGATGTTGTCGAAAAAGAGGATTGTGATGTTGATGAAATAGATTTACGGTATGGAAGAAATATTGGTAACCGGCCTAGTGACTTGATTGCCTATTTTAATCCCAAGAATATGAAACTACAAGCATTACTGGATGATGGTGATGGAGATGTTAGTGACTGTTGCCTTAAGAAACCAGACTTTCAAATGGGGAAGCAATAAGGTGTTGATCCACACAAATCAATAAGAACCTACCAGACATAAGAATGAGATCTATAGTACAAATGAATTTAGAATGTTTAGTTTCGAAGTGATACCTTGTTTAAGGATTTATTCTCGTGAATGGACCGAGTGTCCCTTTGTTCATCTGGTGGAAGTGCAAGGCGCCGTGATCCGAAGAAAAATAACTACACCTGTTTCCCTTATCCCGAGTTTTAGAAATGAAGATCGTGCATCCTCTGAGAGAATTTTAGAGGCATTGAAAGATGGTTTGGTGCTTAAACCAACACATGTTATTTCCTGTTATCTCTACCGTTTCTGTGTCATGCTTATTGGAGTTTCATTCTTCCATTGCTGAGAGCCTTCCAAGGTTGGAACATCGTCTAAAACCACAACAAAAATATCTCAACTTTTTGGTCGTTGGAGATTGGGGAAGAAAAGGAAACTACAATCAATCTCTTGTCACTCATTAGGTAATTAATTAATTCCCTTTGTGTTTTTCATTAGAAAATTACAAAACTTAGTTGAATGCATACACATAAAGCATAATTGTATAGTTTTTGTGTAAAATTATGTGATTATAGTGCCGATGAAGATATTGCAGTTTGCCTGGATGGTTGGATCTTCATAGATTATGTGTGAAATCATCACAAATCCATTGACTTCCAAAATTATTCTTCCATATAAGTTATACAATTTTACAGTATAGGTTATGTTTAAGGTATTATATGATGATGGAGAAGTAGAAAAAGTTTTTATGGAAAAGGAATGTTGAGAGTTTATGATTTAAACCTTCATATTTGATTTGGTATTGCATTGAACTTTCCTTTTTTGGAAATTATATTTGATTTATTTCTTTATATGACTTAGTTTGTTTCATGGATAATGACAACATAAAAACTTAATCTATTTGAAGCAAGGAACCTGCATGCTGGCTCTTCATTTCACTAGATTCTGCAACATTTCTGTTGGTATGTGCTTCATGATGCTTTTTGAGATTGAAGAATCAAGTGTCTGCAGCTACATGTAGAAATTAAATTCTATTTTTTCTGAAGTTATTATTGAAGAATCAAGCATCAGCAATAAAATTACTTGTACTGCACCATACAATTTTGCATCATACTATTTTGCATTTGTTTATAGATTTCTCGTGTTAGTATAATTTAAAATATTTTTGTATTACATGTATTTATTGAAAAATATATAAATTATTATTTTAATATATAGATATTTAATTTATTGTATGTTAAATTTGTTGATATTCACAAATATTTCATCATATGAAAAAGAGACAATTAATCATATTCGGTAATTTTTAGTTCAAAGTTTTTTGCAAATATTATGAGTTGGTTGGATATTTTGTTGATAATATTATGACTTCTTAGTACAAAAAAATGTACAAAAATATGATTCTGTATACTTTTTGGTGAATATAAGAAATATTATGACTTAGTACATGAAATATTATGACTCGGTACATGAAATATGATTTTTATGTGTATGACTTTATAATATTTGAAATATTATAACTTCTTAGTACATGAAATATGAACAAATGTTATAACTAAAATACCGTGTAATGTAGAATATGAAATAGGGAGTAAATATAATTAAATATAATATAATTTCATATAAAAATCAATTCAACAGTGAAATAATTAAATTGATCCACTTCCATAGCATTAAGGCCTCAACAACAACAAAACTCTAAAAAAATATGTGGTCCAACATAAGTATAAAGGTAAGATACTTAACAAATAAAACAATTTAAAAAACATAGGAAATTCTCAAATCCCGTGTTACGTTCTAAAATTCGATCAGGTAACAATCACTCCAAGCACTACTCAGATAACTAATTATCTATACTCCCGAGGAGCACAAACACAACCATAAAAAATGGATGAGAATTACATTCAATTATTTATTATCACGCTAACAGTTTTAGTACATATATTATTCATTTCATTATTTATTATCATTTATTTATTTTATCATACAATTAATTTAAATTAATCAAGATACAGATATATTTTTTATTTTCATGCACTTGCACATTAAAAATATAGTTTTTATTTTTACATGTCTAGATGCTAGTTTTAAATTAAAAAGAAAAATTTTAAATTTTAAATTTAAATGAAGGTTTCACTTAAAATTTTGTATTATCAACTTGCATGTTTGTAGTCTATATTCGAGATGGTTTTACTAATTGGATTAAGTCGTTTAACCCGTTGAATTATTTTGTTTAACTTATTGTTTTTAATAGTGTGAGTTGATTTTTCAACTCGTAACTAGTAATTGGTCTATCTTGTCTAATCCGTTATTTTGTAATAACTATTAAAAATCATATATAGAATATGTTTGGTATATAATATTTTCTGTAAAAAAAATATTCATATCCCCTTAAGTCATTATTATAATTAAATGATTATTTATTATATTCAATTAATATATATAAAAATTTCTTATTCTTGAATAATAAGACAACTTGCTTTCAAAACAAATATATTTTTCAAATAAATTAGGTAATTTAATATATCGATCATATTTTTTCAATATTAATAAATAAAATAAATAAATTGATTGAATTTTTTTAAATACATGAAAATATTCGAGAGTTTATAATAAGAGCAGGTATATATTTTAAAAATTTTCTCTCTATTTTAAAATAATCATTAATTACCTACGTTTTTCATATCTTAATGATCATTTTAATTGAATACTTTTGATTTTTATTTATTATCCTTTTATTTTTAATAAGTATGGAAAACTAAAGTTTTGGTTAATTTGTATATATGGTTAGCAAATTATAATAAAGGTAATAGATATATAATTAATTGTAATTAAGAAAAGATTCACATTTTAATGACATTTATGTTATATTTATTATGAATAAAGAAAAATGATTGGTTAAAATGTATATAATAAAGTGTTATTTATTATATTTTCATAAAATATATAGTATTGGTCATTCTTATATTTTTCTTTTCTCATTTGATTTTTTTTATATAAAAATGATTTTGCATGATTAATATACATTAATAATAATTAATGGTGTAATAAAAATGAAAATAACATATTATATTTGTTAAGGAAATGAAATTAAACATTACGAAGAAAAAGTTACAATAAAATTTATAATTCTAATTTAAATTATAATTGGAAATTTTATTAAATTTTAAAATTTAGTACGAATAAATGGTTGGTAAATAGAAATCTATCATAAAACACATCAAATATTTTTATAAATATTAATTAAAAATCAATGAGAAATAAATTTTTGAAAACGTGATTCTAGGTTAAATCTTTTTTTTTTTGTTGCAATTGAAATGAATTGAAAAATAAGTTAATTTTGAATACATTTAAACCATTAATTTTACGGGATACATTTAAAATAATAATGAATTAATTCAATTTTATTTTGATTTTTAAAATTTTTTTGAATTAGAACATAATTTTTTTTTGCCACTTCTATAGTAATTAATCCAATATGTTAGGTATGATTTCTATTAGATAAACAAATATTATATACTTAATAAAATGATAGTTATTTTGGGATGGAGTAAATATATAATATTATGACATGATACAAGAAAAAATAAAATTGAATTGAAAAGATATTGTATATTTTTTTATGATAAAATGTTAACATTTATATTAAAAAATTGATACAAATATTTGTTTTTTATAAATCATGAGACAATTATGATTGGTGAATAAAATTTTTTTTTTATGAAAACATAAATTTGTTATTCTTTTTATATTTTATATACATTTTTAACCATCAATATATTATAAATTTTTTTATATATACTAACAAAGGCATTGTAAATTATAAGTAGTCCTAAAATATTATTTTTTTATTTAAAAAAATTTTAACACGCTCGCACTGGTCTAAATACTAGTTAATTTTATTCAAAGACAAATCCTTTATAATAATTGATATTTGCACAAGAAAACCTCTTCAATATTCTATATATATGGAACACATAACACATAAACGGTAGCGATAACAGGAAATAACAAGCGTTGGTTTAAGCACCAAACCATCTTCTAATTCCTCAAAAAAATCTCTTAGAGGATGCATCTCTTTGTTGCACGGTCCTCCTTTCTGAAACTCGGGAGAAGGGAAACAAGTGTAGTTATATTTCTCCAGATCACGGTGCCTTGCACTTCCCCTGGATGAACAAAGGGACACTCGGTCTATTCATGAGAATAAGTCTTTAAACAAGGTATCACTTTGAAACTAAACATTAAAAATTCATCTGTACTATAGATCTCATTCTTTATGTCTGGTAGGGTCTTCTTGATTTGCGGTGGATCAACACCTTGTTGCTTCCCCATTTGAAAGCCTGCTTTCTCAAGGCAACAATCACTAACATCTCCATCACCATCATCTAGTATGGCTTTTAGCGTCATATTCCTTGAAGTGAAATAGATTATATCATTATCCTTTTGGCTATGTGTTTCCTCATCCTTTCGACTTTGCATTTTCGACAGCATCTTTGAAATCACTTACATCTTTTTTGGCTGAAAACTCATGAAAATTTTCATGATCCATAATCAAACGAGTTTGAGAGTTTTTTTTTTCAAAACTATTTGAGAGGGTTTTCTACTCAATTTTATTTTTTTATCACAATTAATTTTCCTGCTTTATATTACACAGAATTTGACCCGATTTGGATGAATATGATTTGGCAAGTAACTTCACTTATTCGTTGTCTAACTTTTATGCGTTATTTGGCTTATTTGGATGAATATGATCTTATAAACAAGATTAATTTTGTCATCAAAGTGAATACTAGCCATATCACTTGTTTCCCAAGTTAGAGGTGTTAGTGGTTTTCGGACAAAAAGTTACAGTGTGGTGCAATGAAATAATATGCATGGGCGGAATTCTCGTTAGGGTTTTCTTGTTAAATACTTTACTTTGGTCAAGTTATCTATATAATATTTAATTGAGATTATTTTGATTTGTTTTTAGCATAAGTTTCTTCTAAATTTACTACTACAATACATAATGATTCCCATTTGACGCATTTTCTTTGTCACCAGTCACAAATGATGAATTTTATTTAACACATTTATCGCAATAATATTTTTTATTTAAAAAATTCTTTTTTGTCAATTAGTAGCTTTTATTATAATGATTTTTTAATAGAGATTTGCACATGTTGTGATGAGAATTATTTTTAATTTTAACTGTTTCTTGGATCTAAATTGAACGTTTATCCATTTTACTTTTATAATTAATTTAATTCCATTTGTTTTAATGAATGATCCATTTTTTCATGGACAGAGAGATTATATTTTGTATAGTATTTTTTAATGTATAGTATTTTCTAATAAGTAAGTGATATTAGAATGAACTTATTTTTACTCGTATGTTCGAAGTAAACAAAAGATTGGCCGTGAATTTTGGTAAAAACCGTTTCAATTCCGTGGTCATGTTTTCTATAAAATATTGAATTGTGATTTTTTTTTTGTTTACAGCATAAATTTCTTCCAAATTTACTACTATAATACATAATCATTCTCAATTGAGGCACTCTTTCACAGATCCACAAATGAGGACTATTATTTAATGCATTTATGACCACAAAATTGACTATTTCAAAAGATTAATTACTATGTATTGTCATTATAAAATACATTACACAATCATTGCATCACAACCGTTCATAAATATTATTTTATAAATAATAAAAATAAAAATAAATTTCAATAAATATTTAAGACCGCGATTCACTGGAAGTGAAACACTGCTTTACACTTTTTGTGCATAATATTTTTTATTATAATGAATTTTTTTATAGAGATTTGCAAAAGTTCTAGTGAGATATATTTTTTTTAATAGTTTGTTGGATCTAAATTGAGTGTTTATCCATTTTATTTTTGTAATTAATGGTAATTTAGTTTAATTATATTGAGTAGAAAACCATCTCAAATAGTTTTGAAAAAAAACTCTGAAACTTGTTTGATTATGGATCATGAAAAATTTCATAGTGTTCAGCCAAAGATGATGTAATAGCTTTCAAAGATGTTGTCGAAAAAGAGGATTGTGATGTTGATGAAATAGATTTACGGTATGGAAGAAATATTGGTAACCGGCCTAGTGACTTGATTGCCTATTTTAATCCCAAGAATATGAAACTACAAGCATTACTGGATGATGGTGATGGAGATGTTAGTGACTGTTGCCTTAAGAAACCAGACTTTCAAATGGGGAAGCAATAAGGTGTTGATCCACACAAATCAATAAGAACCTACCAGACATAAGAATGAGATCTATAGTACAAATGAATTTAGAATGTTTAGTTTTGAAGTGATACCTTGTTTAAGGACTTATTCTCGTGAATGGACCGAGTGTCCCTTTGTTCATCTGGTGGAAGTGCAAGGCGCCGTGATCCGAAGAAAAATAACTACACCTGTTTCCCTTATCCCGAGTTTTAGAAATGAAGATCGTGCATCCTCTGAGAGAATTTTAGAGGCATTGAAAGATGGTTTGGTGCTTAAACCAACACATGTTATTTCCTGTTATCTCTACCGTTTCTGTGTCATGCTTATTGGAGTTTCATTCTTCCATTGCTGAGAGCCTTCCAAGGTTGGAACATCGTCTAAAACCACAACAAAAATATCTCAACTTTTTGGTCGTTGGAGATTGGGGAAGAAAAGGAAACTACAATCAATCTCTTGTCACTCATTAGGTAATTAATTAATTCCCTTTGTGTTTTTCATTAGAAAATTACGAAACTTAGTTGAATGCATACACATAAAGCATAATTGTATAGTTTTCGTGGAAAATTATGTGATTATAGTGCCGATGAAGATATTGCAGTTTGCCTGGATGGTTGGATCTTCATAGATTATGTGTGAAATCATCACAAATCCATTGACTTCCAAAATTATTCTTCCATATAAGTTATACAATTTTACAGTATAGGTTATGTTTAAGGTATTATATGATGATGGAGAAGTAGAAAAAGTTTTTATGGAAAAGGAATGTTGAGAGTTTATGATTTAAACCTTCATATTTGATTTGGTATTGCATTGAACTTTCCTTTTTTGGAAATTATATTTGATTTATTTCTTTATATGACTTAGTTTGTTTCATGGATAATGACAACATAAAAACTTAATCTATTTGAAGCAAGGAACCTGCATGCTGGCTCTTCATTTCACTAGATTCTGCAACATTTCTGTTGGTATGTGCTTCATGATGCTTTTTGAGACTGAAGAATCAAGTGTCTGCAGCTACATGTAGAAATTAAATTCTATTTTTTCTGAAGTTATTATTGAAGAATCAAGCATCAGCAATAAAATTACTTGTACTGCACCATACAATTTTGCATCATACTATTTTGCATTTGTTTATAGATTTCTCGTGTTAGTATAATTTAAAATATTTTTGTATTACATGTATTTATTGAAAAATATATAAATTATTATTTTAATATATAGATATTTAATTTATTGTATGTTAAATTTGTTGATATTCACAAATATTTCATCATATGAAAAAGAGACAATTAATCATATTCGGTAATTTTTAGTTCAAAGTTTTTTGCAAATATTATGAGTTGGTTGGATATTTTGTTGATAATATTATGACTTCTTAGTACAAAAAAATGTACAAAAATATGATTCTGTATACTTTTTGGTGAATATAAGAAATATTATGACTTAGTACATGAAATATTATGACTCGGTACATGAAATATGATTTTTATGTGTATGACTTTATAATATTTGAAATATTATAACTTCTTAGTACATGAAATATGAAGAAATGTTATAACTAAAATACCGTGTAATGTAGAATATGAAATAGGGAGTAAATATAATTAAATATAATATAATTTCATATAAAAATCAATTCAACAGTGAAATAATTAAATTGATCCACTTCCATAGCATTAAGGCCTCAACAACAACAAAACTCTAAAAAAATATGTGGTCCAACATAAGTATAAAGGTAAGATACTTAACAAATAAAACAATTTAAAAAACATAGCAAATTCTCAAATCCCGTGTTACGTTCTAAAATTCGATCAGGTAACAATCACTCCAAGCACTACTCAGATAACTAATTATCTATACTCCCGAGGAGCACAAACACAACCATAAAAAATGGATGAGAATTACATTCAGTTATTTATTATCACGCTAACAGTTTTAGTACATATATTATTCATTTCATTATTTATTATCATTTATTTATTTTATCATACAATTAATTTAAATTAATCAAGATACAGATATATTTTTTATTTTCATGCACTTGCACATTAAAAATATAGTTTTTATTTTTACGTGTCTAGATGCTAGTTTTAAATTAAAAAGAAAAATTTTAAATTTTAAATTTAAATGAAGGTTTCACTTAAAATTTTGTATTATCAACTTGCATGTTTGTAGTCTATATTAGAGATGGTTTTACTAATTGGATTAAGTCGTTTAACCCGTTGAATTATTTTGTTTAATTTATTGTTTTTAATAGTGTGAGTTGATTTTTCAACTCGTAACTAGTAATTGGTCTATCTTGTCTAATCCATTATTTTGTAATAACTATTAAAAATCATATATAGAATATGTTTGGTATATAACATTTTCTGTAAAAAAATATTCATATCCCCTTAAGTCATTATTATAATTAAATGATTATTTATTATATTCAATTAATATATATAAAAATTTCTTATTCTTGAATAATAAGACAACTTGCTTTCAAAACAAATATATTTTTCAAATAAATTAGGTAATTTAATATGTCGATCATATTTTTTCAATATTAATAAATAAAATAATTAAATTGATTGAATTTTATTAAATACATGAAAATATTCGAGAGTTTATAATAAGAGCAGGTATATATTTTAAAATTTTTCTCTCTATTTTAAAATAATTATTAATTACCTACGTTTTTCATATCTTAATGATCATTTTAATTGAATAGTTTTGATTTTTATTTATTATCCTTTTATTTTTAATAAGTATGGAAAACTAAAGTTTTGGTTAATTTGTATATATGGTTCGCAAATTATAATAAAGGTAATAGATATATAATTAATTGTAATTAAGAAAAGATTCACATTTTAATGACATTTATGTTATATTTATTATGAATAAAGAAAAAGAATTGGTTAAAATGTATATAGTGAAGTGTTCTTTATTATATTTTTATAAAATATATAGTATTGGTCATTCTTATATTTTTCTTTTCTCATTTGATTTTTTTATATAAAAATGATTTTGCATGATTAATATACATTAGTAATAATTAATGGTGTAATAAAAATGAAAATAACATATTATATTTGTTAAGGAAATGAAATTAAACATTACGAAGAAAAAGTTACAATAAAATTTATAATTCTAATTTAAATTATAATTGGAAATTTTATTAAATTTTAAAATTTAGTACGAATAAATGGTTGGTAAATAGAAATCTATCATAAAACACATCAAATATTTTTATAAATATTAATTAAAAATCAATGAGAAATAAATTTTTGAAAATGTGATTCTAGGTTAAATCTTTTTTTTTTTTGCAATTGAAATGAATTGAAAAATAAGTTAATTTTGAATACATTTAAACCATTAATTTTACGGGATACATTTAAAATAATAATGAATTAATTCAATTTTATTTTGATTTTTTAAATTTTTTTTGAATTAGAACATAATTTTTTTTGCCACTTCTATAGTAATTAATCCAATATGTTAGGTATGATTTCTATTAGATAAACAAATATTATATACTTAATAAAATGATAGTTATTTTGGGACGGAGTAAATATATAATATTATGACATGATACAAGAAAATATAAAATTGAATTGAAAAGATATTGTATATTTTTTTATGATAAAATGTTAACATTTATATTAAAAAATTGATACAAATATTTGTTTTTTATAAATCATGAGACAATTATGATTGGTGAATACAATTTTTTTTTATGAAAACATAAATTTGTTATTCTTTTTATATTTTATATACATTTTTAACCATCAATATATTATAAATTTTTTTATATATACTAACAAAGGCATTGTAAATTATAAGTAGTCCTAAAATATTATTTTTTTACTTAGAAAAGTTTTAACACGCTCGCACTGGTCTAAATACTAGTTAATTTTATTTAAAGACAAATCCTTTATAATAATTGATATTTACACAAGAAAACCTCTTCAATATTCTATATATATGGAACACATAACACATAAACAGTAGCGATAACAGGAAATAACAAGCGTTGGTTTAAGCACCAAACCATCTTCTAATGCCTCAAAAAATCTCTTAGAGGATGCATCTCTTTGTTGCACGGTCCTCCTTTCTGAAACTCGGGAGAAGGGAAACAAGTGTAGTTATATTTCTCCAGATCACGGTGCCTTGCACTTCCCCTGGATGAACAAAGGGACACTCGGTCTATTCATGAGAATAAGTCTTTAAACAAGGTATCACTTTGAAACTAAACATTAAAAATTCATCTGTACTATAGATCTCATTCTTTATGTCTGGTAGGGTCTTCTTGATTTGCGGTTGATCAACACCTTGTTGCTTCCCCATTTGAAAGCCTGCTTTCTCAAGGCAACAATCACTAACATCTCCATCACCATCATCTAGTATGGCTTTTAGCGTCATATTCCTTGAAGTGAAATAGATTATATCATTATACTTTTGGCTATGTGTTTCCTCATCCTTTCGACTTTGCATTTTTGACAGCATCTTTGAAATCACTTACATCTTTTTTGGCTGAAAACTCATGAAAATTTTCATGATCCATAATCTAACGAGTTTGAGAGTTTTTTTTTCAAAACTATTTGAGAGGGTTTTCTACTCAATTTTATTTTTTTATCACAGTTAATTTTCCTGCTTTATATTACACAGAATTTGACCCGATTTGGATGAATATGATTTGGCAAGTAACTTCACTTATTCGTTGTCTAACTTTTATGCGTTATTTGGCTTATTTGGATGAATATGATCTTATAAACAAGATTAATTTTGTCATAAAAGTGAATACTAGCCATATCACTTGTTTCCCAAGTTAGAGGTGTTAGTGGTTTTAGGACAAAAAGTTACAGTGTGGTGCAATGAAATAATATGCATGGGCGGAATTCTCGTTAGGGTTTTCTTGTTAAATACTTTACTTTGGTCAAGTTATCTATATAATATTTAATTGAGATTATTTTGATTTGTTTTTAGCATAAGTTTCTTCTAAATTTACTACTACAATACATAATGATTCCCATTTGATGCATTTTCTTTGTCACCAGTCACAAATGATGAATTTTATTTAACACATTTATCGCAATAATATTTTTTATTTAAAAACTATTTTTTGTCATTTAGTAGCTTTTATTATAATGATTTTTTTAATAGAGATTTTCACATGTTGTGATGAGAATTATTTTTATTTTTAACTGTTTCTTGGATCTAAATTGAATGTTTATCCATTTTACTTTTATAATTAATTTAATTCCATTTATTTTAATGAATGATCCATTTTTCATGGATAGAGAGATTATATTTTGTATAGTATTTTTTAATGTATAGTATTTTCTAATAAGTAAGTGATATTAGAATGAACTTTTTTTTACTCGTATGTTCGAAGTAAACAAAAGATTGGCCGTGAATTTTGGTAAAAACCGTTTCAATTCCGTGGTCATGTTTTCTATAAAATATTGAATTGTGATTTTTTTTTTGTTTACAGCATAAATTTCTTCCAAATTTAGTACTATAATACATAATCATTCTCAATTGAAGCACTCTTTCACAGATCCACAAATGAGGACTATTATTTAATGCATTTATGACTACGAAATTGACTATTTCAAAAGATTAATTACTATGTATTGTCATTATAAAATACATTACACAATCATTGCATCACAACCGGTCATAAATATTATTTTATAAATAATAAAAATAAAAATAAATTTCAATAAATATTGAAGACCGTGATTCACTGGAAGTGAAACACTGCTTTACAATTTTTGTGCATAATATTTTTTATTATAATGAATTTTTTTATAGAGATTTGCAAAAGTTCTAGTGAGATATATTTTTTTTAATAGTTTGTTGGATCTAAATTGAGTGTTTATCCATTTTATTTTTGTAATTAATGGTAATTTAGTTTAATTATATTGAGTAGAAAACCATCTCAAATAGTTTTGAAAAAAAACTCTGAAACTTGTTTGATTATGGATCATGAAAAATTTCATAGTGTTCAGCCAAAGATGATGTAATAGATTTCAAAGATGTTGTCGAAAAAGAGGATTGTGATGTTGATGAAATAGATTTACGGTATGGAAGAAATATTGGTAACCGGCCTAGTGACTTGATTGCCTATTTTAATCCCAAGAATATGAAACTACAAGAATTATTGGATGATGGTGATGGAGATGTTAGTGACTGTTGCCTTAAGAAACTAGACTTTCAAATGGGGAAGCAATAAGGTGTTGATCCACACAAATCAATAAGAACCTACCAGACATAAGAATGAGATCTATAGTACAGATGAATTTAGAATGTTTAGTTTCGAAGTGATACCTTGTTTAAGGACTTATTCTCGTGAATGGACCGAGTGTCCCTTTGTTCATCTGGTGGAAGTGCAAGGCGCCGTGATCCGAAGAAAAATAACTACACCTGTTTCCCTTATCCCGAGTTTTAGAAATGAAGATCGTGCATCCTCTGAGAGAATTTTAGAGGCATTGAAAGATGGTTTGGTGCTTAAACCAACACATGTTATTTCCTGTTATCTCTACCGTTTCTGTGTCATGCTTATTTGAGTTTCATTCTTCCATTGCTGAGTTCCTTCCAAGGTTGGAACATCGTCTAAGACCACAACAAAAATATCTCAACTTTTTGGTCGTTGGAGATTGGGGAAGAAAAGGAAACTACAATCAATCTCTTGTCACTCAATAGGTAATTAATTAATTCCCTTTGTGTTTTTCATTAGAAAATTACGAAACTTAGTTGAATGCATACACATAAAGCATAATTGTATAGTTTTCGTGGAAAATTATGTGATTATAGTGCCGATGAAGATATTGCAGTTTGCCTGGATGGTTGGATCTTCATAGATTATGTGTGAAATCATCACAAATCCATTGACTTCCAAAATTATTCTTCCATATAAGTTATACAATTTTACAGTATAGGTTATGTTTAAGGTATTATATGATGATGGAGAAGTAGAAAAAGTTTTTATGGAAAAGGAATGTTGAGACTTTATGATTTAAACCTTCATATTTGATTTGGTATTGCATTGAACTTTCCTTTTTTGGAAATTATATTTGATTTATTTCTTGATATGACTTAGTTTGTTTCATGGATAATGACAACATAAAAACTTAATCTATTTGAAGCAAGGAACCTGCATGCTGGCTCTTCATTTCACTAGATTCTGCAACATTTCTGTTGGTATGTGCTTCATGATGCTTTTTGAGACTGAAGAATCAAGTGTCTGCAGCTACATGTATAAATTAAATTCTATTTTTTATGAAGTTATTATTGAAGAATCAAGCATCAGCAATAAAATTACTTGTACTGCACCATACAATTTTGCATCATACTATTTTGCATTTGTTTATAGATTTCTCGTGTTAGTATAATTTAAAATATTTTTGTATTACATGTATTTATTGAAAAATATATAAATTATTATTTTAATATATAGATATTTAATTTATTGTATGTTAAATTTGTTGATATTCACAAATATTTCATCATATGAAAAAGAGACAATTAATCATATTCGGTAATTTTGAGTTCAAAGTTTTTTGCAAATATTATGAGTTGGTTGGATATTTTGTTGATAATATTATAACTTCTTAGTACAAAAAAATGTACAAAAATATGATTTTGTATACTTTTTGGTGAATATAAGAAATATTATGACTTAGTACATGAAATATTATGACTCGGTACATGAAATATGATTTTTATGTGTATGACTTTATAATATTTGAAATATTATAACTTCTTAGTACATGAAATATGAAGAAATGTTATAACTAAAATACCGTGTAATGTAGAATATGAAATAGGGAGTAAATATAATTAAATATAATATAATTTCATATAAAAATCAATTCAACAGTGAAATAATTAAATTGATCCACTTCCATAGCATTAAGGCCTCAACAACAACAAAACTCTAAAAAAATATGTGGTCCAACATAAGTATAAAGGTAAGATACTTAACAAATAAAACAATTTAAAAAACATAGAAAATTCTCAAATCCCGTGTTACGTTCTAAAATTCGACCAGGTAACAATCACTCCAAGCACTACTCAGATAACTAATTATCTATACTCCCGAGGAGCACAAACACAACCATAAAAAATGGATGAGAATTACATTCAATTATTTATTATCACGCTAACAGTTTTAGTACATATATTATTCATTTCATTATTTATTATAATTTATTTATTTTATCATACAATTAATTTAAATTAATCAAGATACAGATATATTTTTTATTTTCATGCACTTGCACATTAAAAATATAGTTTTTATTTTTACGTGTCTAGATGCTAGTTTTAAATTAAAAAGAAAAATTTTAAATTTTAAATTTAAATGAAGGTTTCACTTAAAATTTTGTGTTATCAACTTGCAAGTTTGTAGTCTATATTCGAGATGGTTTTACTAATTGGATTAAGTCGTTTAAACCGTTGAATTATTTTGTTTAACTTATTGTTTTTAATAGTGTGAGTTGATTTTTCAACTCGTAACTAGTAATTGGTCTATCTTGTCTAATCCGTTATTTTGTAATAACTATTAAAAATCATATATAGAATATGTTTGGTATATAATATTTTCTGTAAAAAAAATATTCATATCCCCTTAAGTCATTATTATAATTAAATGATTATTATTATATTCAATTAATATATATAAAAATTTCTTATTCTTGAATAATAAGACAACTTGGTTTCAAAACAAATATATTTTTCAAATAAATTAGGTAATTTAATATATCGATCATATTTTTTCAATATTAATAAATAAAATAAATAAATTGATTGAATTTTTTTAAATACATGAAAATATTCGAGAGTTTATAATAAGAGCAGGTATATATTTTAAAATTTTTCTCTCTATTTTAAAATAATCATTAATTACCTACGTTTTTCATATCTTAATGATCATTTTAATTGAATACTTTTGATTTTTATTTATTATCCTTTTATTTTTAATAAGTATGGAAAACTAAAGTTTTGGTTAATTTGTATATATGGTTAGCAAATTATAATAAAGGTAATAGATATATAATTAATTGTAATTAAGAAAAGATTCACATTTTAATGACATTTATGTTATATTTATTATGAATAAAGAAAAATAATTGGTTAAAATGTATATAATGAAGTGTTCTTTATTATATTTTCATAAAATATATAGTATTGGTCATTCTTATATTTTTCTTTTCTCATTTGATTTTTTTTATATAAAAATGATTTTGCATGATTAATATACATTAATAATAATTAATGGTGTAATAAAAATGAAAATAACATATTATATTTGTTAAGGAAATGAAATTAAACATTACGAAGAAAAAGTTACAATAAAATTTATAATTCTAATTTAAATTATAATTGGAAATTTTATTAAATTTTAAAATTTAGTACGAATAAATGGTTGGTAAATAGAAATCTATCATAAAACACATCAAATATTTTTATAAATATTAATTAAAAATCAATGAGAAATAAATTTTTGAAAACGTGATTCTAGGTTAAATCTTTTTTTTTTGTTGCAATTGAAATGAATTGAAAAATAAGTTAATTTTGAATACATTTAAACCATTAATTTTACGGGATACATTTAAAATAATAATGAATTAATTCAATTTTATTTTGATTTTTTAAATTTTTTTTGAATTAGAACATAATTTTTTTTTGCCACTTCTATAGTAATTAATCCAATATGTTAGGTATGATTTCTATTAGATAAACAAATATTATATACTTAATAAAATGATAGTTATTTTGGGATGGAGTAAATATATAATATTATGACATGATACAAGAAAAAATAAAATTGAATTGAAAATATATTGTATATTTTTTTATGATAAAATGTTAACATTTATATTAAAAAATTGATACAAATATTTGTTTTTTATAAATCATGAGACAATTATGATTGGTGAATACAATTTTTTTTTATGAAAACATAAATTTGTTATTCTTTTTATATTTTATATACATTTTTAACCATCAATATATTATAAATTTTTTTATATATACGAACAAAGGCATTGTAAATTATAAGTAGTCCTAAAATATTATTTTTTTACTTAGAAAAGTTTTAACACGCTCGCACTGGTCTAAATACTAGTTAATTTTATTTAAAGACAAATCCTTTATAATAATTGATATTTACACAAGAAAACCTCTTCAATATTCTATATATATGGAACACATAACACATAAACGGTAGCGATAACAAGAAATAACAAGCGTTGGTTTAAGCACCAAACCATCTTCTAATGCCTCAAAAAATCTCTTAGAGGATGCATCTCTTTGTTGCACGGTCCTCCTTTCTGAAACTCGGGAGAAGGGAAATAAGTGTTGTTATATTTCTCCAGATCACGGTGCCTTGCACTTCCCCTGGATAAACAAAGGGATACTCGGTCTATTCATGAGAATAAGTCTTTAAACAAGGTATCACTTTGAAACTAAACATTAAAAATTCATCTGTACTATAGATCTCATTCTTTATGTCTGGTAGGGTCTTCTTGATTTGCGGTGGATCAACACCTTGTTGCTTCCCCATTTGAAAGCCTGCTTTCTCAAGGCAACAATCACTAACATCTCCATCACCATCATCTAGTATGGCTTTTAGCGTCATATTCCTTGAAGTGAAATAGATTATATCATTATCCTTTTGGCTATGTGTTTCCTCATCCTTTCGACTTTGCATTTTCGACATCATCTTTGAAATCACTTACATCTTTTTTGGCTGAAAACTCATGAAAATTTTCATGATCCATAATCAAACGAGTTTGAGAGGTTTTTTTTTCAAAACTATTTGAGAGGGTTTTCTACTCAATTTTATTTTTTTATCACAGTTAATTTTCCTGCTTTATATTACACAGAATTTGACCCGATTTGGATGAATATGATTTGGCAAGTAACTTCACTTATTCGTTGTCTAACTTTTATGCGTTATTTGGCTTATTCGGATGAATATGATCTTATAAACAAGATTAATTTTGTCATCAAAGTGAATACTAGCCATATCACTTGTTTCCCAAGTTAGAGGTGTTAGTGGTTTTAGGACAAAAAGTTACAGTGTGGTGCAATGAAATAATATGCATGGGCGGAATTCTCGTTAGGGTTTTCTTGTTAAATACTTTACTTTGGTCAAGTTATCTATATAATATTTAATTGAGATTATTTTGATTTGTTTTTAGCATAAGTTTCTTCTAAATTTACTACTACAATACATAATGATTCCCATTTGACGCATTTTCTTTGTCACCAGTCACAAATGATGAATTTTATTTAACACATTTATCGCAATAATATTTTTTATTTAAAAAATTCTTTTTTGTCAATTAGTAGCTTTTATTATAATGATTTTTTAATAGAGATTTGCACATGTTATGATGAGAATTATTTTTATTTTTAACTGTTTCTTGGATCTAAATTGAACGTTTATCCATTTTACTTTTATAATTAATTTAATTCCATTTATTTTAATGAATGGTCCATTTTTTCATGGATAGAGAGATTATATTTTGTATAGTATTTTTTAATGTATAGTATTTTCTAATAAGTAAGTGATATTAGAATGAACTTATTTTTACTCGTATGTTCGAAGTAAACAAAAGATTGGCCGTGAATTTTGGTAAAAACCGTTTCAATTCCGTGGTCATGTTTTCTATAAAATATTGAATTGTGATTTTTTTTTGTTTACAGCATAAATTTCTTCCAAATTTACTACTATAATACATAATCATTCTCAATTGAGGCACTCTTTCACAGATCCACAAATGAGGACTATTATTTAATGCATTTATGATCACGAAATTGACTATTTCAAAAGATTAATTACTATGTATTGTCATTATAAAATACATTACACAATCATTGCATCACAACCGTTCATAAATATTATTTTATAAATAATAAAAATAAAAATAAATTTCAATAAATATTTAAGACCGCGATTCACTGGAAGTGAAACACTGCTTTACACTTTTTGTGCATAATATTTTTTATTATAATGAATTTTTTTATAGAGATTTGCAAAAGTTCTAGTGAGATATATTTTTTTTAATAGTTTGTTGGATCTAAATTGAGTGTTTATCCATTTTATTTTTGTAATTAATGGTAATTTAGTTTAATTATATTGAGTAGAAAACCATCTCAAATAGTTTTGAAAAAAAACTCTGAAACTTGTTTGATTATGGATCATGAAAAATTTCATAGTGTTCAGCCAAAGATGATGTAATAGCTTTCAAAGATGTTGTCGAAAAAGAGGATTGTGATGTTGATGAAATAGATTTACGGTATGGAAGAAATATTGGTAACCGGCCTAGTGACTTGATTGCCTATTTTAATCCCAAGAATATGAAACTACAAGCATTACTGGATGATGGTGATGGAGATGTTAGTGACTGTTGCCTTAAGAAACCAGACTTTCAAATGGGGAAGCAATAAGGTGTTGATCCACACAAATCAATAAGAACCTACCAGACATAAGAATGAGATCTATAGTACAGATGAATTTAGAATGTTTAGTTTCGAAGTGATACCTTGTTTAAGGACTTATTCTCGTGAATGGACCGAGTGTCCCTTTGTTCATCTGGTGGAAGTGCAAGGCGCCGTGATCCGAAGAAAAATAACTACACCTGTTTCCCTTATCCCGAGTTTTAGAAATGAAGATCGTGCATCCTCTGAGAGAATTTTAGAGGCATTAAAAGATGGTTTGGTGCTTAAACCAACACATGTTATTTCCTGTTATCTCTACCGTTTCTGTGTCATGCTTATTTGAGTTTCATTCTTCCATTGCTGAGAGCCTTCCAAGGTTGGAACATCGTCTAAAACCACAACAAAAATATCTCAACTTTTTGGTCGTTGGAGATTGGGGAAGAAAAGGAAACTACAATCAATCTCTTGTCACTCATTAGGTAATTAATTAATTCCCTTTGTGTTTTTCATTAGAAAATTACGAAACTTAGTTGAATGCATACACATAAAGCATAATTGTATAGTTTTCGTGGAAAATTATGTGATTATAGTGCCGATGAAGATATTGCAGTTTGCCTGGATGGTTGGATCTTCATAGATTATGTGTGAAATCATCACAAATCCATTGACTTCCAAAATTATTCTTCCATATAAGTTATACAATTTTACAGTATAGGTTATTTTTAAGGTATTATATGATGATGGAGAAGTAGAAAAAGTTTTTATGGAAAAGGAATGTTGAGAGTTTATGATTTAAACCTTCATATTTGATTTGGTATTGCATTGAACTTTCCTTTTTTGGAAATTATATTTGATTTATTTCTTTATATGACTTAGTTTGTTTCATGGATAATGACAACATAAAAACTTAATCTATTTGAAGCAAGGAACCTGCATGCTGGCTCTTCATTTCACTAGATTCTGCAACATTTCTGTTGGTATGTGCTTCATGATGCTTTTTGAGACTGAAGAATCAAGTGTCTGCAGCTACATGTAGAAATTAAATTCTATTTTTTCTGAAGTTATTATTGAAGAATCAAGCATCAGCAATAAAATTACTTGTACTGCACCATACAATTTTGCATCATACTATTTTGCATTTGTTTATAGATTTCTCGTGTTAGTATAATTTAAAATATTTTTGTATTACATGTATTTATTGAAAAATATATAAATTATTATTTTAATATATAGATATTTAATTTATTGTATGTTAAATTTGTTGATATTCACAAATATTTCATCATATGAAAAAGAGACAATTAATCATATTCGGTAATTTTTAGTTCAAAGTTTTTTGCAAATATTATGAGTTGGTTGGATATTTTGTTGATAATATTATGACTTCTTAGTACAAAAAAATGTACAAAAATATGATTCTGTATACTTTTTGGTGAATATAAGAAATATTATGACTTAGTACATGAAATATTATGACTCGGTACATGAAATATGATTTTTATGTGTATGACTTTATAATATTTGAAATATTATAACTTCTTAGTACATGAAATATGAAGAAATGTTATAACTAAAATACCGTGTAATGTAGAATATGAAATAGGGAGTAAATATAATTAAATATAATATAATTTCATATAAAAATCAATTCAACAGTGAAATAATTAAATTGATCCACTTCCATAGCATTAAGGCCTCAACAACAACAAAACTCTAAAAAAATATGTGGTCCAACATAAGTATAAAGGTAAGATACTTAACAAATAAAACAATTTAAAAAACATAGGAAATTTTCAAATCTCGTGTTACGTTCTAAAATTCGATCAGGTAACAATCACTCCAAGCACTACTCAGATAACTAATTATCTATACTCCCGAGGAGCACAAACACAACCATAAAAAATGGATGAGAATTACATTCAATTATTTATTATCACGCTAACAGTTTTAGTACATATATTATTCATTTCATTATTTATTATCATTTATTTATTTTATCATACAATTAATTTAAATTAATCAAGATACAGATATATTTTTTATTTTCATGCACTTGCACATTAAAAATATAGTTTTTATTTTTACGTGTCTAGATGCTAGTTTTAAATTAAAAAGAAAAATTTTAAATTTTAAATTTAAATGAAGGTTTCACTTAAAATTTTATATTATCAACTTGCATGTTTGTAGTCTATATTCGAGATGGTTTTACTAATTGGATTAAGTCGTTTAACCCGTTGAATTATTTTGTTTAACTTAATGTTTTTAATAGTGTGAGTTGATTTTTCAACTCGTAACTAGTAATTGGTCTATCTTGTCTAATCCGTTATTTTGTAATAACTATTAAAAATCATATATAGAATATGTTTGGTATATAATATTTTCTGTAAAAAAAATATTCATATCCCCTTAAGTCATTATTATAATTAAATGATTATTTATTATATTCAATTAATATATATAAAAATTTCTTATTCTTGAATAATAAGACAACTTGCTTTCAAAACAAATATATTTTTCAAATAAATTAGGTAATTTAATATATCGATCATATTTTTTCAATATTAATAAATAAAATAAATAAATTGATTGAATTTTTTTAAATACATGAAAATATTCGAGAGTTTATAATAAGAGCAGGTATATATTTTAAAATTTTTCTCTCTATTTTAAAATAATCATTAATTACCTACGTTTTTCATATCTTAATGATCATTTTAATTGAATACTTTTGATTTTTATTTATTATCCTTTTATTTTTAATAAGTATGGAAAACTAAAGTTTTGGTTAATTTGTATATATGGTTAGCAAATTATAATAAAGGTAATAGATATATAATTAATTGTAATTAAGAAAAGATTCACATTTTAATGACATTTATGTTATATTTATTATGAATAAAGAAAAATAATTGGTTAAAATGTATATAATAAAGTGTTCTTTATTATATTTTCATAAAATATATAGTATTGGTCATTCTTATATTTTTCTTTTCTCATTTGATTTTTTTTATATAAAAATGATTTTGCATGATTAATATACATTAATAATAATTAATGGTGTAATAAAAATGAAAATAACATATTATATTTGTTAAGGAAATGAAATTAAACATTAGGAAGAAAAAGTTACAATAAAATTTATAATTCTAATTTAAATTATAATTGGAAATTTTATTAAATTTTAAAATTTAGTACGAATAAATGGTTGGTAAATAGAAATCTATCATAAAACACATCAAATATTTTTATAAATATTAATTAAAAATCAATGAGAAATAAATTTTTGAAAACGTGATTCTAGGTTAAATCTTTTTTTTTTTTGTTGCAATTGAAATGAATTGAAAAATAAGTTAATTTTGAATACATTTAAACCATTAATTTTACGGGATACATTTAAAATAATAATGAATTAATTCAATTTTATTTTGATTTTTAAAATTTTTTTTGAATTAGAACATAATTTTTTTTGCCACTTCTATAGTAATTAATCCAATATGTTAGGTATGATTTCTATTAGATAAACAAATATTATATACTTAATAAAATGATAGTTATTTTGGGATGGAGTAAATATATAATATTATGACATGATACAAGAAAAAATAAAATTGAATTGAAAAGATATTGTATATTTTTTTATGATAAAATGTTAACATTTATATTAAAAAATTGATACAAATATTTGTTTTTTATAAATCATGAGACAATTATGATTGGTGAATACAATTTTTTTTTATGAAAACATAAATTTGTTATTCTTTTTATATTTTATATACATTTTTAACCATCAATATATTATAAATTATTTTATATATACTAACAAAGGCATTGTAAATTATAAGTAGTCCTAAAATATTATTTTTTTATTTAAAAAAGTTTTAACACGCTCGCACTGGTCTAAATACTAGTTAATTTTATTTAAAGACAAATCCTTTATAATAATTGATATTTGCACAAGAAAACCTCTTCAATATTCTATATATATGGAACACATAACACATAAACGGTAGCGATAACAGGAAATAACAAGCGTTGGTTTAAGCACCAAACCATCTTCTAATGCCTCAAAAAATCTCTTAGAGGATGCATCTCTTTGTTGCACGGTCCTCCTTTCTGAAACTCGGGAGAAGGGAAACAAGTGTAGTTATATTTCTCCAGATCACGGTGCCTTGCACTTCCCCTGGATGAACAAAGGGACACTCGGTCTATTCATGAGAATAAGTCTTTAAACAAGGTATCACTTTGAAACTAAACATTAAAAATTCATCTGTACTATAGATCTCATTCATTATGTCTGGTAGGGTCTTCTTGATTTGCGGTGGATCAACACCTTGTTGCTTCCCCATTTGAAAGCCTGCTTTCTCAAGGCAACAATCACTAACATCTCCATCACCATCATCTAGTATGGCTTTTAGCGTCATATTCCTTGAAGTGAAATAGATTATATCATTATCCTTTTGGCTATGTGTTTCCTCATCCTTTCGACTTTGCATTTTCGACAGCATCTTTGAAATCACTTACATCTTTTTTGGCTGAAAACTCATGAAAATTTTCATGATCCATAATCAAACGAGTTTGAGAGGTTTTTTTTTCAAAACTATTTGAGAGGGTTTTCTACTCAATTTTATTTTTTTATCACAGTTAATTTTCCTGCTTTATATTACACAGAATTTGACCCGATTTGGATGAATATGATTTGGCAAGTAACTTCACTTATTCGTTGTCTAACTTTTATGCGTTATTTGGCTTATTTGGATGAATATGATCTTATAAACAAGATTAATTTTGTCATCAAAGTGAATACTAGCCATATCACTTGTTTCCCAAGTTAGAGGTGTTAGTGGTTTTCGGACAAAAAGTTACAGTGTGGTGCAATGAAATAATATGCATGGGCGGAATTCTCGTTAGGGTTTTCTTGTTAAATACTTTACTTTGGTCAAGTTATCTATATAATATTTAATTGAGATTATTTTGATTTGTTTTTAGCATAAGTTTCTTCTAAATTTACTACTACAATACATAATGATTCCCATTTGACGCATTTTCTTTGTCACCAGTCACAAATGATGAATTTTATTTAACACATTTATCGCAATAATATTTTTTATTTAAAAAATTCTTTTTTGTCAATTAGTAGCTTTTATTATAATGATTTTTTAATAGAGATTTGCACATGTTGTGATGAGAATTATTTTTATTTTTAACTGTTTCTTGGATCTAAATTGAATGTTTAACCATTTTACTTTTATAATTAATTTAATTCCATTTGTTTTAATGAATGATCCATTTTTTCATGGATAGAGAGATTATATTTTGTATAGTATTTTTTAATGTATAGTATTTTCTAATAAGTAAGTGATATTAGAATGAACTTTTTTTTACTCGTATGTTCGAAGTAAACAAAAGATTGGCCGTGAATTTTGGTAAAAATCGTTTCAATTCCGTGGTCATGTTTTCTATCAAATATTGAATTGTGATTTTTTTTTGTTTACAGCATAAATTTCTTCCAAATTTACTACTATAATACATAATCATTCTCAATTGAGGCACTCTTTCACAGATCCACAAATGAGGACTATTATTTAATGCATTTATGACCACGAAATTGACTATTTCAAAAGATTAATTACTATGTATTGTCATTATAAAATACATTACACAATCATTGCATCACAACCGTTCAAAAATATTATTTTATAAATAATAAAAATAAAAATAAATTTCAATAAATATTTAAGACCGCGATTCACTGGAAGTGAAACACTGCTTTACACTTTTTGTGCATAATATTTTTTATTATAATGAATTTTTTTATAGAGATTTGCAAAAGTTCTAGTGAGATATATTTTTTTTAATAGTTTGTTGGATCTAAATTGAGTGTTTATCCATTTTATTTTTGTAATAAATGGTAATTTAGTTTAATTATATTGAGTAGAAAACCATCTCAAATAGTTTTGAACAAAAACTCTGAAACTTGTTTGATTATGGATCATGAAAAATTTCATAGTGTTCAGCCAAAGATGATGTAATAGCTTTCAAAGATGTTGTCGAAAAAGAGGATTGTGATGTTGATGAAATAGATTTACGGTATGGAAGAAATATTGGTAACCGGCCTAGTGACTTGATTGCCTATTTTAATCCCAAGAATATGAAACTACAAGCATTACTGGATGATGGTGATGGAGATGTTAGTGACTGTTGCCTTAAGAAACCAGACTTTCAAATGGGGAAGCAATAAGGTGTTGATCCACACAAATCAATAAGAACCTACCAGACATAAGAATGAGATCTATAGTACAAATGAATTTAGAATGTTTAGTTTCGAAGTGATACCTTGTTTAAGGATTTATTCTCGTGAATGGACCGAGTGTCCCTTTGTTCATCTGGTGGAAGTGCAAGGCGCCGTGATCCGAAGAAAAATAACTACACCTGTTTCCCTTATCCCGAGTTTTAGAAATGAAGATCGTGCATCCTCTGAGAGAATTTTAGAGGCATTGAAAGATGGTTTGGTGCTTAAACCAACACATGTTATTTCCTGTTATCTCTACCGTTTCTGTGTCATGCTTATTGGAGTTTCATTCTTCCATTGCTGAGAGCCTTCCAAGGTTGGAACATCGTCTAAAACCACAACAAAAATATCTCAACTTTTTGGTCGTTGGAGATTGGGGAAGAAAAGGAAACTACAATCAATCTCTTGTCACTCATTAGGTAATTAATTAATTCCCTTTGTGTTTTTCATTAGAAAATTACAAAACTTAGTTGAATGCATACACATAAAGCATAATTGTATAGTTTTTGTGTAAAATTATGTGATTATAGTGCCGATGAAGATATTGCAGTTTGCCTGGATGGTTGGATCTTCATAGATTATGTGTGAAATCATCACAAATCCATTGACTTCCAAAATTATTCTTCCATATAAGTTATACAATTTTACAGTATAGGTTATGTTTAAGGTATTATATGATGATGGAGAAGTAGAAAAAGTTTTTATGGAAAAGGAATGTTGAGAGTTTATGATTTAAACCTTCATATTTGATTTGGTATTGCATTGAACTTTCCTTTTTTGGAAATTATATTTGATTTATTTCTTTATATGACTTAGTTTGTTTCATGGATAATGACAACATAAAAACTTAATCTATTTGAAGCAAGGAACCTGCATGCTGGCTCTTCATTTCACTAGATTCTGCAACATTTCTGTTGGTATGTGCTTCATGATGCTTTTTGAGATTGAAGAATCAAGTGTCTGCAGCTACATGTAGAAATTAAATTCTATTTTTTCTGAAGTTATTATTGAAGAATCAAGCATCAGCAATAAAATTACTTGTACTGCACCATACAATTTTGCATCATACTATTTTGCATTTGTTTATAGATTTCTCGTGTTAGTATAATTTAAAATATTTTTGTATTACATGTATTTATTGAAAAATATATAAATTATTATTTTAATATATAGATATTTAATTTATTGTATGTTAAATTTGTTGATATTCACAAATATTTCATCATATGAAAAAGAGACAATTAATCATATTCGGTAATTTTTAGTTCAAAGTTTTTTGCAAATATTATGAGTTGGTTGGATATTTTGTTGATAATATTATGACTTCTTAGTACAAAAAAATGTACAAAAATATGATTCTGTATACTTTTTGGTGAATATAAGAAATATTATGACTTAGTACATGAAATATTATGACTCGGTACATGAAATATGATTTTTATGTGTATGACTTTATAATATTTGAAATATTATAACTTCTTAGTACATGAAATATGAAGAAATGTTATAACTAAAATACCGTGTAATGTAGAATATGAAATAGGGAGTAAATATAATTAAATATAATATAATTTCATATAAAAATCAATTCAACAGTGAAATAATTAAATTGATCCACTTCCATAGCATTAAGGCCTCAACAACAACAAAACTCTAAAAAAATATGTGGTCCAACATAAGTATAAAGGTAAGATACTTAACAAATAAAACAATTTAAAAAACATAGGAAATTCTCAAATCCCGTGTTACGTTCTAAAATTCGATCAGGTAACAATCACTCCAAGCACTACTCAGATAACTAATTATCTATACTCCCGAGGAGCACAAACACAACCATAAAAAATGGATGAGAATTACATTCAATTATTTATTATCACGCTAACAGTTTTAGTACATATATTATTCATTTCATTATTTATTATCATTTATTTATTTTATCATACAATTAATTTAAATTAATCAAGATACAGATATATTTTTTATTTTCATGCACTTGCACATTAAAAATATAGTTTTTATTTTTACATGTCTAGATGCTAGTTTTAAATTAAAAAGAAAAATTTTAAATTTTAAATTTAAATGAAGGTTTCACTTAAAATTTTGTATTATCAACTTGCATGTTTGTAGTCTATATTCGAGATGGTTTTACTAATTGGATTAAGTCGTTTAACCCGTTGAATTATTTTGTTTAACTTATTGTTTTTAATAGTGTGAGTTGATTTTTCAACTCGTAACTAGTAATTGGTCTATCTTGTCTAATCCGTTATTTTGTAATAACTATTAAAAATCATATATAGAATATGTTTGGTATATAATATTTTCTGTAAAAAAAATATTCATATCCCCTTAAGTCATTATTATAATTAAATGATTATTTATTATATTCAATTAAAATATATAAAAATTTCTTATTCTTGAATAATAAGACAACTTGCTTTCAAAACAAATATATTTTTCAAATAAATTAGGTAATTTAATATATCGATCATATTTTTTCAATATTAATAAATAAAATAAATAAATTGATTGAATTTTTTTAAATACATGAAAATATTCGAGAGTTTATAATAAGAGCAGGTATATATTTTAAAATTTTTCTCTCTATTTTAAAATAATCATTAATTACCTACGTTTTTCATATCTTAATGATCATTTTAATTGAATACTTTTGATTTTTATTTATTATCCTTTTATTTTTAATAAGTATGGAAAACTAAAGTTTTGGTTAATTTGTATATATGGTTAGCAAATTATAATAAAGGTAATAGATATATAATTAATTGTAATTAAGAAAAGATTCACATTTTAATGACATTTATGTTATATTTATTATGAATAAAGAAAAATAATTGGTTAAAATGTATATAATAAAGTGTTATTTATTATATTTTCATAAAATATATAGTATTGGTCATTCTTATATTTTTCTTTTCTCATTTGATTTTTTTTATATAAAAATGATTTTGCATGATTAATATACATTAATAATAATTAATGGTGTAATAAAAATGAAAATAACATATTATATTTGTTAAGGAAATGAAATTAAACATTACGAAGAAAAAGTTACAATAAAATTTATAATTCTAATTTAAATTATAATTGGAAATTTTATTAAATTTTAAAATTTAGTACGAATAAATGGTTGGTAAATAGAAATCTATCATAAAACACATCAAATATTTTTATAAATATTAATTAAAAATCAATGAGAAATAAATTTTTGAAAACGTGATTCTAGGTTAAATCTTTTTTTTTGTTGCAATTGAAATGAATTGAAAAATAAGTTAATTTTGAATACATTTAAACCATTAATTTTACGGGATACATTTAAAATAATAATGAATTAATTCAATTTTATTTTGATTTTTAAATTTTTTTTTGAATTAGAACATAATTTTTTTTTGCCACTTCTATAGTAATTAATCCAATATGTTAGGTATGATTTCTATTAGATAAACAAATATTATATACTTAATAAAATGATAGTTATTTTGGGATGGAGTAAATATATAATATTATGACATGATACAAGAAAAAATAAAATTGAATTGAAAAGATATTGTATATTTTTTTATGATAAAATGTTAACATTTATATTAAAAAATTGATACAAATATTTGTTTTTTATAAATCATGAGACAATTATGATTGGTGAATAAAATTTTTTTTTATGAAAACATAAATTTGTTATTCTTTTTATATTTTATATACATTTTTAACCATCAATATATTATAAATTTTTTTATATATACTAACAAAGGCATTGTAAATTATAAGTAGTCCTAAAATATTATTTTTTTATTTAAAAAAATTTTAACACGCTCGCACTGGTCTAAATACTAGTTAATTTTATTCAAAGACAAATCCTTTATAATAATTGATATTTGCACAAGAAAACCTCTTCAATATTCTATATATATGGAACACATAACACATAAACGGTAGCGATAACAGGAAATAACAAGCGTTGGTTTAAGCACCAAACCATCTTCTAATGCCTCAAAAAAATCTCTTAGAGGATGCATCTCTTTGTTGCACGGTCCTCCTTTCTGAAACTCGGGAGAAGGGAAACAAGTGTAGTTATATTTCTCCAGATCACGGTGCCTTGCACTTCCCTTGGATGAACAAAGGGACACTCGGTCTATTCATGAGAATAAGTCTTTAAACAAGGTATCACTTTGAAACTAAACATTAAAAATTCATCTGTACTATAGATCTCATTCTTTATGTCTGGTAGGGTCTTCTTGATTTGCGGTGGATCAACACCTTGTTGCTTCCCCATTTGAAAGCCTGCTTTCTCAAGGCAACAATTACTAACATCTCCATCACCATCATCTAGTATGGATTTTAGCGTCATATTCCTTGAAGTGAAATAGATTATATCATTATCCTTTTGGCTATGTGTTTCCTCATCCTTTCGACTTTGCATTTTCGACAGCATCTTTGAAATCACTTACATCTTTTTTGGCTGAAAACTCATGAAAATTTTCATGATCCATAATCAAACGAGTTTGAGAGTTTTTTTTTTCAAAACTATTTGAGAGGGTTTTCTACTCAATTTTATTTTTTTATCACAGTTAATTTTCCTGCTTTATATTACACAGAATTTGACCCGATTTGGATGAATATGATTTGGCAAGTAACTTCACTTATTCGTTGTCTAACTTTTATGCGTTATTTGGCTTATTTGGATGAATATGATCTTATAAACAAGATTAATTTTGTCATCAAAGTGAATACTAGCCATATCACTTGTTTCCCAAGTTAGAGGTGTTAGTGGTTTTCGGACAAAAAGTTACAGTGTGGTGCAATGAAATAATATGCATGGGCGGAATTCTCGTTAGGGTTTTCTTGTTAAATACTTTACTTTGGTCAAGTTATCTATATAATATTTAATTGAGATTATTTTGATTTGTTTTTAGCATAAGTTTCTTCTAAATTTACTACTACAATACATAATGATTCCCATTTGACGCATTTTCTTTGTCACCAGTCACAAATGATGAATTTTATTTAACACATTTATCGCAATAATATTTTTTATTTAAAAAATTCTTTTTTGTCAATTAGTAGCTTTTATTATAATGATTTTTTAATAGAGATTTGCACATGTTGTGATGAGAATTATTTTTAATTTTAACTGTTTCTTGGATCTAAATTGAACGTTTATCCATTTTACTTTTATAATTAATTTAATTCCATTTGTTTTAATGAATGATCCATTTTTTCATGGATAGAGAGATTATATTTTGTATAGTATTTTTTAATGTATAGTATTTTCTAATAAGTAAGTGATATTAGAATGAACTTATTTTTACTCGTATGTTCGAAGTAAACAAAAGATTGGCCGTGAATTTTGGTAAAAACCGTTTCAATTCCGTGGTCATGTTTTCTATAAAATATTGAATTGTGATTTTTTTTTTGTTTACAGCATAAATTTCTTCCAAATTTACTACTATAATACATAATCATTCTCAATTGAGGCACTCTTTCACAGATCCACAAATGAGGACTATTATTTAATGCATTTATGACCACGAAATTGACTATTTCAAAAGATTAATTACTATGTATTGTCATTATAAAATACATTACACAATCATTGCATCACAACCGTTCATAAATATTATTTTATAAATAATAAAAATAAAAATAAATTTCAATAAATATTTAAGACCGCGATTCACTGGAAGTGAAACACTGCTTTACACTTTTTGTGCATAATATTTTTTATTATAATGAATTTTTTTATAGAGATTTGCAAAAGTTCTAGTGAGATATATTTTTTTTAATAGTTTGTTGGATCTAAATTGAGTGTTTATCCATTTTATTTTTGTAATTAATGGTAATTTAGTTTAATTATATTGAGTAGAAAACCATCTCAAATAGTTTTGAAAAAAAACTCTGAAACTTGTTTGATTATGGATCATGAAAAATTTCATAGTGTTCAGCCAAAGATGATGTAATAGCTTTCAAAGATGTTGTCGAAAAAGAGGATTATGATGTTGATGAAATAGATTTACGGTATGGAAGAAATATTGGTAACCGGCCTAGTGACTTGATTGCCTATTTTAATCCCAAGAATATGAAACTACAAGCATTACTGGATGATGGTGATGGAGATGTTAGTGACTGTTGCCTTAAGAAACCAGACTTTCAAATGGGGAAGAAATAAGGTGTTGATCCACACAAATCAATAAGAACCTACCAGACATAAGAATGAGATCTATAGTACAAATGAATTTAGAATGTTTAGTTTCGAAGTGATACCTTGTTTAAGGACTTATTCTCGTGAATGGACCGAGTGTCCCTTTGTTCATCTGGTGGAAGTGCAAGGCGCCGTGATCCGAAGAAAAATAACTACACCTGTTTCCCTTATCCCGAGTTTTAGAAATGAAGATCGTGCATCCTCTGAGAGAATTTTAGAGGCATTGAAAGATGGTTTGGTGCTTAAACCAACACATGTTATTTCCTGTTATCTCTACCGTTTCTGTGTCATGCTTATTGGAGTTTCATTCTTCCATTGCTGAGAGCCTTCCAAGGTTGGAACATCGTCTAAAACCACAACAAAAATATCTCAACTTTTTGGTCGTTGGAGATTGGGGAAGAAAAGGAAACTACAATCAATCTCTTGTCACTCATTAGGTAATTAATTAATTCCCTTTGTGTTTTTCATTAGAAAATTACGAAACTTAGTTGAATGCATACACATAAAGCATAATTGTATAGTTTTCGTGGAAAATTATGTGATTATAGTGCCGATGAAGATATTGCAGTTTGCCTGGATGGTTGGATCTTCATAGATTATGTGTGAAATCATCACAAATCCATTGACTTCCAAAATTATTCTTCCATATAAGTTATACAATTTTACAGTATAGGTTATGTTTAAGGTATTATATGATGATGGAGAAGTAGAAAAAGTTTTTATGGAAAAGGAATGTTGAGAGTTTATGATTTAAACCTTCATATTTGATTTGGTATTGCATTGAACTTTCCTTTTTTGGAAATTATATTTGATTTATTTCTTTATATGACTTAGTTTGTTTCATGGATAATGACAACATAAAAACTTAATCTATTTGAAGCAAGGAACCTGCATGCTGGCTCTTCATTTCACTAGATTCTGCAACATTTCTGTTGGTATGTGCTTCATGATGCTTTTTGAGACTGAAGAATCAAGTGTCTGCAGCTACATGTAGAAATTAAATTCTATTTTTTCTGAAGTTATTATTGAAGAATCAAGCATCAGCAATAAAATTACTTGTACTGCACCATACAATTTTGCATCATACTATTTTGCATTTGTTTATAGATTTCTCGTGTTAGTATAATTTAAAATATTTTTGTATTACATGTATTTATTGAAAAATATATAAATTATTATTTTAATATATAGATATTTAATTTATTGTATGTTAAATTTGTTGATATTCACAAATATTTCATCATATGAAAAAGAGACAATTAATCATATTCGGTAATTTTTAGTTCAAAGTTTTTTGCAAATATTATGAGTTGGTTGGATATTTTGTTGATAATATTATGACTTCTTAGTACAAAAAAATGTACAAAAATATGATTCTGTATACTTTTTGGTGAATATAAGAAATATTATGACTTAGTACATGAAATATTATGACTCGGTACATGAAATATGATTTTTATGTGTATGACTTTATAATATTTGAAATATTATAACTTCTTAGTACATGAAATATGAAGAAATGTTATAACTAAAATACCGTGTAATGTAGAATATGAAATAGGGAGTAAATATAATTAAATATAATATAATTTCATATAAAAATCAATTCAACAGTGAAATAATTAAATTGATCCACTTCCATAGCATTAAGGCCTCAACAACAACAAAACTCTAAAAAAATATGTGGTCCAACATAAGTATAAAGGTAAGATACTTAACAAATAAAACAATTTAAAAAACATAGCAAATTCTCAAATCCCGTGTTACGTTCTAAAATTCGATCAGGTAACAATCACTCCAAGCACTACTCAGATAACTAATTATCTATACTCCCGAGGAGCACAAACACAACCATAAAAAATGGATGAGAATTACATTCAATTATTTATTATCACGCTAACAGTTTTAGTACATATATTATTCATTTCATTATTTATTATCATTTATTTATTTTATCATACAATTAATTTAAATTAATCAAGATACAGATATATTTTTTATTTTCATGCACTTGCACATTAAAAATATAGTTTTTATTTTTACGTGTCTAGATGCTAGTTTTAAATTAAAAAGAAAAATTTTAAATTTTAAATTTAAATGAAGGTTTCACTTAAAATTTTGTATTATCAACTTGCATGTTTGTAGTCTATATTAGAGATGGTTTTACTAATTGGATTAAGTCGTTTAACCCGTTGAATTATTTTGTTTAATTTATTGTTTTTAATAGTGTGAGTTGATTTTTCAACTCGTAACTAGTAATTGGTCTATCTTGTCTAATCCATTATTTTGTAATAACTATTAAAAATCATATATAGAATATGTTTGGTATATAACATTTTCTGTAAAAAAATATTCATATCCCCTTAAGTCATTATTATAATTAAATGATTATTTATTATATTCAATTAATATATATAAAAATTTCTTATTCTTGAATAATAAGACAACTTGCTTTCAAAACAAATATATTTTTCAAATAAATTAGGTAATTTAATATGTCGATCATATTTTTTCAATATTAATAAATAAAATAATTAAATTGATTGAATTTTATTAAATACATGAAAATATTCGAGAGTTTATAATAAGAGCAGGTATATATTTTAAAATTTTTCTCTCTATTTTAAAATAATTATTAATTACCTACGTTTTTCATATCTTAATGATCATTTTAATTGAATAGTTTTGATTTTTATTTATTATCCTTTTATTTTTAATAAGTATGGAAAACTAAAGTTTTGGTTAATTTGTATATATGGTTCGCAAATTATAATAAAGGTAATAGATATATAATTAATTGTAATTAAGAAAAGATTCACATTTTAATGACATTTATGTTATATTTATTATGAATAAAGAAAAAGAATTGGTTAAAATGTATATAGTAAAGTGTTCTTTATTATATTTTTATAAAATATATAGTATTGGTCATTCTTATATTTTTCTTTTCTCATTTGATTTTTTTTATATAAAAATGATTTTGCATGATTAATATACATTAATAATAATTAATGGTGTAATAAAAATGAAAATAACATATTATATTTGTTAAGGAAATGAAATTAAACATTACGAAGAAAAAGTTACAATAAAATTTATAATTCTAATTTAAATTATAATTGGAAATTTTATTAAATTTTAAAATTTAGTACGAATAAATGGTTGGTAAATAGAAATCTATCATAAAACACATCAAATATTTTTATAAATATTAATTAAAAATCAATGAGAAATAAATTTTTGAAAATGTGATTCTAGGTTAAATCTTTTTTTTTTTGCAATTGAAATGAATTGAAAAATAAGTTAATTTTGAATACATTTAAACCATTAATTTTACAGGATACATTTAAAATAATAATGAATTAATTCAATTTTATTTTGATTTTTTAAATTTTTTTTGAATTAGAACATAATTTTTTTTGCCACTTCTATAGTAATTAATCCAATATGTTAGGTATGATTTCTATTAGATAAACAAATATTATATACTTAATAAAATGATAGTTATTTTGGGACGGAGTAAATATATAATATTATGACATGATACAAGAAAAAATAAAATTGAATTGAAAAGATATTGTATATTTTTTTATGATAAAATGTTAACATTTATATTAAAAAATTGATACAAATATTTGTTTTTTATAAATCATGAGACAATTATGATTGGTGAATACAATTTTTTTTTATGAAAACATAAATTTGTTATTCTTTTTATATTTTATATACATTTTTAACCATCAATATATTATAAATTTTTTTATATATACTAACAAAGGCATTGTAAATTATAAGTAGTCCTAAAATATTATTTTTTTACTTAGAAAAGTTTTAACACGCTCGCACTGGTCTAAATACTAGTTAATTTTATTTAAAGACAAATCCTTTATAATAATTGATATTTACACAAGAAAACCTCTTCAATATTCTATATATATGGAACACATAACACATAAACGGTAGCGATAACAGGAAATAACAAGCGTTGGTTTAAGCACCAAACCATCTTCTAATGCCTCAAAAAATCTCTTAGAGGATGCATCTCTTTGTTGCACGGTCCTCCTTTCTGAAACTCGGGAGAAGGGAAACAAGTGTAGTTATATTTCTCCAGATCACGGTGCCTTGCACTTCCCCTGGATGAACAAAGGGACACTCGGTCTATTCATGAGAATAAGTCTTTAAACAAGGTATCACTTTGAAACTAAACATTAAAAATTCATCTGTACTATAGATCTCATTCTTTATGTCTGGTAGGGTCTTCTTGATTTGCGGTTGATCAACACCTTGTTGCTTCCCCATTTGAAAGCCTGCTTTCTCAAGGCAACAATCACTAACATCTCCATCACCATCATCTAGTATGGCTTTTAGCGTCATATTCCTTGAAGTGAAATAGATTATATCATTATACTTTTGGCTATGTGTTTCCTCATCCTTTCGACTTTGCATTTTCGACAGCATCTTTGAAATCACTTACATCTTTTTTGGCTGAAAACTCATGAAAATTTTCATGATCCATAATCTAACGAGTTTGAGAGTTTTTTTTTCAAAACTATTTGAGAGGGTTTTCTACTCAATTTTATTTTTTTATCACAGTTAATTTTCCTGCTTTATATTACACAGAATTTGACCCGATTTGGATGAATATGATTTGGCAAGTAACTTCACTTATTCGTTGTCTAACTTTTATGCGTTATTTGGCTTATTTGGATGAATATGATCTTATAAACAAGATTAATTTTGTCATAAAAGTGAATACTAGCCATATCACTTGTTTCCCAAGTTAGAGGTGTTAGTGGTTTTAGGACAAAAAGTTACAGTGTGGTGCAATGAAATAATATGCATGGGCGGAATTCTCGTTAGGGTTTTCTTATTAAATACTTTACTTTGGTCAAGTTATCTATATAATATTTAATTGAGATTATTTTGATTTGTTTTTAGCATAAGTTTCTTCTAAATTTACTACTACAATACATAATGATTCCCATTTGATGCATTTTCTTTGTCACCAGTCACAAATGATGAATTTTATTTAACACATTTATCGCAATAATATTTTTTATTTAAAAACTATTTTTTGTCATTTAGTAGCTTTTATTATAATGATTTTTTTAATAGAGATTTGCACATGTTGTGATGAGAATTATTTTTATTTTTAACTGTTTCTTGGATCTAAATTGAATGTTTATCCATTTTACTTTTATAATTAATTTAATTCCATTTATTTTAATGAATGATCCATTTTTCATGGATAGAGAGATTATATTTTGTATAGTATTTTTTAATGTATAGTATTTTCTAATAAGTAAGTGATATTAGAATGAACTTTTTTTTACTCGTATGTTCGAAGTAAACAAAAGATTGGCCGTGAATTTTGGTAAAAACCGTTTCAATTCCGTGGTCATGTTTTCTATAAAATATTGAATTGTGATTTTTTTTTTGTTTACAGCATAAATTTCTTCCAAATTTAGTACTATAATACATAATCATTCTCAATTGAGGCACTCTTTCACAGATCCACAAATGAGGACTATTATTTAATGCATTTATGACTACGAAATTGACTATTTCAAAAGATTAATTACTATGTATTGTCATTATAAAATACATTACACAATCATTGCATCACAACCGGTCATAAATATTATTTTATAAATAATAAAAATAAAAATAAATTTCAATAAATATTGAAGACCGTGATTCACTGGAAGTGAAACACTGCTTTACAATTTTTGTGCATAATATTTTTTATTATAATGAATTTTTTTATAGAGATTTGCAAAAGTTCTAGTGAGATATATTTTTTTTAATAGTTTGTTGGATCTAAATTGAGTGTTTATCCATTTTATTTTTGTAATTAATGGTAATTTAGTTTAATTATATTGAGTAGAAAACCATCTCAAATAGTTTTGAAAAAAAACTCTGAAACTTGTTTGATTATGGATCATGAAAAATTTCATAGTGTTCAGCCAAAGATGATGTAATAGATTTCAAAGATGTTGTCGAAAAAGAGGATTGTGATGTTGATGAAATAGATTTACGGTATGGAAGAAATATTGGTAACCGGCCTAGTGACTTGATTGCCTATTTTAATCCCAAGAATATGAAACTACAAGCATTATTGGATGATGGTGATGGAGATGTTAGTGACTGTTGCCTTAAGAAACTAGACTTTCAAATGGGGAAGCAATAAGGTGTTGATCCACACAAATCAATAAGAACCTACCAGACATAAGAATGAGATCTATAGTACAGATGAATTTAGAATGTTTAGTTTCGAAGTGATACCTTGTTTAAGGACTTATTCTCGTGAATGGACCGAGTGTCCCTTTGTTCATCTGGTGGAAGTGCAAGGCGCCGTGATCCGAAGAAAAATAACTACACCTGTTTCCCTTATCCCGAGTTTTAGAAATGAAGATCGTGCATCCTCTGAGAGAATTTTAGAGGCATTGAAAGATGGTTTGGCGCTTAAACCAACACATGTTATTTCCTGTTATCTCTACCGTTTCTGTGTCATGCTTATTTGAGTTTCATTCTTCCATTGCTGAGTTCCTTCCAAGGTTGGAACATCGTCTAAGACCACAACAAAAATATCTCAACTTTTTGGTCGTTGGAGATTGGGGAAGAAAAGGAAACTACAATCAATCTCTTGTCACTCAATAGGTAATTAATTAATTCCCTTTGTGTTTTTCATTAGAAAATTACGAAACTTAGTTGAATGCATACACATAAAGCATAATTGTATAGTTTTCGTGGAAAATTATGTGATTATAGTGCCGATGAAGATATTGCAGTTTGCCTGGATGGTTGGATCTTCATAGATTATGTGTGAAATCATCACAAATCCATTGACTTCCAAAATTATTCTTCCATATAAGTTATACAATTTTACAGTATAGGTTATGTTTAAGGTATTATATGATGATGGAGAAGTAGAAAAAGTTTTTATGGAAAAGGAATGTTGAGACTTTATGATTTAAACCTTCATATTTGATTTGGTATTGCATTGAACTTTCCTTTTTTGGAAATTATATTTGATTTATTTCTTGATATGACTTAGTTTGTTTCATGGATAATGACAACATAAAAACTTAATCTATTTGAAGCAAGGAACCTGCATGCTGGCTCTTCATTTCACTAGATTCTGCAACATTTCTGTTGGTATGTGCTTCATGATGCTTTTTGAGACTGAAGAATCAAGTGTCTGCAGCTACATGTATAAATTAAATTCTATTTTTTCTGAAGTTATTATTGAAGAATCAAGCATCAGCAATAAAATTACTTGTACTGCACCATACAATTTTGCATCATACTATTTTGCATTTGTTTATAGATTTCTCGTGTTAGTATAATTTAAAATATTTTTGTATTACATGTATTTATTGAAAAATATATAAATTATTATTTTAATATATAGATATTTAATTTATTGTATGTTAAATTTGTTGATATTCACAAATATTTCATCATATGAAAAAGAGACAATTAATCATATTCGGTAATTTTGAGTTCAAAGTTTTTTGCAAATATTATGAGTTGGTTGGATATTTTGTTGATAATATTATAACTTCTTAGTACAAAAAAATGTACAAAAATATGATTTTGTATACTTTTTGGTGAATATAAGAAATATTATGACTTAGTACATGAAATATTATGACTCGGTACATGAAATATGATTTTTATGTGTATGACTTTATAATATTTGAAATATTATAACTTCTTAGTACATGAAATATGAAGAAATGTTATAACTAAAATACCGTGTAATGTAGAATATGAAATAGGGAGTAAATATAATTAAATATAATATAATTTCATATAAAAATCAATTCAACAGTGAAATAATTAAATTGATCCACTTCCATAGCATTAAGGCCTCAACAACAACAAAACTCTAAAAAAATATGTGGTCCAACATAAGTATAAAGGTAAGATACTTAACAAATAAAACAATTTAAAAAACATAGCAAATTCTCAAATCCCGTGTTACGTTCTAAAATTCGATCAGGTAACAATCACTCCAAGCACTACTCAGATAACTAATTATCTATACTCCCGAGGAGCACAAACACAACCATAAAAAATGGATGAGAATTACATTCAATTATTTATTATCACGCTAACAATTTTAGTACATATATTATTCATTTCATTATTTATTATCATTTATTTATTTTATCATACAATTAATTTAAATTAATCAAGATACAGATATATTTTTTATTTTCATGCACTTGCACATTAAAAATATAGTTTTTATTTTTACGTGTCTAGATGCTAGTTTTAAATTAAAAAGAAAAATTTTAAATTTTAAATTTAAATGAAGGTTTCACTTAAAATTTTGTATTATCAACTTGCATGTATGTAGTCTATATTCGAGATGGTTTTACTAATTGGATTAAGTCGTTTAACCCGTTGAATTATTTTGTTTAACTTATTGTTTTTAATAGTGTGAGTTGATTTTTCAACTTGTAACTAGTAATTGGTCTATCTTGTCTAATCCGTTATTTTGTAATAACTATTAAAAATCATATATAGAATATGTTTGGTATATAATATTTTCTGTAAAAAAAATATTCATATCCCCTTAAGTCATTATTATAATTAAATGATTATTATTATATTCAATTAATATATATAAAAATTTCTTATTCTTGAATAATAAGACAACTTGCTTTCAAAACAAATATATTTTTCAAATAAATTAGGTAATTTAATATATCGATCATATTTTTTCAATATTAATAAATAAAATAAATAAATTGATTGAATTTTTTTAAATACATGAAAATATTCGAGAGTTTATAATAAGAGCAGGTATATATTTTAAAATTTTTCTCTCTATTTTAAAATAATCATTAATTACCTACGTTTTTCATATCTTAATGATCATTTTAATTGAATACTTTTGATTTTTATTTATTATCCTTTTATTTTTAATAAGTATGGAAAACTAAAGTTTTGGTTAATTTGTATATATGGTTAGCAAATTATAATAAAGGTAATAGATATATAATTAATTGTAATTAAGAAAAGATTCACATTTTAATGACATTTATGTTATATTTATTATGAATAAAGAAAAATAATTGGTTAAAATGTATATAATAAAGTGTTCTTTATTATATTTTCATAAAATATATAGTATTGGTCATTCTTATATTTTTCTTTTCTCATTTGATTTTTTTTATATAAAAATGATTTTGCATGATTAATATACATTAATAATAATTAATGTTGTAATAAAAATGAAAATAACATATTATATTTGTTAAGGAAATGAAATTAAACATTACGAAGAAAAAGTTACAATAAAATTTATAATTCTAATTTAAATTATAATTGGAAATTTTATTAAATTTTAAAATTTAGTACGAATAAATGGTTGGTAAATAGAAATCTATCATAAAACACATCAAATATTTTTATAAATATTAATTAAAAATCAATGAGAAATAAATTTTTGAAAACGTGATTCTAGGTTAAATCTTTTTTTTTTGTTGCAATTGAAAAGAATTGAAAAATAAGTTAATTTTGAATACATTTAAACCATTAATTTTACGGGATACATTTAAAATAATAATGAATTAATTCAATTTTATTTTGATTTTTTAAATTTTTTTTGAATTAGAACATAATTTTTTTTTGCCACTTCTATAGTAATTAATCCAATATGTTAGGTATGATTTCTATTAGATAAACAAATATTATATACTTAATAAAATGATAGTTATTTTGGGATGGAGTAAATATATAATATTATGACATGATACAAGAAAAAATAAAATTGAATTGAAAATATATTGTATATTTTTTTATGATAAAATGTTAACATTTATATTAAAAAATTGATACAAATATTTGTTTTTTATAAATCATGAGACAATTATGATTGGTGAATACAATTTTTTTTTATGAAAACATAAATTTGTTATTCTTTTTATATTTTATATACATTTTTAACCATCAATATATTATAAATTTTTTTATATATACGAACAAAGGCATTGTAAATTATAAGTAGTCCTAAAATATTATTTTTTTACTTAGAAAAGTTTTAACACGCTCGCACTGGTCTAAATACTAGTTAATTTTATTTAAAGACAAATCCTTTATAATAATTGATATTTACACAAGAAAACCTCTTCAATATTCTATATATATGGAACACATAACACATAAACGGTAGCGATAACAAGAAATAACAAGCGTTGGTTTAAGCACCAAACCATCTTCTAATGCCTCAAAAAATCTCTTAGAGGATGCATCTCTTTGTTGCACGGTCCTCCTTTCTGAAACTCGGGAGAAGGGAAACAAGTGTAGTTATATTTCTCCAGATCACGGTGCCTTGCACTTCCCCTGGATGAACAAAGGGATACTCGGTCTATTCATGAGAATAAGTCTTTAAACAAGGTATCACTTTGAAACTAAACATTAAAAATTCATCTGTACTATAGATCTCATTCTTTATGTCTGGTAGGGTCTTCTTGATTTGCGGTGGATCAACACCTTGTTGCTTCCCCATTTGAAAGCCTGCTTTCTCAAGGCAACAATCACTAACATCTCCATCACCATCATCTAGTATGGCTTTTAGCGTCATATTCCTTGAAGTGAAATAGATTATATCATTATCCTTTTGGCTATGTGTTTCCTCATCCTTTCGACTTTGCATTTTCGACATCATCTTTGAAATCACTTACATCTTTTTTGGCTGAAAACTCATGAAAATTTTCATGATCCATAATCAAACGAGTTTGAGAGGTTTTTTTTTCAAAACTATTTGAGAGGGTTTTCTACTCAATTTTATTTTTTTATCACAGTTAATTTTCCTGCTTTATATTACACAGAATTTGACCCGATTTGGATGAATATGATTTGGCAAGTAACTTCACTTATTCGTTGTCTAACTTTTATGCGTTATTTGGCTTATTCGGATGAATATGATCTTATAAACAAGATTAATTTTGTCATCAAAGTGAATACTAGCCATATCACTTGTTTCCCAAGTTAGAGGTGTTAGTGGTTTTAGGACAAAAAGTTACAGTGTGGTGCAATGAAATAATATGCATGGGCGGAATTCTCGTTAGGGTTTTCTTGTTAAATACTTTACTTTGGTCAAGTTATCTATATAATATTTAATTGAGATTATTTTGATTTGTTTTTAGCATAAGTTTCTTCTAAATTTACTACTACAATACATAATGATTCCCATTTGACGCATTTTCTTTGTCACCAGTCACAAATGATGAATTTTATTTAACACATTTATCGCAATAATATTTTTTATTTAAAAAATTCTTTTTTGTCAATTAGTAGCTTTTATTATAATGATTTTTTAATAGAGATTTGCACATGTTATGATGAGAATTATTTTTATTTTTAACTGTTTCTTGGATCTAAATTGAACGTTTATCCATTTTACTTTTATAATTAATTTAATTCCATTTATTTTAATGAATGGTCCATTTTTTCATGGATAGAGAGATTATATTTTGTATAGTATTTTATAATGTATAGTATTTTCTAATAAGTAAGTGATATTAGAATGAACTTATTTTTACTCGTATGTTCGAAGTAAACAAAAGATTGGCCGTGAATTTTGGTAAAAACCGTTTCAATTCCGTGGTCATGTTTTCTATAAAATATTGAATTGTGATTTTTTTTTGTTTACAGCATAAATTTCTTCCAAATTTACTACTATAATACATAATCATTCTCAATTGAGGCACTCTTTCACAGATCCACAAATGAGGACTATTATTTAATGCATTTATGATCACGAAATTGACTATTTCAAAAGATTAATTACTATGTATTGTCATTATAAAATACATTACACAATCATTGCATCACAACCGTTCATAAATATTATTTTATAAATAATAAAAATAAAAATAAATTTCAATAAATATTTAAGACCGCGATTCACTGGAAGTGAAACACTGCTTTACACTTTTTGTGCATAATATTTTTTATTATAATGAATTTTTTTATAGAGATTTGCAAAAGTTCTAGTGAGATATATTTTTTTTAATAGTTTGTTGGATCTAAATTGAGTGTTTATCCATTTTATTTTTGTAATTAATGGTAATTTAGTTTAATTATATTGAGTAGAAAACCATCTCAAATAGTTTTGAAAAAAAACTCTGAAACTTGTTTGATTATGGATCATGAAAAATTTCATAGTGTTCAGCCAAAGATGATGTAATAACTTTCAAAGATGTTGTCGAAAAAGAGGATTGTGATGTTGATGAAATAGATTTACGGTATGGAAGAAATATTGGTAACCGGCCTAGTGACTTGATTGCCTATTTTAATCCCAAGAATATGAAACTACAAGCATTACTGGATGATGGTGATGGAGATGTTAGTGACTGTTGCCTTAAGAAACCAGGCTTTCAAATGGGGAAGCAATAAGGTGTTGATCCACACAAATCAATAAGAACCTACCAGACATAAGAATGAGATCTATAGTACAGATGAATTTAGAATGTTTAGTTTCGAAGTGATACCTTGTTTAAGGACTTATTCTCGTGAATGGACCGAGTGTCCCTTTGTTCATCTGGTGGAAGTGCAAGGCGCCGTGATCCGAAGAAAAATAACTACACCTGTTTCCCTTATCCCGAGTTTTAGAAATGAAGATCGTGCATCCTCTGAGAGAATTTTAGAGGCATTGAAAGATGGTTTGGTGCTTAAACCAACACATGTTATTTCCTCTTATCTCTACCGTTTCTGTGTCATGCTTATTTGAGTTTCATTCTTCCATTGCTGAGAGCCTTCCAAGGTTGGAACATCGTCTAAAACCACAACAAAAATATCTCAACTTTTTGGTCGTTGGAGATTGGGGAAGAAAAGGAAACTACAATCAATCTCTTGTCACTCATTAGGTAATTAATTAATTCCCTTTGTGTTTTTCATTAGAAAATTACGAAACTTAGTTGAATGCATACACATAAAGCATAATTGTATAGTTTTCGTGGAAAATTATGTGATTATAGTGCCGATGAAGATATTGCAGTTTGCCTGGATGGTTGGATCTTCATAGATTATGTGTGAAATCATCACAAATCCATTGACTTCCAAAATTATTCTTCCATATAAGTTATACAATTTTACAGTATAGGTTATTTTTAAGGTATTATATGATGATGGAGAAGTAGAAAAAGTTTTTATGGAAAAGGAATGTTGAGAGTTTATGATTTAAACCTTCATATTTGATTTGGTATTGCATTGAACTTTCCTTTTTTGGAAATTATATTTGATTTATTTCTTTATATGACTTAGTTTGTTTCATGGATAATGACAACATAAAAACTTAATCTATTTGAAGCAAGGAACCTGCATGCTGGCTCTTCATTTCACTAGATTCTGCAACATTTCTGTTGGTATGTGCTTCATGATGCTTTTTGAGACTGAAGAATCAAGTGTCTGCAGCTACATGTAGAAATTAAATTCTATTTTTTCTGAAGTTATTATTGAAGAATCAAGCATCAGCAATAAAATTACTTGTACTGCACCATACAATTTTGCATCATACTATTTTGCATTTGTTTATAGATTTCTCGTGTTAGTATAATTTAAAATATTTTTGTATTACATGTATTTATTGAAAAATATATAAATTATTATTTTAATATATAGATATTTAATTTATTGTATGTTAAATTTGTTGATATTCACAAATATTTCATCATATGAAAAAGAGACAATTAATCATATTCGGTAATTTTGAGTTCAAAGTTTTTTGCAAATATTATGAGTTGGTTGGATATTTTGTTGATAATATTATAACTTCTTAGTACAAAAAAATGTACAAAAATATGATTCTGTATACTTTTTGGTGAATATAAGAAATATTATGACTTAGTACATGAAATATTATGACTCGGTACATGAAATATGATTTTTATGTGTATGACTTTATAATATTTGAAATATTATAACTTCTTAGTACATGAAATATGAAGAAATGTTATAACTAAAATACCGTGTAATGTAGAATATGAAATAGGGAGTAAATATAATTAAATATAATATAATTTCATATAAAAATCAATTCAACAGTGAAATAATTAAATTGATCCACTTCCATAGCATTAAGGCCTCAACAACAACAAAACTCTAAAAAAATATGTGGTCCAACATAAGTATAAAGGTAAGATACTTAACAAATAAAACAATTTAAAAAACATAGGAAATTCTCAAATCCCGTGTTACGTTCTAAAATTCGATCAAGTAACAATCACTCCAAGCACTACTCAGATAACTAATTATCTATACTCCCGAGGAGCACAAACACAACCATAAAAAATGGATGAGAATTACATTCAATTATTTATTATCACGCTAACAGTTTTAGTACATATATTATTCATTTCATTATTTATTATCATTTATTTATTTTATCATACAATTAATTTAAATTAATCAAGATACAGATATATTTTTTATTTTCATGCACTTGCACATTAAAAATATAGTTTTTATTTTTACGTGTCTAGATGCTAGTTTTAAATTAAAAAGAAAAATTTTAAATTTTAAATTTAAATGAAGGTTTCACTTAAAATTTTGTATTATCAACTTGCATGTTTGTAGTCTATATTCGAGATGGTTTTACTAATTGGATTAAGTCGTTTAACCCGTTGAATTATTTTGTTTAACTTAATGTTTTTAATAGTGTGAGTTGATTTTTCAACTAGTAACTAGTAATTGGTCTATCTTGTCTAATCCGTTATTTTGTAATAACTATTAAAAATCATATATAGAATATGTTTGGTATATAATATTTTCTGTAAAAAAAATATTCATATCCCCTTAAGTCATTATTATAATTAAATGATTATTTATTATATTCAATTAATATATATAAAAATTTCTTATTCTTGAATAATAAGACAACTTGCTTTCAAAACAAATATATTTTTCAAATAAATTAGGTAATTTAATATATCGATCATATTTTTTCAATATTAATAAATAAAATAAATAAATTGATTGAATTTTTTTAAATACATGAAAATATTCGAGAGTTTATAATAAGAGCAGGTATATATTTTAAAATTTTTCTCTCTATTTTAAAATAATCATTAATTACCTACGTTTTTCATATCTTAATGATCATTTTAATTGAATACTTTTGATTTTTATTTATTATCCTTTTATTTTTAATAAGTATGGAAAACTAAAGTTTTGGTTAATTTGTATATATGGTTAGCAAATTATAATAAAGGTAATAGATATATAATTAATTGTAATTAAGAAAAGATTCACATTTTAATGACATTTATGTTATATTTATTATGAATAAAGAAAAATAATTGGTTAAAATGTATATAATAAAGTGTTCTTTATTATATTTTCATAAAATATATAGTATTGGTCATTCTTATATTTTTCTTTTCTCATTTGATTTTTTTTATATAAAAATGATTTTGCATGATTAATATACATTAATAATAATTAATGGTGTAATAAAAATGAAAATAACATAATATATTTGTTAAGGAAATGAAATTAAACATTACGAAGAAAAAGTTACAATAAAATTTATAATTCTAATTTAAATTATAATTGGAAATTTTATTAAATTTTAAAATTTAGTACGAATAAATGGTTGGTAAATAGAAATCTATCATAAAACACATCAAATATTTTTATAAATATTAATTAAAAATCAGTGAGAAATAAATTTTTGAAAACGTGATTCTAGGTTAAATCTTTTTTTTTTTGTTGCAATTGAAATGAATTGAAAAATAAGTTAATTTTGAATACATTTAAACCATTAATTTTACGGGATACATTTAAAATAATAATGAATTAATTCAATTTTATTTTGATTTTTAAAATTTTTTTTGAATTAGAACATAATTTTTTTTTGCCACTTCTATAGTAATTAATCCAATATGTTAGGTATGATTTCTATTAGATAAACAAATATTATATACTTAATAAAATGATAGTTATTTTGGGATGGAGTAAATATATAATATTATGACATGATACAAGAAAAAATAAAATTGAATTGAAAATATATTGTATATTTTTTTATGATAAAATGTTAACATTTATATTAAAAAATTGATACAAATATTTGTTTTTTATAAATCATGAGACAATTATGATTGGTGAATACAATTTTTTTTTATGAAAACATAAATTTGTTATTCTTTTTATATTTTATATACATTTTTAACCATCAATATATTATAAATTTTTTTATATATACTAACAAAGGCATTGTAAATTATAAGTAGTCCTAAAATATTATTTTTTTACTTAGAAAAGTTTTAACACGCTCGCACTGGTCTAAATACTAGTTAATTTTATTTAAAGACAAATCCTTTATAATAATTGATATTTACACAAGAAAACCTCTTCAATATTCTATATATATGGAACACATAACACATAAACGGTAGCGATAACAGGAAATAACAAGCGTTGGTTTAAGCACCAAACCATCTTCTAATGCCTCAAAAAATCTCTTAGAGGATACATCTCTTTGTTGCACGGTCCTCCTTTCTGAAACTCGGGAGAAGGGAAACAAGTTTAGTTATATTTCTCCAGATCACGGTGCCTTGCACTTCCCCTGGATGAACAAAGGGATACTCGGTCTATTCATGAGAATAAGTCTTTAAACAAGGTATCACTTTGAAACTAAACATTAAAAATTCATCTGTACTATAGATCTCATTCTTTATGTCTGGTAGGGTCTTCTTGATTTGCGGTGGATCAACACCTTGTTGCTTCCCCATTTGAAAGCCTGCTTTCTCAAGGCAACAATCACTAACATCTCCATCACCATCATCTAGTATGGCTTTTAGCGTCATATTCCTTGAAGTGAAATAGATTATATCATTATCCTTTTGGCTATGTGTTTCCTCATCCTTTCGACTTTGTATTTTCGACAGCATCTTTGAAATCACTTACATCTTTTTTGGCTGAAAACTCATGAAAATTTTCATGATCCATAATCAAACGAGTTTGAGAGGTTTTTTTTTCAAAACTATTTGAGAGGGTTTTCTACTCAATTTTATTTTTTTATCACAGTTAATTTTCCTGCTTTATATTACACAGAATTTGACCCGATTTGATGAATATGATTTGGCAAGTAACTTCACTTATTCGTTGTCTAACTTTTATGCGTTATTTGGCTTATTCGGATGAATATGATCTTATAAACAAGATTAATTTTGTCATCAAAGTGAATACTAGCCATATCACTTGTTTCCCAAGTTAGAGGTGTTAGTGGTTTTAGGACAAAAAGTTACAGTGTGGTGCAATGAAATAATATGCATGGGCGGAATTCTCGTTAGGGTTTTCTTGTTAAATACTTTACTTTGGTCAAGTTATCTACATAATATTTAATTGAGATTATTTTGATTTGTTTTTAGCATAAGTTTCTTCTAAATTTACTACTACAATACATAATGATTCCCATTTGACGCATTTTCTTTGTCACCAGTCACAAATGATGAATTTTATTTAACACATTTATCGCAATAATATTTTTTATTTAAAAAATTCTTTTTTGTCAATTAGTAGCTTTTATTATAATGATTTTTTAATAGAGATTTGCACATGTTGTGATGAGAATTATTTTTATTTTTAACTGTTTCTTGGATCTAAATTGAATGTTTATCCATTTTACTTTTATAATTAATTTAATTCCATTTATTTTAATGAACGGTCCATTTTTTCATGGATAGAGAGATTATATTTTGTATAGTATTTTTTAATGTATAGTATTTTCTAATAAGTAAGTGATATTAGAATGAACTTATTTTTACTCGTATGTTCGAAGTAAACAAAAGATTGGCCGTGAATTTTGGTAAAAACCGTTTCAATTCCGTGGTCATGTTTTCTATAAAATATTGAATTGTGATTTTTTTTTTGTTTACAGCATAAATTTCTTCCAAATTTACTACTATAATACATAATCATTCTCAATTGAGGCACTCTTTCACAGATCCACAAATGAGGACTATTATTTAATGCATTTATGACCACGAAATTGACTATTTCAAAAGATTAATTACTATGTATTGTCATTATAAAATACATTACACAATCATTGCATCACAACCGTTCATAAATATTATTTTATAAATAATAAAAATAAAAATAAATTTCAATAAATATTTAAGACCGCGATTCACTGGAAGTGAAACACTGCTTTACACTTTTTGTGCATAATATTTTTTATTATAATGAATTTTTTTATAGAGATTTGCAAAAGTTCTAGTGAGATATATTTTTTTTAATAGTTTGTTGGGTCTAAATTGAGTGTTTATCCATTTTATTTTTGTAATAAATGGTAATTTAGTTTAATTATATTGAGTAGAAAACCATCTCAAATAGTTTTGAAAAAAAACTCTGAAACTTGTTTGATTATGGATCATGAAAAATTTCATAGTGTTCAGCCAAAGATGATGTAATAGCTTTCAAAGATGTTGTCGAAAAAGAGGATTGTGATGTTGATGAAATAGATTTACGGTATGGAAGAAATATTGGTAACCGGCCTAGTGACTTGATTGCCTATTTTAATCCCAAGAATATGAAACTACAAGCATTACTGGATGATGGTGATGGAGATGTTAGTGACTGTTGCCTTAAGAAACCAGACTTTCAAATGGGGAAGCAATAAGGTGTTGATCCACACAAATCAATAAGAACCTACCAGACATAAGAATGAGATCTATAGTACAGATGAATTTAGAATGTTTAGTTTCGAAGTGATACCTTGTTTAAGGACTTATTCTCGTGAATGGACCGAGTGTCCCTTTGTTCATCTGGTGGAAGTGCAAGGCGCCGTGATCCGAAGAAAAATAACTACACCTGTTTCCCTTATCCCGAGTTTTAGAAATGAAGATCGTGCATCCTCTGAGAGAATTTTAGAGGCATTGAAAGATGGTTTGGTGCTTAAACCAACACATGTTATTTCCTGTTATCTCTACCGTTTCTGTGTCATGCTTATTGGAGTTTCATTCTTCCATTGCTGAGAGCCTTCCAAGGTTGGAACATCGTCTAAAACCACAACAAAAATATCTCAACTTTTTGGTCGTTGGAGATTGGGGAAGAAAAGGAAACTACAATCAATCTCTTGTCACTCATTAGGTAATTAATTAATTCCCTTTGTGTTTTTCATTAGAAAATTACGAAACTTAGTTGAATGCATACACATAAAGCATAATTGTATAGTTTTTGTGTAAAATTATGTGATTATAGTGCCGATGAAGATATTGCAGTTTGCCTGGATGGTTGGATCTTCATAGATTATGTGTGAAATCATCACAAATCCATTGACTTCCAAAATTATTCTTCCATATAAGTTATACAATTTTACAGTATAGGTTATGTTTAAGGTATTATATGATGATGGAGAAGTAGAAAAAGTTTTTATGGAAAAGGAATGTTGAGAGTTTATGATTTAAACCTTCATATTTGATTTGGTATTGCATTGAACTTTCCTTTTTTGGAAATTATATTTGATTTATTTCTTTATATGACTTAGTTTGTTTCATGGATAATGACAACATAAAAACTTAATCTATTTGAAGCAAGGAACCTGCATGCTGGCTCTTCATTTCACTAGATTCTGTAACATTTCTGTTGGTATGTGCTTCATGATGCTTTTTGAGACTGAAGAATCAAGTGTCTGCAGCTACATGTAGAAATTAAATTCTATTTTTTCTGAAGTTATTATTGAAGAATCAAGCATCAGCAATAAAATTACTTGTACTGCACCATACAATTTTGCATCATACTATTTTGCATTTGTTTATAGATTTCTCGTGTTAGTATAATTTAAAATATTTTTGTATTACATGTATTTATTGAAAAATATATAAATTATTATTTTAATATATAGATATTTAATTTATTGTATGTTAAATTTGTTGATATTCACAAATATTTCATCATATGAAAAAGAGACAATTAATCATATTCGGTAATTTTTAGTTCAAAGTTTTTTGCAAATATTATGAGTTGGTTGGATATTTTGTTGATAATATTATAACTTCTTAGTACAAAAAAATGTACAAAAATATGATTCTGTATACTTTTTGGTGAATATAAGAAATATTATGACTTAGTACATGAAATATTATGACTCGGTACATGAAATATGATTTTTATGTGTATGACTTTATAATATTTGAAATATTATAACTTCTTAGTACATGAAATATGAAGAAATGTTATAACTAAAATACCGTGTAATGTAGAATATGAAATAGGGAGTAAATATAATTAAATATAATATAATTTCATATAAAAATCAATTCAACAGTGAAATAATTAAATTGATCCACTTCCATAGCATTAAGGCCTCGACAACAACAAAACTCTAAAAAAATATGTGGTCCAACATAAGTATAAAGGTAAGATACTTAACAAATAAAACAATTTAAAAAACATAGGAAATTCTCAAATCCCGTGTTACGTTCTAAAATTCGATCAGGTAACAATCACTCCAAGCACTACTCAGATAACTAATTATCTATACTCCCGAGGAGCACAAACACAACCATAAAAAATGGATGAGAATTACATTCAATTATTTATTATCACGCTAACAGTTTTAGTACATATATTATTCATTTCATTATTTATTATCATTTATTTATTTTATCATACAATTAATTTAAATTAATCAAGATACAGATATATTTTTTATTTTCATGCACTTGCACATTAAAAATATAGTTTTTATTTTTACATGTCTAGATGCTAGTTTTAAATTAAAAAGAAAAATTTTAAATTTTAAATTTAAATGAAGGTTTCACTTAAAATTTTGTATTATCAACTTGCATGTTTGTAGTCTATATTCGAGATGGTTTTACTAATTGGATTAAGTCGTTTAACCCGTTGAATTATTTTGTTTAACTTATTGTTTTTAATAGTGTGAGTTGATTTTTCAACTCGTAACTAGTAATTGGTCTATCTTGTCTAATCCGTTATTTTGTAATAACTATTAAAAATCATATATAGAATATGTTTGGTATATAATATTTTCTGTAAAAAAAATATTCATATCCCCTTAAGTCATTATTATAATTAAATGATTATTTATTATATTCAATTAATATATATAAAAATTTCTTATTCTTGAATAATAAGACAACTTGCTTTCAAAACAAATATATTTTTCAAATAAATTAGGTAATTTAATATATCGATCATATTTTTTCAATATTAATAAATAAAATAAATAAATTGATTGAATTTTTTTAAATACATGAAAATATTCGAGAGTTTATAATAAGAGCAGGTATATATTTTAAAATTTTTCTCTCTATTTTAAAATAATCATTAATTACCTACGTTTTTCATATCTTAATGATCATTTTAATTGAATACTTTTGATTTTTATTTATTATCCTTTTATTTTTAATAAGTATGGAAAATTAAAGTTTTGGTTAATTTGTATATATGGTTAGCAAATTATAATAAAGGTAATAGATATATAATTAATTGTAATTAAGAAAAGATTCACATTTTAATGACATTTATGTTATATTTATTATGAATAAAGAAAAATAATTGGTTAAAATGTATATAATAAAGTGTTCTTTATTATATTTTCATAAAATATATAGTATTGGTCATTCTTATATTTGTCTTTTCTCATTTGATTTTTTTATATAAAAATGATTTTGCATGATTAATATACATTATTAATAATTAATGGTGTAATAAAAATGAAAATAACATATTATATTTGTGAAGGAAATGAAATTAAACATTACGATGAAAAAGTTACAATAAAATTTATAATTCTAATTTAAATTATAATTGGAAATTTTATTAAATTTTAAAATTTAGTACGAATAAATGGTTGGTAAATAGAAATCTATCATAAAACACATCAAATATTTTTATAAATATTAATTAAAAATCAATGAGAAATAAATTTTTGAAAACGTGATTCTAGGTTAAATCTTTTTTTTTTTTTGCAATTGAAATGAATTGAAAAATAAGTTAATTTTGAATACATTTAAACCATTAATTTTACGGGATACATTTAAAATAATAATGAATTAATTCAATTTTATTTTGATTTTTAAATTTTTTTTTGAATTAGAACATAATTTTTTTTTGCCACTTCTATAGTAATTAATCCAATATGTTAGGTATGATTTCTATTAGATAAACAAATATTATATACTTAATAAAATGATAGTTATTTTGGGATAGAGTAAATATATAATATTATGACATGATACAAGAAAAAATAAAATTGAATTGAAAAGATATTGTATATTTTTTTATGATAAAATGTTAACATTTATATTAAAAAATTGATACAAATATTTGTTTTTTATAAATCATGAGACAATTATGATTGGTGAATACAATTTTTTTTTATGAAAACATAAATTTGTTATTCTTTTTATATTTTATATACATTTTTAACCATCAATATATTATAAATTTTTTTATATATACTAACAAAGGCATTGTAAATTATAAGTAGTCCTAAAATATTATTTTTTTATTTAAAAAAGTTTTAACACGCTCGCACTGGTCTAAATACTAGTTAATTTTATTTAAAGACAAATCCTTTATAATAATTGATATTTGCACAAGAAAACCTCTTCAATATTCTATATATATGGAACACATAACACATAAACGGTAGCGATAACAGGAAATAACAAGCGTTGGTTTAAGCACCAAACCATCTTCTAATGCCTCAAAAAATCTCTTAGAGGATGCATCTCTTTGTTGCACGGTCCTCCTTTCTGAAACTCGGGAGAAGGGAAACAAGTGTAGTTATATTTCTCCAGATCACGGTGCCTTGCACTTCCCCTGGATGAACAAAGGGACACTCGGTCTATTCATGAGAATAAGTCTTTAAACAAGGTATCACTTTGAAACTAAACATTAAAAATTCATCTGTACTATAGATCTCATTCTTTATGTCTGGTAGGGTCTTCTTGATTTGCGGTGGATCAACACCTTGTTGCTTCCCCATTTGAAAGCCTGCTTTCTCAAGGCAACAATCACTAACATCTCCATCACCATCATCTAGTATGGCTTTTAGCGTCATATTCCTTGAAGTGAAATAGATTATATCATTATCCTTTTGGCTATGTGTTTCCTCATCCTTTCGACTTTGCATTTTCGACAGCATCTTTGAAATCACTTACATCTTTTTTGGCTGAAAACTCATGAAAATTTTCATGATCCATAATCAAACGAGTTTGAGAGTTTTTTTTTCCAAAACTATTTGAGAGGGTTTTCTACTCAATTTTATTTTTTTATCACAGTTAATTTTCCTGCTTTATATTACACAGAATTTGACCCGATTTGGATGAATATGATTTGGCAAGTAACTTCACTTATTCGTTGTCTAACTTTTATGCGTTATTTGGCTTATTTGGATGAATATGATCTTATAAACAAGATTAATTTTGTCATCAAAGTGAATACTAGCCATATCACTTGTTTCCCAAGTTAGAGGTGTTAGTGGTTTTCGGACAAAAAGTTACAGTGTGGTGCAATGAAATAATATGCATGGGCGGAATTCTCGTTAGGGTTTTCTTGTTAAATACTTTAATTTGGTCAAGTTATCTATATAATATTTAATTGAGATTATTTTGATTTGTTTTTAGCATAAGTTTCTTCTAAATTTACTACTACAATACATAATGATTCCCATTTGACGCATTTTCTTTGTCACCAGTCACAAATGATGAATTTTATTTAACACATTTATCGCAATAATATTTTTTATTTAAAAAATTCTTTTTTGTCAATTAGTAGCTTTTATTATAATGATTTTTTAATAGAGATTTGCTCATGTTGTGATGAGAATTATTTTTAATTTTAACTGTTTCTTGGATCTAAATTGAACGTTTATCCATTTTACTTTTATAATTAATTTAATTCCATTTGTTTTAATGAATGATCCATTTTTTCATGGATAGAGAGATTATATTTTGTATAGTATTTTTTAATGTATAGTATTTTCTAATAAGTAAGTGATATTAGAATGAACTTATTTTTACTCGTATGTTCGAAGTAAACAAAAGATTGGCCGTGAATTTTGGTAAAAACCGTTTCAATTCCGTGGTCATGTTTTCTATAAAATATTGAATTGTGATTTTTTTTTTGTTTACAGCATAAATTTCTTCCAAATTTACTACTATAATACATAATCATTCTCAATTGAGGCACTCTTTCACAGATTCACAAATGAGGACTATTATTTAATGCATTTATGACCACAAAATTGACTATTTCAAAAGATTAATTACTATGTATTGTCATTATAAAATACATTACACAATCATTGCATCACAACCGTTCATAAATATTATTTTATAAATAATAAAAATAAAAATAAATTTCAATAAATATTTAAGACCGTGATTCACTGGAAGTGAAACACTGCTTTACACTTTTTGTGCATAATATCTTTTATTATAATGAATTTTTTTATAGAGATTTGCAAAAGTTCTAGTGAGATATATTTTTTTTAATAGTTTGTTGGATCTAAATTGAGTGTTTATCCATTTTATTTTTGTAATAAATGGTAATTTAGTTTAATTATATTGAGTAGAAAACCATCTCAAATAGTTTTGAACAAAAACTCTGAAACTTGTTTGATTATGGATCATGAAAAATTTCATAGTGTTCAGCCAAAGATGATGTAATAGCTTTCAAAGATGTTGTCGAAAAAGAGGATTGTGATGTTGATGAAATAGATTTACGGTATGGAAGAAATATTGGTAACCGGCCTAGTGACTTGATTGCCTATTTTAATCCCAAGAATATGAAACTACAAGCATTACTGGATGATGGTGATGGAGATGTTAGTGACTGTTGCCTTAAGAAACCAGACTTTCAAATGGGGAAGCAATAAGGTGTTGATCCACACAAATCAATAAGAACCTACCAGACATAAGAATGAGATCTATAGTACAGATGAATTTAGAATGTTTAGTTTCGAAGTGATACCTTGTTTAAGGACTTATTCTCGTGAATGGACCGAGTGTCCCTTTGTTCATCTGGTGGAAGTGCAAGGCGCCGTGATCCGAAGAAAAATAACTACACCTGTTTCCCTTATCCCGAGTTTTAGAAATGAAGATCGTGCATCCTCTGAGAGAATTTTAGAGGCATTGAAAGATGGTTTGGTGCTTAAACCAACACATGTTATTTCCTGTTATCTCTACCGTTTCTGTGTCATGCTTATTGGAGTTTCATTCTTCCATTGCTAAGAGCCTTCCAAGGTTGGAACATCGTCTAAAACCACAACAAAAATATCTCAACTTTTTGGTCGTTGGAGATTGGGGAAGAAAAGGAAACTACAATCAATCTCTTGTCACTCATTAGGTAATTAATTAATTCCCTTTGTGTTTTTCATTAGAAAATTATGAAACTTAGTTGAATGCATACACATAAAGCATAATTGTATAGTTTTCGTGTAAAATTATGTGATTATAGTGCCGATGAAGATATTGCAGTTTGCCTGGATGGTTGGATCTTCATAGATTATGTGTGAAATCATCACAAATCCATTGACTTCCAAAATTATTCTTCCATATAAGTTATACAATTTTACAGTATAGGTTATGTTTAAGGTATTATATGATGATGGAGAAGTAGAAAAAGTTTTTATGGAAAAGGAATGTTGAGAGTTTATGATTTAAACCTTCATATTTGATTTGGTATTGCATTGAACTTTCCTTTTTTGGAAATTATATTTGATTTATTTCTTTATATGACTTAGTTTGTTTCATGGATAATGACAACATAAAAACTTAATCTATTTGAAGCAAGGAACCTGCATGTTGTCTCTTCATTTCACTAGATTCTGCAACATTTCTGTTGGTATGTGCTTCATGATGCTTTTTGAGACTGAAGAATCAAGTGTCTGCAGCTACATGTAGAAATTAAATTCTATTTTTTCTGAAGTTATTATTGAAGAATCAAGCATCAGCAATAAAATTACTTGTACTGCACCATACAATTTTGCATCATACTATTTTGCATTTGTTTATAGATTTCTCGTGTTAGTATAATTTAAAATATTTTTGTATTACATGTATTTATTGAAAAATATATAAATTATTATTTTAATATATAGATATTTAATTTATTGTATGTTAAATTTGTTGATATTCACAAATATTTCATCATATGAAAAAGAGACAATTAATCATATTCGGTAATTTTTAGTTCAAAGTTTTTTGCAAATATTATGAGTTGGGTGGATATTTTGTTGATAATATTATGACTTCTTAGTACAAAAAAATGTACAAAAATATGATTCTGTATACTTTTTGGTGAATATAAGAAATATTATGACTTAGTACATGAAATATTATGACTCGGTACATGAAATATGATTTTTATGTGTATGACTTTATAATATTTGAAATATTATAACTTCTTAGTACATGAAATATGAAGAAATGTTATAACTAAAATACCGTGTAATGTAGAATATGAAATAGGGAGTAAATATAATTAAATATAATATAATTTCATATAAAAATCAATTCAACAGTGAAATAATTAAATTGATCCACTTCCATAGCATTAAGGCCTCAACAACAACAAAACTCTAAAAAAATATGTGGTCCAACATAAGTATAAAGGTAAGATACTTAACAAATAAAACAATTTAAAAAACATAGAAAATTCTCAAATCCCGTGTTACGTTCTAAAATTCGATCAGGTAACAATCACTCCAAGCACTACTCAGATAACTAATTATCTATACTCCCGAGGAGCACAAACACAACCATAAAAAATGGATGAGAATTACATTCAATTATTTATTATCACGCTAACAGTTTTAGTACATATATTATTCATTTCATTATTTATTATCATTTATTTATTTTATCATACAATTAATTTAAATTAATCAAGATACAGATATATTTTTTATTTTCATGCACTTGCACATTAAAAATATAGTTTTTATTTTTACGTGTCTAGATGCTAGTTTTAAATTAAAATGAAAAATTTTAAATTTTAAATTTAAATGAAGGTTTCACTTAAAATTTTGTATTATCAACTTGCATGTTTGTAGTCTATATTCGAGATGGTTTTACTAATTGGATTAAGTCGTTTAACCCGTTGAATTATTTTGTTTAACTTATTGTTTTTAATAGTGTGAGTTGATTTTTCAACTAGTAACTAGTAATTGGTCTATCTTGTCTAATCCGTTATGTTGTAATAACTATTAAAAATCATATATAGAATATGTTTGGTATATAATATTTTCTGTAAAAAAAATATTCATATCCCCTTAAGTCATTATTATAATTAAATGATTATTTATTATATTCAATTAATATATATAAAAATTTCTTATTCTTGAATAATAAGACAACTTGCTTTCAAAACAAATATATTTTTCAAATAAATTAGGTAATTTAATATATCGATCATATTTTTTCAATATTAATAAATAAAATAAATAAATTGATTGAATTTTTTTAAATACATGAAAATATTCGAGAGTTTATAATAAGAGCAGGTATATATTTTAAAATTTTTCTCTCTATTTTAAAATAATCATTAATTACCTACGTTTTTCATATCTTAATGATCATTTTAATTGAATACTTTTGATTTTTATTTATTATCCTTTTATTTTTAATAAGTATGGAAAACTAAAGTTTTGGTTAATTTGTATATATGGTTAGCAAATTATAATAAAGGTAATAGATATATAATTAATTGTAATTAAGAAAAGATTCACATTTTAATGACATTTATGTTATATTTATTATGAATAAAGAAAAATAATTGGTTAAAATGTATATAATAAAGTGTTTTTTATTATATTTTCATAAAATATATAGTATTGGTCATTCTTATATTTTTCTTTTCTCATTTGATTTTTTTTATATAAAAATGATTTTGCATGATTAATATACATTAATAATAATTAATGGTGTAATAAAAATGAAAATAACATATTATATTTGTTAAGGAAATGAAATTAAACATTAGGAAGAAAAAGTTACAATAAAATTTATAATTCTAATTTAAATTATAATTGGAAATTTTATTAAATTTTAAAATTTAGTACGAATAAATGGTTGGTAAATAGAAATCTATCATAAAACACATCAAATATTTTTATAAATATTAATTAAAAATCAATGAGAAATAAATTTTTGAAAACGTGATTCTAGGTTAAATCTTTTTTTTTTGTTGCAATTGAAATGAATTGAAAAATAAGTTAATTTTGAATACATTTAAACCATTAATTTTACGGGATACATTTAAAATAATAATGAATTAATTCAATTTTATTTTGATTTTTAAAATTTTTTTTGAATTAGAACATAATTTTTTTTGCCACTTCTATAGTAATTAATCCAATATGTTAGGTATAATTTCTATTAGATAAACAAATATTATATACTTAATAAAATGATAGTTATTTTGGGATGGAGTAAATATATAATATTATGACATGATACAAGAAAAAATAAAATTGAATTGAAAAGATATTGTATATTTTTTTATGATAAAATGTTAACATTTATATTAAAAAATTGATACAAATATTTGTTTTTTATAAATCATGAGACAATTATGATTGGTGAATACAATTTTTTTTTATGAAAACATAAATTTGTTATTCTTTTTATATTTTATATACATTTTTAACCATCAATATATTATAAATTATTTTATATATACTAACAAAGGCATTGTAAATTATAAGTAGTCCTAAAATATTATTTTTTTATTTAAAAAAGTTTTAACACGCTCGCACTGGTCTAAATACTAGTTAATTTTATTTAAAGACAAATCCTTTATAATAATTGATATTTGCACAAGAAAACCTCTTCAATATTCTATATATATGGAACACATAACACATAAACGGTAGCGATAACAGGAAATAACAAGCGTTGGTTTAAGCACCAAACCATCTTCTAATGCCTCAAAAAATCTCTTAGAGGATGCATCTCTTTGTTGCACGGTCCTCCTTTCTGAAACTCGGGAGAAGGGAAACAAGTGTAGTTATATTTCTCCAGATCACGGTGCCTTGCACTTCCCCTGGATGAACAAAGGGACACTCGGTCTATTCATGAGAATAAGTCTTTAAACAAGGTATCACTTTGAAACTAAACATTAAAAATTCATCTGTACTATAGATCTCATTCTTTATGTCTGGTAGGGTCTTCTTGATTTGCGGTGGATCAACACCTTGTTGCTTCCCCATTTGAAAGCCTGCTTTCTCAAGGCAACAATCACTAACATCTCCATCACCATCATCTAGTATGGCTTTTAGCGTCATATTCCTTGAAGTGAAATATATTATATCATTATCCTTTTGGCTATGTGTTTCCTCATCCTTTCGACTTTGCATTTTCGACAGCATCTTTGAAATCACTTACATCTTTTTTGGCTGAAAACTCATGAAAATTTTCATGATCCATAATCAAACGAGTTTGAGAGGTTTTTTTTGTTAGAACAATGTTTGAATCTAGTACCCTATAATTAAGTTTTGATGATAACAAAGTGAAAAGATATAGTAGTTAAATATTTCATGATTGAATTATATGCTACTTAAAATTACTATGCTCTGACTTGCAGATATGCTGATTAAAATAAGCAAGATCACGTTCTCAGCATCAGAATATGAGTTTGTGCATCAGCATCAGAAGTTGCTGAATCAGAACGTCAAGATCAGAAGATCAACGTTTGCACATGCTGAAGCTTGATGAACAGAACTGCGCGTAAAATACTCTGATACAGAATCAAATCAGTTCATCAGCAGCAAAGCAGAATCAGAATGAGCCAAGCCAGATCGTGCATTGAAGAAGCAACGGTACTGTGCATTGAAGGCTAATCAATACCAACGGCATCATTCTAGACAAGATCTGCTCAAAAAGGAAAGCTCGTTAATAGCATTGAATCAAGAATATTTGCTTCAACGTTCATCTTCTCAAGTGCTATATAAACCAAGCTTTGAAGATTATAATGGCTAATGCTTCCAAACTCTCTACACGTACAAAGCTGATCAATAATCTTCACTCTCCAAGTTTTGCTAAACCACCAAACTCTGATACTCTATTAGCGTTTAGCAACTTAGTATTCTAAGCTTCATTTGTGTAAACATCACAGTTGTGATATAGTTTTCGTAGAAACATTCACACACATTTGATTATTCCTTTGTAAGAAAGTGTTGCCTTGACAAACCGGATTGTGGTTTGAATCAAGAAGGTTTTAGCAGTTGCTAAAGCAGATTTGTATTCAGTTGAATATAGTGAATTAAGACCTCGTTGGAGAGAGGCGAAATCACCTTGAACGGGTGGACTGGAGTAGTTTGAGATCAAACGAACCAGGATAAAAATACCTTGTCATTTGCTTTAAGTTTCCAGTTTTACAATTCAACCCCCCCTTCTTGTGTTTTTCACCCCTTCAATTGGCATCAGAGCGCCTGGTTCTGAGCTAAAACACTTAACCGTGTCAGTAAAAGATCCAGCATCAGAAAAACACTATGGCAGGAAACAACTCTCATTTCAGCAATGACAACAATGAGGATAGAGACAGATTCAGCGGCAAACCTCCAGTCTTTGATGGAGAAAACTTTGACTACTGGAAAGACAGAATTGAAAGCTTCTTTCTAGCACATGATGCTGATCTGTGGGATATGGTGACAGATGGATACACGCACCCTGTTAATGCAACTGGTCAGAAGATTGATAGAAAATCAATGACTGATCAACAAAAGCGTGATTTCAAGAATCACCATAAGGCCAGAACCATCCTTCTCAGTGCTATCTCCTATACTGAGTATGAGAAGATCTCCAACAGAGACACAGCTAAGAACATCTTTGATTCTCTCAGAATGACGCATGAGGGCAACGTTCAAGTCAAGGAAACAAAGGCTCTGGCGCTCATTCAGAAGTATGAGGCGTTTAAAATGGAAGAATCTGAATCCATTGAAACTATGTTCTCCAGATTTCAGATTCTGGTAGCTGGTCTCAAAGTTCTGGACAAGGGATACTCTACTGCTGACCATGTCAAGAAGATAATCAGAAGTTTACCCAAGCAGTGGAGGCCTATGGTTACTGCTCTGAAGCTGGCGAAAGATCTCAACAAAATCACTCTGGAGGAACTTATAAGCTCCCTCAGAAGTCATGAGATAGAGCTGGAAGCTGACGAGCCTCAGAAGCAAGGTAAGCCTATAGCTTTAAAATCTAACAGAAAATCTGAATCTAAAGTTTTGCAGGCAGTTGAAGAAACATCTGATGGATCCTCATCAGAAGAAGACGAGCTTTCTCTTCTCTCCAGAAGAGTAAATCAACTGTGGAAGCAAAGACAAAAGAAGTTCAGGAATCCCAGAAGATCTGATCATAACGAGTCTTCTTCCAGACACAGAAGGACAGATTCTTCCTCTGGATACAGAAGATCTGAAGGCTCCTCAGGTAGCAAGAAGCCAAATACAAAAGACATCATCTGCTACGAGTGCAATGAGCAAGGACACTACAAGAGTGACTGTCCAAAGCTTCAGAGGGAAAAGCCAAAAAGGAAGTTTGGAAGAGAGAAGAAGAAAAGTCTCATGGCCACATGGGATGACTCTGACTCGTCTGAAGCTGACTCAGAATCAGATGATGAACGGGCGAACATAGCGCTTATGGCTAACATTCAAGATGACAGTGAAGCTTCTGACTCAGACTCAGAATCAGACACAGAAGAGGTATTCCCTAACTTCGCTGTTAATTTTACAAAGGCTGAACTTGCTGAAAGCCTAAATGAAATTCTGGAACGTTATCAGCAGATTAGAGCTAAATTCAGAGACCTGAAAAGGACTCTTGAATCTGACTCTAATAAGTCTGAGAGTCTCAGATTGGAAAACTCTGAGCTGAGAGATAAAATTTTAAAATTAGAAAACTCTTTACAAAACTCTCAGAAGGTACCAATTTCTGAAACTCCCAGCAACGCTGATGAGATCATCAAGGAGTATGATCATAGTTTCCAGAAGTTCCTTGCTAAAAGCATAGATAGAAGCAGAATGGCTTCAATGATCTATGGAGTTAGCGGAAACGGCAGGAAAGGAATAGGATACCTAGGTAAGGTTCCTACACCTAAAAATGTCATGGATTTAGTTATTAAACACACTCCTATAAATTCACACTTTGTGTATGGTCACACACATGACATCAAATATACTAGTAGTAATCACTTTGTGAAACCAAAATTCAATCAGAGTTTTGGTAAAACTAACAAATCAGGACCCAAGAAGATCTGGGTACCTAAGGATAAAATAATACATGTTGCAGATATCTTTAGCAGCAAGTCAGAAACACCAGTCATGGTACCTGGACTCTGGCTGCTCACGTCACATGACGGGAAGAAGGCATATGTTCCAAAGCCTGGAACTTAAGCCTGGAGGCCACGTTGGCTTTGGAGGCAATCAGAGGGGAAAGATAATTGGCTCTGGAACTGTAGGTAACGGAAATCTTCCCTCTATTAATAATGTTCTGCTTGTTGATGGATTGATGCATAACCTGTTATCCATAAGTCAATTAAGTGATAACGGTTATGATATAATCTTTAATCAAAAATCATGTAAAGCTGTTAGTCAGAAAGATGGGACTATCCTATTTAATGGTAAGAGGAAAAACAACATTTACAAAATCAAACTTTCTGAACTTAAGAGTCAGAACGTAAAATGTCTTCTGTCTGTTAACAACGAGCAATGGATCTGGCACAGAAGATTGGGACATGTTAGTATGAGAAGAATATCTCAGATTAACAAACTCAATCTGGTCAGAGGACTTCCAAATTTGAAGTTCAATTCAGATGCTCTGTGTGAAGCATGTCAGAAAGGCAAATTTGCAAAACCATCTTTTAAATCCAAAAATGTTGTTTCTACCTCTAAGCCATTAGAACTTCTGCACATTGACTTATTTGGACCAGTTAAGACTGCTTCTGTCAGTGGGAAGAGGTATGGGTTAGTAATCGTAGATGACTATAGCAGATGGACATGGGTAAAGTTCTTAAGACACAAGGACGAGTCACACTCTGTGTTTGTTACCTTCTGCAACCAAGTTCAGAATGAAAAAGATCTTAGAATCGTTAAAGTCAGAAGTGATCATGGTGGAGAATTTGAAAATAAAGATTTTGAGTCATTCTTTAATGACAAAGGCATTCTGCATGACTTCTCTTGTCCTAGAACTCCCCAACAAAATGGAGTTGTAGAACGAAAGAACAGAACATTGCAAGAAATGGCCAGAACCATGATCAACGAGACAAATGTTGCTAAGACTTTCTGGGCAGAGGCAATAAACACAGCGTGTTACATTCAGAATAGAATCTCAATAAGACCTATTCTGGAAAAGACTCCATATGAATTGTGGAAGAACAGAAAGCCCAACATTTCGTATTTTCATCCATTTGGATGTACTTGCTATATGTTAAATACTAAGAATTATTTGAACAAGTTTGATTCTAAGGCACAGAAGTGTATTATGTTAGGATACTCTGAACGCTCAAGAGGGTACAGAGTATACAATACAGAAACACAGATTGTGGAGGAATCAATCAGTGTTCGTTTTGATGACAAGCTTGACTCTGAAAAGTCAAAGCAGAATGAAAATCTTGCAGGTATAGAAATTGAATTTGCAGGTTCTGAAGACAAGTCATCAGAAGCTCTCAACACAGACATTCCTTCAACGTCTGAAAGAAGCAATGCTAGAAATCCTACAACTGCTGCTGATCAACCTCAGAAGAGAGTACCCAGAAGCAGTTTGGATCACCCAGAAGAATCTATTCTAGGAAGAAAGGAAGATCCAATCAGAACAAGAGCAAGCCTCAGAAACTCTGAAGAAACTCTGATGGGACTTGTGTCTCTGATTGAACCTTCTTCTATTGATGAAGCACTTCTGGACAATGATTGGATTCTGGCAATGCAAGAAGAGCTGAATCAATTCACCAGAAACGACGTTTGGGATCTCGTTCCAAGACCAAAAGGATTCAACGTCATTGGAACAAGATGGGTGTTCAGAAACAAGCTTAATGAACAAGGTGAAGTCGTCAGAAACAAGGCACGACTGGTTGCACAAGGTTATAGTCAGCAAGAGGGGATAGACTATACAGAAACCTTTGCCCCAGTCGCCAGGTTAGAATCTATCAGACTCTTAATCTCATTTGCTGTTAATAGAGGCATCACTCTGTATCAGATGGATGTCAAAAGTGCATTCTTAAATGGTTATATAGAAGAAGAAGTGTATGTTCACCAACCCCCAGGTTTTGAAAATACCAAACATCCAGAACATGTTTTCAAACTGAAAAAGTCACTGTATGGTCTGAAACAAGCTCCCAGAGCTTGGTATGAAAGGCTAAGTAACTTTCTGCTTGAAAATGAGTTCACCAGAGGGAAAGTGGACACCACTCTATTCTGTAAGACAGTTAAGAGTGACATTTTAGTCTGTCAGATTTATGTTGATGATATAATCTTTGGTTCTACTAATCCTTCTCTTGGAAGAAAATTTGCTAAGTGTATGCAGGCAGAATTTGAGATGAGCCTCATGGGGGAACTGAAGTTCTTTCTAGGAATTCAGATCCATCAAACTCCAGAGGGAACTTACATTCATCAGAGCAAATACATCAGAGATCTTCTGAAGAAATTTGACCTCTCAGAATGTAAGCCATCAAAGATTCCAATGCATCCCACGTGCATTCTGGAAAGAGAAGAGGTAAGCAAAAGCGTAGAACAGAAAGTCTACAGAGGTATGATTGGTTCTCTCCTTTATCTGACTGCTTCAAGACCTGATATTCTATTCAGTGTATGTATTTGTGCTAGATTCCAATCAGATCCTAGAGAATCTCACTTAACAGCTGTTAAGCGAATTTTCAAGTATCTGAAAGGTACTACTAATCTGGGTTTGTTTTATAGAAAATCTAGTGATTACAGTTTAGTAGGCTACTGCGACGCTGATTTTGCTGGAGACAGAGTGGAACGAAAAAGTACTTCTGGAAGCTGCCAGTTTCTGGGAGAAAATCTGATCTCGTGGTCCAGCAAAAGGCAATCAACTATTGCTCTGTCAACAGCAGAAGCTGAGTACATAGCAGCAGCTGGTTGCAGCACACAGATGCTCTGGATGAAAAGTCAGCTTGAAGACTTCCAGATTTTTGAGAGTAACATCCCTATTCTTTGTGATAATACTTCTGCTATTTGCTTAAGTAAGAATCCTATTTTACATTCTAGAGCTAAACATATAGAAATAAAACATCATTTCATTAGGGACTATATTCAGAAAGGAATTTTAAACTTGAAATTTATAGATACAGACCATCAATGGGCTGATATCTTTACTAAACCCCTTTCAGAAGATAGGTTTAATTTCATTCTGAAACATCTCAGCATGAAAGTTTGCCCAGAATGAAAATGCTTTAATTCCATATTTTTATCTTTCAGAATGTAATTATATTACTGTGAACTTCTGATCAATCCTTGTTTCAGAAAGTTAGAACATGCAGATTGTATCAGAGGCAAGTCTAAAGATCTGAGAGTCTAATCTCAAAGACAGACGTGCTGATCACTATATCAAACAAGTGTCATCCAATCATCAGCAAATCCCTGAAGCAGAACGCGTGCACGTTTCTGAGAAAGGAAAACGCTGATTGGGTGCATTGAGACACATGTCTGGTAACCGTTTTTAAGTATCTTTCTCAAATCCCCCAAAATCAGCAAGCATTAAATGCAAAAGTAATCACGCTTGTTAATTGCAATCATTATTTTTTTCTCTCTCTTAAAAACGTTTTATTTTTCAAAATAATTTTTGAAAATCCTATTTAAGCACATTACTCTTCATTCTTAATCTTTACGCTTACTCATAATCTCTTAAGAATTTTTCTGCATATCTCCTTCAAAACCCTAGCTTTTCTCAAATCACTCTCAAGCTTTTTGATGAGAATAATCAGAAGATGGAAGCTAGAATGAATGTCCAGGACAGCAAGATTGATACTGTTGTCACCATGGTTCAGAAGCAGAATGCAACTTCTGAAAAGATTCAGGCAATGCTGGAAAGCCTGTTCTCACGCATGCCCCCACAACCTTGAAATTTTTTTCATGCATGACATTTTCTATATTTTCCTTATTTTCTGATGTACTTTTGACTATGTTTTGACTATGGTTTGTAATGCTATTTTACTCTGATTCTGAACTATCTTTAATATTATTAGTTTTTCTGATCTAAATCATTTTAGCACATCACCAGCACTTTTTGATTGCTGACAAAAAGGGGGAGAACAAGAATGATATTTAAAATCAATAACGGATAACTAGACAGAAACTCTCAAACATTCTAACTCTCTATTACTTGAAATGTTTTTCTGTTTTGTCTTTAAGTCTACAGGCACAAGGAAGCTCTTGAAGACTAGAAGCTCATGTTGCTCTGATCAAATATGAAGTTCTGATATATGAAGCTCTGATCAACCTAACACTCTGATCCGAAGCAAAGCTCTGACAGGAAAAGCTCTGAAGCTCTGCTTTCTGATAAGTCAAAGACCTATAATCTGATGCTCAAAGATAGAAAAAGATCTGACTCTGAAGAACACGCACATCAAAGGGAAGTAACAAACTCAGGGGGAGTATTTCTTAACTCTGACTTCTCCGTACTTCTTATTCTGATACATAGATATGATAACTTTTCACGTTATTTTTTCATTTAAAATATCTAGTTTTTGTCATCATCAAAAAGGGGGAGATTGTTAGAACAATGTTTGAATCTAGTACCCTATAATTAAGTTTTGATGATAACAAAGTGAAAAGATATAGTAGTTAAATATTTCATGATTGAATTATATGCTACTTAAAATTACTATGCTCTGACTTGCAGATATGCTGATTAAAATAAGCAAGATCACGTTCTCAGCATCAGAATATGAGTTTGTGCATCAGCATCAGAAGTTGCTGAATCAGAACGTCAAGATCAGAAGATCAACGTTTGCACATGCTGAAGCTTGATGAACAGAACTGCGCGTAAAATACTCTGATACAGAATCAAATCAGTTCATCAGCAGCAAAGCAGAATCAGAATGAGCCAAGCCAGATCGTGCATTGAAGAAGCAACGGTACTGTGCATTGAAGGCTAATCAATACCAACGACATCATTCTAGACAAGATCTGCTCAAAAAGGAAAGCTCGTTAATAGCATTGAATCAAGAATATTTGCTTCAACGTTCATCTTCTCAAGTGCTATATAAACCAAGCTTTGAAGATTATAATGGCTAATGCTTCCAAACTCTCTACACGTACAAAGCTGATCAATAATCTTCACTCTCCAAGTTTTGCTAAACCACCAAACTCTGATACTCTATTAGCGTTTAGCAACTTAGTATTCTAAGCTTCATTTGTGTAAACATCACAGTTGTGATATAGTTTTCGTAGAAACATTCACACACATTTGATTATTCCTTTGTAAGAAAGTGTTGCCTTGACAAACCGGATTGTGGTTTGAATCAAGAAGGTTTTAGCAGTTGCTAAAGCAGATTTGTATTCAGTTGAATATAGTGAATTAAGACCTCGTTGGAGAGAGGCGAAATCACCTTGAACGGGTGGACTGGAGTAGTTTGAGATCAAACGAACCAGGATAAAAATACCTTGTCATTTGCTTTAAGTTTCCAGTTTTACAATTCAACCCCCCCTTCTTGTGTTTTTCACCCCTTCAATTTTTTCAAAACTATTTGAGAGGGTTTTCTACTCAATTTTATTTTTTTATCACAGTTAATTTTCCTGCTTTATATTACACAGAATTTGACCCGATTTGGATGAATATGATTTGGCAAGTAACTTCACTTATTCGTTGTCTAACTTTTATGCGTTATTTGGCTTATTTGGATGAATATGATCTTATAAACAAGATTAATTTTGTCATCAAAGTGAATACTAGCCATATCACTTGTTTCCCAAGTTAGAGGTGTTAGTGGTTTTCGGACAAAAAGTTACAGTGTGGTGCAATGAAATAATATGCATGGGCGGAATTCTCGTTAGGGTTTTCATGTTAAATACTTTACTTTGGTCAAGTTATCTATATAATATTTAATTGAGATTATTTTGATTTGTTTTTAGCATAAGTTTCTTCTAAATTTACTACTACAATACATAATGATTCCCATTTGACGCATTTTCTTTGTCACCAGTCACAAATGATGAATTTTATTTAACACATTTATCGCAATAATATTTTTTATTTAAAAAATTCTTTTTTGTAAATTAGTAGCTTTTATTATAATGATTTTTTAATAGAGATTTGCACATGTTGTGATGAGAATTATTTTTATTTTTAACTGTTTCTTGGATCTAAATTGAATGTTTAACCATTTTACTTTTATAATTAATTTAATTCCATTTGTTTTAATGAATGATCCATTTTTTCATGGATAGAGAGATTATATTTTGTATAGTATTTTTTAATGTATAGTATTTTCTAATAAGTAAGTGATATTAGAATGAACTTTTTTTTACTCGTATGTTCGAAGTAAACAAAAGATTGGCCGTGAATTTTGGTAAAAATCGTTTCAATTCCGTGGTCATGTTTTCTATCAAATATTGAATTGTGATTTTTTTTTGTTTACAGCATAAATTTCTTCCAAATTTACTACTATAATACATAATCATTCTCAATTGAGGCACTCTTTCACAGATCCACAAATGAGGACTATTATTTAATGCATTTATGACCACGAAATTGACTATTTCAAAAGATTAATTACTATGTATTGTCATTATAAAATACATTACACAATCATTGCATCACAACCGTTCAAAAATATTATTTTATAAATAATAAAAATAAAAATAAATTTCAATAAATATTTAATACCGCGATTCACTGGAAGTGAAACACTGCTTTACACTTTTTGTGCATAATATTTTTTATTATAATGAATTTTTTTATAGAGATTTGCAAAAGTTCTAGTGAGATATATTTTTTTTAATAGTTTGTTGGATCTAAATTGAGTGTTTATCCATTTTATTTTTGTAATAAATGGTAATTTAGTTTAATTATATTGAGTAGAAAACCATCTCAAATAGTTTTGAACAAAAACTCTGAAACTTGTTTGATTATGGATCATGAAAAATTTCATAGTGTTCAGCCAAAGATGATGTAATAGCTTTCAAAGATGTTGTCGAAAAAGAGGATTGTGATGTTGATGAAATAGATTTACGATATGGAAGAAATATTGGTAACTGGCCTAGTGACTTGATTGCCTATTTTAATCCCAAGAATATGAAACTACAAGCATTACTGGATGATGGTGATGGAGATGTTAGTGACTGTTGCCTTAAGAAACCAGACTTTCAAATGGGGAAGCAATAAGGTGTTGATCCACACAAATCAATAAGAACCTACCAGACATAAGAATGAGATCTATAGTACAGATGAATTTAGAATGTTTAGTTTCGAAGTGATACCTTGTTTAAGGACTTATTCTCGTGAATGGACCGAGTGTCCCTTTGTTCATCTGGTGGAAGTGCAAGGCGCCGTGATCCGAAGAAAAATAACTACACCTGTTTCCCTTATCCCGAGTTTTAGAAATGAAGATCGTGCATCCTCTGAGAGAATTTTAGAGGCATTGAAAGATGGTTTGGTGCTTAAACCAACACATGTTATTTCCTGTTATCTCTACCGTTTCTGTGTCATGCTTATTGGAGTTTCATTCTTCCATTGCTGAGAGCCTTCCAAGGTTGGAACATCGTCTAAAACCACAACAAAAATATCTCAACTTTTTGGTCGTTGGAGATTGGGGAAGAAAAGGAAACTACAATCAATCTCTTGTCACTCATTAGGTAATTAATTAATTCCCTTTGTGTTTTTCATTAGAAAATTACAAAACTTAGTTGAATGCATACACATAAAGCATAATTGTATAGTTTTTGTGTAAAATTATGTGATTATAGTGCCGATGAAGATATTGCAGTTTGCCTGGATGGTTGGATCTTCATAGATTATGTGTGAAATCATCACAAATCCATTGACTTCCAAAATTATTCTTCCATATAAGTTATACAATTTTACAGTATAGGTTATGTTTAAGGTATTATATGATGATGGAGAAGTAGAAAAAGTTTTTATGGAAAAGGAATGTTGAGAGTTTATGATTTAAACCTTCATATTTGATTTGGTATTGCATTGAACTTTCCTTTTTTGGAAATTATATTTGATTTATTTCTTTATATGACTTAGTTTGTTTCATGGATAATGACAACATAAAAACTTAATCTATTTGAAGCAAGGAACCTGCATGCTGGCTCTTCATTTCACTAGATTCTGCAACATTTCTGTTGGTATGTGCTTCATGATGCTTTTTGAGATTGAAGAATCAAGTGTCTGCAGCTACATGTAGAAATTAAATTCTATTTTTTCTGAAGTTATTATTGAAGAATCAAGCATCAGCAATAAAATTACTTGTACTGCACCATACAATTTTGCATCATACTATTTTGCATTTGTTTATAGATTTCTCGTGTTAGTATAATTTAAAATATTTTTGTATTACATGTATTTATTGAAAAATATATAAATTATTATTTTAATATATAGATATTTAATTTATTGTATGTTAAATTTGTTGATATTCACAAATATTTCATCATATGAAAAAGAGACAATTAATCATATTCGGTAATTTTTAGTTCAAAGTTTTTTGCAAATATTATGAGTTGGTTGGATATTTTGTTGATAATATTATGACTTCTTAGTACAAAAAAATGTACAAAAATATGATTCTGTATACTTTTTGGTGAATATAAGAAATATTATGACTTAGTACATGAAATATTATGACTCGGTACATGAAATATGATTTTTATGTGTATGACTTTATAATATTTGAAATATTATAACTTCTTAGTACATGAAATATGAAGAAATGTTATAACTAAAATACCGTGTAATGTAGAATATGAAATAGGGAGTAAATATAATTAAATATAATATAATTTCATATAAAAATCAATTCAACAGTGAAATAATTAAATTGATCCACTTCCATAGCATTAAGGCCTCAACAACAACAAAACTCTAAAAAAATATGTGGTCCAACATAAGTATAAAGGTAAGATACTTAACAAATAAAACAATTTAAAAAACATAGGAAATTCTCAAATCCCGTGTTACGTTCTAAAATTCGATCAGGTAACAATCACTCCAAGCACTACTCAGATAACTAATTATCTATACTCCCGAGGAGCACAAACACAACCATAAAAAATGGATGAGAATTACATTCAATTATTTATTATCACGCTAACAGTTTTAGTACATATATTATTCATTTCATTATTTATTATCATTTATTTATTTTATCATACAATTAATTTAAATTAATCAAGATACAGATATATTTTTTATTTTCATGCACTTGCACATTAAAAATATATTTTTTATTTTTACATGTCTAGATGCTAGTTTTAAATTAAAAAGAAAAATTTTAAATTTTAAATTTAAATGAAGGTTTCACTTAAAATTTTGTATTATCAACTTGCATGTTTGTAGTCTATATTCGAGATGGTTTTACTAATTGGATTAAGTCGTTTAACCCGTTGAATTATTTTGTTTAACTTATTGTTTTTAATAGTGTGAGTGGATTTTTCAACTCGTAACTAGTAATTGGTCTATCTTGTCTAATCCGTTATTTTGTAATAACTATTAAAAATCATATATAGAATATGTTTGGTATATAATATTTTCTGTAAAAAAAATATTCATATCCCCTTAAGTCATTATTATAATTAAATGATTATTTATTATATTCAATTAATATATATAAAAATTTCTTATTCTTGAATAATAAGACAACTTGCTTTCAAAACAAATATATTTTTCAAATAAATTAGGTAATTTAATATATCGATCATATTTTTTCAATATTAATAAATAAAATAAATAAATTGATTGAATTTTTTTAAATACATGAAAATATTCGAGAGTTTATAATAAGAGCAGGTATATATTTTAAAATTTTTCTCTCTATTTTAAAATAATCATTAATTACCTACGTTTTTCATATCTTAATGATCATTTTAATTGAATACTTTTGATTTTTATTTATTATCCTTTTATTTTTAATAAGTATGGAAAACTAAAGTTTTGGTTAATTTGTATATATGGTTAGCAAATTATAATAAAGGTAATAGATATATAATTAATTGTAATTAAGAAAAGATTCACATTTTAATGACATTTATGTTATATTTATTATGAATAAAGAAAAATAATTGGTTAAAATGTATATAATAAAGTGTTATTTATTATATTTTCATAAAATATATAGTATTGGTCATTCTTATATTTTTCTTTTCTCATTTGATTTTTTTATATAAAAATGATTTTGCATGATTAATATACATTAATAATAATTAATGGTGTAATAAAAATGAAAATAACATATTATATTTGTTAAGGAAATGAAATTAAACATTAGGAAGAAAAAGTTACAATAAAATTTATAATTCTAATTTAAATTATAATTGGAAATTTTATTAAATTTTAAAATTTAGTACGAATAAATGGTTGGTAAATAGAAATCTATCATAAAACACATCAAATATTTTTATAAATATTAATTAAAAATCAATGAGAAATAAATTTTTGAAAACGTGATTCTAGGTTAAATCTTTTTTTTTTGTTGCAATTGAAATGAATTGAAAAATAAGTTAATTTTGAATACATTTAAACCATTAATTTTACGGGATACATTTAAAATAATAATGAATTAATTCAATTTTATTTTGATTTTTAAAATTTTTTTTGAATTAGAACATAATTTTTTTTGCCACTTCTATAGTAATTAATCCAATATGTTAGGTATGATTTCTATTAGATAAACAAATATTATATACTTAATAAAATGATAGTTATTTTGGGATGGAGTAAATATATAATATTATGACATGATACAATAAAAAATAAAATTGAATTGAAAAGATATTGTATATTTTTTTATGATAAAATGTTAACATTTATATTAAAAAATTGATACAAATATTTGTTTTTTATAAATCATGAGACAATTATGATTGGTGAATACAATTTTTTTTTATGAAAACATAAATTTGTTATTCTTTTTATATTTTATATACATTTTTAACCATCAATATATTATAAATTATTTTATATATACTAACAAAGGCATTGTAAATTATAAGTAGTCCTAAAATATTATTTTTTTATTTAAAAAAGTTTTAACACGCTCGCACTGGTCTAAATACTAGTTAATTTTATTTAAAGACAAATCCTTTATAATAATTGATATTTGCACAAGAAAACCTCTTCAATATTCTATATATATGGAACACATAACACATAAACGGTAGCGATAACAGGAAATAACAAGCGTTGGTTTAAGCACCAAACCATCTTCTAATGCCTCAAAAAATCTCTTAGAGGATGCATCTCTTTGTTGCACGGTCCTCCTTTCTGAAACTCGGGAGAAGGGAAACAAGTGTAGTTATATTTCTCCAGATCACGGTGCCTTGCACTTCCCCTGGATGAACAAAGGGACACTCGGTCTATTCATGAGAATAAGTCTTTAAACAAGGTATCACTTTGAAACTAAACATTAAAAATTCATCTGTACTATAGATCTCATTCTTTATGTCTGGTAGGGTCTTCTTGATTTGCGGTGGATCAACACCTAGTTGCTTCCCCATTTGAAAGCCTGCTTTCTCAAGGCAACAATCACTAACATCTCCATCACCATCATCTAGTATGGCTTTTAGCGTCATATTCCTTGAAGTGAAATAGATTATATCATTATCCTTTTGGCTATGTGTTTCCTCATCCTTTCGACTTTGCATTTTCGACAGCATCTTTGAAATCACTTACATCTTTTTTGGCTGAAAACTCATGAAAATTTTCATGATCCATAATCAAACGAGTTTGAGAGGTTTTTTTTTCAAAACTATTTGAGAGGGTTTTCTACTCAATTTTATTTTTTTATCACAGTTAATTTTCCTGCTTTATATTACACAGAATTTGACCCGATTTGGATGAATATGATTTGGCAAGTAACTTCACTTATTCGTTGTCTAACTTTTATGCGTTATTTGGCTTATTTGGATGAATATGATCTTATAAACAAGATTAATTTTGTCATCAAAGTGAATACTAGCCATATCACTTGTTTCCCAAGTTAGAGGTGTTAGTGGTTTTCGGACAAAAAGTTACAGTGTGGTGCAATGAAATAATATGCATGGGCGGAATTCTCGTTAGGGTTTTCTTGTTAAATACTTTACTTTGGTCAAGTTATCTATATAATATTTAATTGAGATTATTTTGATTTGTTTTTAGCATAAGTTTCTTCTAAATTTACTACTACAATACATAATGATTCCCATTTGACGCATTTTCTTTGTCACCAGTCACAAATGATGAATTTTATTTAACACATTTATCGCAATAATATTTTTTATTTAAAAAATTCTTTTTTGTCAATTAGTAGCTTTTATTATAATGATTTTTTAATAGAGATTTGCACATGTTGTGATGAGAATTATTTTTAATTTTAACTGTTTCTTGGATCTAAATTGAACGTTTATCCATTTTACTTTTATAATTAATTTAATTCCATTTGTTTTAATGAATGATCCATTTTTTCATGGATAGAGAGATTATATTTTGTATAGTATTTTTTAATGTATAGTATTTTCTAATAAGTAAGTGATATTAGAATGAACTTATTTTTACTCGTATGTTCGAAGTAAACAAAAGATTGGCCGTGAATTTTGGTAAAAACTGTTTCAATTCCGTGGTCATGTTTTCTATAAAATATTGAATTGTGATTTTTTTTTTGTTTACAGCATAAATTTCTTCCAAATTTACTACTATAATACATAATCATTCTCAATTGAGGCACTCTTTCACAGATCCACAAAGGAGGACTATTATTTAATGCATTTATGACCACGAAATTGACTATTTCAAAAGATTAATTACTATGTATTGTCATTATAAAATACATTACACAATCATTGCATCACAACCGTTCATAAATATTATTTTATAAATAATAAAAATAAAAATAAATTTCAATAAATATTTAAGACCGCGATTCACTGGAAGTGAAACACTGCTTTACACTTTTTGTGCATAATATTTTTTATTATAATGAATTTTTTTATAGAGATTTGCAAAAGTTCTAGTGAGATATATTTTTTTTAATAGTTTGTTGGATCTAAATTGAGTGTTTATCCATTTTATTTTTGTAATTAATGGTAATTTAGTTTAATTATATTGAGTAGAAAACCATCTCAAATAGTTTTGAAAAAAAACTCTGAAACTTGTTTGATTATGGATCATGAAAAATTTCATAGTGTTCAGCCAAAGATGATGTAATAGCTTTCAAAGATGTTGTCGAAAAAGAGGATTGTGATGTTGATGAAATAGATTTACGGTATGGAAGAAATATTGGTAACCGGCCTAGTGACTTGATTGCCTATTTTAATCCCAAGAATATGAAACTACAAGCATTACTGGATGATGGTGATGGAGATGTTAGTGACTGTTGCCTTAAGAAACCAGACTTTCAAATGGGGAAGCAATAAGGTGTTGATCCACACAAATCAATAAGAACCTACCAGACATAAGAATGAGATCTATAGTACAAATGAATTTAGAATGTTTAGTTTCGAAGTGATACCTTGTTTAAGGACTTATTCTCGTGAATGGACCGAGTGTCCCTTTGTTCATCTGGTGGAAGTGCAAGGCGCCGTGATCCGAAGAAAAATAACTACACCTGTTTCCCTTATCCCGAGTTTTAGAAATGAAGATCGTGCATCCTCTGAGAGAATTTTAGAGGCATTGAAAGATGGTTTGGTGCTTAAACCAACACATGTTATTTCCTGTTATCTCTACCGTTTCTGTGTCATGCTTATTGGAGTTTCATTCTTCCATTGCTGAGAGCCTTCCAAGGTTGGAACATCGTCTAAAACCACAACAAAAATATCTCAACTTTTTGGTCGTTGGAGATTGGGGAAGAAAAGGAAACTACAATCAATCTCTTGTCACTCATTAGGTAATTAATTAATTCCCTTTGTGTTTTTCATTAGAAAATTACGAAACTTAGTTGAATGCATACACATAAAGCATAATTGTATAGTTTTCGTGGAAAATTATGTGATTATAGTGCCGATGAAGATATTGCAGTTTGCCTGGATGGTTGGATCTTCATAGATTATGTGTGAAATCATCACAAATCCATTGACTTCCAAAATTATTCTTCCATATAAGTTATACAATTTTACAGTATAGGTTATGTTTAAGGTATTATATGATGATGGAGAAGTAGAAAAAGTTTTTATGGAAAAGGAATGTTGAGAGTTTATGATTTAAACCTTCATATTTGATTTGGTATTGCATTGAACTTTCCTTTTTTGGAAATTATATTTGATTTATTTCTTTATATGACTTAGTTTGTTTCATGGATAATGACAACATAAAAACTTAATCTATTTGAAGCAAGGAACCTGCATGCTGGCTCTTCATTTCACTAGACTCTGCAACATTTCTGTTGGTATGTGCTTCATGATGCTTTTTGAGACTGAAGAATCAAGTGTCTGCAGCTACATGTAGAAATTAAATTCTATTTTTTCTGAAGTTATTATTGAAGAATCAAGCATCAGCAATAAAATTACTTGTACTGCACCATACAATTTTGCATCATACTATTTTGCATTTGTTTATAGATTTCTCGTGTTAGTATAATTTAAAATATTTTTGTATTACATGTATTTATTGAAAAATATATAAATTATTATTTTAATATATAGATATTTAATTTATTGTATGTTAAATTTGTTGATATTCACAAATATTTCATCATATGAAAAAGAGACAATTAATCATATTCGGTAATTTTTAGTTCAAAGTTTTTTGCAAATATTATGAGTTGGTTGGATATTTTGTTGATAATATTATAACTTCTTAGTACAAAAAAATGTACAAAAATATGATTCTGTATACTTTTTGGTGAATATAAGAAATATTATGACTTAGTACATGAAATATTATGACTCGGTACATGAAATATGATTTTTATGTGTATGACTTTATAATATTTGAAATATTATAACTTCTTAGTACATGAAATATGAAGAAATGTTATAACTAAAATACCGTGTAATGTAGAATATGAAATAGGGAGTAAATATAATTAAATATAATATAATTTCATATAAAAATCAATTCAACAGTGAAATAATTAAATTGATCCACTTCCATAGCATTAAGGCCTCAACAACAACAAAACTCTAAAAAAATATGTGGTCCAACATAAGTATAAAGGTAAGATACTTAACAAATAAAACAATTTAAAAAACATAGGAAATTCTCAAATCCCGTGTTACGTTCTAAAATTCGATCAGGTAACAATCACTCCAAGCACTACTCAGATAACTAATTATCTATACTCCCGAGGAGCACAAACACAACCATAAAAAATGGATGAGAATTACATTCAATTATTTATTATCACGCTAACAGTTTTAGTACATATATTATTCATTTCATTATTTATTATCATTTATTTATTTTATCATACAATTAATTTAAATTAATCAAGATACAAATATATTTTTTATTTTCATGCACTTGCACATTAAAAATATAGTTTTTATTTTTACATGTCTAGATGCTAGTTTTAAATTAAAAAGAAAAATTTTAAATTTTAAATTTAAATGAAGGTTTCACTTAAAATTTTGTATTATCAACTTGCATGTTTGTAGTCTATATTCGAGATGGTTTTACTAATTGGATTAAGTCGTTTAACCCGTTGAATTATTTTGTTTAACTTATTGTTTTTAATAGTGTGAGTTGATTTTTCAACTCGTAACTAGTAATTGGTCTATCTTGTCTAATCCGTTATTTTGTAATAACTATTAAAAATCATATATAGAATATGTTTGGTATATAATATTTTCTGTAAAAAAAATATTCATATCCCCTTAAGTCATTATTATAATTAAATGATTATTTATTATATTCAATTAATATATATAAAAATTTCTTATTCTTGAATAATAAGACAACTTGCTTTCAAAACAAATATATTTTTCAAATAAATTAGGTAATTTAATATATCGATCATATTTTTTCAATATTAATAAATAAAATAAATAAATTGATTGAATTTTTTTAAATACATGAAAATATTCGAGAGTTTATAATAAGAGCAGGTATATATTTTAAAATTTTTCTCTCTATTTTAAAATAATCATTAATTACCTACGTTTTTCATATCTTAATGATCATTTTAATTGAATACTTTTGATTTTTATTTATTATCCTTTTATTTTTAATAAGTATGGAAAACTAAAGTTTTGGTTAATTTGTATATATGGTTAGCAAATTATAATAAAGGTAATAGATATATAATTAATTGTAATTAAGAAAAGATTCACATTTTAATGACATTTATGTTATATTTATTATGAATAAAGAAAAATAATTGGTTAAAATGTATATAATAAAGTGTTCTTTATTATATTTTCATAAAATATATAGTATTGGTCATTCTTATATTTTTCTTTTCTCATTTGATTTTTTTTATATAAAAATGATTTTGCATGATTAATATACATTAATAATAATTAATGGTGTAATAAAAATGAAAATAACATATTATATTTGTTAAGGAAATGAAATTAAACATTACGAAGAAAAAGTTACAATAAAATTTATAATTCTAATTTAAATTATAATTGGAAATTTTATTAAATTTTAAAATTTAGTACGAATAAATGGTTGGTAAATAGAAATCTATCATAAAACACATCAAATATTTTTATAAATATTAATTAAAAATCAATGAGAAATAAATTTTTGAAAACGTGATTCTAGGTTAAATCTTTTTTTTTTGTTGCAATTGAAATGAATTGAAAAATAAGTTAATTTTGAATACATTTAAACCATTAATTTTACGGGATACATTTAAAATAATAATGAATTAATTCAATTTTATTTTGATTTTTAAAATTTTTTTTGAATTAGAACATAATTTTTTTTTGCCACTTCTATAGTAATTAATCCAATATGTTAGGTATGATTTCTATTAGATAAACAAATATTATATACTTAATAAAATGATAGTTATTTTGGGATGGAGTAAATATATAATATTATGACATGATACAAGAAAAAATAAAATTGAATTGAAAAGATATTGTATATTTTTTTATGATAAAATGTTAACATTTATATTAAAAAATTGATACAAATATTTGTTTTTTATAAATCATGAGACAATTATGATTGGTGAATACAATTTTTTTTTATGAAAACATAAATTTGTTATTCTTTTTATATTTTATATACATTTTTAACCATCAATATATTATAAATTTTTTTATATATACTAACAAAGGCATTGTAAATTATAAGTAGTCCTAAAATATTATTTTTTTATTTAAAAAAATTTTAACACGCTCGCACTGGTCTAAATACTAGTTAATTTTATTTAAAGACAAATCCTTTATAATAATTTATATTTGCACAAGAAAACCTCTTCAATATTCTATATATATGGAACACATAACACATAAACGGTAGCGATAACAGGAAATAACAAGCGTTGGTTTAAGCACCAAACCATCTTCTAATGCCTCAAAAAAATCTCTTAGAGGATGCATCTCTTTGTTGCACGGTCCTCCTTTCTGAAACTCGGGAGAAGGGAAACAAGTGTAGTTATATTTCTCCAGATCACGGTGCCTTGCACTTCCCCTGGATGAACAAAGGGACACTCGGTCTATTCATGAGAATAAGTCTTTAAACAAGGTATCACTTTGAAACTAAACATTAAAAATTCATCTGTACTATAGATCTCATTCTTTATGTCTGGTAGGGTCTTCTTGATTTGCGGTGGATCAACACCTTGTTGCTTCCCCATTTGAAAGCCTGCTTTCTCAAGGCAACAATCACTAACATCTCCATCACCATCATCTAGTATGGCTTTTAGCGTCATATTCCTTGAAGTGAAATAGATTATATCATTATCCTTTTGGCTATGTGTTTCCTCATCCTTTCGACTTTGCATTTTCGACAGCATCTTTGAAATCACTTACATCTTTTTTGGCTGAAAACTCATGAAAATTTTCATGATCCATAATCAAACGAGTTTGAGAGTTTTTTTTTTCAAAACTATTTGAGAGGGTTTTCTACTCAATTTTATTTTTTTATCACAGTTAATTTTCCTGCTTTATATTACACAGAATTTGACCCGATTTGGATGAATATGATTTGGCAAGTAACTTCACTTATTCGTTGTCTAACTTTTATGTGTTATTTGGCTTATTTGGATGAATATGATCTTATAAACAAGATTAATTTTGTCATCAAAGTGAATACTAGCCATATCACTTGTTTCCCAAGTTAGAGGTGTTAGTGGTTTTCGGACAAAAAGTTACAGTGTGGTGCAATGAAATAATATGCATGGGCGGAATTCTCGTTAGGGTTTTCTTGTTAAATACTTTACTTTGGTCAAGTTATCTATATAATATTTAATTGAGATTATTTCGATTTGTTTTTAGCATAAGTTTCTTCTAAATTTACTACTACAATACATAATGATTCCCATTTGACGCATTTTCTTTGTCACCAGTCACAAATGATGAATTTTATTTAACACATTTATCGCAATAATATTTTTTATTTAAAAAATTCTTTTTTGTCAATTAGTAGCTTTTATTATAATGATTTTTTAATAGAGATTTGCACATGTTGTGATGAGAATTATTTTTAATTTTAACTGTTTCTTGGATCTAAATTGAACGTTTATCCATTTTACTTTTATAATTAATTTAATTCCATTTGTTTTAATGAATGATCCATTTTTTCATGGATAGAGAGATTATATTTTGTATAGTATTTTTTAATGTATAGTATTTTCTAATAAGTAAGTGATATTAGAATGAACTTATTTTTACTCGTATGTTCGAAGTAAACAAAAGATTGGCCGTGAATTTTGGTAAAAACTGTTTCAATTCCGTGGTCATGTTTTCTATAAAATATTGAATTGTGATTTTTTTTTTGTTTACAGCATAAATTTCTTCCAAATTTACTACTATAATACATAATCATTCTCAATTGAGGCACTCTTTCACAGATCCACAAATGAGGACTATTATTTAATGCATTTATGACCACGAAATTGACTATTTCAAAAGATTAATTACTATGTATTGTCATTATAAAATACATTACACAATCATTGCATCACAACCGTTCATAAATATTATTTTATAAATAATAAAAATAAAAATAAATTTCAATAAATATTTAAGACCGCGATTCACTGGAAGTGAAACACTGCTTTACACTTTTTGTGCATAATATTTTTTATTATAATGAATTTTTTTATAGAGATTTGCAAAAGTTCTAGTGAGATATATTTTTTTTAATAGTTTGTTGGATCTAAATTGAGTGTTTATCCATTTTATTTTTGTAATTAATGGTAATTTAGTTTAATTATATTGAGTAGAAAACCATCTCAAATAGTTTTGAAAAAAAACTCTGAAACTTGTTTGATTATGGATCATGAAAAATTTCATAGTGTTCAGCCAAAGATGATGTAATAGCTTTCAAAGATGTTGTCGAAAAAGAGGATTGTGATGTTGATGAAATAGATTTACGGTATGGAAGAAATATTGGTAACCGGCCTAGTGACTTGATTGCCTATTTTAATCCCAAGAATATGAAACTACAAGCATTACTGGATGATGGTGATGGAGATGTTAGTGACTGTTGCCTTAAGAAACCAGACTTTCAAATGGGGAAGCAATAAGGTGTTGATCCACACAAATCAATAAGAACCTACCAGACATAAGAATGAGATCTATAGTACAAATGAATTTAGAATGTTTAGTTTCGAAGTGATACCTTGTTTAAGGACTTATTCTCGTGAATGGACCGAGTGTCCCTTTGTTCATCTGGTGGAAGTGCAAGGCGCCGTGATCCGAAGAAAAATAACTACACCTGTTTCCCTTATCCCGAGTTTTAGAAATGAAGATCGTGCATCCTCTGAGAGAATTTTAGAGGCATTGAAAGATGGTTTGGTGCTTAAACCAACACATGTTATTTCCTGTTATCTCTACCGTTTCTGTGTCATGCTTATTGGAGTTTCATTCTTCCATTGCTGAGAGCCTTCCAAGGTTGGAACATCGTCTAAAACCACAACAAAAATATCTCAACTTTTTGGTCGTTGGAGATTGGGGAAGAAAAGGAAACTACAATCAATCTCTTGTCACTCATTAGGTAATTAATTAATTCCCTTTGTGTTTTTCATTAGAAAATTACGAAACTTAGTTGAATGCATACACATAAAGCATAATTGTATAGTTTTCGTGGAAAATTATGTGATTATAGTGCCGATGAAGATATTGCAGTTTGCCTGGATGGTTGGATCTTCATAGATTATGTGTGAAATCATCACAAATCCATTGACTTCCAAAATTATTCTTCCATATAAGTTATACAATTTTACAGTATAGGTTATGTTTAAGGTATTATATGATGATGGAGAAGTAGAAAAAGTTTTTATGGAAAAGGAATGTTGAGAGTTTATGATTTAAACCTTCATATTTGATTTGGTATTGCATTGAACTTTCCTTTTTTGGAAATTATATTTGATTTATTTCTTGATATGACTTAGTTTGTTTCATGGATAATGACAACATAAAAACTTAATCTATTTGAAGCAAGGAACCTGCATGCTGGCTCTTCATTTCACTAGATTCTGCAACATTTCTGTTGGTATGTGCTTCATGATGCTTTTTGAGACTGAAGAATCAAGTGTCTGCAGCTACATGTAGAAATTAAATTCTATTTTTTCTGAAGTTATTATTGAAGAATCAAGCATCAGCAATAAAATTACTTGTACTGCACCATACAATTTTGCATCATACTATTTTGCATTTGTTTATAGATTTCTCGTGTTAGTATAATTTAAAATATTTTTGTATTACATGTATTTATTGAAAAATATATAAATTATTATTTTAATATATAGATATTTAATTTATTGTATGTTAAATTTGTTGATATTCACAAATATTTCATCATATGAAAAAGAGACAATTAATCATATTCGGTAATTTTGAGTTCAAAGTTTTTTGCAAATATTATGAGTTGGTTGGATATTTTGTTGATAATATTATAACTTCTTAGTACAAAAAAATGTACAAAAATATGATTTTGTATACTTTTTGGTGAATATAAGAAATATTATGACTTAGTACATGAAATATTATGACTCGGTACATGAAATATGATTTTTATGTGTATGACTTTATAATATTTGAAATATTATAACTTCTTAGTACATGAAATATGAAGAAATGTTATAACTAAAATACCGTGTAATGTAGAATATGAAATAGGGAGTAAATATAATTAAATATAATATAATTTCATATAAAAATCAATTCAACAGTGAAATAATTAAATTGATCCACTTCCATAGCATTAAGGCCTCAACAACAACAAAACTCTAAAAAAATATGTGGTCCAACATAAGTATAAAGGTAAGATACTTAACAAATAAAACAATTTAAAAAACATAGAAAATTCTCAAATCCCGTGTTACGTTCTAAAATTCGATCAGGTAACAATCACTCCAAGCACTACTCAGATAACTAATTATCTATACTCCCGAGGAGCACAAACACAACCATAAAAAATGGATGAGAATTACATTCAATTATTTATTATCACGCTAACAGTTTTAGTACATATATTATTCATTTCATTATTTATTATCATTTATTTATTTTATCATACAATTAATTTAAATTAATCAAGATACATATATATTTTTTATTTTCATGCACTTGCACATTAAAAATATAGTTTTTATTTTTACGTGTCTAGATGCTAGTTTTAAATTAAAAAGAAAAATTTTAAATTTTAAATTTAAATGAAGGTTTCACTTAAAATTTTGTATTATCAACTTGCATGTTTGTAGTCTATATTCGAGATGGTTTTACTAATTGGATTAAGTCGTTTAACCCGTTGAATTATTTTGTTTAACTTATTGTTTTTAATAGTGTGAGTTGATTTTTCAACTCGTAACTAGTAATTGGTCTATCTTGTCTAATCCGTTATTTTGTAATAACTATTAAAAATCATATATAGAATATGTTTGGTATATAATATTTTCTGTAAAAAAAATATTCATATCCCCTTAAGTCATTATTATAATTAAATGATTATTTATTATATTCAATTAATATATATAAAAATTTCTTATTCTTGAATAATAAGACAACTTGCTTTCAAAACAAATATATTTTTCAAATAAATTAGGTAATTTAATATATCGATCATATTTTTTCAATATTAATAAATAAAATAAATAAATTGATTGAATTTGTTTAAATACATGAAAATATTCGAGAGTTTATAATAAGAGCAGGTATATATTTTAAAATTTTTCACTCTATTTTAAAATAATCATTAATTACCTACGTTTTTCATATCTTAATGATCATTTTAATTGAATACTTTTGATTTTTATTTATTATCCTTTTATTTTTAATAAGTATGGAAAACTAAAGTTTTGGTTAATTTGTATATATGGTTAGCAAATTATAATAAAGGTAATAGATATATAATTAATTGTAATTAAGAAAAGATTCACATTTTAATGACATTTATGTTATATTTATTATGAATAAAGAAAAATAATTGGTTAAAATGTATATAATAAAGTGTTCTTTATTATATTTTCATAAAATATATAGTATTGGTCATTCTTATATTTTTCTTTTCTCATTTGATTTTTTTTATATAAAAATGATTTTGCATGATTAATATACATTAATAATAATTAATGGTGTAATAAAAATGAAAATAACATATTATATTTGTTAAGGAAATGAAATTAAACATTACGAAGAAAAAGTTACAATAAAATTTATAATTCTAATTTAAACTATAATTGGAAATTTTATTAAATTTTAAAATTTAGTACGAATAAATGGTTGGTAAATAGAAATCTATCATAAAACACATCAAATATTTTTATAAATATTAATTAAAAATCAATGAGAAATAAATTTTTGAAAACGTGATTCTAGGTTAAATCTTTTTTTTTTGTTGCAATTGAAATGAATTGAAAAATAAGTTAATTTTGAATACATTTAAACCATTAATTTTACGGGATACATTTAAAATAATAATGAATTAATTCAATTTTATTTTGATTTTTAAAATTTTTTTTGAATTAGAACATAATTTTTTTTTGCCACTTCTATAGTAATTAATCCAATATGTTAGGTATGATTTCTATTAGATAAACAAATATTATATACTTAATAAAATGATAGTTATTTTGGGATGGAGTAAATATATAATATTATGACATGATACAAGAAAAAATAAAATTGAATTGAAAAGATATTGTATATTTTTTTATGATAAAATGTTAACATTTATATTAAAAAATTGATACAAATATTTGTTTTTTATAAATCATGAGACAATTATGATTGGTGAATACAATTTTTTTTTATGAAAACATAAATTTGTTATTCTTTTTATATTTTATATACATTTTTAACCATCAATATATTATAAATTTTTTTATATATACTAACAAAGGCATTGTAAATTATAAGTAGTCCTAAAATATTATTTTTTTATTTAAAAAAATTTTAACACGCTCGCACTGGTCTAAATACTAGTTAATTTTATTTAAAGACAAATCCTTTATAATAATTTATATTTGCACAAGAAAACCTCTTCAATATTCTATATATATGGAACACATAACACATAAACGGTAGCGATAACAGGAAATAACAAGCGTTGGTTTAAGCACCAAACCATCTTCTAATGCCTCAAAAAAATCTCTTAGAGGATGCATCTCTTTGTTGCACGGTCCTCCTTTCTGAAACTCGGGAGAAGGGAAACAAGTGTAGTTATATTTCTCCAGATCACGGTGCCTTGCACTTCCCCTGGATGAACAAAGGGACACTCGGTCTATTCATGAGAATAAGTCTTTAAACAAGGTATCACTTTGAAACTAAACATTAAAAATTCATCTGTACTATAGATCTCATTCTTTATGTCTGGTAGGGTCTTCTTGATTTGCGGTGGATCAACACCTTGTTGCTTCCCCATTTGAAAGCCTGCTTTCTCAAGGCAACAATCACTAACATCTCCATCACCATCATCTAGTATGGCTTTTAGCGTCATATTCCTTGAAGTGAAATAGATTATATCATTATCCTTTTGGCTATGTGTTTCCTCATCCTTTCGACTTTGCATTTTCGACAGCATCTTTGAAATCACTTACATCTTTTTTGGCTGAAAACTCATGAAAATTTTCATGATCCATAATCAAACGAGTTTGAGAGTTTTTTTTTTCAAAACTATTTGAGAGGGTTTTCTACTCAATTTTATTTTTTTATCACAGTTAATTTTCCTGCTTTATATTACACAGAATTTGACCCGATTTGGATGAATATGATTTGGCAAGTAACTTCACTTATTCGTTGTCTAACTTTTATGCGTTATTTGGCTTATTTGGATGAATATGATCTTATAAACAAATTAATTTTGTCATCAAAGTGAATACTAGCCATATCACTTGTTTCCCAAGTTAGAGGTGTTAGTGGTTTTCGGACAAAAAGTTACAGTGTGGTGCAATGAAATAATATGCATGGGCGGAATTCTCGTTAGGGTTTTCTTGTTAAATACTTTACTTTGATCAAGTTATCTATATAATATTTAATTGAGATTATTTTGATTTGTTTTTAGCATAAGTTTCTTCTAAATTTACTACTACAATACATAATGATTCCCATTTGACGCATTTTCTTTGTCACCAGTCACAAATGATGAATTTTATTTAACACATTTATCGCAATAATATTTTTTATTTAAAAAATTCTTTTTTGTCAATTAGTAGCTTTTATTATAATGATTTTTTAATAGAGATTTGCACATGTTGTGATGAGAATTATTTTTAATTTTAACTGTTTCTTGGATCTAAATTGAACGTTTATCCATTTTACTTTTATAATTAATTTAATTCCATTTGTTTTAATGAATGATCCATTTTTTCATGGATAGAGAGATTATATTTTGTATAGTATTTTTTAATGTATAGTATTTTCTAATAAGTAAGTGATATTAGAATGAACTTATTTTTACTCGTATGTTCGAAGTAAACAAAAGATTGGCCGTGAATTTTGGTAAAAACCGTTTCAATTCCGTGGTCATGTTTTCTATAAAATATTGAATTGTGATTTTTTTTTTGTTTACAGCATAAATTTCTTCCAAATTTACTACTATAATACATAATCATTCTCAATTGAGGCACTCTTTCACAGATCCACAAATGAGGACTATTATTTAATGCATTTATGACCACGAAATTGACTATTTCAAAAGATTAATTACTATGTATTGTCATTATAAAATACATTACACAATCATTGCATCACAACCGTTCATAAATATTATTTTATAAATAATAAAAATAAAAATAAATTTCAATAAATATTTAAGACCGCGATTCACTGGAAGTGAAACACTGCTTTACACTTTTTGTGCATAATATTTTTTATTATAATGAATTTTTTTATAGAGATTTGCAAAAGTTCTAGTGAGATATATTTTTTTTAATAGTTTGTTGGATCTAAATTGAGTGTTTATCCATTTTATTTTTGTAATTAATGGTAATTTAGTTTAATTATATTGAGTAGAAAACCATCTCAAATAGTTTTGAAAAAAAACTCTGAAACTTGTTTGATTATGGATCATGAAAAATTTCATAGTGTTCAGCCAAAGATGATGTAATAGCTTTCAAAGATGTTGTCGAAAAAGAGGATTGTGATGTTGATGAAATAGATTTACGGTATGGAAGAAATATTGGTAACCGGCCTAGTGACTTGATTGCCTATTTTAATCCCAAGAATATGAAACTACAAGCATTACTGGATGATGGTGATGGAGATGTTAGTGACTGTTGCCTTAAGAAACCAGACTTTCAAATGGGGAAGCAATAAGGTGTTGATCCACACAAATCAATAAGAACCTACCAGACATAAGAATGAGATCTATAGTACAAATGAATTTAGAATGTTTAGTTTCGAAGTGATACCTTGTTTAAGGACTTATTCTCGTGAATGGACCGAGTGTCCCTTTGTTCATCTGGTGGAAGTGCAAGGCGCCGTGATCCGAAGAAAAATAACTACACCTGTTTCCCTTATCCCGAGTTTTAGAAATGAAGATCGTGCATCCTCTGAGAGAATTTTAGAGGCATTGAAAGATGGTTTGGTGCTTAAACCAACACATGTTATTTCCTGTTATCTCTACCGTTTCTGTGTCATGCTTATTGGAGTTTCATTCTTCCATTGCTGAGAGCCTTCCAAGGTTGGAACATCGTCTAAAACCACAACAAAAATATCTCAACTTTTTGGTCGTTGGAGATTGGGGAAGAAAAGGAAACTACAATCAATCTCTTGTCACTCATTAGGTAATTAATTAATTTCCTTTGTGTTTTTCATTAGAAAATTACGAAACTTAGTTGAATGCATACACATAAAGCATAATTGTATAGTTTTCATGGAAAATTATGTGATTATAGTGCCGATGAAGATATTGCAGTTTGCCTGGATGGTTGGATCTTCATAGATTATGTGTGAAATCATCACAAATCCATTGACTTCCAAAATTATTCTTCCATATAAGTTATACAATTTTACAGTATAGGTTATGTTTAAGGTATTATATGATGATGGAGAAGTAGAAAAAGTTTTTATGGAAAAGGAATGTTGAGAGTTTATGATTTAAACCTTCATATTTGATTTGGTATTGCATTGAACTTTCCTTTTTTGGAAATTATATTTGATTTATTTCTTTATATGACTTAGTTTGTTTCATGGATAATGACAACATAAAAACTTAATCTATTTGAAGCAAGGAACCTGCATGCTGGCTCTTCATTTCACTAGATTCTGCAACATTTCTGTTGGTATGTGCTTCATGATGCTTTTTGAGACTGAAGAATCAAGTGTCTGCAGCTACATGTAGAAATTAAATTCTATTTTTTCTGAAGTTATTATTGAAGAATCAAGCATCAGCAATAAAATTACTTGTACTGCACCATACAATTTTGCATCATACTATTTTGCATTTGTTTATAGATTTCTCGTGTTAGTATAATTTAAAATATTTTTGTATTACATGTATTTATTGAAAAATATATAAATTATTATTTTAATATATAGATATTTAATTTATTGTATGTTAAATTTGTTGATATTCACAAATATTTCATCATATGAAAAAGAGACAATTAATCATATTCGGTAATTTTTAGTTCAAAGTTTTTTGCAAATATTATGAGTTGGTTGGATATTTTGTTGATAATATTATGACTTCTTAGTACAAAAAAATGTACAAAAATATGATTCTGTATACTTTTTGGTGAATATAAGAAATATTATGACTTAGTACATGAAATATTATGACTCGGTACATGAAATATGATTTTTATGTGTATGACTTTATAATATTTGAAATATTATAACTTCTTAGTACATGAAATATGAAGAAATGTTATAACTAAAATACCGTGTAATGTAGAATATGAAATAGGGAGTAAATATAATTAAATATAATATAATTTCATATAAAAATCAATTCAATAGTGAAATAATTAAATTGATCCACTTCCATAGCATTAAGGCCTCAACAACAACAAAACTCTAAAAAAATATGTGGTCCAACATAAGTATAAAGGTAAGATACTTAACAAATAAAACAATTTAAAAAACATAGCAAATTCTCAAATCCCGTGTTACGTTCTAAAATTCGATCAGGTAACAATCACTCCAAGCACTACTCAGATAACTAATTATCTATACTCCCGAGGAGCACAAACACAACCATAAAAAATGGATGAGAATTACATTCAATTATTTATTATCACGCTAACAGTTTTAGTACATATATTATTCATTTCATTATTTATTATCATTTATTTATTTTATCATACAATTAATTTAAATTAATCAAGATACAGATATATTTTTTATTTTCATGCACTTGCACATTAAAAATATAGTTTTTATTTTTACGTGTCTAGATGCTAGTTTTAAATTAAAAAGAAAAATTTTAAATTTTAAATTTAAATGAAGGTTTCACTTAAAATTTTGTATTATCAACTTGCATGTTTGTAGTCTATATTAGAGATGGTTTTACTAATTGGATTAAGTCGTTTAACCCGTTGAATTATTTTGTTTAATTTATTGTTTTTAATAGTGTGAGTTGATTTTTCAACTCGTAACTAGTAATTGGTCTATCTTGTCTAATCCATTATTTTGTAATAACTATTAAAAATCATATATAGAATATGTTTGGTATATAACATTTTCTGTAAAAAAATATTCATATCCCCTTAAGTCATTATTATAATTAAATGATTATTTATTATATTCAATTAATATATATAAAAATTTCTTATTCTTGAATAATAAGACAACTTGCTTTCAAAACAAATATATTTTTCAAATAAATTAGGTAATTTAATATGTCGATCATATTTTTTCAATATTAATAAATAAAATAATTAAATTGATTGAATTTTATTAAATACATGAAAATATTCGAGAGTTTATAATAAGAGCAGGTATATATTTTAAAATTTTTCTCTCTATTTTAAAATAATTATTAATTACCTACGTTTTTCATATCTTAATGATCATTTTAATTGAATAGTTTTGATTTTTATTTATTATCCTTTTATTTTTAATAAGTATGGAAAACTAAAGTTTTGGTTAATTTGTATATATGGTTCGCAAATTATAATAAAGGTAATAGATATATAATTAATTGTAATTAAGAAAAGATTCACATTTTAATGACATTTATGTTATATTTATTATGAATAAAGAAAAAGAATTGGTTAAAATGTATATAGTAAAGTGTTCTTTATTATATTTTTATAAAATATATAGTATTGGTCATTCTTATATTTTTCTTTTCTCATTTGATTTTTTTTATATAAAAATGATTTTGCATGATTAATATACATTAATAATAATTAATGGTGTAATAAAAATGAAAATAACATATTATATTTGTTAAGGAAATGAAATTAAACATTACGAAGAAAAAGTTACAATAAAATTTATAATTCTAATTTAAATTATAATTGGAAATTTTATTAAATTTTAAAATTTAGTACGAATAAATGGTTGGTAAATAGAAATCTATCATAAAACACATCAAATATTTTTATAAATATTAATTAAAAATCAATGAGAAATAAATTTTTGAAAATGTGATTCTAGGTTAAATCTTTTTTTTTTTGCAATTGAAATGAATTGAAAAATAAGTTAATTTTGAATACATTTAAACCATTAATTTTACGGGATACATTTAAAATAATAATGAATTAATTCAATTTTATTTTGATTTTTTAAATTTTTTTTGAATTAGAACATAATATTTTTTGCCACTTCTATAGTAATTAATCCAATATGTTAGGTATGATTTCTATTAGATAAACAAATATTATATACTTAATAAAATGATAGTTATTTTGGGACGGAGTAAATATATAATATTATGACATGATACAAGAAAAAATAAAATTGAATTGAAAAGATATTGTATATTTTTTTATGATAAAATGTTAACATTTATATTAAAAAATTGATACAAATATTTGTTTTTTATAAATCATGAGACAATTATGATTGGTGAATACAATGTTTTTTTATGAAAACATAAATTTGTTATTCTTTTTATATTTTATATACATTTTTAACCATCAATATATTATAAATTTTTTTATATATACTAACAAAGGCATTGTAAATTATAAGTAGTCCTAAAATATTATTTTTTTACTTAGAAAAGTTTTAACACGCTCGCACTGGTCTAAATACTAGTTAATTTTATTTAAAGACAAATCCTTTATAATAATTGATATTTACACAAGAAAACCTCTTCAATATTCTATATATATGGAACACATAACACATAAACGGTAGCGATAACAGGAAATAACAAGCGTTGGTTTAAGCACCAAACCATCTTCTAATGCCTCAAAAAATCTCTTAGAGGATGCATCTCTTTGTTGCACGGTCCTCCTTTCTGAAACTCGGGAGAAGGGAAACAAGTGTAGTTATATTTCTCCAGATCACGGTGCCTTGCACTTCCCCTGGATGAACAAAGGGACACTCAGTCTATTCATGAGAATAAGTCTTTAAACAAGGTATCACTTTGAAACTAAACATTAAAAATTCATCTGTACTATAGATCTCATTCTTTATGTCTGGTAGGGTCTTCTTGATTTGCGGTTGATCAACACCTTGTTGCTTCCCCATTTGAAAGCCTGCTTTCTCAAGGCAACAATCACTAACATCTCCATCACCATCATCTAGTATGGCTTTTAGCGTCATATTCCTTGAAGTGAAATAGATTATATCATTATACTTTTGGCTATGTGTTTCCTCATCCTTTCGACTTTGCATTTTCGACAGCATCTTTGAAATCACTTACATCTTTTTTGGCTGAAAACTCATGAAAATTTTCATGATCCATAATCTAACGAGTTTGAGAGTTTTTTTTTCAAAACTATTTGAGAGGGTTTTCTACTCAATTTTATTTTTTTATCACAGTTAATTTTCCTGCTTTATATTACACAGAATTTGACCCGATTTGGATGAATATGATTTGGCAAGTAACTTCACTTATTCGTTGTCTAACTTTTAAGCGTTATTTGGCTTATTTGGATGAATATGATCTTATAAACAAGATTAATTTTGTCATAAAAGTGAATACTAGCCATATCACTTGTTTCCCAAGTTAGAGGTGTTAGTGGTTTTAGGACAAAAAGTTACAGTGTGGTGCAATGAAATAATATGCATGGGCGGAATTCTCGTTAGGGTTTTCTTGTTAAATACTTTACTTTGGTCAAGTTATCTATATAATATTTAATTGAGATTATTTTGATTTGTTTTTAGCATAAGTTTCTTCTAAATTTACTACTACAATACATACTGATTCCCATTTGATGCATTTTCTTTGTCACCAGTCACAAATGATGAATTTTATTTAACACATTTATCGCAATAATATTTTTTATTTAAAAACTATTTTTTGTCATTTAGTAGCTTTTATTATAATGATTTTTTTAATAGAGATTTGCACATGTTGTGATGAGAATTATTTTTATTTTTAACTGTTTCTTGGATCTAAATTGAATGTTTATCCATTTTACTTTTATAATTAATTTAATTCCATTTATTTTAATGAATGATCCATTTTTCATGGATAGAGAGATTATATTTTGTATAGTATTTTTTAATGTATAGTATTTTCTAATAAGTAAGTGATATTAGAATGAACTTTTTTTTACTCGTATGTTCGAAGTAAACAAAAGATTGGCCGTGAATTTTGGTAAAAACCGTTTCAATTCCGTGGTCATGTTTTCTATAAAATATTGAATTGTGATTTTTTTTTTGTTTACAGCATAAATTTCTTCCAAATTTAGTACTATAATACATAATCATTCTCAATTGAGGCACTCTTTCACAGATCCACAAATGAGGACTATTATTTAATGCATTTATGACTACGAAATTGACTATTTCAAAAGATTAATTACTATGTATTGTCATTATAAAATACATTACACAATCATTGCATCACAACCGGTCATAAATATTATTTTATAAATAATAAAAATAAAAATAAATTTCAATAAATATTGAAGACCGTGATTCACTGGAAGTGAAACACTGCTTTACAATTTTTGTGCATAATATTTTTTATTATAATGAATTTTTTTATAGAGATTTGCAAAAGTTCTAGTGAGATATATTTTTTTTAATAGTTTGTTGGATCTAAATTGAGTGTTTATCCATTTTATTTTTGTAATTAATGGTAATTTAGTTTAATTATATTGAGTAGAAAACCATCTCAAATAGTTTTGAAAAAAAACTCTGAAACTTGTTTGATTATGGATCATGAAAAATTTCATAGTGTTCAGCCAAAGATGATGTAATAGATTTCAAAGATGTTGTCGAAAAAGAGGATTGTGATGTTGATGAAATAGATTTACGGTATAGAAGAAATATTGGTAACCGGCCTAGTGACTTGATTGCCTATTTTAATCCCAAGAATATGAAACTACAAGCATTATTGGATGATGGTAATGGAGATGTTAGTGACTGTTGCCTTAAGAAACTAGACTTTCAAATGGGGAAGCAATAAGGTGTTGATCCACACAAATCAATAAGAACCTACCAGACATAAGAATGAGATCTATAGTACAGATGAATTTAGAATGTTTAGTTTCGAAGTGATACCTTGTTTAAGGACTTATTCTCGTGAATGGACCGAGTGTCCCTTTGTTCATCTGGTGGAAGTGCAAGGCGCCGTGATCCGAAGAAAAATAACTACACCTGTTTCCCTTATCCCGAGTTTTAGAAATGAAGATCGTGCATCCTCTGAGAGAATTTTAGAGGCATTGAAAGATGGTTTGGTGCTTAAACCAACACATGTTATTTCCTGTTATCTCTACCGTTTCTGTGTCATGCTTATTTGAGTTTCATTCTTCCATTGCTGAGTTCCTTCCAAGGTTGGAACATCGTCTAAGACCACAACAAAAATATCTCAACTTTTTGGTCGTTGGAGATTGGGGAAGAAAAGGAAACTACAATCAATCTCTTGTCACTCAATAGGTAATTAATTAATTCCCTTTGTGTTTTTCATTAGAAAATTACGAAACTTAGTTGAATGCATACACATAAAGCATAATTGTATAGTTTTCGTGGAAAATTATGTGATTATAGTGCCGATGAAGATATTGCAGTTTGCCTGGATGGTTGGATCTTCATAGATTATGTGTGAAATCATCACAAATCCATTGACTTCCAAAATTATTCTTCCATATAAGTTATACAATTTTACAGTATAGGTTATGTTTAAGGTATTATATGATGATGGAGAAGTAGAAAAAGTTTTTATGGAAAAGGAATGTTGAGACTTTATGATTTAAACCTTCATATTTGATTTGGTATTGCATTGAACTTTCCTTTTTTGGAAATTATATTTGATTTATTTCTTGATATGACTTAGTTTGTTTCATGGATAATGACAACATAAAAACTTAATCTATTTGAAGCAAGGAACCTGCATGCTGGCTCTTCATTTCACTAGATTCTGCAACATTTCTGTTGGTATGTGCTTCATGATGCTTTTTGAGACGGAAGAATCAAGTGTCTGCAGCTACATGTAGAAATTAAATTCTATTTTTTCTGAAGTTATTATTGAAGAATCAAGCATCAGCAATAAAATTACTTGTACTGCACCATACAATTTTGCATCATACTATTTTGCATTTGTTTATAGATTTCTCGTGTTAGTATAATTTAAAATATTTTTGTATTACATGTATTTATTGAAAAATATATAAATTATTATTTTAATATATAGATATTTAATTTATTGTATGTTAAATTTGTTGATATTCACAAATATTTCATCATATGAAAAAGAGACAATTAATCATATTCGGTAATTTTGAGTTCAAAGTTTTTTGCAAATATTATGAGTTGGTTGGATATTTTGTTGATAATATTATAACTTCTTAGTACAAAAAAATGTACAAAAATATGATTCTGTATACTTTTTGGTGAATATAAGAAATATTATGACTTAGTACATGAAATATTATGACTCGGTACATGAAATATGATTTTTATGTGTATGACTTTATAATATTTGAAATATTATAACTTCTTAGTACATGAAATATGAAGAAATGTTATAACTAAAATACCGTGTAATGTAGAATATGAAATAGGGAGTAAATATAATTAAATATAATATAATTTCATATAAAAATCAATTCAACAGTGAAATAATTAAATTGATCCACTTCCATAGCATTAAGGCCTCAACAACAACAAAACTCTAAAAAAATATGTGGTCCAACATAAGTATAAAGGTAAGATACTTAACAAATAAAACAATTTAAAAAACATAGGAAATTCTCAAATCCCGTGTTACGTTCTAAAATTCGATCAAGTAACAATCACTCCAAGCACTACTCAGATAACTAATTATCTATACTCCCGAGGAGCACAAACACAACCATAAAAAATGGATGAGAATTACATTCAATTATTTATTATCACGCTAACAGTTTTAGTACATATATTATTCATTTCATTATTTATTATCATTTATTTATTTTATCATACAATTAATTTAAATTAATCAAGATACAGATATATTTTTTATTTTCATGCACTTGCACATTAAAAATATAGTTTTTATTTTTACGTGTCTAGATGCTAGTTTTAAATTAAAAAGAAAAATTTTAAATTTTAAATTTAAATGAAGGTTTCACTTAAAATTTTGTATTATCAACTTGCATGTTTGTAGTCTATATTCGAGATGGTTTTACTAATTGGATTAAGTCGTTTAACCCGTTGAATTATTTTGTTTAACTTAATGTTTTTAATAGTGTGAGTTGATTTTTCAACTCGTAACTAGTAATTGGTCTATCTTGTCTAATCCGTTATTTTGTAATAACTATTAAAAATCATATATAGAATATGTTTGGTATATAATATTTTCTGTAAAAAAAATATTCATATCCCCTTAAGTCATTATTATAATTAAATGATTATTTATTATATTCAATTAATATATATAAAAATTTCTTATTCTTGAATAATAAGACAACTTGCTTTCAAAACAAATATATTTTTCAAATAAATTAGGTAATTTAATATATCGATCATATTTTTTCAATATTAATAAATAAAATAAATAAATTGATTGAATTTTTTTAAATACATGAAAATATTCGAGAGTTTATAATAAGAGCAGGTATATATTTTAAAATTTTTCTCTCTATTTTAAAATAATCATTAATTACCTACGTTTTTCATATCTTAATGATCATTTTAATTGAATACTTTTGATTTTTATTTATTATCCTTTTATTTTTAATAAGTATGGAAAACTAAAGTTTTGGTTAATTTGTATATATGGTTAGCAAATTATAATAAAGGTAATAGATATATAATTAATTGTAATTAAGAAAAGATTCACATTTTAATGACATTTATGTTATATTTATTATGAATAAAGAAAAATAATTGGTTAAAATGTATATAATAAAGTGTTCTTTATTATATTTTCATAAAATATATAGTATTGGTCATTCTTATATTTTTCTTTTCTCATTTGATTTTTTTTATATAAAAATGATTTTGCATGATTAATATACATTAATAATAATTAATGGTGTAATAAAAATGAAAATAACATAATATATTTGTTAAGGAAATGAAATTAAACATTACGAAGAAAAAGTTACAATAAAATTTATAATTCTAATTTAAATTATAATTGGAAATTTTATTAAATTTTAAAATTTAGTACGAATAAATGGTTGGTAAATAGAAATCTATCATAAAACACATCAAATATTTTTATAAATATTAATTAAAAATCAGTGAGAAATAAATTTTTGAAAACGTGATTCTAGGTTAAATCTTTTTTTTTTGTTGCAATTGAAATGAATTGAAAAATAAGTTAATTTTGAATACATTTAAACCATTAATTTTACGGGATACATTTAAAATAATAATGAATTAATTCAATTTTATTTTGATTTTTAAAATTTTTTTTGAATTAGAACATAATTTTTTTCTGCCACTTCTATAGTAATTAATCCAATATGTTAGGTATGATTTCTATTAGATAAACAAATATTATATACTTAATAAAATGATAGTTATTTTGGGATGGAGTAAATATATAATATTATGACATGATACAAGAAAAAATAAAATTGAATTGAAAATATATTGTATATTTTTTTATGATAAAATGTTAACATTTATATTAAAAAATTGATACAAATATTTGTTTTTTATAAATCATGAGACAATTATGATTGGTGAATACAATTTTTTTTTATGAAAACATAAATTTGTTATTCTTTTTATATTTTATATACATTTTTAACCATCAATATATTATAAATTTTTTTATATATACTAACAAAGGCATTGTAAATTATAAGTAGTCCTAAAATATTATTTTTTTACTTAGAAAAGTTTTAACACGCTCGCACTGGTCTAAATACTAGTTAATTTTATTTAAAGACAAATCCTTTATAATAATTGATATTTACACAAGAAAACCTCTTCAATATTCTATATATATGGAACACATAACACATAAACGGTAGCGATAACAGGAAATAACAAGCGTTGGTTTAAGCACCAAACCATCTTCTAATGCCTCAAAAAATCTCTTAGAGGATGCATCTCTTTGTTGCACGGTCCTCCTTTCTGAAACTCGGGAGAAGGGAAACAAGTTTAGTTATATTTCTCCAGATCACGGTGCCTTGCACTTCCCCTGGATGAACAAAGGGATACTCGGTCTATTCATGAGAATAAGTCTTTAAACAAGGTATCACTTTGAAACTAAACATTAAAAATTCATCTGTACTATAGATCTCATTCTTTATGTCTGGTAGGGTCTTCTTGATTTGCGGTGGATCAACACCTTGTTGCTTCCCCATTTGAAAGCCTGCTTTCTCAAGGCAACAATCACTAACATCTCCATCACCATCATCTAGTATGGGTTTTAGCGTCATATTCCTTGAAGTGAAATAGATTATATCATTATCCTTTTGGCTATGTGTTTCCTCATCCTTTCGACTTTGTATTTTCGACAGCATCTTTGAAATCACTTACATCTTTTTTGGCTGAAAACTCATGAAAATTTTCATGATCCATAATCAAACGAGTTTGAGAGGTTTTTTTTTCAAAACTATTTGATAGGGTTTTCTACTCAATTTTATTTTTTTATCACAGTTAATTTTCCTGCTTTATATTACACAGAATTTGACCCGATTTGATGAATATGATTTGGCAAGTAACTTCACTTATTCGTTGTCTAACTTTTATGCGTTATTTGGCTTATTCGGATGAATATGATCTTATAAACAAGATTAATTTTGTCATCAAAGTGAATACTAGCCATATCACTTGTTTCCCAAGTTAGAGGTGTTAGTGGTTTTAGGACAAAAAGTTACAGTGTGGTGCAATGAAATAATATGCATGGGCGGAATTCTCGTTAGGGTTTTCTTGTTAAATACTTTACTTTGGTCAAGTTATCTACATAATATTTAATTGATATTATTTTGATTTGTTTTTAGCATAAGTTTCTTCTAAATTTACTACTACAATACATAATGATTCCCATTTGACGCATTTTCTTTGTCACCAGTCACAAATGATGAATTTTATTTAACACATTTATCGCAATAATATTTTTTATTTAAAAAATTCTTTTTTGTCAATTAGTAGCTTTTATTATAATGATTTTTTAATAGAGATTTGCACATGTTGTGATGAGAATTATTTTTATTTTTAACTGTTTCTTGGATCTAAATTGAATGTTTATCCATTTTACTTTTATAATTAATTTAATTCCATTTATTTTAATGAACGGTCCATTTTTTCATGGATAGAGAGATTATATTTTGTATAGTATTTTTTAATGTATAGTATTTTCTAATAAGTAAGTGATATTAGAATGAACTTATTTTTACTCGTATGTTCGAAGTAAACAAAAGATTGGCCGTGAATTTTGGTAAAAACCGTTTCAATTCCGTGGTCATGTTTTCTATAAAATATTGAATTGTGATTTTTTTTTTGTTTACAGCATAAATTTCTTCCAAATTTACTACTATAATACATAATCATTCTCAATTGAGGCACTCTTTCACAGATCCACAAATGAGGACTATTATTTAATGCATTTATGACCACGAAATTGACTATTTCAAAAGATTAATTACTATGTATTGTCATTATAAAATACATTACACAATCATTGCATCACAACCGTTCATAAATATTATTTTATAAATAATAAAAATAAAAATAAATTTCAATAAATATTTAAGACCGCGATTCACTGGAAGTGAAACACTGCTTTACACTTTTTGTGCATAATATTTTTTATTATAATGAATTTTTTTATAGAGATTTGCAAAAGTTCTAGTGAGATATATTTTTTTTAATAGTTTGTTGGGTCTAAATTGAGTGTTTATCCATTTTATTTTTGTAATAAATGGTAATTTAGTTTAATTATATTGAGTAGAAAACCATCTCAAATAGTTTTGAAAAAAAACTCTGAAACTTGTTTGATTATGGATCATGAAAAATTTCATAGTGTTCAGCCAAAGATGATGTAATAGCTTTCAAAGATGTTGTCGAAAAAGAGGATTGTGATGTTGATGAAATAGATTTACGGTATGGAAGAAATATTGGTAACCGGCCTAGTGACTTGATTGCCTATTTTAATCCCAAGAATATGAAACTACAAGCATTACTGGATGATGGTGATGGAGATGTTAGTGACTGTTGCCTTAAGAAACCAGACTTTCAAATGGGGAAGCAATAAGGTGTTGATCCACACAAATCAATAAGAACCTACCAGACATAAGAATGAGATCTATAGTACAGATGAATTTAGAATGTTTAGTTTCGAAGTGATACCTTGTTTAAGGACTTATTCTCGTGAATGGACCGAGTGTCCCTTTGTTCATCTGGTGGAAGTGCAAGGCGCCGTGATCCGAAGAAAAATAACTACACCTGTTTCCCTTATCCCGAGTTTTAGAAATGAAGATCGTGCATCCTCTGAGAGAATTTTAGAGGCATTGAAAGATGGTTTGGTGCTTAAACCAACACATGTTATTTCCTGTTATCTCTACCGTTTCTGTGTCATGCTTATTGGAGTTTCATTCTTCCATTGCTGAGAGCCTTCCAAGGTTGGAACATCGTCTAAAACCACAACAAAAATATCTCAACTTTTTGGTCGTTGGAGATTGGGGAAGAAAAGGAAACTACAATCAATCTCTTGTCACTCATTAGGTAATTAATTAATTCCCTTTGTGTTTTTCATTAGAAAATTACGAAACTTAGTTGAATGCATACACATAAAGCATAATTGTATAGTTTTTGTGTAAAATTATGTGATTATAGTGCCGATGAAGATATTGCAGTTTGCCTGGATGGTTGGATCTTCATAGATTATGTGTGAAATCATCACAAATCCATTGACTTCCAAAATTATTCTTCCATATAAGTTATACAATTTTACAGTATAGGTTATGTTTAAGGTATTATATGATGATGGAGAAGTAGAAAAAGTTTTTATGGAAAAGGAATGTTGAGAGTTTATGATTTAAACCTTCATATTTGATTTGGTATTGCATTGAACTTTCCTTTTTTGGAAATTATATTTGATTTATTTCTTTATATGACTTAGTTTGTTTCATGGATAATGACAACATAAAAACTTAATCTATTTGAAGCAAGGAACCTGCATGCTGGCTCTTCATTTCACTAGATTCTGTAACATTTCTGTTGGTATGTGCTTCATGATGCTTTTTGAGACTGAAGAATCAAGTGTCTGCAGCTACATGTAGAAATTAAATTCTATTTTTTCTGAAGTTATTATTGAAGAATCAAGCATCAGCAATAAAATTACTTGTACTGCACCATACAATTTTGCATCATACTATTTTGCATTTGTTTATAGATTTCTCGTGTTAGTATAATTTAAAATATTTTTGTATTACATGTATTTATTGAAAAATATATAAATTATTATTTTAATATATAGATATTTAATTTATTGTATGTTAAATTTGTTGATATTCACAAATATTTCATCATATGAAAAAGAGACAATTAATCATATTCGGTAATTTTTAGTTCAAAGTTTTTTGCAAATATTATGAGTTGGTTGGATATTTTGTTGATAATATTATAACTTCTTAGTACAAAAAAATGTACAAAAATATGATTCTGTATACTTTTTGGTGAATATAAGAAATATTATGACTTAGTACATGAAATATTATGACTCGGTACATGAAATATGATTTTTATGTGTATGACTTTATAATATTTGAAATATTATAACTTCTTAGTACATGAAATATGAAGAAATGTTATAACTAAAATACCGTGTAATGTAGAATATGAAATAGGGAGTAAATATAATTAAATATAATATAATTTCATATAAAAATCAATTCAACAGTGAAATAATTAAATTGATCCACTTCCATAGCATTAAGGCCTCGACAACAACAAAACTCTAAAAAAATATGTGGTCCAACATAAGTATAAAGGTAAGATACTTAACAAATAAAACAATTTAAAAAACATAGGAAATTCTCAAATCCCGTGTTACGTTCTAAAATTCGATCAGGTAACAATCACTCCAAGCACTACTCAGATAACTAATTATCTATACTCCCGAGGAGCACAAACACAACCATAAAAAATGGATGAGAATTACATTCAATTATTTATTATCACGCTAACAGTTTTAGTACATATATTATTCATTTCATTATTTATTATCATTTATTTATTTTATCATACAATTAATTTAAATTAATCAAGATACAGATATATTTTTTATTTTCATGCACTTGCACATTAAAAATATAGTTTTTATTTTTACGTGTCTAGATGCTAGTTTTAAATTAAAAAGAAAAATTTTAAATTTTAAATTTAAATGAAGGTTTCACTTAAAATTTTGTATTATCAACTTGCATGTTTGTAGTCTATATTCGAGATGGTTTTACTAATTGGATTAAGTCGTTTAACCCGTTGAATTATTTTGTTTAACTTATTGTTTTTAATAGTGTGAGTTGATTTTTCAACTCGTAACTAGTAATTGGTCTATCTTGTCTAATCCGTTATTTTGTAATAACTATTAAAAATCATATATAGAATATGTTTGGTATATATATTTTCTGTAAAAAAAATATTCATATCCCCTTAAGTCATTATTATAATTAAATGATTATTTATTATATTCAATTAATATATATAAAAATTTCTTATTCTTGAATAATAAGACAACTTGCTTTCAAAACAAATATATTTTTCAAATAAATTAGGTAATTTAATATATCGATCATATTTTTTCAATATTAATAAATAAAATAAATAAATTGATTGAATTTTTTTAAATACATGAAAATATTCGAGAGTTTATAATAAGAGCAGGTATATATTTTAAAATTTTTCTCTCTATTTTAAAATAATCATTAATTACCTACGTTTTTCATATCTTAATGATCATTTTAATTGAATACTTTTGATTTTTATTTATTATCCTTTTATTTTTAATAAGTATGGAAAATTAAAGTTTTGGTTAATTTGTATATATGGTTAGCAAATTATAATAAAGGTAATAGATATATAATTAATTGTAATTAAGAAAAGATTCACATTTTAATGACATTTATGTTATATTTATTATGAATAAAGAAAAATAATTGGTTAAAATGTATATAATAAAGTGTTCTTTATTATATTTTCATAAAATATATAGTATTGGTCATTCTTATATTTGTCTTTTCTCATTTGATTTTTTTATATAAAAATGATTTTGCATGATTAATATACATTATTAATAATTAATGGTGTAATAAAAATGAAAATAACATATTATATTTGTGAAGGAAATGAAATTAAACATTACGATGAAAAAGTTACAATAAAATTTATAATTCTAATTTAAATTATAATTGGAAATTTTATTAAATTTTAAAATTTAGTACGAATAAATGGTTGGTAAATAGAAATCTATCATAAAACACATCAAATATTTTTATAAATATTAATTAAAAATCAATGAGAAATAAATTTTTGAAAACGTGATTCTAGGTTAAATCTTTTTTTTTTGTTGCAATTGAAATGAATTGAAAAATAAGTTAATTTTGAATACATTTAAACCATTAATTTTACGGGATACATTTAAAATAATAATGAATTAATTCAATTTTATTTTGATTTTTAAATTTTTTTTTGAATTAGAACATAATTTTTTTTTGCCACTTCTATAGTAATTAATCCAATATGTTAGGTATGATTTCTATTAGATAAACAAATATTATATACTTAATAAAATGATAGTTATTTTGGGATAGAGTAAATATATAATATTATGACATGATACAAGAAAAAATAAAATTGAATTGAAAAGATATTGTATATTTTTTTATGATAAAATGTTAACATTTATATTAAAAAATTGATACAAATATTTGTTTTTTATAAATCATGAGACAATTATGATTGGTGAATACAATTTTTTTTTATGAAAACATAAATTTGTTATTCTTTTTATATTTTATATACATTTTTAACCATCAATATATTATAAATTTTTTTATATATACTAACAAAGGCATTGTAAATTATAAGTAGTCCTAAAATATTATTTTTTTATTTAAAAAAGTTTTAACACGCTCGCACTGGTCTAAATACTAGTTAATTTTATTTAAAGACAAATCCTTTATAATAATTGATATTTGCACAAGAAAACCTCTTCAATATTCTATATATATGGAACACATAACACATAAACGGTAGCGATAACATGAAATAACAAGCGTTGGTTTAAGCACCAAACCATCTTCTAATGCCTCAAAAAATCTCTTAGAGGATGCATCTCTTTGTTGCACGGTCCTCCTTTCTGAAACTCGGGAGAAGGGAAACAAGTGTAGTTATATTTCTCCAGATCACGGTGCCTTGCACTTCCCCTGGATGAACAAAGGGACACTCGGTCTATTCATGAGAATAAGTCTTTAAACAAGGTATCACTTTGAAACTAAACATTAAAAATTCATCTGTACTATAGATCTCATTCTTTATGTCTGGTAGGGTCTTCTTGATTTGCGGTGGATCAACACCTTGTTGCTTCCCCATTTGAAAGCCTGCTTTCTCAAGGCAACAATCACTAACATCTCCATCACCATCATCTAGTATGGCTTTTAGCGTCATATTCCTTGAAGTGAAATAGATTATATCATTATCCTTTTGGCTATGTGTTTCCTCATCCTTTCGACTTTGCATTTTCGACAGCATCTTTGAAATCACTTACATCTTTTTTGGCTGAAAACTCATGAAAATTTTCATGATCCATAATCAAACGAGTTTGAGAGTTTTTTTTTCCAAAACTATTTGAGAGGGTTTTCTACTCAATTTTATTTTTTTATCACAGTTAATTTTCCTGCTTTATATTACACAGAATTTGACCCGATTTGGATGAATATGATTTGGCAAGTAACTTCACTTATTCGTTGTCTAACTTTTATGCGTTATTTGGCTTATTTGGATGAATATGATCTTATAAACAAGATTAATTTTGTCATCAAAGTGAATACTAGCCATATCACTTGTTTCCCAAGTTAGAGGTGTTAGTGGTTTTCGGACAAAAAGTTACAGTGTGGTGCAATGAAATAATATGCATGGGCGGAATTCTCGTTAGGGTTTTCTTGTTAAATACTTTAATTTGGTCAAGTTATCTATATAATATTTAATTGAGATTATTTTGATTTGTTTTTAGCATAAGTTTCTTCTAAATTTACTACTACAATACATAATGATTCCCATTTGACGCATTTTCTTTGTCACCAGTCACAAATGATGAATTTTATTTAACACATTTATCGCAATAATATTTTTTATTTAAAAAATTCTTTTTTGTCAATTAGTAGCTTTTATTATAATGATTTTTTAATAGAGATTTGCTCATGTTGTGATGAGAATTATTTTTAATTTTAACTGTTTCTTGGATCTAAATTGAACGTTTATCCATTTTACTTTTATAATTAATTTAATTCCATTTGTTTTAATGAATGATCCATTTTTTCATGGATAGAGAGATTATATTTTGTATAGTATTTTTTAATGTATAGTATTTTCTAATAAGTAAGTGATATTAGAATGAACTTATTTTTACTCGTATGTTCGAAGTAAACAAAAGATTGGCCGTGAATTTTGGTAAAAACCGTTTCAATTCCGTGGTCATGTTTTCTATAAAATATTGAATTGTGATTTTTTTTTTTGTTTACAGCATAAATTTCTTCCAAATTTACTACTATAATACATAATCATTCTCAATTGAGGCACTCTTTCACAGATTCACAAATGAGGACTATTATTTAATGCATTTATGACCACGAAATTGACTATTTCAAAAGATTAATTACTATGTATTGTCATTATAAAATACATTACACAATCATTGCATCACAACCGTTCATAAATATTATTTTATAAATAATAAAAATAAAAATAAATTTCAATAAATATTTAAGACCGTGATTCACTGGAAGTGAAACACTGCTTTACACTTTTTGTGCATAATATTTTTTATTATAATGAATTTTTTTATCGAGATTTGCAAAAGTTCTAGTGAGATATATTTTTTTTAATAGTTTGTTGGATCTAAATTGAGTGTTTATCCATTTTATTTTTGTAATAAATGGTAATTTAGTTTAATTATATTGAGTAGAAAACCATCTCAAATAGTTTTGAACAAAAACTCTGAAACTTGTTTGATTATGGATCATGAAAAATTTCATAGTGTTCAGCCAAAGATGATGTAATAGCTTTCAAAGATGTTGTCGAAAAAGAGGATTGTGATGTTGATGAAATAGATTTACGGTATGGAAGAAATATTGGTAACCGGCCTAGTGACTTGATTGCCTATTTTAATCCCAAGAATATGAAACTACAAGCATTACTGGATGATGGTGATGGAGATGTTAGTGACCGTTGCCTTAAGAAACCAGACTTTCAAATGGGGAAGCAATAAGGTGTTGATCCACACAAATCAATAAGAACCTACCAGACATAAGAATGAGATCTATAGTACAGATGAATTTAGAATGTTTAGTTTCGAAGTGATACCTTGTTTAAGGACTTATTCTCGTGAATGGACCGAGTGTCCCTTTGTTCATCTGGTGGAAGTGCAAGGCGCCGTGATCCGAAGAAAAATAACTACACCTGTTTCCCTTATCCCGAGTTTTAGAAATGAAGATCGTGCATCCTCTGAGAGAATTTTAGAGGCATTGAAAGATGGTTTGGTGCTTAAACCAACACATGTTATTTCCTGTTATCTCTACCGTTTCTGTGTCATGCTTATTGGAGTTTCATTCTTCCATTGCTGAGAGCCTTCCAAGGTTGGAACATCGTCTAAAACCACAACAAAAATATCTCAACTTTTTGGTCGTTGGAGATTGGGGAAGAAAAGGAAACTACAATCAATCTCTTGTCACTCATTAGGTAATTAATTAATTTCCTTTGTGTTTTTCATTAGAAAATTACGAAACTTAGTTGAATGCATACACATAAAGCATAATTGTATAGTTTTCGTGGAAAATTATGTGATTATAGTGCCGATGAAGATATTGCAGTTTGCCTGGATGGTTGGATCTTCATAGATTATGTGTGAAATCATCACAAATCCATTGACTTCCAAAATTATTCTTCCATATAAGTTATACAATTTTACAGTATAGGTTATGTTTAAGGTATTATATGATGATGGAGAAGTAGAAAAAGTTTTTATGGAAAAGGAATGTTGAGAGTTTATGATTTAAACCTTCATATTTGATTTGGTATTGCATTGAACTTTCCTTTTTTGGAAATTATATTTGATTTATTTCTTTATATGACTTAGTTTGTTTCATGGATAATGACAACATAAAAACTTAATCTATTTGAAGCAAGGAACCTGCATGCTGGCTCTTCATTTCACTAGATTCTGCAACATTTCTGTTGGTATGTGCTTCATGATGCTTTTTGAGACTGAAGAATCAAGTGTCTGCAGCTACATGTAGAAATTAAATTCTATTTTTTATGAAGTTATTATTGAAGAATCAAGCATCAGCAATAAAATTACTTGTACTGCACCATACAATTTTGCATCATACTATTTTGCATTTGTTTATAGATTTCTCGTGTTAGTATAATTTAAAATATTTTTGTATTACATGTATTTATTGAAAAATATATAAATTATTATTTTAATATATAGATATTTAATTTATTGTATGTTAAATTTGTTGATATTCACAAATATTTCATCATATGAAAAAGAGACAATTAATCATATTCGGTAATTTTTAGTTCAAAGTTTTTTGCAAATATTATGAGTTGGTTGGATATTTTGTTGATAATATTATGACTTCTTAGTACAAAAAAATGTACAAAAATATGATTCTGTATACTTTTTGGTGAATATAAGAAATATTATGACTTAGTACATGAAATATTATGACTCGGTACATGAAATATGATTTTTATGTGTATGACTTTATAATATTTGAAATATTATAACTTCTTAGTACATGAAATATGAAGAAATGTTATAACTAAAATACCGTGTAATGTAGAATATGAAATAGGGAGTAAATATAATTAAATATAATATAATTTCATATAAAAATCAATTCAATAGTGAAATAATTAAATTGATCCACTTCCATAGCATTAAGGCCTCAACAACAACAAAACTCTAAAAAAATATGTGGTCCAACATAAGTATAAAGGTAAGATACTTAACAAATAAAACAATTTAAAAAACATAGCAAATTCTCAAATCCCGTGTTACGTTCTAAAATTCGATCAGGTAACAATCACTCCAAGCACTACTCAGATAACTAATTATCTATACTCCCGAGGAGCACAAACACAACCATAAAAAATGGATGAGAATTACATTCAATTATTTATTATCACGCTAACAGTTTTAGTACATATATTATTCATTTCATTATTTATTATCATTTATTTATTTTATCATACAATTAATTTAAATTAATCAAGATACAGATATATTTTTTATTTTCATGCACTTGCACATTAAAAATATAGTTTTTATTTTTACGTGTCTAGATGCTAGTTTTAAATTAAAAAGAAAAATTTTAAATTTTAAATTTAAATGAAGGTTTCACTTAAAATTTTGTATTATCAACTTGCATGTTTGTAGTCTATATTAGAGATGGTTTTACTAATTGGATTAAGTCGTTTAACCCGTTGAATTATTTTGTTTAATTTATTGTTTTTAATAGTGTGAGTTGATTTTTCAACTCGTAACTAGTAATTGGTCTATCTTGTCTAATCCATTATTTTGTAATAACTATTAAAAATCATATATAGAATATGTTTGGTATATAACATTTTCTGTAAAAAAATATTCATATCCCCTTAAGTCATTATTATAATTAAATGATTATTTATTATATTCAATTAATATATATAAAAATTTCTTATTCTTGAATAATAAGACAACTTGCTTTCAAAACAAATATATTTTTCAAATAAATTAGGTAATTTAATATGTCGATCATATTTTTTCAATATTAATAAATAAAATAATTAAATTGATTGAATTTTATTAAATACATGAAAATATTCGAGAGTTTATAATAAGAGCAGGTATATATTTTAAAATTTTTCTCTCTATTTTAAAATAATTATTAATTACCTACGTTTTTCATATCTTAATGATCATTTTAATTGAATAGTTTTGATTTTTATTTATTATCCTTTTATTTTTAATAAGTATGGAAAACTAAAGTTTTGGTTAATTTGTATATATGGTTCGCAAATTATAATAAAGGTAATAGATATATAATTAATTGTAATTAAGAAAAGATTCACATTTTAATGACATTTATGTTATATTTATTATGAATAAAGAAAAAGAATTGGTTAAAATGTATATAGTAAAGTGTTCTTTATTATATTTTTATAAAATATATAGTATTGGTCATTCTTATATTTTTCTTTTCTCATTTGATTTTTTTTATATAAAAATGATTTTGCATGATTAATATACATTAATAATAATTAATGGTGTAATAAAAATGAAAATAACATATTATATTTGTTAAGGAAATGAAATTAAACATTACGAAGAAAAAGTTACAATAAAATTTATAATTCTAATTTAAATTATAATTGGAAATTTTATTAAATTTTAAAATTTAGTACGAATAAATGGTTGGTAAATAGAAATCTATCATAAAACACATCAAATATTTTTATAAATATTAATTAAAAATCAATGAGAAATAAATTTTTGAAAATGTGATTCTAGGTTAAATCTTTTTTTTTTTGCAATTGAAATGAATTGAAAAATAAGTTAATTTTGAATACATTTAAACCATTAATTTTACGGGATACATTTAAAATAATAATGAATTAATTCAATTTTATTTTGATTTTTTAAATTTTTTTTGAATTAGAACATAATATTTTTTGCCACTTCTATAGTAATTAATCCAATATGTTAGGTATGATTTCTATTAGATAAACAAATATTATATACTTAATAAAATGATAGTTATTTTGGGACGGAGTAAATATATAATATTATGACATGATACAAGAAAAAATAAAATTGAATTGAAAAGATATTGTATATTTTTTTATGATAAAATGTTAACATTTATATTAAAAAATTGATACAAATATTTGTTTTTTATAAATCATGAGACAATTATGATTGGTGAATACAATTTTTTTTTATGAAAACATAAATTTGTTATTCTTTTTATATTTTATATACATTTTTAACCATCAATATATTATAAATTTTTTTATATATACTAACAAAGGCATTGTAAATTATAAGTAGTCCTAAAATATTATTTTTTTACTTAGAAAAGTTTTAACACGCTCGCACTGGTCTAAATACTAGTTAATTTTATTTAAAGACAAATCCTTTATAATAATTGATATTTACACAAGAAAACCTCTTCAATATTCTATATATATGGAACACATAACACATAAACGGTAGCGATAACAGGAAATAACAAGCGTTGGTTTAAGCACCAAACCATCTTCTAATGCCTCAAAAAATCTCTTAGAGGATGCATCTCTTTGTTGCACGGTCCTCCTTTCTGAAACTCGGGAGAAGGGAAACAAGTGTAGTTATATTTCTCCAGATCACGGTGCCTTGCACTTCCCCTGGATGAACAAAGGGACACTCAGTCTATTCATGAGAATAAGTCTTTAAACAAGGTATCACTTTGAAACTAAACATTAAAAATTCATCTGTACTATAGATCTCATTCTTTATGTCTGGTAGGGTCTTCTTGATTTGCGGTTGATCAACACCTTGTTGCTTCCCCATTTGAAAGCCTGCTTTCTCAAGGCAACAATCACTAACATCTCCATCACCATCATCTAGTATGGCTTTTAGCGTCATATTCCTTGAAGTGAAATAGATTATATCATTATACTTTTGGCTATGTGTTTCCTCATCCTTTCGACTTTGCATTTTCGACAGCATCTTTGAAATCACTTACATCTTTTTTGGCTGAAAACTCATGAAAATTTTCATGATCCATAATCTAACGAGTTTGAGAGTTTTTTTTTCAAAACTATTTGAGAGGGTTTTCTACTCAATTTTATTTTTTTATCACAGTTAATTTTCCTGCTTTATATTACACAGAATTTGACCCGATTTGGATGAATATGATTTGGCAAGTAACTTCACTTATTCGTTGTCTAACTTTTAAGCGTTATTTGGCTTATTTGGATGAATATGATCTTATAAACAAGATTAATTTTGTCATAAAAGTGAATACTAGCCATATCACTTGTTTCCCAAGTTAGAGGTGTTAGTGGTTTTAGGACAAAAAGTTACAGTGTGGTGCAATGAAATAATATGCATGGGCGGAATTCTCGTTAGGGTTTTCTTGTTAAATACTTTACTTTGGTCAAGTTATCTATATAATATTTAATTGAGATTATTTTGATTTGTTTTTAGCATAAGTTTCTTCTAAATTTACTACTACAATACATAATGATTCCCATTTGATGCATTTTCTTTGTCACCAGTCACAAATGATGAATTTTATTTAACACATTTATCGCAATAATATTTTTTATTTAAAAACTATTTTTTGTCATTTAGTAGCTTTTATTATAATGATTTTTTTAATAGAGATTTGCACATGTTGTGATGAGAATTATTTTTATTTTTAACTGTTTCTTGGATCTAAATTGAATGTTTATCCATTTTACTTTTATAATTAATTTAATTCCATTTATTTTAATGAATGATCCATTTTTCATGGATAGAGAGATTATATTTTGTATAGTATTTTTTAATGTATAGTATTTTCTAATAAGTAAGTGATATTAGAATGAACTTTTTTTTACTCGTATGTTCGAAGTAAACAAAAGATTGGCCGTGAATTTTGGTAAAAACCGTTTCAATTCCGTGGTCATGTTTTCTATAAAATATTGAATTGTGATTTTTTTTTTGTTTACAGCATAAATTTCTTCCAAATTTAGTACTATAATACATAATCATTCTCAATTGAGGCACTCTTTCACAGATCCACAAATGAGGACTATTATTTAATGCATTTATGACTACGAAATTGACTATTTCAAAAGATTAATTACTATGTATTGTCATTATAAAATACATTACACAATCATTGCATCACAACCGGTCATAAATATTATTTTATAAATAATAAAAATAAAAATAAATTTCAATAAATATTGAAGACCGTGATTCACTGGAAGTGAAACACTGCTTTACAATTTTTGTGCATAATATTTTTTATTATAATGAATTTTTTTATAGAGATTTGCAAAAGTTCTAGTGAGATATATTTTTTTTAATAGTTTGTTGGATCTAAATTGAGTGTTTATCCATTTTATTTTTGTAATTAATGGTAATTTAGTTTAATTATATTGAGTAGAAAACCATCTCAAATAGTTTTGAAAAAAAACTCTGAAACTTGTTTGATTATGGATCATGAAAAATTTCATAGTGTTCAGCCAAAGATGATGTAATAGATTTCAAAGATGTTGTCGAAAAAGAGGATTGTGATGTTGATGAAATAGATTTACGGTATAGAAGAAATATTGGTAACCGGCCTAGTGACTTGATTGCCTATTTTAATCCCAAGAATATGAAACTACAAGCATTATTGGATGATGGTAATGGAGATGTTAGTGACTGTTGCCTTAAGAAACTAGACTTTCAAATGGGGAAGCAATAAGGTGTTGATCCACACAAATCAATAAGAACCTACCAGACATAAGAATGAGATCTATAGTACAGATGAATTTAGAATGTTTAGTTTCGAAGTGATACCTTGTTTAAGGACTTATTCTCGTGAATGGACCGAGTGTCCCTTTGTTCATCTGGTGGAAGTGCAAGGCGCCGTGATCCGAAGAAAAATAACTACACCTGTTTCCCTTATCCCGAGTTTTAGAAATGAAGATCGTGCATCCTCTGAGAGAATTTTAGAGGCATTGAAAGATGGTTTGGTGCTTAAACCAACACATGTTATTTCCTGTTATCTCTACCGTTTCTGTGTCATGCTTATTTGAGTTTCATTCTTCCATTGCTGAGTTCCTTCCAAGGTTGGAACATCGTCTAAGACCACAACAAAAATATCTCAACTTTTTGGTCGTTGGAGATTGGGGAAGAAAAGGAAACTACAATCAATCTCTTGTCACTCAATAGGTAATTAATTAATTCCCTTTGTGTTTTTCATTAGAAAATTACGAAACTTAGTTGAATGCATACACATAAAGCATAATTGTATAGTTTTCGTGGAAAATTATGTGATTATAGTGCCGATGAAGATATTGCAGTTTGCCTGGATGGTTGGATCTTCATAGATTATGTGTGAAATCATCACAAATCCATTGACTTCCAAAATTATTCTTCCATATAAGTTATACAATTTTACAGTATAGGTTATGTTTAAGGTATTATATGATGATGGAGAAGTAGAAAAAGTTTTTATGGAAAAGGAATGTTGAGACTTTATGATTTAAACCTTCATATTTGATTTGGTATTGCATTGAACTTTCCTTTTTTGGAAATTATATTTGATTTATTTCTTGATATGACTTAGTTTGTTTCATGGATAATGACAACATAAAAACTTAATCTATTTGAAGCAAGGAACCTGCATGCTGGCTCTTCATTTCACTAGATTCTGCAACATTTCTGTTGGTATGTGCTTCATGATGCTTTTTGAGACGGAAGAATCAAGTGTCTGCAGCTACATGTAGAAATTAAATTCTATTTTTTCTGAAGTTATTATTGAAGAATCAAGCATCAGCAATAAAATTACTTGTACTGCACCATACAATTTTGCATCATACTATTTTGCATTTGTTTATAGATTTCTCGTGTTAGTATAATTTAAAATATTTTTGTATTACATGTATTTATTGAAAAATATATAAATTATTATTTTAATATATAGATATTTAATTTATTGTATGTTAAATTTGTTGATATTCACAAATATTTCATCATATGAAAAAGAGACAATTAATCATATTCGGTAATTTTGAGTTCAAAGTTTTTTGCAAATATTATGAGTTGGTTGGATATTTTGTTGATAATATTATAACTTCTTAGTACAAAAAAATGTACAAAAATATGATTCTGTATACTTTTTGGTGAATATAAGAAATATTATGACTTAGTACATGAAATATTATGACTCGGTACATGAAATATGATTTTTATGTGTATGACTTTATAATATTTGAAATATTATAACTTCTTAGTACATGAAATATGAAGAAATGTTATAACTAAAATACCGTGTAATGTAGAATATGAAATAGGGAGTAAATATAATTAAATATAATATAATTTCATATAAAAATCAATTCAACAGTGAAATAATTAAATTGATCCACTTCCATAGCATTAAGGCCTCAACAACAACAAAACTCTAAAAAAATATGTGGTCCAACATAAGTATAAAGGTAAGATACTTAACAAATAAAACAATTTAAAAAACATAGGAAATTCTCAAATCCCGTGTTACGTTCTAAAATTCGATCAAGTAACAATCACTCCAAGCACTACTCAGATAACTAATTATCTATACTCCCGAGGAGCACAAACACAACCATAAAAAATGGATGAGAATTACATTCAATTATTTATTATCACGCTAACAGTTTTAGTACATATATTATTCATTTCATTATTTATTATCATTTATTTATTTTATCATACAATTAATTTAAATTAATCAAGATACAGATATATTTTTTATTTTCATGCACTTGCACATTAAAAATATAGTTTTTATTTTTACGTGTCTAGATGCTAGTTTTAAATTAAAAAGAAAAATTTTAAATTTTAAATTTAAATGAAGGTTTCACTTAAAATTTTGTATTATCAACTTGCATGTTTGTAGTCTATATTCGAGATGGTTTTACTAATTGGATTAAGTCGTTTAACCCGTTGAATTATTTTGTTTAACTTAATGTTTTTAATAGTGTGAGTTGATTTTTCAACTCGTAACTAGTAATTGGTCTATCTTGTCTAATCCGTTATTTTGTAATAACTATTAAAAATCATATATAGAATATGTTTGGTATATAATATTTTCTGTAAAAAAAATATTCATATCCCCTTAAGTCATTATTATAATTAAATGATTATTTATTATATTCAATTAATATATATAAAAATTTCTTATTCTTGAATAATAAGACAACTTGCTTTCAAAACAAATATATTTTTCAAATAAATTAGGTAATTTAATATATCGATCATATTTTTTCAATATTAATAAATAAAATAAATAAATTGATTGAATTTTTTTAAATACATGAAAATATTCGAGAGTTTATAATAAGAGCAGGTATATATTTTAAAATTTTTCTCTCTATTTTAAAATAATCATTAATTACCTACGTTTTTCATATCTTAATGATCATTTTAATTGAATACTTTTGATTTTTATTTATTATCCTTTTATTTTTAATAAGTATGGAAAACTAAAGTTTTGGTTAATTTGTATATATGGTTAGCAAATTATAATAAAGGTAATAGATATATAATTAATTGTAATTAAGAAAAGATTCACATTTTAATGACATTTATGTTATATTTATTATGAATAAAGAAAAATAATTGGTTAAAATGTATATAATCAAGTGTTCTTTATTATATTTTCATAAAATATATAGTATTGGTCATTCTTATATTTTTCTTTTCTCATTTGATTTTTTTTATATAAAAATGATTTTGCATGATTAATATACATTAATAATAATTAATGGTGTAATAAAAATGAAAATAACATAATATATTTGTTAAGGAAATGAAATTAAACATTACGAAGAAAAAGTTACAATAAAATTTATAATTCTAATTTAAATTATAATTGGAAATTTTATTAAATTTTAAAATTTAGTACGAATAAATGGTTGGTAAATAGAAATCTATCATAAAACACATCAAATATTTTTATAAATATTAATTAAAAATCAGTGAGAAATAAATTTTTGAAAACGTGATTCTAGGTTAAATCTTTTTTTTTTGTTGCAATTGAAATGAATTGAAAAATAAGTTAATTTTGAATACATTTAAACCATTAATTTTACGGGATACATTTAAAATAATAATGAATTAATTCAATTTTATTTTGATTTTTAAAATTTTTTTTGAATTAGAACATAATTTTTTTTTGCCACTTCTATAGTAATTAATCCAATATGTTAGGTATGATTTCTATTAGATAAACAAATATTATATACTTAATAAAATGATAGTTATTTTGGGATGGAGTAAATATATAATATTATGACATGATACAAGAAAAAATAAAATTGAATTGAAAATATATTGTATATTTTTTTATGATAAAATGTTAACATTTATATTAAAAAATTGATACAAATATTTGTTTTTTATAAATCATGAGACAATTATGATTGGTGAATACAATTTTTTTTTATGAAAACATAAATTTGTTATTCTTTTTATATTTTATATACATTTTTAACCATCAATATATTATAAATTTTTTTATATATACTAACAAAGGCATTGTAAATTATAAGTAGTCCTAAAATATTATTTTTTTACTTAGAAAAGTTTTAACACGCTCGCACTGGTCTAAATACTAGTTAATTTTATTTAAAGACAAATCCTTTATAATAATTGATATTTACACAAGAAAACCTCTTCAATATTCTATATATATGGAACACATAACACATAAACGGTAGCGATAACAGGAAATAACAAGCGTTGGTTTAAGCACCAAACCATCTTCTAATGCCTCAAAAAATCTCTTAGAGGATGCATCTCTTTGTTGCACGGTCCTCCTTTCTGAAACTCGGGAGAAGGGAAACAAGTTTAGTTATATTTCTCCAGATCACGGTGCCTTGCACTTCCCCTGGATGAACAAAGGGATACTCGGTCTATTCATGAGAATAAGTCTTTAAACAAGGTATCACTTTGAAACTAAACATTAAAAATTCATCTGTACTATAGATCTCATTCTTTATGTCTGGTAGGGTCTTCTTGATTTGCGGTGGATCAACACCTTGTTGCTTCCCCATTTGAAAGCCTGCTTTCTCAAGGCAACAATCACTAACATCTCCATCACCATCATCTAGTATGGCTTTTAGCGTCATATTCCTTGAAGTGAAATAGATTATATCATTATCCTTTTGGCTATGTGTTTCCTCATCCTTTCGACTTTGTATTTTCGACAGCATCTTTGAAATCACTTACATCTTTTTTGGCTGAAAACTCATGAAAATTTTCATGATCCATAATCAAACGAGTTTGAGAGGTTTTTTTTTCAAAACTATTTGAGAGGGTTTTCTACTCAATTTTATTTTTTTATCACAGTTAATTTTCCTGCTTTATATTACACAGAATTTGACCCGATTTGATGAATATGATTTGGCAAGTAACTTCACTTATTCGTTGTCTAACTTTTATGCGTTATTTGGCTTATTCGGATGAATATGATCTTATAAACAAGATTAATTTTGTCATCAAAGTGAATACTAGCCATATCACTTGTTTCCCAAGTTAGAGGTGTTAGTGGTTTTAGGACAAAAAGTTACAGTGTGGTGCAATGAAATAATATGCATGGGCGGAATTCTCGTTAGGGTTTTCTTGTTAAATACTTTACTTTGGTCAAGTTATCTACATAATATTTAATTGAGATTATTTTGATTTGTTTTTAGCATAAGTTTCTTCTAAATTTACTACTACAATACATAATGATTCCCATTTGACGCATTTTCTTTGTCACCAGTCACAAATGATGAATTTTATTTAACACATTTATCGCAATAATATTTTTTATTTAAAAAATTCTTTTTTGTCAATTAGTAGCTTTTATTATAATGATTTTTTAATAGAGATTTGCACATGTTGTGATGAGAATTATTTTTATTTTTAACTGTTTCTTGGATCTAAATTGAATGTTTATCCATTTTACTTTTATAATTAATTTAATTCCATTTATTTTAATGAACGGTCCATTTTTTCATGGATAGAGAGATTATATTTTGTATAGTATTTTTTAATGTATAGTATTTTCTAATAAGTAAGTGATATTAGAATGAACTTATTTTTACTCGTATGTTCGAAGTAAACAAAAGATTGGCCGTGAATTTTGGTAAAAACCGTTTCAATTCCGTGGTCATGTTTTCTATAAAATATTGAATTGTGATATTTTTTTTGTTTACAGCATAAATTTCTTCCAAATTTACTACTATAATACATAATCATTCTCAATTGAGGCACTCTTTCACAGATCCACAAATGAGGACTATTATTTAATGCATTTATGACCACGAAATTGACTATTTCAAAAGATTAATTACTATGTATTGTCATTATAAAATACATTACACAATCATTGCATCACAACCGTTCATAAATATTATTTTATAAATAATAAAAATAAAAATAAATTTCAATAAATATTTAAGACCGCGATTCACTGGAAGTGAAACACTGCTTTACACTTTTTGTGCATAATATTTTTTATTATAATGAATTTTTTTATAGAGATTTGCAAAAGTTCTAGTGAGATATATTTTTTTTAATAGTTTGTTGGGTCTAAATTGAGTGTTTATCCATTTTATTTTTGTAATAAATGGTAATTTAGTTTAATTATATTGAGTAGAAAACCATCTCAAATAGTTTTGAAAAAAAACTCTGAAACTTGTTTGATTATGGATCATGAAAAATTTCATAGTGTTCAGCCAAAGATGATGTAATAGCTTTCAAAGATGTTGTCGAAAAAGAGGATTGTGATGTTGATGAAATAGATTTACGGTATGGAAGAAATATTGGTAACCGGCCTAGTGACTTGATTGCCTATTTTAATCCCAAGAATATGAAACTACAAGCATTACTGGATGATGGTGATGGAGATGTTAGTGACTGTTGCCTTAAGAAACCAGACTTTCAAATGGGGAAGCAATAAGGTGTTGATCCACACAAATCAATAAGAACCTACCAGACATAAGAATGAGATCTATAGTACAGATGAATTTAGAATGTTTAGTTTCGAAGTGATACCTTGTTTAAGGACTTATTCTCGTGAATGGACCGAGTGTCCCTTTGTTCATCTGGTGGAAGTGCAAGGCGCCGTGATCCGAAGAAAAATAACTACACCTGTTTCCCTTATCCCGAGTTTTAGAAATGAAGATCGTGCATCCTCTGAGAGAATTTTAGAGGCATTGAAAGATGGTTTGGTGCTTAAACCAACACATGTTATTTCCTGTTATCTCTACCGTTTCTGTGTCATGCTTATTGGAGTTTCATTCTTCCATTGCTGAGAGCCTTCCAAGGTTGGAACATCGTCTAAAACCACAACAAAAATATCTCAACTTTTTGGTCGTTGGAGATTGGGGAAGAAAAGGAAACTACAATCAATCTCTTGTCACTCATTAGGTAATTAATTAATTCCCTTTGTGTTTTTCATTAGAAAATTACGAAACTTAGTTGAATGCATACACATAAAGCATAATTGTATAGTTTTTGTGTAAAATTATGTGATTATAGTGCCGATGAAGATATTGCAGTTTGCCTGGATGGTTGGATCTTCATAGATTATGTGTGAAATCATCACAAATCCATTGACTTCCAAAATTATTCTTCCATATAAGTTATACAATTTTACAGTATAGGTTATGTTTAAGGTATTATATGATGATGGAGAAGTAGAAAAAGTTTTTATGGAAAAGGAATGTTGAGAGTTTATGATTTAAACCTTCATATTTGATTTGGTATTGCATTGAACTTTCCTTTTTTGGAAATTATATTTGATTTATTTCTTTATATGACTTAGTTTGTTTCATGGATAATGACAACATAAAAACTTAATCTATTTGAAGCAAGGAACCTGCATGCTGGCTCTTCATTTCACTAGATTCTGTAACATTTCTGTTGGTATGTGCTTCATGATGCTTTTTGAGACTGAAGAATCAAGTGTCTGCAGCTACATGTAGAAATTAAATTCTATTTTTTTTGAAGTTATTATTGAAGAATCAAGCATCAGCAATAAAATTACTTGTACTGCACCATACAATTTTGCATCATACTATTTTGCATTTGTTTATAGATTTCTCGTGTTAGTATAATTTAAAATATTTTTGTATTACATGTATTTATTGAAAAATATATAAATTATTATTTTAATATATAGATATTTAATTTATTGTATGTTAAATTTGTTGATATTCACAAATATTTCATCATATGAAAAAGAGACAATTAATCATATTCGGTAATTTTTAGTTCAAAGTTTTTTGCAAATATTATGAGTTGGTTGGATATTTTGTTGATAATATTATAACTTCTTAGTACAAAAAAATGTACAAAAATATGATTCTGTATACTTTTTGGTGAATATAAGAAATATTATGACTTAGTACATGAAATATTATGACTCGGTACATGAAATATGATTTTTATGTGTATGACTTTATAATATTTGAAATATTATAACTTCTTAGTACATGAAATATGAAGAAATGTTATAACTAAAATACCGTGTAATGTAGAATATGAAATAGGGAGTAAATATAATTAAATATAATATAATTTCATATAAAAATCAATTCAACAGTGAAATAATTAAATTGATCCACTTCCATAGCATTAAGGCCTCGACAACAACAAAACTCTAAAAAAATATGTGGTCCAACATAAGTATAAAGGTAAGATACTTAACAAATAAAACAATTTAAAAAACATAGGAAATTCTCAAATCCCGTGTTACGTTCTAAAATTCGATCAGGTAACAATCACTCCAAGCACTACTCAGATAACTAATTATCTATACTCCCGAGGAGCACAAACACAACCATAAAAAATGGATGAGAATTACATTCAATTATTTATTATCACGCTAACAGTTTTAGTACATATATTATTCATTTCATTATTTATTATCATTTATTTATTTTATCATACAATTAATTTAAATTAATCAAGATACAGATATATTTTTTATTTTCATGCACTTGCACATTAAAAATATAGTTTTTATTTTTACATGTCTAGATGCTAGTTTTAAATTAAAAAGAAAAATTTTAAATTTTAAATTTAAATGAAGGTTTCACTTAAAATTTTGTATTATCAACTTGCATGTTTGTAGTCTATATTCGAGATGGTTTTACTAATTGGATTAAGTCGTTTAACCCGTTGAATTATTTTGTTTAACTTATTGTTTTTAATAGTGTGAGTTGATTTTTCAACTCGTAACTAGTAATTGGTCTATCTTGTCTAATCCGTTATTTTGTAATAACTATTAAAAATCATATATAGAATATGTTTGGTATATAATATTTTCTGTAAAAAAAATATTCATATCCCCTTAAGTCATTATTATAATTAAATGATTATTTATTATATTCAATTAATATATATAAAAATTTCTTATTCTTGAATAATAAGACAACTTGCTTTCAAAACAAATATATTTTTCAAATAAATTAGGTAATTTAATATATCGATCATATTTTTTCAATATTAATAAATAAAATAAATAAATTGATTGAATTTTTTTAAATACATGAAAATATTCGAGAGTTTATAATAAGAGCAGGTATATATTTTAAAATTTTTCTCTCTATTTTAAAATAATCATTAATTACCTACGTTTTTCATATCTTAATGATCATTTTAATTGAATACTTTTGATTTTTATTTATTATCCTTTTATTTTTAATAAGTATGGAAAATTAAAGTTTTGGTTAATTTGTATATATGGTTAGCAAATTATAATAAAGGTAATAGATATATAATTAATTGTAATTAAGAAAAGATTCACATTTTAATGACATTTATGTTATATTTATTATGAATAAAGAAAAATAATTGGTTAAAATGTATATAATAAAGTGTTCTTTATTATATTTTCATAAAATATATAGTATTGGTCATTCTTATATTTGTCTTTTCTCATTTGATTTTTTTATATAAAAATGATTTTGCATGATTAATATACATTATTAATAATTAATGGTGTAATAAAAATGAAAATAACATATTATATTTGTGAAGGAAATGAAATTAAACATTACGATGAAAAAGTTACAATAAAATTTATAATTCTAATTTAAATTATAATTGGAAATTTTATTAAATTTTAAAATTTAGTACGAATAAATGGTTGGTAAATAGAAATCTATCATAAAACACATCAAATATTTTTATAAATATTAATTAAAAATCAATGAGAAATAAATTTTTGAAAACGTGATTCTAGGTTAAATCTTTTTTTTTTGTTGCAATTGAAATGAATTGAAAAATAAGTTAATTTTGAATACATTTAAACCATTAATTTTACGGGATACATTTAAAATAATAATGAATTAATTCAATTTTATTTTGATTTTTAAATTTTTTTTTGAATTAGAACATAATTTTTTTTTGCCACTTCTATAGTAATTAATCCAATATGTTAGGTATGATTTCTATTAGATAAACAAATATTATATACTTAATAAAATGATAGTTATTTTGGGATAGAGTAAATATATAATATTATGACATGATACAAGAAAAAATAAAATTGAATTGAAAAGATATTGTATATTTTTTTATGATAAAATGTTAACATTTATATTAAAAAATTGATACAAATATTTGTTTTTTATAAATCATGAGACAATTATGATTGGTGAATACAATTTTTTTTTATGAAAACATAAATTTGTTATTCTTTTTATATTTTATATACATTTTTAACCATCAATATATTATAAATTTTTTTATATATACTAACAAAGGCATTGTAAATTATAAGTAGTCCTAAAATATTATTTTTTTATTTAAAAAAGTTTTAACACGCTCGCACTGGTCTAAATACTAGTTAATTTTATTTAAAGACAAATCCTTTATAATAATTGATATTTGCACAAGAAAACCTCTTCAATATTCTATATATATGGAACACATAACACATAAACGGTAGCGATAACAGGAAATAACAAGCGTTGGTTTAAGCACCAAACCATCTTCTAATGCCTCAAAAAATCTCTTAGAGGATGCATCTCTTTGTTGCACGGTCCTCCTTTCCGAAACTCGGGAGAAGGGAAACAAGTGTAGTTATATTTCTCCAGATCACGGTGCCTTGCACTTCCCCTGGATGAACAAAGGGACACTCGGTCTATTCATGAGAATAAGTCTTTAAACAAGGTATCACTTTGAAACTAAACATTAAAAATTCATCTGTACTATAGATCTCATTCTTTATGTCTGGTAGGGTCTTCTTGATTTGCGGTGGATCAACACCTTGTTGCTTCCCCATTTGAAAGCCTGCTTTCTCAAGGCAACAATCACTAACATCTCCATCACCATCATCTAGTATGGCTTTTAGCGTCATATTCCTTGAAGTGAAATAGATTATATCATTATCCTTTTGGCTATGTGTTTCCTCATCCTTTCGACTTTGCATTTTCGACAGCATCTTTGAAATCACTTACATCTTTTTTGGCTGAAAACTCATGAAAATTTTCATGATCCATAATCAAACGAGTTTGAGAGTTTTTTTTTCCAAAACTATTTGAGAGGGTTTTCTACTCAATTTTATTTTTTTATCACAGTTAATTTTCCTGCTTTATATTACACAGAATTTGACCCGATTTGGATGAATATGATTTGGCAAGTAACTTCACTTATTCGTTGTCTAACTTTTATGCGTTATTTGGCTTATTTGGATGAATATGATCTTATAAACAAGATTAATTTTGTCATCAAAGTGAATACTAGCCATATCACTTGTTTCCCAAGTTAGAGGTGTTAGTGGTTTTCGGACAAAAAGTTACAGTGTGGTGCAATGAAATAATATGCATGGGCGGAATTCTCGTTAGGGTTTTCTTGTTAAATACTTTAATTTGGTCAAGTTATCTATATAATATTTAATTGAGATTATTTTGATTTGTTTTTAGCATAAGTTTCTTCTAAATTTACTACTACAATACATAATGATTCCCATTTGACGCATTTTCTTTGTCACCAGTCACAAATGATGAATTTTATTTAACACATTTATCGCAATAATATTTTTTATTTAAAAAATTCTTTTTTGTCAATTAGTAGCTTTTATTATAATGATTTTTTAATAGAGATTTGCTCATGTTGTGATGAGAATTATTTTTAATTTTAACTGTTTCTTGGATCTAAATTGAACGTTTATCCATTTTACTTTTATAATTAATTTAATTCCATTTGTTTTAATGAATGATCCATTTTTTCATGGATAGAGAGATTATATTTTGTATAGTATTTTTTAATGTATAGTATTTTCTAATAAGTAAGTGATATTAGAATGAACTTATTTTTACTCGTATGTTCGAAGTAAACAAAAGATTGGCCGTGAATTTTGGTAAAAACCGTTTCAATTCCGTGGTCATGTTTTCTATAAAATATTGAATTGTGATTTTTTTTTTGTTTACAGCATAAATTTCTTCCAAATTTACTACTATAATAAATAATCATTCTCAATTGAGGCACTCTTTCACAGATTCACAAATGAGGACTATTATTTAATGCATTTATGACCACGAAATTGACTATTTCAAAAGATTAATTACTATGTATTGTCATTATAAAATACATTACACAATCATTGCATCACAACCGTTCATAAATATTATTTTATAAATAATAAAAATAAAAATAAATTTCAATAAATATTTAAGACCGTGATTCACTGGAAGTGAAACACTGCTTTACACTTTTTGTGCATAATATTTTTTATTATAATGAATTTTTTTATAGAGATTTGCAAAAGTTCTAGTGAGATATATTTTTTTTAATAGTTTGTTGGATCTAAATTGAGTGTTTATCCATTTTATTTTTGTAATAAATGGTAATTTAGTTTAATTATATTGAGTAGAAAACCATCTCAAATAGTTTTGAACAAAAACTCTGAAACTTGTTTGATTATGGATCATGAAAAATTTCATAGTGTTCAGCCAAAGATGATGTAATAGCTTTCAAAGATGTTGTCGAAAAAGAGGATTGTGATGTTGATGAAATAGATTTACGGTATGGAAGAAATATTGGTAACCGGCCTAGTGACTTGATTGCCTATTTTAATCCCAAGAATATGAAACTACAAGCATTACTGGATGATGGTGATGGAGATGTTAGTGACTGTTGCCTTAAGAAACCAGACTTTCAAATGGGGAAGCAATAAGGTGTTGATCCACACAAATCAATAAGAACCTACCAGACATAAGAATGAGATCTATAGTACAGATGAATTTAGAATGTTTAGTTTCGAAGTGATACCTTGTTTAAGGACTTATTCTCGTGAATGGACCGAGTGTCCCTTTGTTCATCTGGTGGAAGTGCAAGGCGCCGTGATCCGAAGAAAAATAACTACACCTGTTTCCCTTATCCCGAGTTTTAGAAATGAAGATCGTGCATCCTCTGAGAGAATTTTAGAGGCATTGAAAGATGGTTTGGTGCTTAAACCAACACATGTTATTTCCTGTTATCTCTACCGTTTCTGTGTCATGCTTATTGGAGTTTCATTCTTCCATTGCTAAGAGCCTTCCAAGGTTGGAACATCGTCTAAAACCACAACAAAAATATCTCAACTTTTTGGTCGTTGGAGATTGGGGAAGAAAAGGAAACTACAATCAATCTCTTGTCACTCATTAGGTAATTAATTAATTCCCTTTGTGTTTTTCATTAGAAAATTATGAAACTTAGTTGAATGCATACACATAAAGCATAATTGTATAGTTTTCGTGTAAAATTATGTGATTATAGTGCCGATGAAGATATTGCAGTTTGCCTGGATGGTTGGATCTTCATAGATTATGTGTGAAATCATCACAAATCCATTGACTTCCAAAATTATTCTTCCATATAAGTTATACAATTTTACAGTATAGGTTATGTTTAAGGTATTATATGATGATGGAGAAGTAGAAAAAGTTTTTATGGAAAAGGAATGTTGAGAGTTTATGATTTAAACCTTCATATTTGATTTGGTATTGCATTGAACTTTCCTTTTTTGGAAATTATATTTGATTTATTTCTTTATATGACTTAGTTTGTTTCATGGATAATGACAACATAAAAACTTAATCTATTTGAAGCAAGGAACCTGCATGCTGGCTCTTCATTTCACTAGATTCTGCAACATTTCTGTTGGTATGTGCTTCATGATGCTTTTTGAGATTGAAGAATCAAGTGTCTGCAGCTACATGTAGAAATTAAATTCTATTTTTTCTGAAGTTATTATTGAAGAATCAAGCATCAGCAATAAAATTACTTGTACTGCACCATACAATTTTGCATCATACTATTTTGCATTTGTTTATAGATTTCTCGTGTTAGTATAATTTAAAATATTTTTGTATTACATGTATTTATTGAAAAATATATAAATTATTATTTTAATATATAGATATTTAATTTATTGTATGTTAAATTTGTTGATATTCACAAATATTTCATCATATGAAAAAGAGACAATTAATCATATTCGGTAATTTTTAGTTCAAAGTTTTTTGCAAATATTATGAGTTGGTTGGATATTTTGTTGATAATATTATGACTTCTTAGTACAAAAAAATGTACAAAAATATGATTCTGTATACTTTTTGGTGAATATAAGAAATATTATGACTTAGTACATGAAATATTATGACTCGGTACATGAAATATGATTTTTATGTGTATGACTTTATAATATTTGAAATATTATAACTTCTTAGTACATGAAATATGAAGAAATGTTATAACTAAAATACCGTGTAATGTAGAATATGAAATAGGGAGTAAATATAATTAAATATAATATAATTTCATATAAAAATCAATTCAACAGTGAAATAATTAAATTGATCCACTTCCATAGCATTAAGGCCTCAACAACAACAAAACTCTAAAAAAATATGTGGTCCAACATAAGTATAAAGGTAAGATACTTAACAAATAAAACAATTTAAAAAACATAGAAAATTCTCAAATCCCGTGTTACGTTCTAAAATTCGATCAGGTAACAATCACTCCAAGCACTACTCAGATAACTAATTATCTATACTCCCGAGGAGCACAAACACAACCATAAAAAATGGATGAGAATTACATTCAATTATTTATTATCACGCTAACAGTTTTAGTACATATATTATTCATTTCATTATTTATTATCATTTATTTATTTTATCATACAATTAATTTAAATTAATCAAGATACAGATATATTTTTTATTTTCATGCACTTGCACATTAAAAATATAGTTTTTATTTTTACGTGTCTAGATGCTAGTTTTAAATTAAAATGAAAAATTTTAAATTTTAAATTTAAATGAAGGTTTCACTTAAAATTTTGTATTATCAACTTGCATGTTTGTAGTCTATATTCGAGATGGTTTTACTAATTGGATTAAGTCGTTTAACCCGTTGAATTATTTTGTTTAACTTATTGTTTTTAATAGTGTGAGTTGATTTTTCAACTAGTAACTAGTAATTGGTCTATCTTGTCTAATCCGTTATGTTGTAATAACTATTAAAAATCATATATAGAATATGTTTGGTATATAATATTTTCTGTAAAAAAAATATTCATATCCCCTTAAGTCATTATTATAATTAAATGATTATTTATTATATTCAATTAATATATATAAAAATTTCTTATTCTTGAATAATAAGACAACTTGCTTTCAAAACAAATATATTTTTCAAATAAATTAGGTAATTTAATATATCGATCATATTTTTTCAATATTAATAAATAAAATAAATAAATTGATTGAATTTTTTTAAATACATGAAAATATTCGAGAGTTTATAATAAGAGCAGGTATATATTTTAAAATTTTTCTCTCTATTTTAAAATAATCATTAATTACCTACGTTTTTCATATCTTAATGATCATTTTAATTGAATACTTTTGATTTTTATTTATTATCCTTTTATTTTTAATAAGTATGGAAAACTAAAGTTTTGGTTAATTTGTATATATGGTTAGCAAATTATAATAAAGGTAATAGATATATAATTAATTGTAATTAAGAAAAGATTCACATTTTAATGACATTTATGTTATATTTATTATGAATAAAGAAAAATAATTGGTTAAAATGTATATAATAAAGTGTTTTTTATTATATTTTCATAAAATATATAGTATTGGTCATTCTTATATTTTTCTTTTCTCATTTGATTTTTTTTATATAAAAATGATTTTGCATGATTAATATACATTAATAATAATTAATGGTGTAATAAAAATGAAAATAACATATTATATTTGTTAAGGAAATGAAATTAAACATTAGGAAGAAAAAGTTACAATAAAATTTATAATTCTAATTTAAATTATAATTGGAAATTTTATTAAATTTTAAAATTTAGTACGAATAAATGGTTGGTAAATAGAAATCTATCATAAAACACATCAAATATTTTTATAAATATTAATTAAAAATCAATGAGAAATAAATTTTTGAAAACGTGATTCTAGGTTAAATCTTTTTTTTTTGTTGCAATTGAAATGAATTGAAAAATAAGTTAATTTTGAATACATTTAAACCATTAATTTTACGGGATACATTTAAAATAATAATGAATTAATTCAATTTTATTTTGATTTTTTAAATTTTTTTTGAATTAGAACATAATTTTTTTTGCCACTTCTATAGTAATTAATCCAATATGTTAGGTATGATTTCTATTAGATAAACAAATATTATATACTTAATAAAATGATAGTTATTTTGGGATGGAGTAAATATATAATATTATGACATGATACAAGAAAAAATAAAATTGAATTGAAAAGATATTGTATATTTTTTTATGATAAAATGTTAACATTTATATTAAAAAATTGATACAAATATTTGTTTTTTATAAATCATGAGACAATTATGATTGGTGAATACAATTTTTTTTTATGAAAACATAAATTTGTTATTCTTTTTATATTTTATATACATTTTTAACCATCAATATATTATAAATTATTTTATATATACTAACAAAGGCATTGTAAATTATAAGTAGTCCTAAAATATTATTTTTTTATTTAAAAAAGTTTTAACACGCTCGCACTGGTCTAAATACTAGTTAATTTTATTTAAAGACAAATCCTTTATAATAATTGATATTTGCACAAGAAAACCTCTTCAATATTCTATATATATGGAACACATAACACATAAACGGTAGCGATAACAGGAAATAACAAGCGTTGGTTTAAGCACCAAACCATCTTCTAATGCCTCAAAAAATCTCTTAGAGGATGCATCTCTTTGTTGCACGGTCCTCCTTTCTGAAACTCGGGAGAAGGGAAACAAGTGTAGTTATATTTCTCCAGATCACGGTGCCTTGCACTTCCCCTGGATGAACAAAGGGACACTCGGTCTATTCATGAGAATAAGTCTTTAAACAAGGTATCACTTTGAAACTAAACATTAAAAATTCATCTGTACTATAGATCTCATTCTTTATGTCTGGTAGGGTCTTCTTGATTTGCGGTGGATCAACACCTTGTTGCTTCCCCATTTGAAAGCCTGCTTTCTCAAGGCAACAATCACTAACATCTCCATCACCATCATCTAGTATGGCTTTTAGCGTCATATTCCTTGAAGTGAAATATATTATATCATTATCCTTTTGGCTATGTGTTTCCTCATCCTTTCGACTTTGCATTTTCGACAGCATCTTTGAAATCACTTACATCTTTTTTGGCTGAAAACTCATGAAAATTTTCATGATCCATAATCAAACGAGTTTGAGAGGTTTTTTTTTCAAAACTATTTGAGAGGGTTTTCTACTCAATTTTATTTTTTTATCACAGTTAATTTTCCTGCTTTATATTACACAGAATTTGACCCGATTTGGATGAATATGATTTGGCAAGTAACTTCACTTATTCGTTGTCTAACTTTTATGCGTTATTTGGCTTATTTGGATGAATATGATCTTATAAACAAGATTAATTTTGTCATCAAAGTGAATACTAGCCATATCACTTGTTTCCCAAGTTAGAGGTGTTAGTGGTTTTCGGACAAAAAGTTACAGTGTGGTGCAATGAAATAATATGCATGGGCGGAATTCTCGTTAGGGTTTTCATGTTAAATACTTTACTTTGGTCAAGTTATCTATATAATATTTAATTGAGATTATTTTGATTTGTTTTTAGCATAAGTTTCTTCTAAATTTACTACTACAATACATAATGATTCCCATTTGACGCATTTTCTTTGTCACCAGTCACAAATGATGAATTTTATTTAACACATTTATCGCAATAATATTTTTTATTTAAAAAATTCTTTTTTGTAAATTAGTAGCTTTTATTATAATGATTTTTTAATAGAGATTTGCACATGTTGTGATGAGAATTATTTTTATTTTTAACTGTTTCTTGGATCTAAATTGAATGTTTAACCATTTTACTTTTATAATTAATTTAATTCCATTTGTTTTAATGAATGATCCATTTTTTCATGGATAGAGAGATTATATTTTGTATAGTATTTTTTAATGTATAGTATTTTCTAATAAGTAAGTGATATTAGAATGAACTTTTTTTTACTCGTATGTTCGAAGTAAACAAAAGATTGGCCGTGAATTTTGGTAAAAATCGTTTCAATTCCGTGGTCATGTTTTCTATCAAATATTGAATTGTGATTTTTTTTTGTTTACAGCATAAATTTCTTCCAAATTTACTACTATAATACATAATCATTCTCAATTGAGGCACTCTTTCACAGATCCACAAATGAGGACTATTATTTAATGCATTTATGACCACGAAATTGACTATTTCAAAAGATTAATTACTATGTATTGTCATTATAAAATACATTACACAATCATTGCATCACAACCGTTCAAAAATATTATTTTATAAATAATAAAAATAAAAATAAATTTCAATAAATATTTAATACCGCGATTCACTGGAAGTGAAACACTGCTTTACACTTTTTGTGCATAATATTTTTTATTATAATGAATTTTTTTATAGAGATTTGCAAAAGTTCTAGTGAGATATATTTTTTTTAATAGTTTGTTGGATCTAAATTGAGTGTTTATCCATTTTATTTTTGTAATAAATGGTAATTTAGTTTAATTATATTGAGTAGAAAACCATCTCAAATAGTTTTGAACAAAAACTCTGAAACTTGTTTGATTATGGATCATGAAAAATTTCATAGTGTTCAGCCAAAGATGATGTAATAGCTTTCAAAGATGTTGTCGAAAAAGAGGATTGTGATGTTGATGAAATAGATTTACGATATGGAAGAAATATTGGTAACTGGCCTAGTGACTTGATTGCCTATTTTAATCCCAAGAATATGAAACTACAAGCATTACTGGATGATGGTGATGGAGATGTTAGTGACTGTTGCCTTAAGAAACCAGACTTTCAAATGGGGAAGCAATAAGGTGTTGATCCACACAAATCAATAAGAACCTACCAGACATAAGAATGAGATCTATAGTACAGATGAATTTAGAATGTTTAGTTTCGAAGTGATACCTTGTTTAAGGACTTATTCTCGTGAATGGACCGAGTGTCCCTTTGTTCATCTGGTGGAAGTGCAAGGCGCCGTGATCCGAAGAAAAATAACTACACCTGTTTCCCTTATCCCGAGTTTTAGAAATGAAGATCGTGCATCCTCTGAGAGAATTTTAGAGGCATTGAAAGATGGTTTGGTGCTTAAACCAACACATGTTATTTCCTGTTATCTCTACCGTTTCTGTGTCATGCTTATTGGAGTTTCATTCTTCCATTGCTGAGAGCCTTCCAAGGTTGGAACATCGTCTAAAACCACAACAAAAATATCTCAACTTTTTGGTCGTTGGAGATTGGGGAAGAAAAGGAAACTACAATCAATCTCTTGTCACTCATTAGGTAATTAATTAATTCCCTTTGTGTTTTTCATTAGAAAATTACAAAACTTAGTTGAATGCATACACATAAAGCATAATTGTATAGTTTTTGTGTAAAATTATGTGATTATAGTGCCGATGAAGATATTGCAGTTTGCCTGGATGGTTGGATCTTCATAGATTATGTGTGAAATCATCACAAATCCATTGACTTCCAAAATTATTCTTCCATATAAGTTATACAATTTTACAGTATAGGTTATGTTTAAGGTATTATATGATGATGGAGAAGTAGAAAAAGTTTTTATGGAAAAGGAATGTTGAGAGTTTATGATTTAAACCTTCATATTTGATTTGGTATTGCATTGAACTTTCCTTTTTTGGAAATTATATTTGATTTATTTCTTTATATGACTTAGTTTGTTTCATGGATAATGACAACATAAAAACTTAATCTATTTGAAGCAAGGAACCTGCATGCTGGCTCTTCATTTCACTAGATTCTGCAACATTTCTGTTGGTATGTGCTTCATGATGCTTTTTGAGATTGAAGAATCAAGTGTCTGCAGCTACATGTAGAAATTAAATTCTATTTTTTCTGAAGTTATTATTGAAGAATCAAGCATCAGCAATAAAATTACTTGTACTGCACCATACAATTTTGCATCATACTATTTTGCATTTGTTTATAGATTTCTCGTGTTAGTATAATTTAAAATATTTTTGTATTACATGTATTTATTGAAAAATATATAAATTATTATTTTAATATATAGATATTTAATTTATTGTATGTTAAATTTGTTGATATTCACAAATATTTCATCATATGAAAAAGAGACAATTAATCATATTCGGTAATTTTTAGTTCAAAGTTTTTTGCAAATATTATGAGTTGGTTGGATATTTTGTTGATAATATTATGACTTCTTAGTACAAAAAAATGTACAAAAATATGATTCTGTATACTTTTTGGTGAATATAAGAAATATTATGACTTAGTACATGAAATATTATGACTCGGTACATGAAATATGATTTTTATGTGTATGACTTTATAATATTTGAAATATTATAACTTCTTAGTACATGAAATATGAAGAAATGTTATAACTAAAATACCGTGTAATGTAGAATATGAAATAGGGAGTAAATATAATTAAATATAATATAATTTCATATAAAAATCAATTCAACAGTGAAATAATTAAATTGATCCACTTCCATAGCATTAAGGCCTCAACAACAACAAAACTCTAAAAAAATATGTGGTCCAACATAAGTATAAAGGTAAGATACTTAACAAATAAAACAATTTAAAAAACATAGAAAATTCTCAAATCCCGTGTTACGTTCTAAAATTCGATCAGGTAACAATCACTCCAAGCACTACTCAGATAACTAATTATCTATACTCCCGAGGAGCACAAACACAACCATAAAAAATGGATGAGAATTACATTCAATTATTTATTATCACGCTAACAGTTTTAGTACATATATTATTCATTTCATTATTTATTATCATTTATTTATTTTATCATACAATTAATTTAAATTAATCAAGATACAGATATATTTTTTATTTTCATGCACTTGCACATTAAAAATATAGTTTTTATTTTTACGTGTCTAGATGCTAGTTTTAAATTAAAATGAAAAATTTTAAATTTTAAATTTAAATGAAGGTTTCACTTAAAATTTTGTATTATCAACTTGCATGTTTGTAGTCTATATTCGAGATGGTTTTACTAATTGGATTAAGTCGTTTAACCCGTTGAATTATTTTGTTTAACTTATTGTTTTTAATAGTGTGAGTTGATTTTTCAACTAGTAACTAGTAATTGGTCTATCTTGTCTAATCCGTTATGTTGTAATAACTATTAAAAATCATATATAGAATATGTTTGGTATATAATATTTTCTGTAAAAAAAATATTCATATCCCCTTAAGTCATTATTATAATTAAATGATTATTTATTATATTCAATTAATATATATAAAAATTTCTTATTCTTGAATAATAAGACAACTTGCTTTCAAAACAAATATATTTTTCAAATAAATTAGGTAATTTAATATATCGATCATATTTTTTCAATATTAATAAATAAAATAAATAAATTGATTGAATTTTTTTAAATACATGAAAATATTCGAGAGTTTATAATAAGAGCAGGTATATATTTTAAAATTTTTCTCTCTATTTTAAAATAATCATTAATTACCTACGTTTTTCATATCTTAATGATCATTTTAATTGAATACTTTTGATTTTTATTTATTATCCTTTTATTTTTAATAAGTATGGAAAACTAAAGTTTTGGTTAATTTGTATATATGGTTAGCAAATTATAATAAAGGTAATAGATATATAATTAATTGTAATTAAGAAAAGATTCACATTTTAATGACATTTATGTTATATTTATTATGAATAAAGAAAAATAATTGGTTAAAATGTATATAATAAAGTGTTTTTTATTATATTTTCATAAAATATATAGTATTGGTCATTCTTATATTTTTCTTTTCTCATTTGATTTTTTTTATATAAAAATGATTTTGCATGATTAATATACATTAATAATAATTAATGGTGTAATAAAAATGAAAATAACATATTATATTTGTTAAGGAAATGAAATTAAACATTAGGAAGAAAAAGTTACAATAAAATTTATAATTCTAATTTAAATTATAATTGGAAATTTTATTAAATTTTAAAATTTAGTACGAATAAATGGTTGGTAAATAGAAATCTATCATAAAACACATCAAATATTTTTATAAATATTAATTAAAAATCAATGAGAAATAAATTTTTGAAAACGTGATTCTAGGTTAAATCTTTTTTTTTTGTTGCAATTGAAATGAATTGAAAAATAAGTTAATTTTGAATACATTTAAACCATTAATTTTACGGGATACATTTAAAATAATAATGAATTAATTCAATTTTATTTTGATTTTTTAAATTTTTTTTGAATTAGAACATAATTTTTTTTGCCACTTCTATAGTAATTAATCCAATATGTTAGGTATGATTTCTATTAGATAAACAAATATTATATACTTAATAAAATGATAGTTATTTTGGGATGGTGTAAATATATAATATTATGACATGATACAATAAAAAATAAAATTGAATTGAAAAGATATTGTATATTTTTTTATGATAAAATGTTAACATTTATATTAAAAAATTGATACAAATATTTGTTTTTTATAAATCATGAGACAATTATGATTGGTGAATACAATTTTTTTTTATGAAAACATAAATTTGTTATTCTTTTTATATTTTATATACATTTTTAACCATCAATATATTATAAATTATTTTATATATACTAACAAAGGCATTGTAAATTATAAGTAGTCCTAAAATATTATTTTTTTATTTAAAAAAGTTTTAACACGCTCGCACTGGTCTAAATACTAGTTAATTTTATTTAAAGACAAATCCTTTATAATAATTGATATTTGCACAAGAAAACCTCTTCAATATTCTATATATATGGAACACATAACACATAAACGGTAGCGATAACAGGAAATAACAAGCGTTGGTTTAAGCACCAAACCATCTTCTAATGCCTCAAAAAATCTCTTAGAGGATGCATCTCTTTGTTGCACGGTCCTCCTTTCTGAAACTCGGGAGAAGGGAAACAAGTGTAGTTATATTTCTCCAGATCACGGTGCCTTGCACTTCCCCTGGATGAACAAAGGGACACTCGGTCTATTCATGAGAATAAGTCTTTAAACAAGGTATCACTTTGAAACTAAACATTAAAAATTCATCTGTACTATAGATCTCATTCTTTATGTCTGGTAGGGTCTTCTTGATTTGCGGTGGATCAACACCTAGTTGCTTCCCCATTTGAAAGCCTGCTTTCTCAAGGCAACAATCACTAACATCTCCATCACCATCATCTAGTATGGCTTTTAGCGTCATATTCCTTGAAGTGAAATAGATTATATCATTATCCTTTTGGCTATGTGTTTCCTCATCCTTTCGACTTTGCATTTTCGACAGCATCTTTGAAATCACTTACATCTTTTTTGGCTGAAAACTCATGAAAATTTTCATGATCCATAATCAAACGAGTTTGAGAGGTTTTTTTTTCAAAACTATTTGAGAGGGTTTTCTACTCAATTTTATTTTTTTATCACAGTTAATTTTCCTGCTTTATATTACACAGAATTTGACCCGATTTGGATGAATATGATTTGGCAAGTAACTTCACTTATTCGTTGTCTAACTTTTATGCGTTATTTGGCTTATTTGGATGAATATGATCTTATAAACAAGATTAATTTTGTCATCAAAGTGAATACTAGCCATATCACTTGTTTCCCAAGTTAGAGGTGTTAGTGGTTTTCGGACAAAAAGTTACAGTGTGGTGCAATGAAATAATATGCATGGGCGGAATTCTCGTTAGGGTTTTCTTGTTAAATACTTTACTTTGGTCAAGTTATCTATATAATATTTAATTGAGATTATTTTGATTTGTTTTTAGCATAAGTTTCTTCTAAATTTACTACTACAATACATAATGATTCCCATTTGACGCATTTTCTTTGTCACCAGTCACAAATGATGAATTTTATTTAACACATTTATCGCAATAATATTTTTTATTTAAAAAATTCTTTTTTGTCAATTAGTAGCTTTTATTATAATGATTTTTTAATAGAGATTTGCACATGTTGTGATGAGAATTATTTTTAATTTTAACTGTTTCTTGGATCTAAATTGAACGTTTATCCATTTTACTTTTATAATTAATTTAATTCCATTTGTTTTAATGAATGATCCATTTTTTCATGGATAGAGAGATTATATTTTGTATAGTATTTTTTAATGTATAGTATTTTCTAATAAGTAAGTGATATTAGAATGAACTTATTTTTACTCGTATGTTCGAAGTAAACAAAAGATTGGCCGTGAATTTTGGTAAAAACTGTTTCAATTCCGTGGTCATGTTTTCTATAAAATATTGAATTGTGATTTTTTTTTTGTTTACAGCATAAATTTCTTCCAAATTTACTACTATAATACATAATCATTCTCAATTGAGGCACTCTTTCACAGATCCACAAATGAGGACTATTATTTAATGCATTTATGACCACGAAATTGACTATTTCAAAAGATTAATTACTATGTATTGTCATTATAAAATACATTACACAATCATTGCATCACAACCGTTCATAAATATTATTTTATAAATAATAAAAATAAAAATAAATTTCAATAAATATTTAAGACCGCGATTCACTGGAAGTGAAACACTGCTTTACACTTTTTGTGCATAATATTTTTTATTATAATGAATTTTTTTATAGAGATTTGCAAAAGTTCTAGTGAGATATATTTTTTTTAATAGTTTGTTGGATCTAAATTGAGTGTTTATCCATTTTATTTTTGTAATTAATGGTAATTTAGTTTAATTATATTGAGTAGAAAACCATCTCAAATAGTTTTGAAAAAAAACTCTGAAACTTGTTTGATTATGGATCATGAAAAATTTCATAGTGTTCAGCCAAAGATGATGTAATAGCTTTCAAAGATGTTGTCGAAAAAGAGGATTGTGATGTTGATGAAATAGATTTACGGTATGGAAGAAATATTGGTAACCGGCCTAGTGACTTGATTGCCTATTTTAATCCCAAGAATATGAAACTACAAGCATTACTGGATGATGGTGATGGAGATGTTAGTGACTGTTGCCTTAAGAAACCAGACTTTCAAATGGGGAAGCAATAAGGTGTTGATCCACACAAATCAATAAGAACCTACCAGACATAAGAATGAGATCTATAGTACAAATGAATTTAGAATGTTTAGTTTCGAAGTGATACCTTGTTTAAGGACTTATTCTCGTGAATGGACCGAGTGTCCCTTTGTTCATCTGGTGGAAGTGCAAGGCGCCGTGATCCGAAGAAAAATAACTACACCTGTTTCCCTTATCCCGAGTTTTAGAAATGAAGATCGTGCATCCTCTGAGAGAATTTTAGAGGCATTGAAAGATGGTTTGGTGCTTAAACCAACACATGTTATTTCCTGTTATCTCTACCGTTTCTGTGTCATGCTTATTGGAGTTTCATTCTTCCATTGCTGAGAGCCTTCCAAGGTTGGAACATCGTCTAAAACCACAACAAAAATATCTCAACTTTTTGGTCGTTGGAGATTGGGGAAGAAAAGGAAACTACAATCAATCTCTTGTCACTCATTAGGTAATTAATTAATTCCCTTTGTGTTTTTCATTAGAAAATTACGAAACTTAGTTGAATGCATACACATAAAGCATAATTGTATAGTTTTCGTGGAAAATTATGTGATTATAGTGCCGATGAAGATATTGCAGTTTGCCTGGATGGTTGGATCTTCATAGATTATGTGTGAAATCATCACAAATCCATTGACTTCCAAAATTATTCTTCCATATAAGTTATACAATTTTACAGTATAGGTTATGTTTAAGGTATTATATGATGATGGAGAAGTAGAAAAAGTTTTTATGGAAAAGGAATGTTGAGAGTTTATGATTTAAACCTTCATATTTGATTTGGTATTGCATTGAACTTTCCTTTTTTGGAAATTATATTTGATTTATTTCTTGATATGACTTAGTTTGTTTCATGGATAATGACAACATAAAAACTTAATCTATTTGAAGCAAGGAACCTGCATGCTGGCTCTTCATTTCACTAGATTCTGCAACATTTCTGTTGGTATGTGCTTCATGATGCTTTTTGAGACTGAAGAATCAAGTGTCTGCAGCTACATGTAGAAATTAAATTCTATTTTTTCTGAAGTTATTATTGAAGAATCAAGCATCAGCAATAAAATTACTTGTACTGCACCATACAATTTTGCATCATACTATTTTGCATTTGTTTATAGATTTCTCGTGTTAGTATAATTTAAAATATTTTTGTATTACATGTATTTATTGAAAAATATATAAATTATTATTTTAATATATAGATATTTAATTTATTGTATGTTAAATTTGTTGATATTCACAAATATTTCATCATATGAAAAAGAGACAATTAATCATATTCGGTAATTTTGAGTTCAAAGTTTTTTGCAAATATTATGAGTTGGTTGGATATTTTGTTGATAATATTATAACTTCTTAGTACAAAAAAATGTACAAAAATATGATTTTGTATACTTTTTGGTGAATATAAGAAATATTATGACTTAGTACATGAAATATTATGACTCGGTACATGAAATATGATTTTTATGTGTATGACTTTATAATATTTGAAATATTATAACTTCTTAGTACATGAAATATGAAGAAATGTTATAACTAAAATACCGTGTAATGTAGAATATGAAATAGGGAGTAAATATAATTAAATATAATATAATTTCATATAAAAATCAATTCAACAGTGAAATAATTAAATTGATCCACTTCCATAGCATTAAGGCCTCAACAACAACAAAACTCTAAAAAAATATGTGGTCCAACATAAGTATAAAGGTAAGATACTTAACAAATAAAACAATTTAAAAAACATAGGAAATTCTCAAATCCCGTGTTACGTTCTAAAATTCGATCAGGTAACAATCACTCCAAGCACTACTCAGATAACTAATTATCTATACTCCCGAGGAGCACAAACACAACCATAAAAAATGGATGAGAATTACATTCAATTATTTATTATCACGCTAACAGTTTTAGTACATATATTATTCATTTCATTATTTATTATCATTTATTTATTTTATCATACAATTAATTTAAATTAATCAAGATACAGATATATTTTTTATTTTCATGCACTTGCACATTAAAAATATAGTTTTTATTTTTACATGTCTAGATGCTAGTTTTAAATTAAAAAGAAAAATTTTAAATTTTAAATTTAAATGAAGGTTTCACTTAAAATTTTGTATTATCAACTTGCATGTTTGTAGTCTATATTCGAGATGGTTTTACTAATTGGATTAAGTCGTTTAACCCGTTGAATTATTTTGTTTAACTTATTGTTTTTAATAGTGTGAGTTGATTTTTCAACTCGTAACTAGTAATTGGTCTATCTTGTCTAATCCGTTATTTTGTAATAACTATTAAAAATCATATATAGAATATGTTTGGTATATAATATTTTCTGTAAAAAAAATATTCATATCCCCTTAAGTCATTATTATAATTAAATGATTATTTATTATATTCAATTAATATATATAAAAATTTCTTATTCTTGAATAATAAGACAACTTGCTTTCAAAACAAATATATTTTTCAAATAAATTAGGTAATTTAATATATCGATCATATTTTTTCAATATTAATAAATAAAATAAATAAATTGATTGAATTTTTTTAAATACATGAAAATATTCGAGAGTTTATAATAAGAGCAGGTATATATTTTAAAATTTTTCTCTCTATTTTAAAATAATCATTAATTACCTACGTTTTTCATATCTTAATGATCATTTTAATTGAATACTTTTGATTTTTATTTATTATCCTTTTATTTTTAATAAGTATGGAAAACTAAAGTTTTGGTTAATTTGTATATATGGTTAGCAAATTATAATAAAGGTAATAGATATATAATTAATTGTAATTAAGAAAAGATTCACATTTTAATGACATTTATGTTATATTTATTATGAATAAAGAAAAATAATTGGTTAAAATGTATATAATAAAGTGTTCTTTATTATATTTTCATAAAATATATAGTATTGGTCATTCTTATATTTTTCTTTTCTCATTTGATTTTTTTTATATAAAAATGATTTTGCATGATTAATATACATTAATAATAATTAATGGTGTAATAAAAATGAAAATAACATATTATATTTGTTAAGGAAATGAAATTAAACATTACGAAGAAAAAGTTACAATAAAATTTATAATTCTAATTTAAATTATAATTGGAAATTTTATTAAATTTTAAAATTTAGTACGAATAAATGGTTGGTAAATAGAAATCTATCATAAAACACATCAAATATTTTTATAAATATTAATTAAAAATCAATGAGAAATAAATTTTTGAAAACGTGATTCTAGGTTAAATCTTTTTTTTTTGTTGCAATTGAAATGAATTGAAAAATAAGTTAATTTTGAATACATTTAAACCATTAATTTTACGGGATACATTTAAAATAATAATGAATTAATTCAATTTTATTTTGATTTTTAAAATTTTTTTTGAATTAGAACATAATTTTTTTTTGCCACTTCTATAGTAATTAATCCAATATGTTAGGTATGATTTCTATTAGATAAACAAATATTATATACTTAATAAAATGATAGTTATTTTGGGATGGAGTAAATATATAATATTATGACATGATACAAGAAAAAATAAAATTGAATTGAAAAGATATTGTATATTTTTTTATGATAAAATGTTAACATTTATATTAAAAAATTGATACAAATATTTGTTTTTTATAAATCATGAGACAATTATGATTGGTGAATACAATTTTTTTTTATGAAAACATAAATTTGTTATTCTTTTTATATTTTATATACATTTTTAACCATCAATATATTATAAATTTTTTTATATATACTAACAAAGGCATTGTAAATTATAAGTAGTCCTAAAATATTATTTTTTTATTTAAAAAAATTTTAACACGCTCGCACTGGTCTAAATACTAGTTAATTTTATTTAAAGACAAATCCTTTATAATAATTTATATTTGCACAAGAAAACCTCTTCAATATTCTATATATATGGAACACATAACACATAAACGGTAGCGATAACAGGAAATAACAAGCGTTGGTTTAAGCACCAAACCATCTTCTAATGCCTCAAAAAAATCTCTTAGAGGATGCATCTCTTTGTTGCACGGTCCTCCTTTCTGAAACTCGGGAGAAGGGAAACAAGTGTAGTTATATTTCTCCAGATCACGGTGCCTTGCACTTCCCCTGGATGAACAAAGGGACACTCGGTCTATTCATGAGAATAAGTCTTTAAACAAGGTATCACTTTGAAACTAAACATTAAAAATTCATCTGTACTATAGATCTCATTCTTTATGTCTGGTAGGGTCTTCTTGATTTGCGGTGGATCAACACCTTGTTGCTTCCCCATTTGAAAGCCTGCTTTCTCAAGGCAACAATCACTAACATCTCCATCACCATCATCTAGTATGGCTTTTAGCGTCATATTCCTTGAAGTGAAATAGATTATATCATTATCCTTTTGGCTATGTGTTTCCTCATCCTTTCGACTTTGCATTTTCGACAGCATCTTTGAAATCACTTACATCTTTTTTGGCTGAAAACTCATGAAAATTTTCATGATCCATAATCAAACGAGTTTGAGAGTTTTTTTTTTCAAAACTATTTGAGAGGGTTTTCTACTCAATTTTATTTTTTTATCACAGTTAATTTTCCTGCTTTATATTACACAGAATTTGACCCGATTTGGATGAATATGATTTGGCAAGTAACTTCACTTATTCGTTGTCTAACTTTTATGTGTTATTTGGCTTATTTGGATGAATATGATCTTATAAACAAGATTAATTTTGTCATCAAAGTGAATACTAGCCATATCACTTGTTTCCCAAGTTAGAGGTGTTAGTGGTTTTCGGACAAAAAGTTACAGTGTGGTGCAAAGAAATAATATGCATGGGCGGAATTCTCGTTAGGGTTTTCTTGTTAAATACTTTACTTTGGTCAAGTTATCTATATAATATTTAATTGAGATTATTTTGATTTGTTTTTAGCATAAGTTTCTTCTAAATTTACTACTACAATACATAATGATTCCCATTTGACGCATTTTCTTTGTCACCAGTCACAAATGATGAATTTTATTTAACACATTTATCGCAATAATATTTTTTATTTAAAAAATTCTTTTTTGTCAATTAGTAGCTTTTATTATAATGATTTTTTAATAGAGATTTGCACATGTTGTGATGAGAATTATTTTTAATTTTAACTGTTTCTTGGATCTAAATTGAACGTTTATCCATTTTACTTTTATAATTAATGTAATTCCATTTGTTTTAATGAATGATCCATTTTTTCATGGATAGAGAGATTATATTTTGTATAGTATTTTTTAATGTATAGTATTTTCTAATAAGTAAGTGATATTAGAATGAACTTATTTTTACTCGTATGTTCGAAGTAAACAAAAGATTGGCCGTGAATTTTGGTAAAAACTGTTTCAATTCCGTGGTCATGTTTTCTATAAAATATTGAATTGTGATTTTTTTTTTGTTTACAGCATAAATTTCTTCCAAATTTACTACTATAATACATAATCATTCTCAATTGAGGCACTCTTTCACAGATCCACAAATGAGGACTATTATTTAATGCATTTATGACCACGAAATTGACTATTTCAAAAGATTAATTACTATGTATTGTCATTATAAAATACATTACACAATCATTGCATCACAACCGTTCATAAATATTATTTTATAAATAATAAAAATAAAAATAAATTTCAATAAATATTTAAGACCGCGATTCACTAGAAGTGAAACACTGCTTTACACTTTTTGTGCATAATATTTTTTATTATAATGAATTTTTTTATAGAGATTTGCAAAAGTTCTAGTGAGATATATTTTTTTTAATAGTTTGTTGGATCTAAATTGAGTGTTTATCCATTTTATTTTTGTAATTAATGGTAATTTAGTTTAATTATATTGAGTAGAAAACCATCTCAAATAGTTTTGAAAAAAAACTCTGAAACTTGTTTGATTATGGATCATGAAAAATTTCATAGTGTTCAGCCAAAGATGATGTAATAGCTTTCAAAGATGTTGTCGAAAAAGAGGATTGTGATGTTGATGAAATAGATTTACGGTATGGAAGAAATATTGGTAACCGGCCTAGTGACTTGATTGCCTATTTTAATCCCAAGAATATGAAACTACAAGCATTACTGGATGATGGTGATGGAGATGTTAGTGACTGTTGCCTTAAGAAACCAGACTTTCAAATGGGGAAGCAATAAGGTGTTGATCCACACAAATCAATAAGAACCTACCAGACATAAGAATGAGATCTATAGTACAAATGAATTTAGAATGTTTAGTTTCGAAGTGATACCTTGTTTAAGGACTTATTCTCGTGAATGGACCGAGTGTCCCTTTGTTCATCTGGTGGAAGTGCAAGGCGCCGTGATCCGAAGAAAAATAACTACACCTGTTTCCCTTATCCCGAGTTTTAGAAATGAAGATCGTGCATCCTCTGAGAGAATTTTAGAGGCATTGAAAGATGGTTTGGTGCTTAAACCAACACATGTTATTTCCTGTTATCTCTACCGTTTCTGTGTCATGCTTATTGGAGTTTCATTCTTCCATTGCTGAGAGCCTTCCAAGGTTGGAACATCGTCTAAAACCACAACAAAAATATCTCAACTTTTTGGTCGTTGGAGATTGGGGAAGAAAAGGAAACTACAATCAATCTCTTGTCACTCATTAGGTAATTAATTAATTCCCTTTGTGTTTTTCATTAGAAAATTACGAAACTTAGTTGAATGCATACACATAAAGCATAATTGTATAGTTTTCGTGGAAAATTATGTGATTATAGTGCCGATGAAGATATTGCAGTTTGCCTGGATGGTTGGATCTTCATAGATTATGTGTGAAATCATCACAAATCCATTGACTTCCAAAATTATTCTTCCATATAAGTTATACAATTTTACAGTATAGGTTATGTTTAAGGTATTATATGATGATGGAGAAGTAGAAAAAGTTTTTATGGAAAAGGAATGTTGAGAGTTTATGATTTAAACCTTCATATTTGATTTGGTATTGCATTGAACTTTCCTTTTTTGGAAATTATATTTGATTTATTTCTTGATATGACTTAGTTTGTTTCATGGATAATGACAACATAAAAACTTAATCTATTTGAAGCAAGGAACCTGCATGCTGGCTCTTCATTTCACTAGATTCTGCAACATTTCTGTTGGTATGTGCTTCATGATGCTTTTTGAGACTGAAGAATCAAGTGTCTGCAGCTACATGTAGAAATTAAATTCTATTTTTTCTGAAGTTATTATTGAAGAATCAAGCATCAGCAATAAAATTACTTGTACTGCACCATACAATTTTGCATCATACTATTTTGCATTTGTTTATAGATTTCTCGTGTTAGTATAATTTAAAATATTTTTGTATTACATGTATTTATTGAAAAATATATAAATTATTATTTTAATATATAGATATTTAATTTATTGTATGTTAAATTTGTTGATATTCACAAATATTTCATCATATGAAAAAGAGACAATTAATCATATTCGGTAATTTTGAGTTCAAAGTTTTTTGCAAATATTATGAGTTGGTTGGATATTTTGTTGATAATATTATAACTTCTTAGTACAAAAAAATGTACAAAAATATGATTTTGTATACTTTTTGGTGAATATAAGAAATATTATGACTTAGTACATGAAATATTATGACTCGGTACATGAAATATGATTTTTATGTGTATGACTTTATAATATTTGAAATATTATAACTTCTTAGTACATGAAATATGAAGAAATGTTATAACTAAAATACCGTGTAATGTAGAATATGAAATAGGGAGTAAATATAATTAAATATAATATAATTTCATATAAAAATCAATTCAACAGTGAAATAATTAAATTGATCCACTTCCATAGCATTAAGGCCTCAACAACAACAAAACTCTAAAAAAATATGTGGTCCAACATAAGTATAAAGGTAAGATACTTAACAAATAAAACAATTTAAAAAACATAGAAAATTCTCAAATCCCGTGTTACGTTCTAAAATTCGATCAGGTAACAATCACTCCAAGCACTACTCAGATAACTAATTATCTATACTCCCGAGGAGCACAAACACAACCATAAAAAATGGATGAGAATTACATTCAATTATTTATTATCACGCTAACAGTTTTAGTACATATATTATTCATTTCATTATTTATTATCATTTATTTATTTTATCATACAATTAATTTAAATTAATCAAGATACATATATATTTTTTATTTTCATGCACTTGCACATTAAAAATATAGTTTTTATTTTTACGTGTCTAGATGCTAGTTTTAAATTAAAAAGAAAAATTTTAAATTTTAAATTTAAATGAAGGTTTCACTTAAAATTTTGTATTATCAACTTGCATGTTTGTAGTCTATATTCGAGATGGTTTTACTAATTGGATTAAGTCGTTTAACCCGTTGAATTATTTTGTTTAACTTATTGTTTTTAATAGTGTGAGTTGATTTTTCAACTCGTAACTAGTAATTGGTCTATCTTGTCTAATCCGTTATTTTGTAATAACTATTAAAAATCATATATAGAATATGTTTGGTATATAATATTTTCTGTAAAAAAAATATTCATATCCCCTTAAGTCATTATTATAATTAAATGATTATTTATTATATTCAATTAATATATATAAAAATTTCTTATTCTTGAATAATAAGACAACTTGCTTTCAAAACAAATATATTTTTCAAATAAATTAGGTAATTTAATATATCGATCATATTTTTTCAATATTAATAAATAAAATAAATAAATTGATTGAATTTGTTTAAATACATGAAAATATTCGAGAGTTTATAATAAGAGCAGGTATATATTTTAAAATTTTTCACTCTATTTTAAAATAATCATTAATTACCTACGTTTTTCATATCTTAATGATCATTTTAATTGAATACTTTTGATTTTTATTTATTATCCTTTTATTTTTAATAAGTATGGAAAACTAAAGTTTTGGTTAATTTGTATATATGGTTAGCAAATTATAATAAAGGTAATAGATATATAATTAATTGTAATTAAGAAAAGATTCACATTTTAATGACATTTATGTTATATTTATTATGAATAAAGAAAAATAATTGGTTAAAATGTATATAATAAAGTGTTCTTTATTATATTTTCATAAAATATATAGTATTGGTCATTCTTATATTTTTCTTTTCTCATTTGATTTTTTTTATATAAAAATGATTTTGCATGATTAATATACATTAATAATAATTAATGGTGTAATAAAAATGAAAATAACATATTATATTTGTTAAGGAAATGAAATTAAACATTACGAAGAAAAAGTTACAATAAAATTTATAATTCTAATTTAAACTATAATTGGAAATTTTATTAAATTTTAAAATTTAGTACGAATAAATGGTTGGTAAATAGAAATCTATCATAAAACACATCAAATATTTTTATAAATATTAATTAAAAATCAATGAGAAATAAATTTTTGAAAACGTGATTCTAGGTTAAATCTTTTTTTTTTGTTGCAATTGAAATGAATTGAAAAATAAGTTAATTTTGAATACATTTAAACCATTAATTTTACGGGATACATTTAAAATAATAATGAATTAATTCAATTTTATTTTGATTTTTAAAATTTTTTTTGAATTAGAACATAATTTTTTTTTGCCACTTCTATAGTAATTAATCCAATATGTTAGGTATGATTTCTATTAGATAAACAAATATTATATACTTAATAAAATGATAGTTATTTTGGGATGGAGTAAATATATAATATTATGACATGATACAAGAAAAAATAAAATTGAATTGAAAAGATATTGTATATTTTTTTATGATAAAATGTTAACATTTATATTAAAAAATTGATACAAATATTTGTTTTTTATAAATCATGAGACAATTATGATTGGTGAATACAATTTTTTTTTATGAAAACATAAATTTGTTATTCTTTTTATATTTTATATACATTTTTAACCATCAATATATTATAAATTTTTTTATATATACTAACAAAGGCATTGTAAATTATAAGTAGTCCTAAAATATTATTTTTTTATTTAAAAAAATTTTAACACGCTCGCACTGGTCTAAATACTAGTTAATTTTATTTAAAGACAAATCCTTTATAATAATTTATATTTGCACAAGAAAACCTCTTCAATATTCTATATATATGGAACACATAACACATAAACGGTAGCGATAACAGGAAATAACAAGCGTTGGTTTAAGCACCAAACCATCTTCTAATGCCTCAAAAAAATCTCTTAGAGGATGCATCTCTTTGTTGCACGGTCCTCCTTTCTGAAACTCGGGAGAAGGGAAACAAGTGTAGTTATATTTCTCCAGATCACGGTGCCTTGCACTTCCCCTGGATGAACAAAGGGACACTCGGTCTATTCATGAGAATAAGTCTTTAAACAAGGTATCACTTTGAAACTAAACATTAAAAATTCATCTGTACTATAGATCTCATTCTTTATGTCTGGTAGGGTCTTCTTGATTTGCGGTGGATCAACACCTTGTTGCTTCCCCATTTGAAAGCCTGCTTTCTCAAGGCAACAATCACTAACATCTCCATCACCATCATCTAGTATGGCTTTTAGCGTCATATTCCTTGAAGTGAAATAGATTATATCATTATCCTTTTGGCTATGTGTTTCCTCATCCTTTCGACTTTGCATTTTCGACAGCATCTTTGAAATCACTTACATCTTTTTTGGCTGAAAACTCATGAAAATTTTCATGATCCATAATCAAACGAGTTTGAGAGTTTTTTTTTTCAAAACTATTTGAGAGGGTTTTCTACTCAATTTTATTTTTTTATCACAGTTAATTTTCCTGCTTTATATTACACAGAATTTGACCCGATTTGGATGAATATGATTTGGCAAGTAACTTCACTTATTCGTTGTCTAACTTTTATGCGTTATTTGGCTTATTTGGATGAATATGATCTTATAAACAAATTAATTTTGTCATCAAAGTGAATACTAGCCATATCACTTGTTTCCCAAGTTAGAGGTGTTAGTGGTTTTCGGACAAAAAGTTACAGTGTGGTGCAATGAAATAATATGCATGGGCGGAATTCTCGTTAGGGTTTTCTTGTTAAATACTTTACTTTGATCAAGTTATCTATATAATATTTAATTGAGATTATTTTGATTTGTTTTTAGCATAAGTTTCTTCTAAATTTACTACTACAATACATAATGATTCCCATTTGACGCATTTTCTTTGTCACCAGTCACAAATGATGAATTTTATTTAACACATTTATCGCAATAATATTTTTTATTTAAAAAATTCTTTTTTGTCAATTAGTAGCTTTTATTATAATGATTTTTTAATAGAGATTTGCACATGTTGTGATGAGAATTATTTTTAATTTTAACTGTTTCTTGGATCTAAATTGAACGTTTATCCATTTTACTTTTATAATTAATTTAATTCCATTTGTTTTAATGAATGATCCATTTTTTCATGGATAGAGAGATTATATTTTGTATAGTATTTTTTAATGTATAGTATTTTCTAATAAGTAAGTGATATTAGAATGAACTTATTTTTACTCGTATGTTCGAAGTAAACAAAAGATTGGCCGTGAATTTTGGTAAAAACCGTTTCAATTCTGTGGTCATGTTTTCTATAAAATATTGAATTGTGATTTTTTTTTTGTTTACAGCATAAATTTCTTCCAAATTTACTACTATAATACATAATCATTCTCAATTGAGGCACTCTTTCACAGATCCACAAATGAGGACTATTATTTAATGCATTTATGACCACGAAATTGACTATTTCAAAAGATTAATTACTATGTATTGTCATTATAAAATACATTACACAATCATTGCATCACAACCGTTCATAAATATTATTTTATAAATAATAAAAATAAAAATAAATTTCAATAAATATTTAAGACCGCGATTCACTGGAAGTGAAACACTGCTTTACACTTTTTGTGCATAATATTTTTTATTATAATGAATTTTTTTATAGAGATTTGCAAAAGTTCTAGTGAGATATATTTTTTTTAATAGTTTGTTGGATCTAAATTGAGTGTTTATCCATTTTATTTTTGTAATTAATGGTAATTTAGTTTAATTATATTGAGTAGAAAACCATCTCAAATAGTTTTGAAAAAAAACTCTGAAACTTGTTTGATTATGGATCATGAAAAATTTCATAGTGTTCAGCCAAAGATGATGTAATAGATTTCAAAGATGTTGTCGAAAAAGAGGATTGTGATGTTGATGAAATAGATTTACGGTATAGAAGAAATATTGGTAACCGGCCTAGTGACTTGATTGCCTATTTTAATCCCAAGAATATGAAACTACAAGCATTACTGGATGATGGTGATGGAGATGTTAGTGACTGTTGCCTTAAGAAACCAGACTTTCAAATGGGGAAGCAATAAGGTGTTGATCCACACAAATCAATAAGAACCTACCAGACATAAGAATGAGATCTATAGTACAAATGAATTTAGAATGTTTAGTTTCGAAGTGATACCTTGTTTAAGGACTTATTCTCGTGAATGGACCGAGTGTCCCTTTGTTCATCTGGTGGAAGTGCAAGGCGCCGTGATCCGAAGAAAAATAACTACACCTGTTTCCCTTATCCCGAGTTTTAGAAATGAAGATCGTGCATCCTCTGAGAGAATTTTAGAGGCATTGAAAGATGGTTTGGTGCTTAAACCAACACATGTTATTTCCTGTTATCTCTACCGTTTCTGTGTCATGCTTATTGGAGTTTCATTCTTCCATTGCTGAGAGCCTTCCAAGGTTGGAACATCGTCTAAAACCACAACAAAAATATCTCAACTTTTTGGTCGTTGGAGATTGGGGAAGAAAAGGAAACTACAATCAATCTCTTGTCACTCATTAGGTAATTAATTAATTTCCTTTGTGTTTTTCATTAGAAAATTACGAAACTTAGTTGAATGCATACACATAAAGCATAATTGTATAGTTTTCGTGGAAAATTATGTGATTATAGTGCCGATGAAGATATTGCAGTTTGCCTGGATGGTTGGATCTTCATAGATTATGTGTGAAATCATCACAAATCCATTGACTTCCAAAATTATTCTTCCATATAAGTTATACAATTTTACAGTATAGGTTATGTTTAAGGTATTATATGATGATGGAGAAGTAGAAAAAGTTTTTATGGAAAAGGAATGTTGAGAGTTTATGATTTAAACCTTCATATTTGATTTGGTATTGCATTGAACTTTCCTTTTTTGGAAATTATATTTGATTTATTTCTTTATATGACTTAGTTTGTTTCATGGATAATGACAACATAAAAACTTAATCTATTTGAAGCAAGGAACCTGCATGCTGGCTCTTCATTTCACTAGATTCTGCAACATTTCTGTTGGTATGTGCTTCATGATGCTTTTTGAGACTGAAGAATCAAGTGTCTGCAGCTACATGTAGAAATTAAATTCTATTTTTTCTGAAGTTATTATTGAAGAATCAAGCATCAGCAATAAAATTACTTGTACTGCACCATACAATTTTGCATCATACTATTTTGCATTTGTTTATAGATTTCTCGTGTTAGTATAATTTAAAATATTTTTGTATTACATGTATTTATTGAAAAATATATAAATTATTATTTTAATATATAGATATTTAATTTATTGTATGTTAAATTTGTTGATATTCACAAATATTTCATCATATGAAAAAGAGACAATTAATCATATTCGGTAATTTTTAGTTCAAAGTTTTTTGCAAATATTATGAGTTGGTTGGATATTTTGTTGATAATATTATGACTTCTTAGTACAAAAAAATGTACAAAAATATGATTCTGTATACTTTTTGGTGAATATAAGAAATATTATGACTTAGTACATGAAATATTATGACTCGGTACATGAAATATGATTTTTATGTGTATGACTTTATAATATTTGAAATATTATAACTTCTTAGTACATGAAATATGAAGAAATGTTATAACTAAAATACCGTGTAATGTAGAATATGAAATAGGGAGTAAATATAATTAAATATAATATAATTTCATATAAAAATCAATTCAATAGTGAAATAATTAAATTGATCCACTTCCATAGCATTAAGGCCTCAACAACAACAAAACTCTAAAAAAATATGTGGTCCAACATAAGTATAAAGGTAAGATACTTAACAAATAAAACAATTTAAAAAACATAGCAAATTCTCAAATCCCGTGTTACGTTCTAAAATTCGATCAGGTAACAATCACTCCAAGCACTACTCAGATAACTAATTATCTATACTCCCGAGGAGCACAAACACAACCATAAAAAATGGATGAGAATTACATTCAATTATTTATTATCACGCTAACAGTTTTAGTACATATATTATTCATTTCATTATTTATTATCATTTATTTATTTTATCATACAATTAATTTAAATTAATCAAGATACAGATATATTTTTTATTTTCATGCACTTGCACATTAAAAATATAGTTTTTATTTTTACGTGTCTAGATGCTAGTTTTAAATTAAAAAGAAAAATTTTAAATTTTAAATTTAAATGAAGGTTTCACTTAAAATTTTGTATTATCAACTTGCATGTTTGTAGTCTATATTAGAGATGGTTTTACTAATTGGATTAAGTCGTTTAACCCGTTGAATTATTTTGTTTAATTTATTGTTTTTAATAGTGTGAGTTGATTTTTCAACTCGTAACTAGTAATTGGTCTATCTTGTCTAATCCATTATTTTGTAATAACTATTAAAAATCATATATAGAATATGTTTGGTATATAACATTTTCTGTAAAAAAATATTCATATCCCCTTAAGTCATTATTATAATTAAATGATTATTTATTATATTCAATTAATATATATAAAAATTTCTTATTCTTGAATAATAAGACAACTTGCTTTCAAAACAAATATATTTTTAAAATAAATTAGGTAATTTAATATGTCGATCATATTTTTTCAATATTAATAAATAAAATAATTAAATTGATTGAATTTTATTAAATACATGAAAATATTCGAGAGTTTATAATAAGAGCAGGTATATATTTTAAAATTTTTCTCTCTATTTTAAAATAATTATTAATTACCTACGTTTTTCATATCTTAATGATCATTTTAATTGAATAGTTTTGATTTTTATTTATTATCCTTTTATTTTTAATAAGTATGGAAAACTAAAGTTTTGGTTAATTTGTATATATGGTTCGCAAATTATAATAAAGGTAATAGATATATAATTAATTGTAATTAAGAAAAGATTCACATTTTAATGACATTTATGTTATATTTATTATGAATAAAGAAAAAGAATTGGTTAAAATGTATATAGTAAAGTGTTCTTTATTATATTTTTATAAAATATATAGTATTGGTCATTCTTATATTTTTCTTTTCTCATTTGATTTTTTTTATATAAAAATGATTTTGCATGATTAATATACATTAATAATAATTAATGGTGTAATAAAAATGAAAATAACATATTATATTTGTTAAGGAAATGAAATTAAACATTACGAAGAAAAAGTTACAATAAAATTTATAATTCTAATTTAAATTATAATTGGAAATTTTATTAAATTTTAAAATTTAGTACGAATAAATGGTTGGTAAATAGAAATCTATCATAAAACACATCAAATATTTTTATAAATATTAATTAAAAATCAATGAGAAATAAATTTTTGAAAATGTGATTCTAGGTTAAATCTTTTTTTTTTTGCAATTGAAATGAATTGAAAAATAAGTTAATTTTGAATACATTTAAACCATTAATTTTACGGGATACATTTAAAATAATAATGAATTAATTCAATTTTATTTTGATTTTTTAAATTTTTTTTGAATTAGAACATAATTTTTTTTGCCACTTCTATAGTAATTAATCCAATATGTTAGGTATGATTTCTATTAGATAAACAAATATTATATACTTAATAAAATGATAGTTATTTTGGGACGGAGTAAATATATAATATTATGACATGATACAAGAAAAAATAAAATTGAATTGAAAAGATATTGTATATTTTTTTATGATAAAATGTTAACATTTATATTAAAAAATTGATACAAATATTTGTTTTTTATAAATCATGAGACAATTATGATTGGTGAATACAATTTTTTTTTATGAAAACATAAATTTGTTATTCTTTTTATATTTTATATACATTTTTAACCATCAATATATTATAAATTTTTTTATATATACTAACAAAGGCATTGTAAATTATAAGTAGTCCTAAAATATTATTTTTTTACTTAGAAAAGTTTTAACACGCTCGCACTGGTCTAAATACTAGTTAATTTTATTTAAAGACAAATCCTTTATAATAATTGATATTTACACAAGAAAACCTCTTCAATATTCTATATATATATGGAACACATAACACATAAACGGTAGCGATAACAGGAAATAACAAGCGTTGGTTTAAGCACCAAACCATCTTCTAATGCCTCAAAAAATCTCTTAGAGGATGCATCTCTTTGTTGCACGGTCCTCCTTTCTGAAACTCGGGAGAAGGGAAACAAGTGTAGTTATATTTCTCCAGATCACGGTGCCTTGCACTTCCCCTGGATGAACAAAGGGACACTCAGTCTATTCATGAGAATAAGTCTTTAAACAAGGTATCACTTTGAAACTAAACATTAAAAATTCATCTGTACTATAGATCTCATTCTTTATGTCTGGTAGGGTCTTCTTGATTTGCGGTTGATCAACACCTTGTTGCTTCCCCATTTGAAAGCCTGCTTTCTCAAGGCAACAATCACTAACATCTCCATCACCATCATCTAGTATGGCTTTTAGCGTCATATTCCTTGAAGTGAAATAGATTATATCATTATACTTTTGGCTATGTGTTTCCTCATCCTTTCGACTTTGCATTTTCGACAGCATCTTTGAAATCACTTACATCTTTTTTGGCTGAAAACTCATGAAAATTTTCATGATCCATAATCTAACGAGTTTGAGAGTTTTTTTTTCAAAACTATTTGAGAGGGTTTTCTACTCAATTTTATTTTTTTATCACAGTTAATTTTCCTGCTTTATATTACACAGAATTTGACCCGATTTGGATGAATATGATTTGGCAAGTAACTTCACTTATTCGTTGTCTAACTTTTAAGCGTTATTTGGCTTATTTGGATGAATATGATCTTATAAACAAGATTAATTTTGTCATAAAAGTGAATACTAGCCATATCACTTGTTTCCCAAGTTAGAGGTGTTAGTGGTTTTAGGACAAAAAGTTACAGTGTGGTGCAATGAAATAATATGCATGGGCGGAATTCTCGTTAGGGTTTTCTTGTTAAATACTTTACTTTGGTCAAGTTATCTATATAATATTTAATTGAGATTATTTTGATTTGTTTTTAGCATAAGTTTCTTCTAAATTTACTACTACAATACATAATGATTCCCATTTGATGCATTTTCTTTGTCACCAGTCACAAATGATGAATTTTATTTAACACATTTATCGCAATAATATTTTTTATTTAAAAACTATTTTTTGTCATTTAGTAGCTTTTATTATAATGATTTTTTTAATAGAGATTTGCACATGTTGTGATGAGAATTATTTTTATTTTTAACTGTTTCTTGGATCTAAATTGAATGTTTATCCATTTTACTTTTATAATTAATTTAATTCCATTTATTTTAATGAATGATCCATTTTTCATGGATAGAGAGATTATATTTTGTATAGTATTTTTTAATGTATAGTATTTTCTAATAAGTAAGTGATATTAGAATGAACTTTTTTTTACTCGTATGTTCGAAGTAAACAAAAGATTGGCCGTGAATTTTGGTAAAAACCGTTTCAATTCCGTGGTCATGTTTTCTATAAAATATTGAATTGTGATTTTTTTTTTGTTTACAGCATAAATTTCTTCCAAATTTAGTACTATAATACATAATCATTCTCAATTGAGGCACTCTTTCACAGATCCACAAATGAGGACTATTATTTAATGCATTTATGACTACGAAATTGACTATTTCAAAAGATTAATTACTATGTATTGTCATTATAAAATACATTACACAATCATTGCATCACAACCGGTCATAAATATTATTTTATAAATAATAAAAATAAAAATAAATTTCAATAAATATTGAAGACCGTGATTCACTGGAAGTGAAACACTGCTTTACAATTTTTGTGCATAATATTTTTTATTATAATGAATTTTTTTATAGAGATTTGCAAAAGTTCTAGTGAGATATATTTTTTTTAATAGTTTGTTGGATCTAAATTGAGTGTTTATCCATTTTATTTTTGTAATTAATGGTAATTTAGTTTAATTATATTGAGTAGAAAACCATCTCAAATAGTTTTGAAAAAAAACTCTGAAACTTGTTTGATTATGGATCATGAAAAATTTCATAGTGTTCAGCCAAAGATGATGTAATAGATTTCAAAGATGTTGTCGAAAAAGAGGATTGTGATGTTGATGAAATAGATTTACGGTATAGAAGAAATATTGGTAACCGGCCTAGTGACTTGATTGCCTATTTTAATCCCAAGAATATGAAACTACAAGCATTATTGGATGATGGTAATGGAGATGTTAGTGACTGTTGCCTTAAGAAACTAGACTTTCAAATGGGGAAGCAATAAGGTGTTGATCCACACAAATCAATAAGAACCTACCAGACATAAGAATGAGATCTATAGTACAGATGAATTTAGAATGTTTAGTTTCGAAGTGATACCTTGTTTAAGGACTTATTCTCGTGAATGGACCGAGTGTCCCTTTGTTCATCTGGTGGAAGTGCAAGGCGCCGTGATCCGAAGAAAAATAACTACACCTGTTTCCCTTATCCCGAGTTTTAGAAATGAAGATCGTGCATCCTCTGAGAGAATTTTAGAGGCATTGAAAGATGGTTTGGTGCTTAAACCAACACATGTTATTTCCTGTTATCTCTACCGTTTCTGTGTCATGCTTATTTGAGTTTCATTCTTCCATTGCTGAGTTCCTTCCAAGGTTGGAACATCGTCTAAGACCACAACAAAAATATCTCAACTTTTTGGTCGTTGGAGATTGGGGAAGAAAAGGAAACTACAATCAATCTCTTGTCACTCAATAGGTAATTAATTAATTCCCTTTGTGTTTTTCATTAGAAAATTACGAAACTTAGTTGAATGCATACACATAAAGCATAATTGTATAGTTTTCGTGGAAAATTATGTGATTATAGTGCCGATGAAGATATTGCAGTTTGCCTGGATGGTTGGATCTTCATAGATTATGTGTGAAATCATCACAAATCCATTGACTTCCAAAATTATTCTTCCATATAAGTTATACAATTTTACAGTATAGGTTATGTTTAAGGTATTATATGATGATGGAGAAGTAGAAAAAGTTTTTATGGAAAAGGAATGTTGAGACTTTATGATTTAAACCTTCATATTTGATTTGGTATTGCATTGAACTTTCCTTTTTTGGAAATTATATTTGATTTATTTCTTGATATGACTTAGTTTGTTTCATGGATAATGACAACATAAAAACTTAATCTATTTGAAGCAAGGAACCTGCATGCTGGCTCTTCATTTCACTAGATTCTGCAACATTTCTGTTGGTATGTGCTTCATGATGCTTTTTGAGACTGAAGAATCAAGTGTCTGCAGCTACATGTAGAAATTAAATTCTATTTTTTCTGAAGTTATTATTGAAGAATCAAGCATCAGCAATAAAATTACTTGTACTGCACCATACAATTTTGCATCATACTATTTTGCATTTGTTTATAGATTTCTCGTGTTAGTATAATTTAAAATATTTTTGTATTACATGTATTTATTGAAAAATATATAAATTATTATTTTAATATATAGATATTTAATTTATTGTATGTTAAATTTGTTGATATTCACAAATATTTCATCATATGAAAAAGAGACAATTAATCATATTCGGTAATTTTGAGTTCAAAGTTTTTTGCAAATATTATGAGTTGGTTGGATATTTTGTTGATAATATTATAACTTCTTAGTACAAAAAAATGTACAAAAATATGATTTTGTATACTTTTTGGTGAATATAAGAAATATTATGACTTAGTACATGAAATATTATGACTCGGTACATGAAATATGATTTTTATGTGTATGACTTTATAATATTTGAAATATTATAACTTCTTAGTACATGAAATATGAAGAAATGTTATAACTAAAATACCGTGTAATGTAGAATATGAAATAGGGAGTAAATATAATTAAATATAATATAATTTCATATAAAAATCAATTCAACAGTGAAATAATTAAATTGATCCACTTCCATAGCATTAAGGCCTCAACAACAACAAAACTCTAAAAAAATATGTGGTCCAACATAAGTATAAAGGTAAGATACTTAACAAATAAAACAATTTAAAAAACATAGCAAATTCTCAAATCCCGTGTTACGTTCTAAAATTCGATCAGGTAACAATCACTCCAAGCACTACTCAGATAACTAATTATCTATACTCCCGAGGAGCACAAACACAACCATAAAAAATGGATGAGAATTACATTCAATTATTTATTATCACGCTAACAGTTTTAGTACATATATTATTCATTTCATTATTTATTATCATTTATTTATTTTATCATACAATTAATTTAAATTAATCAAGATACAGATATATTTTTTATTTTCATGCACTTGCACATTAAAAATATAGTTTTTATTTTTACGTGTCTAGATGCTAGTTTTAAATTAAAAAGAAAAATTTTAAATTTTAAATTTAAATGAAGGTTTCACTTAAAATTTTGTATTATCAACTTGCATGTTTGTAGTCTATATTCGAGATGGTTTTACTAATTGGATTAAGTCGTTTAACCCGTTGAATTATTTTGTTTAACTTATTGTTTTTAATAGTGTGAGTTGATTTTTCAACTCGTAACTAGTAATTGGTCTATCTTGTCTAATCCGTTATTTTGTAATAACTATTAAAAATCATATATAGAATATGTTTGGTATATAATATTTTCTGTAAAAAAAATATTCATATCCCCTTAAGTCATTATTATAATTAAATGATTATTATTATATTCAATTAATATATATAAAAATTTCTTATTCTTGAATAATAAGACAACTTGCTTTCAAAACAAATATATTTTTCAAATAAATTAGGTAATTTAATATGTCGATCATATTTTTTCAATATTAATAAATAAAATAAATAAATTGATTGAATTTGTTTAAATACATGAAAATATTCGAGAGTTTATAATAAGAGCAGGTATATATTTTAAAATTTTTCTCTCTATTTTAAAATAATCATTAATTACCTACGTTTTTCATATCTTAATGATCATTTTAATTGAATACTTTTGATTTTTATTTATTATCCTTTTATTTTTAATAAGTATGGAAAACTAAAGTTTTGGTTAATTTGTATATATGGTTAGCAAATTATAATAAAGGTAATAGATATATAATTAATTGTAATTAAGAAAAGATTCACATTTTAATGACATTTATGTTATATTTATTATGAATAAAGAAAAATAATTGGTTAAAATGTATATAATAAAGTGTTCTTTATTATATTTTCATTAAATATATAGTATTGGTCATTCTTATATTTTTCTTTTCTCATTTGATTTTTTTTATATAAAAATGATTTTGCATGATTAATATAAATTAATAATAATTAATGGTGTAATAAAAATGAAAATAACATATTATATTTGTTAAGGAAATGAAATTAAACATTACGAAGAAAAAGTTACAATAAAATTTATAATTCTAATTTAAATTATAATTGGAAATTTTATTAAATTTTAAAATTTAGTACGAATAAATGGTTGGTAAATAGAAATCTATCATAAAACACATCAAATATTTTTATAAATATTAATTAAAAATCAATGAGAAATAAATTTTTGAAAACGTGATTCTAGGTTAAATCTTTTTTTTTTGTTGCAATTGAAATGAATTGAAAAATAAGTTAATTTTGAATACATTTAAACCATTAATTTTACGGGATACATTTAAAATAATAATGAATTAATTCAATTTTATTTTGATTTTTTAAATTTTTTTTGAATTAGAACATAATTTTTTTTTGCCACTTCTATAGTAATTAATCCAATATGTTAGGTATGATTTCTATTAGATAAACAAATATTATATACTTAATAAAATGATAGTTATTTTGGGATGGAGTAAATATATAATATTATGACATGATACAAGAAAAAATAAAATTGAATTGAAAATATATTGTATATTTTTTTATGATAAAATGTTAACATTTATATTAAAAAATTGATACAAATATTTGTTTTTTATAAATCATGAGACAATTATGATTGGTGAATACAATTTTTTTTTATGAAAACATAAATTTGTTATTCTTTTTATATTTTATATACATTTTTAACCATCAATATATTATAAATTTTTTTATATATACGAACAAAGGCATTGTAAATTATAAGTAGTCCTAAAATATTATTTTTTTACTTAGAAAAGTTTTAACACGCTCGCACTGGTCTAAATACTAGTTAATTTTATTTAAAGACAAATCCTTTATAATAATTGATATTTACACAAGAAAACCTCTTCAATATTCTATATATATGGAACACATAACACATAAACGGTAGCGATAACAAGAAATAACAAGCGTTGGTTTAAGCACCAAACCATCTTCTAATGCCTCAAAAAATCTCTTAGAGGATGCATCTCTTTGTTGCACGGTCCTCCTTTCTGAAACTCGGGAGAAGGGAAACAAGTGTAGTTATATTTCTCCAGATCACGGTGCCTTGCACTTCCCCTGGATGAACAAAGGGATACTCGGTCTATTCAAGAGAATAAGTCTTTAAACAAGGTATCACTTTGAAACTAAACATTAAAAATTCATCTGTACTATAGATCTCATTCTTTATGTCTGGTAGGGTCTTCTTGATTTGCGGTGGATCAACACCTTGTTGCTTCCCCATTTGAAAGCCTGCTTTCTCAAGGCAACAATCACTAACATCTCCATCACCATCATCTAGTATGGCTTTTAGCGTCATATTCCTTGAAGTGAAATAGATTATATCATTATCCTTTTGGCTATGTGTTTCCTCATCCTTTCGACTTTGCATTTTCGACATCATCTTTGAAATCACTTACATCTTTTTTGGCTGAAAACTCATGAAAATTTTCATGATCCATAATCAAACGAGTTTGAGAGGTTTTTTTTTCAAAACTATTTGAGAGGGTTTTCTACTCAATTTTATTTTTTTATCACAGTTAATTTTCCTGCTTTATATTACACAGAATTTGACCCGATTTGGATGAATATGATTTGGCAAGTAACTTCACTTATTCGTTGTCTAACTTTTATGCGTTATTTGGCTTATTCGGATGAATATGATCTTATAAACAAGATTAATTTTGTCATTAAAGTGAATACTAGCCATATCACTTGTTTCCCAAGTTAGAGGTGTTAGTGGTTTTAGGACAAAAAGTTACAGTGTGGTGCAATGAAATAATATGCATGGGCGGAATTCTCGTTAGGGTTTTCTTGTTAAATACTTTACTTTGGTCAAGTTATCTATATAATATTTAATTGAGATTATTTTGATTTGTTTTTAGCATAAGTTTCTTCTAAATTTACTACTACAATACATAATGATTCCCATTTGACGCATTTTCTTTGTCACCAGTCACAAATGATGAATTTTATTTAACACATTTATCGCAATAATATTTTTTATTTAAAAAATTCTTTTTTGTCAATTAGTAGCTTTTATTATAATGATTTTTTAATAGAGATTTGCACATGTTATGATGAGAATTATTTTTATTTTTAACTGTTTCTTGGATCTAAATTGAACGTTTATCCATTTTACTTTTATAATTAATTTAATTCCATTTATTTTAATGAATGGTCCATTTTTTCATGGATAGAGAGATTATATTTTGTATAGTATTTTTTAATGTATAGTATTTTCTAATAAGTAAGTGATATTAGAATGAACTTATTTTTACTCGTATGTTCGAAGTAAACAAAAGATTGGCCGTGAATTTTGGTAAAAACCGTTTCAATTCCGTGGTCATGTTTTCTATAAAATATTGAATTGTGATTTTTTTTTGTTTACAGCATAAATTTCTTCCAAATTTACTACTATAATACATAATCATTCTCAATTGAGGCACTCTTTCACAGATCCACAAATGAGGACTATTATTTAATGCATTTATGATCACGAAATTGACTATTTCAAAAGATTAATTACTATGTATTGTCATTATAAAATACATTACACAATCATTGCATCACAACCGTTCATAAATATTATTTTATAAATAATAAAAATAAAAATAAATTTCAATAAATATTTAAGACCGCGATTCACTGGAAGTGAAACACTGCTTTACACTTTTTGTGCATAATATTTTTTATTATAATGAATTTTTTTATAGAGATTTGCAAAAGTTCTAGTGAGATATATTTTTTTTAATAGTTTGTTGGATCTAAATTGAGTGTTTATCCATTTTATTTTTGTAATTAATGGTAATTTAGTTTAATTATATTGAGTAGAAAACCATCTCAAATAGTTTTGAAAAAAAACTCTGAAACTTGTTTGATTATGGATCATGAAAATTTTCATAGTGTTCAGCCAAAGATGATGTAATAGCTTTCAAAGATGTTGTCGAAAAAGAGGATTGTGATGTTGATGAAATAGATTTACGGTATGGAAGAAATATTGGTAACCGGCCTAGTGACTTGATTGCCTATTTTAATCCCAAGAATATGAAACTACAAGCATTACTGGATGATGGTGATGGAGATGTTAGTGACTGTTGCCTTAAGAAACCAGACTTTCAAATGGGGAAGCAATAAGGTGTTGATCCACACAAATCAATAAGAACCTACCAGACATAAGAATGAGATCTATAGTACAGATGAATTTAGAATGTTTAGTTTCGAAGTGATACCTTGTTTAAGGACTTATTCTCGTGAATGGACCGAGTGTCCCTTTGTTCATCTGGTGGAAGTGCAAGGCGCCGTGATCCGAAGAAAAATAACTACACCTGTTTCCCTTATCCCGAGTTTTAGAAATGAAGATCGTGCATCCTCTTAGAGAATTTTAGAGGCATTGAAAGATGGTTTGGTGCTTAAACCAACACATGTTATTTCCTGTTATCTCTACCGTTTCTGTGTCATGCTTATTTGAGTTTCATTCTTCCATTGCTGAGAGCCTTCCAAGGTTGGAACATCGTCTAAAACCACAACAAAAATATCTCAACTTTTTGGTCGTTGGAGATTGGGGAAGAAAAGGAAACTACAATCAATCTCTTGTCACTCATTAGGTAATTAATTAATTCCCTTTGTGTTTTTCATTAGAAAATTACGAAACTTAGTTGAATGCATACACATAAAGCATAATTGTATAGTTTTCGTGGAAAATTATGTGATTATAGTGCCGATGAAGATATTGCAGTTTGCCTGGATGGTTGGATCTTCATAGATTATGTGTGAAATCATCACAAATCCATTGACTTCCAAAATTATTCTTCCATATAAGTTATACAATTTTACAGTATAGGTTATTTTTAAGGTATTATATGATGATGGAGAAGTAGAAAAAGTTTTTATGGAAAAGGAATGTTGAGAGTTTATGATTTAAACCTTCATATTTGATTTGGTATTGCATTGAACTTTCCTTTTTTGGAAATTATATTTGATTTATTTCTTTATATGACTTAGTTTGTTTCATGGATAATGACAACATAAAAACTTAATCTATTTGAAGCAAGGAACCTGCATGCTGGCTCTTCATTTCACTAGATTCTGCAACATTTCTGTTGGTATGTGCTTCATGATGCTTTTTGAGACTGAAGAATCAAGTGTCTGCAGCTACATGTAGAAATTAAATTCTATTTTTTCTGAAGTTATTATTGAAGAATCAAGCATCAGCAATAAAATTACTTGTACTGCACCATACAATTTTGCATCATACTATTTTGCATTTGTTTATAGATTTCTCGTGTTAGTATAATTTAAAATATTTTTGTATTACATGTATTTATTGAAAAATATATAAATTATTATTTTAATATATAGATATTTAATTTATTGTATGTTAAATTTGTTGATATTCACAAATATTTCATCATATGAAAAAGAGACAATTAATCATATTCGGTAATTTTGAGTTCAAAGTTTTTTGCAAATATTATGAGTTGGTTGGATATTTTGTTGATAATATTATAACTTCTTAGTACAAAAAAATGTACAAAAATATGATTCTGTATACTTTTTGGTGAATATAAGAAATATTATGACTTAGTACATGAAATATTATGACTCGGTACATGAAATATGATTTTTATGTGTATGACTTTATAATATTTGAAATATTATAACTTCTTAGTACATGAAATATGAAGAAATGTTATAACTAAAATACCGTGTAATGTAGAATATGAAATAGGGAGTAAATATAATTAAATATAATATAATTTCATATAAAAATCAATTCAACAGTGAAATAATTAAATTGATCCACTTCCATAGCATTAAGGCCTCAACAACAACAAAACTCTAAAAAAATATGTGGTCCAACATAAGTATAAAGGTAAGATACTTAACAAATAAAACAATTTAAAAAACATAGGAAATTCTCAAATCCCGTGTTACGTTCTAAAATTCGATCAAGTAACAATCACTCCAAGCACTACTCAGATAACTAATTATCTATACTCCCGAGGAGCACAAACACAACCATAAAAATGGATGAGAATTACATTCAATTATTTATTATCACGCTAACAGTTTTAGTACATATATTATTCATTTCATTATTTATTATCATTTATTTATTTTATCATACAATTAATTTAAATTAATCAAGATACAGATATATTTTTTATTTTCATGCACTTGCACATTAAAAATATAGTTTTTATTTTTACGTGTCTAGATGCTAGTTTTAAATTAAAAAGAAAAATTTTAAATTTTAAATTTAAATGAAGGTTTCACTTAAAATTTTGTATTATCAACTTGCATGTTTGTAGTCTATATTCGAGATGGTTTTACTAATTGGATTAAGTCGTTTAACCCGTTGAATTATTTTGTTTAACTTAATGTTTTTAATAGTGTGAGTTGATTTTTCAACTCGTAACTAGTAATTGGTCTATCTTGTCTAATCCGTTATTTTGTAATAACTATTAAAAATCATATATAGAATATGTTTGGTATATAATATTTTCTGTAAAAAAAATATTCATATCCCCTTAAGTCATTATTATAATTAAATGATTATTTATTATATTCAATTAATATATATAAAAATTTCTTATTCTTGAATAATAAGACAACTTGCTTTCAAAACAAATATATTTTTCAAATAAATTAGGTAATTTAATATATCGATCATATTTTTTCAATATTAATAAATAAAATAAATAAATTGATTGAATTTTTTTAAATACATGAAAATATTCGAGAGTTTATAATAAGAGCAGGTATATATTTTAAAATTTTTCTCTCTATTTTAAAATAATCATTAATTACCTACGTTTTTCATATCTTAATGATCATTTTAATTTAATACTTTTGATTTTTATTTATTATCCTTTTATTTTTAATAAGTATGGAAAACTAAAGTTTTGGTTAATTTGTATATATGGTTAGCAAATTATAATAAAGGTAATAGATATATAATTAATTGTAATTAAGAAAAGATTCACATTTTAATGACATTTATGTTATATTTATTATGAATAAAGAAAAATAATTGGTTAAAATGTATATAATAAAGTGTTCTTTATTATATTTTCATTAAATATATAGTATTGGTCATTCTTATATTTTTCTTTTCTCATTTGATTTTTTTTATATAAAAATGATTTTGCATGATTAATATACATTAATAATAATTAATGGTGTAATAAAAATGAAAATAACATATTATATTTGTTAAGGAAATGAAATTAAACATTACGAAGAAAAAGTTACAATAAAATTTATAATTCTAATTTAAATTATAATTGGAAATTTTATTAAATTTTAAAATTTAGTACGAATAAATGGTTGGTAAATAGAAATCTATCATAAAACACATCAAATATTTTTATAAATATTAATTAAAAATCAGTGAGAAATAAATTTTTGAAAACGTGATTCTAGGTTAAATCTTTTTTTTTGTTGCAATTGAAATGAATTGAAAAATAAGTTAATTTTGAATACATTTAAACCATTAATTTTACGGGATACATTTAAAATAATAATGAATTAATTCAATTTTATTTTGATTTTTAAAATTTTTTTTGAATTAGAACATAATTTTTTTTTCCCACTTCTATAGTAATTAATCCAATATGTTAGGTATGATTTCTATTAGATAAACAAATATTATATACTTAATAAAATGATAGTTATTTTGGGATGGAGTAAATATATAATATTATGACATGATACAAAAAAAAATAAAATTGAATTGAAAATATATTGTATATTTTTTTATGATAAAATGTTAACATTTATATTAAAAAATTGATACAAATATTTGTTTTTTATAAATCATGAGACAATTATGATTGGTGAATACAATTTTTTTTTATGAAAACATAAATTTGTTATTCTTTTTATATTTTATATACATTTTTAACCATCAATATATTATAAATTTTTTTATATATACTAACAAAGGCATTGTAAATTATAAGTAGTCCTAAAATATTATTTTTTTACTTAGAAAAGTTTTAACACGCTCGCACTGGTCTAAATACTAGTTAATTTTATTTAAAGACAAATCCTTTATAATAATTGATATTTACACAAGAAAACCTCTTCAATATTCTATATATATGGAACACATAACACATAAACGGTAGCGATAACAGGAAATAACAAGCGTTGGTTTAAGCACCAAACCATCTTCTAATGCCTCAAAAAATCTCTTAGAGGATGCATCTCTTTGTTGCACGGTCCTCCTTTCTGAAACTCGGGAGAAGGGAAACAAGTGTAGTTATATTTCTCCAGATCACGGTGCCTTGCACTTCCCCTGGATTAACAAAGGGATACTCGGTCTATTCATGAGAATAAGTCTTTAAACAAGGTATCACTTTGAAACTAAACATTAAAAATTCATCTGTACTATAGATCTCATTCTTTATGTCTCGTAGGGTCTTCTTGATTTGCGGTGGATCAACACCTTGTTGCTTCCCCATTTGAAAGCCTGCTTTCTCAAGGCAACAATCACTAACATCTCCATCACCATCATCTAGTATGGCTTTTAGCGTCATATTCCTTGAAGTGAAATAGATTATATCATTATCCTTTTGGCTATGTGTTTCCTCATCCTTTCGACTTTGTATTTTCGACAGCATCTTTGAAATCACTTACATCTTTTTTGGCTGAAAACTCATGAAAATTTTCATGATCCATAATCAAACGAGTTTGAGAGGTTTTTTTTTCAAAACTATTTGAGAGGGTTTTCTACTCAATTTTATTTTTTTATCACAGTTAATTTTCCTGCTTTATATTACACATAATTTGACCCGATTGGATGAATATGATTTGGCAAGTAACTTCACTTATTCGTTGTCTAACTTTTATGCGTTATTTGGCTTATTCGGATGAATATGATCTTATAAACAAGATTAATTTTGTCATCAAAGTGAATACTAGCCATATCACTTGTTTCCCAAGTTAGAGGTGTTAGTGGTTTTAGGACAAAAAGTTACAGTGTGGTGCAATGAAATAATATGCATGGGCGGAATTCTCGTTAGGGTTTTTTTGTTAAATACTTTACTTTGGTCAAGTTATCTATATAATATTTAATTGAGATTATTTTGATTTGTTTTTAGCATAAGTTTCTTCTAAATTTACTACTACAATACATAATGATTCCCATTTGACGCATTTTCTTTGTCACCAGTCACAAATGATGAATTTTATTTAACACATTTATCGCAATAATATTTTTTATTTAAAAATTTTTTTTTTGTCAATTAGTAGCTTTTATTATAATGATTTTTTAATAGAGATTTGCACATGTTGTGATGAGAATTATTTTTATTTTTAACTGTTTCTTGGAACTAAATTGAATGTTTATCCATTTTACTTTTATAATTAATTTAATTCCATTTATTTTAATGAATGGTCCATTTTTTCATGGATAGAGAGATTATATTTTGTATAGTATTTTTTAATGTATAGTATTTTCTAATAAGTAAGTGATATTAGAATGAACTTATTTTTACTCGTATGTTCGAAGTAAACAAAAGATTGGCCGTGAATTTTGGTAAAAACCGTTTCAATTCCGTGGTCATGTTTTCTATAAAATATTGAATTGTGATTTTTTTTTTGTTTACAGCATAAATTTCTTCCAAATTTACTACTATAATACATAATCATTCTCAATTGAGGCACTCTTTCACAGATCCACAAATGAGGACTATTATTTAATGCATTTATGACCACTAAATTGACTATTTCAAAAGATTAATTACTATGTATTGTCATTATAAAATACATTACACAATCATTGCATCACAACCGTTCATAAATATTATTTTATAAATAATAAAAATAAAAATAAATTTCAATAAATATTTAAGACCGCGATTCACTGGAAGTGAAACACTGCTTTACACTTTTTGTGCATAATATTTTTTATTATAATGAATTTTTTTATAGAGATTTGCAAAAGTTCTAGTGAGATATATTTTTTTTAATAGTTTGTTGGATCTAAATCGAGTGTTTATCCATTTTATTTTTGTAATAAATGGTAATTTAGTTTAATTATATTGAGTAGAAAACCATCTCAAATAGTTTTGAAAAAAAACTCTGAAACTTGTTTGATTATGGATCATGAAAAATTTCATAGTGTTCAGCCAAAGATGATGTAATAGCTTTCAAAGATGTTGTCGAAAAAGAGGATTGTGATGTTGATGAAATAGATTTACGGTATGGAAGAAATATTGGTAACCGGCCTAGTGACTTGATTGCCTATTTTAATCCCAAGAATATGAAACTACAAGCATTACTGGATGATGGTGATGGAGATGTTAGTGACTGTTGCCTTAAGAAACCAGACTTTCAAATGGGGAAGCAATAAGGTGTTGATCCACACAAATCAATAAGAACCTACCAGACATAAGAATGAGATCTATAGTACAGATGAATTTAGAATGTTTAGTTTCGAAGTGATACCTTGTTTAAGGACTTATTCTCGTGAATGGACCGAGTGTCCCTTTGTTCATCTGGTGGAAGTGCAAGGCGCCGTGATCCGAAGAAAAATAACTACACCTGTTTCCCTTATCCCGAGTTTTAGAAATGAAGATCGTGCATCCTCTGAGAGAATTTTAGAGGCATTGAAAGATGGTTTGGTGCTTAAACCAACACATGTTATTTCCTGTTATCTCTACCGTTTCTGTGTCATGCTTATTGGAGTTTCATTCTTCCATTGCTGAGAGCCTTCCAAGGTTGGAACATCGTCTAAAACCACAACAAAAATATCTCAACTCTTTGGTCGTTGGAGATTGGGGAAGAAAAGGAAACTACAATCAATCTCTTGTCACTCATTAGGTAATTAATTAATTCCCTTTGTGTTTTTCATTAGAAAATTACAAAACTTAGTTGAATGCATACACATAAAGCATAATTGTATAGTTTTTGTGTAAAATTATGTGATTATAGTGCCGATGAAGATATTGCAGTTTGCCTGGATGGTTGGATCTTCATAGATTATGTGTGAAATCATCACAAATCCATTGACTTCCAAAATTATTCTTCCATATAAGTTATACAATTTTACAGTATAGGTTATGTTTAAGGTATTATATGATGATGGAGAAGTAGAAAAAGTTTTTATGGAAAAGGAATGTTGAGAGTTTATGATTTAAACCTTCATATTTGATTTGGTATTGCATTGAACTTTCCTTTTTTGGAAATTATATTTGATTTATTTCTTTATATGACTTAGTTTGTTTCATGGATAATGACAACATAAAAACTTAATCTATTTGAAGCAAGGAACCTGCATGCTGGCTCTTCATTTCACTAGATTCTGTAACATTTCTGTTGGTATGTGCTTCATGATGCTTTTTGAGACTGAAGAATCAAGTGTCTGCAGCTACATGTAGAAATTAAATTCTATTTTTTCTGAAGTTATTATTGAAGAATCAAGCATCAGCAATAAAATTACTTGTACTGCACCATACAATTTTGCATCATACTATTTTGCATTTGTTTATAGATTTCTCGTGTTAGTATAATTTAAAATATTATTGTATTACATGTATTTATTGAAAAATATATAAATTATTAATTTAAAATATAGATATTTAATTTATTGTATGTTAAATTTGTTGATATTCACAAATATTTCATCATATGAAAAAGAGACAATTAATCATATTCGGTAATTTTTAGTTCAAAGTTTTTTGCAAATATTATGAGTTGGTTGGATATTTTGTTGATAATATTATGACTTCTTAGTACAAAAAAATGTACAAAAATATGATTCTGTATACTTTTTGGTGAATATAAGAAATATTATGACTTAGTACATGAAATATTATGACTCGGTACATGAAATATGATTTTTATGTGTATGACTTTATAATATTTGAAATATTATAACTTTTAGTACATGAAATATGAAGAAATGTTATAACTAAAATACCGTGTAATGTAGAATATGAAATAGGGAGTAAATATAATTAAATATAATATAATTTCATATAAAAATCAATTCAACAGTGAAATAATTAAATTGATCCACTTCCATAGCATTAAGGCCTCAACAACAACAAAACTCTAAAAAAATATGTGGTCCAACATAAGTATAAAGGTAAGATACTTAACAAATAAAACAATTTAAAAAACATAGGAAATTCTCAAATCCCGTGTTACGTTCTAAAATTCGATCAGGTAACAATCACTCCAAGCACTACTCAGATAACTAATTATCTATACTCCCGAGGAGCACAAACACAACCATAAAAAATGGATGAGAATTACATTCAATTATTTATTATCATGCTAACAGTTTTAGTACATATATTATTCATTTCATTATTTATTATCATTTATTTATTTTATCATACAATTAATTTAAATTAATCAAGATACAGATATATTTTTTATTTTCATGCACTTGCACATTAAAAATATAGTTTTTATTTTTACGTGTCTAGATGCTAGTTTTAAATTAAAAAGAAAAATTTTAAATTTTAAATTTAAATGAAGGTTTCACTTAAAATTTTGTATTATCAACTTGCATGTTTGTAGTCTATATTCGAGATGGTTTTACTAATTGGATTAAGTCGTTTAACCCGTTGAATTATTTTGTTTAACTTATTGTTTTTAATAGTGTGAGTTGATTTTTCAACTCGTAACTAGTAATTGGTCTATCTTGTCTAATCCGTTATTTTGTAATAACTATTAAAAATCATATATAGAATATGTTTGGTATATAATATTTTCTGTAAAAAAAATATTCATATCCCCTTAAGTCATTATTATAATTAAATGATTATTTATTATATTCAATTAATATATATAAAAATTTCTTATTCTTGAATAATAAGACAACTTGCTTTCAAAACAAATATATTTTTCAAATAAATTAGGTAATTTAATATATCGATCATATTTTTTCAATATTAATAAATAAAATAAATAAATTGATTGAATTTTTTTAAATACATGAAAATATTCGAGAGTTTATAATAAGAGCAGGTATATATTTTAAAATTTTTCTCTCTATTTTAAAATAATCATTAATTACATACGTTTTTCATATCTTAATGATCATTTTAATTGAATACTTTTGACTTTTATTTATTATCCTTTTATTTTTAATAAGTATGGAAAACTAAAGTTTTGGTTAATTTGTATATATGGTTAGAAAATTATAATAAAGGTAATAGATATATAATTAATTGTAATTAAGAAAAGATTCACATTTTAATGACATTTATGTTATATTTATTATGAATAAAGAAAAATAATTGGTTAAAATGTATATAATAAAGTGTTCTTTATTATATTTTCATAAAATATATAGTATTGGTCATTCTTATATTTTTCTTTTCTCATTTGATTTTTTTTATATAAAAATGATTTTGCATGATTAATATACATTAATAATAATTAATGGTGTAATAAAAATGAAAATAACATATTATATTTGTGAAGGAAATGAAATTAAACATTACGATGAAAAAGTTACAATAAAATTTATAATTCTAATTTAAATTATAATTGGAAATTTTATTAAATTTTAAAATTTAGTACGAATAAATGGTTGGTAAATAGAAATCTATCATAAAACACATGAAATATTTTTATAAATATTAATTAAAAATCAATGAGAAATAAATTTTTGAAAACGTGATTCTAGGTTAAATCTTTTTTTTTGTTGCAATTGAAATGAATTGAAAAATAAGTTAATTTTGAATACATTTAAACCATTAATTTTACGGGATACATTTAAAATAATAATGAATTAATTCAATTTTATTTTGATTTTTAAAATTTTTTTTGAATTAGAACATAATTTTTTTTTGCCACTTCTATAGTAATTAATCCAATATGTTAGGTATGATTTCTATTAGATAAACAAATATTATATACTTAATAAAATGATAGTTATTTTGGGATGGAGTAAATATATAATATTATGACATGATACAAGAAAAAATAAAATTGAATTGAAAAGATATTGTATATTTTTTTATGATAAAATGTTAACATTTATATTAAAAAATTGATACAAATATTTGTTTTTTATAAATCATGAGACAATTATGATTGGTGAATACAATTTTTTTTTATGAAAACATAAATTTGTTATTCTTTTTATATTTTATATACATTTTTAACCATCAATATATTATAAATTATTTTATATATACTAACAAAGGCATTGTAAATTATAAGTAGTCCTAAAATATTATTTTTTTATTTAAAAAAGTTTTAACACGCTCGCACTGGTCTAAATACTAGTTAATTTTATTTAAAGACAAATCCTTTATAATAATTGATATTTGCACAAGAAAACCTCTTCAATATTCTATATATATGGAACACATAACACATAAACGGTAGCGATAACAGGAAATAACAAGCGTTGGTTTAAGCACCAAACCATCTTCTAATGCCTCAAAAAATCTCTTAGAGGATGCATCTCTTTGTTGCACGGTCCTCCTTTCTGAAACTCGGGAGAAGGGAAACAAGTGTAGTTATATTTCTCCAGATCACGGTGCCTTGCACTTCCCCTGGATGAACAAAGGGACACTCGGTCTATTCATGAGAATAAGTCTTTAAACAAGGTATCACTTTGAAACTAAACATTAAAAATTCATCTGTACTATAGATCTCATTCTTTATGTCTGGTAGGGTCTTCTTGATTTGCGGTGGATCAACACCTTGTTGCTTCCCCATTTGAAAGCCTGCTTTCTCAAGGCAACAATCACTAACATCTCCATCACCATCATCTAGTATGGCTTTTAGCGTCATATTCCTTGAAGTGAAATAGATTATATCATTATCCTTTTGGCTATGTGTTTCCTCATCCTTTCGACTTTGCATTTTCGACAGCATCTTTGAAATCACTTACATCTTTTTTGGCTGAAAACTCATGAAAATTTTCATGATCCATAATCAAACGAGTTTGAGAGTTTTTTTTTTCAAAACTATTTGAGAGGGTTTTCTACTCAATTTTATTTTTTTATCACAGTTAATTTTCCTGCTTTATATTACACAGAATTTGACCCGATTTGGATGAATATGATTTGGCAAGTAACTTCACTTATTCGTTGTCTAACTTTTATGCGTTATTTGGCTTATTTGGATGAATATGATCTTATAAACAAGATTAATTTTGTCATCAAAGTGAATACTAGCCATATCACTTGTTTCCCAAGTTAGAGGTGTTAGTGGTTTTCGGACAAAAAGTTACAGTGTGGTGCAATGAAATAATATGCATGGGCGGAATTCTCGTTAGGGTTTTCTTGTTAAATACTTTACTTTGGTCAAGTTATCTATATAATATTTAATTGAGATTATTTTGATTTGTTTTTAGCATAAGTTTCTTCTAAATTTACTACTACAATACATAATGATTCCCATTTGACGCATTTTCTTTGTCACCAGTCACAAATGATGAATTTTATTTAACACATTTATCGCAATAATATTTTTTATTTAAAAAATTCTTTTTTGTCAATTAGTAGCTTTTATTATAATGATTTTTTAATAGAGATTTGCACATGTTGTGATGAGAATTATTTTTAATTTTAACTGTTTCTTGGATCTAAATTGAACGTTTATCCATTTTACTTTTATAATTAATTTAATTCCATTTGTTTTAATGAATGATCCATTTTTTCATGGATAGAGAGATTATATTTTGTATAGTATTTTTTAATGTATAGTATTTTCTAATAAGTAAGTGATATTAGAATGAACTTATTTTTACTCGTATGTTCGAAATAAACAAAAGATTGGCCGTGAATTTTGGTAAAAATCGTTTCAATTCCGTGGTCATGTTTTCTATCAAATATTGAATTGTGATTTTTTTTTGTTTACAGCATAAATTTCTTCCAAATTTACTACTATAATACATAATCATTCTCAATTGAGGGACTCTTTCACAGATCCACAAATGAGGACTATTATTTAATGCATTTATGACCACGAAATTGACTATTTCAAAAGATTAATTACTATGTATTGTCATTATAAAATACATCTCACAATCATTGCATCACAACCGTTCAAAAATATTATTTTATAAATAATAAAAATAAAAATAAATTTCAATAAATATTTAAGACCGCGATTCACTGGAAGTGAAACACTGCTTTACACTTTTTGTGCATAATATTTTTTATTATAATGAATTTTTTTATAGAGATTTGCAAAAGTTCTAGTGAGATATATTTTTTTTAATAGTTTGTTGGATCTAAATTGAGTGTTTATCCATTTTATTTTTGTAATAAATGGTAATTTAGTTTAATTATATTGAGTAGAAAACCATCTCAAATAGTTTTGAACAAAAACTCTGAAACTTGTTTGATTATGGATCATGAAAAATTTCATAGTGTTCAGCCAAAGATGATGTAATAGCTTTCAAAGATGTTGTCGAAAAAGAGGATTGTGATGTTGATGAAATAGATTTACGGTATGGAAGAAATATTGGTAACCGGCCTAGTGACTTGATTGCCTATTTTAATCCCAAGAATATGAAACTACAAGCATTACTGGATGATGGTGATGGAGATGTTAGTGACTGTTGCCTTAAGAAACCAGACTTTCAAATGGGGAAGCAATAAGGTGTTGATCCACACAAATCAATAAGAACCTACCAGACATAAGAATGAGATCTATAGTACAGATGAATTTAGAATGTTTAGTTTCGAAGTGATACCTTGTTTAAGGATTTATTCTCGTGAATGGACCGAGTGTCCCTTTGTTCATCTGGTGGAAGTGCAAGGCGCCGTGATCCGAAGAAAAATAACTACACCTGTTTCCCTTATCCCGAGTTTTAGAAATGAAGATCGTGCATCCTCTGAGAGAATTTTAGAGGCATTGAAAGATGGTTTGGTGCTTAAACCAACACATGTTATTTCCTGTTATCTCTACCGTTTCTGTGTCATGCTTATTGGAGTTTCATTCTTACATTGCTGAGAGCCTTCCAAGGTTGGAACATCGTCTAAAACCACAACAAAAATATCTCAACTTTTTGGTCGTTGGAGATTGGGGAAGAAAAGGAAACTACAATCAATCTCTTGTCACTCATTAGGTAATTAATTAATTCCCTTTGTGTTTTTCATTAGAAAATTACAAAACTTAGTTGAATGCATACACATAAAGCATAATTGTATAGTTTTTGTGTAAAATTATGTGATTATAGTGCCGATGAAGATATTGCAGTTTGCCTGGATGGTTGGATCTTCATAGATTATGTGTGAAATCATCACAAATCCATTGACTTCCAAAATTATTCTTCCATATAAGTTATACAATTTTACAGTATAGGTTATGTTTAAGGTATTATATGATGATGGAGAAGTAGAAAAAGTTTTTATGGAAAAGGAATGTTGAGAGTTTATGATTTAAACCTTCATATTTGATTTGGTATTGCATTGAACTTTCCTTTTTTGGAAATTATATTTGATTTATTTCTTTATATGACTTAGTTTGTTTCATGGATAATGACAACATAAAAACTTAATCTATTTGAAGCAAGGAACCTGCATGCTGGCTCTTCATTTCACTAGATTCTGCAACATTTCTGTTGGTATGTGCTTCATGATGCTTTTTGAGATTGAAGAATCAAGTGTCTGCAGCTACATGTAGAAATTAAATTCTATTTTTTCTGAAGTTATTATTGAAGAATCAAGCATCAGCAATAAAATTACTTGTACTGCACCATACAATTTTGCATCATACTATTTTGCATTTGTTTATAGATTTCTCGTGTTAGTATAATTTAAAATATTTTTGTATTACATGTATTTATTGAAATATATATAAATTATTATTTTAATATATAGATATTTAATTTATTGTATGTTAAATTTGTTGATATTCACAAATATTTCATCATATGAAAAAGAGACAATTAATCATATTCGGTAATTTTTAGTTCAAAGTTTTTTGCAAATATTATGAGTTGGTTGGATATTTTGTTGATAATATTATGACTTCTTAGTACAAAAAAATGTACAAAAATATGATTATGTATACTTTTTGGTGAATATAAGAAATATTATGACTTAGTACATGAAATATTATGACTCGGTACATGAAATATGATTTTTATGTGTATGACTTTATAATATTTGAAATATTATAACTTCTTAGTACATGAAATATGAAGAAATGTTATAACTAAAATACCGTGTAATGTAGAATATGAAATAGGGAGTAAATATAATTAAATATAATATAATTACATATAAAAATCAATTCAACAGTGAAATAATTAAATTGATCCACTTCCATAGCATTAAGGCCTCAACAACAACAAAACTCTAAAAAAATATGTGGTCCAACATAAGTATAAAGGTAAGATACTTAACAAATAAAACAATTTAAAAAACATAGGAAATTCTCAAATCCCGTGTTACGTTCTAAAATTCGATCAGGTAACAATCACTCCAAGCACTACTCAGATAACTAATTATCTATACTCCCGAGGAGCACAAACACAACCATAAAAAATGGATGAGAATTACATTCAATTATTTATTATCACGCTAACAGTTTTAGTACATATATTATTCATTTCATTATTTATTATCATTTATTTATTTTATCATACAATTAATTTAAATTAATCAAGATACAGATATATTTTTTATTTTCATGCACTTGCACATTAAAAATATAGTTTTTATTTTTACATGTCTAGATGCTAGTTTTAAATTAAAAAGAAAAATTTTAAATTTTAAATTTAAATGAAGGTTTCACTTAAAATTTTGTATTATCAACTTGCATGTTTGTAGTCTATATTCGAGATGGTTTTACTAATTGGATTAAGTCGTTTAACCCGTTGAATTATTTTGTTTAACTTATTGTTTTTAATAGTGTGAGTTGATTTTTCAACTCGTAACTAGTAATTGGTCTATCTTGTCTAATCCGTTATTTTGTAATAACTATTAAAAATCATATATAGAATATGTTTGGTATATAATATTTTCTGTAAAAAAAATATTCATATCCCCTTAAGTCATTATTATAATTAAATGATTATTTATTATATTCAATTAATATATATAAAAATTTCTTATTCTTGAATAATAAGACAACTTGCTTTCAAAACAAATATATTTTTCAAATAAATTAGGTAATTTAATATATCGATCATATTTTTTCAATATTAATAAATAAAATAAATAAATTGATTGAATTTTTTTAAATACATGAAAATATTCGAGAGTTTATAATAAGAGCAGGTATATATTTTAAAAATTTTCTCTCTATTTTAAAATAATCATTAATTACCTACGTTTTTCATATCTTAATGATCATTTTAATTGAATACTTTTGATTTTTATTTATTATCCTTTTATTTTTAATAAGTATGGAAAACTAAAGTTTTGGTTAATTTGTATATATGGTTAGCAAATTATAATAAAGGTAATAGATATATAATTAATTGTAATTAAGAAAAGATTCACATTTTAATGACATTTATGTTATATTTATTATGAATAAAGAAAAATAATTGGTTAAAATGTATATAATAAAGTGTTCTTTATTATATTTTCATAAAATATATAGTATTGGTCATTCTTATATTTTTCTTTTCTCATTTGATTTTTTTTATATAAAAATGATTTTGCATGATTAATATACATTAATAATAATTAATGGTGTAATAAAAATGAAAATAACATATTATATTTGTTAAGGAAATGAAATTAAACATTACGAAGAAAAAGTTACAATAAAATTTATAATTCTAATTTAAATTATAATTGGAAATTTTATTAAATTTTAAAATTTAGTACGAATAAATGGTTGGTAAATAGAAATCTATCATAAAACACATCAAATATTTTTATAAATATTAATTAAAAATCAATGAGAAATAAATTTTTGAAAACGTGATTCTAGGTTAAATCTTTTTTTTTTGTTGCAATTGAAATGAATTGAAAAATAAGTTAATTTTGAATACATTTAAACCATTAATTTTACGGGATACATTTAAAATAATAATGAATTAATTCAATTTTATTTTGATTTTTAAAATTTTTTTTGAATTAGAACATAATTTTTTTTGCCACTTCTATAGTAATTAATCCAATATGTTAGGTATGATTTCTATTAGATAAACAAATATTATATACTTAATAAAATGATAGTTATTTTGGGATGGAGTAAATATATAATATTATGACATGATACAAGAAAAAATAAAATTGAATTGAAAAGATATTGTATATTTTTTTATGATAAAATGTTAACATTTATATTAAAAAATTGATACAAATATTTGTTTTTTATAAATCATGAGACAATTATGATTGGTGAATACAATTTTTTTTTATGAAAACATAAATTTGTTATTCTTTTTATATTTTATATACATTTTTAACCATCAATATATTATAAATTTTTTTATATATACTAACAAAGGCATTGTAAATTATAAGTAGTCCTAAAATATTATTTTTTTATTTAAAAAAATTTTAACACGCTCGCACTGGTCTAAATACTAGTTAATTTTATTTAAAGACAAATCCTTTATAATAATTGATATTTGCACAAGAAAACCTCTTCAATATTCTATATATATGGAACACATAACACATAAACGGTAGCGATAACAGGAAATAACAAGCGTTGGTTTAAGCACCAAACCATCTTCTAATGCCTCAAAAAAATCTCTTAGAGGATGCATCTCTTTGTTGCACGGTCCTCCTTTCTGAAACTCGGGAGAAGGGAAACAAGTGTAGTTATATTTCTCCAGATCATGGTGCCTTGCACTTCCCCTGGATGAACAAAGGGACACTCGGTCTATTCATGAGAATAAGTCTTTAAACAAGGTATCACTTTGAAACTAAACATTAAAAATTCATCTGTACTATAGATCTCATTCTTTATGTCTGGTAGGGTCTTCTTGATTTGCGGTGGATCAACACCTTGTTGCTTCCCCATTTGAAAGCCTGCTTTCTCAAGGCAACAATCACTAACATCTCCATCACCATCATCTAGTATGGCTTTTAGCGTCATATTCCTTGAAGTGAAATAGATTATATCATTATCCTTTTGGCTATGTGTTTCCTCATCCTTTCGACTTTGCATTTTCGACAACATCTTTGAAATCACTTACATCTTTTTTGGCTGAAAACTCATGAAAATTTTCATGATCCATAATCAAACGAGTTTGAGAGTTTTTTTTTTCAAAACTATTTGAGAGGGTTTTATACTCAATTTTATTTTTTTATCACAGTTAATTTTCCTGCTTTATATTACACAGAATTTGACCCGATTTGGATGAATATGATTTGGCAAGTAACTTCACTTATTCGTTGTCTAACTTTTATGCGTTATTTGGCTTATTTGGATGAATATGATCTTATAAACAAGATTAATTTTGTCATCAAAGTGAATACTAGCCATATCACTTGTTTCCCAAGTTAGAGGTGTTAGTGGTTTTCGGACAAAAAGTTACAGTGTGGTGCAATGAAATAATATGCATGGGCGGAATTCTCGTTAGGGTTTTCTTGTTAAATACTTTACTTTGGTCAAGTTATCTATATAATATTTAATTGAGATTATTTTGATTTGTTTTTAGCATAAGTTTCTTCTAAATTTACTACTACAATACATAATGATTCCCATTTGACGCATTTTCTTTGTCACCAGTCACAAATGATGAATTTTATTTAACACATTTATCGCAATAATATTTTTTATTTAAAAAATTCTTTTTTGTCAATTAGTAGCTTTTATTATAATGATTTTTTAATAGAGATTTGCACATGTTGTGATGAGAATTAGTTTTATTTTTAACTGTTTCTTGGATCTAAATTGAACGTTTAACCATTTTACTTTTATAATTAATTTAATTCCATTTGTTTTAATGAATGATCCATTTTTTCATGGATAGAGAGATTATATTTTGTATAGTATTTTTTAATGTATAGTATTTTCTAATAAGTAAGTGATATTAGAATGAACTTTTTTTTACTCGTATGTTCGAAGTAAACAAAAGATTGGCCGTGAATTTTGGTAAAAATCGTTTCAATTCCGTGGTCATGTTTTCTATCAAATATTGAATTGTGATTTTTTTTTGTTTATAGCATAAATTTCTTCCAAATTTACTACTATAATACATAATCATTCTCAATTGAGGCACTCTTTCACAGATCCACAAATGAGGACTATTATTTAATGCATTTATGACCACGAAATTGACTATTTCAAAAGATTAATTACTATGTATTCTCATTATAAAATACATTACACAATCATTGCATCACAACCGTTCAAAAATATTATTTTATAAATAATAAAAATAAAAATAAATTTCAATAAATATTTAAGACCGCGATTCACTGGAAGTGAAACACTGCTTTACACTTTTTGTGCATAATATTTTTTATTATAATGAATTTTTTTATAGAGATTTGCAAAAGTTCTAGTGAGATATATTTTTTTTAATAGTTTGTTGGATCTAAATTGAGTGTTTATCCATTTTATTTTTGTAATAAATGGTAATTTAGTTTAATTATATTGAGTAGAAAACCATCTCAAATACTTTTGAACAAAAACTCTGAAACTTGTTTGATTATGGATCATGAAAAATTTCATAGTGTTCAGCCAAAGATGATGTAATAGCTTTCAAAGATGTTGTCGAAAAAGAGGATTGTGATGTTGATGAAATAGATTTACGGTATGGAAGAAATATTGGTAACCGGCCTAGTGACTTGATTGCCTATTTTAATCCCAAGAATATGAAACTACAAGCATTACTGGATGATGGTGATGGAGATGTTAGTGACTGTTGCCTTAAGAAACCAGACTTTCAAATGGGGAAGCAATAAGGTGTTGATCCACACAAATCAATAAGAACCTACCAGACATAAGAATGAGATCTATAGTACAAATGAATTTAGAATGTTTAGTTTCGAAGTGATACCTTGTTTAAGGACTTATTCTCGTGAATGGACCGAGTGTCCCTTTGTTCATCTGGTGGAAGTGCAAGGCGCCGTGATCCGAAGAAAAATAACTACACCTGTTTCCCTTATCCCGAGTTTTAGAAATGAAGATCGTGCATCCTCTGAGAGAATTTTAGAGGCATTGAAAGATGGTTTGGTGCTTAAACCAACACATGTTATTTCCTGTTATCTCTACCGTTTCTGTGTCATGCTTATTGGAGTTTCATTCTTCCATTGCTGAGAGCCTTCCAAGGTTGGAACATCGTCTAAAACCACAACAAAAATATCTCAACTTTTTGGTCGTTGGAGATTGGGGAAGAAAAGGAAACTACAATCAATCTCTTGTCACTCATTAGGTAATTAATTAATTCCCTTTGTGTTTTTCATTAGAAAATTACAAAACTTAGTTGAATGCATACACATAAAGCATAATTGTATAGTTTTCGTGGAAAATTATGTGATTATAGTGCCGATGAAGATATTGCAGTTTGCCTGGATGGTTGGATCTTCATAGATTATGTGTGAAATCATCACAAATCCATTGACTTCCAAAATTATTCTTCCTTATAAGTTATACAATTTTACAGTATAGGTTATGTTTAAGGTATTATATGATGATGGAGAAGTAGAAAAATTTTTTATGGAAAAGGAATGTTGAGAGTTTATGATTTAAACCTTCATATTTGATTTGGTATTGCATTGAACTTTCCTTTTTTGGAAATTATATTTGATTTATTTCTTTATATGACTTAGTTTGTTTCATGGATAATGACAACATAAAAACTTAATCTATTTGAAGCAAGGAACCTGCATGCTGGCTCTTCATTTCACTAGATTCTGCAACATTTCTGTTGGTATGTGCTTCATGATGCTTTTTGAGACTGAAGAATCAAGTGTCTGCAGCTACATGTAGAAATTAAATTCTATTTTTTCTGAAGTTATTATTGAAGAATCAAGCATCAGCAATAAAATTACTTGTACTGCACCATACAATTTTGCATCATACTATTTTGCATTTGTTTATAGATTTCTCGTGTTAGTATAATTTAAAATATTTTTGTATTACATGTATTTATTGAAAAATATATAAATTATTATTTTAATATATAGATATTTAATTTATTGTATGTTAAATTTGTTGATATTCACAAATATTTCATCATATGAAAAAGAGACAATTAATCATATTCGGTAATTTTGAGTTCAAAGTTTTTTGCAAATATTATGAGTTGGTTGGATATTTTGTTGATAATATTATGACTTCTTAGTACAAAAAAATGTACAAAAATATGATTTTGTATACTTTTTGGTGAATATAAGAAATATTATGACTTAGTACATGAAATATTATGACTCGGTACATGAAATATGATTTTTATGTGTATGACTTTATAATATTTGAAATATTATAACTTCTTAGTACATGAAATATGAAGAAATGTTATAACTAAAATACCGTGTAATGTAGAATATGAAATAGGGAGTAAATATAATTAAATATAATATAATTTCATATAAAAATCAATTCAACAGTGAAATAATTAAATTGATCCACTTCCATAGCATTAAGGCCTCAACAACAACAAAACTCTAAAAAAATATGTGGTCCAACATAAGTATAAAGGTAAGATACTTAACAAATAAAACAATTTAAAAAACATAGAAAATTCTCAAATCCCGTGTTACGTTCTAAAATTCGATCAGGTAACAATCACTCCAAGCACTACTCAGATAACTAATTATCTATACTCCCGAGGAGCACAAACACAACCATAAAAAATGGATGAGAATTACATTCAATTATTTATTATCACGTTAACAGTTTTAGTACATATATTATTCATTTCATTATTTATTATCATTTATTTATTTTATCATACAATTAATTTAAATTAATCAAGATACATATATATATTTTTTATTTTCATGCACTTGCACATTAAAAATATAGTTTTTATTTTTACGTGTCTAGATGCTAGTTTTAAATTAAAAAGAAAAATTTTAAATTTTAAATTTAAATGAAGGTTTCACTTAAAATTTTGTATTATCAACTTGCATGTTTGTAGTCTATATTCGAGATGGTTTTACTAATTGGATTAAGTCGTTTAACCCGTTGAATTATTTTGTTTAACTTATTGTTTTTAATAGTGTGAGTTGATTTTTCAACTCGTAACTAGTAATTGGTTTATCTTGTCTAATCCGTTATTTTGTAATAACTATTAAAAATCATATATAGAATATGTTTGGTATATAATATTTTCTGTAAAAAAAATATTCATATCCCCTTAAGTCATTATTATAATTAAATGATTATTTATTATATTCAATTAATATATATAAAAATTTCTTATTCTTGAATAATAAGACAACTTGCTTTCAAAACAAATATATTTTTCAAATAAATTAGGTAATTTAATATATCGATCATATTTTTTCAATATTAATAAATAAAATAAATAAATTGATTGAATTTGTTTAAATACATGAAAATATTCGAGAGTTTATAATAAGAGCAGGTATATATTTTAAAATTTTTCTCTCTATTTTAAAATAATCATTAATTACCTACGTTTTTCATATCTTAATGATCATTTTAATTGAATACTTTTGATTTTTATTTATTATCCTTTTATTTTTAATAAGTATGGAAAACTAAAGTTTTGGTTAATTTGTATATATGGTTAGCAAATTATAATAAAGGTAATAGATATATAATTAATTGTAATTAAGAAAAGATTCACATTTTAATGACATTTATGTTATATTTATTATGAATAAAGAAAAATAATTGGTTAAAATGTATATAATAAAGTGTTCTTTATTATATTTTCATAAAATATATAGTATTGGTCATTCTTATATTTTTCTTTTCTCATTTGATTTTTTTTATATAAAAATGATTTTGCATGATTAATATACATTAATAATAATTAATGGTGTAATAAAAATGAAAATAACATATTATATTTGTTAAGGAAATGAAATTAAACATTACGAAGAAAAAGTTACAATAAAATTTATAATTCTAATTTAAATTATAATTGGAAATTTTATTAAATTTTAAAATTTAGTACGAATAAATGGTTGGTAAATAGAAATCTATCATAAAACACATCAAATATTTTTATAAATATTAATTAAAAATCAATGAGAAATAAATTTTTGAAAACGTGATTCTAGGTTAAATCTTTTTTTTTTGTTGCAATTGAAATGAATTGAAAAATAAGTTAATTTTGAATACATTTAAACCATTAATTTTACGGGATACATTTAAAATAATAATGAATTAATTCAATTTTATTTTGATTTTTAAAATTTTTTTTGAATTAGAACATAATTTTTTTTTGCCACTTCTATAGTAATTAATCCAATATGTTAGGTATGATTTCTATTAGATAAACAAATATTATATACTTAATAAAATGATAGTTATTTTGGGATGGAGTAAATATATAATATTATGACATGATACAAGAAAAAATAAAATTGAATTGAAAATATATTGTATATTTTTTTATGATAAAATGTTAACATTTATATTAAAAAATTGATACAAATATTTGTTTTTTATAAATCATGAGACAATTATGATTGGTGAATACAATTTTTTTTTATGAAAACATAAATTTGTTATTCTTTTTATATTTTATATACATTTTTAACCATCAATATATTATAAATTTTTTTATATATACGAACAAAGGCATTGTAAATTATAAGTAGTCCTAAAATATAATTTTTTTAATTAAAAAAGTTTTAACACGCTCGCACTGGTCTAAATACTAGTTAATTTTATTTAAAGACAAATCCTTTATAATAATTGATATTTACACAAGAAAACCTCTTCAATATTCTATATATATGGAACACATAACACATAAACGGTAGCGATAACAAGAAATAACAAGCGTTGGTTTAAGCACCAAACCATCTTCTAATGCCTCAAAAAATCTCTTAGAGGATGCATCTCTTTGTTGCACGGTCCTCCTTTCTGAAACTCGGGAGAAGGGAAACAAGTGTAGTTATATTTCTCCAGATCACGGTGCCTTGCACTTCCCCTGGATGAACAAAGGGATACTCGGTCTATTCATGAGAATAAGTCTTTAAACAAGGTATCACTTTGAAACTAAACATTAAAAATTCATCTGTACTATAGATCTCATTCTTTATATCTGGTAGGGTCTTCTTGATTTGCGGTGGATCAACACCTTGTTGCTTCCCCATTTGAAAGCCTGCTTTCTCAAGGCAACAATCACTAACATCTCCATCACCATCATCTAGTATGGCTTTTAGCGTCATATTCCTTGAAGTGAAATAGATTATATCATTATCCTTTTGGCTATGTGTTTCCTCATCCTTTCGACTTTGCATTTTCGACAGCATCTTTGAAATCACTTACATCTTTTTTGGCTGAAAACTCATGAAAATTTTCATGATCCATAATCAAACGAGTTTGAGAGCTTTTTTTTTCAAAACTATTTGAGAGGGTTTTCTACTCAATTTTATTTTTTTATCACAGTTAATTTTCCTGCTTTATATTACACAGAATTTGACCCGATTTGGATGAATATGATTTGGCAAGTAACTTCACTTATTCGTTGTCTAACTTTTATGCGTTATTTGGCTTATTCGGATGAATATGATCTTATAAACAAGATTAATTTTGTCATCAAAGTGAATACTAGCCATATCACTTGTTTCCCAAGTTAGAGGTGTTAGTGGTTTTAGGACAAAAAGTTACAGTGTGGTGCAATGAAATAATATGCATGGGCGGAATTCTCGTTAGGGTTTTCTTGTTAAATACTTTACTTTGGTCAAGTTATCTATATAATATTTAATTGAGATTATTTTGATTTGTTTTTAGCATAAGTTACTTCTAAATTTACTACTACAATACATAATGATTCCCATTTGACGCATTTTCTTTGTCACCAGTCACAAATGATGAATTTTATTTAACACATTTATCGCAATAATATTTTTTATTTAAAAAATTCTTTTTTGTCAATTAGTAGCTTTTATTATAATGATTTTTTAATAGAGATTTGCACATGTTGTGATGAGAATTATTTTTATTTTTAACTGTTTCTTGGATCTAAATTGAATGTTTATCCATTTTACTTTTATAATTAATTTAATTCCATTTGTTTTAATGAATGATCCATTTTTTCATGGATAGAGAGATTATATTTTGTATAGTATTTTTTAATGTATAGTATTTTCTAATAAGTAAGTGATATTAGAATGAACTTTTTTTTACTCGTATGTTCGAAGTAAACAAAAGATTGGCCGTGAATTTTGGTAAAAATCGTTTCAATTCCGTGGTCATGTTTTCTATAAAATATTGAATTGTGATTTTTTTTTGTTTACAGCATAAATTTCTTCCAAATTTACTACTATAATACATAATCATTCTCAATTGAGGCACTCTTTCACAGATCCACAAATGAGGACTATTATTTAATGCATTTATGACCACGAAATTGACTATTTCAAAAGATTAATTACTATGTATTGTCATTATAAAATACATTACACAATCATTGCATCACAACCGTTCAAAAATATTATTTTATAAATAATAAAAATAAAAATAAATTTCAATAAATATTTAAGACCGCGATTCACTGGAAGTGAAACACTGCTTTACACTTTTTGTGCATAATATTTTTTATTATAATGAATTTTTTTATAGAGATTTGCAAAAGTTCTAGTGAGATATATTTTTTTTAATAGTTTGTTGGATCTAAATTGAGTGTTTATCCATTTTATTTTTGTAATAAATGGTAATTTAGTTTAATTATATTGAGTAGAAAACCATCTCAAATAGTTTTGAACAAAAACTCTGAAACTTGTTTGATTATGGATCATGAAAAATTTCATAGTGTTCAGCCAAAGATGATGTAATAGCTTTCAAAGATGTTGTCGAAAAAGAGGATTGTGATGTTGATGAAATAGATTTACGGTATGGAAGAAATATTGGTAACCGGCCTAGTGACTTGATTGCCTATTTTAATCCCAAGAATATGAAACTACAAGCATTACTGGATGATGGTGATGGAGATGTTAGTGACTGTTGCCTTAAGAAACCAGACTTTCAAATGGGGAAGCAATAAGGTGTTGATCCACACAAATCAATAAGAACCTACCAGACATAAGAATGAGATCTATAGTACAAATGAATTTAGAATGTTTAGTTTCGAAGTGATACCTTGTTTAAGGACTTATTCTCGTGAATGGACCGAGTGTCCCTTTGTTCATCTGGTGGAAGTGCAAGGCGCCGTGATCCGAAGAAAAATAACTACACCTGTTTCCCTTATCCCGAGTTTTAGAAATGAAGATCGTGCATCCTCTGAGAGAATTTTAGAGGCATTGAAAGATGGTTTGGTGCTTAAACCAACACATGTTATTTCCTGTTATCTCTACCGTTTCTGTGTCATGCTTATTTGAGTTTCATTCTTCCATTGCTGAGAGCCTTCCAAGGTTGGAACATCGTCTAAAACCACAACAAAAATATCTCAACTTTTTGGTCGTTGGAGATTGGGGAAGAAAAGGAAACTACAATCAATCTCTTGTCACTCATTAGATAATTAATTAATTCCCTTTGTGTTTTTCATTAGAAAATTACGAAACTTAGTTGAATGCATACACATAAAGCATAATTGTATAGTTTTCGTGGAAAATTATGTGATTATAGTGCCGATGAAGATATTGCAGTTTGCCTGGATGGTTGGATCTTCATAGATTATGTGTGAAATCATCACAAATCCATTGACTTCCAAAATTATTCTTCCATATAAGTTATACAATTTTACAGTATAGGTTATGTTTAAGGTATTATATGATGATGGAGAAGTAGAAATAGTTTTTATGGAAAAGGAATGTTGAGAGTTTATGATTTAAACCTTCATATTTGATTTGGTATTGCATTGAACTTTCCTTTTTTGGAAATTATATTTGATTTATTTCTTTATATGACTTAGTTTGTTTCATGGATAATGACAACATAAAAACTTAATCTATTTGAAGCAAGGAACCTGCATGCTGGCTCTTCATTTCACTAGATTCTGCAACATTTCTGTTGGTATGTGCTTCATGATGCTTTTTGAAACTGGAGAATCAAGTGTCTGCAGCTACATGTAGAAATTAAATTCTATTTTTTCTGAAGTTATTATTGAAGAATCAAGCATCAGCAATAAAATTACTTGTACTGCACCATACAATTTTGCATCATACTATTTTGCATTTGTTTATAGATTTCTCGTGTTAGTATAATTTAAAATATTTTTGTATTACATGTATTTATTGAAAAATATATAAATTATTATTTTAATATATAGATATTTAATTTATTGTATGTTAAATTTGTTGATATTCACAAATATTTCATCATATGAAAAAGAGACAATTAATCATATTCGGTAATTTTGAGTTCAAAGTTTTTTGCAAATATTATGAGTTGGTTGGATATTTTGTTGATAATATTATAACTTCTTAGTACAAAAAAATGTACAAAAATATGATTTTGTATACTTTTTGGTGAATATAAGAAATATTATGACTTAGTACATGAAATATTATGACTCGGTACATGAAATATGATTTTTATGTGTATGACTTTATAATATTTGAAATATTATAACTTCTTAGTACATGAAATATGAAGAAATGTTATAACTAAAATACCGTGTAATGTAGAATATGAAATAGGGAGTAAATATAATTAAATATAATATAATTTCATATAAAAATCAATTCAACAGTGAAATAATTAAATTGATCCACTTCCATAGCATTAAGGCCTCAACAACAACAAAACTCTAAAAAAATATGTGGTCCAACATAAGTATAAAGGTAAGATACTTAACAAATAAAACAATTTAAAAAACATAGAAAATTCTCAAATCCCGTGTTACGTTCTAAAATTCGATCAGGTAACAATCACTCCAAGCACTACTCAGATAACTAATTATCTATACTCCCGAGGAGCACAAACACAACCATAAAAAATGGATGAGAATTACATTCAATTATTTATTATCACGCTAACAGTTTTAGTACATATATTATTCATTTCATTATTTATTATCATTTATTTATTTTATCATACAATTAATTTAAATTAATCAAGATACAAATATATTTTTTATTTTCATGCACTTGCACATTAAAAATATAGTTTTTATTTTTACGTGTCTAGATGCTAGTTTTAAATTAAAAAGAAAAAGTTTAAATTTTAAATTTAAATGAAGGTTTCACTTAAAATTTTGTATTATCAACTTGCATGTTTGTAGTCTATATTCGAGATGGTTTTACTAATTGGATTAAGTCGTTTAACCCGTTGAATTATTTTGTTTAACTTATTGTTTTTAATAGTGTGAGTTGATTTTTCAACTCGTAACTAGTAATTGGTCTATCTTGTCTAATCCGTTATTTTGTAATAACTATTAAAAATCATATATAGAATATGTTTGGTATATAATATTTTCTGTAAAAAAATATTCATATCCCCTTAAGTCATTATTATAATTAAATGATTATTTATTATATTCAATTAATATATATAAAAATTTCTTATTCTTGAATAATAAGACAACTTGCTTTAAAAACAAATATATTTTTCAAATAAATTAGGTAATTTAATATGTCGATCATATTTTTTCAATATTAATAAATAAAATAATTAAATTGATTGAATTTTTTTAAATACATGAAAATATTCGAGAGTTTATAATAAGAGCAGGTATATATTTTAAAATTTTTCTCTCTATTTTAAAATAATTATTAATTACCTACGTTTTTCATATCTTAATGATCATTTTAATTGAATACTTTTGATTTTTATTTATTATCCTTTTATTTTTAATAAGTATGGAAAACTAAAGTTTTGGTTAATTTGTATATATGGTTAGCAAATTATCATAAAGGTAATAGATATATAATTAATTGTAATTAAGAAAAGATTCACATTTTAATGACATTTATGTTATATTTATTATGAATAAAGAAAAAGAGTTGGTTAAAATGTATATAATAAAGTGTTCTTTATTATATTTTTATAAAATATATAGTATTGGTCATTCTTATATTTTTCTTTTCTCATTTGATTTTTTTTATATAAAAATGATTTTGCATGATTAATATACATTAATAATAATTAATGGTGTAATAAAAATGAAAATAACATATTAGATTTGTTAAGGAAATGAAATTAAACATTACGAAGAAAAAGTTACAATAAAATTTATAATTCTAATTTAAATTATAATTGGAAATTTTATTAAATTTTAAAATTTAGTACGAATAAATGGTTGGTAAATAGAAATCTATCATAAAACACATCAAATATTTTTATAAATATTAATTATAAATCAATGAGAAATAAAATTTTGAAAACGTGATTCTAGGTTAAATCATTTTTTTTTTTTTTGCAATTGAAATGAATTGAAAAATAAGTTAATTTTGAATACATTTAAACCATTAATTTTACGGGATACATTTAAAATAATAATGAATTAATTCAATTTTATTTTGATTTTTTAAAATTTTTTTTGAATTAGAACATAATTTTTTTTTGCCACTTCTATAGGAATTAATCCAATATGTTAGGTATGATTTCTATTAGATAAACAAATATTATATACTTAATAAAATGATAGTTATTTTGGGATGGAGTAAATATATAATATTATGACATGATACAAGAAAAAATAAAATTGAATTGAAAAGATATTGTATATTTTTTTATGATAAAATGTTAACATTTATATTAAAAAATTGATACAAATATTTGTTTTTTATAAATCATGAGACAATTATGATTGGTGAATACAAATTTTTTTTATGAAAACATAAATTTGTTATTCTTTTTATATTTTATATACATTTTTAACCATCAATATATTTTAAATTTTTTTATATATACTAACAAAGGCATTGTAAATTATAAGTAGTCCTAAAATATTATTTTTTTACTTAGAAAAGTTTTAACACGCTCGCACTAGTCTAAATACTAGTTAATTTTATTTAAAGACAAATCCTTTATAATAATTGATATTTACACAAGAAAACCTCTTCAATATTCTATATATATGGAACACATAACACATAAACGGTAGCTATAACAGGAAATAACAAGCGTTGGTTTAAGCACCAAACCATCTTCTAATGCCTCAAAAAATCTCTTAGAGGATGCATCTCTTTGTTGCACGGTCCTCCTTTCTGAAACTCGGGAGAAGGGAAACAAGTGTAGTTATATTTCTCCAGATCACGGTGCCTTGCACTTCCCCTGGATGAACAAAGGGACACTCGGTCTATTCATGAGAATAAGTCTTTAAACAAGGTATCACTTTGAAACTAAACATTAAAAATTCATCTGTACTATAGATCTCATTCTTTATGTCTGGTAGGGTCTTCTTGATTTGCGGTGGATCAACACCTTGTTGCTTCCCCATTTGAAAGCCTGCTTTCTCAAGGCAACAATCACTAACATCTCCATCACCATCATCTAGTATGGCTTTTAGCGTCATATTCCTTGAAGTGAAATAGATTATATCATTATCCTTTTGGCTATGTGTTTCCTCATCCTTTCGACTTTGCATTTTCGACAGCATCTTTGAAATCACTTACATCTTTTTTGGCTGAAAACTCATGAAAATTTTCATGATCCATAATCAAACGAGTTTGAGAGTTTTTTTTTTCAAAACTATTTGAGAGGGTTTTCTACTCAATTTTATTTTTTTATCACAGTTAATTTTCCTGCTTTATATTACACAGAATTTGACCCGATTTGGATGAATATGATTTGGCAAGTAACTTCACTTATTCGTTGTCTAACTTTTATGCGTTATTTGGCTTATTTGGATGAATATGATCTTATAAACAAGATTAATTTTTTCATCAAAGTGAATACTAGCCATATCACTTGTTTCCCAAGTTAGAGGTGTTAGTGGTTTTCGGACAAAAAGTTACAGTGTGGTGCAATTAAATAATATGCATGGGCGGAATTCTCGTTAGGGTTTTCTTGTTAAATACTTTACTTTGGTCAAGTTATCTATATAATATTTAATTGAGATTATTTTGATTTGTTTTTAGCATAAGTTTCTTCTAAATTTACTACTACAATACATAATGATTCCCATTTGACGCATTTTCTTTGTCACCAGTCACAAATGATGAATTTTATTTAACACATTTATCGCAATAATATTTTTTATTTAAAAAATTCTTTTTTGTCAATTAGTAGCTTTTATTATAATGATTTTTTAATAGAGATTTGCACATGTTGTGATGAGAATTATTTTTAATTTTAACTGTTTCTTGGATCTAAATTGAACGTTTATCCATTTTACTTTTATAATTAATTTAATTCCATTTGTTTTAATGAATGATCCATTTTTTCATGGATAGAGAGATTATATTTTGTATAGTATTTTTTAATGTATAGTATTTTCTAATAAGTAAGTGATATTAGAATGAACTTATTTTTACTCGTATGTTCGAAGTAAACAAAAGATTGGCCGTGAATTTTGGTAAAAACCGTTTCAATTCCGTGGTCATGTTTTCTATAAAATATTGAATTGTGATTTTTTTTTTGTTTACAGCATAAATTTCTTCCAAATTTACTACTATAATACATAATCATTCTCAATTGAGGCACTCTTTCACAGATCCACAAATGAGGACTATTATTTAATGCATTTATGACCACGAAATTGACTATTTCAAAAGATTAATTACTATGTATTGTCATTATAAAATACATTACACAATCATTGCATCACAACCGTTCATAAATATTATTTTATAAATAATAAAAATAAAAATAAATTTCAATAAATATTTAAGACCGCGATTCACTGGAAGTGAAACACTGCTTTACACTTTTTGTGCATAATATTTTTTATTATAATGAATTTTTTTATAGAGATTTGCAAAAGTTCTAGTGAGATATATTTTTTTTAATAGTTTGTTGGATCTAAATTGAGTGTTTATCCATTTTATTTTTGTAATTAATGGTAATTTAGTTTAATTATATTGAGTAGAAAACCATCTCAAATAGTTTTGAAAAAAAACTCTGAAACTTGTTTGATTATGGATCATGAAAAATTTCATAGTGTTCAGCCAAAGATGATGTAATAGCTTTCAAAGATGTTGTCGAAAAAGAGGATTTTGATGTTGATGAAATAGATTTACGGTATGGAAGAAATATTGGTAACCGGCCTAGTGACTTGATTGCCTATTTTAATCCCAAGAATATGAAACTACAAGCATTATTGGATGATGGTGATGGAGATGTTAGTGACTGTTGCCTTAAGAAACCAGACTTTCAAATGGGGAAGCAATAAGGTGTTGATCCACACAAATCAATAAGAACCTACCAGACATAAGAATGAGATCTATAGTACAAATGAATTTAGAATGTTTAGTTTCGAAGTGATACCTTGTTTAAGGACTTATTCTCGTGAATGGACCGAGTGTCCCTTTGTTCATCTGGTGGAAGTGCAAGGCGCCGTGATCCGAAGAAAAATAACTACACCTGTTTCCCTTATCCCGAGTTTTAGAAATGAAGATCGTGCATCCTCTGAGAGAATTTTAGAGGCATTGAAAGATGGTTTGGTGCTTAAACCAACACATGTTATTTCCTGTTATCTCTACCGTTTCTGTGTCATGCTTATTGGAGTTTCATTCTTCCATTGCTGAGAGCCTTCCAAGGTTGGAACATCGTCTAAAACCACAACAAAAATATCTCAACTTTTTGGTCGTTGGAGATTGGGGAAGAAAAGGAAACTACAATCAATCTCTTGTCACTCATTAGGTAATTAATTAATTCCCTTTGTGTTTTTCATTAGAAAATTACGAAACTTAGTTGAATGCATACACATAAAGCATAATTGTATAGTTTTCGTGGAAAATTATGTGATTATAGTGCCGATGAAGATATTGCAGTTTGCCTGGATGGTTGGATCTTCATAGATTATGTGTGAAATCATCACAAATCCATTGACTTCCAAAATTATTCTTCCATATAAGTTATACAATTTTACAGTATAGGTTATGTTTAAGGTATTATATGATGATGGAGAAGTAGAAAAAGTTTTTATGGAAAAGGAATGTTGAGAGTTTATGATTTAAACCTTCATATTTGATTTGGTATTGCATTGAACTTTCCTTTTTTGGAAATTATATTTGATTTATTTCTTTATATGACTTAGTTTGTTTCATGGATAATCACAACATAAAAACTTAATCTATTTGAAGCAAGGAACCTGCATGCTGGCTCTTCATTTCACTAGATTCTGCAACATTTCTGTTGGTATGTGCTTCATGATGCTTTTTGAGACTGAAGAATCAAGTGTCTGCAGCTACATGTAGAAATTAAATTCTATTTTTTCTGAAGTTATTATTGAAGAATCAAGCATCAGCAATAAAATTACTTGTACTGCACCATACAATTTTGCATCATACTATTTTGCATTTGTTTATAGATTTCTCGTGTTAGTATAATTTAAAATATTTTTGTATTACATGTATTTATTGAAAAATATATAAATTATTATTTTAATATATAGATATTTAATTTATTGTATGTTAAATTTGTTGATATTCACAAATATTTCATCATATGAAAAAGAGACAATTAATCATATTCGGTAATTTTTAGTTCAAAGTTTTTTGCAAATATTATGAGTTGGTTGGATATTTTGTTGATAATATTATAACTTCTTAGTACAAAAAAATGTACAAAAATATGATTTTGTATACTTTTTGGTGAATATAAGAAATATTATGACTTAGTACATGAAATATTATGACTCGGTACATGAAATATGATTTTTATGTGTATGACTTTATAATATTTGAAATATTATAACTTCTTAGTACATGAAATATGAAGAAATGTTATAACTAAAATACCGTGTAATGTAGAATATGAAATAGGGAGTAAATATAATTAAATATAATATAATTTCATATAAAAATCAATTCAACAGTGAAATAATTAAATTGATCCACTTCCATAGCATTAAGGCCTCAACAACAACAAAACTCTAAAAAAATATGTGGTCCAACATAAGTATAAAGGTAAGATACTTAACAAATAAAACAATTTAAAAAACATAGAAAATTCTCAAATCCCGTGTTACGTTCTAAAATTCGACCAGGTAACAATCACTCCAAGCACTACTCAGATAACTAATTATCTATACTCCCGAGGAGCACAAACACAACCATAAAAAATGGATGAGAATTACATTCAATTATTTATTATCACGCTAACAGTTTTAGTACATATATTATTCATTTCATTATTTATTATCATTTATTTATTTTATCATACAATTAATTTAAATTAATCAAGATACAGATATATTTTTTATTTTCATGCACTTGCACATTAAAAATATAGTTTTTATTTTTACATGTCTAGATGCTAGTTTTAAATTAAAAAGAAAAATTTTAAATTTTAAATTTAAATGAAGGTTTCACTTAAAATTTTGTATTATCAACTTGCATGTTTGTAGTCTATATTCGAGATGGTTTTACTAATTGGATTAAGTCGTTTAACCCGTTGAATTATTTTGTTTAACTTATTGTTTTTAATAGTGTGAGTTGATTTTTCAACTCGTAACTAGTAATTGGTCTATCTTGTCTAATCCGTTATTTTGTAATAACTATTAAAAATCATATATAGAATATGTTTGGTATATAATATTTTCTGTAAAAAAAAATTCATATCCCCTTAAGTCATTATTATAATTAAATGATTATTTATTATATTCAATTAATATATATAAAAGTTTCTTATTCTTGAATAATAAGACAACTTGCTTTCAAAACAAATATATTTTTCAAATAAATTAGGTAATTTAATATATCGATCATATTTTTTCAATATTAATAAATAAAATAAATAAATTGATTGAATTTTTTTAAATACATGAAAATATTCGAGAGTTTATAATAAGAGCAGGTATATATTTTAAAATTTTTCTCTCTATTTTAAAATAATCATTAATTACCTACGTTTTTCATATCTTAATGATCATTTTAATTGAATACTTTTGATTTTTATTTATTATCCTTTTATTTTTAATAAGTATGGAAAACTAAAGTTTTGGTTAATTTGTATATATGGTTAGCAAATTATAATAAAGGTAATAGATATATAATTAATTGTAATTAAGAAAAGATTCACATTTTAATGACATTTATGTTATATTTATTATGAATAAAGAAAAATAATTGGTTAAAATGTATATAATAAAGTGTTCTTTATTATATTTTCATAAAATATATAGTATTGGTCATTCTTATATTTTTCTTTTCTCATTTGATTTTTTTTATATAAAAATGATTTTGCATGATTAATATACATTAATAATAATTAATGGTGTAATAAAAATGAAAATAACATATTATATTTGTTAAGGAAATGAAATTAAACATTACGAAGAAAAAGTTACAATAAAATTTATAATTCTAATTTAAATTATAATTGGAAATTTTATTAAATTTTAAAATTTAGTACGAATAAATGGTTGGTAAATAGAAATCTATCATAAAACACATCAAATATTTTTATAAATATTAATTAAAAATCAATGAGAAATAAATTTTTGAAAACGTGATTCTAGGTTAAATCTTTTTTTTTTGTTGCAATTGAAATGAATTGAAAAATAAGTTAATTTTGAATACATTTAAACCATTAATTTTACGGGATACATTTAAAATAATAATGAATTAATTCAATTTTATTTTGATTTTTAAAATTTTTTTTGAATTAGAACATAATTTTTTTTTGCCACTTCTATAGTAATTAATCCAATATGTTAGGTATGATTTCTATTAGATAAACAAATATTATATACTTAATAAAATGATAGTTATTTTGGGATGGAGTAAATATATAATATTATGACATGATACAAGAAAAAATAAAATTGAATTGAAAATATATTGTATATTTTTTTATGATAAAATGTTAACATTTATATTAAAAAATTGATACAAATATTTGTTTTTTATAAATCATGAGACAATTATGATTGGTGAATACAATTTTTTTTTATGAAAACATAAATTTGTTATTCTTTTTATATTTTATATACATTTTTAACCATCAATATATTATAAATTTTTTTATATATACGAACAAAGGCATTGTAAATTATAAGTAGTCCTAAAATATAATTTTTTTAATTAGAAAAGTTTTAACACGCTCGCACTGGTCTAAATACTAGTTAATTTTATTTAAAGACAAATCCTTTATAATAATTGATATTTACACAAGAAAACCTCTTCAATATTCTATATATATGGAACACATAACACATAAACGGTAGCGATAACAAGAAATAACAAGCGTTGGTTTAAGCACCAAACCATCTTCTAATGCCTCAAAAAATCTCTTAGAGGATGCATCTCTTTGTTGCACGGTCCTCCTTTCTGAAACTCGGGAGAAGGGAAACAAGTGTAGTTATATTTCTCCAGATCACGGTGCCTTGCACTTCCCCTGGATGAACAAAGGGATACTCGGTCTATTCATGAGAATAAGTCTTTAAACAAGGTATCACTTTGAAACTAAACATTAAAAATTCATCTGTACTATAGATCTCATTCTTTATGTCTGGTAGGGTCTTCTTGATTTGCGGTGGATCAACACCTTGTTGCTTCCCCATTTGAAAGCCTGCTTTCTCAAGGCAACAATCACTAACATCTCCATCACCATCATCTAGTATGGCTTTTAGCGTCATATTCCTTAAAGTGAAATAGATTATATCATTATCCTTTTGGCTATGTGTTTCCTCATCCTTTCGACTTTGCATTTTCGACAGCATCTTTGAAATCACTTACATCTTTTTTGGCTGAAAACTCATGAAAATTTTCATGATCCATAATCAAACGAGTTTGAGAGTTTTTTTTTTCAAAACTATTTGAGAGGGTTTTCTACTCAATTTTATTTTTTTATCACAGTTAATTTTCCTGCTTTATATTACACAGAATTTGACCCGATTTGGATGAATATGATTTGGCAAGTAACTTCACTTATTCGTTGTCTAACTTTTATGCGTTATTTGGCTTATTTGGATGAATATGATCTTATAAACAAATTAATTTTGTCATCAAAGTGAATACTAGCCATATCACTTGTTTCCCAAGTTAGAGGTGTTAGTGGTTTTCAGACAAAAAGTTACAGTGTGGTGCAATGAAATAATATGCATGGGCGAAATTCTCGTTAGGGTTTTCTTGTTAAATACTTTACTTTGGTCAAGTTATCTATATAATATTTAATTGAGATTATTTTGATTTGTTTTTAGCATAAGTTTCTTCTAAATTTACTACTACAATACATAATGATTCCCATTTGACGCATTTTGTTTGTCACCAGTCACAAATGATGAATTTTATTTAACACATTTATCGCAATAATATTTTTTATTTAAAAAATTCTTTTTTGTCAATTAGTAGCTTTTATTATAATGATTTTTTAATAGAGATTTGCACATGTTGTGATGAGAATTATTTTTAATTTTAACTGTTTCTTGGATCTAAATTGAACGTTTATCCATTTTACTTTTATAATTAATTTAATTCCATTTGTTTTAATGAATGATCCATTTTTTCATGGAAAGAGAGATTATATTTTGTATAGTATTTTTTAATGTATAGTATTTTCTAATAAGTAAGTGATATTAGAATGAACTTATTTTTACTCGTATGTTCGAAGTAAACAAAAGATTGGCCGTGAATTTTGGTAAAAACCGTTTCAATTCCGTGGTCATGTTTTCTATAAAATATTGAATTGTGATTTTTTTTTTGTTTACAGCATAAATTTCTTCCAAATTTACTACTATAATACATAATCATTCTCAATTGAGGCACTCTTTCACAGATCCACAAATGAGGACTATTATTTAATGCATTTATGACCACGAAATTGACTATTTCAAAGATTAATTACTATGTATTGTCATTATAAAATACATTACACAATCATTGCATCACAACCGTTCATAAATATTATTTTATAAATAATAAAAATAAAAATAAATTTCAATAAATATTTAAGACCGCGATTCACTGGAAGTGAAACACTGCTTTACACTTTTTGTGCATAATATTTTTTATTATAATGAATTTTTTTATAGAGATTTGCAAAAGTTCTAGTGAGATATATTTTTTTTAATAGTTTGTTGGATCTAAATTGAGTGTTTATCCATTTTATTTTTGTAATTAATGGTAATTTAGTTTAATTATATTGAGTAGAAAACCATCTCAAATAGTTTTGAAAAAAAACTCTGAAACTTGTTTGATTATGGATCATGAAAAATTTCATAGTGTTCAGCCAAAGATGATGTAATAGCTTTCAAAGATGTTGTCGAAAAAGAGGATTGTGATGTTGATGAAATAGATTTACGGTATGGAAGAAATATTGGTAACCGGCCTAGTGACTTGATTGCCTATTTTAATCCCAAGAATATGAAACTACAAGCATTACTGGATGATGGTGATGGAGATGTTAGTGACTGTTGCCTTAAGAAACCAGACTTTCAAATGGGGAAGCAATAAGGTGTTGATCCACACAAATCAATAAGAACCTACCTGACATAAGAATGAGATCTATAGTACAAATGAATTTAGAATGTTTAGTTTCGAAGTGATACCTTGTTTAAGGACTTATTCTCGTGAATGGACCGAGTGTCCCTTTGTTCATCTGGTGGAAGTGCAAGGCGCCGTGATCCGAAGAAAAATAACTACACCTGTTTCCCTTATCCCGAGTTTTAGAAATGAAGATCGTGCATCCTCTGAGAGAATTTTAGAGGCATTGAAAGATGGTTTGGTGCTTAAACCAACACATGTTATTTCCTGTTATCTCTACCGTTTCTGTGTCATGCTTATTTGAGTTTCATTCTTCCATTGCTGAGAGCCTTCCAAGGTTGGAACATCGTCTAAAACCACAACAAAATATCTCAACTTTTTGGTCGTTGGAGATTGGGGAAGAAAAGGAAACTACAATCAATCTCTTGTCACTCATTAGATAATTAATTAATTCCCTTTGTGTTTTTCATTAGAAAATTACGAAACTTAGTTGAATGCATACACATAAAGCATAATTGTATAGTTTTCGTGGAAAATTATGTGATTATAGTGCCGATGAAGATATTGCAGTTTGCCTGGATGGTTGGATCTTCATAGATTATGTGTGAAATCATCACAAATCCATTGACTTCCAAAATTATTCTTCCATATAAGTTATACAATTTTACAGTATAGGTTATGTTTAAGGTATTATATGATGATGGAGAAGTAGAAATAGTTTTTATGGAAAAGGAATGTTGAGAGTTTATGATTTAAACCTTCATATTTGATTTGGTATTGCATTGAACTTTCCTTTTTTGGAAATTATATTTGATTTATTTCTTTATATGACTTAGTTTGTTTCATGGATAATGACAACATAAAAACTTAATCTATTTGAAGCAAGGAACCTGCATGCTGGCTCTTCATTTCACTAGATTCTGCAACATTTCTGTTGGTATGTGCTTCATGATGCTTTTTGAGACTGGAGAATCAAGTGTCTGCAGCTACATGTAGAAATTAAATTCTATTTTTTCTGAAGTTATTATTGAGGAATCAAGCATCAGCAATAAAATTACTTGTACTACACCATACAATTTTGCATCATACTATTTTGCATTTGTTTATAGATTTCTCGTGTTAGTATAATTTAAAATATTTTTGTATTACATGTATTTATTGAAAAATATATAAATTATTATTTTAATATATAGATATTTAATTTATTGTATGTTAAATTTGTTGATATTCACAAATATTTCATCATATGAAAAAGAGACAATTAATCATATTCGGTAATTTTGAGTTCAAAGTTTTTTGCAAATATTATGAGTTGGTTGGATATTTTGTTGATAATATTATAACTTCTTAGTACAAAAAAATGTACAAAAATATGATTTTGTATACTTTTTGGTGAATATAAGAAATATTATGACTTAGTACATGAAATATTATGACTCGGTACATGAAATATGATTTTTATGTGTATGACTTTATAATATTTGAAATATTATAACTTCTTAGTACATGAAATATGAAGAAATGTTATAACTAAAATACCGTGTAATGTAGAATATGAAATAGGGAGTAAATATAATTAAATATAATATAATTTCATATAAAAATCAATTCAACAGTGAAATAATTAAATTGATCCACTTCCATAGCATTAAGGCCTCAACAACAACAAAACTCTAAAAAAATATGTGGTCCAACATAAGTATAAAGGTAAGATACTTAACAAATAAAACAATTTAAAAAACATAGAAAATTCTCAAATCCCGTGTTACGTTCTAAAATTCGATCAGGTAACAATCACTCCAAGCACTACTCAGATAACTAATTATCTATACTCCCGAGGAGCACAAACACAACCATAAAAAATGGATGAGAATTACATTCAATTATTTATTATCACGCTAACAGTTTTAGTACATATATTATTCATTTCATTATTTATTATCATTTATTTATTTTATCATACAATTAATTTAAATTAATCAAGATACAAATATATTTTTTATTTTCATGCACTTGCACGTTAAAAATATAGTTTTTATTTTTACGTGTCTAGATGCTAGTTTTAAATTAAAAAGAAAAATTTTAAATTTTAAATTTAAATGAAGGTTTCACTTAAAATTTTGTATTATCAACTTGCATGTTTGTAGTCTATATTCGAGATGGTTTTACTAATTGGATTAAGTCGTTTAACCCGTTGAATTATTTTGTTTAACTTATTGTTTTTAATAGTGTGAGTTGATTTTTCAACTCGTAACTAGTAATTGGTCTATCTTGTCTAATCCGTTATTTTGTAATAACTATTAAAAATCATATATAGAATATGTTTGGTATATAATATTTTCTGTAAAAAAAATATTCATATCCCCTTAAGTCATTATTATAATTAAATGATTATTTATTATATTCAATTAATATATATAAAAATTTCTTATTCTTGAATAATAAGACAACTTGCTTTCAAAACAAATATATTTTTCAAATAAATTAGGTAATTTAATATATCGATCATATTTTTTCAATATTAATAAATAAAATAATTAAATTGATTGAATTTTTTTAAATACATGAAAATATTCCAGAGTTTATAATAAGAGCAGGTATATATTTTAAATTTTTTCTCTCTATTTTAAAATAATCATTAATTACCTACGTTTTTCATATCTTAATGATCATTTTAATTGAATACTTTTGATTTTTATTTATTATCCTTTTATTTTTAATAAGTATGGAAAACTAAAGTTTTGGTTAATTTGTATATATGATTAGCAAATTATAATAAAGGTAATAGATATATAATTAATTGTAATTAAGAAAAGATTCAAATTTTAATGACATTTATGTTATATTTATTATGAATAAAGAAAAATAATTGGTTAAAATGTATATAATAAAGTGTTCTTTATTATATTTTCATAAAATATATAGTATTGGTCATTCTTATATTTTTCTTTTCTCATTTGATTTTTTTTATATAAAAATGATTTTGCATGATTAATATACATTAATAATAATTAATGGTGTAATAAAAATGAAAATAACATATTATATTTGTTAAGGAAATGAAATTAAACATTACGAAGAAAAAGTTACAATAAAATTTATAATTCTAATTTAAATTATAATTGGAAATTTTATTAAATTTTAAAATTTAGTACGAATAAATGGTTGGTAAATAGAAATCTAACATAAAACACATCAAATATTTTTATAAATATTAATTAAAAATCAATGAGAAATAAAATTTTGAAAACGTGATTCTAGGTTAAATCTTTTTTTTTTTTGCAATTGAAATGAATTGAAAAATAAGTTAATATTGAATACATTTAAACCATTAATTTTACGGGATACATTTAAAATAATAATGAATTAATTCAATTTTATTTTGATTTTTAAATTTTTTTTTGAATTAGAACATAATTTTTTTTGCCACTTCTATAGTAATTAATCCAATATGTTAGGTATGATTTCTATTAGATAAACAAATATTATATACTTAATAAAATGATAGTTATTTTGGGATGGAGTAAATATATAATATTATGACATGATACAAGAAAAAATAAAATTGAATTGAAAAGATATTGTATATTTTTTTATGATAAAATGGTAACATTTATATTAAAAAATTGATACAAATATTTGTTTTTTATAAATCATGAGACAATTATGATTGGTGAATACAATTTTTTTTTATGAAAACATAAATTTGTTATTCTTTTTATATTTTATATACATTTTTAACCATCAATATATTATAAATTATTTTATATATACTAACAAAGGCATTGTAAATTATAAGTAGTCCTAAAATATTATTTTTTTATTTAAAAAAGTTTTAACACGCTCGCACTGGTCTAAATACTAGTTAATTTTATTTAAAGACAAATCCTTTATAATAATTGATATTTGCACAAGAAAACCTCTTCAATATTCTATATATATGGAACACATAACACATAAACGGTAGCGATAACAGGAAATAACAAGTGTTGGTTTAAGCACCAAACCATCTTCTAATGCCTCAAAAAATCTCTTAGAGGATGCATCTCTTTGTTGCACGGTCCTCCTTTCTGAAACTCGGGAGAAGGGAAACAAGTGTAGTTATATTTCTCCAGATCACGGTGCCTTGCACTTCCCCTGGATGAACAAAGGGACACTCGGTCTATTCATGAGAATAAGTCTTTAAACAAGGTATCACTTTGAAACTAAACATTAAAAATTCATCTGTACTATAGATCTCATTCTTTATATCTGGTAGGGTCTTCTTGATTTGCGGTGGATCAACACCTTGTTGCTTCCCCATTTGAAAGCCTGCTTTCTCAAGGCAACAATCACTAACATCTCCATCACCATCATCTAGTATGGCTTTTAGCGTCATATTCCTTGAAGTGAAATAGATTATATCATTATCCTTTTGGCTATGTGTTTCCTCATCCTTTCGACTTTGCATTTTCGACAGCATCTTTGAAATCACTTACATCTTTTTTGGCTGAAAACTCATGAAAATTTTCATGATCCATAATCAAACGAGTTTGAGAGCTTTTTTTTTCAAAACTATTTGAGAGGGTTTTCTACTCAATTTTATTTTTTTATCACAGTTAATTTTCCTGCTTTATATTACACAGAATTTGACCCGATTTGGATGAATATGATTTGGCAAGTAACTTCACTTATTCGTTGTCTAACTTTTATGCGTTATTTGGCTTATTCGGATGAATATGATCTTATAAACAAGATTAATTTTGTCATCAAAGTGAATAATAGCCATATCACTTGTTTCCCAAGTTAGAGGTGTTAGTGGTTTTAGGACAAAAAGTTACAGTGTGGTGCAATGAAATAATATGCATGGGCGGAATTCTCGTTAGGGTTTTCTTGTTAAATACTTTACTTTGGTCAAGTTATCTATATAATATTTAATTGAGATTATTTTGATTTGTTTTTAGCATAAGTTACTTCTAAATTTACTACTACAATACATAATGATTCCCATTTGACGCATTTTCTTTGTCACCAGTCACAAATGATGAATTTTATTTAACACATTTATCGCAATAATATTTTTTATTTAAAAAATTCTTTTTTGTCAATTAGTAGCTTTTATTATAATGATTTTTTAATAGAGATTTGCACATGTTGTGATGAGAATTATTTTTATTTTTAACTGTTTCTTGGATCTAAATTGAATGTTTATCCATTTTACTTTTATAATTAATTTAATTCCATTTGTTTTAATGAATGATCCATTTTTTCATGGATAGAGAGATTATATTTTGTATAGTATTTTTTAATGTATAGTATTTTCTAATAAGTAAGTGATATTAGAATGAACTTTTTTTTACTCGTATGTTCGAAGTAAACAAAAGATTGGCCGTGAATTTTGGTAAAAATCGTTTCAATTCCGTGGTCATGTTTTCTATAAAATATTGAATTGTGATTTTTTTTTGTTTACAGCATAAATTTCTTCCAAATTTACTACTATAATACATAATCATTCTCAATTGAGGCACTCTTTCACAGATTCACAAATGAGGACTATTATTTAATGCATTTATGACCACGAAATTGACTATTTCAAAAGATTAATTACTATGTATTGTCATTATAAAATACATTACACAATCATTGCATCACAATCGTTCAAAAATATTATTTTATAAATAATAAAAATAAAAATAAATTTCAATAAATATTTAAGACCGCGATTCACTGGAAGTGAAACACTGCTTTACACTTTTTGTGCATAATATTTTTTATTATAATGAATTTTTTTATAGAGATTTGCAAAAGTTCTAGTGAGATATATTTTTTTTAATAGTTTGTTGGATCTAAATTGAGTGTTTATCCATTTTATTTTTGTAATAAATGGTAATTTAGTTTAATTATATTGAGTAGAAAACCATCTCAAATAGTTTTGAACAAAAACTCTGAAACTTGTTTGATTATGGATCATGAAAAATTTCATAGTGTTCAGCCAAAGATGATGTAATAGCTTTCAAAGATGTTGTCGAAAAAGAGGATTGTGATGTTGATGAAATAGATTTACGGTATGGAAGAAATATTGGTAACCGGCCTAGTGACTTGATTGCCTATTTTAATCCCAAGAATATGAAACTACAAGCATTACTGGATGATGGTGATGGAGATGTTAGTGACTGTTGCCTTAAGAAACCAGACTTTCAAATGGGGAAGCAATAAGGTGTTGATCCACACAAATCAATAAGAACCTACCAGACATAAGAATGAGATCTATAGTACAGATGAATTTAGAATGTTTAGTTTCGAAGTGATACCTTGTTTAAGGACTTATTCTCGTGAATGGATCGAGTGTCCCTTTGTTCATCTGGTGGAAGTGCAAGGCGCCGTGATCCGAAGAAAAATAACTACACCTGTTTCCCTTATCCCGAGTCTTAGAAATGAAGATCGTGCATCCTCTGAGAGAATTTTAGAGGCATTGAAAGATGGTTTGGTGCTTAAACCAACACATGTTATTTCCTGTTATCTCTACCGTTTCTGTGTCATGCTTATTGGAGTTTCATTCTTCCATTGCTGAGAGCCTTCCAAGGTTGGAACATCGTCTAAAACCACAACAAAAATATCTCGACTTTTTGGTCGTTGGAGATTGGGGAAGAAAAGGAAACTACAATCAATCTCTTGTCACTCATTAGGTAATTAATTAATTCCCTTTGTGTTTTTCATTAGAAAATTACGAAACTTAGTTGAATGCATACACATAAAGCATAATTGTATAGTTTTCATGGAAAATTATGTGATTATAGTGCCGATGAAGATATTGCAGTTTGCCTGGATGGTTGGATCTTCATAGATTATGTGTGAAATCATCACAAATCCATTGACTTCCAAAATTATTCTTTCATATAAGTTATACAATTTTACAGTATAGGTTATGTTTAAGGTATTATATGATGATGGAGAAGTAGAAAAAGTTTTTATGGAAAAGGAATGTTGAGAGTTTATGATTTAAACCTTCATATTTGATTTGGTATTGCATTGAACTTTCCTTTTTTGGAAATTATATTTGATTTATTTCTTTATATGACTTAGTTTGTTTCATGGATAATGACAACATAAAAACTTAATCTATTTGAAGCAAGGAACCTGCATGCTGGCTCTTCATTTCACTAGATTCTGCAACATTTCTGTTGGTATGTGCTTCATGATGCTTTTTGAGACTGAAGAATCAAGTGTCTGCAGCTACATGTAGAAATTAAATTCTATTTTTTCTGAAGTTATTATTGAAGAATCAAGCATCAGCAATAAAATTACTTGTACTGCACCATACAATTTTGCATCATACTATTTTGCATTTGTTTATAGATTTCTCGTGTTAGTATAATTTAAAATATTTTTGTATTACATGTATTTATTGAAAAATATATAAATTATTATTTTAATATATAGATATTTAATTTATTGTATGTTAAATTTGTTGATATTCACAAATATTTCATCATATGAAAAAGAGACAATTAATCATATTCGGTAATTTTGAGTTCAAAGTTTTTTGCAAATATTATGAGTTGGTTGGATATTTTGTTGATAATATTATAACTTCTTAGTACAAAAAAATGTACAAAAATATGATTTTGTATACTTTTTGGTGAATATAAGAAATATTATGACTTAGTACATGAAATATTATGACTCGGTACATGAAATATGATTTTTATGTGTATGACTTTATAATATTTGAAATATTATAACTTCTTAGTACATGAAATATGAAGAAATGTTATAACTAAAATAACGTGTAATGTAGAATATGAAATAGGGAGTAAATATAATTAAATATAATATAATTTCATATAAAAATCAATTTAACAGTGAAATAATTAAATTGATCCACTTCCATAGCATTAAGGCCTCGACAACAACAAAACTCTAAAAAAATATGTGGTCCAACATAAGTATAAAGGTAAGATACTTAACAAATAAAACAATTTAAAAAACATAGAAAATTCTCAAATCTCGTGTTACGTTCTAAAATTCGATCAGGTAACAATCACTCCAAGCACTACTCGGATAACTAATTATCTATACTCCCGAGGAGCACAAACACAACCATAAAAAATGGATGAGAATTACATTCAATTATTTATTATCACGCTAATGGTTTTAGTACATATAATATTCACTTCATTATTTATTATCATTTATTTATTTTATCATACAATTAATTTAAATTAATCAAGATACAGATATATTTTTTATTTTCATGCACTTGCACATTAAAAATATAGTTTTTATTTTTACGTGTCTAGATGCTAGTTTTAAATTAAAAAGAAAAAGTTTAAATTTTAAATTTAAATGAAGGTTTCACTTAAAATTTTGTATTATCAACTTGCATGTTTGTAGTCTATATTAGAGATGGTTTTACTAATTGGATTAAGTCGTTTAACCCGTTGAATTATTTTGTTTAACTTATTGTTTTTAATAGTGTGAGTTGATTTTTCAACTCGTAACTAGTAATTGGTCTATCTTGTCTAATCCGTTATTTTGTAATAACTATTAAAAATCATATATAGAATATGTTTGGTATATAATATTTTCTGTAAAAAAATATTCATATCCCCTTAAGTCATTATTATAATTAAATGATTATTTATTATATTCAATTAATATATATAAAAATTTCTTATTCTTGAATAATAAGACAACTTGCTTTAAAAACAAATATATTTTTCAAATAAATTAGGTAATTTAATATGTCGATCATATTTTTTCAATATTAATAAATAAAATAATTAAATTGATTGAATTTTTTTAAATACATGAAAATATTCGAGAGTTTATAATAAGAGCAGGTATATATTTTAAAATTTTTCTCTCTATTTTAAAATAATTATTAATTACCTACGTTTTTCATATCTTAATGATCATTTTAATTGAATACTTTTGATTTTTATTTATTATCCTTTTATTTTTAATAAGTATGGAAAACTAAAGTTTTGGTTAATTTGTATATATGGTTAGCAAATTATCATAAAGGTAATAGATATATAATTAATTGTAATTAAGAAAAGATTCACATTTTAATGACATTTATGTTATATTTATTATGAATAAAGAAAAAAGAGTTGGTTAAAATGTATATAATAAAGTGTTCTTTATTATATTTTTATAAAATATATAGTATTGGTCATTCTTATATTTTTCTTTTCTCATTTGATTTTTTTTATATAAAAATGATTTTGCATGATTAATATACATTAATAATAATTAATGGTGTAATAAAAATGAAAATAACATATTAGATTTGTTAAGGAAATGAAATTAAACATTACGAAGAAAAAGTTACAATAAAATTTATAATTCTAATTTAAATTATAATTGGAAATTTTATTAAATTTTAAAATTTAGTACGAATAAATGGTTGGTAAATAGAAATCTATCATAAAACACATCAAATATTTTTATAAATATTAATTATAAATCAATGAGAAATAAAATTTTGAAAACGTGATTCTAGGTTAAATCATTTTTTTTTTGCAATTGAAATGAATTGAAAAATAAGTTAATTTTGAATACATTTAAACCATTAATTTTACGGGATACATTTAAAATAATAATGAATTAATTCAATTTTATTTTGATTTTATAAAATTTTTTTTGAATTAGAACATAATTTTTTTTGCCACTTCTATAGGAATTAATCCAATATGTTAGGTATGATTTCTATTAGATAAACAAATATTATATACTTAATAAAATGATAGTTATTTTGGGAAGGAGTAAATATATAATATTATGACATGATACAAGAAAAAATAAAATTGAATTGAAAAGATATTGTATATTTTTTTATGATAAAATGTTAACATTTATATTAAAAAATTGATACAAATATTTGTTTTTTATAAATCATGAGACAATTATGATTGGTGAATACAAATTTTTTTTATGAAAACATAAATTTGTTATTCTTTTTATATTTTATATACATTTTTAACCATCAATATATTATAAATTTTTTTATATATACTAACAAAGGTATTGTAAATTATAAGTAGTCCTAAAATATTATTTTTTTATTTAAAAAAGTTTTAACACGCAAGCACTGGTCTAAATACTAGTTAATTTTATTTAAAGACAAATCCTTTATAATAATTGATATTTGCACAAGAAAACCTCTTCAATATTCTATATATATGGAACACATAACACATAAACGGTAGCGATAATAGGAAATAACAAGTGTTGGTTTAAGCACCAAACCATCTTCTAATGCCTCAAAAATTCTCTTAGAGGATGCATCTCTTTGTTGCACGGTCCTCCTTTCTGAAACTCGGGAGAAGGGAAACAAGTGTAGTTATATTTCTCCAGATCACGGTGCCTTGCACTTCCCCTGGATGAACAAAGGGACACTCGGTCTATTCATGAGAATAAGTCTTTAAACAAGGTATCACTTTGAAACTAAACATTAAAAATTCATTTGTACTATAGATCTCATTCTTTATGTCTGGTAGGGTCTTCTTGATTTGCGGTGGATCAACACCTTGTTGCTTCCCCATTTGAAAGCCTGCTTTCTCAAGGCAACAATCACTAACATCTCCATCACCATCATCTAGTATGGCTTTTAGCGTCATATTCCTTGAAGTGAAATAGATTATATCATTATCCTTTTGGCTATGTGTTTCCTCATCCTTTCGACTTTGCATTTTCGACAGCATCTTTGAAATCACTTACATCTTTTTTGGCTGAAAACTCATGAAAATTTTCATGATCCATAATCAAACGAGTTTGATAGTTTTTTTTTTCAAAACTATTTGAGAGGGTTTTCTACTCAATTTTATTTTTTTATCACAGTTAATTTTCCTGCTTTATATTACACAGAATTTGACCCGATTTGGATGAATATGATTTGGCAAGTAACTTCACTTATTCGTTGTCTAACTTTTATGCGTTATTTGGATTATTTGGATGAATATGATCTTATAAACAAGATTAATTTTGTCATCAAAGTGAATACTAGCCATATCACTTGTTTCCCAAGTTAGAGGTGTTAGTGGTTTTCGGACAAAAAGTTACAGTGTGGTGCAATGAAATAATATGCATGGGCGGAATTCTCGTTAGGGTTTTCTTGTTAAATACTTTACTTTGGTCAAGTTATCTATATAATATTTAATTGAGATTATTTTGATTTGTTTTTAGCATAAGTTTCTTCTAAATTTACTACTACAATACATAATGATTCCCATTTGACGCATTTTCTTTGTCACCAGTCACAAATGATGAATTTTATTTAACACATTTATCGCAATAATATTTTTTATTTAAAAAATTCTTTTTTGTCAATTAGTAGCTTTTATTATAATGATTTTTTAATAGAGATTTGCACATGTTGTGATGAGAATTATTTTTAATTTTAACTGTTTCTTGGATCTAAATTGAACGTTTATCCATTTTACTTTTATAATTAATTTAATTCCATTTGTTTTAATGAATGATCCATTTTTTCATGGATAGAGAGATTATATTTTGTATAGTATTTTTTAATGTATAGTATTTTCTAATAAGTAAGTGATATTAGAATGAACTTATTTTTACTCGTATGTTCGAAGTAAACAAAAGATTGGCCGTGAATTTTGGTAAAAACCGTTTCAATTCCGTGGTCATGTTTTCTATAAAATATTGAATTGTGATTTTTTTTTTGTTTACAACATAAATTTCTTCCAAATTTACTACTATAATACATAATCATTCTCAATTGAGGCACTCTTTCACAGATTCACAAATGAGGACTATTATTTAATGCATTTATGACCACGAAATTGACTATTTCAAAAGATTAATTACTATGTATTGTCATTATAAAATACATTACACAATCATTGCATCACAACCGTTCATAAATATTATTTTATAAATAATAAAAATAAAAATAAATTTCAATAAATATTTAAGACCGCGATTCACTGGAAGTGAAACACTGCTTTACACTTTTTGTGCATAATATTTTTTATTATAATGAATTTTTTTATAGAGATTTGCAAAAGTTCTAGTGAGATATATTTTTTTTAATAGTTTGTTGGATCTAAATTGAGTGTTTATACATTTTATTTTTGTAATAAATGGTAATTTAGTTTAATTATATTGAGTAGAAAACCATCTCAAATAGTTTTGAACAAAAACTCTGAAACTTGTTTGATTATGGATCATGAAAAATTTCATAGTGTTAAGCCAAAGATGATGTAATAGCTTTCAAAGATGTTGTCGAAAAAGAGGATTGTGATGTTGATGAAATAGATTTACGGTATGGAAGAAATATTGGTAACCGGCCTAGTGACTTGATTGCCTATTTTAATCCCAAGAATATGAAACTACAAGCATTACTGGATGATGGTGATGGAGATGTTAGTGACTGTTGCCTTAAGAAACCAGACTTTCAAATGGGGAAGCAATAAGGTGTTGATCCACACAAATCAATAAGAACCTACCAGACATAAGAATGAGATCTATAGTACAGATGAATTTAGAATGTTTAGTTTCGAAGTGATACCTTGTTTAAGGACTTATTCTCGTGAATGGACCGAGTGTCCCTTTGTTCATCTGGTGGAAGTGCAAGGCGCCGTGATCCGAAGAAAAATAACTACACCTGTTTCCCTTATCCCGAGTTTTAGAAATGAAGATCGTGCATCCTCTGAGAGAATTTTAGAGGCATTGAAAGATGGTTTGGTGCTTAAACCAACACATGTTATTTCCTGTTATCTCTACCGTTTCTGTGTCATGCTTATTGGAGTTTCATTCTTCCATTGTTGAGAGCCTTCCAAGGTTGGAACATCGTCTAAAACCACAACAAAAATATCTCAACTTTTTGGTCGTTGGAGATTGGGGAAGAAAAGGAAACTACAATCAATCTCTTGTCACTCATTAGGTAATTAATTAATTCCCTTTGTGTTTTTCATTAGAAAATTACGAAACTTAGTTGAATGCATACACATAAAGCATAATTGTATAGTTTTTGTGTAAAATTATGTGATTATAGTACCGATGAAGATATTGCAGTTTGCCTGGATGGTTGGATCTTCATAGATTATGTGTGAAATCATCACAAATCCATTGACTTCCAAAATTATTCTTCCATATAAGTTATACAATTTTACAGTATAGGTTATGTTTAAGGTATTATATGATGATGGAGAAGTAGAAAAAGTTTTTATGGAAAAGGAATGTTGAGAGTTTATGATTTAAACCTTCATATTTGATTTGGTATTGCATTGAACTTTCCTTTTTTGGAAATTATATTTGATTTATTTCTTTATATGACTTAGTTTATTTCATGGATAATGACAACATAAAAACTTAATCTATTTGAAGCAAGGAACCTGCATGCTGGCTCTTCATTTCACTAGATTCTGCAACATTTCTGTTGGTATGTGCTTCATGATGCTTTTTGAGACTGAAGAATCAAGTGTCTGCAGCTACATGTAGAAATTAAATTCTATTTTTTCTGAAGTTATTATTGAAGAATCAAGCATCAGCAATAAAATTACTTGTACTGCACCATACAATTTTGCATCATACTATTTTGCATTTGTTTATAGATTTCTCGTGTTAGTATAATTTAAAATATTTTTGTATTACATGTATTTATTGAAAAATATATAAATTATTATTTTAATATATAGATATTTAATTTATTGTATGTTAAATTTGTTGATATTCACAAATATTTCATCATATGAAAAAGAGACAATTAATCATATTCGGTAATTTTGAGTTCAAAGTTTTTTGCAAATATTATGAGTTGGTTGGATATTTTGTTGATAATATTATAACTTCTTAGTACAAAAAAATGTACAAAAATATGATTTTGTATACTTTTTGGTGAATATAAGAAATATTATGACTTAGTACATGAAATATTATGACTCGGTACATGAAATATGATTTTTATGTGTATGACTTTATAATATTTGAAATATTATAACTTCTTAGTACATGAAATATGAAGAAATGTTATAACTAAAATAACGTGTAATGTAGAATATGAAATAGGGAGTAAATATAATTAAATATAATATAATTTTATATAAAAATCAATTTAACAGTGAAATAATTAAATTGATCCACTTCCATAGCATTAAGGCCTCAACAACAACAAAACTCTAAAAAAATATGTGGTCCAACATAAGTATAAAGGTAAGATACTTAACAAATAAAACAATTTAAAAAACATAGAAAATTCTCAAATCTCGTGTTACGTTCTAAAATTCGATCAGGTAACAATCACTCCAAGCACTACTCGGATAACTAATTATCTATACTCCCGAGGAGCACAAACACAACCATAAAAAATGGATGAGAATTACATTCAATTATTTATTATCACGCTAATGGTTTTAGTACATATAATATTCACTTCATTATTTATTATCATTTATTTATTTTATCATACAATTAATTTAAATTAATCAAGATACAGATATATTTTTTATTTTCATGCACTTGCACATTAAAAATATAGTTTTTATTTTTACGTGTCTAGATGCTAGTTTTAAATTAAAAAGAAAAAGTTTAAATTTTAAATTTAAATGAAGGTTTCACTTAAAATTTTGTATTATCAACTTGCATGTTTGTAGTCTATATTAGAGATGGTTTTACTAATTGGATTAAGTCGTTTAACCCGTTGAATTATTTTGTTTAACTTATTGTTTTTAATAGTGTGAGTTGATTTTTCAACTCGTAACTAGTAATTGGTCTATCTTGTCTAATCCGTTATTTTGTAATAACTATTAAAAATCATATATAGAATATGTTTGGTATATAATATTTTCTGTAAAAAAATATTCATATCCCCTTAAGTCATTATTATAATTAAATGATTATTTATTATATTCAATTAATATATATAAAAATTTCTTATTCTTGAATAATAAGACAACTTGCTTTAAAAACAAATATATTTTTCAAATAAATTAGGTAATTTAATATGTCGATCATATTTTTTCAATATTAATAAATAAAATAATTAAATTGATTGAATTTTTTTAAATACATGAAAATATTCGAGAGTTTATAATAAGAGCAGGTATATATTTTAAAATTTTTCTCTCTATTTTAAAATAATTATTAATTACCTACGTTTTTCATATCTTAATGATCATTTTAATTGAATACTTTTGATTTTTATTTATTATCCTTTTATTTTTAATAAGTATGGAAAACTAAAGTTTTGGTTAATTTGTATATATGGTTAGCAAATTATCATAAAGGTAATAGATATATAATTAATTGTAATTAAGAAAAGATTCACATTTTAATGACATTTATGTTATATTTATTATGAATAAAGAAAAAGAGTTGGTTAAAATGTATATAATAAAGTGTTCTTTATTATATTTTTATAAAATATATAGTATTGGTCATTCTTATATTTTTCTTTTCTCATTTGATTTTTTTTATATAAAAATGATTTTGCATGATTAATATACATTAATAATAATTAATGGTGTAATAAAAATGAAAATAACATATTAGATTTGTTAAGGAAATGAAATTAAACATTACGAAGAAAAAGTTACAATAAAATTTATAATTCTAATTTAAATTATAATTGGAAATTTTATTAAATTTTAAAATTTAGTACGAATAAATGGTTGGTAAATAGAAATCTATCATAAAACACATCAAATATTTTTATAAATATTAATTATAAATCAATGAGAAATAAAATTTTGAAAACGTGATTCTAGGTTAAATCATTTTTTTTTTGCAATTGAAATGAATTGAAAAATAAGTTAATTTTGAATACATTTAAACCATTAATTTTACGGGATACATTTAAAATAATAATGAATTAATTCAATTTTATTTTGATTTTATAAAATTTTTTTTGAATTAGAACATAATTTTTTTTGCCACTTCTATAGGAATTAATCCAATATGTTAGGTATGATTTCTATTAGATAAACAAATATTATATACTTAATAAAATGATAGTTATTTTGGGAAGGAGTAAATATATAATATTATGACATGATACAAGAAAAAATAAAATTGAATTGAAAAGATATTGTATATTTTTTTATGATAAAATGTTAACATTTATATTAAAAAATTGATACAAATATTTGTTTTTTATAAATCATGAGACAATTATGATTGGTGAATACAAATTTTTTTTATGAAAACATAAATTTGTTATTCTTTTTATATTTTATATACATTTTTAACCATCAATATATTATAAATTTTTTTATATATACTAACAAAGGCATTGTAAATTATAAGTAGTCCTAAAATATTATTTTTTTACTTAGAAAAGTTTTAACACGCTCGCACTGGTCTAAATACTAGTTAATTTTATTTAAAGACAAATCCTTTATAATAATTGATATTTGCACAAGAAAACCTCTTCAATATTCTATATATATGGAACACATAACACATAAACGGTAGCGATAACAAGAAATAACAAGCGTTGGTTTAAGCACCAAACCATCTTCTAATGCCTCAAAAAATCTCTTAGAGGATGCATCTCTTTGTTGCACGGTCCTCCTTTCTGAAACTCGGGAGAAGGGAAACAAGTGTAGTTATATTTCTCCAGATCACGGTGCCTTGCACTTCCCCTGGATGAACAAAGGGATACTCGGTCTATTCATGAGAATAAGTCTTTAAACAAGGTATCACTTTGAAACTAAACATTAAAAATTCATCTGTACTATAGATCTCATTCTTTATGTCTGGTAGGGTCTTCTTGATTTGCGGTGGATCAACACCTTGTTGCTTCCCCATTTGAAAGCCTGCTTTCTCAAGGCAACAATCACTAACATCTCCATCACCATCATCTAGTATGGCTTTTAGCGTCATATTCCTTGAAGTGAAATAGATTATATCATTATCCTTTTGGCTATGTGTTTCCTCATCCTTTCGACTTTGCATTTTCGACAGCATCTTTGAAATCACTTACATCTTTTTTGGCTGAAAACTCATGAAAATTTTCATGATCCATAATCAAACGAGTTTGAGAGTTTTTTTTTTCAAAACTATTTGAGAGGGTTTTCTAATCAATTTTATTTTTTTATCACAGTTAATTTTCCTGCTTTATATTACACAGAATTTGACCCGATTTGGATGAATATGATTTGGCAAGTAACTTCACTTATTCGTTGTCTAACTTTTATGCGTTATTTGGCTTATTCGGATGAATATGATCTTATAAACAAGATTAATTTTGTCATCAAAGTGAATACTAGCCATATCACTTGTTTCCCAAGTTAGAGGTGTTAGTGGTTTTAGGACAAAAAGTTACAGTGTGGTGCAATGAAATAATATGCATGGGCGGAATTCTCGTTAGGGTTTTCTTGTTAAATACTTTACTTTGGTCAAGTTATCTATATAATATTTAATTGAGATTATTTTGATTTGTTTTTAGCATAAGTTTCTTCTAAATTTACTACTACAATACATAATGATTCCCATTTGACGCATTTTCTTTGTCACCAGTCACAAATGATGAATTTTATTTAACACATTTATCGCAATAATATTTTTTATTTAAAAAATTCTTTTTTGTCAATTAGTAGCTTTTATTATAATGATTTTTTAATAGAGATTTGCACATGTTATGATGAGAATTTTTTTTATTTTTAACTGTTTCTTGGATCTAAATTGAACGTTTATCCATTTTACTTTTATAATTAATTTAATTCCATTTATTTTAATGAATGATCCATTTTTTCATGGATAGAGAGATTATATTTTGTATAGTATTTTTTAATGTATAGTATTTTCTAATAAGTAAGTGATATTAGAATGAACTTATTTTTACTCTATTGTTCGAAGTAAACAAAACATTGGCCGTGAATTTTGGTAAAAACCGTTTCAATTCCGTGGTCATGTTTTCTATAAAATATTGAATTGTGATTTTTTTTTTGTTTACAGCATAAATTTCTTCCAAATTTACTACTATAATACATAATCATTCTCAATTGAGGCACTCTTTCACAGATCCACAAATGAGGACTATTATTTAATGCATTTATGACCACGAAATTGACTATTTCAAAAGATTAATTACTATGTATTGTCATTATAAAATACATTACACAATCATTGCATCACAACCGTTCATAAATATTATTTTATAAATAATAAAAATAAAAATAAAAATAAATTTCAATAAATATTTAAGACCGCGATTCACTGGAAGTGAAACACTGCTTTACACTTTTTGTGCATAATATTTTTTATTATAATGAATTTTTTTATAGAGATTTGCAAAAGTTCTAGTGAGATATATTTTTTTTAATAGTTTGTTGGATCTAAATTGAGTGTTTATCCATTTTATTTTTGTAATTAATGGTAATTTAGTTTAATTATATTGAGTAGAAAACCATCTCAAATAGTTTTGAAAAAAAACTCTGAAACTTGTTTGATGATGGATCATGAAAAATTTCATAGTGTTCAGCCAAAGATGATGTAATAGCTTTCAAAGATGTTGTCGAAAAAGAGGATTGTGATGTTGATGAAATAGATTTACGGTATGGAAGAAATATTGGTAACCGGCCTAGTGACTTGATTGCCTATTTTAATCCCAAGAATATGAAACTACAAGCATTACTGGATGATGGTGATGGAGATGTTAGTGACTGTTGCCTTAAGAAACCAGACTTTCAAATGGGGAAGCAATAAGGTGTTGATCCACACAAATCAATAAGAACCTACCAGACATAAGAATGAGATCTATAGTACAGATGAATTTAGAATGTTTAGTTTCGAAGTGATACCTTGTTTAACGACTTATTCTCGTGAATGGACCGAGTGTCCCTTTGTTCATCTGGTGGAAGTGCAAGGCGCCGTGATCCGAAGAAAAATAACTACACCTGTTTCCCTTATCCCGAGTTTTAGAAATGAAGATCGTGCATCCTCTGAGAGAATTTTAGAGGCATTGAAAGATGGTTTGGTGCTTAAACCAACACATGTTATTTCCTGTTATCTCTACCGTTTCTGTGTCATGCTTATTTGAGTTTCATTCTTCCATTGCTGAGAGCCTTCCAAGGTTGGAACATCGTCTAAAACCACAACAAAAATATCTCAACTTTTTGGTCGTTGGAGATTGGGGAAGAAAAGGAAACTACAATCAATCTCTTGTCACTCATTAGGTAATTAATTAATTCCCTTTGTGTTTTTCATTAGAAAATTACGAAACTTAGTTGAATGCATACACATAAAGCATAATTGTATAGTTTTCGTGGAAAATTATGTGATTATAGTGCCGATGAAGATATTGCAGTTTGCCTGGATGGTTGGATCTTCATAGATTATATGTGAAATCATCACAAATCCATTGACTTCCAAAATTATTCTTCCATATAAGTTATACAATTTTACAGTATAGGTTATGTTTAAGGTATTATATGATGATGGAGAAGTAGAAAAAGTTTTTATGGAAAAGGAATGTTGAGAGTTTATGATTTAAACCTTCATATTTGATTTGGTATTGCATTGAACTTTCCTTTTTTGGAAATTATATTTGATTTATTTCTTTATATGACTTAGTTTGTTTCATGGATAATGACAACATAAAAACTTAATCTATTTGAAGCAAGGAACCTGCATGCTGGCTCTTCATTTCACTAGATTCTGCAACATTTCTGTTGGTATGTGCTTCATGATGCTTTTTGAGATTGAAGAATCAAGTGTCTGCAGCTACATGTAGAAATTAAATTCTATTTTTTCTGAAGTTATTATTGAAGAATCAAGCATCAGCAATAAAATTACTTGTACTGCACCATACAATTTTGCATCATACTATTTTGCATTTGTTTATAGATTTCTCGTGTTAGTATAATTTAAAATATTTTTGTATTACATGTATTTATTGAAAAATATATAAATTATTATTTTAATATATAGATATTTAATTTATTGTATGTTAAATTTGTTGATATTCACAAATATTTCATCATATGAAAAAGAGACAATTAATCATATTCGGTAATTTTTAGTTCAAAGTTTTTTGCAAATATTATGAGTTGGTTGGATATTTTGTTGATAATATTATGACTTCTTAGTACAAAAAAATGTACAAAAATATGATTTTGTATACTTTTTGGTGAATATAAGAAATATTATGACTTAGTACATGAAATATTATGACTCGGTACATGAAATATGATTTTTATGTGTATGACTTTATAATATTTGAAATATTATAACTTCTTAGTACATGAAACATGAAGAAATGTTATAACTAAAATACCGTGTAATGTAGAATATGAAATAGGGAGTAAATATAATTAAATATAATATAATTTCATATAAAAATCAATTCAATAGTGAAATAATTAAATTGATCCACTTCCATAGCATTAAGGCCTCAACAACAACAAAACTCTAAAAAAATATGTGGTCCAACATAAGTATAAAGGTAAGATACTTAACAAATAAAACAATTTAAAAAACATAGGAAATTCTCAAATCCCGTGTTACGTTCTAAAATTCGATCAGGTAACAATCACTCCAAGCACTACTCAGATAACTAATTATCTATACTCCCGAGGAGCACAAACACAACCATAAAAAATGGATGAGAATTACATTCAATTATTTATTATTACGCTAACAGTTTTAGTACATATATTATTCATTTCATTATTTATTATCATTTATTTATTTTATCATACAATTAATTTAAATTAATCAAGATACAGATATATTTTTTATTTTCATGCACTTGCACATTAAAAATATAGTTTTTATTTTTACATGTCTAGATGCTAGTTTTAAATTAAAAAGAAAAATTTTAAATTTTAAATTTAAATGAAGGTTTCACTTAAAATTTTGTATTATCAACTTGCATGTTTGTAGTCTATATTCGAGATGGTTTTACTAATTGGATTAAGTCGTTTAACCCGTTGAATTATTTTGTTTAACTTATTGTTTTTAATAGTGTGAGTTGATTTTTCAACTCGTAACTAGTAATTGGTCTATCTTGTCTAATCCGTTATTTTGTAATAACTATTAAAAATCATATATAGAATATGTTTGGTATATAATATTTTCTGTAAAAAAAATATTCATATCCCCTTAAGTCATTATTATAATTAAATGATTATTTATTATATTCAATTAATATATATAAAAATTTCTTATTCTTGAATAATAAGACAACTTGCTTTCAAAACAAATATATTTTTCAAATAAATTAGGTAATTTAATATATCGATCATATTTTTTCAATATTAATAAATAAAATAAATAAATTGATTGAATTTTTTTAAATACATGAAAATATTCGAGAGTTTATAATAAGAGCAGGTATATATTTTAAAATTTTTCTCTCTATTTTAAAATAATCATTAATTACCTACGTTTTTCATATCTTAATGATCATTTTAATTGAATACTTTTGATTTTTATTTATTATCCTTTTATTTTTAATAAGTATGGAAAACTAAAGTTTTGGTTAATTTGTATATATGGTTAGCAAATTATAATAAAGGTAATAGATATATAATTAATTGTAATTAAGAAAAGATTCACATTTTAATGACATTTATGTTATATTTATTATGAATAAACAAAAATAATTGGTTAAAATGTATATAATAAAGTGTTCTTTATTATATTTTCATAAAATATATAGTATTGGTCATTCTTATATTTTTCTTTTCTCATTTGATTTTTTTTATATAAAAATGATTTTGCATGATTAATATACATTAATAATAATTAATGGTGTAATAAAAATGAAAATAACATATTATATTTGTTAAGGAAATGAAATTAAACATTACGAAGAAAAAGTTACAATAAAATTTATAATTCTAATTTAAATTATAATTGGAAATTTTATTAAATTTTAAAATTTAGTACGAATAAATGGTTGGTAAATAGAAATCTATCATAAAACACATCAAATATTTTTATAAATATTAATTAAAAATCAATGAGAAATAAAATTTTGAAAACGTGATTCTAGGTTAAATCATTTTTTTTTTTTTGCAATTGAAATGAATTGAAAAATAAGTTAATTTTGAATACATTTAAACCATTAATTTTACGGGATACATTTAAAATAATAATGAATTAATTCAATTTTATTTTGATTTTTTTAAATTTTTTTGGAATTAGAACTTAATTTTTTTTTGCCACTTCTATAGTAATTAATCCAATATGTTAGGTATGATTTCTATTAGATAAACAAATATTATATACTTAATAAAATGATAGTTATTTTGGGATGGAGTAAATATATAATATTACAACATGATACAAGAAAAAAGAAAATTGAATTGAAAAGATATTGTATATTTTTTTATGATAAAATGTTAACATTTATATTAAAAAATTGATACAAATATTTGTTTTTTATAAATCATGAGACAATTATGATTGGTGAATACAATTTTTTTTTATGAAAACATAAATTTGTTATTCTTTTTATATTTTATATACATTTTTAACCATCAATATATTATAAATTATTTTATATATACTAACAAAGGCATTGTAAATTATAAGTAGTCCTAAAATATTATTTTTTTATTTAAAAAAGTTTTAACACGCTCGCACTGGTCTAAATACTAGTTAATTTTATTTAAAGACAAATCCTTTATAATAATTGATATTTGCACAAGAAAATCTCTTCAATATTCTATATATATGGAACACATAACACATAAACGGTAGCGATAACAGGAAATAACAAGCGTTGGTTTAAGCACCAAACCATCTTCTAATGCCTCAAAAAATCTCTTAGAGGATGCATCTCTTTGTTGCACGGTCCTCCTTTCTGAAACTCGGGAGAAGGGAAACAAGTGTAGTTATATTTCTCCAGATCACGGTGCCTTGCACTTCCCCTGGATGAACAAAGGGATACTCGGTCTATTCATGAGAATAAGTCTTTAAACAAGGTATCACTTTGAAACTAAACATTAAAAATTCATCTGTACTATAGATCTCATTCTTTATGTCTGGTAGGGTCTTCTTGATTTGCGGTGGATCAACACCTTGTTGCTTCCCCATTTGAAAGCCTGCTTTCTCAAGGCAACAATCACTAACATCTCCATCACCATCATCTAGTATGGCTTTTAGCGTCATATTCCTTGAAGTGAAATAGATTATATCATTATCCTTTTGGCTATGTGTTTCCTCATCCTTTCGACTTTGCATTTTCGACAGCATCTTTGAAATCACTTACATCTTTTTTGGCTGAAAACTCATGAAAATTTTCATGATCCATAATCAAACGAGTTTGAGAGGTTTTTTTTTCAAAACTATTTGAGAGGGTTTTCTAATCAATTTTATTTTTTTATCACAGTTAATTTTCCTGCTTTATATTACACAGAATTTGACCCGATTTGGATGAATATGATTTGGCAAGTAACTTCACTTATTCGTTGTCTAACTTTTATGCGTTATTTGGCTTATTCGGATGAATATGATCTTATAAACAAGATTAATTTTGTCATCAAAGTGAATACTAGCCATATCACTTGTTTCCCAAGTTAGAGGTGTTAGTGGTTTTAGGACAAAAAGTTACAGTGTGGTGCAATGAAATAATATGCATGGGCGGAATTCTCGTTAGGGTTTTCTTGTTAAATACTTTACTTTGGTCAAGTTATCTATATAATATTTAATTGAGATTATTTTGATTTGTTTTTAGCATAAGTTTCTTCTAAATTTACTACTACAATACATAATGATTCCCATTTGACGCATTTTCTTTGTCACCAGTCACAAATGATGAATTTTATTTAACACATTTATCGCAATAATATTTTTTATTTAAAAAATTCTTTTTTGTCAATTAGTAGCTTTTATTATAATGATTTTTTAATAGAGATTTGCACATGTTGTGATGAGAATTATTTTTATTTTTAACTGTTTCTTGGATCTAAATTGAACGTTTATCCATTTTACTTTTATAATTAATTTAATTCCATTTATTTTAATGAATGATCCATTTTTTCATGGATAGAGAGATTATATTTTGTATAGTATTTTTTAATGTATAGTATTTTCTAATAAGTAAGTGATATTAGAATGAACTTATTTTTACTCGTATGTTCGAAGTAAACAAAAGATTGGCCGTGAATTTTGGTAAAAACCGTTTCAATTCCGTGGTCATGTTTTCTATAAAATATTGAATTGTGATTTTTTTTTTGTTTACAGCATAAATTTCTTCCAAATTTACTACTATAATACATAATCATTCTCAATTGAGGCACTCTTTCACAGATCCACAAATGAGGACTATTATTTAATGCATTTATGACCACGAAATTGACTATTTCAAAAGATTAATTACTATGTATTGTCATTATAAAATACATTACACAATCATTGCATCACAACCGTTCATAAATATTATTTTATAAATAATAAAAATAAAAATAAATTTCAATAAATATTTAAGACCGCGATTCACTGGAAGTGAAACACTGCTTTACACTTTTTGTGCATAATATTTTTTATTATAATGAATTTTTTTATAGAGATTTGCAAAAGTTCTAGTGAGATATATTTTTTTATTTTAATAGTTTGTTGGATCTAAATTGAGTGTTTATCCATTTTATTTTTGTAATAAATGGTAATTTAGTTTAATTATATTGAGTAGAAAACCATCTCAAATAGTTTTGAAAAAAAACTCTGAAACTTGTTTGATTATGGATCATGAAAAATTTCATAGTGTTCAGCCAAAGATGATGTAATAGCTTTCAAAGATGTTGTCGAAAAAGAGGATTATGATGTTGATGAAATAGATTTACGGTATGGAAGAAATATTGGTAACCGGCCTAGTGACTTGATTGCCTATTTTAATCCCAAGAATATGAAACTACAAGCATTACTGGATGATGGTGATGGAGATGTTAGTGACTGTTGCCTTAAGAAACCAGACTTTCAAATGGGGAAGCAATAAGGTGTTGATCCACACAAATCAATAAGAACCTACCAGACATAAGAATGAGATCTATAGTACAGATGAATTTAGAATGTTTAGTTTCGAAGTGATACCTTGTTTAAGGACTTATTCTCGTGAATGGACCGAGTGTCCCTTTGTTCATCTGGTGGAAGTGCAAGGCGCCGTGATCCGAAGAAAAATAACTACACCTGTTTCCCTTATCCCGAGTTTTAGAAATGAAGATCGTGCATCCTCTGAGAGAATTTTAGAGGCATTGAAAGATGGTTTGGTGCTTAAACCAACACATGTTATTTCTTGTTATCTCTACCGTTTCTGTGTCATGCTTATTGGAGTTTCATTCTTCCATTGCTGAGAGCCTTCCAAGGTTGGAACATCGTCTAAAACCACAACAAAAATATCTCAACTTTTTGGTCGTTGGAGATTGGGGAAGAAAAGGAAACTACAATCAATCTCTTGTCACTCATTAGGTAATTAATTAATTCCCTTTGTGTTTTTCATTAGAAAATTACGAAACTTAGTTGAATGCATACACATAAAGCATAATTGTATAGTTTTCGTGGAAAATTATGTGATTATAGTGCCGATGAAGATATTGCAGTTTGCCTGGATGGTTGGATCTTCATAAATTATGTGTGAAATCATCACAAATCCATTGACTTCCAAAATTATTCTTTCATATAAGTTATACAATTTTACAGTATAGGTTATGTTTAAGGTATTATATGATGATGGAGAAGTAGAAAAAGTTTTTATGGAAAAGGAATGTTGAGAGTTTATGATTTAAACCTTCATATTTGATTTGGTATTGCATTGAACTTTCCTTTTTTGGAAATTATATTTGATTTATTTCTTTATATGACTTAGTTTGTTTCATGGATAATGACAACATAAAAACTTAATCTATTTGAAGCAAGGAACCTGCATGCTGGCTCTTCATTTCACTAGATTCTGCAACATTTCTGTTGGTATGTGCTTCATGATGCTTTTTGAGACTGAAGAATCAAGTGTCTGCAGCTACATGTAGAAATTAAATTCTATTTTTTCTGAAGTTATTATTGAAGAATCAAGCATCAGCAATAAAATTACTTGTACTGCACCATACAATTTTGCATCATACTATTTTGCATTTGTTTATAGATTTCTCGTGTTAGTATAATTTAAAATATTTTTGTATTACATGTATTTATTGAAAAATATATAAATTATTATTTTAATATATAGATATTTAATTTATTGTATGTTAAATTTGTTGATATTCACAAATATTTCATCATATGAAAAAGAGACAATTAATCATATTCGGTAATTTTGAGTTCAAAGTTTTTTGCAAATATTATGAGTTGGTTGGATATTTTGTTGATAATATTATAACTTCTTAGTACAAAAAAATGTACAAAAATATGATTCTGTATACTTTTTGGTGAATATAAGAAATATTATGACTTAGTACATGAAATATTATGACTCGGTACATGAAATATGATTTTTATGTGTATGACTTTATAATATTTGAAATATTATAACTTCTTAGTACATGAAATATGAAGAAATGTTATAACTAAAATACCGTGTAATGTAGAATATGAAATAGGGAGTAAATATAATTAAATATAATATAATTTCATATAAAAATCAATTCAACAGTGAAATAATTAAATTGATCCACTTCCATAGCATTAAGGCCTCAACAACAACAAAACTCTAAAAAAATATGTGGTCCAACATAAGTATAAAGGTAAGATACTTAACAAATAAAACAATTTAAAAAACATAGGAAATTCTCAAATCCCGTGTTACGTTCTAAAATTCGATCAGGTAACAATCACTCCAAGCACTACTCAGATAACTAATTATCTATACTCCCGAGGAGCACAAACACAACCATAAAAAATGGATGAGAATTACATTCAATTATTTATTATCACGCTAACAGTTTTAGTACATATATTATTCATTTCATTATTTATTATCATTTATTTATTTTATCATACAATTAATTTAAATTAATCAAGATACAGATATATTTTTTATTTTCATGCACTTGCACATTAAAAATATAGTTTTTATTTTTACATGTCTAGATGCTAGTTTTAAATTAAAAAGAAAAATTTTAAATTTTAAATTTAAATGAAGGTTTCACTTAAAATTTTGTATTATCAACTTGCATGTTTGTAGTCTATATTCGAGATGGTTTTACTAATTGGATTAAGTCGTTTAACCCGTTGAATTATTTTGTTTAACTTATTGTTTTTAATAGTGTGAGTTGATTTTTCAACTCGTAACTAGTAATTGGTCTATCTTGTCTAATCTGTTATTTTGTAATAACTATTAAAAATCATATATAGAATATGTTTGGTATATAATATTTTCTGTAAAAAAAATATTCATATCCCCTTAAGTCATTATTATAATTAAATGATTATTTATTATATTCAATTAATATATATAAAAATTTCTTATTCTTGAATAATAAGACAACTTGCTTTCAAAACAAATATATTTTTCAAATAAATTAGGTAATTTAATATATCGATCATATTTTTTCAATATTAATAAATAAAATAAATAAATTGATTGAATTTTTTTAAATACATGAAAATATTCGAGAGTTTATAATAAGAGCAGGTATATATTTTAAAATTTTTCTCTCTATTTTAAAATAATCATTAATTACCTACGTTTTTCATATCTTAATGATCATTTTAATTGAATACTTTTGATTTTTATTTATTATCCTTTTATTTTTAATAAGTATGGAAAACTAAAGTTTTGGTTAATTTGTATATATGGTTAGCAAATTATAATAAAGGTAATAGATATATAATTAATTGTAATTAAGAAAAGATTCACATTTTAATGACATTTATGTTATATTTATTATGAATAAAGAAAAATAATTGGTTAAAATGTATATAATAAAGTGTTCTTTATTATATTTTCATAAAATATATAGTATTGGTCATTCTTATATTTTTCTTTTCTCATTTGATTTTTTTTATATAAAAATGATTTTGCATGATTAATATACATTAATAATAATTAATGGTGTAATAAAAATGAAAATAACATATTATATTTGTTAAGGAAATGAAATTAAACATTACGAAGAAAAAGTTACAATAAAATTTATAATTCTAATTTAAATTATAATTGGAAATTTTATTAAATTTTAAAATTTAGTACGAATAAATGGTTGGTAAATAGAAATCTATCATAAAACACATCAAATATTTTTATAAATATTAATTAAAAATCAATGAGAAATAAAATTTTGAAAACGTGATTCTAGGTTAAATCATTTTTTTTTTTTGCAATTGAAATGAATTGAAAAATAAGTTAATTTTGAATACATTTAAACCATTAATTTTACGGGATACATTTAAAATAATAATGAATTAATTCAATTTTATTTTGATTTTTTAAATTTTTTTTTGAATTAGAACTTAATTTTTTTTGCCACTTCTATAGTAATTAATCCAATATGTTAGGTATGATTTCTATTAGATAAACAAATATTATATACTTAATAAAATGATAGTTATTTTGGGATGGAGTAAATATATAATATTACGACATGATACAAGAAAAAAGAAAATTGAATTGAAAAGATATTGTATATTTTTTTATGATAAAATGTTAACATTTATATTAAAAAATTGATACAAATATTTGTTTTTTATAAATCATGAGACAATTATGATTGGTGAATACAATTTTTTTTTATGAAAACATAAATTTGTTATTCTTTTTATATTTTATATACATTTTTAACCATCAATATATTATAAATTATTTTATATATACTAACAAAGGCATTGTAAATTATAAGTAGTCCTAAAATATTATTTTTTTATTTAAAAAAGTATTAACACGCTCGCACTGGTCTAAATACTAGTTAATTTTATTTAAAGACAAATCCTTTATAATAATTGATATTTGCACAAGAAAATCTCTTCAATATTCTATATATATGGAACACATAACACATAAACGGTAGCGATAACAGGAAATAACAAGCGTTGGTTTAAGCACCAAACCATCTTCTAATGCCTCAAAAAATCTCTTAGAGGATGCATCTCTTTGTTGCACGGTCCTCCTTTCTGAAACTCGGGAGAAGGGAAACAAGTGTAGTTATATTTCTCCAGATCACGGTGCCTTGCACTTCCCCTGGATGAACAAAGGGATACTCGGTCTATTCATGAGAATAAGTCTTTAAACAAGGTATCACTTTGAAACTAAACATTAAAAATTCATCTGTACTATAGATCTCATTCTTTATGTCTGGTAGGGTCTTCTTGATTTGCGGTGGATCAACACCTTGTTGCTTCCCCATTTGAAAGTCTGCTTTCTCAAGGCAACAATCACTAACATCTCCATCACCATCATCTAGTATGGCTTTTAGCGTCATATTCCTTGAAGTGAAATAGATTATATCATTATCCTTTTGGCTATGTGTTTCCTCATCCTTTCGACTTTGCATTTTCGACAGCATCTTTGAAATCACTTACATCTTTTTTGGCTGAAAACTCATGAAAATTTTCATGATCCATAATCAAACGAGTTTGAGAGGTTTTTTTTTCAAAACTATTTGAGAGGGTTTTCTAATCAATTTTATTTTTTTATCACAGTTAATTTTCCTGCTTTATATTACACAGAATTTGACCCGATTTGGATGAATATGATTTGGCAAGTAACTTCACTTATTCGTTGTCTAACTTTTATGCGTTATTTGGCTTATTCGGATGAATATGATCTTATAAACAAGATTAATTTTGTCATCAAAGTGAATACTAGCCATATCACTTGTTTCCCAAGTTAGAGGTGTTAGTGGTTTTAGGACAAAAAGTTACAGTGTGGTGCAATGAAATAATATGCATGGGCGGAATTCTCGTTAGGGTTTTCTTGTTAAATACTTTACTTTGGTCAAGTTATCTATATAATATTTAATTGAGATTATTTTGATTTGTTTTTAGCATAAGTTTCTTCTAAATTTACTACTACAATACATAATGATTCCCATTTGACGCATTTTCTTTGTCACCAGTCACAAATGATGAATTTTATTTAACACATTTATCGCAATAATATTTTTTATTTAAAAAATTCTTTTTTGTCAATTAGTAGCTTTTATTATAATGATTTTTTAATAGAGATTTGCACATGTTGTGATGAGAATTATTTTTATTTTTAACTGTTTCTTGGATCTAAATTGAACGTTTATCCATTTTACTTTTATAATTAATTTAATTCCATTTATTTTAATGAATGATCCATTTTTTCATGGATAGAGAGATTATATTTTGTATAGTATTTTTTAATGTATAGTATTTTCTAATAAGTAAGTGATATTAGAATGAACTTATTTTTACTCGTATGTTCGAAGTAAACAAAAGATTGGCCGTGAATTTTGGTAAAAACCGTTTCAATTCCGTGGTCATGTTTTCTATAAAATATTGAATTGTGATTTTTTTTTTTGTTTACAGCATAAATTTCTTCCAAATTTACTACTATAATACATAATCATTCTCAATTGAGGCACTCTTTCACAGATCCACAAATGAGGACTATTATTTAATGCATTTATGACCACGAAATTGACTATTTCAAAAGATTAATTACTATGTATTGTCATTATAAAATACATTACACAATCATTGCATCACAACCGTTCATAAATATTATTTTATAAATAATAAAAATAAAAATAAATTTCAATAAATATTTAAGACCGCGATTCACTGGAAGTGAAACACTGCTTTACACTTTTTGTGCATAATATTTTTTATTATAATGAATTTTTTTATAGAGATTTGCAAAAGTTCTAGTGAGATATATTTTTTTATTTTAATAGTTTGTTGGATCTAAATTGAGTGTTTATCCATTTTATTTTTGTAATAAATGGTAATTTAGTTTAATTATATTGAGTAGAAAACCATCTCAAATAGTTTTGAAAAAAAACTCTGAAACTTGTTTGATTATGGATCATGAAAAATTTCATAGTGTTCAGCCAAAGATGATGTAATAGCTTTCAAAGATGTTGTCGAAAAAGAGGATTATGATGTTGATGAAATAGATTTACGGTATGGAAGAAATATTGGTAACCGGCCTAGTGACTTGATTGCCTATTTTAATCCCAAGAATATGAAACTACAAGCATTACTGGATGATGGTGATGGAGATGTTAGTGACTGTTGCCTTAAGAAACCAGACTTTCAAATGGGGAAGCAATAAGGTGTTGATCCACACAAATCAATAAGAACCTACCAGACATAAGAATGAGATCTATAGTACAGATGAATTTAGAATGTTTAGTTTCGAAGTGATACCTTGTTTAAGGACTTATTCTCGTGAATGGACCGAGTGTCCCTTTGTTCATCTGGTGGAAGTGCAAGGCGCCGTGATCCGAAGAAAAATAACTACACCTGTTTCCCTTATCCCGAGTTTTAGAAATGAAGATCGTGCATCCTCTGAGAGAATTTTAGAGGCATTGAAAGATGGTTTGGTGCTTAAACCAACACATGTTATTTCTTGTTATCTCTACCGTTTCTGTGTCATGCTTATTGGAGTTTCATTCTTCCATTGCTGAGAGCCTTCCAAGGTTGGAACATCGTCTAAAACCACAACAAAAATATCTCAACTTTTTGGTCGTTGGAGATTGGGGAAGAAAAGGAAACTACAATCAATCTCTTGTCACTCATTAGGTAATTAATTAATTCCCTTTGTGTTTTTCATTAGAAAATTACGAAACTTAGTTGAATGCATACACATAAAGCATAATTGTATAGTTTTCGTGGAAAATTATGTGATTATAGTGCCGATGAAGATATTGCAGTTTGCCTGGATGGTTGGATCTTCATAAATTATGTGTGAAATCATCACAAATCCATTGACTTCCAAAATTATTCTTTCATATAAGTTATACAATTTTACAGTATAGGTTATGTTTAAGGTATTATATGATGATGGAGAAGTAGAAAAAGTTTTTATGGAAAAGGAATGTTGAGAGTTTATGATTTAAACCTTCATATTTGATTTGGTATTGCATTGAACTTTCCTTTTTTGGAAATTATATTTGATTTATTTCTTTATATGACTTAGTTTGTTTCATGGATAATGACAACATAAAAACTTAATCTATTTGAAGCAAGGAACCTGCATGCTGGCTCTTCATTTCACTAGATTCTGCAACATTTCTGTTGGTATGTGCTTCATGATGCTTTTTGAGACTGAAGAATCAAGTGTCTGCAGCTACATGTAGAAATTAAATTCTATTTTTTCTGAAGTTATTATTGAAGAATCAAGCATCAGCAATAAAATTACTTGTACTGCACCATACAATTTTGCATCATACTATTTTGCATTTGTTTATAGATTTCTCGTGTTAGTATAATTTAAAATATTTTTGTATTACATGTATTTATTGAAAAATATATAAATTATTATTTTAATATATAGATATTTAATTTATTGTATGTTAAATTTGTTGATATTCACAAATATTTCATCATATGAAAAAGAGACAATTAATCATATTCGGTAATTTTGAGTTCAAAGTTTTTTGCAAATATTATGAGTTGGTTGGATATTTTGTTGATAATATTATAACTTCTTAGTACAAAAAAATGTACAAAAATATGATTCTGTATACTTTTTGGTGAATATAAGAAATATTATGACTTAGTACATGAAATATTATGACTCGGTACATGAAATATGATTTTTATGTGTATGACTTTATAATATTTGAAATATTATAACTTCTTAGTACATGAAATATGAAGAAATGTTATAACTAAAATACCGTGTAATGTAGAATATGAAATAGGGAGTAAATATAATTAAATATAATATAATTTCATATAAAAATCAATTCAACAGTGAAATAATTAAATTGATCCACTTCCATAGCATTAAGGCCTCAACAACAACAAAACTCTAAAAAAATATGTGGTCCAACATAAGTATAAAGGTAAGATACTTAACAAATAAAACAATTTAAAAAACATAGGAAATTCTCAAATCCCGTGTTACGTTCTAAAATTCGATCAGGTAACAATCACTCCAAGCACTACTCAGATAACTAATTATCTATACTCCCGAGGAGCACAAACACAACCATAAAAAATGGATGAGAATTACATTCAATTATTTATTATCACGCTAACAGTTTTAGTACATATATTATTCATTTCATTATTTATTATCATTTATTTATTTTATCATACAATTAATTTAAATTAATCAAGATACAGATATATTTTTTATTTTCATGCACTTGCACATTAAAAATATAGTTTTTATTTTTACATGTCTAGATGCTAGTTTTAAATTAAAAAGAAAAATTTTAAATTTTAAATTTAAATGAAGGTTTCACTTAAAATTTTGTATTATCAACTTGCATGTTTGTAGTCTATATTCGAGATGGTTTTACTAATTGGATTAAGTCGTTTAACCCGTTGAATTATTTTGTTTAACTTATTGTTTTTAATAGTGTGAGTTGATTTTTCAACTCGTAACTAGTAATTGGTCTATCTTGTCTAATCCGTTATTTTGTAATAACTATTAAAAATCATATATAGAATATGTTTGGTATATAATATTTTCTGTAAAAAAAATATTCATATCCCCTTAAGTCATTATTATAATTAAATGATTATTTATTATATTCAATTAATATATATAAAAATTTCTTATTCTTGAATAATAAGACAACTTGCTTTCAAAACAAATATATTTTTCAAATAAATTAGGTAATTTAATATATCGATCATATTTTTTCAATATTAATAAATAAAATAAATAAATTGATTGAATTTTTTTAAATACATGAAAATATTCGAGAGTTTATAATAAGAGCAGGTATATATTTTAAAATTTTTCTCTCTATTTTAAAATAATCATTAATTACCTACGTTTTTCATATCTTAATGATCATTTTAATTGAATACTTTTGATTTTTATTTATTATCCTTTTATTTTTAATAAGTATGGAAAACTAAAGTTTTGGTTAATTTGTATATATGGTTAGCAAATTATAATAAAGGTAATAGATATATAATTAATTGTAATTAAGAAAAGATTCACATTTTAATGACATTTATGTTATATTTATTATGAATAAAGAAAAATAATTGGTTAAAATGTATATAATAAAGTGTTCTTTATTATATTTTCATAAAATATATAGTATTGGTCATTCTTATATTTTTCTTTTCTCATTTGATTTTTTTTTATATAAAAATGATTTTGCATGATTAATATACATTAATAATAATTAATGGTGTAATAAAAATGAAAATAACATATTATATTTGTTAAGGAAATGAAATTAAACATTACGAAGAAAAAGTTACAATAAAATTTATAATTCTAATTTAAATTATAATTGGAAATTTTATTAAATTTTAAAATTTAGTACGAATAAATGGTTGGTAAATAGAAATCTATCATAAAACACATCAAATATTTTTATAAATATTAATTAAAAATCAATGAGAAATAAAATTTTGAAAACGTGATTCTAGGTTAAATCATTTTTTTTTTTTTTGCAATTGAAATGAATTGAAAAATAAGTTAATTTTGAATACATTTAAACCATTAATTTTACGGGATACATTTAAAATAATAATGAATTAATTCAATTTTATTTTGATTTTTTAAATTTTTTTTTGAATTAGAACTTAATTTTTTTTGCCACTTCTATAGTAATTAATCCAATATGTTAGGTATGATTTCTATTAGATAAACAAATATTATATACTTAATAAAATGATAGTTATTTTGGGATGGAGTAAATATATAATATTACGACATGATACAAGAAAAAAGAAAATTGAATTGAAAAGATATTGTATATTTTTTTATGATAAAATGTTAACATTTATATTAAAAAATTGATACAAATATTTGTTTTTTATAAATCATGAGACAATTATGATTGGTGAATACAATTTTTTTTTATGAAAACATAAATTTGTTATTCTTTTTATATTTTATATACATTTTTAACCATCAATATATTATAAATTATTTTATATATACTAACAAAGGCATTGTAAATTATAAGTAGTCCTAAAATATTATTTTTTTATTTAAAAAAGTTTTAACACGCTCGCACTGGTCTAAATACTAGTTAATTTTATTTAAAGACAAATCCTTTATAATAATTGATATTTGCACAAGAAAATCTCTTCAATATTCTATATATATGGAACACATAACACATAAACGGTAGCGATAACAGGAAATAACAAGCGTTGGTTTAAGCACCAAACCATCTTCTAATGCCTCAAAAAATCTCTTAGAGGATGCATCTCTTTGTTGCACGGTCCTCCTTTCTGAAACTCGGGAGAAGGGAAACAAGTGTAGTTATATTTCTCCAGATCACGGTGCCTTGCACTTCCCCTGGATGAACAAAGGGATACTCGGTCTATTCATGAGAATAAGTCTTTAAACAAGGTATCACTTTGAAACTAAACATTAAAAATTCATCTGTACTATAGATCTCATTCTTTATGTCTGGTAGGGTCTTCTTGATTTGCGGTGGATCAACACCTTGTTGCTTCCCCATTTGAAAGCCTGCTTTCTCAAGGCAACAATCACTAACATCTCCATCACCATCATCTAGTATGGCTTTTAGCGTCATATTCCTTGAAGTGAAATAGATTATATCATTATCCTTTTGGCTATGTGTTTCCTCATCCTTTCGACTTTGCATTTTCGACAGCATCTTTGAAATCACTTACATCTTTTTTGGCTGAAAACTCATGAAAATTTTCATGATCCATAATCAAACGAGTTTGAGAGGTTTTTTTTTCAAAACTATTTGAGAGGGTTTTCTAATCAATTTTATTTTTTTTATCACAGTTAATTTTCCTGCTTTATATTACACAGAATTTGACCCGATTTGGATGAATATGATTTGGCAAGTAACTTCACTTATTCGTTGTCTAACTTTTATGCGTTATTTGGCTTATTCGGATGAATATGATCTTATAAACAAGATTAATTTTGTCATCAAAGTGAATACTAGCCATATCACTTGTTTCCCAAGTTAGAGGTGTTAGTGGTTTTAGGACAAAAAGTTACAGTGTGGTGCAATGAAATAATATGCATGGGCGGAATTCTCGTTAGGGTTTTCTTGTTAAATACTTTACTTTGGTCAAGTTATCTATATAATATTTAATTGAGATTATTTTGATTTGTTTTTAGCATAAGTTTCTTCTAAATTTACTACTACAATACATAATGATTCCCATTTGACGCATTTTCTTTGTCACCAGTCACAAATGATGAATTTTATTTAACACATTTATCGCAATAATATTTTTTATTTAAAAAATTCTTTTTTGTCAATTAGTAGCTTTTATTATAATGATTTTTTAATAGAGATTTGCACATGTTGTGATGAGAATTATTTTTATTTTTAACTGTTTCTTGGATCTAAATTGAACGTTTATCCATTTTACTTTTATAATTAATTTAATTCCATTTATTTTAATGAATGATCCATTTTTTCATGGATAGAGAGATTATATTTTGTATAGTATTTTTTAATGTATAGTATTTTCTAATAAGTAAGTGATATTAGAATGAACTTATTTTTACTCGTATGTTCGAAGTAAACAAAAGATTGGCCGTGAATTTTGGTAAAAACCGTTTCAATTCCGTGGTCATGTTTTCTATAAAATATTGAATTGTGATTTTTTTTTTTGTTTACAGCATAAATTTCTTCCAAATTTACTACTATAATACATAATCATTCTCAATTGAGGCACTCTTTCACAGATCCACAAATGAGGACTATTATTTAATGCATTTATGACCACGAAATTGACTATTTCAAAAGATTAATTACTATGTATTGTCATTATAAAATACATTACACAATCATTGCATCACAACCGTTCATAAATATTATTTTATAAATAATAAAAATAAAAATAAATTTCAATAAATATTTAAGACCGCGATTCACTGGAAGTGAAACACTGCTTTACACTTTTTGTGCATAATATTTTTTATTATAATGAATTTTTTTATAGAGATTTGCAAAAGTTCTAGTGAGATATATTTTTTTATTTTAATAGTTTGTTGGATCTAAATTGAGTGTTTATCCATTTTATTTTTGTAATAAATGGTAATTTAGTTTAATTATATTGAGTAGAAAACCATCTCAAATAGTTTTGAAAAAAAACTCTGAAACTTGTTTGATTATGGATCATGAAAAATTTCATAGTGTTCAGCCAAAGATGATGTAATAGCTTTCAAAGATGTTGTCGAAAAAGAGGATTATGATGTTGATGAAATAGATTTACGGTATGGAAGAAATATTGGTAACCGGCCTAGTGACTTGATTGCCTATTTTAATCCCAAGAATATGAAACTACAAGCATTACTGGATGATGGTGATGGAGATGTTAGTGACTGTTGCCTTAAGAAACCAGACTTTCAAATGGGGAAGCAATAAGGTGTTGATCCACACAAATCAATAAGAACCTACCAGACATAAGAATGAGATCTATAGTACAGATGAATTTAGAATGTTTAGTTTCGAAGTGATACCTTGTTTAAGGACTTATTCTCGTGAATGGACCGAGTGTCCCTTTGTTCATCTGGTGGAAGTGCAAGGCGCCGTGATCCGAAGAAAAATAACTACACCTGTTTCCCTTATCCCGAGTTTTAGAAATGAAGATCGTGCATCCTCTGAGAGAATTTTAGAGGCATTGAAAGATGGTTTGGTGCTTAAACCAACACATGTTATTTCTTGTTATCTCTACCGTTTCTGTGTCATGCTTATTGGAGTTTCATTCTTCCATTGCTGAGAGCCTTCCAAGGTTGGAACATCGTCTAAAACCACAACAAAAATATCTCAACTTTTTGGTCGTTGGAGATTGGGGAAGAAAAGGAAACTACAATCAATCTCTTGTCACTCATTAGGTAATTAATTAATTCCCTTTGTGTTTTTCATTAGAAAATTACGAAACTTAGTTGAATGCATACACATAAAGCATAATTGTATAGTTTTCGTGGAAAATTATGTGATTATAGTGCCGATGAAGATATTGCAGTTTGCCTGGATGGTTGGATCTTCATAAATTATGTGTGAAATCATCACAAATCCATTGACTTCCAAAATTATTCTTTCATATAAGTTATACAATTTTACAGTATAGGTTATGTTTAAGGTATTATATGATGATGGAGAAGTAGAAAAAGTTTTTATGGAAAAGGAATGTTGAGAGTTTATGATTTAAACCTTCATATTTGATTTGGTATTGCATTGAACTTTCCTTTTTTGGAAATTATATTTGATTTATTTCTTTATATGACTTAGTTTGTTTCATGGATAATGACAACATAAAAACTTAATCTATTTGAAGCAAGGAACCTGCATGCTGGCTCTTCATTTCACTAGATTCTGCAACATTTCTGTTGGTATGTGCTTCATGATGCTTTTTGAGACTGAAGAATCAAGTGTCTGCAGCTACATGTAGAAATTAAATTCTATTTTTTCTGAAGTTATTATTGAAGAATCAAGCATCAGCAATAAAATTACTTGTACTGCACCATACAATTTTGCATCATACTATTTTGCATTTGTTTATAGATTTCTCGTGTTAGTATAATTTAAAATATTTTTGTATTACATGTATTTATTGAAAAATATATAAATTATTATTTTAATATATAGATATTTAATTTATTGTATGTTAAATTTGTTGATATTCACAAATATTTCATCATATGAAAAAGAGACAATTAATCATATTCGGTAATTTTGAGTTCAAAGTTTTTTGCAAATATTATGAGTTGGTTGGATATTTTGTTGATAATATTATAACTTCTTAGTACAAAAAAATGTACAAAAATATGATTCTGTATACTTTTTGGTGAATATAAGAAATATTATGACTTAGTACATGAAATATTATGACTCGGTACATGAAATATGATTTTTATGTGTATGACTTTATAATATTTGAAATATTATAACTTCTTAGTACATGAAATATGAAGAAATGTTATAACTAAAATACCGTGTAATGTAGAATATGAAATAGGGAGTAAATATAATTAAATATAATATAATTTCATATAAAAATCAATTCAACAGTGAAATAATTAAATTGATCCACTTCCATAGCATTAAGGCCTCAACAACAACAAAACTCTAAAAAAATATGTGGTCCAACATAAGTATAAAGGTAAGATACTTAACAAATAAAACAATTTAAAAAACATAGGAAATTCTCAAATCCCGTGTTACGTTCTAAAATTCGATCAGGTAACAATCACTCCAAGCACTACTCAGATAACTAATTATCTATACTCCCGAGGAGCACAAACACAACCATAAAAAATGGATGAGAATTACATTCAATTATTTATTATCACGCTAACAGTTTTAGTACATATATTATTCATTTCATTATTTATTATCATTTATTTATTTTATCATACAATTAATTTAAATTAATCAAGATACAGATATATTTTTTATTTTCATGCACTTGCACATTAAAAATATAGTTTTTATTTTTACATGTCTAGATGCTAGTTTTAAATTAAAAAGAAAAATTTTAAATTTTAAATTTAAATGAAGGTTTCACTTAAAATTTTGTATTATCAACTTGCATGTTTGTAGTCTATATTCGAGATGGTTTTACTAATTGGATTAAGTCGTTTAACCCGTTGAATTATTTTGTTTAACTTATTGTTTTTAATAGTGTGAGTTGATTTTTCAACTCGTAACTAGTAATTGGTCTATCTTGTCTAATCCGTTATTTTGTAATAACTATTAAAAATCATATATAGAATATGTTTGGTATATAATATTTTCTGTAAAAAAAATATTCATATCCCCTTAAGTCATTATTATAATTAAATGATTATTTATTATATTCAATTAATATATATAAAAATTTCTTATTCTTGAATAATAAGACAACTTGCTTTCAAAACAAATATATTTTTCAAATAAATTAGGTAATTTAATATATCGATCATATTTTTTCAATATTAATAAATAAAATAAATAAATTGATTGAATTTTTTTAAATACATGAAAATATTCGAGAGTTTATAATAAGAGCAGGTATATATTTTAAAATTTTTCTCTCTATTTTAAAATAATCATTAATTACCTACGTTTTTCATATCTTAATGATCATTTTAATTGAATACTTTTGATTTTTATTTATTATCCTTTTATTTTTAATAAGTATGGAAAACTAAAGTTTTGGTTAATTTGTATATATGGTTAGCAAATTATAATAAAGGTAATAGATATATAATTAATTGTAATTAAGAAAAGATTCACATTTTAATGACATTTATGTTATATTTATTATGAATAAAGAAAAATAATTGGTTAAAATGTATATAATAAAGTGTTCTTTATTATATTTTCATAAAATATATAGTATTGGTCATTCTTATATTTTTCTTTTCTCATTTGATTTTTTTTTATATAAAAATGATTTTGCATGATTAATATACATTAATAATAATTAATGGTGTAATAAAAATGAAAATAACATATTATATTTGTTAAGGAAATGAAATTAAACATTACGAAGAAAAAGTTACAATAAAATTTATAATTCTAATTTAAATTATAATTGGAAATTTTATTAAATTTTAAAATTTAGTACGAATAAATGGTTGGTAAATAGAAATCTATCATAAAACACATCAAATATTTTTATAAATATTAATTAAAAATCAATGAGAAATAAAATTTTGAAAACGTGATTCTAGGTTAAATCATTTTTTTTTTTTTGCAATTGAAATGAATTGAAAAATAAGTTAATTTTGAATACATTTAAACCATTAATTTTACGGGATACATTTAAAATAATAATGAATTAATTCAATTTTATTTTGATTTTTTAAATTTTTTTTTGAATTAGAACTTAATTTTTTTTGCCACTTCTATAGTAATTAATCCAATATGTTAGGTATGATTTCTATTAGATAAACAAATATTATATACTTAATAAAATGATAGTTATTTTGGGATGGAGTAAATATATAATATTACGACATGATACAAGAAAAAAGAAAATTGAATTGAAAAGATATTGTATATTTTTTTATGATAAAATGTTAACATTTATATTAAAAAATTGATACAAATATTTGTTTTTTATAAATCATGAGACAATTATGATTGGTGAATACAATTTTTTTTTATGAAAACATAAATTTGTTATTCTTTTTATATTTTATATACATTTTTAACCATCAATATATTATAAATTATTTTATATATACTAACAAAGGCATTGTAAATTATAAGTAGTCCTAAAATATTATTTTTTTATTTAAAAAAGTTTTAACACGCTCGCACTGGTCTAAATACTAGTTAATTTTATTTAAAGACAAATCCTTTATAATAATTGATATTTGCACAAGAAAATCTCTTCAATATTCTATATATATGGAACACATAACACATAAACGGTAGCGATAACAGGAAATAACAAGCGTTGGTTTAAGCACCAAACCATCTTCTAATGCCTCAAAAAATCTCTTAGAGGATGCATCTCTTTGTTGCACGGTCCTCCTTTCTGAAACTCGGGAGAAGGGAAACAAGTGTAGTTATATTTCTCCAGATCACGGTGCCTTGCACTTCCCCTGGATGAACAAAGGGATACTCGGTCTATTCATGAGAATAAGTCTTTAAACAAGGTATCACTTTGAAACTAAACATTAAAAATTCATCTGTACTATAGATCTCATTCTTTATGTCTGGTAGGGTCTTCTTGATTTGCGGTGGATCAACACCTTGTTGCTTCCCCATTTGAAAGCCTGCTTTCTCAAGGCAACAATCACTAACATCTCCATCACCATCATCTAGTATGGCTTTTAGCGTCATATTCCTTGAAGTGAAATAGATTATATCATTATCCTTTTGGCTATGTGTTTCCTCATCCTTTCGACTTTGCATTTTCGACAGCATCTTTGAAATCACTTACATCTTTTTTGGCTGAAAACTCATGAAAATTTTCATGATCCATAATCAAACGAGTTTGAGAGGTTTTTTTTTCAAAACTATTTGAGAGGGTTTTCTAATCAATTTTATTTTTTTTATCACAGTTAATTTTCCTGCTTTATATTACACAGAATTTGACCCGATTTGGATGAATATGATTTGGCAAGTAACTTCACTTATTCGTTGTCTAACTTTTATGCGTTATTTGGCTTATTCGGATGAATATGATCTTATAAACAAGATTAATTTTGTCATCAAAGTGAATACTAGCCATATCACTTGTTTCCCAAGTTAGAGGTGTTAGTGGTTTTAGGACAAAAAGTTACAGTGTGGTGCAATGAAATAATATGCATGGGCGGAATTCTCGTTAGGGTTTTCTTGTTAAATACTTTACTTTGGTCAAGTTATCTATATAATATTTAATTGAGATTATTTTGATTTGTTTTTAGCATAAGTTTCTTCTAAATTTACTACTACAATACATAATGATTCCCATTTGACGCATTTTCTTTGTCACCAGTCACAAATGATGAATTTTATTTAACACATTTATCGCAATAATATTTTTTATTTAAAAAATTCTTTTTTGTCAATTAGTAGCTTTTATTATAATGATTTTTTAATAGAGATTTGCACATGTTGTGATGAGAATTATTTTTATTTTTAACTGTTTCTTGGATCTAAATTGAACGTTTATCCATTTTACTTTTATAATTAATTTAATTCCATTTATTTTAATGAATGATCCATTTTTTCATGGATAGAGAGATTATATTTTGTATAGTATTTTTTAATGTATAGTATTTTCTAATAAGTAAGTGATATTAGAATGAACTTATTTTTACTCGTATGTTCGAAGTAAACAAAAGATTGGCCGTGAATTTTGGTAAAAACCGTTTCAATTCCGTGGTCATGTTTTCTATAAAATATTGAATTGTGATTTTTTTTTTGTTTACAGCATAAATTTCTTCCAAATTTACTACTATAATACATAATCATTCTCAATTGAGGCACTCTTTCACAGATCCACAAATGAGGACTATTATTTAATGCATTTATGACCACGAAATTGACTATTTCAAAAGATTAATTACTATGTATTGTCATTATAAAATACATTACACAATCATTGCATCACAACCGTTCATAAATATTATTTTATAAATAATAAAAATAAAAATAAATTTCAATAAATATTTAAGACCGCGATTCACTGGAAGTGAAACACTGCTTTACACTTTTTGTGCATAATATTTTTTATTATAATGAATTTTTTTATAGAGATTTGCAAAAGTTCTAGTGAGATATATTTTTTTATTTTAATAGTTTGTTGGATCTAAATTGAGTGTTTATCCATTTTATTTTTGTAATAAATGGTAATTTAGTTTAATTATATTGAGTAGAAAACCATCTCAAATAGTTTTGAAAAAAAACTCTGAAACTTGTTTGATTATGGATCATGAAAAATTTCATAGTGTTCAGCCAAAGATGATGTAATAGCTTTCAAAGATGTTGTCGAAAAAGAGGATTATGATGTTGATGAAATAGATTTACGGTATGGAAGAAATATTGGTAACCGGCCTAGTGACTTGATTGCCTATTTTAATCCCAAGAATATGAAACTACAAGCATTACTGGATGATGGTGATGGAGATGTTAGTGACTGTTGCCTTAAGAAACCAGACTTTCAAATGGGGAAGCAATAAGGTGTTGATCCACACAAATCAATAAGAACCTACCAGACATAAGAATGAGATCTATAGTACAGATGAATTTAGAATGTTTAGTTTCGAAGTGATACCTTGTTTAAGGACTTATTCTCGTGAATGGACCGAGTGTCCCTTTGTTCATCTGGTGGAAGTGCAAGGCGCCGTGATCCGAAGAAAAATAACTACACCTGTTTCCCTTATCCCGAGTTTTAGAAATGAAGATCGTGCATCCTCTGAGAGAATTTTAGAGGCATTGAAAGATGGTTTGGTGCTTAAACCAACACATGTTATTTCTTGTTATCTCTACCGTTTCTGTGTCATGCTTATTGGAGTTTCATTCTTCCATTGCTGAGAGCCTTCCAAGGTTGGAACATCGTCTAAAACCACAACAAAAATATCTCAACTTTTTGGTCGTTGGAGATTGGGGAAGAAAAGGAAACTACAATCAATCTCTTGTCACTCATTAGGTAATTAATTAATTCCCTTTGTGTTTTTCATTAGAAAATTACGAAACTTAGTTGAATGCATACACATAAAGCATAATTGTATAGTTTTCGTGGAAAATTATGTGATTATAGTGCCGATGAAGATATTGCAGTTTGCCTGGATGGTTGGATCTTCATAAATTATGTGTGAAATCATCACAAATCCATTGACTTCCAAAATTATTCTTTCATATAAGTTATACAATTTTACAGTATAGGTTATGTTTAAGGTATTATATGATGATGGAGAAGTAGAAAAAGTTTTTATGGAAAAGGAATGTTGAGAGTTTATGATTTAAACCTTCATATTTGATTTGGTATTGCATTGAACTTTCCTTTTTTGGAAATTATATTTGATTTATTTCTTTATATGACTTAGTTTGTTTCATGGATAATGACAACATAAAAACTTAATCTATTTGAAGCAAGGAACCTGCATGCTGGCTCTTCATTTCACTAGATTCTGCAACATTTCTGTTGGTATGTGCTTCATGATGCTTTTTGAGACTGAAGAATCAAGTGTCTGCAGCTACATGTAGAAATTAAATTCTATTTTTTCTGAAGTTATTATTGAAGAATCAAGCATCAGCAATAAAATTACTTGTACTGCACCATACAATTTTGCATCATACTATTTTGCATTTGTTTATAGATTTCTCGTGTTAGTATAATTTAAAATATTTTTGTATTACATGTATTTATTGAAAAATATATAAATTATTATTTTAATATATAGATATTTAATTTATTGTATGTTAAATTTGTTGATATTCACAAATATTTCATCATATGAAAAAGAGACAATTAATCATATTCGGTAATTTTGAGTTCAAAGTTTTTTGCAAATATTATGAGTTGGTTGGATATTTTGTTGATAATATTATAACTTCTTAGTACAAAAAAATGTACAAAAATATGATTCTGTATACTTTTTGGTGAATATAAGAAATATTATGACTTAGTACATGAAATATTATGACTCGGTACATGAAATATGATTTTTATGTGTATGACTTTATAATATTTGAAATATTATAACTTCTTAGTACATGAAATATGAAGAAATGTTATAACTAAAATACCGTGTAATGTAGAATATGAAATAGGGAGTAAATATAATTAAATATAATATAATTTCATATAAAAATCAATTCAACAGTGAAATAATTAAATTGATCCACTTCCATAGCATTAAGGCCTCAACAACAACAAAACTCTAAAAAAATATGTGGTCCAACATAAGTATAAAGGTAAGATACTTAACAAATAAAACAATTTAAAAAACATAGGAAATTCTCAAATCCCGTGTTACGTCCTAAAATTCGATCAGGTAACAATCACTCCAAGCACTACTCAGATAACTAATTATCTATACTCCCGAGGAGCACAAACACAACCATAAAAAATGGATGAGAATTACATTCAATTATTTATTATCACGCTAACAGTTTTAGTACATATATTATTCATTTCATTATTTATTATCATTTATTTATTTTATCATACAATTAATTTAAATTAATCAAGATACAGATATATTTTTTATTTTCATGCACTTGCACATTAAAAATATAGTTTTTATTTTTACATGTCTAGATGCTAGTTTTAAATTAAAAAGAAAAATTTTAAATTTTAAATTTAAATGAAGGTTTCACTTAAAATTTTGTATTATCAACTTGCATGTTTGTAGTCTATATTCGAGATGGTTTTACTAATTGGATTAAGTCGTTTAACCCGTTGAATTATTTTGTTTAACTTATTGTTTTTAATAGTGTGAGTTAATTTTTCAACTCGTAACTAGTAATTGGTCTATCTTGTCTAATCCGTTATTTTGTAATAACTATTAAAAATCATATATAGAATATGTTTGGTATATAATATTTTCTGTAAAAAAAATATTCATATCCCCTTAAGTCATTATTATAATTAAATGATTATTTATTATATTCAATTAATATATATAAAAATTTCTTATTCTTGAATAATAAGACAACTTGCTTTCAAAACAAATATATTTTTCAAATAAATTAGGTAATTTAATATATCGATCATATTTTTTCAATATTAATAAATAAAATAAATAAATTGATTGAATTTTTTTAAATACATGAAAATATTCGAGAGTTTATAATAAGAGCAGGTATATATTTTAAAATTTTTCTCTCTATTTTAAAATAATCATTAATTACCTACGTTTTTCATATCTTAATGATCATTTTAATTGAATACTTTTGATTTTTATTTATTATCCTTTTATTTTTAATAAGTATGGAAAACTAAAGTTTTGGTTAATTTGTATATATGGTTAGCAAATTATAATAAAGGTAATAGATATATAATTAATTGTAATTAAGAAAAGATTCACATTTTAATGACATTTATGTTATATTTATTATGAATAAAGAAAAATAATTGGTTAAAATGTATATAATAAAGTGTTCTTTATTATATTTTCATAAAATATATAGTATTGGTCATTCTTATATTTTTCTTTTCTCATTTGATTTTTTTTATATAAAAATGATTTTGCATGATTAATATACATTAATAATAATTAATGGTGTAATAAAAATGAAAATAACATATTATATTTGTTAAGGAAATGAAATTAAACATTACGAAGAAAAAGTTACAATAAAATTTATAATTCTAATTTAAATTATAATTGGAAATTTTATTAAATTTTAAAATTTAGTACGAATAAATGGTTGGTAAATAGAAATCTATCATAAAACACATCAAATATTTTTATAAATATTAATTAAAAATCAATGAGAAATAAAATTTTGAAAACGTGATTCTAGGTTAAATCATTTTTTTTTTTTTGCAATTGAAATGAATTGAAAAATAAGTTAATTTTGAATACATTTAAACCATTAATTTTACGGGATACATTTAAAATAATAATGAATTAATTCAATTTTATTTTGATTTTTTAAATTTTTTTTTGAATTAGAACTTAATTTTTTTTGCCACTTCTATAGTAATTAATCCAATATGTTAGGTATGATTTCTATTAGATAAACAAATATTATATACTTAATAAAATGATAGTTATTTTGGGATGGAGTAAATATATAATATTACGACATGATACAAGAAAAAAGAAAATTGAATTGAAAAGATATTGTATATTTTTTTATGATAAAATGTTAACATTTATATTAAAAAATTGATACAAATATTTGTTTTTTATAAATCATGAGACAATTATGATTGGTGAATACAATTTTTTTTTATGAAAACATAAATTTGTTATTCTTTTTATATTTTATATACATTTTTAACCATCAATATATTATAAATTATTTTATATATACTAACAAAGGCATTGTAAATTATAAGTAGTCCTAAAATATTATTTTTTTATTTAAAAAAGTTTTAACACGCTCGCACTGGTCTAAATACTAGTTAATTTTATTTAAAGACAAATCCTTTATAATAATTGATATTTGCACAAGAAAATCTCTTCAATATTCTATATATATGGAACACATAACACATAAACGGTAGCGATAACAGGAAATAACAAGCGTTGGTTTAAGCACCAAACCATCTTCTAATGCCTCAAAAAATCTCTTAGAGGATGCATCTCTTTGTTGCACGGTCCTCCTTTCTGAAACTCGGGAGAAGGGAAACAAGTGTAGTTATATTTCTCCAGATCACGGTGCCTTGCACTTCCCCTGGATGAACAAAGGGATACTCGGTCTATTCATGAGAATAAGTCTTTAAACAAGGTATCACTTTGAAACTAAACATTAAAAATTCATCTGTACTATAGATCTCATTCTTTATGTCTGGTAGGGTCTTCTTGATTTGCGGTGGATCAACACCTTGTTGCTTCCCCATTTGAAAGCCTGCTTTCTCAAGGCAACAATCACTAACATCTCCATCACCATCATCTAGTATGGCTTTTAGCGTCATATTCCTTGAAGTGAAATAGATTATATCATTATCCTTTTGGCTATGTGTTTCCTCATCCTTTCGACTTTGCATTTTCGACAGCATCTTTGAAATCACTTACATCTTTTTTGGCTGAAAACTCATGAAAATTTTCATGATCCATAATCAAACGAGTTTGAGAGGTTTTTTTTTCAAAACTATTTGAGAGGGTTTTCTAATCAATTTTATTTTTTTATCACAGTTAATTTTCCTGCTTTATATTACACAGAATTTGACCCGATTTGGATGAATATGATTTGGCAAGTAACTTCACTTATTCGTTGTCTAACTTTTATGCGTTATTTGGCTTATTCGGATGAATATGATCTTATAAACAAGATTAATTTTGTCATCAAAGTGAATACTAGCCATATCACTTGTTTCCCAAGTTAGAGGTGTTAGTGGTTTTAGGACAAAAAGTTACAGTGTGGTGCAATGAAATAATATGCATGGGCGGAATTCTCGTTAGGGTTTTCTTGTTAAATACTTTACTTTGGTCAAGTTATCTATATAATATTTAATTGAGATTATTTTGATTTGTTTTTAGCATAAGTTTCTTCTAAATTTACTACTACAATACATAATGATTCCCATTTGACGCATTTTCTTTGTCACCAGTCACAAATGATGAATTTTATTTAACACATTTATCGCAATAATATTTTTTATTTAAAAAATTCTTTTTTGTCAATTAGTAGCTTTTATTATAATGATTTTTTAATAGAGATTTGCACATGTTGTGATGAGAATTATTTTTATTTTTAACTGTTTCTTGGATCTAAATTGAACGTTTATCCATTTTACTTTTATAATTAATTTAATTCCATTTATTTTAATGAATGATCCATTTTTTCATGGATAGAGAGATTATATTTTGTATAGTATTTTTTAATGTATAGTATTTTCTAATAAGTAAGTGATATTAGAATGAACTTATTTTTACTCGTATGTTCGAAGTAAACAAAAGATTGGCCGTGAATTTTGGTAAAAACCGTTTCAATTCCGTGGTCATGTTTTCTATAAAATATTGAATTGTGATTTTTTTTTTGTTTACAGCATAAATTTCTTCCAAATTTACTACTATAATACATAATCATTCTCAATTGAGGCACTCTTTCACAGATCCACAAATGAGGACTATTATTTAATGCATTTATGACCACGAAATTGACTATTTCAAAAGATTAATTACTATGTATTGTCATTATAAAATACATTACACAATCATTGCATCACAACCGTTCATAAATATTATTTTATAAATAATAAAAATAAAAATAAATTTCAATAAATATTTAAGACCGCGATTCACTGGAAGTGAAACACTGCTTTACACTTTTTGTGCATAATATTTTTTATTATAATGAATTTTTTTATAGAGATTTGCAAAAGTTCTAGTGAGATATATTTTTTTATTTTAATAGTTTGTTGGATCTAAATTGAGTGTTTATCCATTTTATTTTTGTAATAAATGGTAATTTAGTTTAATTATATTGTGTAGAAAACCATCTCAAATAGTTTTGAAAAAAAACTCTGAAACTTGTTTGATTATGGATCATGAAAAATTTCATAGTGTTCATCCAAAGATGATGTAATAGCTTTCAAAGATGTTGTCGAAAAAGAGGATTATGATGTTGATGAAATAGATTTACGGTATGGAAGAAATATTGGTAACCGGCCTAGTGACTTGATTGCCTATTTTAATCCCAAGAATATGAAACTACAAGCATTACTGGATGATGGTGATGGAGATGTTAGTGACTGTTGCCTTAAGAAACCAGACTTTCAAATGGGGAAGCAATAAGGTGTTGATCCACACAAATCAATAAGAACCTACCAGACATAAGAATGAGATCTATAGTACAGATGAATTTAGAATGTTTAGTTTCGAAGTGATACCTTGTTTAAGGACTTATTCTCGTGAATGGACCGAGTGTCCCTTTGTTCATCTGGTGGAAGTGCAAGGCGCCGTGATCCGAAGAAAAATAACTACACCTGTTTCCCTTATCCCGAGTTTTAGAAATGAAGATCGTGCATCCTCTGAGAGAATTTTAGAGGCATTGAAAGATGGTTTGGTGCTTAAACCAACACATGTTATTTCTTGTTATCTCTACCGTTTCTGTGTCATGCTTATTGGAGTTTCATTCTTCCATTGCTGAGAGCCTTCCAAGGTTGGAACATCGTCTAAAACCACAACAAAAATATCTCAACTTTTTGGTCGTTGGAGATTGGGGAAGAAAAGGAAACTACAATCAATCTCTTGTCACTCATTAGGTAATTAATTAATTCCCTTTGTGTTTTTCATTAGAAAATTACGAAACTTAGTTGAATGCATACACATAAAGCATAATTGTATAGTTTTCGTGGAAAATTATGTGATTATAGTGCCGATGAAGATATTGCAGTTTGCCTGGATGGTTGGATCTTCATAAATTATGTGTGAAATCATCACAAATCCATTGACTTCCAAAATTATTCTTTCATATAAGTTATACAATTTTACAGTATAGGTTATGTTTAAGGTATTATATGATGATGGAGAAGTAGAAAAAGTTTTTATGGAAAAGGAATGTTGAGAGTTTATGATTTAAACCTTCATATTTGATTTGGTATTGCATTGAACTTTCCTTTTTTGGAAATTATATTTGATTTATTTCTTTATATGACTTAGTTTGTTTCATGGATAATGACAACATAAAAACTTAATCTATTTGAAGCAAGGAACCTGCATGCTGGCTCTTCATTTCACTAGATTCTGCAACATTTCTGTTGGTATGTGCTTCATGATGCTTTTTGAGACTGAAGAATCAAGTGTCTGCAGCTACATGTAGAAATTAAATTCTATTTTTTCTGAAGTTATTATTGAAGAATCAAGCATCAGCAATAAAATTACTTGTACTGCACCATACAATTTTGCATCATACTATTTTGCATTTGTTTATAGATTTCTCGTGTTAGTATAATTTAAAATATTTTTGTATTACATGTATTTATTGAAAAATATATAAATTATTATTTTAATATATAGATATTTAATTTATTGTATGTTAAATTTGTTGATATTCACAAATATTTCATCATATGAAAAAGAGACAATTAATCATATTCGGTAATTTTGAGTTCAAAGTTTTTTGCAAATATTATGAGTTGGTTGGATATTTTGTTGATAATATTATAACTTCTTAGTACAAAAAAATGTACAAAAATATGATTCTGTATACTTTTTGGTGAATATAAGAAATATTATGACTTAGTACATGAAATATTATGACTCGGTACATGAAATATGATTTTTATGTGTATGACTTTATAATATTTGAAATATTATAACTTCTTAGTACATGAAATATGAAGAAATGTTATAACTAAAATACCGTGTAATGTAGAATATGAAATAGGGAGTAAATATAATTAAATATAATATAATTTCATATAAAAATCAATTCAACAGTGAAATAATTAAATTGATCCACTTCCATAGCATTAAGGCCTCAACAACAACAAAACTCTAAAAAAATATGTGGTCCAACATAAGTATAAAGGTAAGATACTTAACAAATAAAACAATTTAAAAAACATAGGAAATTCTCAAATCCCGTGTTACGTTCTAAAATTCGATCAGGTAACAATCACTCCAAGCACTACTCAGATAACTAATTATCTATACTCCCGAGGAGCACAAACACAACCATAAAAAATGGATGAGAATTACATTCAATTATTTATTATCACGCTAACAGTTTTAGTACATATATTATTCATTTCATTATTTATTATCATTTATTTATTTTATCATACAATTAATTTAAATTAATCAAGATACAGATATATTTTTTATTTTCATGCACTTGCACATTAAAAATATAGTTTTTATTTTTACATGTCTAGATGCTAGTTTTAAATTAAAAAGAAAAATTTTAAATTTTAAATTTAAATGAAGGTTTCACTTAAAATTTTGTATTATCAACTTGCATGTTTGTAGTCTATATTCGAGATGGTTTTACTAATTGGATTAAGTCGTTTAACCCGTTGAATTATTTTGTTTAACTTATTGTTTTTAATAGTGTGAGTTGATTTTTCAACTCGTAACTAGTAATTGGTCTATCTTGTCTAATCCGTTATTTTGTAATAACTATTAAAAATCATATATAGAATATGTTTGGTATATAATATTTTCTGTAAAAAAAATATTCATATCCCCTTAAGTCATTATTATAATTAAATGATTATTTATTATATTCAATTAATATATATAAAAATTTCTTATTCTTGAATAATAAGACAACTTGCTTTCAAAACAAATATATTTTTCAAATAAATTAGGTAATTTAATATATCGATCATATTTTTTCAATATTAATAAATAAAATAAATAAATTGATTGAATTTTTTTAAATACATGAAAATATTCGAGAGTTTATAATAAGAGCAGGTATATATTTTAAAAATTTTCTCTCTATTTTAAAATAATCATTAATTACCTACGTTTTTCATATCTTAATGATCATTTTAATTGAATACTTTTGATTTTTATTTATTATCCTTTTATTTTTAATAAGTATGGAAAACTAAAGTTTTGGTTAATTTGTATATATGGTTAGCAAATTATAATAAAGGTAATAGATATATAATTAATTGTAATTAAGAAAAGATTCACATTTTAATGACATTTATGTTATATTTATTATGAATAAAGAAAAATAATTGGTTAAAATGTATATAATAAAGTGTTCTTTATTATATTTTCATAAAATATATAGTATTGGTCATTCTTATATTTTTCTTTTCTCATTTGATTTTTTTTATATAAAAATGATTTTGCATGATTAATATACATTAATAATAATTAATGGTGTAATAAAAATGAAAATAACATATTATATTTGTTAAGGAAATGAAATTAAACATTACGAAGAAAAAGTTACAATAAAATTTATAATTCTAATTTAAATTATAATTGGAAATTTTATTAAATTTTAAAATTTAGTACGAATAAATGGTTGGTAAATAGAAATCTATCATAAAACACATCAAATATTTTTATAAATATTAATTAAAAATCAATGAGAAATAAAATTTTGAAAACGTGATTCTAGGTTAAATCATTTTTTTTTTTTTTTGCAATTGAAATGAATTGAAAAATAAGTTAATTTTGAATACATTTAAACCATTAATTTTACGGGATACATTTAAAATAATAATGAATTAATTCAATTTTATTTTGATTTTTTAAATTTTTTTTTGAATTAGAACTTAATTTTTTTTGCCACTTCTATAGTAATTAATCCAATATGTTAGGTATGATTTCTATTAGATAAACAAATATTATATACTTAATAAAATGATAGTTATTTTGGGATGGAGTAAATATATAATATTACGACATGATACAAGAAAAAAGAAAATTGAATTGAAAAGATATTGTATATTTTTTTATGATAAAATGTTAACATTTATATTAAAAAATTGATACAAATATTTGTTTTTTATAAATCATGAGACAATTATGATTGGTGAATACAATTTTTTTTTATGAAAACATAAATTTGTTATTCTTTTTATATTTTATATACATTTTTAACCATCAATATATTATAAATTATTTTATATATACTAACAAAGGCATTGTAAATTATAAGTAGTCCTAAAATATTATTTTTTTATTTAAAAAAGTTTTAACACGCTCGCACTGGTCTAAATACTAGTTAATTTTATTTAAAGACAAATCCTTTATAATAATTGATATTTGCACAAGAAAATCTCTTCAATATTCTATATATATGGAACACATAACACATAAACGGTAGCGATAACAGGAAATAACAAGCGTTGGTTTAAGCACCAAACCATCTTCTAATGCCTCAAAAAATCTCTTAGAGGATGCATCTCTTTGTTGCACGGTCCTCCTTTCTGAAACTCGGGAGAAGGGAAACAAGTGTAGTTATATTTCTCCAGATCACGGTGCCTTGCACTTCCCCTGGATGAACAAAGGGATACTCGGTCTATTCATGAGAATAAGTCTTTAAACAAGGTATCACTTTGAAACTAAACATTAAAAATTCATCTGTACTATAGATCTCATTCTTTATGTCTGGTAGGGTCTTCTTGATTTGCGGTGGATCAACACCTTGTTGCTTCCCCATTTGAAAGCCTGCTTTCTCAAGGCAACAATCACTAACATCTCCATCACCATCATCTAGTATGGCTTTTAGCGTCATATTCCTTGAAGTGAAATAGATTATATCATTATCCTTTTGGCTATGTGTTTCCTCATCCTTTCGACTTTGCATTTTCGACAGCATCTTTGAAATCACTTACATCTTTTTTGGCTGAAAACTCATGAAAATTTTCATGATCCATAATCAAACGAGTTTGAGAGGTTTTTTTTTCAAAACTATTTGAGAGGGTTTTCTAATCAATTTTATTTTTTTATCACAGTTAATTTTCCTGCTTTATATTACACAGAATTTGACCCGATTTGGATGAATATGATTTGGCAAGTAACTTCACTTATTCGTTGTCTAACTTTTATGCGTTATTTGGCTTATTCGGATGAATATGATCTTATAAACAAGATTAATTTTGTCATCAAAGTGAATACTAGCCATATCACTTGTTTCCCAAGTTAGAGGTGTTAGTGGTTTTAGGACAAAAAGTTACAGTGTGGTGCAATGAAATAATATGCATGGGCGGAATTCTCGTTAGGGTTTTCTTGTTAAATACTTTACTTTGGTCAAGTTATCTATATAATATTTAATTGAGATTATTTTGATTTGTTTTTAGCATAAGTTTCTTCTAAATTTACTACTACAATACATAATGATTCCCATTTGACGCATTTTCTTTGTCACCAGTCACAAATGATGAATTTTATTTAACACATTTATCGCAATAATATTTTTTATTTAAAAAATTCTTTTTTGTCAATTAGTAGCTTTTATTATAATGATTTTTTAATAGAGATTTGCACATGTTGTGATGAGAATTATTTTTATTTTTAACTGTTTCTTGGATCTAAATTGAACGTTTATCCATTTTACTTTTATAATTAATTTAATTCCATTTATTTTAATGAATGATCCATTTTTTCATGGATAGAGAGATTATATTTTGTATAGTATTTTTTAATGTATAGTATTTTCTAATAAGTAAGTGATATTAGAATGAACTTATTTTTACTCGTATGTTCGAAGTAAACAAAAGATTGGCCGTGAATTTTGGTAAAAACCGTTTCAATTCCGTGGTCATGTTTTCTATAAAATATTGAATTGTGATTTTTTTTTTGTTTACAGCATAAATTTCTTCCAAATTTACTACTATAATACATAATCATTCTCAATTGAGGCACTCTTTCACAGATCCACAAATGAGGACTATTATTTAATGCATTTATGACCACGAAATTGACTATTTCAAAAGATTAATTACTATGTATTGTCATTATAAAATACATTACACAATCATTGCATCACAACCGTTCATAAATATTATTTTATAAATAATAAAAATAAAAATAAATTTCAATAAATATTTAAGACCGCGATTCACTGGAAGTGAAACACTGCTTTACACTTTTTGTGCATAATATTTTTTATTATAATGAATTTTTTTATAGAGATTTGCAAAAGTTCTAGTGAGATATATTTTTTTATTTTAATAGTTTGTTGGATCTAAATTGAGTGTTTATCCATTTTATTTTTGTAATAAATGGTAATTTAGTTTAATTATATTGAGTAGAAAACCATCTCAAATAGTTTTGAAAAAAAACTCTGAAACTTGTTTGATTATGGATCATGAAAAATTTCATAGTGTTCAGCCAAAGATGATGTAATAGCTTTCAAAGATGTTGTCGAAAAAGAGGATTATGATGTTGATGAAATAGATTTACGGTATGGAAGAAATATTGGTAACCGGCCTAGTGACTTGATTGCCTATTTTAATCCCAAGAATATGAAACTACAAGCATTACTGGATGATGGTGATGGAGATGTTAGTGACTGTTGCCTTAAGAAACCAGACTTTCAAATGGGGAAGCAATAAGGTGTTGATCCACACAAATCAATAAGAACCTACCAGACATAAGAATGAGATCTATAGTACAGATGAATTTAGAATGTTTAGTTTCGAAGTGATACCTTGTTTAAGGACTTATTCTCGTGAATGGACCGAGTGTCCCTTTGTTCATCTGGTGGAAGTGCAAGGCGCCGTGATCCGAAGAAAAATAACTACACCTGTTTCCCTTATCCCGAGTTTTAGAAATGAAGATCGTGCATCCTCTGAGAGAATTTTAGAGGCATTGAAAGATGGTTTGGTGCTTAAACCAACACATGTTATTTCTTGTTATCTCTACCGTTTCTGTGTCATGCTTATTGGAGTTTCATTCTTCCATTGCTGAGAGCCTTCCAAGGTTGGAACATCGTCTAAAACCACAACAAAAATATCTCAACTTTTTGGTCGTTGGAGATTGGGGAAGAAAAGGAAACTACAATCAATCTCTTGTCACTCATTAGGTAATTAATTAATTCCCTTTGTGTTTTTCATTAGAAAATTACGAAACTTAGTTGAATGCATACACATAAAGCATAATTGTATAGTTTTCGTGGAAAATTATGTGATTATAGTGCCGATGAAGATATTGCAGTTTGCCTGGATGGTTGGATCTTCATAAATTATGTGTGAAATCATCACAAATCCATTGACTTCCAAAATTATTCTTTCATATAAGTTATACAATTTTACAGTATAGGTTATGTTTAAGGTATTATATGATGATGGAGAAGTAGAAAAAGTTTTTATGGAAAAGGAATGTTGAGAGTTTATGATTTAAACCTTCATATTTGATTTGGTATTGCATTGAACTTTCCTTTTTTGGAAATTATATTTGATTTATTTCTTTATATGACTTAGTTTGTTTCATGGATAATGACAACATAAAAACTTAATCTATTTGAAGCAAGGAACCTGCATGCTGGCTCTTCATTTCACTAGATTCTGCAACATTTCTGTTGGTATGTGCTTCATGATGCTTTTTGAGACTGAAGAATCAAGTGTCTGCAGCTACATGTAGAAATTAAATTCTATTTTTTCTGAAGTTATTATTGAAGAATCAAGCATCAGCAATAAAATTACTTGTACTGCACCATACAATTTTGCATCATACTATTTTGCATTTGTTTATAGATTTCTCGTGTTAGTATAATTTAAAATATTTTTGTATTACATGTATTTATTGAAAAATATATAAATTATTATTTTAATATATAGATATTTAATTTATTGTATGTTAAATTTGTTGATATTCACAAATATTTCATCATATGAAAAAGAGACAATTAATCATATTCGGTAATTTTGAGTTCAAAGTTTTTTGCAAATATTATGAGTTGGTTGGATATTTTGTTGATAATATTATAACTTCTTAGTACAAAAAAATGTACAAAAATATGATTCTGTATACTTTTTGGTGAATATAAGAAATATTATGACTTAGTACATGAAATATTATGACTCGGTACATGAAATATGATTTTTATGTGTATGACTTTATAATATTTGAAATATTATAACTTCTTAGTACATGAAATATGAAGAAATGTTATAACTAAAATACCGTGTAATGTAGAATATGAAATAGGGAGTAAATATAATTAAATATAATATAATTTCATATAAAAATCAATTCAACAGTGAAATAATTAAATTGATCCACTTCCATAGCATTAAGGCCTCAACAACAACAAAACTCTAAAAAAATATGTGGTCCAACATAAGTATAAAGGTAAGATACTTAACAAATAAAACAATTTAAAAAACATAGAAAATTCTCAAATCCCGTGTTACGTTCTAAAATTCGATCAGGTAACAATCACTCCAAGCACTACTCAGATAACTAATTATCTATACTCCCGAGGAGCACAAACACAACCATAAAAAATGGATGAGAATTACATTCAATTATTTATTATCACGCTAACAGTTTTAGTACATATATTATTCATTTCATTATTTATTATCATTTATTTATTTTATCATACAATTAATTTAAATTAATCAAGATACAGATATATTTTTTATTTTCATGCACTTGCACATTAAAAATATAGTTTTTATTTTTACGTGTCTAGATGCTAGTTTTAAATTAAAAAGAAAAATTTTAAATTTTAAATTTAAATGAAGGTTTCACTTAAAATTTTGTATTATCAACTTGCATGTTTGTAGTCTATATTCGAGATGGTTTTACTAATTGGATTAAGTCGTTTAACCCGTTGAATTATTTTGTTTAACTTATTGTTTTTAATAGTGTGAGTTGATTTTTCAACTCGTAACTAGTAATTGGTCTATCTTGTCTAATCCGGTATTTTGTAATAACTATTAAAAATCATATATAGAATATGTTTGGTATATAATATTTTCTGTAAAAAAAATATTCATATCCCTTAAGTCATTATTATAATTAAATGATTATTTATTATATTCAATTAATATATATAAAAATTTCTTATTCTTGAATAATAAGACAACTTGCTTTCAAAACAAATATATTTTTCAAATAAATTAGGTAATTTAATATGTCGATCATATTTTTTCAATATTAATAAATAAAATAAATAAATTGATTGAATTTTTTTAAATACATGAAAATATTCGAGAGTTTATAATAAGAGCAGGTATATATTTTAAAATTTTTCTCTCTATTTTAAAATAATCATTAATTACCTACGTTTTTCATATCTTAATGATCATTTTAATTGAATACTTTTGATTTTTATTTATTATCCTTTTATTTTTAATAAGTATGGAAAACTAAAGTTTTGGTTAATTTGTATATATGGTTAGCAAATTATAATAAAGGTAATAGATATATAATTAATTGTAATTAAGAAAAGATTCACATTTTAATGACATTTATGTTATATTTATTATGAATAAAGAAAAATAATTGGTTAAAATGTATATAATAAAGTGTTCTTTATTATATTTTCATAAAATATATAGTATTGGTCATTCTTATATTTTTCTTTTCTCATTTGATTTTTTTTATATAAAAATGATTTTGCATGATTAATATACATTAATAATAATTAATGGTGTAATAAAAATGAAAATAACATATTATATTTGTTAAGGAAATGAAATTAAACATTACGAAGAAAAAGTTACAATAAAATTTATAATTCTAATTTAAATTATAATTGGAAATTTTATTAAATTTTAAAATTTAGTACGAATAAATGGTTGGTAAATAGAAATCTATCATAAAACACATCAAATATTTTTATAAATATTAATTAAAAATCAATGAGAAATAAAATTTTGAAAACGTGATTCTAGGTTAAATCATTTTTTTTTTTTGCAATTGAAATGAATTGAAAAATAAGTTAATTTTGAATACATTTAAACCATTAATTTTACGGGATACATTTAAAATAATAATGAATTAATTCAATTTTATTTTGATTTTTAAAATTTTTTTTTGAATTAGAACTTAATTTTTTTTGCCACTTCTATAGTAATTAATCCAATATGTTAGGTATGATTTCTATTAGATAAACAAATATTATATACTTAATAAAATGATAGTTATTTTGGGATGGAGTAAATATATAATATTACGACATGATACAAGAAAAAAGAAAATTGAATTGAAAAGATATTGTATATTTTTTTATGATAAAATGTTAACATTTATATTAAAAAATTGATACAAATATTTGTTTTTTATAAATCATGAGACAATTATGATTGGTGAATACAATTTTTTTTTATGAAAACATAAATTTGTTATTCTTTTTATATTTTATATACATTTTTAACCATCAATATATTATAAATTATTTTATATATACTAACAAAGGCATTGTAAATTATAAGTAGTCCTAAAATATTATTTTTTTATTTAAAAAAGTTTTAACACGCTCGCACTGGTCTAAATACTAGTTAATTTTATTTAAAGACAAATCCTTTATAATAATTGATATTTGCACAAGAAAATCTCTTCAATATTCTATATATATGGAACACATAACACATAAACGGTAGCGATAACATGAAATAACAAGCGTTGGTTTAAGCACCAAACCATCTTCTAATGCCTCAAAAAATCTCTTAGAGGATGCATCTCTTTGTTGCACGGTCCTCCTTTCTGAAACTCGGGAGAAGGGAAACAAGTGTAGTTATATTTCTCCAGATCACGGTGCCTTGCACTTCCCCTGGATGAACAAAGGGACACTCGGTCTATTCATGAGAATAAGTCTTTAAACAAGGTATCACTTTGAAACTAAACATTAAAAATTCATCTGTACTATAGATCTCATTCTTTATGTCTGGTAGGGTCTTCTTGATTTGCGGTGGATCAACACCTTGTTGCTTCCCCATTTGAAAGCCTGCTTTCTCAAGGCAACAATCACTAACATCTCCATCACCATCATCTAGTATGGCTTTTAGCGTCATATTCCTTGAAGTGAAATAGATTATATCATTATCCTTTTGGCTATGTGTTTCCTCATCCTTTCGACTTTGCATTTTCGACAGCATCTTTGAAATCACTTACATCTTTTTTGGCTGAAAACTCATGAAAATTTTCATGATCCATAATCAAACGAGTTTGAGAGGTTTTTTTTTTCAAAACTATTTGAGAGGGTTTTCTACTCAATTTTATTTTTTTATCACAGTTAATTTTCCTGCTTTATATTACACAGAATTTGACCCGATTTGGATGAATATGATTTGGCAAGTAACTTCACTTATTCGTTGTCTAACTTTTATGCGTTATTTGGCTTATTTGGATGAATATGATCTTATAAACAAGATTAATTTTGTCATCAAAGTGAATACTAGCCATATCACTTGTTTCCCAAGTTAGAGGTGTTAGTGGTTTTAGGACAAAAAGTTACAGTGTGGTGCAATGAAATAATATGCATGGGCGGAATTCTCGTTAGGGTTTTCTTGTTAAATACTTTACTTTGGTCAAGTTATCTATATAATATTTAATTGAGATTATTTTGATTTGTTTTTAGCATAAGTTTCTTCTAAATTTACTACTACAATACATAATGATTCCCATTTGACGCATTTTCTTTGTCACCAGTCACAAATGATGAATTTTATTTAACACATTTATCGCAATAATATTTTTTATTTAAAAAATTCTTTTTTGTCAATTAGTAGCTTTTATTATAATGATTTTTTAATAGAGATTTGCACATGTTGTGATGAGAATTATTTTTATTTTTAACTGTTTCTTGGATCTAAATTGAATGTTTATCCATTTTACTTTTATAATTAATTTAATTCCATTTATTTTAATGAATGATCCATTTTTTCATGGATAGAGAGATTATATTTTGTATAGTATTTTTTAATGTATAGTATTTTCTAATAAGTAAGTGATATTAGAATGAACTTTTTTTTACTCGTATGTTCGAAGTAAACAAAAGATTGGCCGTGAATTTTGGTAAAAATCGTTTCAATTCCGTGGTCATGTTTTCTATAAAATATTGAATTGTGATTTTTTTTTGTTTACAGCATAAATTTCTTCCAAATTTACTACTATAATACATAATCATTCTCAATTGAGGCACTCTTTCACAGATCCACAAATGAGGACTATTATTTAATGCATTTATGACCACGAAATTGACTATTTCAAAAGATTAATTACTATGTATTGTCATTATAAAATACATTACACAATCATTGCATCACAACCGTTCAAAAATATTATTTTATAAATAATAAAAATAAAAATAAATTTCAATAAATATTTAAGACCGCGATTCACTGGAAGTGAAACACTGCTTTACACTTTTTGTGCATAATATTTTTTATTATAATGAATTTTTTTATAGAGATTTGCAAAAGTTCTAGTGAGATATATTTTTTTATTTTAATAGTTTGTTGGATCTAAATTGAGTGTTTATCCATTTTATTTTTGTAATAAATGGTAATTTAGTTTAATTATATTGAGTAGAAAACCATCTCAAATAGTTTTGAAAAAAAACTCTGAAACTTGTTTGATTATGGATCATGAAAAATTTCATAGTGTTCAGCCAAAGATGATGTAATAGCTTTCAAAGATGTTGTCGAAAAAGAGGATTATGATGTTGATGAAATAGATTTACGGTATGGAAGAAATATTGGTAACCGGCCTAGTGACTTGATTGCCTATTTTAATCCCAAGAATATGAAACTACAAGCATTACTGGATGATGGTGATGGAGATGTTAGTGACTGTTGCCTTAAGAAACCAGACTTTCAAATGGGGAAGCAATAAGGTGTTGATCCACACAAATCAATAAGAACCTACCAGACATAAGAATGAGATCTATAGTACAGATGAATTTAGAATGTTTAGTTTCGAAGTGATACCTTGTTTAAGGACTTATTCTCGTGAATGGACCGAGTGTCCCTTTGTTCATCTGGTGGAAGTGCAAGGCGCCGTGATCCGAAGAAAAATAACTACACCTGTTTCCCTTATCCCGAGTTTTAGAAATGAAGATCGTGCATCCTCTGAAAGAATTTTAGAGGCATTGAAAGATGGTTTGGTGCTTAAACCAACACATGTTATTTCTTGTTATCTCTACCGTTTCTGTGTCATGCTTATTGGAGTTTCATTCTTCCATTGCTGAGAGCCTTCCAAGGTTGGAACATCGTCTAAAACCACAACAAAAATATCTCAACTTTTTGGTCGTTGGAGATTGGGGAAGAAAAGGAAACTACAATCAATCTCTTGTCACTCATTAGGTAATTAATTAATTCCCTTTGTGTTTTTCATTAGAAAATTACGAAACTTAGTTGAATGCATACACATAAAGCATAATTGTATAGTTTTCGTGGAAAATTATGTGATTATAGTGCCGATGAAGATATTGCAGTTTGCCTGGATGGTTGGATCTTCATAAATTATGTGTGAAATCATCACAAATCCATTGACTTCCAAAATTATTCTTTCATATAAGTTATACAATTTTACAGTATAGGTTATGTTTAAGGTATTATATGATGATGGAGAAGTAGAAAAAGTTTTTATGGAAAAGGAATGTTGAGAGTTTATGATTTAAACCTTCATATTTGATTTGGTATTGCATTGAACTTTCCTTTTTTGGAAATTATATTTGATTTATTTCTTTATATGACTTAGTTTGTTTCATGGATAATGACAACATAAAAACTTAATCTATTTGAAGCAAGGAACCTGCATGCTGGCTCTTCATTTCACTAGATTCTGCAACATTTATGTTGGTATGTGCTTCATGATGCTTTTTGAGACTGAAGAATCAAGTGTCTGCAGCTACATGTAGAAATTAAATTCTATTTTTTCTGAAGTTATTATTGAAGAATCAAGCATCAGCAATAAAATTACTTGTACTGCACCATACAATTTTGCATCATACTATTTTGCATTTGTTTATAGATTTCTCGTGTTAGTATAATTTAAAATATTTTTGTATTACATGTATTTATTGAAAAATATATAAATTATTATTTTAATATATAGATATTTAATTTATTGTATGTTAAATTTGTTGATATTCACAAATATTTCATCATATGAAAAAGAGACAATTAATCATATTCGGTAATTTTGAGTTCAAAGTTTTTTGCAAATATTATGAGTTGGTTGGATATTTTGTTGATAATATTATAACTTCTTAGTACAAAAAAATGTACAAAAATATGATTCTGTATACTTTTTGGTGAATATAAGAAATATTATGACTTAGTACATGAAATATTATGACTCGGTACATGAAATATGATTTTTATTTGTATGACTTTATAATATTTGAAATATTATAACTTCTTAGTACATGAAATATGAAGAAATGTTATAACTAAAATACCGTGTAATGTAGAATATGAAATAGGGAGTAAATATAATTAAATATAATATAATTTCATATAAAAATCAATTCAACAGTGAAATAATTAAATTGATCCACTTCCATAGCATTAAGGCCTCAACAACAACAAAACTCTAAAAAAATATGTGGTCCAACATAAGTATAAAGGTAAGATACTTAACAAATAAAACAATTTAAAAAACATAGAAAATTCTCAAATCCCGTGTTACGTTCTAAAATTCGATCAGGTAACAATCACTCCAAGCACTACTCAGATAACTAATTATCTATACTCCCGAGGAGCACAAACACAACCATAAAAAATGGATGAGAATTACATTCAATTATTTATTATCACGCTAACAGTTTTAGTATATATATTATTCATTTCATTATTTATTATCATTTATTTATTTTATCATACAATTAATTTAAATTAATCAAGATACAGATATATTTTTTATTTTCATGCACTTGCACATTAAAAATATAGTTTTTATTTTTACGTGTCTAGATGCTAGTTTTAAATTAAAAAGAAAAATTTTAAATTTTAAATTTAAATGAAGGTTTCACTTAAAATTTTGTATTATCAACTTGCATGTTTGTAGTCTATATTAGAGATGGTTTTACTAATTGGATTAAGTCGTTTAACCCGTTGAATTATTTTGTTTAACTTATTGTTTTTAATAGTGTGAGTTGATTTTTCAACTCGTAACTAGTAATTGGTCTATCTTGTCTAATCCGTTATTTTGTAATAACTATTAAAAATCATATATAGAATATGTTTGGTATATAATATTTTCTGTAAAAAAATATTCATATCCCCTTAAGTCATTATTATAATTAAATGATTATTTATTATATTCAATTAATATATATAAAAATTTCTTATTCTTGAATAATAAGACAACTTGCTTTCAAAACAAATATATTTTTCAAATAAATTAGGTAATTTAATATGTCGATCATATTTTTTCAATATTAATAAATAAAATAATTAAATTGATTGAATTTTTTTAAATACATGAAAATATTCGAGAGTTTATAATAAGAGCAGGTATATATTTTAAAATTTTTCTCTCTATTTTAAAATAATTATTAATTACCTACGTTTTTCATATCTTAATGATCATTTTAATTGAATACTTTTGATTTTTATTTATTATCCTTTTATTTTTAATAAGTATGGAAAACTAAAGTTTTGGTTAATTTGTATATATGGTTAGCAAATTATCATAAAGGTAATAGATATATAATTAATTGTAATTAAGAAAAGATTTACATTTTAATGACATTTATGTTATATTTATTATGAATAAAGAAAAAGAGTTGGTTAAAATGTATATAATAAAGTGTTCTTTATTATATTTTTATAAAATATATAGTATTGGTCATTCTTATATTTTTCTTTTCTCATTTGATTTTTTTTATATAAAAATGATTTTGCATGATTAATATACATTAATAATAATTAATGGTGTAATAAAAATGAAAATAACATATTAGATTTGTTAAGGAAATGAAATTAAACATTACGAAGAAAAAGTTACAATAAAATTTATAATTCTAATTTAAATTATAATTGGAAATTTTATTAAATTTTAAAATTTAGTACGAATAAATGGTTGGTAAATAGAAATCTATCATAAAACACATCAAATATTTTTATAAATATTAATTATAAATCAATGAGAAATAAAATTTTGAAAACGTGATTCTAGGTTAAATCATTTTTTTTTTTTTGCAATTGAAATGAATTGAAAAATAAGTTAATTTTGAATACATTTAAACCATTAATTTTACGGGATACATTTAAAATAATAATGAATTAATTCAATTTTATTTTGATTTTTTAAAATTTTTTTTGAATTAGAACTTAATTTTTTTTGCCACTTCTATAGTAATTAATCCAATATGTTAGGTATGATTTCTATTAGATAAACAAATATTATATACTTAATAAAATGATAGTTATTTTGGGATGGAGTAAATATATAATATTACGACATGATACAAGAAAAAAGAAAATTGAATTGAAAAGATATTGTATATTTTTTTATGATAAAATGTTAACATTTATATTAAAAAATTGATACAAATATTTGTTTTTTATAAATCATGAGACAATTATGATTGGTGAATACAAAAATTTCTTATGAAAACATAAATTTGTTATTCTTTTTATATTTTATATACATTTTTAACCATCAATATATTATAATTTTTTTTATATATACTAACAAAGGCATTGTAAATTATAAGTAGTCCTAAAATATTATTTTTTTACTTAGAAAAGTTTTAACACGCTCGCACTGGTCTAAATACTAGTTAATTTTATTTAAAGACAAATCCTTTATAATAATTGATATTTACACAAGAAAACCTCTTCAATATTCTATATATATGGAACACATAACACATAAACGGTAGCGATAACAGGAAATAACAAGCGTTGGTTTAAGCACCAAACCATCTTCTAATGCCTCAAAAATTCTCTTAGAGGATGCATCTCTTTGTTGCACGGTCCTCCTTTCTGAAACTCGGGAGAAGGGAAACAAGTGTAGTTATATTTCTCCGGATCACGGTGCCTTGCACTTCCCCTGGATGAACAAAGGGACACTCGGTCTATTCATGAGAATAAGTCTTTAAACAAGGTATCACTTTGAAACTAAACATTAAAAATTTATTTGTACTATAGATCTCATTCTTTATGTCTGGTAGGGTCTTCTTGATTTGCGGTGGATCAACACCTTGTTGCTTCCCCATTTGAAAGCCTGCTTTCTCAAGGCAACAATCACTAACATCGCCATCACCATCATCTAGTATTGCTTGTAGCGTCATATTCCTTGAAGTGAAATAGATTATATCATTATCCTTTTGGCTATGTGTTTCCTCATCCTTTCGACTTTGCATTTTCGACAGCATCTTTAAAATCACTTAAATCTTTTTTGGCTGAAAACTCATGAAAATTTTCATGATCCATAATCAAACGATTTTGAGAGTTTTTTTTTCAAAACTATTTGAGAGGGTTTTCTACTCAATTTTATTTTTTATCACAATTAATTTTCCTGCTTTATATTACACAGAATTTGACCCGATTTGGATGAATATGATTTGGCAAGTAACTTCACTTATTCGTTGTCTAACTTTTACGCGTTATTTGGCTTATTTGGATGAATATGATCTTATAAACAAGATTAATTTTGTCATCAAAGTGAATACTATCCATATCACTTGTTTCCCAAGTTAGAGGTGTTAGTGGTTTTAGGACAAGAAGTTACAGTGTGGTGCAATGAAATAATATGCATGGGCGGAATTCTCGTTAGGGTTTTCTTGTTAAATACTTTACTTTGGTCAAGTTATCTATATAATATTTAATTTAGATTATTTTGATTTGTTTTTAGCATAAGTTTCTTCTAAATTTACTACTACAATACATAATGATTCCCATTTGACGCATTTTCTTTGTCACCAGTCACAAATGATGAATTTTATTTAACACATTTATCGCAACGAAATTGATTATTTAAAAAATTATTTTTTGTCATTTAGTAGATTTTATTATAATGATTTTTTAATAGAGATTTGCACATGTTGTGATGAGAATTATTTTTATTTTTAATTCTTTCTTGGATCTAAATTGAACGTTTATCCATTTTACTTTTATAGTTAATTTAATTCCATTTATTACATTGATTGATCCATTTTTCCATGGATAGAGAGATTATATTTTGTATAGTATTTTTTCATGTATAGTATTTTCTAATAAGTAAGTGATTGGCCGTGAATTTTGGTAAAAACCGTTTCAATTCCGTGGTCATGTTTTCTATAAAATATTGAATTGTGATTTTTTTTTTTGTTTACAGCATAAATTTCTTCCAAATTTATTACTATAATACATAATCATTCTCAATTGAGGCACTCTTTCACAGATCCACAAATGAGGACTATTATTTAATGCATTTATGACAACGAAATTGACTATTTCAAGAGATTAATTACTATGTATTGTCAATATAAAATTCTTTACACAATCATTGCATCACAACCGTTCATAAATATTATTTTATAAATAATAAAAATAAAAATAAATTTTAATAAATATTTAAGACCGCGATTCACTGGAAGTGTAACCGTTCTTTACACTTTCTGTGCATAGCTGCTTTTATTATAATGAATTTTTTATAGAGATTTGCACATGTTCTGGTAAGATTTTTTTTTAATAGTTTGTTGGATCTAAATTGAGTGTTTATCAATTTTAGTTTTGTAATTAATGGTTATTTAGTTTAGTTATATTGAGTAGAAAACCCTCTCAAATAGTTTTGAAAAAAATAACTCTGAAACTTGTTTGATTATTGATCATGAAAAATTTCAGTGTGTTTAGCCAAAGATGATGTCATAACTTTCAAAGATGATGTCGAAAAAGAGGATTGTGATGTTGATGAAATAGAGTTATGATATGGAAGAAATATTGGTAACCGGCTTAGTGACTTGATTGTCTATTTTAAGCCAAAGTACATGAAATATTATGACTCCGTACAAGAAATATGATTTTTATGTGTATGACTTTATAATATTTGAAATATTATAACTTCTTAGTACATGAAATATGAAGAAGTGTTATAACTAAAATAACGTGTAATGTAGAATATGAAATAGGGAGTAAATATAATTAAATATAATATAATTTCATATAAAAATCAATTCAACAGTGAAATAATTAAATTGATCCACTTCCATAGCATTAAGGCCTCAACAACAACAAAACTCCAAAAAAATATGTGGTCCAACATAAGTATAAAGGTAATATACTTAACGAATAAAACAATGCAAAAACATAGCAAATTCTCAAATCCCGTGTTACGTTCTAAAATTCGATCAGGTAATAATCACTCCAAGCACTACTCGGATAACTAATTATCTATACTCCCGAGGAGCACAAACACAACCATAAAAAATGGATGAGAATTACATTCAATTATTTATTATCACGCTAATGGTTTTAGTACATATAATATTCATTTCATTATTTATTATCATTTATTTATTTTATCATACAATTAATTTAAATTAATCAAGATACAAATATATTTTTTATTTTCATGCACTTGCACATTAAAAATATAGTTTTTATTTTTACGTGTCTAGATGCTAGTTTTAAATTAAAAAGAAAAATTTTAAATTTTAAATTTAAATGAAGGTTTCACTTAAAATTTTGTATTATCAACTTGCATGTTTGTAGTCTATATTAGAGATGGTTTTACTAATTGGATTAAATCGTTTAACCCGTTGAATTATTTTGTTTAACTTATTGTTTTTAATAGTGTGAGTTGATTTTTCAACTCGTAATTAGTAATTGGTCTATCTTGTCTAATCCATTATTTTGTAATAACTATTAAAAATCATATATAGAATATGTTTGGTATATAATATTTTCTGTAAAAAAATATTCATATCCCCTTAAGTCATTATTATAATTAAATGATTATTTATTATATTCAATTAATATATATAAAAATTTCTTATTCTTGAATAATAAGACAACTTGCTTTCAAAACAAATATATTTTTCAAATAAGGTAGGTAATTTAATATATCGATCATATTTTTTCAATATTAATAAATAAAATAATTAAATTGATTGAATTTTTTTAAATACATGAAAATATTTGAGAGTTTATAATAAGAGCAGGAATATATTTTAAAATTTTTCTCTCTATTTTAAAATAATTATTAATTACCTACGTTTTTCATATTTTAATGATCATTTTAATTGAATACTTTTGATTTTTATCTATTATCCTTTTATTTTTAATAAGTATGGAAAACTAAAGTTTTGGTTAATTTGTAAATATGGTTCGCAAATTATCATAAAGGTAATAGATATATAATTAATTGTAATTAATAAAAGATTCACATTTTAATTACATTTATGTTATATTTTATTTAAAGACAAATCATTTATAATAATTGATATTTACACAAGAAAACCTATTCAATAGTCTATATATATGGGACACATAAGACATAAACGATAGCGATAACAGGAAATAACAAGCGTTGGTTTAAGCACCAAACCATCTTCTAATGCCACAAAAATTCTCTTAGAGGATGCATCCCTTTGTTGCACGGTCCTCCTTTCTGAAACTTGGGAAAAAGGAAACAAGTGTAGTTATATTTCTCCGGATCACGGTGCCTTGCACTTCCCCCCGATGAACAAAGGGACACTCGGTCTATTCATGAGAATAAGTCTTTAAATAAGGTATCACTTTGTGTTGGCTGAAGATTTTGATGATATTATTAGAAGCAAAGTAAATTGGACGTTTCGATTGAAATGAAACAAAACGTCATGTTTCGAAATGGTAAAAACAGTGCTTCGAATGGGCATATCAAAGCTTGGAGCTTCGAGTGACAGTTATGAGAATATATCCAAAGAAGTCTCGAAATGATAACAAGGCTGTGTCTAGGAAATGCGTTCGAAGCGAAGAAGTGCCAAAACATTTGAAATTCAAATGCAAGCGGGATGTTCGAAATTTGAAATATATGCGCTGGAGCATTCGAAGACGCGTGGAAGGAAGAGAGAAGCATTGCTCTGCATGTTCTGAACGTGGCAGAATCTTATAGCAAGACCATTATGGTCGAAGTAGTATAAATAGAAGTCTTAGCATTAGGATTTCGGGTGTCATATCTATTGTACAAAAAACTCAGTAAACATTCAAATTACCACATGGCTAGGGAAACGAATGCAAGAGCAATGTACGTATGATAACACCACATGTTTATGATTTAATGAAAACCCTTTATCATTTCCAGTACTTTCCTTTATTTTTATGTCAATACCATTTACAAGTTTTTGCATCTAAAGTTTTTTTATTCGAAATCTTTTCACTGATGCCTTACATTTAAATGCTTTCTTTCCATTTCAAATACTTTACATTTCAGAAACTGTTATACATTGCATGCCTTTATCTTCAAGTTTTTATCCTTCGAACACCTTTTTCACTTAAAGCCATTTTACAGTTTTCTTGCATTAAACGCTTTCTTCATATTTCGAATCATTTACATTAACCGTTTTTACGTTTCGAAATCACTTATTTGTCTTTTATGCAGTTTTTACATGTCTTTACAATTGACCTTTATTCATGCAATTTAGTTTCACGCACATTTATTTTGATTACACCTTTAGATCCTTAATAGAGAAATCGAAACAAGTTAAACACCTACACAACATTCTAAATACCAACCATGAATACCAGTTCGATCATGAGAGTTACCCTAATGACCAACACGTCCTAGGATCAATCTAGTCGATCCTGCGAGTTACCGGAGAAATTGAATAACAGTCAGTAAGTTTATTCGATAGTTTGGAGGACTAGCGGTTGTTTACCAGAAATCACTGTAAACAAATTGGCACACCCGGTGGGACCAATCGTTGGACGTTACAGAATTTAGAACAGAAATAAAGATTGTTGAGACGTAACCATTATAAAAAACCCTCTGAGTGATAAGTTTGATGTTTTATGAACCTAAGAAGTGGTAAAATAACCAACAGCAACCAACCCTTATCCAGAAGAAAACGTCTGAACAAGATGTCTAGTTCTGACAACCAACAAGGGGAGCAAAATGCCCCACATACAACAGGCACTAATGTGTCCTCTTCGATGGGAACATCTAATGTGATCCCTTCGAATGCACAGTCTGTTGCATCCTCCACCAGTAATATAGCCACTAATGGAGTAAGTGGCATATCAACTAATAGTTCGATCTTAGGAAATACTGGAACCATTGGTTATCCTGGGGGATTCGTTCCACCATCAGGGACACAAACCCATTTCGTCACCCCACTAACTAGACCACCCGGTTTCGATGCTAATAGAACCAGAAATTCCTCTTATGGAATGCCAACATCTTTTATGGCAGGTTTACACAATTCCACATCGAATTCATCACCACAATTAGGGTCTGGGTCTGGGGCGAATCAATTTATGACAAATAACCAAGGGTCAGTGGGTTATAGCGCAATGCCTATTTTAACCACAGAAAACCAGTTGGCTTTTAGGCAATTGATGGATGACAGTAACCATAATATGATAGGGGTATTGGCACAAACTATGCAGGAAATATTTGCCCCAATAGTACAAAATGTGACTGTGACAAACAGAGAAAACGCAGATAACATGAGTCGAATAGCAGATTTCTTTGCTCCCCCAGAGAGGCGTAGGCAGAATCAGGCGGGAGTTCGAGCAAACATACCTATTATGGAACAAGTTGTTAACGACCCAACCTATAGACCACCTAGAGAAGAAGTTAACTTGGGGGCAAGGGAACAAAGGCTAGAAGCCCCAATGATCCCAGGCCCACAAAGAGAAATTATGGAACCAGGGGCAAGGGTCAAAAGGCTGGAAGTCCCAGAGTTTCGAGAAGAACAACCTAGGGGGGTTGTCATGGTGGGTCGAAATCAAGATGCTGATGCAGTCATTCATAGAATTCGAAACGATAACATCTTGGCAGAAAACAATTTAACCACCATGATAGAGAGAGTCATGGCCCAGAATGGTCTCAACACAGGAATTAGAAGACCAAATTATGCTTCTCCTATATTAGATTGCATAATGCATACTGATTTACCAAGGGGATATAAAGTCCCTAAGTTTACAAAATTCGCTGGGGATACCAATGAGTCAACAGTCGAACATATAGCCAGATATCTAACCGAAGCGGGAGATATAGCCAATAATGAAGACCTCAGGATCAAATATTTCCCAAGTTCCCTGACTAAAAACGCCTTCACATGGTTCACCACTTTGCCTCCTGGGTCCATTGATACTTGGGCTCTTTTGGAAAGATTATTCCATGAACAGTTTTACATGGGACAGTCAAAAATAAGCTTGAAGGAATTAGCCAGTGTCAAGAGAAAGTTCACTGAACCCATAGATGATTATCTGAATAGATATAGGCTTTTGAAATCCAGATGTTACACAGTGGTGCCTGAACATGAGTTAGTCGAAATGGCCGCTGGTGGCTTGGATTACTCTATTCGAAAGAAACTAGACACTCAATATTTGAGGGACATGGCTCAGTTAGCCGACAGGGTTCGACAGGTCGAAAGGCTAAAGGCCGAAAAGGCCAGAGTCTTTAAAAATAACAAGAAGGAAAGGATCTCCTATGTTGGAACTGAGGAAGCAGAAGATTATCCTGAATTCGAATTCGAAGAGGTCGAAATCGACCTCGCTGAATTAAAACAGGCACCACCTTACTCCTGCAAATTATTAGTTCCCACAAAAGGGAAAGAGATTGTTGAAAACGAGAAAAGTGACAAATTCCCAAAGAAGGTTTATACCTTCGATGTCACTAAATGCGACGAGATTTTTGATTTACTTGTCAAAGATGGCCAACTCATTGTGCCATCAAATGTCAAAATACCTCCTTTAGATCAAAGAAAGAAGAGGGGATTTTGCAAATATCATAGTTTCCTAGGCCACAAAACCTCACAGTGTTTTCTTTTCAGGGACCTAATTCAGAATGCAATTAAAGATGGCAGACTGAAGTTTGCTGATAAAGCAAAAATGAAAGTGGACGAAGATCCCTTGGACGTGGCAGACACAAACTACTTCGAGCCTGCATGCATTGGAGAGATTAACATGGTAGAATCTGACCAAAGTGATGCCCCAATAGGAGAGAAAGGTACTGAAAACGAAAGTTGGGTGATAGTCGAAGCTGATAAGGAGGTCACTGAAGACGTCCAGAAGCTACCAGAGACTTCGATTGAAGCAGCACCTTTAGCTGTTGCAAAAGAAATCCAGGCTACTGAAGGCCAGGAAAATCAAAACCAAGAATTGACACAGGTCACTGAAGGCCTGAGGTTGGAATTGGAGAAAGTCCAAATCACGAAGCCAACTTCCCCTCAGAAAGAAATATGGGACACTTTAGGGGAACCCAGTGGAAAATTTGACTATTTGGTCAAATATTCTGCCCCAGAGAGTTCAAAAGTCCACATTGAAGATATAAAACCCACAGGATGGGGAGATGATGAGGCCAAGGGGGAAGATGTTGAGGTAAACATGGTGGATATGGAGAGACCTCGCTCTGAGATGGAGGAGGTAGAAAGATACTTAGAAAAAGAGAAGTATAAAATGGAGGATAATCATGCTGGAGATGCTAGTCTCAAGGATTACCTCATGACGTGCCACAAGGGAGATACATGAATGATATTGTGCCCTAGGTGCAGCATCCTCTGCAATCAAAGAATCACTGTGAACTTCGAGAGGGTACAGAGGGCTCGAACTGGCAACAATTGGCGCCAGGATAACCAGCTATTCAGGTGTTATCCTAAGGCTGGAGAAAGTTTGCTGGAATTTGTGTTTCGCTGCTACAAAGGGGCAACCAAGTGCTTGATATGCCCAAGGTGTTCTGCTGTGTATGATCAAAGCATGGCCAGAGCCTTCGAAACAATTCCCTTCGCCCCTTGCTGGAACCATCAAGAAACTGTTCAGATGGGCCCACGTTTCGATAGCAAATACAAACAACGAAGGCCTGATAGCCCTCATCCCAAGGGTGCTCGAAGAGTGACGTTCAAACTCTCTGCTGAAGTGCCAACCGACAGATGGTTGCAAGTCAGAAATGACAAAGGCAAGGACAGGTGGAGAAACACTGAACGAAGTGCACGTCATGCTATGACATACAGGAGGCAATTCAACATAGCAAAAAGGGAAGAGGTAAGATTAGAGAACTACAAAGGAAGGAACCCCATGTCGAGATCCCAGTGGCGAAGGCAACAGAGGATTCGAAAGGCTGAGAGGGAGGCTGTGGCAAATAAAGGGGTAACTTCAACAAAGAACCAAGGTGAATCTAGCACCAACAAACCCACACCAAAAAATCAAACTGAAGACAAAACCCCAGTTAATAGGAGGCTTTTCTCTGAAGTACAACTATATGAACCAAAGGAATACACTCCAGGTCCAGAAGGAGACGAAGATATGATAACTGATAACTTCAAATCGGAGGGGGAGTCCTCGTTCAACCTAAACTGCAACGTGGTATCTGTGCTTCCCTGTGAATTTGGACAGGAAACTGAAATTGATGAATATGAGGAAGAAGATACCATAGATTTGATGAAGCATAGGCTTATGTGCTACTATGTGATGGACAATGGGGCTGTCGAGGAGCAAAATGCGTTCTTCGAACGTCCAGAACCAGCTATGAAGAACCATCTTAAGCCACTATTTATTCGGGCAAAAGTTGGTGCCCATGGCGTGAATAAGGTTCTAGTGGATGGAGGTGCTGCAGTCAATTTGATACCCCACTTCATGCTGAAAAGATTAGAAATACGCGAAGGAGACATCAAGCCCCACAATATGGTTCTATCCAATTATGAGGGAAAAGTGGGCAAAACACTGGGAGTGGTTCAGTTAGACTTGACAATAGGCTCAAGCTGTAGGACCACCATGTTTATGGTGATCGAAGCCAAGGCCAACTACAACTTATTTCTGGGAAGGGAGTGGATCCATGGCGTAGGGGCAGTTCCTTCGTCAATGCATCAACGTTTAGTTCTATGGAGAGAAGATGGGATCGTGGAAAATATTGAAGCAGACCAGAGTTACTTCATGTCAACAATCAATTTAGTTGACAAGAGGAATTATGACAAACATCTGGCAAAGATTGCTCCATGTGTTCCAAATGATGAAATCAACGGAACCAGAAACACCCACTACTACATGACCCTTCGCCATGATGGCCTATACTGGGATAGAAGAATAATCAATGAAGAAGAGGGAGTCGAAAGTACTATACAAAGACGGCCAGCAGGCTGGGACTTCGACAACCTTATCCATGACTGAGTCCTCCTTTTTTGAAAGGATTTCGGCCTATATGGCTGAGAACGAATCAAAGGCGGCCTTAGAGGCTGAAATAAATAAATTAGCTGTGAAGATGAACGAAATAAGTGGGGATGACTCGAAATGCTCACCCTTTAAAGAACGTGAGATAGATCAAAGGCTGGACGCCATCTATGATAAAGAACCCTTAGGCTTCGAAAGGGACCCCATAGACTCAGGTGCCAAAATGTTGGCGCAGGATCCACTCGAAGAAGTCAACTTAGGGGATGAAAACACGAAAAGAATAACCTACATAAGTGAAAAACTTAGCCCAGGCCTCAAGCAGGAAGTGATCGAGATCCTCAAGAAAAATAAAGATTGCTTCGCATGGGATTATGACGAAATGCCTGGTTTAAAGAGGGAGTTAGTCGAACACAGACTGCCAATCAAAGATGGCAAGAAGCCCATCAAACAAACTCCCAGAAGATTCGCACCAGCGGTTCTCACAAAGATTAAAGCTGAGATCGAAAGGTTGCTGCGTTGCAAATTCATCAGAACCACAAGGTACGTCGAATGGTTAGCAAATATAGTACATGTTATTAAGAAAAATGGTTCTTTAAGAATTTGCATAGATTTTAGGGATTTAAACACTGCAACCCCTAAGGATGAGTACTCCATGCCTGTGGCAGAAATGCTAGTAGACTCTGCCGCATGGTTCGAATACTTGAGTATGTTAGATGGATACTCTGGGTATAATCAGATTTTTATTGCTGAAGAAGATGTTGCCAAGACAGCATTCCGTTGCCCAGGAGCCTTAGGCACCTACGAATGGGTGGTGATGCCTTTTGGTTTGAAGAACGTTGGGGCAACTTATCAAAGGGCAATGAATTCGATTTTTCATGATTTCATTGAAACCTTTATGCAGGTGTATATTGATGATATAGTCATCAAATCTATATCTGCAGAAACACATTTGCATCATCTGAGCCAATCATTCGAACGAATGAGAAAACATGGCTTAAAGATGAATCCCCTTAAATGTGCATTTTTTGTGCAGGCTGGAGATTTCCTTGGTTTTGTTGTTCACAAGAAAGGGATTGAGATCAACCAGAACAAAACCAAAGCCATAATGGAGACGAAAGCACCTACGTCAAAAAGGGAGCTGCAATCTCTGCTAGGGAAGATTAACTTCCTCAGAAGGTTCATTTCGAATCTGAGTGGAAGAACCCAAGCTTTCTCTCCGTTGCTTCGTCTAAAGCAAGGTCAAGCCTTCGAATGGAACGAAGCCCATCAGGAGGCATTTGACAGGATAAAAAGATACCTCTCTCAGCCTCATATCTTGTCTCCACCTTCATGGGGGAAGCCCATGAGATTGTATATATCTGCCTCTGAAGTTAGTATAGGTAGTATGTTAGCACAAGAAGATAGCAATGGTATCGAAAGAGCCATATACTATTTAAGTAGAGTATTGAATGATGCAGAGACCAGATATAGAAATTCAGAAAAGCTATGTCTCTGTTTGTATTTCTCTTGTATGAAACTCAAGTATTATATAAAGCCTGTTGATGTTTATGTTTCATCTCATTTCGATGTCATTAAACACATGCTTTCAAAACCAATAATGCATAGCAGAGTTGGTAAATGGGCTTTAGCCTTAACAGAATATTCTTTGACTTTCATGCCTTTAAAAGCTGTGAAAGGCCAAGTGATTTCTGATTTTATTGTGGACCATTCATTGGTTGAGCAGACTGTCATGAGTTACGTCGAAATGCAACCATGGAAATTATACTTTGATGGTTCAACCCACAGGAATGGAAGTGGTGTTGGAGTCCTTCTAATTTCTCCTGAAGGAATTCCAACAAAATTCAAGTATAAATTAGATGGTCCTCGTTGCTCGAACAACGAAGCTGGGTATGAAGCGCTCATTGTTAGACTTGAAGCTTTGTTGGAATTGGGGGCAACTAGAGTCGAAATTAAAGGAGACTCGAAATTAGTGGTCAAGCAAATAACAAAGGAGTATAAATGCATAAAGGAAAACTTGATGATATACTTCGTCATAGTCAACAGGCTACTTAGGAAATTTGAATACATGGATATTCAACATATACCAAGAATAGAGAACCAAGAAGCAAATGACTTAGCACAGTTGGCTTCGGGTTATAAAGTTTCTGCCAGGAACTTTGAGGATTTAGTTGAATTAAGGGGTAGAGTTATGGCTACTAGATTCACACCATCAGATCTGGAAAGTATGAGATTGGGATATGCTGAGAAACAGGGATTCGAAATATTAGCCATAAACACTTTATCAGATGCAGATTGGCGAAGTCCACTGGTGAGTTATTTAGCAAACCCAACTCTGAATGTTGATAGGAAGACAAAATACAGAGCATTATCATATCTCCTCATGGGGAACGAATTGTTCAAAAAGACCCAAGAGGGTGTATTATTGAAATGCCTAGGAGAAAGTGAGGCATACTTAGCGTTGTCAGAAGTCCACAATGGGGCATGTGGGGCACATCAAGCAGGTCATAAAATGAAATGGCTGTTATTTCGATATGGCATGTATTGGCCTAGCATGCTCAAAGATTGTATAGACTTTGCTAAAGGATGTGAGGAATGTCAGAAACATGCAGGGATTCAACATGCCCCTGCAAGTGAGTTGCATTCAATCATCAAACCATGGCCATTTAGAGGATGGGCATTGGATTTAATAGGAGAAATAAATCCTGCTTCGTCTAAAGGACAGAAATATATCTTGGTGGGAATAGATTATTTTACCAAGTGGATCGAAGATATACCATTAATAGTTGCTGATCAAGAGGCTATTATTGAGTTTATACAGAAACACATTATCTATAGGTTCGGATTTCCAGAGAGCATAACCACAGACCAAGGCTCTGTATTTACTGGTAGAAAGATGCAAGAATTTGCCCAAGAAATGGGGTTTAGATTACTAACATCAACACCATATTATGCTCAAGCAAATGGTCAAGTCGAAGCAGCCAATAAAGTGATAATAGGGTTAATCAAGAAACATATTGGTAAAAAGCCAAGAAACTGGCACAAAACTTTGGACCAAATACTATGGGCCTGTAGAACATCTCCTAAGGAAGCTACTAACACTACGCCTTTCCAACTCACATTTGGTCATGATGCAGTGCTGCCAGTAGAAATTCATCTACAGTCAGTTCGAATTCAAAGACAAAACAAAATCCCAGCTGCATTATATTGGGAGATGATGATGAATGAATTAGTTGAGTTGGACGAAGTCAGATTACATGCATTGGAAATCTTGATGAGACAAAAAGAAAGAGTGGCCAGGACATATAACAAAAGGGTGAAAAGAAAAGCATTCATTATTAATGACTTAGTCTGGAAAGTCATATTGCCCATGGACAAGAAAAATAAAACACTAGGTAAATGGTCACCTCATTGGGAAGGACCTTTTCGAATACTAAAGGTATTCTCAAACAATGCATATGAAATCGAAGAATTGACGGATGATAAACGTATCCTAAAAGTTAATGGGAAATATTTAAAGAAATATAAGCCACGCCTGCAGGAGATTCGAATAGTAACAACGTAACCAAAATATTATAAAAATGCCAAAATGGCAATGTGAGATGCCAAAATGGCGTTGTTCGAATATTACATATAAAAAACCAAATTGTAATCAAATGAACACTGAAATTTAGAAATAAGAATTATTCTTCAGTCTGTTGAAGGTACTTCGAAAAGATTCAAGCCTCTGTTGAGCAAAACGTCTAGCTCCCTCCAAGGTTGCCACTTCTCCCTTGAGTTGTTCTGCAGTTTCCATTTCTGCAAGCCCCTGGTTGAGAAGCTCTTCGAATTGGTTACCAGCAGTATTGGTTTCGTAGGCTATTTGTTGTTCTTTAGCCTCTCTAACCTTCTGTTGAAGTTCCTGAATTTTCATTTCCCAGAGAAGGATGGACTCAGCTCGAGCCTCATAATCAGTTTTTGCTTGCTTTAGATGCATAGCTTGATCCTTAGCTTCTTGAGAGAGTTTTCGAAGCTTGTGCATAAGCAGCATCCATTGTAGTGTGTTTTTCTTCAACCTTCTTGGCAGCAAATTCATCTTGGAGAAGGTACCTAGTCACGTTGTCCAGCAAAGATTGAAGATCGAACAAGATAGTACTAACTGGAAAGGAGCAGGTAGCAAGGTTGACTTTTGTAAGCAACTCCTTCATAGTGTAGCAAGCAGTGCTATCCTATTTGAGCACTTCGAATATATCCACATTAAGAATTGTTCTCCTGATCCTGTTAAGAAGTACAATTCTTTCATCTGTGGGCAGAGGATGGATAGTCGAACTTGTGCCAGCCCTAGCGAGTGAAATGTCCCTTTGAGCCAGCTTCACCTTCATGTACCCAATAGGGTCATTTCGTCTCAGGAGAGCAAGCTCCTCGTCAGTCATTCGGGACAAAGATGGTTGAGGGAGTTCCACACGCAGGGGAGTCACGTCCATTTCGACTTCCATGGGTTTATTGGTTGTGTCACCATCCCCTTCATTCGTTTCGTGCTCATTATCTTCTTCATCGTCATCCAAATCCACCACTTCGATGTCTTCTTTTTCGCTGCTATCTGCATTGGACTTTGTCCCAGCAGTCGAACCATCGTTGGCATCCTCCTCCTCAGACTCTCCTTCTGCAAATTCTTTGTTTCTTTGGCCAGAGTCAGCTTTCTCTCCTTCAGCATGAGTGTCTTTTGGGTCCTCTTGAAGGGTTTCGAGAGGGGACTTTTGGAGAGAAGTTCTTTGTAAAGCCTCTGCAGATTCATGAAGCGTTGCTTCATTTGTCTCTTTTAGAGGAGGAGAAGTACTCTGATCATCTTGCTGCTCAGAAGCCCCAGCCAGAACCGCCATATTGGAGGAACCTTTGTTCTGTACAAGGTTGCTGGAGTCTCCTTGAGGAGAGGAGTTGAGTGGAGCAGCAGCTTTTGATGGTGAGGTCGAAGTGGTAGAAGCTGGATTTAAGATATTCTGCAAGGAGCGAAAGAATATTAAAAGCATGCACCAAGGTAATAAATAATTATTTTGTCAAAGGTTTAAAGTTCAATTTACCTGTGGACTCTCGGAAGAGAGGTTGCTAGCTATGCGTTCCAACATTACGTTGGAGGTCGAAGATGGAATTTTGGATTTAGGTGAGGGAGCAGCATCCCTAGAATCGAGTCCAGAGACACTAGTTGGTACGGTACTTTTTGAAATATCCTTCTTCTGCTTCTTCTTCGAAGCAGCTGGTAAGTTTCCTCCAGCCTTGGGGTCTTCCCCAGTGGTGTTTGATTTTCGCTTCTTTGGAGTGGTAGGCGGAAGTTTGTTGGTCTGAAAAGATTTAAAACAAAGAGTTAGATGCAAATCATGAAGCATTAGTGTATTCGAAACATCAAGGCTAAGTGATTACCTGTGGAGTTGGATCACTGGTTGTTATTGGTGTTGTTGTTGTTGATGTTGTTGCAGCAATGGTTGTTGTTTCGGATGGATTCACATTGTCAGTGGTTTCGATAGAGGCTTGAGAGGCGCTCCCTTCTTTTGACTTTGAAGCATCAGTCTTTATCCTGATGGCTGAAAATCGAAACAATTAAGGCAAAAGTTAAAGATATGGAAAATGAAAAACGTTTGGGATTTTCCCAAGCATTCGCACCTGTGCCTTGATCAGATTTAATCGACATGGCAGAAAGGTCATAGCGAATATGTCCTGGGAAATCGTGGAGCCAGTGTCGAGCCCATGTCACAGTCTCAGATGGCTTTGGTTTCTTTTGAAGATATTTGAACATTTCTTTGCAAGTGAACCACCAAGGGTATGGAGGAAACCAAGCCAGAGCCAGTTCTGAGGTAGGTAATCTAGGAAATTTAGGTGGATGCATTTCGAATGCCAACCTATACCTATCCTCAGGTGACAACCCTGAAGGAATTTTTAATTTAGAAACTTTTTGTTTGAATTTTTCCTTCAAGGTCTCAGCCGCTTGATGCACAGTGGAATCCAAGTGCGTGGGATCATAAGTAGTTTCGAAGTAATTTTGAAAAGCTTTAATCTCTTTGGCATGAGTGAACATACCTTTCTTGCATGGTACCTGCACATCGGATGCATCAGTTAGTTTCTGCTGAATAGTAAGAGTATCGAACATATAAGTCTGATAAAACTTTGTCCACCATTCCAGAAACCCTTTTGCTGTAAGGTGTGTAGGTTCGAAGGTTATTAGTTCAAACTGGGCGAAGCCTTGGTATTGTTCCTGCTGTAGTTTGGCTTCTCGTGCCTTGAAGGTTCGCCCAGAGGTGATGGAACTTTCCGTTTGAAATAAGGGTTCAGGAATGAGTTGGCACAAGCGAAACTGTCTCGAAACAAAGTTGGGCTGATAAGCGAAAAGGAAAATCTGATTCTTGGAAGGAGTTATTCTTGAAGAGATTAGTCTGGGTAGCAAAAAGGCTCTCCATACATCTTGAATCTCTTTGCTCTTGACAGCTTCTGAGAGAGCCATGGTGAACCATGAAGGTCCATGAGCCCTTGAAGCAAAAGGCGCCATGGTCTCTTCGAACTTATGCCTCTTGGAGAATATCATGATGTACTTTGAGAATAGGACTTTGAAGTCATCCTTATCATCATTTGGAGTTAGTCTTCGCAGCCTAGTGCCTTCGATTATTCTATGCATTATTTCAGGGTCTTGTTCAACAATGGTGTTGGCAGTTGACAATGAAGGTTCGAACATGGCATTTAGCCATAACTGAAGTAACCAGAAAGGGCCAGCTAGCAGGATATTCTTGGAGGTGTGAGATTTTAGACTCGAAACAGCTGACCTTAGGCTTTCATAAAGATCAACTGTAGCAATTCGCTCAAGCACACCCTCCGATTCTCATGCAAATCTCTAGCTAGAGGAATAAACCTACTGGCTACCTGTAGGGATCTGCTGCAAAAGACATACCTTGACAGCCATAAGGTAAGGAAAGCAATGTGTTTTACATCCGACACATTGTCTCCTTCAGTGTGATAGTGGCTGATAAACTTTGAAAAGCTTGCTAGTTTGACTTCGAAGTCGATAATACTCTAATGCTCTTCGTTGTCAGGGATATATGTTTCTCCTATTAGTGATAGCCCAGTAATGGCCGCTATGTCAAAGAAGGTAGGGGTAATCATTCCACCAGGGAGATGGAAAGTATTATAAGTATTGTCCCAGAAATATAGGGACGCGAATAACAATGGGTGGCTGTAAGTAAAACCTGGCTTCGACAGCTTAATCAAGTTGTAGATACCTAATTCTTCCCATTGCTGGGATTTCTTAGCTTCTACCTTATTGAACCAGTTATGATAAGCAGTATCGGAGGTGGGGAAAGATCGAAACGGTTTGAAGTTACTCTTTACATAGTCTAATACAAAAGGGTCCTTAGGAGGAACGATTGGATTTTCCACGGTGTTTGAACCAGAAGACTCTATTGCCTTAGAGGCGTCCATTTTATTAAACAGGGGTTTGAAATTATAGCAAACTGGGAAAAATTTTCTGGTGTCTTTTAAAATTTCAAAAACTGTAAGAGTGCCCATTAAAGCTAACCTCTTGCCAGCAGCGGTGGTAGGAATAAGTACCTGGGATGCATAAAGCATTTCTTTCTCTTTTGAGATCATCTGGGGAACAAGAACAAATTGACCTTGGTAGGTGACAACCTTGCTTTCCATTGTGTTTCCTGCGGTCTTTCCTTTCTTTTTGGAAACCTTTTTTAGTTGAGAAGAAGTTGAAGAAGACATTGTTGGAAGAATGTTGAAAGCTTAGGGTTTTCGGTGAGAAAAGAAGGAGAAAAGATTCAGAATGTGGGAAGAAAAGAAAAATACTAAGTTGATGGGTTTTTATAATGTGGAAGTTTAAGCATCCACTGAGTAAGGTTGTGATACGTGGTAATCATTGGTTGGTTTAATGAAGAGGTGGCGTAAAGTTAACATTGGTAATAGGCGTGATTAAAGATAATCATTATTTTGTAACTACACCATACTGTGAAATGGTTCAAGGCGGTTAAGGAATCTGAAAAGCATTGTGATTGACGTGACTGGAGTCATATGCAATAAATGTTACGATGATTCGAAGGTCGCATCAAAATCTTGTGTATAGGTTTAAAATAAGTATTTCTCAAAGGAATCGAAATACATATTTTAAAGGGGCATTTTGTTGGCTGAAGATTTTGATGATATTATTAGAAGCAAAGTAAATTGGACGTTTCGATTGAAATGAAACAAAGCGTCATGTTTCGAAATGGTAGAAGCAGTGCTTCGAATGGGCATATCAAAGCTTGGAGCTTCGAGTGACAGTTATGAGATTATATCCAAAGAAGTCTCGAAATGATAATAAGGTTGTGTCTAGGAAATGCGTTCGAAGCGAAGAAGTGCCAAAACATTTGAAATTCAAATGCAAGCGGGATGTTCGAAATTTGAAATATATGCGCTGGAGCATTCGAAGACACGTGGAAGGAAGAGAGAGGCATTGCTCTGCATGTTCTGAACGTGGCAGAATCTTATAGCAAGACCGTTATGGTCGAAGTAGTATAAATAGAAGTCTTAGCATTAGGATTTCGGGTGTCATATCTATTGTACAAAAAACTCAGTAAACATTCAAATTACCACATGGCTAGGGAAACGAATGCAAGAGCAATGTACATATGATAACACCACATGTTTATGATTTAATGAAAACCCTTTATCATTTCCAGTACTTTCCTTTATTTTTATGTCAATACCATTTACAAGTTTTTGCATCTAAAGTCTTTTTATTTGAAATCTTTTCACTGATGCCTTACATTTAAATGCTTTCTTTCCATTTCAAATACTTTACATTTCAGAAACTGTTATACATTTCATGCCTTTATCTTCAAGTTTTTATCCTTCGAACACCTTTTTCACTTAAAGCCATTTTACAGTTTTCTTGCATTAAACGCTTTCTTCATATTTCGAATCATTTACATTAACCGTTTTTACGTTTCGAAATCACTTATTTGTCTTTTATGCAGTTTTTACATGTCTTTACAATTGACCTTTATTCATGCAATTTAGTTTCGCGCACATTTATTTTGATTACACCTTTAGATCCTTAATAGAGAAATCGAAACAAGTTAAACACCTACACAACATTCTAAATACCAACCATGAATACCAGTTCGATCATGAGAGTTACCCTAATGACCAACACGTCCTAGGATCAATCTAGTCGATCCTGCGAGTTACCAGAGAAGTTGAATAACAGTCAGTAAGTTTATTCGATAGTTTGGAGGACTAGCGGTTGTTTACCAGAAATCATTGTAAACACTTTGAAACTAAACATTCCAAATTCATCTGTACTATAGATCTCATTCTTTATGTCTGGTAGGGTCTTCTTGATTTGCGGTGGATCAACACCTTGTTGCTTCCCCATTTGAAAGTCTGCTTTCTTAAGGCAACAATCACTAAGATCACCATCACCCTCATCTAGTATTTCTTGTAGCGTCATATTCCTTGTAGTGAAATATATTATATCATTATCCTTTTGGCTATGTGTTTCCTCATCCTTTTGACTTTGCATTTTCGACAGCATCTTTGAAAGCACTTACATCATTTTTGGCTGAAAACTCATGAAAATTTTCATGATCCATAATCAAACGAGTTTGAGAGGTTTTTTTTTTCAAAACTATTTGAGAGGGTTTTCTACTCAATTTTATTTTTTATCACAGTTAATTTTCCTGCTTTATATTACACAAAATTTGACCCGATTTGGATGAATATGATTTGGCTAGTAATTTTACTTATTCGTTGTCTAACTTTTATGCGTTATTTGGATTATTTGGATGAATATGATCTTATAAACACGATTAATTTTGTCATCAAATTGGATACTATCCATATCAATTGTTTCCCAAGTTAGAGGTGTTAGTGGTGTTGTGACTAAAAAGTTACAGTGTGGTGCAATGAAATAATATGCATGGGCGGAATTCTCGTTAGGGTTTTCTTGTTAAATACTTTACTTTGGTCAAGTTTTCTATATAATATTTAATTGAGATTATTTTGATTTGTTTGCAGCATAAGTTTCTTCTTAATTTACTACTACAATACATAATGATTCCCATTTGACGCATTTTCTTTGTCACTAGTCACAAATGATGAATTTTATTTAACACATTTATCGCAATGAAATTGATTATTTAAAAAATTCTTTTTTTTTTCATTTAATAGCATTTATTATAATGATTTTTTAATAGAGATTTGCACATGTTGTGATGAGAATTATTTTTATTTTTAACCGTTTCTTGGATCTAAATTGAATGTTTATCCATTTTACTTTTATAATTAATATAATTCCATTTATTACAATGAATGATCCATTTTTTCATGGATAGAGAGATTATATTTTGTATAGTATTTTTTCATGTATAGTATTTTCTAATAAGTGATATTAGAATGAACTTTTTTTTACTTATATGTTCGAAGTAAACAAAAATTTGGCCGTAAATTTTGGTAAAAACCGTTTCAATTCTGTGGTCTATTGAATTGAGATTATTTTGATTTGTTTACAGCATAAATTTCTTTCAAATTTACTACTATAGTACATAATCATTCTCAATTGAGGCACTCTTTCAGAGCCACAAATGAGGATTATTATTTAATGCATTTATGACAACGAAATTGACTATTTCAAGAGATTAATTACTATGTATTGTCAATATAAAATTCTTTACACAATCATTGCATCACAACCGTTCATAAATATTATTTTATAAATAATAAAAATAAAAATAAATTTTAATAAATATTTAAGACCGCGATTCACTGGAAGTGTAACAGTTCTTTACACTTTCTGTGCATAGCTGTTTTTATTATAATGAATTTTTTATAGAGATTTGCACATGTTCAGGTAAGATTTTTTTTTAATAGTTTGTTGGATCTAAATTGAGTGTTTATCAATTTTAGTTTTGTAATTAATGGTTATTTAGTTTAGTTATATTGAGTAGAAAACCCTCTCAAATAGTTTTGAAAGAAATAACTCTGAAACTTGTTTGATTATTGATCATGAAAATTTTCAGTGTGTTCAGCCAAAGATGATGTCATAGCTTTCAAAGATGATGTCGAAAAAGAGGATTGTGATGTTGATGAAATAAAGTTATGGTATGGAAGAAATATTGATAACCGGCCTAGTGACTTGATTGTCTATTTTAATCCAAAGAATATGACACTACAAGCATTATTGGATGATGGTAATGGTGATGTTAGTGACTGTTGCCATAAGAAACCAGACTTTCAAATGGGTAAGCAATAAGGTGTTGATCCACGCAAATCAATAAGAACCTACCAGACATAAGAATGAGATCTATAGTACAAATGAATTTAGAATGTTTAGTTTCGAAGTGATGCCTTGTTTAAGGACTTATTCTCATGAATGGACCGAGTGTCCCTTTGTTCATCCGGTGGAAGTGCAAGGCGCAGTGATCCAAAGAAATATAACTACAGCTGTTTCCCTTATCCCGAGTTTTAGAAATGAAGATCGTGCATCCTCTGAGAGAATTTTAGAGGCATTGAAAGATGGTTTGGTGCTTAAACAAACGCATGTTATTTCCTGTTATCTCTACCGTTTCTGTGTCATGCTTATTGGAGTTTCATTCTTCCATTGCTGAGAGCCTTCCAAGGTTGGAACATCGTCTAAAACCAAAACAAAAATATCTCAACTTTTTGGTCGTTGAAGATTGGGGAAGAAAAGGAAACTACAATCAATCTCTTGTCACTCATTAGGTAATTAATTAATTCCCTTTGTGTTTTTCATTAGAAAATTACGAAACTTAGTTGAATGCATACACATAAAGCATAATTGTATAGTTTTCGTGGAAAATTATGTGATTATAGTGCCGATGAAGATATTGCAGTTGGCCTAGATGGTTGGATCTTCATAGATTATGTGTGAAATCATCACAAATCCATTGACTTCCAAAATTATTCTTCCATATAAGTTATACAATTTTACAGTATAGGTTATGTTTAAGGTATTATATGATGATGGAGAAGTAGAAAAAGTTTTTATGGAAAAGGAATGTTGAGAGTTTATGATTTAAACCTTCATATTTGATTTGGTATTGCATTGAACTTTCCTTTTTTGGAAATTATAATTGATTTATTTCTTCATATGACTTAGTTTGTTTCATGGGTAATGACAATATAAAAACTTAATCTATTTGAAGCAAGGAACCTGCATGCTGGCTCTTCATTTCACTAGATTCTGCAACATTTCTGTTGGTATGTGCTTCATGATGCTTTTTGAGACTGAAGAATCAAGTGTCTGCAGCTACATGTAGAAATTAAATTCTATTTTTTCTGAAGTTATTATTGAAGAATCAAGCATCAGCAATAAAATTACTTGTACTGCACCATACAATTTTGCATCATACTATTTTGCATTTGTTTATAGATTTCTCGTGTTAGTATAATTTCAAATATTTTTGTATTGCATGTATTTATTGAAAAATATATAAATTATTATTTTAATATATAGATATTTAATTTATTGTATGTTAAATTTGTTGATATTCACAAATATTTCATCATATGAAAAAGAGACAATTAATCATATTCGGTAATTTTGAGTTCAAAGTTTTTTGCAAATATTATGAGTTGGTTGGATATTTTGTTGATAATATTATGACTTCTTAGTACAAAAAAATGTACAAAAATATGATTTTGTATACTTTTTGGTGAATATAAGAAATATTATGACTTAGTACATGAAATATTATGACTCGGTACATGAAATATGATTTTTATGTGTATGACTTTATAATATTTGAAATATTATAACTTCTTAGTACATGAAATATGAAGAAATGTTATAACTAAAATACCGTGTAATGTAGAATATGAAATAGGGAGTAAATATAATTTCATATAAAAATCAATTCAACAGTGAAATAATTAAATTAATCCACTTTTATAGCATTAAGGCCTCAACAACAACAAAACTCTAAAAAAATATGTGGTCCAACATAAGTATAAAGATAAGATACTTAACAAATAAAACAATTTAAAAAACATAGCAAATTCTCAAATCCCGTGTTACGTTCTAAAATTCGATCAGGTAACAATCACTCCAAGCACTACTCGGATAACTAATTATCTATACTCCCGAGGAGCACAAACACAACCATAAAAAATGGATGAGAATTACATTCAATTATTTATTATCACGCTAATGGTTTTAGTACATATAATATTCATTTCATTATTTATTATCATTTATTTATTTTATCATACAATTAATTTAAATTAATCAAGATACAGATATATTTTTTATTTTCATGCACTTGTACATTAAAAATATAGTTTTTATTTTTACGTGTCTAGATGCTAGTTTTAAATTAAAAAGAAAAATTTTAAATTTTAAGTTTAAATGAAGGTTTCACTTAAAATTTTGTATTATCAACTTGCATGTTTGTAGTCTATATTAGAGATGGTTTTACTAATTGGATTAAGTCGTTTAACCCGTAGAATTATTTTGTTTAACTTATTGTTTTTAATAGTGTGAGTTGATTTTTCAACTCGTAACTAGTAATTGGTCTATCTTGTCTAATCCATTATTTATTATCCTTTTTATTTTTAATAAGTATGGAAAACTAAAGTTTTGGTTAATTTGTATATATGGTTAGCAAATTATCATAAAGGTAATAGATATATAATTAATTATAATTAAGAAAAGATTCACATTTTAATGACATTTATGTTATATTTATTATGAATAAAGAAAAAGAATTGGTTAAAATGTATATAATAAAGTGTTCTTTATTATATTTTTATAAAATATATAGTATTGGTCATTCTTATATTTTTCTTTTCTTATTTGATTTTTTTTATATAAAAATGATTTTGCATGATTAATATGCATTAATAATAATTAATGGTGTAATAAAAATAAAAATAACATATTAGATTTGTTAAGGAAATGAAATTAAACATTACGAAGAAAAAGTTACAATAAAATTTATAATTCTAATTTAAATTATAATTGGAAATTTTATTAAATTTTAAAATTTAGTACGAATAAATGGTTGGTAAATAGAAATCTATTATAAAACACATCAAATATTTTTATAAATATTAATTATAAATCAATGAGAAATAAATTTTTGAAAACGTGATTCTAGGTTAAATCTTTTTCTTTGCAATTGAAATGAATTGAAAAATAAGTTAATTTTGAATACATTTAAACCATTAATTTTACGGGATACATTTAAAATAATAATGAATTAATTCAATTTTATTTTGATTTTTAAAATTTGTTTTTGAATTAGAAAAATAAATTTTTTTTGCCACTTCTATAGTAATTAATCCAATATGTTAGGTATGATTTCTATTAGATAAACAAATATTATATACTTAATAAAATGATAGTTATTTTGGGACTGAGTAAATATATAATATTATGACATGATACAAGAAAAAAGAAAATTGAATTGAAAAGATATTGTATTTTTTTTATGATAAAATGTTAACATTTATATTAAAAAATTGATACAAATATTTGTTTTTTATAAATCACGAGACAATTATGATTGGTGAATACAAAAATTTCTTATGAAAACATAAATGTGTTATTCTTTTTATATTTTATATACATTTTTAACCATCAATATATTATAAATTTTTTTATATATACTAACAAAGGCATTGTAAATTATAAGTAGTCCTAAAATATTATTTTTTTACTTAGAAAAGTTTTAACACGCTCGCACTGGTCTAAATACTAGTTAATTTTATTTAAAGACAAATCCTTTATAATAATTGATATTTACACAAGAAAACCTCTTCAATATTCTATATATATGGAACACATAACACATAAACGGTAGCGATAACAGGAAATAACAAGCGTTGGTTTAAGCACCAAACCATCTTCTAATGCCTCAAAAATTCTCTTAGAGGATGCATCTCTTTGTTGCACGGTCCTTCTTTCTGAAACTCGGGAGAAGGGAAACAAGTGTAGTTATATTTCTCCGGATCACGGCGCCTTGCACTTCCCCCGGATGAACAAAGGGACACTCGGTCTATTCATGAGAATAAGTCTTTAAATAAGGTATCACTTTGAAACTAAACATTCCAAATTCATCTGTACTATAGATCTCATTCTTTATGTCTGGTAGGGTCTTCTTGATTTGCGGTGGATCAACACCTTGTTGCTTCCCCATTTGAAAGCCTGCTTTCTCAAGGCAACAATCACTAACATCGCCATCACCATCATCTAGTATTGCTTGTAGCGTCATATTCCTTGAAGTGAAATAGATTATATCATTATCCTTTTGGCTATGTTTTTCCTCATCTATTCGACTTTGCATTTTCGACAACATCTTTGAAATCACTTAAATCTTTTTTGGCTGAAAACTCATGAAAATTTTCATGATCCATAATTAAACGAGTTTGAGAGTTTTTTTTTTCAAAACTATTTGATAGGGTTTTCTACTCAATTTTATTTTTTTATCACAGTTAATTTTCCTGCTTTATATTACCCAGAATTTGATCCGATTTGGATGAATATGATTTGGCAAGTAACTTCACTTATTCGTTGTCTAACTTTTATGCGTTATTTGGCTTATTTGGATGAATATGATCTTATAAACAAGATTAATTTTGTCATCAAAGTGAATACTATCCATATCACTTGTTTCCCAAGTTAGAGGTGTTAGTGGTTTTATGACAAAAAGTTACAGTGTGGTGCAATGAAATAATATGCATGGGCGGAATTCTCGTTAGGGTTTTCTTGTTAAATACTTTACTTTGGTCAAGTTATCTATATAATATTTAATTGAGATTATTTTGATTTGTTTTTAACATAAGTTTCTTCTAAATTTACTACTACAATACATAATGATTCCCATTTGACGCATTTTCTTTGTCACCAGTCACAAATGATGAATTTTATTTAACACATTTATCGCAATAATATTTTTTATTTAAAAAATTCTTTTTTGTCATTTAGTAGCTTTTATTATAATGATTTTTTAATAGAGATTTGCAGATGTTGTGATGAGAATTTTTTTTTATTTTTAACTGTTTCTTGGATCTAAATTGAACGTTTATCCATTTTACTTTAATAATTAATTTAATTCCATTTATTACAATGAATGATCCATTTTTTCATGGATAGAGAGATTATATTTTGTATAGTATTTTCTAATAAGTAAGTGATATTAAAATGAACTTTTTTTTACTCATATGTTCGAAGAAAACAAAAGATTGGCTGTGAATTTTGGTAAAAACCGTTTCAATTCCGTGGTCATGTTTTCTATAAAATATTGAATTGTGGTTTTTTGTTTATAGCATAAATTTCTTCCAAATTTACTACTATAATACATAATCATTCTCAATTGAGGCACTCTTTCACAGATCCACAAATGAGGACTATTATTTAATGCATTTATGACCACGAAATTGACTATTTCAAAAGATTAATTACTATGTATTGTCATTATAAAATACTTTACACAATCATTGCATCACAACCGTTCATAAATATTATTTTATAAATAATAAAAATAAAAATAAATTTCAATAAATATTTAAGACCGCAATTCACTGGAAGTGAAACACTGCTTTACATTTTTTGTGCATAATATTTTTTATTATAATGAATTTTTTTATAGAGATTTGCACATGTTCTAGTGAGATATATTTTTTTTAATAGTTTGTTGGATCTAAATTGAGTGTTTATCCATTTTATTTTTGTAATTAATGGTAATTTAGTTTAATTATATTGAGTAGAAAACCATCTCAAATAGTTTTGAAAAAAAAAACTCTGAAACTTGTTTGATTATGGATCATGAAAATTTTCATAGTGTTCAGCCAAAGATGATGTAATAGCTTTCAAAGATGCTGTCGAAAAAGAGGATTGTGATGTTGATGAAATAGATTTACGGTATGGAAGAAATATTGGTAACCGGCATAGTGACTTGATTGCCTATTTTAATCCCAAGAATATGAAACTACAAGCATTACTGGATGATGGTGATGGCGATGTTAGTGACTGTTGCCTTAAGAAACCAGACTTTCAAATGGGGAAGCAATAAGGTGTTGATCCACACAAATCAATAAGAACCTACCAGACATAAGAATGAGATCTATAATACAGATGAATTTAGAATGTTTAGTTTCAAAGTGATACCTTGTTTAAGGACTTATTCTCGTGAATGGACCGAGTGTCCCTTTGTTCATCCGGTGGAAGTGCAAGGCGCCGTGATCCGAAGAAAAATAACTACACATGTTTCCCTTATTCCTAGTTTTAGAATTGAAGATCGTGCATCCTTTGAGAGAATTTTTGAGGCATTGAAAGATGGTTTGGTGCTTAAACCAACGCATTTTATTTCCTTTTATCTCTACCGTTTATGTGTCATGCTTATTGGAGTTTCATTCTTCCATTGCTGAGAGCCTTCCAAGGTTGGAACATCGTCTAAAACAACAACAAAAATCTCACAACTTTTTGGTCGTTGGAGATTGGGGAATAAAAGGAAACTACAATTAATCTCTTGTTACTCATTAGGTAATTAATTAATTCCCTTTGTGTTTTTCATTAGAAAATTTTGAAACTTAGTTGAATGCATACACATAAAGCATAATTGTATAGTTTTCGTGGAAAATTATGTGATTATAGTGTCGATGAAGATATTGAAGTTTGCCTGGATGGTTGGATCTTCATAGATTATGTGTGAAATCATCACAAATCCATTGACTTCCAAAATTATTCTTCCATATAAGTTATACAATTTTACATTATAGGTTCTGTTTAAGGTATTATATGATGATGGAGAAGTAGAAAAAGTTGTTATGGAAAAGGAATGTTGAGAGCTTATGATTTGAACCTTTAGATTTAATTTGGTATTGCATTGAACTTTCCTTTATTGGAAATTATAATTGATTTATTTCTTCATATGACTTAGTTTGTTTCATGGATAATGACAACATGAAAACTTAATCTATTTGAAGCAAGGAACCTGCATGCTGGCTCTTTATTTCACTAGATTCTGCAACATTTCTGTTGGTATGTGATTCATGATGCTTTTTGAGACTGAAGAATCAAGTGTCTTCAGCTACATGTAGAAATTAAATTCTATTTTTTCTGAAGTTATTATTGAAGAATCAAGCATCAGCAATAAAATTACTTGTACTGCAACATACAATTTTGCAACATACTATTTTGCATTTGTTTATAGATTTCTCGTGTTAGTATAATTTCAAATATTTTTGTATTGCATGTATTTATTGAAAAATATATAAATTATTATTTTAATATATAGATATTTAATTTATTGTATATTAAATTTGTTGATATTCACAAATATTTCATCATATGAAAAAGAGACAATAAATCATATTCGGTAATTTTGAGTTCAAAGTTTTTTGCAAATATTATGAGTTGGTTGGATATTTTGTTGATAATATTATGACTTCTTAGTACAAAAAAATGTACAAAATATGATTTTGTATATTTTTGGTGAATATAAGAAATATTATGACTTAGTACATGAAATATTATGACTCGGTACATGAAATATGATTTTTATGTGTATGACTTTATAATATTTGAAATACTATAACTTCTTAGTACATGAAATATGAAGAAATGTTATAACTAAAATAACGTGTAATGTAGAATATGAAATAGGGAGTAAATTTAATTAAATATAATATAATTTCATATAAAAATCAATTCAACAGTGAAATAATTAAATTGATCCACTTCCATAGCATTAAGGCCTCAACAACAACAAAACTCCAAAAAAATATGTGGTCCAACATAAGTATAAAGGTAAGATACTTAACAAATAAAACAATGCAAAAACATAGAAAATTCTCAAATCCCGTGTTACGTTCTAAAATTCGATCAGGTAATAATCACTCCAAACACTACTCGGATAACTAATTATCTATACTCCCGAGGAGCACAAACACAACCATAAAAAATGGATGAGAATTACATTCAATTATTTATTATCACGCTAATGGTTTTAGTACATATAATATTCATTTCATTATTTATTATCATTTATTTATTTTATCATACAATTAATTTAAATTAATCAAGATACAGATATATTTTTTATTTTCATGCACTTGCACATTAAAAATATAGTTTTTATTTTTACGTGTCTAGATGCTAGTTTTAAATTAAAAAGAAATTTTTTAAATTTTAAATTTAAATGAAGGTTTCACTTAAAATTTTGTATTATCAACTTGCATGTTTGTAGTCTATATTAGAGATGGTTTTACTAATTGGATTAAGTCGTTTAACCCGTTGAATTCTTTTGTTTAACTTATTGTTTTTAATAGTGTGAGTTGATTTTTCAACTCGTAACTAGTAATTGGTCTATCTTGTCTAATCCATTATTTTGTAATAACTATTAAAAATCATATATAGAATATGTTTGGTATATAATATTTTCTGTAAAAAAATATTCATATCCCCTTAAGTCATTATTATAATTAAATGATTATTTATTATATTCAATTAATATATATAAAAATTTCTTATTCTTGAATAATAAGACAACTTGCTTTCAAAACAAATATATTTTTCAAATAAATTAGGTAATTTAATATATCGATCATATTTTTTCAATAATAATAAATAAAATAATCAAATTGATTGAATTTTTTTAAATACATGAAAATATTCGAGAGTTTATAATAAGAGCAGGAATATATTTTAAAATTTTTCTCTCTATTTTAAAATAATTATTAATTACCTACGTTTTTCATATTTTAGTGATCATTTTAATTGAATACTTTTGATTTTTACTTATTATCCTTTTATTTTTAATAAGTATGGAAAACTAAAGTTTTGATTAATTTGTAAATATGGTTCGCAAATTATCATAAAGGTAATAGATATATAATTAATTGTAATTAATAAAAGATTCACATTTTAATGACATTTATGTTATATTTTATTTAAAGACAAATCCTTTATAATAATTGATATTTACACAAGAAAACCTCTTCAATAGTCTATATATATGGGACACATAACACATAAACGATAGCGATAACAGGAAATAACAAACGTTGGTTTAAGCACCAAACCATCTTCTAATGCCACAAAAATTCTCTTAGAGGATGCATCCCTTTGTTGCACGGTCCTCCTTTCTTAAACTCGGGAGAAAGGAAACAAGTGTAGTTATATTTCTCCGGATCACGGCGCCTTGCACTTCCCCCGGATGAACAAAGGGACACTCGGTCTATTCATGAGAATAAGTCTTTAAATAAGGTATCACTTTGAAACTAAACATTCCAAATTCATCTGTACTATAGATCTCATTCTTTATGTCTGGTAGGGTCTTCTTGATTTGCGGTGGATCAACACCTTGTTGCTTCCCCATTTGAAAGTCTACTTTCTTAAGGCAACAATCACAAAGATCACCATCACCCTCATCTAGTATTTCTTGTAGCGTCATATTCCTTGGAGTGAAATATATTATATCATTATCCTTTTGGCTATGTGTTTCCTCATCCTTTTGACTTTGCATTTTCGACAGCATCTTTGAAAGCACTTACATCATTTTTGGCTGAAAACTCATGAAAATTTTCATGATCCATAATCAAACGAGTTTGAGAGGTTTTTTTTTTCAAAACTATTTGAGAGGGTTTTCTACTCAATTTTATTTTTTATCACAGTTAATTTTCCTGCTTTATATTACACAAAATTTGACCCGATTTGGATGAATATGATTTGGCTAGTAATTTTACTTATTCGTTGTCTAACTTTTATGCGTTATTTGGATTATTTGGATGAATATGATCTTATAAACACGATTAATTTTGTCATCAAATTGGATACTATCCATATGAATTGTTTCCCAAGTTAGAGGTGTTAGTGGTGTTGTGACAAAAAAGTTACAGTGTGGTGCAATGAAATAATATGCATGGGCGGAATTCTCGTTAGGGTTTTCTTGTTAAATACTTTACTTTGGTCAAGTTTTCTATATAATATTTAATTGAGATTATTTTGATTTGTTTGCAGCATAAGTTTCTTCTTAATTTACTACTACAATACATAATGATTCCCATTTGACGCATTTTCTTTGTCACTAGTCACAAATGATGAATTTTATTTAACACATTTATCGCAATGAAATTGATTATTTAAAAATTCATTTTTTGTCATTTAATAGCATTTATTATAATGATTTTTTAATAGAGATTTGCACATGTTGTGATGAGAATTATTTTTATTTTTAACCGTTTCTTGGATCTAAATTGAATGTTTATCCATTTTACTTTTATAATTAATATAATTCCATTTATTACAATGAATGATCCATTTTTTCATGGATAGAGAGATTATATTTTGTATAGTATTTTTTCATGTATAGTATTTTCTAATAAGTGATATTAGAATGAACTTTTTTTTACTTATATATTTGAAGTAAACAAAAATTTGGCCGTAAATTTTGGTAAAAACCGTTTCAATTCCGTGGTCTATTGAATTGAGATTATTTTGATTTGTTTAGAGCATAAGTTTCTTTCAAATTTACTACTATAGTACATAATCATTCTCAATTGAGGCACTCTTTCAGAGCCACAAATGAGGACTATTATTTAATGGATTTATGACAACGAAATTAACTATTTCAAGAGATTAATTACTATGTATTGTCAATATAAAATTCTTTACACAATCATTGCATCACAACCGTTCATAAATATTATTTTATAAATAAGAAAAATAAAAATAAATTTTAATAAATATTTAAGACCGCGATTCACTGGAAGTGTAACAGTTCTTTACACTTTCTGTGCATAGCTGTTTTTATTATAGTGAATTTTTTTATAGAGATTTGCACATGTTCTGGTAAGATTTTTTTTTAATAGTTTGTTGGATCTAAATTGAGTGTTTATCAAATTTAGTTTTGTAACTAATGGTTATTTAGTTTAGTTATATTGAGTAGAAAACCCTCTCAAATAGTTTTGAAAAAAATAACTCTGAAACTTGTTTGATTATTGATCATGAAAATTTTCAGTGTGTTCAGCCAAAGATGATGTCATAGCTTTCAAAGATGATGTCGAAAAAGAGGATTGTGATGTTGATGAAATAGAGTTATGGTATGGAAGAAATATTGGTAACCGGCCTAGTGACTTGATTGTCTATTTTAATCCAAAGAATATGACACTACAAGCATTATTGGATGATGGTAATGGTGATGTTAGTGACTGTTGCCTTAAGAAACCAGACTTTCAAATGGGTAAGCAATAAGGTGTTGATCCACGCAAATCAATAAGAACCTACCAGACATAAGAATGAGATCTATAGTACAGATGAATTTAGAATGTTTAGTTTCGAAGTGATGCCTTGTTTAAGGACTTATTCTCATGAATGGACCGAGTGTCCCTTTGTTCATCCGGTGGAAGTGCAAGGCGCAGTGATCCAAAGAAATATAACTACAGCTGTTTCCCTTATCCCGAGTTTTAGAAATGAAGATCGTGCATCCTCTGAGAGAATTTTAGAGGCATTGAAAGATGGTTTGGTGCTTAAACCAACGCATGTTATTTCCTGTTATCTCTACCGTTTCTGTGTCATGCTTATTGGAGTTTCATTCTTCCATTGCTGAGAGCCTTCCAATGTTGGAACATCGTCTAAAACCACAACAAAAATATCTCAACTTTTTGGTCGTTGGAGATTGGGGAAGAAAAGGAAACTACAATCAATCTATTGTCACTCATTAGGTAATTAATTAATTCCCTTTGTGTTTTTCATTTGAAAATTACGAAACTTAGTTGAATGCATACACATAAAGCATAATTGTATAGTTTTCGTGGAAAATTATGTGATTATAGTGCCGATGAAGATATTGCAGTTGGCCTAGATGGTTGGATCTTCATAGATTATGTGTGAAATCATCACAAATCCATTGGCTTCCAAAATTATTCTTCCATATAAGTTATACAATTTTACAGTATAGGTTATGTTTAAGGTATTATATGATGATGGAGAAGTAGAAAAAGTTTTTATGGAAAAGGAATGTTGAGAGTTTATGATTTAAACCTTCATATTTGATTTGGTATTGCATTGAAATTTCCTTTTTTGGAAATTATAATTGATTTATTTCTTCATATGACTTGGTTTGTTTCATGGATAATGACAACATAAAAACTTAATCTATTTGAAGCAAGGAACCTGCATGCTAGCTCTTCATTTCACTAGATTCTGCAACATTTCTGTTCGTATGTGCTTCATGATGCTTTTTGAGACTGAAGAATCAAGTGTCTGCAGCTACATGTAGAAATTAAATTCTATTTTTTCTGAAGTTATTATTGAAGAATCAAGCATCAGCAATAAAAATTACTTGTACTGCACCATACAATTTTGCATCATACTATTTTGCATTTGTTTATAGATTTCTCGTGTTAGTATAATTTAAAATATTTTTGTATTGCATGTATTGATTGAAAAATATATAAATTATTATTTTAATATATAGATATTTAATTTATTGTATGTTAAATTTGTTGATATTCACAAATATTTCATCATATGAAAAAGAGACAATTAATCATATTCGGTAATTTTGAGTTCAAAGTTTTTTGCAAATATTATGAGTTGGTTGGATATTTTGTTGATAATATTATGACTTCTTAGTACAAAAAAATGTACAAAAATATGATTTTGTATACTTTTTGGTGAATATAAGAAATATTATGACTTAGTACATGAAATATTATGACTCAGTACATGAAATATGATTTTTATGTGTATGACTTTATAATATTTGAAATATTATAACTTCTTAGTACATGAAATATGAAGAAATGTTATAACTAAAATAACGTGTAATGTAGAATATGAAATAGGGAGTAAATATAATTAAATATAATATAATTTCATATAAAAATCAATTCAACAGTGAAATAATTAAATTGATCCACTTCCATAGCATTAAGGCCTCAACAACACCAAAACTCCAAAAAAATATGTGGTCCAACATAAGTATAAAGGTAAGATACTTAACAAATAAAACAATGCAAAAACATAGCAAATTCTCAAATCCCGTGTTACGTTTTAAAATTCGATCAGGTAACAATCACTCCAAGCACTACTCGGATAACTAATTATCTATACTCCCGAGGAGCACAAACACAACCATAAAAAATGGATGAGAATTACATTCAATTATTTATTATCACGCTAATGGTTTTATTACATATAATATTCATTTCATTATTTATTATCATTTATTTATTTTATCATACAATTAATTTAAATTAATCAAGATACAGATATATTTTTTATTTTCATGCACTTGCACATTAAAAATATAGTTTTTATTTTTACGTGTCTAGATGCTAGTTTTAAATTAAAAAGAAATTTTTTAAATTTTAAATTTAAATGAAGGTTTCACTTAAAATTTTGTATTATCAACTTGCATGTTTGTAGTCTATATTAGAGATGGTTTTACTAATTGGATTAAGTCGTTTAACCCGTTGAATTATTTTGTTTAACTTATTGTTTTTAATAGTGTGAGTTGATTTTTCAACTCGTAACTAGTAATTGGTCTATCTTGTCTAATCCATTATTTTGTAATAACTATTAAAAATCATATATAGAATATGTTTGGTATATAATATTTTCTGTAAAAAAATATTCATATCCCCTTAAGTCATTATTATAATTAAATGATTATTTATTATATTCAATTAATATATATAAAAATTTCTTATTCTTGAATAATAAGACAACTTGCTTTCAAAACAAATATATTTTTCAAATAAATTAGGTAATTTAATATATCGATCATATTTTTTCAATAATAATAAATAAAATAATTAAATTGATTGAATTTTTTTAAATACATGAAAATATTCGAGAGTTTATAATAAGAGCAGGAATATATTTTAAAGTTTTTCTCTCTATTTTAAAATAATTATTAATTACCTACGTTTTTCATATTTTAATGATCATTTTAATTGAATACTTTTGATTTTTACTTATTATCCTTTTATTTTTAATAAGTATGGAAAACTAAAGTTTTGGTTAATTTGTAAATATGGTTCGCAAATTATCATAAAGGTAATAGATATATAATTAATTGTAATTAATAAAAGATTCACATTTTAATGACATTTATGTTATATTTTATTTAAAGACAAATCCTTTATAATAATTGATATTTACACAAGAAAACCTCTTCAATAGTCTATATATATGGGACACATAACACATAAACGATAGCGATAACAGGAAATATCAAGCGTTGGTTTAAGCACCAAACCATCTTCTAATGCCACAAAAATTCTCTTAGAGGATGCATCCCTTTGTTGCACAGTCCTCCTTTCTGAAACTCGGGAGAAAGGAAACAAGTGTAGTTATATTTCTCCGGATCACGGCGCCTTGCACTTCCCCCGGATGAACACAGGGACACTCGGTCTATTCATGAGAATAAGTCTTTAAATAAGGTATCACTTTGAAACTAAACATTCCAAATTCATTTGTACTATAGATCTCATTCTTTATGTCTGGTAGGGTCTTCTTGATTTGCGATGGATCAACACCTTGTTGCTTCCCCATTTGAAAGTCTGCTTTCTTAAGGCAACAATCACTAAGATCACCATCACCCTCATCTAGTATTTCTTGTAGTGTCATATTGCTTCGAGTGTAATATATTATATCATTATCCTTTTGGCTATGTGTTTCCTCATCCTTTTGACTTTGCATTTTCGATAGCATATTTGAAAGCACTTACATCATTTTTGGCTGAAAACTCATGAAAATTTTCATGATCCATAATCAAACGAGTTTGAGAGGTTTTTTTTTTTCAAAACTATTTGAGAGGATTTTCTACTCAATTTTATTTTTCATCACAGTTAAATTTCCTTCTTTATATTACACAAAATTTGACCCGATTTGGATGAATATGATTTGGCAAGTAATTTTACTTATTCGTTGTCTAACTTTTATGCGTTATTTGGATTATTTGGATGAATATGATCTTATAAACACGATTAATTTTGTCATCAAATTGGATACTATCCATATCAATTGTTTCCCAAGTTAGAGGTGTTAGTGGTGTTGTGACTAAAAAGTTACAGTGTGGTGCAATGAAATAATATGCATGGGCAGAATTCTCGTTAGGGTTTTCTTGTTAAATACTTTACTTTGGTCAAGTTTTCTATATAATATTTAATTGAGATTATTTTGATTTGTTTTCAGCATAAGTTTCTTCTTAATTTACTACTACAATACATAATGATTCCCATTTGACGCATTTTCTTTGTCACTAGTCACAAATGATTAATTTTATTTAACACATTTATCACAATGAAATTGATTATTTAAAAAATTCTTTTTTTGTCATTTAATAGCATTTATTATAATGATTTTTTAATAGAGATTTGCACATGTTGTGATGAGAATTATTTTTATTTTTAACCGTTTCTTGGATCTAAATTGAATGTTTATCCATTTTACATTTATAATTAATATAATTCTATTTATTACAATGAATGATCCATTTTTTCATGGATAGAGAGATTATATTTTGTATAATATTTTTTCATGTATAGTATTTTCTAATAAGTGATATTAGAATGAACTTTTTTTTACTTATATGTTCGAAGTAAACAAAAATTTGGCCGTAAATTTTGGTAAAAACCGTTTCAATTCCGTGGTCTATTGAATTGATATTATTTTGATTTGTTTACAGCATAAATTTCTTTCAAATTTACTACTATAGTACATAATCATTCTTAATTGAGGCACTCTTTCAGAGCCGCAAATGAGGACTATTATTTAATGCATTTATGACAACGAAATTGACTATTTCAAGAGATTAATTACTATATATTGTCAATATAAAATTCTTTACACAATCATTGCATCACAACCGTTCATAAATATTATTTTATAAATAATAAAAATAAAAATAAATTTTAATAAATATTTAGGACTGCGATTCACTGGAAGTGTAACAGTTCTTTACACTTTCTGTGCATAGCTGTTTTTATTATAATGAATTTTTTATAGAGATTTGCACATGTTCTGGTAAGATTTTTTTTTAATAGTTTGTTGGATCTAAATTGAGTGTTTATCAATTTTAGTTTTGTAATTAATGGTTATTTAGTTTAGTTATATTGAGTAGAAAACCCTCTCAAATAGTTTTGAAAAAAATAACTCTGAAACTTGTTTGATTATTGATCATGAAAAATTTCAGTGTGTTCAGCCAAAGATGATGTCATAGCTTTCAAAGATGATGTCGAAAAAGAGGATTGTGATGTTGATGAAATAGAGTTATGGTATGGAAGAAATATTGGTAACCGGCCTAGTGACTTGATTGTCTATTTTAATCCAAAGAATATGACACTACAAGTATTATTGGATGATGGTAATGGTGATGTTAGTGACTGTTGCCTTAAGAAACCAGACTTTCAAATGGGTAAGCAATAAGGTGTTGATCCACGCAAATCAATAAGAACCTACCAGACATAAGAGTAAGATCTATAGTACAGATGAATTTAGAATGTTTAGTTTCGAAGTGATGCCTTGTTTAAGGACTTATTCTCATGAATGGACCGAGTGTCCCTTTGTTCATCCGGTGGAAGTGCAAGGCGCAGTGATCCAAAGAAATATAACTACAACTGTTTCCCTTATCCCGAGTTTTAGAAATGAAGATCGTGCATCATCCGAGAGAATTTTAGAGGCATTGAAAGATGGTTTGGTGCTTAAACCAACGCATGTTATTTCCTGTTATCTCTACCGTTTTTGTGTCATGCTTATTGGAGTTTCATTCTTCCATTGCTGAGAGCCTTCCAAGGTTGGAACATCGTCTAAAACCACAACAAAAATATCTCAACTTTTTGGTCGTTGGAGATTGGGGAAGAAAAGGAAACTACAATCAATCTCTTCTCACTCATTAGGTAATTAATTAATTCCCTTTGTGTTTTTCATTAGAAAATTATGAAACTTAGTTGAATGCATACACATAAATCATAATTGTATAGTTTTCGTGGAAAATTATGTGATTATAGTGCCGATGAAGATATTGAAGTTGGCCTAGATGGTTGGATCTTCATAGATTATGTGTGAAATCATCACAAATCCATTGACTTCCAAAATTATTCTTCCATATAAGTTATACAATTTTACAGTATAGGTTATGTTTAAGGTATTATATGATGATGGAGAAGTAGAAAAAGTTTTTATGGAAAAGGAATGTTGAGAGTTTATGATTTAAACCTTCATATTTGATTTGGTATTGCATTGAACTTTCCTTTTTTGGAAATTATAATTGATTTATTTCTTCATATGACTTAGTTTGTTTCATGGATAATGACAACATAAAAACTTAATCTATTTGAAGCAAGGAACCTGCATGCTCGCTCTTCATTTCACTAGATTCTGCAACATTTCTGTTGGTATGTGCTTCATGATGCTTTTTGAGACTGAAGAATCAAGTGTCTGCAGCTACATGTAGAAATTAAATTCTATTTTTTCTGAAGTTATTATTGAAGAATCAAGCATCAGTAATAAAATTACTTGTACTGCACCATACAATTTTGCATCATACTATTTTGCATTTGTTTATAGATTTCTCGTGTTAGTATAATTTAAAATGTTTTTGTATTGCATGTATTTATTGAAAAATATATAAATTATTATTTTAATATATAGATATTTAATTTATTGTATGTTAAATTTGTTGATATTCACATATATTTCATCATATGAAAAAGAGACAATTAATCATATTCGGTAATTTTGAGTTCAAAGTTTTTTTGCAAATATTATAAGTTGGTTGGATATTTTGTTGATAATATTATGACTTCTTAGTACAAAAAAATGTACAAAAATATGATTTTGTATACTTTTTGGTGAATATCAGGAATATTATGACTTAGTACATGAAATATTATTACTCGGTACATGAAATATGATTTTTATGTGTATGACTTTATAATATTTGAAATATTATAATTTCTTAGTACATGAAATATGAAGAAATGTTATAACTAAAATAACGTGTAATGTAGAATATGAAATAGGGAGTAAATATAATATAATTTCATATAAAAATCAATTCAACAGTGAAATAATTAAATTGATCCACTTCCATAGCATTAAGGCCTCAACAACAACAAAACTCCAAAAAAATATGTGGTCCAACATAAGTATAAAGGTAAGATACTTAACAAATAAAACAATGCAAAAACATAGCAAATTCTCAAATCCCGTGTTACGTTTTAAAATTCGATCAGGTAACAATCACTCCAAGCACTACTCGAATAACTAATTATCTATACTCCCGAGGAGCACAAACACAACCATAAAAAATGGATGAGAATTACATTCAATTATTTATTATCACGCTAATGGTTTTAGTACATATAATATTCATTTCATTATTTATTATCATTTATTTATTTTATCATACAATTAATTTAAATTAATCCAGATACAGATATATTTTTTATTTTCATGCACTTGCACATTAAAAATATAGTTTTTATTTTTACTTGTCTAGATGCTAGTTTTAAATTTAAAAGAAAATTTTTAAATTTTAAATTTAAATGAAGGTTTCACTTAAAATTTTGTATTATCAACTTGCATGTTTGTAGTCTATATTAGAGATGGTTTTACTAATTGGATTAAGTCGTTTAACCCGTTGAATTATTTTGTTTAACTTATTGTTTTTAATAGTGTGTGTTGATTTTTCAACTCGTAACTAGTAATTGGTCTATCTTGTCTAATCCATTATTTTGTAATAACTATTAAAAATCATATATAGAATATGTTTGGTATATAATATTTTCTGTAAAAAAATATTCATATCCCCTTAAGTCATTATTATAATTAAATGATTATTTATTATATTCAATTAATATATATAAAAATTTCTTATTCTTGAATAATATGACAACTTGCTTTCAAAACAAATATATTTTTCAAATAAATTAGGTAATTTAATATATCGATCATATTTTTTCAATATTAATAAATAAAATAATTAAATTGATTGAATTTTTTTAAATACATGAAAATATTCGAGAGTTTATAATAAGAGCAGGAATATATTTTAAAATTTTTCTCTCTATTTTAAAATAATTATTAATTACCTACGTTTTTCATATTTTAATGATCATTTTAATTGAATACTTTTGATTTTTACTTATTATCCTTTTATTTTTAATAAGTATGGAAAACTAAAGTTTTGGTTAATTTGTAAATATGGTTCGCAAATTATCATAAAGGTAATAGATATATAATTAATTGTAATTAATAAAAGATTCACATTTTAATGACATTTATGTTATATTTTATTTAAAGACAAATCCTTTATAATAATTGATATTTACACAAGAAAACCTCTTCAATAGTCTATATATATGGGACACATAACACATAAACGATAACGATAACAGTAAATAACAAGCATTGGTTTAAGCACCAAACCATCTTCTAATGCCACAAAAATTCTCTTAGAGGATGCATCCTGTGATCGGTGGATCTGGAACTGACTGTTTAACGCTAGTTCGCGAAATGTCGTGGAAGCAAGAGTCGCCACCGTCTTTTATTTTCTCCAAATGGAAAGGACAAAAGCACAGAAAAATTCCTTATAGAGATTGCTCTCAGTTCGGGAGGTAGATTATAGAAAGGGAAGGTGTTAGCACCCTTTCTATCCATGGTTATCCATGGGCTCTTAGATACTTGCTCACTTGTGTGTTCAAAATTGTTTGTTTGCTTTTCAATTGTGGGTTTTAAAAAAAGTTTCTTTGAAAATTCCAGTTCAACTCTTGTATCGGTCCTCAAGAGTGTTTGAAAAATTGCTTTCGAAAGCTTTTTGAAAAGGCGTCGGTGTGAAAAGTATTTTTTGATTTGTTTTTGAAATTAGAGCAAGTATCTACGAGAACCTACCTACCCTAAGGAATTCGTCTGTGTAAATATCCTTTAAAGTAGTGTCGTCCCACCATTGAGAGGTAGGTAGCACCACCGTTTGAGGTGTTCGGGTCAATTCGAGGTTCGGGACATGGTGATCACTGGAGCAATAGGAAGACACCTTAGAAGCTACCCTCATGCCAGGTTCCCGGATCATGAGGACTTACTAAGACATCCTCTACTCGACGATCACCTTTCGAGGCAAGGCAACAGTGAGGCGTACCCTAGGGGTGGTGTGTGATTTGTGTGTCATGTTCATTTGCATTTATCTTGTCATGGTATAGGTGATCTACGCGTTTGTTTTTATTTATTGTCATTCATTCTTGCATGCCATTATTTAACAGTTAAAAATTGCGAGAAAGATAAAATTCTAAACTATTACAAAGGCGCGGGTCCACATCGCCAAAATTTCCAGGACCCGATTTGACAGAAAGTAAATAAGTAAAGTAAAGTGCGAAAGATTAAAATGTCTGAGTTTACAAAGCTTTGGGAGAGGTACATAAATATTAAAAGGAAAAGAAATAAATACGCGAATTGAAATTTAAATTAGAAACGAGGGCGTTGGACCCTTTTTGATGAAATTAAATTATTAGCAAATTAATTAAATTAAAGAAAAAGAAATTTTTTTTTTGGTTTTTTGTATTTATGAGAATTTAATGAAATTGAATTAAATTGAGATTACCCTAACTCTAATTGTTTTTTAGTTTATTAAAAAATATTAAAGTCAAACCTAAGTTAAGCTAATTAATTACATGGTAATTTAATTACAAAAATAAATAATATTTAATTATTTGTAAAAAAAAAAAGAAAAAAAGAATGAAAAGATTTGAAACCCTAATTCTACCAATTTTAGATTTTATTAAAAATGTTAAGGTTAAATCCTAAATTAAAAACTAAGTTAATTAATGAACTTTATTTACAAAAAATAACTTTAAATAAAAATACTATTTTTTGTCTTTTTCCTGATTTTTTATTGTGTTTTTTATATTATTGTGAAAATAATTAATTAAAGAATTTAAATCAAAAAAAACTAATTAAAACAAAAAAATAGAAAAAATATAAAAAAGGGAATTGAGGAATGCAAACCATGGGGGTCTGTCCCCAAATAGGAGGATTTGCTTAGCAATTTGGGCCCATTTGTTTAAGGCCTTGTCTGACTTTTTGACTAGCATGGAGCTCCGTTGACTAGTGTCTACCATGTCCTTCAAATCTTGGCCTTCTGATCGTTCCATTGGCCAGGTGGGCAGCTTGATTTTGATGATGTATGATACACCCTAATACTGAAGCTACACATAAGCGTTAAGAAAAAAATAACATGAAAGGGGGGGGACCTGGGGCTCGAACCCAGGTCCCAGGGGTTACCACTAAGACACTTGGACCAACTGTGCTGCTTTGTTTATCTGTAGATAATATAACTAATAAATATAATAAAACAAACAGAATGTTAGTGCTTCTTTTTCGCGCGAGATTCAAACAATCCAATCACTGATGGCCACCTCATCTTCTTCTTCTTTGTTCCCTGAAACAAAAAGGTTAGCAACGGTTTTGGAACTGTTCCCTTATACCCCATATTCCAAAATAGCGATTAGCTCAGGGAGGCTCATAAATTGAGCGTGAGGGTGGTGTCCCAATCGTTCAAGCACGCTGAATCCAGTTATGGCACTGTGAGGTTCTAATTTTACAGCGCTTAGAAACGCCCAATTTAGAACTTGGAAAACCCTAAATATCGTTAATGGTGAATCCTTCCATGGTGCACGAAAACAAAATCAAACCACACAGTTAGCTTCAGAATTGAATAATGAACATAAATCAAGTGTTAAAAATTGCAAAAGATGCATGAATCGAGATGCACGAATGTGAAAAATTTTCTGTACAGGGTGCGATCGTTTTACCAATTTAGGGCGTTAGGATGATTGATTTTGATTGGAAAACTTTCCTTGAAGCCTCAGGAAGCTAATGGAACAAATATTTGGCCTTGAATCGTCCTAAAACTCAATTTTCAGTATTTGAGTTTTCTTGAAAAAATTCAAGTTTTGTTTCTTGTCTATGGCGCAGCTTCCAGGGTATTGGCATTAGGGTTAGCTTGCCTATATATGAATGAATGATTTAGGTTAAGAATTTGATCAAAAGAATCAAGGAATTGATGAAACAATATTTGATTTTCCATGCCATTATTTTCAAATCTTTTTCATGCTATTTTAGTCCAAATCATGTTCAATCACCAAGATACTTTCCAAACCTGATTTGCACGAAATATTGAGTAGATATCATGCATAAAAAGATTGAAAAACCTAGGTTTAGCATTTTTTATATATTTTAATTAATTAAATGAATTTCTAGCATTTAAAAATTCAAATAAATAAAATAAAAATGATAAAAACTTCCCTTTGGGCCAAATGGTCATGCACATGTCTTGGATGATGAATTGTGGAAGAAAAAGAGGCCCATTAGCATTTTTAGGTCATTTGAAGCAATGTTGACTTTTCAAAATACCTAAAAATTTCCCAACTTCCACAAGGCATAACTTGCTCAATTTTAAAGCTTTGCTCATGTTCTTGGACATTTTGGAAAGGTATTTGAGTCCTCTAACCAATGTCTTTGGTCCCATGTCATTTTGATTTACCAATCTCAAGTTATGGCCTTTGACTTAAAGTCCCTTTTTGTTGACTTTTGAAAATGACCTATAATGTTGAAATTGATAACTTTTTGTGAGAGCATTTCTTGGACTTGAAGTGTGAAGAGGAGTTGTGGGAAATGTCTTTATCTTAAAAATGAGCTTTGGATGGAATTTTTCTGATAATCCATGTGAAAGTTATGCCCTGGTCAATTTACAGTTGACTTTTTCAACTGTCCAAATATGGAAACTTTTGCATCTTGATGATTTTTGAACCAAGATTTGAGAATCATGATCAAGCATTGATCAAATGATGTTTGTGGCTTCAAAATGAGATGTTGACCAAAAATTTGAACTTTTGATTGTCAAATGACCATTTTGCCCCTACAGTTGACTGTAGTGCAATTAGGGTTTTTGACTGTGCAATTTTGTGCTGAAAGTCTTGAAACTTGATATGAGGATGCTTGACCATGTTTGTAGGCATGTGGGACTTGCTTGGACCCTTGGAAACTTCATTTTCTTTGTCAGAACCAAAACCCTAATTTTTGACTGTTAGGAGGCCCTTGATCTGTGCAACCCTTGGGGAGATGTTTGAAGCTTTGACTTGGCAAATTCTTGAAGAATATGGGAGGGCAAATTTTGGGGTACAACAGTTGCCCCTGTTCAATCTTCTTAGACCTGAGGATGCAGATTGGCTGACGTGCCTTTCGTAATCCGAGGGTGGAAGATGATTGAACACTAGAGTGCCCAGAAATTTGCGCTCACATAGTAGTATGATGGTGGGAATGGGCTTATAGATGCCATTTGGATATTGATGGATAGGATGATGGGCTTATAGATGCCATGCCAAGAGATGATGGAAGGTGGATGGTCTTATAGATGCCATCTGGATGTTGATCGCATAAGAGATTCCTTAGCGAGAACTTGCGTACCTGCAAAAGAAAAATGAACACCTGACATGTTGCAGGAACTGGTCTTCAGATGCTTTGTATAGATGTGTCCTGACTGGTTACAGGAGCTGAATCTGGAGCTTCAAACGATGATGAATGAACCAGGGATGGTTACTACCTCAACAGGAACGGTGAGAGAACCTTGGATGACTTTAACCTCAACAGCAATCATTGAGATAATCTTGGGATTACCACCTCCGCAGTATCGGGGAGAGAACCATAGGCGATTACCACCTCAACAGCAAACATTGAGAGAACCTTGGATAATTTCAACTTCAACAGCAATCGTTGAGCGAAATCTGGGATTACCACCTCCGCAGTATCGGGGAGAGAACCATAGGCGACTATAACCTCAATAGCAATCATTGAGAGAATCTTGGATAACTTCAACTTCAACAGCAATCGTTGAGAGAAATCTGGGATTACCACCTCCGCAGTATCGGGGAGAGAACCATAGGCGACTACAACCTCAATAGCAATCATTAAGAGAATCTTGGATATCTTCTACTGAGTCTTTATCAGGAAAATCTGTTTGGGGTCGATTTAGCTGGACTAGAGAAGGCCTTGGACTGGATAAGAAACAGAAAAATCTTTGGAGTCGATTTAGCTGAACCGGTTTAGGTCTTGAAATTTTCCACTGGAATAAGTGTCAGAACGTCGCCATGCCTGGGTCACATCCGAACCATATCTGGAAGGAAATCTGGAAGAAGTATCAGAACGTCGCCATAACTGGTTCACATCTGAACTATATCTAGATGGAAATCTGGAAGCAGTATCAGAACGTCGCCATATCTGGTTCACATCTGAACTATATCTAGAAGGAAATCTGGAAGCAGTATCAGAACGTCGCCATATCTGGTTCACATCTGAACTATATCTAGAAGGAAATCTGGAAGCAGTATCAGAACGTCGCCATATCTGGTTCACATCTGAACTATATCTAGAGGGAAATCTGGAAGCAGTATCAGAACGTTGCCATATCTGGTTCACATCTGAACTATATCTAGAGGGAAATCTTGAAGCAGTATCAGAATGTTGCCATATCTGGTTCACATCTGAACTATATCTAGAGGGAAATCTGGAAGCAGTATCAGAACGTTGCCATATCTGGTTCACATCTGAACTATATCTAGAAGGAAATCTGGAAGCAGTATCAGAACGTTGCCATATCTGGTTCACATCTGAACTATATCTAGAAGGAAATCTGGAAGCAGTATCAGAACGTCGCCATATCTGGTTCACATCTGAACTATATCTAGAAAGAGTTGCGATAGTTGATAGTAATCATCTTTGTATTGACCTTTCCTGAAAGGCAAAGCATTAGTTGTATGCAAGATCATGATGCATGAACTGCATGATTTCTACATGTCCTCAAAATTAATGAGATTCGTGTAGTATGCTGCATATGCATGCTATAATGTATGAAGATGTGATGTTTATGAACATATTTTTTCGTCTTAGGAAAATAAATCCTTGACGAGTGCGGGGAAGTCACTCCTGGGCTGATAGTGAAGAATAGATCTTTGCTTCCGCTGGGGATGATAGTTGCAAGAATTCCGGTAGGAGAAGATGACTCCATTGGGGGAATAAACTTGGCGAATGAATTACTCTGCAGGGAGAAAAGTACTCTAATGACCTTGCTGGGAAGCAAATACTCTGTGAGGAGAGAGATACTTTGCCGAGTTGTTAATAGTAACTTGCTGGTGATAAGAAGACTTCGTCGAGCCGCTCTTTCCGTGGCTTTTGGCTGAGGATAACCCAGTTATATCCTGGTAGGGAAATAACTCTTTGCATAAAGTCGGGAGACGCGTTCGTGCTCTGCGAGGGTAAGCTTCCAGAATTTACTGGGGATAAGCTTACTGCTTGGGGATATGAATTCCAACTTTCTTGGGGAACTGGATTGGACTCTCCTGGGGAAGTATTGAACTGTATTGGTTATGTTCTTTAACGGAACCTTACCTTGATACCTTGGAGGACAGAACAATCAGCTTGCTTAGACAACTCTTTATTGCCCCTGTTTCTGATGTGGGAGAGGAAGACCTGTGAGGTGCTGATAGTTGTTGATGGACAAACCTTCTTCTGGTAGGCAGGTGACAGGATGACAGGACATAGTCGTACGCTTTAATCCCTAACTTTTGCCTGAACCGCCCTTTCGGGTTTTCAGTCCAACGGGATACCCATTTTTGCCCAAGCCGCCTTTTCAGGTTTTCGACTTGCCGGGTGTACAGATTTTTCCATATTCATCCCTTATTTTTGCCCGAACCCTTTTGGTTCACCGGGAAGCCCTTATTTTTGCCTAGGTACGTCAACCTAGCGGGTCTTTGATTACGCGTAGTATTTTTTTCGACTATGTCCAGGTTCTCAGAATGTAGGGAGTTGCCCCTGTTAGAAGTGTTTTGTCATGCCACCAGAACGTGTTTGATCAGGCAAGATTCGTTGCTGGAGTGCCCCAAGTGACCCAAGCGGGGATTTGCCCCAGGCTATTTGGTCTTTGAGAGATTCTTCGAATCTTGACTTGATTGCCCCAGATGATGGACAATAATCATACCATGCCCCTTGATTGGAGATACTCTTGTTCATTAGACTTTTGTCATGCGAATTTCTCTGCTGTTCGAACAAATAGTCATATGCAAACAATTTTATTTTAAGAATGCAAAGCTTATGTCTGTCTTGAAGTTTTTGAAAAATGCACTTTTTTAGTAAAATAAGCAAATTTTGTAAAATGCGATGTCAACTCGTTATTTTACCGCAAGCCTTAAGGAGTCAGGATACCTTTCGTAACAGTATTGTGATCGGTGGATCTGGAACTGACTGTTTAATGCTGGTTCGCGAAATGTCGCGGTAAGAAAGAGTCGCCACCGTCTTTTATTTTCTCCAAATGGAAAGGACAAAAGCACAGAAAAATTCCTTAAAGAGATTGCTCTCGGTTCGGGAGGTAGGTTATAGAAATGGAAGGTGTTAGCACCCTTTCTATCCATGGTTATCCATGGGCTCTTAGATACTTGCTCACTTGTGTTTTCAAAAATGGTTTGTTTGCTTTTCAACTGTGGGTTTAAAAAGTTTCTTTGAAAATTCCAGTTCGACTCTTGTATCGGTCCTCAAGAGTGTTTGAAAAGTTGCTTTCGAAAGCTTTTTGAAAAGGTGTCGGTGTGAAAAGCATTTTTGATTTGTTTTTGAAATTAGAGCAAGTATCTTAGAGTTGTCTACCTACCCTAAGGAATTCGTCTGTGTAAGTGTCCTTTAAAGTAGTGCCATCCCACCATTGAGAGGTAGGTAGCACCACCGTTGGCCTTTTGAGAGATTCTCCGAATCTTGACTGGACTGCCCCAGATGATGGACACTGATCATGCCATGCCCCTTGATTGGAAGTACTTCTGTTCATTAGGTATTCATCGTGCGAATTTCCCTGCTGTTCAAATAAAAAGTCATATGCAAACAAAGTTATGTTAAAAACGCAAAGCCTATGTCTGTCTTGAAGATTTTGAAAATGCATTCTTTTTCATAAAACAAATGAATGTTTGTAAAACGTGATGTCAACTCGTTATTTTACCGCAAGCCTTAAGGAGTCAGGATACCTTTCGTAACAGTATGCTTTCGAACTAACCCATGCTTCAGCTAGGACTTTTAAGGGTTATAACGTGGCCTGGTTCACGGTTTAAGAAACAAAGGATAAAGGCTCAAATTTTATTTGTACCCACCCGCTCTTCGTGATGTTCTCCAAACCTAAACTCAGTTGATCGTGCGTTAGACCTTGTTTGAGTCCTTGCTCTGATTTTCCGGTGATGGTTCAGATATTGATGATTTATTTGGAATAGGCAGTCATTTTTTCTTTGGTTGAGGGTTTGTAGGACCTCCTTCTTTTTTTGATTTTTGTTATCCCTTTCTTTTTTTGCCTGAACTGTTTCTTTTGTGATTACCGTCAGCGGGATGCCCCAGTTTTGTAAGTCTCCTTCATGGGTTTTGACTTAATGGGTTTTTTTTATTTTGAAAGATAATGACTGCCTTTCTTTATTGATCATTCGGAACCATCACTGTCTTTCTTTGTTTTGTAAGGATCTTTTTGGTGCCATTCGTTATGCACTTGGATCAACTGAGAGAACTACCCTGCCCCTGGTTATGATGAAGGGTTTTGAATTTCGAAAAGAAAAACTCCTACTTCTTTGGCTCAGAGGGGTTGACGAGGGATTATCATCCTTATAACTCCAGTGTTTAGGGATTTGAAACAATGCCTGTGCCTCATCAGCGGGGTCTGTTCAAAAGCATACTGTAAAGATCGCGGTATCGTTTTCGTCATCCTCCCTCAAGAGGCTTAGAATTATTATTTAAGAGTTGATCATCAGAAAAAATATGAAAATAATTTGCATTTAGTGAATACGAATATATTGTTTTAGAACAGACATATGCGATGCATTAATGAAATAACAATGTTTAACATGAGTAAATGTTTGAACAAAAGAGAATTGCAACTTGAACATTCGAATGAACAAAAATTTCTCAATCCTAGCCATGTTTTGGCAAGGGAGCAGTGATCACGTGGGGAGTCTTGGGTACTTTAAACTGAATCTCTCCAGCGTCGATCATGACTTGGATCTTATTTTTCAAGCTCCAACAATCGTCTGTAGTATGCCCCGGGCTGTCAGAGTGATAAGCATAGCGGGCATTGGGGTTATACTTCGGTGACGTTGTATTTTGGTTCTTCGGAGCTTCTTTTAGAGTTACCAGCTTGGTCTCCAGCAACTGTGGCAATATTTGGGATAAGGTCATGCTGAGCCGAGTGAACTGCTTTCTCTCGCTCTTTTGTTGGTTGTGATGTTGAATTTGTGACACTGGAGCCATTTGAGGAGCTCTCCCCTTACCTCCTTGTCTCAAAGGTGGTTGAACGATGACTGGCTTTTTACCCTTAGACTTTTGCCCCAGTTGGTTACCCCGAAGCAGTTGGTTGACGAGAACTCCGAGCTCTTCTTGTCTTTGAGCTAACCCTTGAATGGCAATCCCCTGCCCCAGCATTTGGGCTTTCATTGCATCCATTTCAGCTTGCAAGTGTTTCAGCCGTTCGTCCTCAACGCTGTTCCTGACCAAAGTCTCCATGAGAAGTGTCCTTAGCTCCTCCTGCCCCTTGGATAGATTCAGGAGGATTTCCCCGAACCGAGTCTCTTGAGCAAGAAGGTCCTGGTTATCTTGTTGGGAAGCCATTACTGAAATAAACAGCGGAGATGGTAAGTGACCTGCCCAAAGGGTACCTGTCATGCAATGATATATATGATATGCATGCAATGTTTTCAAGGACCTCGCGGGGTAAACAAGAAAATTTGTTAGCATTTGGATCCGGTAGCTTGATTGAAAGAACTTCATATTTGTTGAGAGTCTTTCTTCCAAGGGTCAAAGGCTCACCATATCAAGTGGGTCATAGCCCCTGACTCAAGTCATCAACCTTATTTTGCTTTCCAAACAACCTTGGCTAGGGGAACCTTCCTCAGGAGTCAAAGCTCACCATATCAAGTGGGTCATAGCCTCTGACAACTTTGTCTAGAGGAAAATAAATCCTCTTTGCCCCTTGTTGGGATAGTTGATTCACCATGACCTGCATCACAAGCCCTTGAGATCCTTGAAACGGGTTAAGATGTATGCAATGGTATGATGTCATGCTATGCATGGGGTAATGTAGGTAACTATGTTATGAGTCCTAATTAAGGACTGCAGACCAAAATCTGCAAGAAACTCAAGTAAAACCTGCCATGAGTCCCAATTGAGGACTATAGACAAAACATGCAAGAAACTTAGCAAACCCTGTTACGAGTCCTAATTAAGGACTGCAAACAAAACCTGCAAGAAACTCAAGTAAGACCTGTCATGAGTCCCGGTTAAGGACTAAAAAACAAAACCTGCAAGAAACTCGGTAAAACCTGTTGTGGGTCCCAATTAAGGACTATAAACAAAACCTGCAAGAGACTTAGTACACTCTGTTATGAGTCCTAATTAAGGACTATAAACAAAACCTGCAAGAAACTCAAGTGTCAGATAACAAGTATGCAAGTAGTCAAGTTGGAAGGCACACAAGTCACACAAGAGAAACCTTAGAGTTTAGGCCGGCATGAGGTCTGGGTATTACCCTCTTGAAGTTGGTGGGCTCAACCTGTCCTATTAGAAGTAACCGGGTTCTAAGGGTCCCAATATCACGGGATTGCTTTCATTGTTCATCGTTTCGATTTAGCCACTGAACTGGCGACCGAAATATTCCAGGAAAGCAACCCTCAATTGAGTGTAGTATCGAGTATCAACCAACCTCGGTCTGCACCAAAATCAGTTATCTCACTACCCTAAAGAGGCCAAGATAGTTCAATTAAGGTTCCTAAGGTCTGTTGATGCTTCACGACACCACGCGGAGGCCCCGTACTCTCCTTGACCGAACTCAAGGGTTACCAGTACACACCAAAGTGCCACATCAACGTAGCAGACTGTTTCAACCATGTCGGTATACCCTTGAGAAAAAGTAAATTCTTTCATACCATTATTAAAAATTGCGAGAAAAAGTAAATTCTAAGCTATTATAGTCTGCTACGTTGATGTGGCACTTTGGTGTGTACCGGAAACCCTTGAGTTCAGTCAAGGAGAGTACGGGGCCTACGCGTGGTGTCGTGAAGCATCAACAGACCTTAGGAACCTTAATGGAACTATCTTGGCCTCTTTAGGGTAGTGAGATAACTGACTTTGGTGCAGTCCGAGGTTGGTTGATACTCGATACTACACTCAATTGAGGGTTGCTTTCCTGGAATATTTCGGTCGCCAGTTCAGTGGCTAAATCGAAACGATGAACAATGAAAGCAATCCCGTGATATTGGGATCCTTAGAACCCGGTTACTTCTAATAGGACAGGTTGAGCCCACCAACTTCAAGAGGGTACTACCCAGACCCCATGCTGGCCTAAACTCTAAGGGCTTCTCTTGTGTGACTTGTGTGCCTTCGTACTTGACTGCTTGCATGCTTTTTTTTTGTCTGACATTTGAGCCTCTTGCAGGTTTTGTTTGTAGTCCTTAATTAGGACTCATAACAGGGTATCCTAAGTTTCTTGCAGGTTTTGGTTTGCAGTCCTTAATTGGGACTCATAACAGGGTTACTCACATTACCCCATGCATAGCATGACATCATACCATTGCATACATCCTAACCCATTTCAAGGATCTCAAGGGCTTGTGATGCAGGTCACGATGAATCAAACACCCAGCAAGGGGCAAAGGGGATTTATTTTCCTCTAGCCAAGGGTGTCAGGGGCTATGACCCACTGGATATGGTGAGCCTTTGACCCTTGGAAGAAAGACGCTCAACAAATATGAAGTTCTTTCAATCAAGCTACCAGATTCAAATGCTAACAAATTTTCTTGTCTACCCCGCGAGGTCCTTGAAATCATTGCATGCATATCATACATATCATTGCATAACAGGTACCCTTTCTCTGCAGGTTGCTTACCTTCTCCGCTGTTTATTTCAGCAGTCTCGTCATGAATCCTGAATCCTCAACCGAGCACACTATCAAGGCCCTCCAGGCTCAGAACGCCCAGTTCCAAGGGCTGATCATGAATTTGACCCAGGGGCAACAAGATCTGAAGGCTCTGCTCTTGAAGAAAGAAAAGAAGAAGAAGAGGACTGTTTTGTTCAGCCCTAGACGCAGATCTAGGAATACACTGCAGGATGAAACTGAGAGGACAACTCCATCTGTGGGGAAAGGCAGTCATCAAGAGGAAATGTTTCCCAGTCCAGTGGTCTCCGACAGTGAGACATATTTCAACAACGAACAGTACCCTCCGGCTGAGGATAGGTACAAACAGTTGGAAGACCGGCTCAGTGCTATGGAGATACAAAAAGTGTCTGGCCTGGACTTCGAGGATCTAGGTCTGTCTTCTGGGGTAGTGATCCCGCACAAGTTTAAGGCACCTGCCTTTGCTAAATACGACGGGGCATCCTATCCTAAATTGCATCTCAGGGCTTACACAAGGAGGATCCAGCCCTATACAGCTGACAAAAACTTATGGATCCATTTCTTCCAAGAGAGTCTTTCAGGGACTCAGCTCGAGTGGTTCTATCAATTGAATGGAGCCAACATCCATACCTGGGAAGACCTAGCCACTGCTTTCTACAAGCATTACCAGTACAACGCCGACCTTGCTCCCACACGTACCCAACTCCAGGGTATGTCGTTGGGGTCAAGTGAAGGTTTCAAGGAATACGCGCAGAGATGGAGAGACCTTGCTGGAAGGGTGCAGCCTCCATTAACTGACCGGGAACTCGTTGATATGTTCTTGGGGACCCTATCCGGGCCATTCTTCAATCATCTCATTGGTAATTCATCTGCGGGATTTACCGACCTCATCCTGACTGGCGAAAGAATTGAAGCTGGTATCAAGAGCGGGAAAATCCAAGAGGACACACCTTCTGACACTCACAAAAATCCTTACACGGGAAAGAAAGAATCTAATGCTGCATACAGCCAAAAGAGTCGTCGTGACCAACATGCAGGGGCAGTCATGGTTTCTGGTTCTGCACCACACCGCCAACCACAAAAGGGAAACCAGCGAAAGCCGGACGAGCCTAAAAGACAATTCACCAACATTAACATGCCATGGTCACAAGCATTGCAGCACATGTTGAAGATGAACCTGATTGCAGTAATCAACCCTCCTGCAAACCCCAAGACCTCCTCTCCAAGCTACAACCCAGAAGCAAGGTGTGCTTATCATTCTGATAGCCCGGGGCACGATACTGAGGATTGTTGGGCGCTGAAATACAAGATCCAGAATATGATCGATGCTAAAGAGATTGAATTTGAACCTGCTGAGACCCCCAACGTGATCACTGCTCCCTTGCCAAAACATGGCTAGGCTTGAGAGATTTTTGTTCATTTGAATTCAAGTTGTATCTTTCTTTTCTTATTCAAACAAACAATTATTATGTTAAACTCTTTTATTTCATGAATGCATTACACATGTCTGTCTTGAATTAATTATGTTTACTGTACTTAAAACTGCTTTCATATTTTGTGATGATCAACTCTCGACTGAAAATTCTAAACCTCTTGAGGGAGGATGACGAAAACGATACCACGATCTTTACAGTATGCTTTTGAACAGACCCCGCTGATGAGGTACAGGCATTGTTTCAATCCCTAAACACTGGAGTTATAAGGAAGATAATCCCTCGTCAACCCCTCTGAGCCAAAGAAGTAGGAGTTTTTCTTTTCGAAATTTGAAACCCTTAATCATAACCTGGGGCAGGGTAGTCTCTCAGTTGATCCAAGTGCATAACAAATGGCACCAAAAAGTCCTTGCAAAACAAAAGACAGTGATGGTTCCCTATAATCGTCAAGACAGGCAGTCATCATCTTTCAAAATAAGAACCCAATAAGTCAAAACCTACGAAGGGGACTTACGAAACTGGGGCATCCCGCTGACTGTAATTCCAAAAAGGAAACAACTCAGGCAAAAAATAGGGATAACGAAATCAAAAAAGAAAAAGAAGGAGGTTGTTGTACCCCAAAATTTGCCCTCCCATATTCTTCAAGGATTTGTCAAGTCAAGGCCACAAAATTCCCCAAGGGTTGTGCAGTTCCACTGTCTCCTATACAGTCAAAACTAGGGTTTGTGTTCTGATCAAAGAAAGGAAGTTTTCAAAGACCCAATCAAGTCTCATATTCCTACAAAGATGGTCAAGTATCCTCATGTCAAGTTTCAAGGCATTCAGCTCAAAATTGCACAGTCAAAACCCTAAATTGCACTACAGTCAACTGTAGGGGCAAAATGGTCATTTGACAGTCAAAAGTTCAAATTTTTGGTCAATATATCATTTTGAGGCCACAAACATCATTTGATCAATGCTTGATCTTGATTCTCAAAATTTGGCTCAGAAATCATCAAAGATGCAAAAGTTGCTATATTTGGACAGCTGAAAAAGTCAACTGAAATTGACCAGGGCATAACTTTCACATGGATTATCAGAAAAATTCCATCCAAAGCTCATTTTGAAGAGAAAGACATTTCCTACAACTCATCTTCATATTCCAAGTCCAAGAAATGCTCTCACAAAAAGTTATCAATTTCAACATTATAGGTCATTTTCAAAAGTCAACAAAAAGGGACTTTAAGTCAAAGGCCATAACTTGAGATTGGTAAATCAAAATGACATGGGACCAAAGGCATTGGTTAAAGGACTTAAAGACCTTTCCAAAATGTCCAAGAACATGTGAAAAGCTTAAAAATTGAGCAAGTTATGCCTTGTGGAAGTTGGGAAATTTTTGGAAATTTTTGAAAGTCAACTTTACTTCAAATGATCAAAAAATGCAAATGGGCCCATTTTTCTTCCAAGTTTCTTCATGCCAAGCCTATGCACGACCATTAGGCCCAAAAGGAAGTTTTTCTCCATTTTTATTTATTTATTTGGATTATTTATCATTTATAATTCATTTAATTAAATAAAATGCACAAAAAATACAAACCTAATGAAAACAAATCTTTTTATGTAGGTTTGGACTCAATATTTCGTGTAAGTACTAAAGGGGAAAGTTTTGGTGTGATTTGAGCTGATTGAACACAAAATGCACATGGAAAAGATTTGGAAAAGATATGAAGAAATCAAATATGTGAAATCATCAATGCAATGGATTTTGTCTAGTTTTCTTGACCTAAATTGTTCTATACATATTCAAGATCAGAAACCTAATGCCAAAACACACAAAGCTGCGCATAGAAGGCTATTACAAACTTGAAATTTTCCATAAAAAAGTCAATACTGGAAACTAGTCTCTAGTTCGATTCAAGCCCCAATTCTTGTTCTATCATCATCCTGAGACATCATTGAACGATTCTCAATCACTAACATCAACCAAAACGCCCTGAATTGGTATCCATAAGTCAAACTGTACCTCAAAACTTCTGAAATCGTATAGCATGATTCAAGCATATTTTTGCATTTTTATTTATGTATTCATGCTCATAATGATGTTTCTAAGCTAACCATTGTGTTTGATTGCATTTTCATTGACCATACGTGAATCTACCATGTTTGGACATTAGGGTTTGCAGGTTTCTGGAATTAGGGCTTTTCGCCCAAGGAAAAATTACGCTTCCAGACTAGTGCCATTAGCTTAAGCAGGTTGAGACGAAGAAGATGGCACCCTCGCGCTCAATTTATGAGCGTCGAGGGGCTAATCGCTATTTTCTTATAGGCCCTCTAAAACAACGCTCAGAAACCGTTGCCTTTGAGTTTGTGTTTCAGGCAAAGTGAGGAAGACGACTCCGTGTCAAAACGTGATAGGCGCATTTGAATTCTCGCGCCAGAAAGCCACTAACGCACTTGTTTCTTTTTTATTATTTGTTTCTTATAATATAATAACATGTGCTTCATGGCTCAGTTGGCAAATCACCAAGGCATTAACGTCCAAGACCTGGGTTCGAACCCCAGGTCTATGCAATTTCCATGTTATTTTTCATGAATAATTCTTATGCAGCGCGCTTGATGAGGACCACCATACTCCATCAGTATCCCATTAGCCACGCGTCCTACAAAAGCAAATCAATGACCAAGAATCAAAGAATACACTACACTTGGTCAAATGCATCACACATGATTAGAAAAGTCAAACGAATTCAAAATCAAATGGGCCAGAATTCTAAGGCCTGTACCTCCTAAATTGGGGCTACCCCCCCTGGTTTGCATTTTCTTTTCTTTCTATTTTTATTTTCATTCTTATTTTAATTATTATTTTTATTACTGTCTATTTAATTAATTATTTTTTTAACAAAATATAAAAACATTACAAAAAATCAGAAAAAAGATAAAAACATAAAAAATATTTATTGTATTTATTTTCTTGTAAATAATTAATATGTAAATTATTTAGTTTAATTAGGTTTTTGACTTTAATTCCTTTTTAATAAAAATCCAGAATATAGAATTAGGTTAATTGATAATCTTTATACCTTTTTAATTTTCCCTTTTTTATCACAATATTATTTATTTATTTATTTTATTTTTATAATTAAATGTATATAAATAAATTAGATTTAAATTAGGTCAAATTTCAATATTTTTGCAATAAACTTAAAAAACATTAGAACTAGGGTTTAGCATCTCATTTTAATTTTAATTAATTTTTATTTTCTCCTTAAATCTTAAAAAACATAAAATACCAAAAAAAAACATTCCTTTTAAACCTTTAATTCCTCCTTAATTAATTCATCAACTTTAATTTTTTGCAAAAGGGTCCAACGCCCATTGTTTTTAATTATTTAATTTGCGCATTTATTTTATGTTATTATAATTTTGTATCTCTCCCAAAGCATTGTAATTTAAATTTCTCGCACTTTATTTTTCCGCTTTATTTTTCCGTCAAATCGGGTTCTGGAAATTTTGGCGATGTGGACCCGCGCCATTTGTAATAACCTTAGATTTATCTTCCCGCAAACTTATAACTGTTAAATATGCATGCAAGAATGAATGGCCCTAATTAAAATCAAGCGTAGATCACAAACAAACATGACAAGAAAAATAACTGAAACATGACACACCATTCGCACACACCACCCCTAGGGTACGCCTCACTGTTGCCTTTCGAAAGGTGGTCGTCGAGTAGAGGATGTCTTAGTAAGTCCTCATGATCCGGGAACCTGGCATGAGGGTAGCTTCTAAGGTGTCTTCCCATTGCTCTGGTGATCACCATGTCCCTAAAACTCGAATTGACCCGAACACCTCCAACGGTGGTGCTACCTATCTCTCAATGGTGGGATGGCACTACTTTAAAGGACTTTTACACAGACGAATTCCTTAGGGTAGGTAGGTTCTCAAGGATACTTGCTCTAATCTCAAAAACAAACAAAATCTTTTCACACCAACACATTTTCAAAAGCTTTCAAAGCAAATTTTTCAAACACTCTAACGTACGAGTCGAACTGAAATTTTTCAAAGAACTTTTTTAAAACCCACATTGAAAAGCAAACAAACAATTTTGAAAACACATTGAGCAAGTATCTAAGAGCCCATGGATAACCATGGATAGAAAGGGTGCTAACACCTTCCCTTTCTATAACCTACCTCCCGAACCGAGAGCAATCTCTTTAAGGAATTTTTCTGTGCTTTTGTCCTTTCCATTTGGAGAAAATAAAAGACGGTGGCGACTCTTGCTTCCGCGACATTTCGCGAACCAGCGTTAAACAGTCAGTTCCAGACCCACCGATCACAGAACTGGCGACTCTGCTGGGGATATTAATATGTACTCAAAGTGAGGTGTACCTTAGGGTTAGTTCATAACTGTGTTTTCAATTGCTTTCCTTGTTTGCTTTAAATTGTGGGACTGTCTTGGGAGTTCTATAGATCCTAACCCGGATCTGGGGATACCTTCTTAGAAAGTAGCAACAAGGCTGTGAGGGAACTGTGCGGGGTATACCGACATGGTTGAAACAGTCTGCTACGTTGATGTGGCACTTTGGTGTGTACCGGTAACCCTTGAGTTCAGTCAAGGAGAGTACGGGGCCTCCGCGTGGTGTCGTGAAGCATCAACAGACCTTAGGAACCTTAATTGAACTATCTTGGCCTCTTTAGGGTAGTGAGATAACTGACTTTGGTGCAGTCCGAGGTTGGTTGATACTCGATACTACACTCAATTGAGGGTTGCTTTCCTGGAATATTTCGGTCGCCAGTTCAGTGGCTAAATCGAAACGATGAACAATGAAAGCAATCCCGTGATATTGGGAACCTCAGAACCCGGTTACTTTGATTAGGACAGGTTGAACCCACCAACTCCAAGAGGGTACTACCCAGACCCCATGCTGGCCTTAAACCTTAAGGGCTTGTCTTGTGTGCCTTGTGTGCCCTACATGTTTGTCTTTGTAAATATCTGTGGTGTGTTTAATCATAGCATCATGACATCATCCAGCATCATATGCATTGACTAACCATTTCAGGGGTTCGAATTTTCATCTTTGTTCTTGTTTTGTAGGACATGGAAACTGTTCGTAGAAAGACCATTCAAGTCAGTCTGGTAAGGATCCCTCCTCAGCTTAAGGAGCTTGTATCCAGGATTCCCGAGAACTCTTCATTCAGTGACATGCATGGAAGCCTCATCAGCTTGGTCAACACCAACATTGAGGAAGATATGATTAAGGTCTTGTTCCAGTTCTTTGACCCTCTGCATCACTGTTTCACCTTCTTGGACTATCAGTTGGTACCTACATTGGAGGAGTTATCCCGGCTCCTGAAGATCCCTATCCTTGATCAGCTACCCTTCAACGGTACAGAAAAGGAACCTAAGCTGGAAGAGATTGCTAAAGCCTTGCACCTACGGTCATCTGACCTTAAGGGACATTGGGAAGTCAGAAGTGGTATCAAAGGGTTCTTAGCCAGGTTTCTGTTTGAGAAGGCCCATGAATGTTGGAACTCCCTTGACTTGCAAGCTTTTGAAGAGGTTGTGGCCCTCCTTGTTTATGGTTTGGTGTTGTTCCCTAACCCAGATCAGCTCATTGATATCAGTGTCGTTCAGATCTTTATGTCCAGGAATCCTATACCTACGTTGCTGGGGGACATCCTTCACTCATGTTACACTCGAACCATGAGAAAAAGAGGTGTCCTTATGTGTTGCACTCCTCTCCTGGGAAGGTGGTTTATTTCGCACCTTCCGCAATCAGTCTTGAAGAATGAGCGGGGTTTGAGATGGTCACAACGGTTGATGACTCTTACCCATGCAGATATACATTGGTGTCCTAGGTCCAGAGGAGATGTCACCATCATTGATCGTTGCGGAGAGTACCCTAATGTTCCTTTACTTGGAATCAGAGGAGGTATTACTTATAGCCCATGCCTGGCTTGGAGACAGTTTGGTTACGCTCGGAGGGACGGTCCTCATGACATGTTGATTCCTGACATAGTTTTTGACTTCGACAGTGATACTCAAGGACTTCGTCAGAGATTTATCAGAGCCTGGAGGATGCCTAGTAGGATAGACAGCAAAACCCTGGGGCACAGGAACTCCATTCCTTTGGAGCCTTATCTCAAATGGGTACGCGCCCGCTCTCAAAAGTTAGTGATGCCTTATCCTCACATGCTTCCAGTAATCAAAGAGCCAGTCCTAGAAGGGGAAGTGCCTCATGTTATTCAGCACCCTGATATGCCCACATCCTGGGAAGAGATGCAGAAGAGCTGGATCCAGCTTAAGGAAGAGCGGAATTCTCTTGAGACTAGCCTGCATGCCAGTGAAAAGAAGGTCCTGGAGCTCACTCGCCTGTTGCATGAGGAGAGGAACCTCAACACCTACATAGCTCCGAAGAGGATGCGCAGTGTATTTTGGGATTGACTTGATTTTTGTACTTTTTGCCCATGAGGCTTTGATGTATTAAACAATGATTTCTTTAATGATAACGTGTGTTCCTTTTTGTCTACAACAAATTTGAACTTTCGAACCCTTGAATGCATTGCATACGCATTTCATACATCATGTGCATAGCAGGTTTTTCCCCTTTTCAGGTTGCTTACAGTTCTTCGCTGTTTATTTCAGCATCATGAATCCCGGATCTGAATCAACAGAGACATCGATCAAGGCTCTCCAGGCGCAGAATGCGCAGTTTCAAGAACTAATCATGGGTCTAGCTAAAGGCCAAGAAGAATTGAAGACTATGCTCCTGAAGAAGGAGAAGAAGAAGAAGAGAAGAACTGTTCTGTTCAACTCGGGCCGAAGGTTGGGTAATACTCTGCAGCATGAAGAGGCTGGTTCTTCTGTTGGCAGGAGTCCTTCTCAGGCAGAAGTAAAGGTTCCTAGTCCGGTCGTCTCCGACAACGAGACAGATTTTGATGAAGAGCAGTACCCTCCTGCAGATGACAGGTACAAACAACTGGAGGACAGGTTGAAGGCTATGGAGGTGCAACAGGCACCTGGGCTGGATTTCGGAGATCTGGGTTTGTCGACTGGTGTGATTATTCCACATAAATTCAAAGCACCTTCCTTCTCGAAGTATGACGGGGCGTCTTGTCCCAAGCTGCACTTAAGGTCCTATGTTCGGAAAATTCAGCCGTACTCTGCGGACAAGAATCTATGGATCCACTTCTTCCAGGAGAGTCTTTCAGGGACTCATCTCGAATGGTTCTATCAGCTGGATGGAACCAAGGTTCGTAACTGGGAGGAGCTGGCTACTGCTTTCTACAAGCAGTATCAGTATAATGCCGACCTTTCCCCCACACGTACCCAACTCCAGGGTATGGCGTTAGGCGCAAGCGAAGGTTTTAAGGAGTACGCTCAGAAGTGGAGAGACCTGGCTGGCAGGGTGCAGCCACCATTGACTGATCGGGAGTTGGTTGACATGTTCTTAGGGACCCTATCTGGGCCATTCTTTAACCATCTCATTGGGAATTCTTCTGCTGGTTTCACTGATTTGATCTTAACTGGAGAGAGAATTGAAGCTGGGTTGAAGTCCGGGAAAATTGCGAAGGGGGCATCATCCTCTAGTTCGGAAAAGAAACCATTCAAGAAGGAGTCTAGTGCCGTGTATGGTTCCAGGAGAACAGAGAGAAATGAACACCGCCAATCTGTCAGTGCGGTAATGATTGCTAAGCCTGCCGCCGCTCCCCGGCCAAACAATTCTCAGAAAGCTGAAAGACCCCGGAGGGAATTCACCCGCTTAGGCATGACTTTGTCGCAGATCCTGCCACAGTTGCTCGCAACCAATTTGGTAACTGTCAGGGAGGCTCCAAAGTTCCCAAATACTGCGTCTCCCAAGTACAACCCGAATGCTCGTTGTGCTTACCATTCAGAAAGCCCGGGGCACTCTACCGATGACTGTTGGGCCCTAAAGAACAAGCTGCAGGACCTCATTGACGCTAAGGAGGTACAGTTCGAGGCATCTGACAAGCCTAATGTGGTGACAGCTCCCCTGCCTGCTCATGGGATAAATGCTATTGGGGATGAGGAGGAAGTTGATGAGGCTGAGTTCGATAGCTGGATCTACCCGGCAACTGACGAAGGACTTAACAATTGGAGCGCCAAGGACAATCTCCCTGTTTCTTTTGTTACTAAGTAATAAATTTCCTTGTTTCGTTATATTTTGTAATAAACAATGATAAACTCTATGGCCCGGTGTCTTACCCGAGGCACCGTGGTTCTATTTGTGAGGGCATACAAACTGTCATTTTATACATCATGAATGAAAATCTTGGACGTACTTTTCGCATTGCAAATATTGTGTTCCTTTTCTGTCTTTCTTTTCCTTTACATAATTTTCAAAAACAGCTGTATTTACACACACACTCACTCATACAGGTTCCAATCCACTCTGGATCTCACTGATAACAACTCTGCTACTGCCAATTATGACTTCGAAAATCCGATCAACTTAGCCAAAGACGAAGGTGAAGATGATTGCGAAGTGCCTGGCGAGCTTGCAAGATTGTTGCTTCAGGAAGAGAGGGCAATTCAACCCCATGAAGAGCCAGTGGAAACTATAAACCTGGGTACTGAGGCAGACAGAAAAGAGGTAAGGATTGGTGCCAACCTAGAGCTCAGCGTGAAGCAACGGTTAACCAAGATGTTACATGACTATATGGAGATCTTTGCCTGGTCCTACGAAGACATGCCAGGGTTGGATACCGATATTGTCGTTCATCATTTGCCGACTAGGGAAGACTGCCCTCCAGTTAAACAAAAGGTTCGTCGGATGCGTCCAGAAATGTCCGAGAAGATTAAAGCCGAAGTCATGAAACAGTTTGATGCCGGTTTCCTTGCAGTGACTTCTTACCCTCAGTGGGTTACTAACGTGGTGCCGGTACCTAAAAAGGACGGTAAGGTCAGAATGTGTGTTGATTATAGGGATCTGAACAGAGCCAGCCCCAAGGATGATTTCCCCTTACCTCACATTGATGTCCTTGTCGATAATACAGCTCAGCACAAAGTATTCTCTTTCATGGATGGCTTTTCAGGCTACAATCAGATCAAGATGGCACCTGAAGACATGGAAAAGACTACATTTGTTACTCAGTGGGGCACCTTCTGTTACAAGGTCATGCCGTTCGGATTAAAGAATGCTGGGGCAACCTACCAACGTGCCATGGTTGCCTTATTTCATGATATGATCCATCATGAGATCGAGGTGTATGTGGACGACATGATCGCTAGGTCCCAGACTGAGGAAGAGCACCTAGATCATCTGCAGAAGTTGTTCGATCGGTTGAAACTATACAAGCTGAGATTGAACCCGAACAAGTGCACCTTCGGGGTAAGATCTGGGAAGTTGCTAGGCTTCGTGGTCAGTGATAAAGGTATTCAAGTGGACCCTGCTAAAGTCAAAGCTATTCAAGAGATGCCAGTTCCTAAGACAAAGAAGGAAGTCAGAGGCTTTTTAGGACGCCTGAATTACATCGCTCGATTCATCTCTCATTTGACTGCTACCTGTGAGCCAATCTTCAAACTACTGAAGAAAGATCAGGTAGTACGTTGGAACGATGAATGTCAGGCCGCCTTCGACAGAATCAAAGAGTATCTCCAAGAACCACCTATCCTTATGCCACCGGTTGAAGGGAGACCTCTGATACTATACCTGACAGTGCTGGACAACTCAATGGGGTGTGTGCTGGGGCAGCATGACGAGTCTGGCCGAAAAGAGCATGCCATTTATTACCTTAGCAAAAAGTTTACCGACTGTGAGACCCGATACTCACTGCTTGAGAAAACTTGCTGCGCTTTGGTATGGGCTGCTCGCCGGCTGAGACAGTATATGCTGACTCACACTACCTTGTTGATCTCAAAGATGGATCCGATAAAATACATATTCGAAAAGCCTGCTCTGTCTGGGAGAATTGCAAGATGGCAAATGATCTTGACGGAATACGACATTCAGTACACAACCCAGAAAGCCATCAAGGGAAGTGTATTGGCAGACCACTTAGCTCACCAAGCTGTAGAGGATTATCAATCAATGAACTTCGAGTTTCCGGATGAAAGCATCATGATTGTAACTGATTGTGAAGTACCTGGACCGGATGAAGGACCTGAACCGGGATCCCGATGGTCTATGAACTTTGACGGAGCCTCCAATGCTTTGGGAAATGGTATCGGTGCCATAATCATATCCCCTCAAGGTACTCATACTCCACTCACTGCCCGGCTGTGTTTCAACTGTACCAACAACATGGCGGAGTATGAGGCGTGTATCATGGGTCTTCAAGCTGCGATCGACCTAAGGATCAAATTTCTAAGTGTCTTCGGAGATTCCGCTCTTGTGATCAATCAGATCAAAGGAGAGTGGGATACGAAACATCCAAACTTGATTCCTTACAGAGAATGTGTGTTGGCCCTGATCCCCCACTTCACAGAGATAACCTTTGATCACTTTCCAAGAGAAGAGAATCAGTTAGCGGACGCGTTAGCTACAATGTCTTCAACGTTTAAGGTCAAATGGGATAATGAAGCTCCCCGGATCATCATCTGGAAACTGGATGAACCGGCATACTGTTGTGATCTCGAAACTGAGTTGGTGACTGAGAAGCCTTGGTACCACGAAGTGAAGAGATATCTGGAAGCTCAGGAATACCCTGAAGGTGCCTCTGTCAATGATAAGAAATTCCTGAGGCGGTTCGCAACCAAGTTCTTCCTAAGCAACGGCATCTTGTACAAGCGAAACCATGATTCAACCTTACTGCGTTGTGTGGATAAGACTGAAGCGGAAAGAATCATGGAAGAGCTACATGAAGGGACCTTTGGTACGCATTCCAGTGGACATACTATGGCTAAGAAAATCCTACGGGCATGATATTACTGGTCCACCATGGAAGCTGATTGCTACCAACATTCCAGGACATGCCACAAGTGCCAGATTTATGCAGATAAGGTGCATGTTCCTCCGGTTCCCCTGAATGTTCTGACTGCGCCTTGGCCGTTTGCAATGTGGGGCATAGACATGATCGGCGAGATAAAACCTACAGCATCTAATGGACATCGCTTCATCCTGGTGGCGATCGACTATTTTACAAAGTGGGTTGAGGCAGCATCCTATGCTACAGTAACCAAGACTGTTGTGGCACGGTTTATTCGGCACAATCTGATCTGTCGATACGGCATCCCTGAGCGAATTATTACAGACAACGGTACCAATCTGAACAATAAGATGATTGCTGAGCTCTGCGAACAGTTCAAGATACAGCACCACAATTCTTCTCCTTACAGACCGAAGATGAATGGGGCTGTAGAAGCAGCAAATAAAAACATCAAGAAGATCGTGCAAAAGATGACAGTAACATACAAAGATTGGCATGAGATGTTACCGTTCGCTCTGCATGGGTACCGTACCTCAGCTAGGACGTCAACCGGGGCAACTCCTTTCTCTCTGGTTTATGGCATGGAGGCAGTCTTGCCGATCGAAGTGCAGATTCCCTCTCTCCGGATAATGAAGGATGCAAATCTGGACGAAGATGATTGGATCCAGACACGACTTGACCAACTCAACCTCATTGACGAGAAGAGACTTGCTGCTATCTGTCATGGTCAGACGTATCAAAAACGAATGATCAGGGCATTTAACAAAAAGGTCAGACCTCAGGAATATCAAGTTGGGGATCTGGTAATCAAGAGAATTATCCTTCCTCAGAGTGATCCAAGGGGCAAATGGACCCCTACATACGAAGGGCCATTTGTGGTTAAGCATGTGTTCTCAGGAGGAGCAATGATCTTAACCAACATGGATGGTGACGACCTTCCTCACCCCGCCAATGCAGACATAGTTAAAAAATACTACGCATGAAAAAGACTCGCTAGGCTGACATGCCTAGGCAAAAATTAGGGCTTCCCGTCGAACCAAAAGGGTTCGGGCAAAATGAAGGGATGAAAATGAAAAATCTGTACACCCGGCAAGTCGAAAACCTGAAAAGGCGGCTTGGGCAAAAATGGGTATCCCGGTGGACTGAAAACCCGAAAAGGGCGGTCCAGGCAAAAATTAGGGATAAAGCGTAAAACTATGTCTCATTGATCACTTTGCATCCAGAATCCGGTATCCACATCAAGTTCAGACGGCATCGATCAGTCAGCTTCACCTTCAACCAATGTCATCAAGTGATGAGACGCTCGGAGTTATAAAAGCAATAGCAGAGTTGAAACTCAGTGGATCATTCATCTTTCACACAGCTGTTTTATTTTCTTTTGTACAAAACTTGTATAAACTCTTTTGTTCGGCAACGTACCTCTTACTAGGACGTCAGCCTCTTGTACACAAAACGCCTATTCAGGCCATTCAAAAATCAATAAAAATATATCTTCAGTTAAAAGTGCCAAGTGTTTTTTCTTTTTTCTGTTTTGTTTTGCGAAGAACGTCCAAGGTTCAATTTGTGATGTATGCATTGACAATAATTTGCTAACTCATAAATATTTGCATACGAAACAAAGGAATTAGTTGCAGGTGACACTAGAAACAGGGGCAATAAAGAGTTGTCTGAGCAGTCTAATTGTTTTATCCTCCAAGGTACCAAGGTAGGTTCAGCTAAAGAACATGACCGAGTATCTTAATTCCCCAGAGAGTGGTTCAGCAAAACAATACACTCTTCTCCAAGCAAATCATCAAACATCAAGGAAATTGAGTATCCTCCAGCCGATCTCAAACATTCCCCAGCAGCACACATTCTTAACAAGCATCCCCGGCAGTCTTGGTCTAAAGATTGTTCCCCGGCGGTACATCAATATTCAAAGGAATCACTTCCCCAGCATATCAAAACTTCCCCAGGAAAAGTCCAATCCAGTTTCCCCAGGAAGGTTGGAATTCATCTCCCCAAGCAGTAAGCTTATCCCCAGTAAATTCTGGAAGCTTATCCTCACAGAGCACGAACGCGTCGTCCGGCTTTATTTAAAGAGTTATTTCCTTAATAGGATATAACTGTGTTATCCTCAGCCAAAAGCCATGGAAAGAGCGTCGTCGACAAAGTCTTCTTACCCCAGCGAAGTCCGTCTACACTTCATACAACAGGGTATCTTCAGCAAACTATCAACATTCAGCAAAGCATCTCTATCCCCACAGAGTACCGCTTCCCAGCATAGTCGCTAGAGCATCTTTTCTCCCCGCAGACTCTTCCATTTGCCAAGTTTATTCCGCAACGGAGTCATCTTCTCCCACCGGTATACTTGCAACTATCATCCCCAGCGGAAGCAATATCTATTCTTCAACGTCAGCCCAGGATACAACTTCCCGGCACCCGTCAAGGACTCACTTTCCTAGACGAAAACATACATAAAACTTCACATACATCATCATAGCATGCATAACGCACTGCATCATACAAATCTCATTTATGTTGAGAACATCATTGCTTGATCCATATCATGCATTGCATATGACTGACTTTTACCTTTCAGGAAAGATGCAGTTTAAATTCTCAATCACATTTCAAGACTTTGACCGGTTCAGTTAAATCGACCCTAAGATTTTCCTGATGCTTATCCAGTCAAAGGCCTTCTCTTGGTTCAGTCAGATCGACCCTAAGATCTCCCTGATGCTTATCCAGTTGAAGATATTTCAAGACCTAGACCGGTTCAGTTAAATCGACCCTAAGATTTTTCTGATGCTTATCCAGTCAGAGGCCTTCTCTTGGTTCAGTCAGATCGACCCTAAGATCTCCCTGATGCTTATCCAGTTGAAGATATTTCAAGACCTAGACCGGTTCAGTTAAATCGACCCTAAGATTTTCCTGATGCTTATCCAGTCAAAGGCCTTCTCTTGGTTCAGTTAGATCGACCCTAAGATCTCCCTGATGCTTATCCAGTTGAAGATAGTTCAAGACCTAGACCGGTTCAGTTAAATCGACCCTAAGATTTTCCTGATGCTTATCCAGTCAAAGGCCTTCTCTTGGTTCAGTTAGATCGACCCTAAGATCTCCCTGATGCTTATCCAGTTGAAGATAGTTCAAGACCTAGACCGGTTCAGTTAAATCGACCCTAAGATTTTCTTGATACTTATCCAGTCAAAGGCCTTCTCTTGGTTCAGTCAGATCGACCCTAAGATCTCCCTGATGCTTATCCAGTTGAAGATATTTCAAGACCTTGTCCGGTTCAGTTAAATCGACCCTAAGATTTTCTTGATACTTATCCAGTCAAAGGCCTTCTCTTGGTTCAGTCAGATCGACCCTAAGATCTCCCTGATGCTTATCCAGTTGAAGATATTTCAAGACCTTGTCCGGTTCAGTTAAATCGACCCTAAGATTTTCCTGATTCTTACCTAGTCAAAGGCCTCTCTGGTTCAGTCAGATCGACCCTAAAATCTCCCTGATTCTTATCCCAGTAGAAGACACCCAAGATTTTTCTCAACGAGCGTTGTTGAAGTTAAAGTCGCCCAAGGATCTCTTACCATTCATACTAAGGTAGTAACCATCCCTGGTTCATTCATCAGCGTTTGAAGCTCCAGACTCAGCTCCTGTAACCAGTCAGGACACATCTATACCCAGCATCTAAAATCAGCTCTTGCAACGTGTCAGGTACTCATGTTTTCTTTTGCAGGTATGCAGGTTCTCGCTAAGGAATCTCCTACGCGATCAACATCCAGATGGCATCTATAAGCCCATCATCCTATTCATCAATCTCTAAATGGCATCTATAAGCCCATTCCACCATCACGCTACTATGTGAGCGCAAATTTCTAGGGCACTCTAGTGTTCAATCATCTTCTACCCTCGGATTACGAAAGGCACGTCAGCCAATCTGCATCCTCAGGTCTAAGAAGATTGAACAGGGGCAACTGTTGTACCCCAAAATTTGCCCTCCCATATTCTTCAAGGATTTGTCAAGTCAAGGCCACAAAATTCCCCAAGGGTTGTGCAGTTCAACTGTCTCCTATACAGTCAAAACTAGGGTTTGTGTTCTGATCAAAGAAAGGAAGTTTTCAAAGACCCAATCAAGTCTCATATGCCTACAAAGATGGTCAAGTATCCTCATGTCAAGTTTCAAGGCATTCAGCTCAAAATTGCACAGTCAAAACCCTAAATTGCACTACAGTCAACTGTAGGGGCAAAATGGTCATTTGACAGTCAAAAGTTCAAATTTTTGGTCAATATATCATTTTGAGGCCACAAACATCATTTGATCAATACTTGATCTTGATTCTCAAAATTTGGCTCAGAAATCATCAAAGATGCAAAAGTTGCTATATTTGGACAGCTGAAAAAGTCAACTGAAATTGACCAGGGCATAACTTTCACATGGATTATCAGAAAAATTCCATCCAAAGTTCATTTTGAAGAGAAAGACATTTCCTACAACTCATCTTCATATTCCAAGTCCAAGAAATGCTCTCACAAAAAGTTATCAATTTCAACATTATAGGTCATTTTCAAAAGTCAACAAAAAGGGACTTTAAGTCAAAGGCCATAACTTGAGATTGGTAAATCAAAATGACATGGGACCAAAGGCATTGGTTAAAGGACTTAAAGACCTTTCCAAAATGTCCAAGAACATGTGAAAAGCTTAAAAATTGAGCAAGTTATGCCTTGTGGAAGTTGGGAAATTTTTGGAAATTTTTGAAAGTCAACTTTACTTCAAATGATCAAAAAATGCAAATGGGCCCATTTTTCTTCCAAGTTTCTTCATGCCAAGCCTATGCACGACCATTAGGCCCAAAAGTAAGTTTTTCTCCATTTTTATTTATTTATTTGGATTATTTATCATTTATAATTCATTTAATTAAATAAAATGCACAAAAAATACAAACCTAATGAAAACAAATCTTTTTATGTAGGTTTGGACTCAATATTTCGTGTAAGTACTAAAGGGGAAAGTTTTGGTGTGATTTGAGCTGATTGAACACAAAATGCACATGGAAAAGATTTGGAAAAGATATGAAGAAATCAAATATGTGAAATCATCAATGCAATGGATTTTGTCTAGTTTTCTTGACCTAAATTGTTCTATACATATTCAAGATCAGAAACCTAATGCCAAAACACACAAAGCTGCGCATAGAAGGCTATTACAAACTTGAAATTTTCCATAAAAAAGTCAATACTGAAAACTAGTCTCTAGTTCGATTCAAGCCCCAATTCTTGTTCTATCATCATCCTGAGACATCATTGAACGATTCTCAATCACTAACATCAACCAAAACGCCCTGAATTGGTATCCATAAGTCAAACTGTACCTCAAAACTTCTGAAATCGTATAGCATGATTCAAGCATATTTTTGCATTTTTATTTATGTATTCATGCTCATAATGATGTTTCTAAGCTAACCATTGTGTTTGATTGCATTTTCATTGACCATACGTGAATCTACCATGTTTGGACATTAGGGTTTGCAGGTTTCTGGAATTAGGGCTTTTCGCCCAAGGAAAAATTACGCTTCCAGACTAGTGCCATTAGCTTAAGCAGGTTGAGACGAAGAAGATGGCACCCTCGCGCTCAATTTATGAGCGTCGAGGGGCTAATCACTATTTTCTTATAGGCCCTCTAAAACAACGCTCAGAAACCGTTGCCTTTGAGTTTGTGTTTCAGGCAAAGTGAGGAAGACGACTCCGTGTCAAAACGTGATAGGCGCATTTGAATTCTCGCGCCAGAAAGCCACTAACGCACTTGTTTCTTTTTTATTATTTGTTTCTTATAATATAATAACATGTGCTTCATGGCTCAGTTGGCAAATCACCAAGGCATTAACGTCCAAGACCTGGGTTCGAACCCCAGGTCTATGCAATTTCCATGTTATTTTTCATGAATAATTCTTATGCAGCGCGCTTGATGAGGACCACCATACTCCATCAGTATCCCATTAGCCACGCGTCCTACAAAAGCAAATCAATGACCAAGAATCAAAGAATACACTACACTTGGTCAAATGCATCACACATGATTAGAAAAGTCAAACGAATTCAAAATCAAATGGGCCAGAATTCTAAGGCCTGTACCTCCTAAATTGGGGCTACCCCCCCTGGTTTGCATTTTCTTTTCTTTCTATTTTTATTTTCATTCTTGTTTTAATTATTATTTTTATTACTGTCTATTTAATTAATTATTTTTTTAACAAAATATAAAAACATTACAAAAAATCAGAAAAAAGATAAAAACATAAAAAATATTTATTGTATTTATTTTCTTGTAAATAATTAATATGTAAATTATTTAGTTTAATTAGGTTTTTGACTTTAATTCCTTTTTAATAAAAATCCAGAATATAGAATTAGGTTAATTGATAATCTTTATACCTTTTTAATTTTCCCTTTTTTATCACAATATTATTTATTTATTTATTTTATTTTTATAATTAAATGTATATAAATAAATTAGATTTAAATTAGGTCAAATTTCAATATTTTTGCAATAAACTTAAAAAACATTAGAACTAGGGTTTAGCATCTCATTTTAATTTTAATTAATTTTTCTTTTCTCCTTAAATCTTAAAAAACATAAAATACCAAAAAAAAACATTCCTTTTAAACCTTTAATTCCTCCTTAATTAATTCATCAACTTTAATTTTTTGCAAAAGGGTCCAACGCCCATTGTTTTTAATTATTTAATTTGCGCATTTATTTTATGTTATTATAATTTTGTATCTCTCCCAAAGCATTGTAATTTAAATTTCTCGCACTTTATTTTTCCGCTTTATTTTTCCGTCAAATCGGGTTCTGGAAATTTTGGCGATGTGGACCCGCGCCATTTGTAATAACCTTAGATTTATCTTCCCGCAAACTTATAACTGTTAAATATGCATGCAAGAATGAATGGCCCTAATTAAAATCAAGCGTAGATCACAAACAAACATGACAAGAAAAATAACTGAAACATGACACACCATTCGCACACACCACCCCTAGGGTACGCCTCACTGTTGCCTTTCGAAAGGTGGTCGTCGAGTAGAGGATGTCTTAGTAAGTCCTCATGATCCGGGAATCTGGCATGAGGGTAGCTTCTAAGGTGTCTTCCCATTGCTCTGGTGATCACCATGTCCCTAAAACTCGAATTGACCCGAACACCTCCAACGGTGGTGCTACCTATCTCTCAATGGTGGGATGGCACTACTTTAAAGGACTTTTACACAGACGAATTCCTTAGGGTAGGTAGGTTCTCAAGGATACTTGCTCTAATCTCAAAAACAAACAAAATCTTTTCACACCAACACATTTTCAAAAGCTTTCAAAGCAAATTTTTCAAACACTCTAACGTACGAGTCGAACTGAAATTTTTCAAAGAACTTTTTTAAAACCCACATTGAAAAGCAAACAAACAATTTTGAAAACACATTGAGCAAGTATCTAAGAGCCCATGGATAACCATGGATAGAAAGGGTGCTAACACTTTCCCTTTCTATAACCTACCTCCCGAACCGAGAGCAATCTCTTTAAGGAATTTTTCTGTGCTTTTGTCCTTTCCATTTGGAGAAAATAAAAGACGGTGGCGACTCTTGCTTCCGCGACATTTCGCGAACCAGCGTTAAACAGTCAGTTCCAGATCCACCGATCACAGAGGTCCTACAAAACCTCAACAAAAAAAGGGGAGATGACTGCCTATTCAAAATAAATTGTCAACATCCGAACCATCACCGGAAAATCAGAGCAAAAACTCAAACAAGGTCTAACGTATGATCAACTGAGTTTAGGTTTGGAGAACATCACGAAGAGCGGGTGGGTACAAGTAAAATTTGAGCCTTTATCCTTTGTTTCTTAAACCATGAACCAGGCCATGTTACAATCCTTAAAAGTCCTAGCTGAAGCATGGGTTAGTTCGAAAGCATACTGTTACGAAGGTATCCCGACTCCCGAAGGTTTACTGTAAAATCTTGAATTGACACCGCATTGTATTACAAAAAATGCATTTTCAAAATTCAAAACAGACATAGGCTTTTGCATTCTTAAAATAACCTTGTTTGCATATGACTATTTGTTTGAACAGCAGGGAAATTCGCACGATGAACACCTTGTGAACAGAAGTACCTCCAATCAAGGGGCACAGTAAGAGCATTGCCCAGTATCTGGGGCATGGCAAAATACTTCCAACAGGGGCAACTCCCTATGTTCTGAGAGTGTGGACATAGTCGAAAAATACTGCACATAATCAAAGACCCGCTAGGTTGACACGCCTAGGCAAAAATAAGGGCTTCCCGTCGAACCAAAAGGGTTCGGGCAAAATGAAGGGATGAAATGAAAAAAACATGTACACCCGGCAAGTCGAAAACCTGAAAGGGCGGCTTGGGCAAAAATGGGTGTCCCGGTGGACTGAAAACCCGAAAGGGCGGTCCAGGCAAAAGTTAGGGATCAAAGCGTACGACTATGTTCCGGTATCTCATCACTTGTCTACCCGAAGATTTGTCAAATTACCCCCACAGGTATCCTCTTCCCTCATCTCCGAAGCAGGGGCAATAATGAGTTATCCAGACGATCCAATTGCTCTGTCAACCAAAGTACAAAAGAAAGATCAACATAAGGATGATTACCATCTACCTTTACAAATTCCAGATCGTGGGTTAACATCCGAAACCAAACAGGACATCCACCTTCCACTTAATCAAAATCATGCAACTCTACACCGGTTCCTTCTCAATTTTCAGAAGAAGTTTTACACGAACTTATCCCACAAGTAACCTTACCCCGGTTCATCCAGAAGTTTTACACAAACTTATCCAAGTAACCTAACCCTGGTTCCGCCAGAAGTCTCACATGGACCTATCTCAAGATGACCTAACCCCGGTTCATCAAGAAGTTTTTACACGAACTTATCCAAGTAACCTAACCCCGGTTCCTCCAGAAGTCTCACATGGACCTATCTCAAGATGACCTAACCCCGGTTCATCAAGAAGTTTTTACACGAACTTATCCAAGTAACCTAACCCCGGTTCCTCCAGAAATCTTACATGGATTTAGCTCAAGATAACCTTACCCCGGTTCATCAAGAAGTTTTTACACGAACTTATCCAAGTAACCTAACCCCGGTTCCGCCAGAAGTCTCACATGGGCCTATCTCAAGATGACCTAACCCCGGTTCATCAAGAAGTTTTTACACGAACTTATCCAAGTAACCTAACCCCGGTTCCTCCAGAAATCTTACATGGATTTAGCTCAAGATAACCTTACCCCGGTTCATCAAGAAGTTTTTACACGAACTCATCATCAAAGTAACCCTACCCAGGTTCCTTCTCCATTTCAGATACGGTTTTACACGAGCTCATCAGCAGGCAACCCTACATATGTGCCCTCTTTCAACTTACAAAATTACAGTTCAAAACTTCCCCAGGAAAGTCCCATCCGGTTTCCGCAGAAAAGTTGGAATTCATCTCCCTCAAGCAGCAAGCTTATCCCCAGTAGATTCTGGAAGCTTATCCCTCGCAAAGCGCGAACGCGTCGTCCGGCTTTATTTAAAGAGTTATTTCCTTAACAGGATATAACTGGGTTATCCTCAGCCAAAAGCCACGGAAAGGTCGTCGTCAATACAGCCTTCTTATCCTCAGCAAGTCATTCTCAACAATTCAGCAAAAGCATCTCTATCCCCACAGAGTATCACTCCCCAGCGTGATCGCTAGAGTACTTTTCTCCCCGCAGAATCTTCCACTCGCCAAGTTTATTCCTCAACGGAGTCATCTTCTCCTACCGGTATACTTGCAACTATCATCCAGCGAAAGCTTACTCTTCAATATCAGCCCAGGATATGACTTCCCGGCACCCGTCAAGGATCTACTTTCCTAGACGAAAACATACATACATAAACATCACATACATCATTATAGCATGCATAGACGCATCATGTCATACAAATCTCATTTATGTTGAGAACATCATTGCTTGATCCATATCATGCATTGCATATGACTGACCTTTACCTTTCAGGAAAGATGCAGTTGAAATTCTCAATCATATTTCAAGACCTAGACCGGTTCAGTTAATCGACTCCAAAGATTTCTTATCCAGTCCCAGGCCTTCTCTAGTCCAGCTAAATCGACTCACAACAGATTTTTCTGATAAAGACTCAGTAGAAGTTATCCCAGGTTATAATTTCCTATTGGTTCTCTCTCCGACGGTGCATGAGATTTCCATTTCAGGGTTTTCTTTAAGATTATAATTTCCTATGGTTCCCTCTCCAACGGTGAGTGAGGTGATAATTCCTTTTCAGATTATAATTTCTTATGGTTCCCTCTCCGACGGTGAGTGAGGTGATAATTCCTTTTCAGATTATAATTTCATATGGTTCCCTCTCCGACGGTGAGTGAGGTGATAATTCCTTTTCAAATTATAATTTCTTATGGTCCCCTCTCCGACGGTGAGTGAGGTGATAATTCCTTTCAGATTATAATTTCCTATGGTTCCCTCTCCGACGGTGAGTGAGGTGATAATTCCTTTTCAGATTATAATTTCCTATGGTTCCCTCTCCGACGGTGAGTGAGGTGATAATTCCTTTTCAGATTATAATTTCTTATGGTTCCCTCTCCGACAGTGAGTGAGGTGATAATTCCTTTTCAGATTATAATTTCTTATGGTTCCCTCTCCGACGGTGAGTGAGGTGATAATTCCTTTTCAGATTATAATTTCCTATGGTTCCCTCTCCGACGGTGAGTGAGGTGATAATTCCTTTTCAGATTATAATTTCTTATGGTCCCCTCTCCGACGGTGAGTGAGGTGATAATTCCTTTCAGATTATAATTTCCTATGGTTCCCTCTCCGACGGTGAGTGAGATGATAATTCCTTTCAGATTATAATTTCCTATTGGTTCTCTCTCCGACGGTGCATGAGATTTCCATTTTAGGGTATTTCTTTGAGATTATAATTTCCTATTGGTTCTCTCTCCGACGGTGCATGAGATTTCCATTTTAGGGTTTTCTTTCAGATGATAATTGCCAATTGGTTCTCTTCCCGATACTGTGAAGATGGTAATTCCCACCAAGATTTTCTCAACGAGCGTTGTTGAAGTTAAAGTCACCCAAGGTTCTCTTACCATTCATGCTAAGGTAGTAACCATCCCTGGTTCATTCATCGCCGTTTGAAGCTCCAGACTCAGCTCCTGTAACCAGTCAGGACACATCTATACCAAGCATCTGAAAACCAGCTCCTGCAACGTGTTAGGTACTCATTTTTTTTCTCTTACAGGTATGCAGGTTCTCGCTAAGGAATCTCTTACGCGATCAACATCCAGATGGCATCTATAAGCCCATCATCCTATTCACCAATCTTTAAATGGCATCTATAAGCTCATTCCCATCATCACTGCAACTATGTGAGCGCAAATTTCTGGGCACTCTAGTGTTCAATCATCTTCTACCCTCGGATTACGAAAGGCACGTCAGCCAATCTGCATCCTCAGGTCTAAGAAGATTGAACAGGGGCAACTGTTGTACCCCAAAATTTGCCCTTTCATATTCTTCAAGAAATTGCCAAGTCAAAGCTTCAAAATTCCCCAAGGGTTGCACAGTCAAAGGTCTCCTATACAGTCAAGATTAGGGTTTTTTGTTCTGATCAAGAAAGTAAAGTTTTCAAAGGTCCAATCAAGTCTCATATGCCTACAAAGATGGTCAAGCATCCTCATATCAAGTTTCAAGGCATTCAGCACAACATTGCACAGTCAAAACCCTAAATTGCACTACAGTCAACTGTAGGGGCAAAATGGTCATTTGGCAGTCAAAAGTTCAAATTTTTGATCAACATATCATTTTGAAGCCACAAACATCATTTGATCAATGCTTGATCATGATTCCCAAAGCTTGGCTCAAAAATCATTAAAATGCAAAAGTTTCCTTATTTGGACAGTTGAAAAAGTCAACTGAAATTGACCAGGGCATAACTTTCACATGGATTATCAGAAAAATTCCATCCAAAGCTCATTTTGAAGAGAAAGACATTTCCTACAACTCATCTTCATACTTCAAGTCCAAGAAATGCTCTCACAAAAAGTTATCAATTCCAACATTATAGGTCATTTTCAAAAGTCAACAAAAAGGTACTTTAAGTCAAAGGCCATAACTTGAGATTGGTAAGTCAAAATGACATGGGACCAAAGGCATTGGTTAGAGGACTCAAAGACCTTTCCAAAATATCCATGAACATGAGAAAAGCTTAAATATTGAGCAAGTTATGCCTTGTGGAAGTTGGGAAATTTTTGGATATTTTGAAAAGTCAACATTGGTTCAAATGACCTAAAATTGCTAATGGGCCCATTTTTCTTCCATAATTCATCATCCATGACATATGCACGACTACTTGGCCCAAAGGGAAGTTTTATTCATTTTTTATTTATTTATTTGAATTTTTATTTATATTAATTCATTTAAATCAAATTAAATATATGGAAAATACTTAACCTAAAGTTTTAAATCTTTTTGTGCATGTTTTATACTCAATAATTCGTGCCTAGCCAAATAAGGAAAGATTTGGATTGATTAGATCATAATTGATACAAAAATGCATGGAAAAGATTGAAAAAACAAAGCTTGAAAATCAAATCTTCAAAACCATCATTGCAAGGGATTTGATTTGTTTTTCTTAACCTAATTGATTCATACATAAGCCAGGAACACAACCCTAATCATCACACACACGCAGCTGCTGAAAAACCTGGAAATCAAACTTGAAATTTTTCTCTAAAAACTCAAAACTGCAAATTCACTTCCAGGGCGATTCAAGGCATAATAACTGTTTCATTAGCTTCCTCGAGCATTGTAGGACGTATCCCAATCACAAACGCTCATCAAAACGCCAGGAATTGGTACAATGGAGTCCACCTGTTTCAAATAAATTTCATAATCGTACATCCTATTCCATGCATTCTTTGTGAAATTTAATTATTGATTCATGTTGGTCATTTGATTCTGAAGCTAACCCATGTATTTAATTGTGTTTTTGAGCTGTATACGCGATTATGCCATTGATGCAGATTAGGGTTCATGAAGCTCAAAATTGGGCGTTTCATGATATGGAAAAATTGAAACCTCTGAGTATCACCATTGGAATCAACGCGTTTGGACGAACAAGAACCAACCCTCGCGCTCAATTTATGAGTGTCTGAGGGCTAATCGCTATTTTCCCTAAAGATGCCTAAAAGAACGCGTAGAAAAACGTTGCCTAATGTATTTGCGTTTCAGGAACATGAAGAAGATGAACTCGTGGCAATATGTGATAAGCTGGTTTGAATTTCGCGCGCGGACCCACTAACCTTTTGTTTTCTTTTTATAATATTTGTTATTTGTTTATTAATCAAAACGCGCATATAGAACAACTGGCAAGGCATAGTGGTAGCAACATCCATGACCTGGGTTCGAGCCCCAGGTCTTCATTGTTTCAATATATTTTTTCAATTTACAATCACATGCAGGCGTAATATTAAGGACCATCATATTCCTTCATCATCTATCCATCCACGCGTCCAGCTTCATCAGATCAAAGGCCCTGGATTGGAGAGCACCATACACCCTGGTCAACGCGTGTACACGCGTCCTGAAAAGTCAAAGAGGCCATCAATTTAAGTGGGCCTGGATTGCTATACAATACCTCCTAATTTGGGATCTGAACCCCCTTTGGTTTGCAATTCTTCCCATTTTCTTTATTTTCTTTATTTTCTATTTTTCTTTTTAATTATTGTTTTAGTAATTAATTTTATTATTTCCATAAATATAAAAAACCCATAAAAAAAATCAGAAAAGAATTAGAATAATAAATATTTTTATTTCTAATATTTTCATAAATAAATTTGCATGTAATTATTTAGTTTTAAATTAGGTTGTAATTTTAATTCTTTTTAATAAAAATCTAAAAAATGTAGGATTAGGGTTTAATTAATAATTTGTCATCTTTTTTTTTCTTTCATAATAATTAAAATAATTAAATATTTATTTTATAATTAAATTTGCATAAAAATAACTTAGGGTTAATTTAGGTCAAAAAACTTCAATATTTCTTAATAAAATTAAAAATAATTAGAATTAGGGTTTGCATCTTACTTAAATTTTAATTAATTCTCTTTTTCATATTAAATCCAAAAATCATAAAATACTAAAAAAACAAATTCTTGCTTTCTTTTTTAATTCATTATTAATTCAATTTTTGCAAAAGGGTCCAACGCCCTCGTTCTCAATTCCTTATTAATTCGCATACTTATTTCTTTTCCGCTTAAATATTTATGTATCTCTCCCGAGGCCTTGTAACATTTTAATTACTTCTCGCACTTTTAATTTCTTTATTTATTTTCTGTCAAATCGGGTTCGAGAAACTTTTGGCGATGTGGACCCGCGCCTTTTGTAATAGCTTAGAATTTACTTTTTCTCACAATTTTTAATAATGGTATGAAAGAATGTATGGACAAAAATAAAAGCAAGCGTAGAACACCAATGACATGACAAGATAAATGCAAATGAAAACGACACACAAATCACACACCACCCCTAAGGTACGCCTCACTGTTGCCTTTCCTCGAGAGGTGATCGTCGAGTAGAGGATGTCTTAGTAAGTCCTCATGATCCGAGAACCTGGCATGAGGGTAGCTTCTAAGGTGTCTTCCTATTGCTCCGGTGATCATCATGTCCCGAACCTCGAATTGACCCGAACACCTCCAACGGTGGTGCTACCTACCTCTCAATGGTGGGATGGCACTACTTTAAAGGACATTTACACAGACGAATTCCTTAGGGTAGGTAGACGACTCTAGATACTTGCTCTAATTTCGAAACAAAAATTCAAACATACTTTTCACACCGACACCTTTTCAAAAAGCTTTCGAAAGCAATTTTTTCAAACACTCTTGAGGACCGATACAAGAGTCGAACTGGAATTTTCAAAGAAACTTTTTTTTAACCCACATTGAAAAGCAAACAAACACTTTTGAAAACACAAGTGAGCAAGTATCTAAGAGCCCATGGATAACCATGGATAGAAAGGGTGCTAACACCTTCCCTTTCTATAATCTACCTCCCGAACCGAGAGCAATCTCTTTAAGGAATTTTTCTGTGCTTTTGTCCTTTCCATTTGGAGAAAATAAAAGACGGTGGCGACTCTTGCTTCCGCGACATTTCGCGAACCAGCGTTAAACAGTCAGTTCCAGATCCACCGATCACACCCGCACAGTTCCCTCACAGCCTTGTTGCTACTTTCTAAGAAGGTATCCCCCAGATCCGGGTTAGGATCTATAGAACTCCCAAGCAACCCATAATTTAAAGCACACAAGGAAAACAATTGAAAACACAGTTATGAACTAGCCCTAAGGTACACCTCACTTTAAGATAGTCCCCAGCAGAGTCGCCAGTTCTGTGATCGGCGGATCTGGAACTGACTGTTTAACGCTGGTTCGCAAAATGTCGCGGTAAGCAAGAGTCGCCACCGTCTTTTATTTTCTCCAAATGGAAAGGACAAAAGCACAGAAAAATTCCTTAAAGAGATTGCTCTCGGTTCGGGAGGTAGGTTATAGAAAGGGAAGGTGTTAGCACCCTTTCTCTCCATGGTTATCCATGGGCTCTTAGATACTTGCTCACTTGTGTTTTCAAAAATGGTTTGTTTGCTTTTCAACTGTGGGTTTAAAAAGTTTCTTTGAAAATTCCAGTTCGACTCTTGTATCGGTCCTCAAGAGTGTTTGAAAAGTTGCTTTCGAAAGCTTTTTGAAAAGGTGTCGGTGTGAAAAGCATTTTTGATTTGTTTTTGAAATTAGAGCAAGTATCTTAGAGTTGTCTACCTACCCTAAGGAATTCGTCTGTGTAAGTGTCCTTTAAAGTAGTGCCATCCCACCATTGAGAGGTAGGTAGCACCACCGTTGGAGGTGTTCGGGTCAATTCGAGGTTCGGGACATGGTGATCACTAGAGCAATGGGAAGACACCTTAGAAGCTACCCTCATGCCAGGTTCCCGGATCATGAGGACTTACTAAGACATCCTCTACTCGACGATCACCTTTCGAGGCAAGGCAACAGTGAGGCGTACCCTAGGGGTGGTGTGTGATTTGTGTGTCGTTTTCAGATATTTTTGTCTTTTGTCATATTATTGGTGATCTAGCGCTTGTTTTTATTTTTGTCCATCCATTCTTTCATGCCTTGATTAACAGTTAAAAATTGCGAAAAGTAAAAGATTCTAAACTATTACAAAAGGCGCGGGTCCACATCGCCAAAATTTCCAGGACCCGATTTGACAGAAAGTAAATAATTAAAGTAAAGTGCGAGAAATTAATTTACAAGGCCTTGGGAGAGATACATAAATATTAAAAGAAATAAGATAAATATGCGAATTAAATAAGAATTAAAAACGAGGGCGTTGGACCCTTTTTGCAAAATTAAATTAAATGATGGAATTAATTAATTAAAAAAAGAAAGAAATTGTTTTTGGTATTTTTTGGTATTTTATGATTTTAATGGGGAAAAGAATTTAATGCAATTAAACCTAATTCTAGTTGTTTTTAATTTATTAAGAAAAGATTGAATTTTAACCTAAAATTAAACCTAATTATTTACATGCAATTTAAAAATAAATATTTAATATTTAATTATTATGAAAGAAAATAAAAAGGGATAAAAAATTAATTAAACCCTAATTCTACCACTTTTAAATTAATTAAGAAAATATTACCATTAAACCCTAAATTAAAACTAAGTGAATTAATGCAATTTTTTACAAAAAAAATACTAAAATAAAAATATTTATTATTTTTTTATCTTTTCTGATTTTTTTATTGTTTTGGTGTTTTTATGAAAATTAATTAATTAAGGAATTAAATCAAGAAAACTAATTAAAACAAAAGATAGAAAAATATAAAAAAAGGGAATTTTAAGAGTGCAAACCATGGGGTTCTGCCCCTAATATGGGAGGTAAGACTTAGCATTTTAGGCCCATCAAGACCTTGGCCCGTTTGACTTTCATGCCAGCATGCATACGCGTTGACTAGAATGCATCATGTTCCTCAAACCTGTGCCCTTGGATTGATGATATTGAACGCATGGACGGCTTGATGGAGGAGCGTATGGTGCGTCTTCAGGACATAATCTGCATAGAACCATTAATTGAAAAATAATGTGAAAGGGGGTGAGGACCTGGGGCTCGAACCCAAGTCATGAGGTTTACCAATCAACGCGCTTGCCAGTGCTCCACTTGGTTTTCTTTGTATATTATATAATAAGCGATCAATATAAAACAAAACAAACGCGTTAGTGGATTTTAGCGCGAATTTTTGAACAGACCAACCAACGCTCGCCACTTCAGCATCTCCTTCGCTTGGTTTTATTTTCCTGAAACAAGAACAATTTAGCAACGGTTTTGTTAGTGTTCCCTTAGGCCAGTTTCTGAAAAATAGCGACTAGCCCAGGGATGCTCATAAATTGAGCGCGAGGGTGGCCTTGTGATCGTCTGAGTATGCTGAATTGAGTGGCCTAAGTCTTATGTTCCAATTTTTCCTTAATTAAAAAAACCCAATTTGAAGCTTCATGAACCCTAAAAGACAACCATGGTGGAATCGTATATAGCACACAAAAACTTAATCAAAGTAGATGGTTAGCTTCAGAACATATCAATTAGTATGAATACACAAACAAAATGCTATGTAAATGCCTAAATATGGAAACACGATTATGAAAAAAAGTGAAGAAAGCTTGGCTTCTGTACAGTGATTCAAGGTGTTAGAATTGATGCTTTTGATCCAGGAAGGTTCCTTGATGTCCCAGGAATGTGATAGGATGAGTTTCTTGGCTTGAATCGACCTGCAAATAGGTTTTCAGATTTGAGTTTCCAAGCAAAATTTTCAAGTTTGTGTATGCCTTTTCTGCGCAGCTTTTTGGTTCTGAGGCATCAGGTCTTGATTGTGTATGTATAGGAGAGTGATTAGGGTTGAAAAACTTGATCAAAATCCATGAATTAATGAATATGATATTTGATTTTTTAACCATGATTTTCAAATCTTTTTCACATGCTTTTGCTACCAAATCATGACCAATCCAATTGATTCTTTCCATATATGGTTAGGCACGAAATCTTGAGTATATATTATGCACAAAAAGATTGAAAAACTTAGGTTAAGTATTTTTCATGTATTTAATTGATTTAAATGAATTATTATTAATAAAAATTCAAATAAATAAATAAAAAATGAAGAAAAACTTCCCTTTGGGCCAAGTGGTCGTGCACATGTCTTGGATGATGAATCATGGAAGAAAAATAGGCCCATTAGCAATTTTAGGTCATTTGAAGCAATGTTGACTTTTCAAAATATCCAAAAGTTTCCCAACTTCCACAAGGCATAACTTGCTCAATTTTTAATCTTTGATCATGTTCTTGGACATTTTGGAAAGGTCTTTGAGTCCTCTAAACAATGCCTTTGGTCCCATGTCATTTTGATTTACCAATATCAAGTTATGGCCTTTGACTTAAAGTCCCTTTTTGTTGACTTTTGAAAATGACCTATAATGTTGAAATTGATAACTTTTTGTGAGAGCATTTCTTGGACTTGAAGTATGAAGAGGAGTTGTAGGAAATGTCTTTCTCTTCAAAATGAGCTTTGGATGGAATTTTTCTGATAATCCATGTGAAAGTTATGCCCTGGTCAATTTACAGTTGACTTTTTCAGTTGTCCAAATAAGGAAACTTTTGCATCTTGATGATTTTTGAGCCAAGCTTTGAGAATCATGATCAAGCATTGATCAAATGATGTTTGTGGCTTCAAAATGAGATGTTGACCAAAAATTTGAACTTTTGACTATCAAATGACCATTTTGCCCCTACAGTTGACTGTAGTGCAATTAGGGTTTTGACTGTGCAATTTTGTGCTGAAAGTCTTGAAACTTGGTATGAGGATGCTTGACCATATTTGTAGGCATGTGGGACTTGATTGGACCCTTGGAAACTTCATTTTCTTGATCAGGACCAAAACCCTAATTTTGACTGTTCAGGAGGCTCTTACACTGTGCAACCCTTGGGGAATCTTGAGGCTTTGACTTGGCAATTTCTTGAAGAATATGGGAGGGCAAATTTTGGGGTACAACAGTTGCCCCTGTTCAATCTTCTTAGACCTGAGGATGCAGATTGGCTGACGTGCCTTTCGTAATCCGAGGGTAGAAGATGATTGAACACTAGAGTGCCCAGAAATTTGCGCTCACATAGCAGCAGTGTGATGATGGGAATGGGCTTATAGATGCCATTTAGAGATTGATGAATAGGATGATGGGCTTATAGATGCCATCTGGATGTTGATCGCGTAAGAGATTCCTTAGCGAGAACTTGCGTACCTGCAAAAGAAAAATGAGTACCTGACATGTTGCAGGAGCTGGTCTTCAGATGCTTGGTATAGATGTGTCCTGACTGGTTACAGGAGCTGAATATGGAGCTTCAAACGGTGATGAATGAACCAGGGGTGGTTACTACCTCAGCAGGAACGGTGAGAGAACCTTGGATGACTTTAACTTCAAGAGCAAACATTGAGAAAATCTTGGATAATCTTCACTTCAACAGCAATCATTGAGCGAAATCTTGGTGGGAATTACCATCTCCGCAGGATCGGGGAGAGAACCATAGGCAATTATAATCTCAAAAGCGGACGTTTGAGAAAAACCTGGAATGGAATTATCGTCTCCGCAACATTGGGGAGAGAACCATAGGAAATTATAATCTCAAAAGCGGACGTTTGAGAAAAACCTGGAATGGAATTATCATCTCTGCAGGATCGGGGAGAGAACCATAGGCAATTATAACCTCAAAAGCGGACGTTTGAGAAAAACCTGGAATGGAATTATCGTCTCCGCAGCATTGAGGAGAGAACCATAGGCAATTATAATCTCAAAAGCGGACGTTTGAGAAAAACCTGGAATGGAATTATCGTCTCCGCAGCATCGGGGAGAGAACCATAGGCAATTATAACCTCAAAAGCGGACGTTTGAGAAAAACCTGGAATGGAATTATCGTCTCCGCAGCATTGGGGAGAGAACCATAGGCAATTATAATCTCAAAAGCGGACGTTTGAGAAAAACCTGGAATGGAATTATCGTCTCCGCAGCATTGGGGAGAGAACCATAGGAAATTATAATCTCAAAAGCGGACGTTTGAGAAAAACCTGGAATGGAATTATCGTCTCCGCAGGATCGGGGAGAGAACCATAGGCAATTATAATCTCAAAAGCGGACGTTTGAGAAAAACCTGGAATGGAATTATCGTCTCCGCAGCATTGGGGAGAGAACCATAGGCAATTATAATCTCAAAAGCGGACGTTTGAGAAAAACCAGGAATGGAATTATCGTCTCCGCAGCATTGGGGAGAGAACCATAGGAAATTATAATCTCAAAAGCGGACGTTTGAGAAAAACCTGGAATGGAATTATCGTCTCCGCAGCATTGGGGAGAGAACCATAGGCAATTATAATCTCAAAAGCGGACGTTTGAGAAAAACCTGGAATGGAATTATCGTCTCAGCAGCATTGGGGAGAGAACCATAGGAAATTATAATCTCAAAAGCAGACGTTTGAGAAAAACCTGGAATGGAATTATCGTCTCCGCAGCATTGGGGAGAGAACCATAGGAAATTATAATCTCAAAAGCGGACGTTTGAGAAAAACCTGGAATGGAATTATCGTCTCCGCAGGATCGGGGAGAGAACCATAGGCAATTATAATCTCAAAAGCGGACGTTTGAGAAAAACCTGGAATGGAATTATCGTCTCCGCAGCATTGGGGAGAGAACCATAGGCAATTATAATCTCAAAAGCGGACGTTTGAGAAAAACCTGGAATGGAATTATCGTCTCCGCAGCATTGGGGACAGAACCATAGGAAATTATAATCTCAAAAGCGGACGTTTGAGAAAAACCTGGAATGGAATTATCGTCTCCGCAACACTGGGGAGAGAACCATAGGCAATTATAATCTCAAAAGCGGACGTTTGAGAAAAACCTGGAATGGAATTATCGTCTCCGCAGCATTGGGGAGAGAACCATAGGAAATTATAATCTTAAAAGCGGACGTTTGAGAAAAACCTGGAATGGAACTATCGTCTCCGCAGCATTGAGGAGAGAACCATAGGAAATTATAATCTCAAAAACGGACGTTTGAGAAAAACCTGGAATGGAATTATCGTCTCCGCAGGATCAGGGAGAGAACCATAGGCAATTATAATCTCAAAAGTGGACGTTTGAGAAAAACCTGGAATGGAATTATCGTCTCCGCAGCATTGGGGAGAGAACCATAGGCAATTATAACCTCAAAAGCGGACGTTTGAGAAAAACCTGGAATGGAATTATCGTCTCCGCAACATTGGGGAGAGAACCATAGGCAATTATAATCTCAAAAGCGGACGTTTGAGAAAAACCTGGAATGGAATTATCGTCTCCGCAGCATTGGGGAGAGAACCATAGGAAATTATAATCTTAAAAGCGGACGTTTGAGAAAAACCTGGAATGGAATTATCGTCTCCGCAGCATTGGGGAGAGAACCATAGGCAATTATAACCTCAAAAGCGGACGTTTGAGAAAAACCTGGAATGGAATTATCGTCTCCGCAACATTGGGGAGAGAACCATAGGCAATTATAATCTCAAAAGCGGACGTTTGAGAAAAACCTGGAATGGAATTATCGTCTCCGCAGCATTGGGGAGAGAACCATAGGCAATTATAATCTCAAAAGCGGACGTTTGAGAAAAACCTGGAATGGAATTATCGTCTTCGCAGGATCGGGGAGAGAACCATAGGCAATTATAACCTCAAAAGCGGACGTTTGAGAAAAACCTGGAATGGAATTATCGTCTCCGCAGCATTGGGGAGAGAACCATAGGCAATTATAATCTCAAAAGCGGACGTTTGAGAAAAACCTGGAATGGAATTATCGTCTCCGCAGCATCGGGGAGAGAACCATAGGCAATTATAACCTCAAAAGCGGACGTTTGAGAAAAACCTGGAATGGAATTATCGTCTCCGCAGCATTGGGGAGAGAACCATAGGAAATTATAATCTCAAAAGCGGACGTTGAGAAAAACCTTTGATAACTTCTACTGAGTCTTCATCAGAAAAATCTGTTTGGGGTCGATTTAACTGGACTAGAGAAGGCCTTGGACTGGATAAGAAATCTTTGGAGTCGATTAACTGAATCGGTCTAGGTCTTGAAATATGATTGAGAATTTAACTGAATCTTTCCTGAAAGATAGAGGTCAGTCATATGCAATGCATGATATGGATCAAGCAATGATGTTCTCAACATAAATGAGATTTGTAAGATATGATGCGTATATGCATGCTATAATGATGTATGTGATGTTTAGGAATGTATTTTTCGTCTAGGAAAGTAAATCCTTGACGGGTGCCGGGAAGCCACTCCTGGGCTGATGTTGGAGAATAGATTTGCTTCCGCTGGGGATGATAGTTGCAAGAATACCGGTAGGAGAAGATGACTCCATTGGGGAATAAACTTGGCGAATGGAATAACTCTGCGGGGAGACAGGTACTCTAATGATCTTGCTGAGAAGCAATAATCTGTGGGGAGAGAGATACTTTGATGAGTCGTTGATAATAACTTGCTGGGGATACCCTTGTTGTGTTGGAAGTATTGATAGACTTCGCTGGGGTAAGAAGACTTCGTCGAGGACGCTCTTTCCGTGGCTTTTGGCTGAGGATAACCCAGTTATATCCTGGTGTGATCGGTGGATCTGGAACTGACTGTTTAACGTTGGTTTCGCGAAATGTCGCGGTAAGCAAGAGTCGCCACCGTCTTTTATTTTCTCCAACAAGGAAAGGACAAAAGCACAGAAAAATTCCTTATGAGATTAGTTCTCGGTTCGGGAGGTAGATTATAGAAAGGGAAGGTGTTAGCACCCTTTCTATCCATGGTTATCCATGGGCTCTTAGATACTTGCTCATTGTGTTTTCAAAATGTTTGTTTGCTTTTCAAAGTGTGAGTGGGTTTGAAAAAGTTTCGTTTAAAGTTTCAGATCGACTCTTGTATCAGTCCTCAAGAGTGTTTGAAAGGTTGTTTTGAAAGCTTTTTTTTGAAAAAGTGTAAGGTGTGAAAAGTATTTTGATTTGTTTTTGAAAAGAGCAAGTATCCATGAGTCATCTACCTACCCTAAGGAATTAAGCTGTGTAATTGTCCTTTAGGTAGTGCTATCCCACCATTGAGAGATAGGTAGCACCACCGTTGGAGGTGTTCGGGTCAATTCGAGGGTTAGGGACAGTGTGGTCACCGAGCAATAGTAAGATACCTTAGAAGCTACCCTTATGCCATTGATCTTTTTATTCCGAGGCAACTTGTTTCGAGGCAACATATTCGAGGCAACTAGATCAATGGAACATAAGGACTTACTAAGACGTCCTGTACTCAACGACCACGTTTCGAGGGGCAAGGCAACAGGGTGATCACCAGAGCAACAATAGGATACCTTAGAAGCTACCCTTATGCCATTGATCTTTTTATTCCGAGGCGACCATTCCGAGGCAACTTATTCGAGGCAACTGAATCAACGGAACATAAGGACTCACTAAGGCATCCTGTACTTGATGACCACCTTTCGAGGGGTAAGGCAACAGTGAAGCGTACCCTAGGGGTGGTGTGTGAATTGTGTGTCATTTTCAATTTATTGTTTGTCTTGTCATGCATTGGTGATCTACGCTTTGATTTTATTTTTGGCATTCATTCTTTCATGTTATTGTTTAACAGTTAAAAGTGCGGGAATTTAAAGTGCGGAAAAGGTAAAAGTCCTACGCTATTACAAAGGCGCGGGTCTACAACGCCAAATTAATCCAGACCCGATTTAAAATAAAGTGCAGAAAATAGATGTCTAATAGCTATTACAGGGCTTTGAAACAAATACATTATACTCACAAAGAAAATAAATGAAACGCGTAATCGAATGCGAGGGCGTTGAACCCTTTTGAAGGAATTTAAAATAATTAAATTAAAATGATTAAATTAAATAAAAAGGTAGAACTTATTTTTTATGTTTTTGTATTTATGACATTAAAGAAAAAATTAAATTAATTAAAAGTCAAATAATTAATTCTAATTCTAATTGTTTTTTAATTTATTAAAGAAAATGCATTAAAGTTAAAACCTAGAGTTAAAACTAAATTAATTATAAAATTTATTTACAAAATTAATGGTTGATGACAAAATATTTAATTAATTAAAAAAAGGTAAAAAGTGTTAAAGATCTATTTTTATTATTTTTGGTTTATTGTGAAAAAGAATTAAATTATAACCTAAAATTAAATCTAAATTAATTAAGGGATTTATTTACAAAATTAATACTAAAATAAATTTTTTTTTTTTACTTTTTTCTGATTTTTTATGTTTTTTATATTTTGAAAACATTAATTAATTAAAAGAAAGCAACAATTAAAAGAATATAAAAATAATAAAAAGAACAAAGAAAAGAAAGGAATTTGCAAAACCTAAGGGGGTGAAGCCCCTAATTTGGAGGTTGAATCATGGAGATTCTGGCCCAATAAGCATGGTCCATTTGACTTTTTCAGACAACCTGCTGGCATATTGACTAGGGTTTAGGGTGTCCCTCCAATCCATGCCTTTGATCTGATCTTGAGATGGACGTGGCACGTTTGATTTGGCAGTGTATGATGGTCTTCAGTTCAAGCGCTATATCTGAACATTAGTTGCAAAATAACAAATGGAAAGGGTGAAGACCTGGGATCGAACCCAGGTCCTCTTGGTTATCCACATACACGCCTACCAACTGTGCCAAATTGCTTCTTTGTAAGTTAAATAACCAACAAAATTTATAAACAAAATAACGCGTTAGTATTATAAAAATAAAAAAATGCGCGCTGGATTCAAACCAGCCAATCACAGCATGACAAGCAATCGTCTTCCTCAATGCTTTCTTTTCCTGAAAATGTCAAAGCATTGGCAACGGTTTTTACACCGTTTCAGAAGAGGCCCTTACAAAAAATAGCGATTAGAGCTCAGACGCTCATAAATTGAGCGCGAGGGTACATTTGAGATCGTCCAAGCGCGCTGATTTGAGTGATGGTGGTCATGAGTCTCAATTTTTCCTTGGGTGAAAAGCCCCAATTCCAAGGTCCTGTAACCCTAGAAATCAACCATGGAGAAATCGTCTATACAGCTCAAAAACATAATTAAACGCATGGGTTAGCTTGCAAACACTTCACTGATCATGAATATATAAGTAAAACGTTATGAATGTGCATGGATATTAAAACACGATAATGAAAAAAAATGGCAAAAGTGTGACTTCTGGATACCGTTTCACAGCGTTTGGATTGATGTTTTTGATTGGAATACGTCCAATGATGCTCAAGGAAGCTAATGGGATAGGTATTATGCTTTGAAACCACCTACAAGTCAGTTTTCAGAATTGAGATTTTTTGTAAAAAGTGAGAGTTTGTTTTCAAGGTTCCTGCACCGCTTCTTGTCTAATCTTGGTCTGTATCACTTGTACATGTCTTATGCAATGTGTATGAATGAAAATTATGGCCAATAATGCCTTGCATTGATGTTTTGGATTTTCACATAAACCACCATTATCACACTTTCCATTTTGAGTCCATTTTTGAATTCTTGCCTTGTTTGCTCCTTTGCACGAATTTGGTAGGCACATAATGATGCTTCAAGGCTAGTTAAGGCCAAATATTTCCTTTAATCAAACCTTTTAATTTTTTCTTGATTTTAAAAGATTTAAACTTAATTAAATCCAATAAAATCAATAAAAAATGAAAAAATTAATTAAAAAATATGAAATAAAAGGTGGGACACGTGGGAGGCATGGCCAAGTTAATTCAAGTGGAAAAAGTGGGCCCCTTTTGTCAAAAATGAGATTTCAAGGATAAATGATTTTGGCCATTTCACAAACATTTCCCAACTTCTCCAATGCATAACTTGCTCAATTTTTAAGCTTTGCTCATGTTCTTGGACATTTTGGAAAGGTTTTAGAGTCCTCTAACCAATGCCTTTGGTCCCATGTCATTTTGATTTACCAATCTCAAGTTATGGCCTTTGACTTAAAGTCCCTTTTTGTTGACTTTCGAAAATGACCTATAATGTTGAAATTGATAACTTTTTGTGAGAGCATTTCTTGGACTTGAAGTATGAAGACGAGTTGTAGGAAATGTCTTTCTCTTCAAAATGAGCTTTGGATGGAATTTTTCTGATGAACCATGTGAAAGTTATGCCCTGGTCAATTTCAGTTGACTTTTTCAACTGTCCAAAAATAGAAACTTTTGCATCTTGATGATTTTTGAGCCAAGTTTTGAGAATCATGATCAAGCATTGATCAAATGATGTTTGTGGCTTCAAAATGATATGTTGACCAAAAATTTGAACTTTTGACTGTCAAATGACCATTTTGCCCCTACAGTTGACTGTAGTGCAATTAGGGTTTTTGACTGTGCAATTTTGTGCTGAAAGTCTTGAAACTTGATATGAGGATGCTTGACCATATTTGTAGGCATGTGAGACTTGATTGGACCCTTGGAAACTTCATTTTCTTGACCAGAACACAAACCCTAATTTTGACTGCTTAAGAGGTCCTTGCACTGTGCAACCCTTGGGGAGATCTGAAGCTTGACTTGGCAATTTCTTGAAGAATATGGGAGGGAAAATTTTGGGGTACAACAGTTGCCCCTGTTCAATCTTCTTAGACCTGAGGATGCAGATTGGCTGACGTGCCTTTCGTAATCCGAGGGTAGAAGATGATTGGACACTAGAGTGCCCAGAAATTTGCGCTCACATAGTGGCAGTGTGGTGGGAATGGGCTTATAGATGCCTGTTGCACCCCAAAATTTGCCCTCCCATATTCTTCAAGGATTTTTCAAGTCAAGGCCACAAAATTCCCATATTCTCCAAGGGTTGTGCAGTGCAAAGGTCCCCTATGCAGTCAAAACTAGGGTTTGGGTTCTGGTCAAGCAAATGAACTTTTCAAAGGCCCAATCAAGTCTCACATGCCTACAAAGATGGTCAAGTATCTTCATATCAAGTTTCAAGGCATTCAGCTCAAAATTGCACAGTCAAAACCCTAAATTGCACTACAGTCAACTGTAGGGGCAAAATGGTCATTTGACAGTCAAAAGTTCAAATTTTTGGTCAACATATCATTTTGAAGCCACAAACATCATTTGATCAATGCTTGATCATGATTCTCAAAATTTGGCTCAGAAATCATCAAAGATGCAAAAGTTGCTATATTTGGACAGTTGAAAAAGTCAACTGAAATTGACCAGGGCATAACTTTCACATGGATTATCAGAAAAATTCCATCCAAAGCTCATTTTGAAGAGAAAGACATTTCCTACAACTCATCTTCATACTTCAAGTCCAAGAAATGCTCTCACAAAAAGTTATCAATTTCAACATTATAGGTCATTTTCAAAAGTCAACAAAAAGGGACTTTAAGTCAAAGGCCATAACTTGAGATTGGTAAATCAAAAGGACATGGGACCAAAGGCATTGGTTAGAGGACTCAAAGACCTTTCCAAAATGTCCAAGAACATGTGAAAAGCTTAAAAATTGAGCAAGTTATGCCTTGTGGAAGTTGGGAAATTTTTGGAAATTTTTGAGAGTCAACTTTACTTCAAAAGATCCAAAATTGCTAATGGGCCCATTTTTCTTCCAAGTTTCTTCATGCCAAGCCTATGCACGACCATTAGGCCCAAAAGGAAGTTTTTCTCCATTTTTATTTATTTATTTGGATTATTTATCATTTATAATTCATTTAATTAAATAAAATGCACAAAAAATACAAACCTAATGAAAACAAATCTTTTTATGTAGGTTTGGACTCAATATTTCGTGTAAATACTAAAAGGGAAAGATTTGAAGCTGATTGGCATGATTGAGAGCAAAATGCACATGGAAAAGATTTGGAAAAATCTTAAGAAAATCAAATATCTTAATCCATAATTGCAAGAGATTGTATCAAGTTTTGTTGACCTAATCATCTCACTACATAACCCTGATGATAAACCTAATGCCTTGGGACTCCAAGCTGCGCTGAAAACTCCATTGCACACTTGAAAAAATTGCCATAAAACCAAATTCTGAAATCAGTATTGGAAGAGGATTCGAAGCCTAATTCCTTTCACAACAGCTTCCTTGTGGTTCATCAAGCACATTCCCATACATAACACTCATCAAAAGGCAGAAAATCGCTGTACAGAACTCAAAGTTTTCTCACAAAATTGCATACACGCATCTTGAGTTTAAGGCATTTTCATAACATTTGATTTACATATTCTTATTCAGTGATGTTTGCTGATGCTTATCATGTGATTTAATTTGGTTTTTACGCATCATACGCGATAATGCCATGTTTAAATTCTAGGTTTTACAGGTCGTGATTTTAGGGCTTTTACAATGCAGTAAAATTAGCCCTTAAGACCACCATGGATGGACTCAGCGTCTAGAGACGAAGAAATCCCAACTATCGCGCCTAATTTATGTTGAGAATGGAGCTATTCGCTATTTTCTTAAAACACCCCTTCAGCCACGCCCAGAAAACCGTGGCCATACGTTTATGTTTCAGGGAAAAATAAGGAAGACGACTCCGTGTCAAGACGTGATAGGCGCATTCAAATTCTCGCGCGTTAATCCATTAATGCTTTGCTTTGTCTTTATAATATTTGTTGATTACTTATATATCAAAGATGTCAATTGGCGCAGGTGGTTGATGCAAGCGTTGGTGATCCACTTGACCTGGGTTCGAACCCCAGGTCTTTCACATGCTCAATATTATTTTTCCATAATTAATCATATGCAGCGCTAACGTCCCAGTATACCATACGCTCACCATCTCAAGCATACACGCGTCCCACTAATTCAAATCAAAGGCGTGGATGCAAGGAGTAGACTAAACACCAGTCAACGCATGGTACACAAGCCAAAAGAGTCAAACAAATGGCATGCTTATTGGGCCAGATTGCCAGGCCTGTACCTCCTGAATTGGGGATTACACCCCACCCTGGTTTGCTAATTTTACTTATTCTTCTTATATCTTTTTAATTATATTTTATTGTTTTGTTGTTTTAATTCATTAATTATTTTTTAACAAAATACAAGAACTTAATTAAAAATCAGAAAAGACCAAAAAAAAGAATAAATATTTTTATAATTATTTTCTTGTAAATAAATTAATACATAATGAATTTAGTTTTAATTAGGATGTTTGCAATTTTAATTCTTTTCGTATTAAATAAAAAAAATAATTAGAATTAGGTTAATTAATAATTTCCACTCCTTTTAATTTTTTTTCCTTCTTTTATCATAATATTATTATTTATTTATTTTCATAATTACATTGTACATAAATAAATTAGATTTAAATTAGGTCAAATTTCAATATTTTTGCAATAAACTTAAAAAACATTAGAACTAGGGTTTAGCATCTCATTTTAATTTTAATTAATTTTTCTTTTTCTCCTTAAATCTTAAAAAACATAAAATACAAAAAAAAAACATTTAATCTTTAATTCCAATTAATTCATCAACTTTAATTTTTTGCAAAAGGGTCCAACGCCCATTGTTTTTTTAATTATTTTATTTTGCGCATTTATTTTATGTCATTTATTATAATTTCGTATCTCTCCCAAAGCATTGTAATTTATTTCTCGCACTTTTATTTATCGCTTCATTTATTTTCCGCTAAATCGGGTCCGGTTTAATTTTGGCGATGTGGACCCGCGCCTTTGTAATAGCCTTAGATTTATTTTCCTCGCAAATATTTAACTGTTAATAATATGCATGCAAGAATGAATGTTAAAATAAAAACAAAGCGTAGATCACCCATGACATGAACAAGACAAAATATCTGAAAATGACACACAAGTCACACACCACCCCTAGGGTACGCCTCACTGTTGCCTTGCCTCGAAAGGTGATCGTCGAGTAGAGGATGTCTTAGTAAGTCCTCATGATCCGGGAACCTGGCATGAGGGTAGCTTCTAAGGTATCTTCCCATTGCTCTGGTGATCACCATGTCCCGAACCTCGAATTGACCCGAACACCTCCAACGGTGGTGCTACCTACCTCTCAATGGTGGGATGGCACTACTTTAAAGGACTCTTACACAGACGAATTCCTTAGGGTAGGTAGGTTCTCAAGGATACTTGCTCTAATCTCAAAACAAACTCAAAAAGACTTTTCACACTGACACATTTTCAAAAGCTTTCAAAGCAAACTTTTCAAACACTCTGACGTATGAGTCGAACTGAAATTTTTCAAAGAAACTTTTTAAACCCACATTGAAAAGCAAACAAACAATTTTGAAAACACATTGAGCAAGTATCTAAGAGCCCATGGATAACCATGGATAGAAAGGGTGCTAACACCTTCCCTTTCTATAACCTACCTCCCGAACCGAGAGCAATCTCTTTAAGGAATTTTTCTGTGCTTTTGTCCTTTCCATTTAGAGAAAATAAAAGACGGTGGCGACTCTTGCTTCCACGACATTTCGCGAACCAGCGTTAAACAGTCAGTTCCAGATCCACCGATCACAGAACTGGCGACTCTGCTGGGGAGAAGTTTATAAAGTGAGGTGTACCTTAGGGCTAGTTCATAACTGTGTTTTCAATTGTTTTCCTTGTGTGCTTTAAATTGTGGGTTGCTTGGGAGTTCTATAGATCCTAAACCCGGATCTGGGGGATACCTTTCTTAGAAAGTAGCAACAAGGCTGTGAGGGAACTGTGCGGGGTATACCGACATGGTTGAAACAGTCTGCTACGTTGATGTGGCACTTTGGTGTGTACCGGTAACCCTTGAGTTCAGTCAAGGAGAGTACGGGGCCTCCGCGTGGTGTCATGAAGCATCAACAGACCTTAGGAACCTTAATTGAACTATCTTGGCCTCTTTAGGGTAGTGAGATAGCTGACTTTGGTGCAGTCCGAGGTTGGTTGATACTCGATACTACGCTCAATTGAGGGTTGCTTTCCTGGAATATTTCGGTCGCCAGTTCAGTGGCTAAATCGAAACGATGAACAATGAAAGCAATCCCGTGATATTGGGAACCTTAGAACCCGGTTACTTCTAATAGGACAGGTTGAACCCACCAACTTCAAGAGGGTAATACCTAAACCCCATGCTGGCCTAAACCCTAAGGGCTTCTCTTGTGTGACTTGCGTGCCTTCGTACTTGACTACTTGCATGCTTGTTATCTGACTCTTGATGTCTTGCAGGTGTTGTTCATAGTCCTTAATTGGGACTTATAACAGGGTGTACTGACCACTTGCAGATTTTGTTCATAGTCCTTAATTGGGACTTATAACAGGGTGTACTAACTACTTGCAGGTCCTGTTTGTAGTCCTTAATCAGGACTCATAACAAGTTTATCAAGTTTGTTGCAGGTCTTGTTTATAGTCCTTAACTAGGACTCATGACAGGGTTTACTAAATTTCTTGCAGGTGTTGTTTATAGTCCTTAACTGAGACTCATAACAGGGTTTACTAGATCTCTTGCAGGTTTTGTTTATAGTCCTTAATTGGGACTCATAACAAAGCATACTGAATTTCTTGCAGGGTTTGTTTGTAGTCCTTAATTGGGACTCATAACAGGGTTTACCTACTTCACCCCATGCATAGCACGACATCATACCATTGCATACCATTGCATACATCCTAACCCATTTCAAGGATCTCAAGGGCTTGTGATGCAGGTCATGATGAACAATTATCCCAGCAAGGGGCAAAGAGGATTTATTTTCCTCTGGCCAAGGTTGTCAGGGGCTATGACCCACTGGATATGGTGAGCCTTTGACCCTTGAAGAAGGATTTTCTACAACAGGAAGTTTATTCGATCAAGCTACCGGTTCCAAATGCTAACAAATTTCTCTGTTTACCCTGCGAGGTCCTTGAAATCATTACATGCATGTCATACATCTCATTGCATTGCAGGTATCCCTTTGACAGGTTGCTTACCCTTCTCCGCTGTTTATTTCAGCCGATCGTCATGAATCCTGAATCATCAGCCGAGCAGACTATCAAGGATCTCCAGGCTCAGAACGCCCAGTTCCAAGAGCTGATTATGAATCTGACCCAGGGGCAGCAAGACCTGAAAGCTCTGCTCTTGAAGAAGGACAAGAAGAAGAAGAGGACTGTCTTGTTCAGCCCTAGACGCAGATCTGGGAATGCACCGCAAATTGAAACTGAGAGGACAACCCCATCTGTGAGGGAAAGCAGTCATCATGAGAGAGAGGTTCCCAGTCCAGTGGTCTCCGACAACGAGACAGATTTTGATGAAGAGCAGTACCCTCCTGCTGATGACAGATATAAGCAACTGGAGGACAGAATGAAAGCTATGGAGGTTCAACAAGTACCTGGGCTGGATTTCGGAGATCTGGGTTTGTCAACCGGTGTGATTATCCCGCATAAGTTCAAAGCACCATCCTTCTCTAAGTATGACGGCGCATCTTGCCCCAAGCTGCATCTAAGGTCCTATGTTCGGAGGATTCAGCCATATACGGTGGACAAGAATTTGTGGATCCACTTCTTCCAGGAAAGTCTTTCAGGGACTCACCTCGAATGGTTCTATCAACTGGATGGGACCAAAGTTCGTAACTGGGAGGAGTTGGCTACTGCTTTCTATAAGCAGTATCAGTATAATGCCGACCTTGCTCCTACGCGTACCCAACTCCAGGGTATGTCGTTAGGATCAAGTGAAGGTTTTAAAGAATATGCGCAGAAATGGAGGGATCTTGCTGGAAGGGTACAACCACCTCTGACTGATCGGGAACTTGTGGACATGTTCTTGGGGACCTTGTCTGGTCCATTTTATAACCACCTGATTGGGAATTCGTCTGCTGGATTCACAGATCTTATCTTGACTGGAGAGCGAATAGAAGCTGGCATCCGGTCTGGGAAAATTCAAGAGGCTGCACCTTCTGATAAAAAGCCTCATCATGGAAAGAAAGAATCCAATGCTGTGCATGGTAAAAAGAGCCGTCATGAGGTAGGGGCAATCCAGATCTCCAATCCGGGACCTGCTCAACAAGGACAGGGGCAGCAGCGCAAGGAGAAACGACAGTACACCAAAATCAACATGTCGCTGGATCAAGCACTGCAACAAATGTTGAAGGCAGGGCTGATCACCTTAAGGGCTCCTCTTCGGAATCCGAACACTTCTGCTCCCAACTATCATCCCAATGATAGGTGCGCATATCATTCAGATAGCCCGGGGCATACTACAGACAACTGCTGGCCTCTCAAGAACAAGATCCAAGATATGATCGACGCTGGAGAGATTCAGTTTGAAGTGCCAGATACTCCGAACATAATCACTGCTCCGTTGCCCAATCATTGAAGTCTTTTGTTTATTTGAATTTTTGAGCTGTACTTTTCTTTGCTTATACGAACAATTAATGTCATAGCAAACTCTTTTATGTTATTAATGCATTGCATACGTCTGTTTCGGAAATTAATACAATTATTTTCATTATGTTCAAGTACCTTTTCATGTTTTTTCTGATGTCAACTCTGGATCTAAAATTCTAAGCCTCTTGAGGGAGGATGACGAAAACGATACCACGATCTTTACAGTATGCTTTTGAACAGATCCCGCTGATGAGGTACAGGCATTGTTTCAATCCCTAAACACTGGAGTTATAAGGATGATAATCCCTCGTCAACCCCTCTGAGCCAAAGAAGTAGGAGTTTTTATTTTCGAAATTAAAACCCTTAATCATAACCTGGGGCAGGGTAGTCTCTCAGTTGATCCAAGTGCATGACAAATGGCACCGAAGAGATCTTTACAAAACGAACAAAGACAGTGATGGTTCAGAACAATCATAAGGACAGGCAGTCATTATCAAAAAACAAAATCATAAATGAAAAGCCCAAAAAGTCAAAACCTATAAAAAGGGACTTACGAAACTGGGGCATCCCGCTGACTGTAATTCCGAAAAAGGAAACAGTTCAGGCAAAAAAAGAAAGGGATAACAAGATCAAGAAAGAGGCCTCACAAACCCTCAACCAAAGCAAAAAATGACTGCCTATTCAAATAAGCTATCAATAGCTGAACCATCACTGGAAAATCAGAACAAAGACTCAAATTAGGTCTAACATATGATCAACTGAGTTTAGGTTTGGAGAACATCACGAAGAGCGGGTGGGTACAAATAATTTGAGCCTTTATCCTTTGTTTCTTAAACCGTGAACCAAGCCACGTTATAACCCTCAAAAGTCCTAGCTGAAGCATGGGTTAGTTCGAAAGCATACTGTTACGAAAGGTATCCTGACTCCGGAAGGCCTACGGTAAATACGGAGTTGACATCACGTTTTACAAACATTCACTTGTTTTATGAAAAAGAATGCATTTTCAAAACCTTCAAGACAGACATGAGCTTTGCATTTTTAACATGACTTTGCTTGCATATGACTTTTTGTTTGAACAGTAGGAAAATTCGCACAATAAAAGTCTAATGAACAAGAGTATCTCCAATCAAAGGGCATGGCATGACTATTGCCCATCATCTGGGGCAGTTAAGTCAAGATTCGGAGCATCTCTCAAAAGGCCAAATAGCCTGGGGCAAATCTCCGCCTAAGTCACTTGGGGCATTTCAACAACGAATCTTGCACGATCAGACATGTTCTGGCAACATGGCAACATAAACAGTCAGGGGCACCTCCCTGCATTCTAAGAATATGGACATAGTCGAAAAGATACTACGCAGAGTCAAAGACCCGCTAGGTTGACACACCTAGGCAAAAATAAGGGCTTCCCGACGAACCAAAAGGGTTCGGGCAAAATGAAGGGGTGAAATGAAAAAATCTGTACACCCGGCAAGTCGAAAACCTGAAAAGGCGGCTTGGGCAAAAATGGGTATCCCGGTGGACTGAAAACCCGAAAGGGCAGTCCAGGCAAAAGTTAGGGATCAAAGCGTACGACTATGTCCTGTCATCTTGTCACCTGCCTATCAGAAGAAGGTTTGCTCATAAACAACTATCAGCACCCCATAAGTGCCTCCCCCATAGAAACAGGGGCAATAAAGAATGGTCTAAGCAATCTGATTGTTCTGTCCTCCAAGGTATCAGGGTAGATTCCGTGGAAGAACATAACCAATACAGTTCAAAACTTCCCCAGAGAGTCCAATCCAATTCCCCAGGAAAGTTGGAATACATACCCCCAAGCAATAAGCGTACCCCCAGTAGATTCTGGAAGCTTATCCCCTAGCAGGACACGAACGCGTCGTCCGGCTTGATTTAAAGAGTTATTTCCTTAACAAGATATAACTGGGTTATCCTCAGCCAAAAGCCGCGGAAAGAGCGTCGTCGACAGAATCTTCTTACCCCCAGCGAAGTCCATTCATACTTCCAATACAGCAAGGTATCCTCAGCGAGTCATCCTCAACAATTCAGCAAAAGCATCTCCCCACAGAGTATTTCTTCCCAGCATGGTCGCTAGAATATCTTTTCCTCCCCGCAGAATCCTCCATTCGCCAGGTTTATTCCCCAACGGAGTCATCTTCGTCTATTGGAATTCTTGCAACTATTCTTCAACATCAGCCCAGGATACGACTTCCTGGCACCCGTCAAGGATTTATTTTCTTAGACAAACATACATTCATAAAACGTCACATACATCATTATAGCATGCATATGCATCATACTACACGAATCTCATTGATTTTGAAGACATACGGTTCATGCATCATGATTGTTGCATCCAATTATGTCTCGCCTTTTCAGAAAAAAAGATCAATACAAAAATGACTACTATCAACTATCGCAATTCATTCTTGATATAGTTTCAGATATGATCCAGATATGGTGACGTTCTGACACTGCTTCCAGACTTCCTTCTAGATATAGTTTCAGATATGACCCAGATATGGTGACGTTCTGATGCTGCTTCCAGAGTTCCTTCTAGATATAGTTTCGGATGTAAACCCAGCGATGGTGACGTTCTGATACTGCTTCCAGAATTCCTTCTAGATATAGTTTCGGATGTAAACCCAGCGATGGTGACGTTCTGATACTGCTTCCAGATTTCCTTCTAGATATAGTTTCAGATGTAAACCCAGCGATGGTGACGTTCTGATGCTGCTTCCAGATTCCCTTCTAGATATAGTTTCAGATGTAAACCCAGCGATGGTGACGTTCTGATACTGCTTCCAGATTTCCTTCTAGATATAGTTTCGGATATAATCCAGATATGGTGACGTTCCGATGCTGCTTCCAGATTTCCTTCCAGATATAGTTTCAGATATGATCCAGAGATGGTGATGTTCTGATACCGCTTCTAGAAGTCCTTTTAAGATGTTTCCCTCTCCGACGATGAGTGTGAGGTGATATTCTCCTATGGTTCCCTCTCCGGCGGTGTGTGAGGTAGTAATTCCTTTTTCAAGATGTTTCCCTCTCCGACGATGAGTGTGAGGTGATATTCTCCCTATGGTTCCCTCTCCAGCGGTGTGTGAGGTAGTAATCCATTTTTCAGATGTTTCCCTCTCCGACGTTGAGTGAGGTGATCATTCCTTTCAGATTATAATTGCCTGTGGTTCTCTGCCCAATACTGCGAAGATAATAATTCCCATCAAGATTTTTCTCAACGAGCGTTGTTGAAATTAAAATCACCCAAGGTTCTCTTACCATTCATGTTAAGGTAGTAACCAACCCTGGTTCTTTCATCGCTGTTTGAAGCTCCAGACTCAGCTCCTGTAACCAGTCAGGACATATCTATACCAAGCATCTAAAATCAACTCCTGCAACGTGTCAGGTACTCATTTGTTCTTTTGCAGGTATGCAGGTTCTAGCGAAGGAATCTCTTACGCAAGCAACATCCAAATGGCATTTATAAGCCCATTCCCTCATCATCACTGCTACTATGTGAGCGCAAATTTCTGGGCACTCTAGTGTCCAATCATCTTCTACCCTCGGATTACGAAAGGCACGTCTGCCAATCTGCATCCTCAGGTCTAAGAAGATTGAACAGGGGCAACTGTTGCACCCCAAAATTTGCCCTCCCATATTCTTCAAGGATTTGTCAAGTCAAGGCCACAAAATTCCCATATTCTCCAAGGGTTGTGCAGTGCAAAGGTCCCCTATGCAGTCAAAACTAGGGTTTGGGTTCTGGTCAAGCAAATGAACTTTTCAAAGGCCCAATCAAGTCTCACATGCCTACAAAGATGGTCAAGTATCTTCATATCAAGTTTCAAGGCATTCAGCTCAAAATTGCACAGTCAAAACCCTAAATTGCACTACAGTCAACTGTAGGGGCAAAATGGTCATTTGACAGTCAAAAGTTCAAATTTTTGGTCAACATATCATTTTGAAGCCACAAACATCATTTGATCAATGCTTGATCATGATTCTCAAAATTTGGCTCAGAAATCATCAAAGATGCAAAAGTTGCTATATTTGGACAGCTGAAAAAGTCAACTGAAATTGACCAGGGCATAACTTTCACATGGATTATCAGAAAAATTCCATCCAAAGCTCATTTTGAAGAGAAAGACATTTCCTACAACTCATCTTCATACTTCAAGTCCAAGAAATGCTCTCACAAAAAGTTATCAATTTCAACATTATAGGTCATTTTCAAAAGTCAACAAAAAGGGACTTTAAGTCAAAGGCCATAACTTGAGATTGGTAAATCAAAAGGACATGGGACCAAAGGCATTGGTTATAGGACTCAAAGACCTTTCCAAAATGTCCAAGAACATGTGAAAAGCTTAAAAATTGAGCAAGTTATGCCTTGTGGAAGTTGGGAAATTTTTGGAAATTTTTGAGAGTCAACTTTACTTCAAAAGATCCAAAATTGCTAATGGGCCCATTTTTCTTCCAAGTTTCTTCATGCCAAGCCTATGCACGACCATTAGGCCCAAAAGGAAGTTTTTCTCCATTTTTATTTATTTATTTGGATTATTTATCATTTATAATTCATTTAATTAAATAAAATGCACAAAAAATACAAACCTAATGAAAACAAATCTTTTTATGTAGGTTTGGACTCAATATTTCGTGTAAATACTAAAAGGGAAAGATTTGAAGCTGATTGGCATGATTGAGAGCAAAATGCACATGGAAAAGATTTGGAAAAATCTTAAGAAAATCAAATATCTTAATCCATAATTGCAAGAGATTGTATCAAGTTTTGTTGACCTAATCATCTCACTACATAACCCTGATGATAAACCTAATGCCTTGGGACTCCAAGCTGCGCTGAAAACTCCATTGCACACTTGAAAAAATTGCCATAAAACCAAATTCTGAAATCAGTATTGGAAGAGGATTCGAAGCCTAATTCCTTTCACAACAGCTTCCTTGTGGTTCATCAAGCACATTCCCATACATAACACTCATCAAAAGGCAGAAAATCGCTGTACAGAACTCAAAGTTTTCTCACAAAATTGCATACACGCATCTTGAGTTTAAGGCATTTTCATAACATTTGATTTACATATTCTTATTCAGTGATGTTTGCTGATGCTTATCATGTGATTTAATTTGGTTTTTACGCATCATACGCGATAATGCCATGTTTAAATTCTAGGTTTTACAGGTCGTGATTTTAGGGCTTTTACAATGCAGTAAAATTAGCCCTTAAGACCACCATGGATGGACTCAGCGTCTAGAGACGAAGAAATCCCAACTATCGCGCCTAATTTATGTTGAGAATGGAGCTATTCGCTATTTTCTTAAAACACCCCTTCAGCCACGCCCAGAAAACCGTGGCCATACGTTTATGTTTCAGGGAAAAATAAGGAAGACGACTCCGTGTCAAGACGTGATAGGCGCATTCAAATTCTCGCGCGTTAATCCATTAATGCTTTGCTTTGTCTTTATAATATTTGTTGATTACTTATATATCAAAGATGTCAATTGGCGCAGGTGGTTGATGCAAGCGTTGGTGATCCACTTGACCTGGGTTCGAACCCCAGGTCTTTCACATGCTCAATATTATTTTTCCATAATTAATCATATGCAGCGCTAACGTCCCAGTATACCATACGCTCACCATCTCAAGCATACACGCGTCCCACTAATTCAAATCAAAGGCGTGGATGCAAGGAGTAGACTAAACACCAGTCAACGCATGGTACACAAGCCAAAAGAGTCAAACAAATGGCATGCTTATTGGGCCAGATTGCCAGGCCTGTACCTCCTGAATTGGGGATTACACCCCACCCTGGTTTGCTAATTTTACTTATTCTTCTTATATCTTTTTAATTATATTTTATTGTTTTGTTGTTTTAATTCATTAATTATTTTTTAACAAAATACAAGAACTTAATTAAAAATCAGAAAAGACCAAAAAAAAGAATAAATATTTTTATAATTATTTTCTTGTAAATAAATTAATACATAATGAATTTAGTTTTAATTAGGATGTTTGCAATTTTAATTCTTTTCGTATTAAATAAAAAAAATAATTAGAATTAGGTTAATTAATAATTTCCACTCCTTTTAATTTTTTTTCCTTCTTTTATCATAATATTATTATTTATTTATTTTCATAATTACATTGTACATAAATAAATTAGATTTAAATTAGGTCAAATTTCAATATTTTTGCAATAAACTTAAAAAACATTAGAACTAGGGTTTAGCATCTCATTTTAATTTTAATTAATTTTTCTTTTTCTCCTTAAATCTTAAAAAACATAAAATACAAAAAAAAAAACATTTAATCTTTAATTCCAATTAATTCATCAACTTTAATTTTTTGCAAAAGGGTCCAACGCCCATTGTTTTTTTAATTATTTTATTTTGCGCATTTATTTTATGTCATTTATTATAATTTCGTATCACTCCCAAAGCATTGTAATTTATTTCTCGCACTTTTATTTATCGCTTCATTTATTTTCCGCTAAATCAGGTCCGGTTTAATTTTGGCGATGTGGACCCGCGCCTTTGTAATAGCCTTAGATTTATTTTCCTCGCAAATATTTAACTGTTAATAATATGCATGCAAGAATGAATGTTAAAATAAAAACAAAGCGTAGATCACCCATGACATGAACAAGACAAAATATCTGAAAATGACACACAAGTCACACACCACCCCTAGGGTACGCCTCACTGTTGCCTTGCCTCGAAAGGTGATCGTCGAGTAGAGGATGTCTTAGTAAGTCCTCATGATCCGGGAACCTGGCATGAGGGTAGCTTCTAAGGTATCTTCCCATTGCTCTGGTGATCACCATGTCCCGAACCTCGAATTGACCCGAACACCTCCAACGGTGGTGCTACCTACCTCTCAATGGTGGGATGGCACTACTTTAAAGGACTCTTACACAGACGAATTCCTTAGGGTAGGTAGGTTCTCAAGGATACTTGCTCTAATCTCAAAACAAACTCAAAAAGACTTTTCACACTGACACATTTTCAAAAGCTTTCAAAGCAAACTTTTCAAACACTCTGACGTATGAGTCGAACTGAAATTTTTCAAAGAAACTTTTTAAACCCACATTGAAAAGCAAACAAACAATTTTGAAAACACATTGAGCAAGTATCTAAGAGCCCATGGATAACCATGGATAGAAAGGGTGCTAACACCTTCCCTTTCTATAACCTACCTCCCGAACCGAGAGCAATCTCTTTAAGGAATTTTTCTGTGCTTTTGTCCTTTCCATTTGGAGAAAATAAAAGACGGTGGCGACTCTTGCTTCCGCGACATTTCGCGAACCAGCGTTAAACAGTCAGTTCCAGATCCACCGATCACAGAACTGGCGACTCTGCTGGGGAGAACTTTATAAAGTGAGGTGTACCTTAGGGCTAGTTCATAACTGTGTTTTCAATTGTTTTCCTTGTGTGCTTTAAATTGTGGGTTGCTTGGGAGTTCTATAGATCCTAAACCCGGATCTGGGGGATACCTTTCTTAGAAAGTAGCAACAAGGCTGTGAGGGAACTGTGCGGGGTATACCGACATGGTTGAAGAGGGAACCATAGGAGATCATCACCTCACTCACCGTCGGAGAGGGAACCATAGGAGATCATCACCTCACTCACCGTCGGAGAGGGAACCATCTGAAAAGGAATTATCACCTCACTCACCGTCGGAGAGGGAACCATTAGAAAAGGAATTATCACCTCACTCACCGTCGGAGAGGGAACCATCTGAAAAGGAATTATCACCTCACTCACCGTCGGAGAGGGGACCATAGGAAATTATAATCTCAAAAGCGGGCGTCTGAGAAAAACCTGGAATGGAATTATCACCTCACTCACCGTCGGAGAGGGAACCATCTGGAAAGGAATTATCACCTCACTCACCGTCGGAGAGGGAACCATAGGAAATTATAATCTCAAAAGCGGGCGTCTGAGAAAAACCTGGAATGGAATTATCACCTCACTCACCGTCGGAGAGGGAACCGTAGGAAATTATAATCTCAAAAGCGGGCGTCTGAGAAAAACCTGGAATGGAATTATCACCTCACTCACCGTCGGAGAGGGAACCATCTGGAAAGGAATTATCACCTCACTCACCGTCGGAGAGGGAACCGTAGGAAATTATAATCTCAACAGCGGACGTTTGAGAAAAACCTGGATTAGAATTATCACCTCCACAACATCGGGAGAGAACCAAAGGACATTATAATCTCAAAAGCTGGCGTTTTAGAAAAACCTGATAACTTCTACTGAGTCTTCATCAGAAAAATCTGTTGGGAGTCGATTTAGCTGGACTAGAGAAGGCCTTGGACTGGATAAGGAATCTTTGGGGTCGATTAACTGAACCGGTCTAGGTCTTGAAATATGATTGAGAACTTAACTGAAACTTTCCTGAAAGAATAGAGGTCAGTCATATGCAATGCATGACATGGATCAAGCAATGATGTTCTCAACATAAATGAGGTTTGTATGATATAATGCGTCTATGCATGCTATAATGATGTATGTGATGTTTTATGAATGTATGTTTTCGTCTAGGAAAGTAAATCCTTGACGGGTGCCGGGAAGTCATATCCTGGGCTGATGTTGAAGAATAGATTTTGCTTCCGCCGAGGATGGTAACTGCAAGAATACCGGTAGGAGAAGATAACTCCGTTGCGGAATAAACTTTGTAAATGGAAGATTCTGTGGGGAGGAAAGATACTTTAGCGATCATGCTGGGAAGCAATACTCTGTGGGAAGAGGGATGCCTTGTTGAGTGTTGATGATAACTTGCTGTGGATACCATCGTTATATTGGAAGTGTTAATGGACTTCGCTGGGGATAAGAAGACTCCGTCGAGGACGCTCTTTCCGTGGCTTTTGGCTGAGGATAACCCAGTTATATCCTGTTAAGGAAATAACTCTTTAAATAAAGCCGGACAACGCGTTCGTGCTCTGCGAGGGGATAAGCTTCCAGAATCTACTGGGGATAAGCTTACTGCTTGGGGAGATGACTTCCAACTTTCCGGGGGAAACTGGATTGGATTCTCCTGGGGAAGTTTTGAGATGTATCGGGGGAAGTGACACCACTGAATGTTTGATATACCGCCGGGGAACAAATCTTTAGACCAAGACTGCCGGGGATGCTTGTTAAGAATATATGCTGCTGGGGGATACTCAACCTTCCTTAAGGTCTGATAACTTTGCTTGGAGAGGAGTGCACTGACTTGCTGGCTCACTCTCTGGGGAATTAGGACATACTGGTCATGCCCTTTAACTGAACCTACCTTGGTACCTTGGAGGATAGAACAATTAGATTGCTTAGACAACTCTTTATTGCCCCTGTTTCTAATGTTACCTGTAATTAATCCTTTGTTTCGTACGCAAATATTTATGAGCTAGCAAATTATTGTCAATGCATATATCACAAATTGAACCTTGGACGTTCTTCGCAAAACAAAATAGAAAAAGAAAAACAATTGGCACTTTTAACTGAAAAGTATATTTGTATTGATTTTTTTGAATGGCCCGAAAATAGGCGTTTTGTGTACAAGAGGCTGACGTCCTAGTAAGAGAACGCCGCCGAACAAAAGAGTTTATACAAATTTTGTACAAAAGAAAATAAAACAGCTGTGTGAAATGAATGATCCCACTGGGTTTCAACTCTGCTATTGCCGTTATATCTCCGAGCGTCTCATCACTTGATGACCTAAACGAAGATGAAGCTGACTGGTCGATGCCGTCTGAACTTGATGTAGATACCGGATTCTGGATGCAAAGTGATTAATGAGACATAGTATTACGCTTTTATCCCTAATTTTTGCCTGGACCGCCCTTTCGGGTTTTCAGTCCACCGGGATACCCATTTTTGCCAAGCCACCTTTTCAGGTTTTCGACTTGCCGGGTGTACAGATTTTTTTCATTTCATCCCTTCATTTTGCCCGAACCCTTTTGGTTCGACGGGAAGCCCTAATTTTTGCCTAGGTATGTCAGCCTAGCGGGTCTTTTTATGCGTAGTATCTTTTTACTATGTCTGCATTGGCGGGGTGAGGAAGGTCGTCACCATCCATGTTGGTTAGAATCATGGCTCCTCCTGAGAACACATGTTTAACCACAAATGGCCCTTCGTACGTAGGGGTCCATTTGCCCCTTGGATCACTCTGAGGAAGGATGATTCGCTTGATTACCAGATCCCCAACTTGATATTCCTGTGGTCTGACCTTTTTGTTAAATGCCCTGATCATCCGTTTTTGATACGTCTGACCATGGCAGATAGCAGCAAGTCTCTTTTCGTCAATAAGGTTGAGCTGATCAAGTCGGGTCTGGATCCAATCATCCTCGTTCAGATTTGCATCCTTCATTATCCAGAGGGAAGGTATTTGCACTTCGATTGGTAAGACTGCCTCCATACCATAAACCAAAGAGAAAGGAGTTGCCCCGGTTGACGTCCTAGCTGAGGTACGGTATCCATGTAGAGCGAACGGTAACATCTCGTGCCAATCTTTATAAGTCACTGTCATCTTCTGCACGATTTTCTTGATATTTTTATTTGCTGCTTCTACAGCCCCATTCATCTTCGGTCTGTAAGGAGAAGAATTGTGGTGCTGTATTTTGAACTGTTCGCAGAGCTCAGTGATCATCTTGTTATTCAGATTGGTACCGTTATCTGTAATAATTCTCTCAGGGACGCCGTACCGACAGATCAGGTTATGCCGAATGAACCGTGCCACAACAGTCTTGGTTACCGTAGCATAGGATGCTGCCTCAACCCACTTCGTAAAATAATCAATCGCCACTAGGATGAAGCGATGTCCATTGGATGCCGTAGGTTTAATCTCGCCGATCATGTCTATGCCCCACATTGCAAACGGCCAAGGCGCAGTCAGAACATTCAGGGGAACTGGAGGAACATGCACCTTTTCTGCATAAATCTGGCATTTATGGCATGTCCTGGAATGTTGGTAGCAGTCAGCTTCCATTGTGGACCAGTAATATCCTGCCCGAAGGATCTTCTTCGCCATAGTGTGCCCACTGGAATGTGTACCAAAGGTCCCTTCATGCAGCTCTTCCATGATCCTTTCTGCTTCAGTCTTATCCACACAACGCAGTAAGGTTGAATCATGGTTTCGCTTGTACAAGATGCCGTTGCTAAGGAAGAACTTTGCTGCGAACCTTCTCAGGAATTTCTTATCGTTGACAGATGCACCTTCAGGGTATTCCTGAGCTTCTAGATATCTCTTTACCTCATGGTACCAAGGCTTCTCAGTCACCAATTCAGTCTCGAGGTCGCAACAGTATGCCGGTTCGTCCAATTTCCAGATGATGATCCGGGGAGCCTCATTGTCCCACTTGACTTTGAACATAGAAGACATTGTAGCTAACGCGTCCGCTAACTGATTTTCCTCTCTCGGGAAATGTTCAAAGGTTATCTCTGTGAAGTGGGGGATCATTGTCAACACACATTCTTTGTAAGGAATAAGATTCGGATGTTTCGTATCCCACTCACCTTTGATCTGGTTGATCACGAGAGCGAAATCTCCGAAGACACTCAGAAACTTGATCCTTAAGTCAATTGCAGCTTTGAGTCCCATGATGCACGCCTCATACTCCGCCATGTTGTTGGTGCAGTTGAAACATAGCCGGGCAGTGAGTGGAGTATGAGTGCCTTGAGGGGATATGATCACAGCGCCGATACCATTACCCAAAGCATTGGAGGCTCCGTCAAAGTGCATAGCCCATCGGGATCCTTCCTCAGGTCCTTCATCCGGTCCAGGTACTTCACAATCAGTCACTATCATGATGCTCTCATCCGGAAATTCAAAGTTCATGGACTGATAGTCGTCTACGGCCTGATGTGCCAAGTGGTCTGCCAATACACTTCCCTTGATGGCTTTCTGGGTCGTATACTGAATGTCGTATTCCGTCAAGATCATTTGCCATCTTGCAATTCTCCCAGACAGAGCAGGCTTTTCGAATATATACTTTATAGGATCCATCTTTGAGATCAACAAGGTAGTGTGGGTCAGCATATACTGTCTCAGCCGGCGAGCAGCCCATACCAAAGCGCAGCAAGTTTTCTCAAGCAGTGAGTATCAGGTCTCACAGTCGGTAAACTTTTTGCTAAGGTAATAAATGGCATGCTCTTTTCGGCCAGACTCGTCATGCTGCCCCAACACACACCCCATTGAGTTATCAAGTACTGTCAGGTATAGTATCAGAGGTCTCCCTTCAACCGGTGGCATAAGGATGGGTGGTTCTTGGAGATACTCTTTGATTCTGTCAAAAGCAGCGTGACATTCATCATTCCAACGTACTACCTGATCTTTCTTCAGCAGCTTGAAGATTGGCTCACAGGTAGCAGTTAGGTGTGAGATGAATCGAGCAATGTAATTCAGGCGTCCTAAAAAGCCTCTGACTTCCTTCTCTGTTCTGGGAACTGGCATCTCTTGAATAGCTTTAACTTTGGCAGGGTCCACTTGAATACCCTTATCACTTACAACGAAGCCTAGCAACTTCCCGGATCTTACCCCGAAGGTGCACTTGTTCGGGTTCAACCTCAGCTTGTACAGTTTCAGACGGTCAAACAATTTCTGCAGATGATCAAGGTGTTCTTCCTCAGTCTGGGACCTTGCGATCATGTCATCAACATACACTTCTATCTCATGATGGATCATGTCATGAAATAAAGCAACCATAGCACGTTGGTAGGTTGCCCCAGCGTTCTTTAGTCCAAAAGGCATGACCTTGTAACAGAAGGTGCCCCACTGAGTAACAAATGTAGTCTTTTCCATGTCTTCAGGAGCCATCTTGATCTGATTGTAGCCTGAAAAACCATCCATGAAAGAGAACACCTTATGCTGAGCTGTATTATCAACAAGGACATCAATGTGAGGTAGAGGGAAGTCATCTTTGGGGCTGGCCCTGTTCAGATCCCTGTAGTCGACACACATCCTGACCTTACCGTCTTTCTTAGGTACCGGCACCACATTAGCAACCCACTGAGGGTAAGAAGTCACTGCAAGAAACCCGTCATCAAACTGCTTCATAACCTCGGCTTTAATCTTCTCAGACATCTCTGGACGCATACGGCGGACCTTTTGCTTAACCGGAGGGCAATCTTCCTTAGTTGGCAAGTGATGAACCACAATATCGGTATCCAACCCAGGCATGTCTTCGTAGGACCAGGCAAAGATCTCCATATAATCATGCAGCATTTGAGTCAACCGTTGCTTCACGCTGAGCTCTAGGTTGGCACCAATCTTTACCTCTTTCCTGTCTTCTTCAGTACCCAAGTTTATTGTTTCCACTGGCTCTTCATGGGGTTGAATTGCCCTTTCCTCTTGAAGTAACAGTCTTGCGAGCTCGCCAGGCACTTCGCAATCATCTCCACCTTCGTCTTCGGCTAAGTTGATCGGATTTTCGAAGTCATAACTGGCAGTAGCAGAGTCGTTACCAGTGAGATCCAGAGTGGATTGAAACCTGTATGAGTGAGTGTGTGTAAATACAGCTGTTTTGCAATATGTAAAGAAAGGAAAGAAAAGGAGCGCAAAATTTGAAATGTGAACAACGTCCAATGCTTTTATTTATGATATATGACAGTGACAAACAAAAGCCCTCATAAATAAGACCAAGGTGCCCCGGGTAAGACACCGGGCCATACAGTTTCAAGTTTATTGTTTATTACAAATCCAAAACAAAGAAGTTCATTACTGGGGAACAAAAGTTATGGGTGTAAAGTCTTTAGCAGTCCAATTGGTCAATCCACCAACAGTCGTCGGGTAGATCCAGCTATCGAACTCTGACTCCTCCACTTCGTCTTCCTCTCCAATAGCATTCACTCCTGAATGGGTGATGAGCACAGGAGGTCTTCCAATTCTCGCCTTGCGCACTGCCTTCTGAGCTTCCGTGGTGAAACCCAGCCTAAACTTGTTAGTCTTAGGAGTGAGATCAGGGAGCTTGCCCCAGTTTGCACATTCACCTCTTTCGATCATAGCCCGGGCGTCCTTTAAGGAGGCCATCTTCAAAGGAGAAACCTCTTCAACCACTGCTTCTGCTGCTGCCAAAGTTTGTGGCACCTCCTCAAAATGTTGAAAGGGGGTCTCAATGAACTCCCCATCCATTTCCACGTACCTGAAGGAGTTGAGGTGGCTGACCATGTATTCCTCTTCCCCTTGCACTGTTACAATCTTCCCCCTGACCGGGTACTTGAGTTTCTGATGCAACGTGGAGGTCACAGCTCCAGCCTTGTGGATCCACGGGCGACCCAGCAAACAAGAATAGGATGGACGGATGTCCATCACATAGAATTTCGAATCAAATACCTGTGACCCAACCCTGATTGGGATGTCCACCTCACCATGTACCATTCTTTTGGACCCGTCAAAGGCCCGGACAACAATGTTACTTGGTTTGAGCTCTAGACCCTCACAGTCCAGCCTATCCAGAGCCTTCTTGGGCAGCACGTTTAATGAAGAACCTGTGTCAACCAGCACGTTAGCAAGAGTAGTGCCCCTGCATTCAATGGAGACATGCAGGGCATCATTATGGTTCTTCCCTTTCGCTGTCAGATCGGCATCAGAGAAACCCAGGCCATTATCAGCGGTTAGGTTGGCCACACAGTCGGTGAACTGGTCAGCAGACGTCTCTTGGGGTACGTGGGCTGTCTTTAAGAAAGCAATCAGAGCCTTAGCATGGGCCTCTGAACACAACAGTAGTGACAACATGGAGATTTTGGAGGGGGTGTGCCCCAGTTGTTCCACGACGTTGAAATCACTTTTCTTTATTATCTTGAGGATTTCTTCCATTTCCTGCCTGGAAGCCTCAACAATGGTCTTCGGTGCCTCCGTCCTGGCAGGCACATCAGCAGCAATTCCCTTGCCCCGAGTATCAGATGACTCGGCAGCAGGGGTGGACACTTGGTCAGGGGGAGAAACAGGCACACTGGCAGGTGTGAAGACCAAAGGCCTCTGAATTACCGGAGGAGCAATGTCTGGTGAGAACAGTCTTCCACTACGAGTGACCTTAGCAGGCCCAGTGATGTTGGAGACACCAGTATCAATGTTGAACTCTTGTTTCACACCCAGAACGTAAACATCCGCCCCATAGTGCCATGGGACAGCCTTATCAGACTTGTAGGGGATGGGCCCCGGAACAGTAATGGTGATGGGAGCAATCTTGTGAACCGGCAAAATTTGGACAGGCTTCTTTGCAGGAGCCTTGGAAGGGTTGTTGAAGATGGTAACAATTGAAACTTCTTCAACAGGAGCAGCAGGAACAACAGTCTTTCTGAACAAAATCTCTCTACTATCCATCAGGTTTTGGACGCCTGACTTCAGCAAAGAACAACCAGTAGGGGAAGCAACACATAGAGGGCAACCTTTGCTACATCCCGGAAATAAACCGGATAGCAACAGGTTCCTCTTGATCGTCAGCAGCGGAGTAGCAACATCATCCACCGAAGCTACATACAAATCCTCTTCAACAGCATTCACTCCATGCTGGGGCATGGGAGCGGTTACAACATTCGGCCTCTCGGGCGCCTCAAACTGTATCTCCTTTGCATCAATAAGGTCCTGAACCTTATTCTTTAGGGCCCAACAGTCATCTGTGCTATGCCCCGGGCTATCAGAATGATAAGCACAACGAGCATTCAGATTGTACTTGGGAGATGTAGTATTGGGAAACTTCGGAGCTTCTCGGACAGTCACTAAATTGGTGGATAGCAACTGTGGCAGGATCTGTGACAAGGTCATGCTTAAGCAAGTAAACTCTCTCCGGGGTCTTTCAGCCCTTTGAGGATTGGTCGGCCGGGGAGCGGCAGCAGGCTTGGCAATCATTACCGCACTGACAGATTGGCGGCGTTCAGGTCGCTCTGGTCTCCGGGAGCTATATACAGCGCTAGCCTCCTTTTTGAAGGGTTTCTTTTCAGCACTGGAGGAGGCAACCTTCTGTATTTTCCCCGATTTTATACCGGCCTCGATCCTTTCACCGGTCAGGATCAGATCAGTAAACCCAGCAGAGGAATTACCAATGAGATGATTGAAAAATGGACCAGATAGGGTCCCCAAAAACATATCCACCAGCTCCCGGTCTGTCAATGGTGGCTGCACCCTGCCAGCCAGATCTCTCCATTTCTGGGCGTATTCCTTAAAACCTTCACCCGACCCTAGCGACATACCCTGGAGTTGGGTACGCGTAGGAGCGAGGTCGGAATTATATTGATACTGCTTGTAAAAAGCAGTGGCCAGATCCTCCCAGTTACGAATGTTGATTCCATCCAGCTGATAGAACCATTCGAGGTGAGTCCCTGAAAGACTCTCCTGGAAGAAGTGGATCCATAAGTTCCTGTCTACTGTGTAAGGCTGGATATTCCTTACATAAGAACGGAGGTGCATTTTGGGACAGGAAGCCCCGTCATACTTCACAAAGGCAGGTGCCTTGAACTTGTGTGGAATCACCACCCCAGCAGATAACCCCAAGTCTCCGAAATCCAGTCCAGGCACACGCTGGATTTCCATAGCCTTTAATCTGTCCTCCAGCTGCTTGTACCGGTCTTCAGCAGGAGGGTACTGTTCGTCGTTGAAGTCTGTTTCAGTATCAGAGCCCACAGGAGTAGGGACCTCCCTTTCTTGGTGACTACCTTCCCCCACAGATGGAGTAGTCCTCTCAGCCTCAACCTGTAAGGTGTTCCCGAGTCTGCGCCCAGTGTTAAATAGCACAGTCCTCCTCTTCTTCTTATTCTTTTTCAGAAGCATGGTCTTCAACTCTTGTTGACCCTGAGCCAAACCCTTGATCAGCTCCTGAAATTGGGCGTTCTGCGCCTGAAGAGCCTTGATAGATGCCTCGGTCGATGATTCAGGGTTCATGATGCTGAAATAAACAGCGAAGAACAGTCAGCAGCCTGAAAAGAAGAGTACCTGTGATGCATATGATGAATGATATGTGTTTATGCAATGCATTCAAGAGTTCAAAAATTCAAATTTGTTGTAGACAAAAAGGAACACACGTTATTATTAAGAAAATAATTGTTCAGTACATTAAGGCCTCATGGGCAAACATTACAAAACAGATCAGTCCCAAAAGACACTACGCATCCTCTTCGGAGCAATATAGGTATTGAGATTCCTTTCCTCGTGCAGTAAGCGGGTGAGCTCCAGGACCTTCTTCTCACTAGCATGTAGATTGGTTTCCAGAGAATTCCGTTCTTCCTTAAGCTGGATCCAACTCTTCTGCATCTCTTCCCAGGACGTGGGCATGTCAGGATGTTGAATGGTGTAGGACACCTCTCCTTCCAAGTCTGGCTCTTTGATCACGGGGAGAACATGAGGATAGGGCATCGCCAGCTTCTGGGAGCGGGCTCGTACCCATTTGAGATAAGGTTCCAATGGGATGGAGTTCCTGTGTCCCAGGGTCTTGCTGTCTATTTTGCTGGGCATCCTCCAAGCTTTGATAAATTTCTGGCGAAGTTCTTGCGTATCCTTGTCGAAGTCAAAAACTATGTCAGGAATTAACATCTCATGAGGGCCATCTTTCCGAGCATAACCAAAATGTCTCCAAGCCAGGCACGGGTTGTAAGTAATACCTCCTCTGATTCCAAGCAAAGGAACATTAGGGTACTCCCCACAACGATCAATGATAGTGACATCCTCTCTGGACCGAGAACACCAATGTATATCTGCATGTGTAAGAGTCATCAACCGTTGTGACCACCTCAAACCTCGCTCGTTCTTCAAAACTGATTGTGGAAGGTGCGAAATAAACCACCTTCCCAGGAGGGGAGTGCAACACATAAGAACACCCCTTTTTCTCATGGTTCGAGTGTAACATGAGTGAAGGATGTCCCCCAGCAACGTAGGTATAGGATTCCTGGACATGAAGACCTTGACAGCACTGATATCTATAAGCTGATCTGGTTTAGGGAACAACACCAACCCATAGACAAGGAGGGCCACAACCTCTTCAAAGGCTTGTAGGTCAAGGGAATTCCAACACTCTTGGGCCTTCTCAAACAGAAACTTTGCCAAGAATCCTTTGATACCATTTCTGGCTTCCCAATGCCCCTTGATGTCAGATGGTTGTAGGCATAATGCTTTAGCTACTTCTTCAAGTTTTGGTTCCCTTTCCGTACCGTTGTAGGGTAGTTGATTGAGAATGGGAATCTTCAGAAGCTGGGAAAACTCTTCTAGAGTAGGCACCAGCTGATAATCCGGGAAAGTAAAACAGTGATGCAGAGGGTCAAAGAATTGGAAAAGGACCTTTACCATTTCTTCCTCAATATTGGTATTGACCAGGCTGATGAGTCTACCATGCCTTTCACTGAATGACGAGTTCTCGGGAATCCTGGATGTAAGCTCCTTAAGCTGAGGAGGGACCCTTATAAGGTTGATCTGAATTGTCTTTCTGCGGATAGTTTCCATGTCCTACAAAACAAGAACAAAGATGAAGGTTCGAACCCCTGAAATGGTTAGTGGATGCATATGATGCTGTATGATGTTATGATGCTATGATTAAACACACCACAAGTATTTACAAAGGCAAACATGTAAGGCACACAAGTCACACAAGACAAGCCCTTAGAGTTTAGGCCAGCCTGGGGTCTGGGTATTACCCTCTTGAAGTTGGTGGGCTCAACCTGTCCTATCAAAGTAACCGGGTTCTAAGGATCTCCATATCATTGGATTGCTTTCATTGTTCATCGTTTCGATTTAGCCACTGACTGGCGATCAAAATATCCCAAGAAAACAACCCTCAATTGAGTGTAGTATCGAGTATCAACCGACTTCGGAGTACACCAAAGTAGTTATCTCACTACCCTAAAGAGGCCAAGATGGTTCAATTAAGGTTCCTAAGGTCTGTTGATGCTTCACGATACCACACGGAGGCCCCGTACTCTCCTTGATTGACTCAAGGGTTACCGGTACACACCAAAGTGCCACATCAATGTAGCAGACTGCTTCAACCATGTCGGTATACCCCGCACAGTTCCCTCACAGCCTTGTTGCTACTTTCTAAGAAGGTATCCCCAGATCCGGGTTAGGATCTATAGAACTCCCAAGACAGTCCCACAATTTAAAGCAAACAAATCAAAGCAATTGAAAACACAGTGATCTTAGTCCTAAGGTACACCTCACTTTAAGATTGCATCCCCAGCAGAGTCGCCAGTTCTGTGATCGGTGGATCTGGAACTGACTGTTTAACGCTGGTTTCGCGAAATGTCGCGGTAAGCAAGAGTCGCCACCGTCTTTTATTTTCTCCAACAAGGAAAGGACAAAAGCACAGAAAAATTCCTTATGAGATTAGTTCTCGGTTCGGGAGGTAGATTATAGAAAGGGAAGATGTTAGCACCCTTTCTATCCATGGTTATCCATGGGCTCTTAGATACTTGCTCATTGTGTTTTCAAAATGTTTGTTTGCTTTTCAAAGTGTGAGTGGGTTTGAAAAAGTTTCGTTTAAAGTTTCAGATCGACTCTTGTATCAGTCCTCAAGAGTGTTTGAAAGGTTGTTTTGAAAGCTTTTTTTTGAAAAAGTGTAAGGTGTGAAAAGTATTTTGATTTGTTTTTGAAAAGAGCAAGTATCCATGAGTCATCTACCTACCCTAAGGAATTAAGCTGTGTAATTGTCCTTTAGGTAGTGCCATCCCACCATTGAGAGATAGGTAGCACCACCGTTGGAGGTGTTCGGGTCAATTCGAGGGTTAGGGACAGTGTGGTCACTGAGCAATAGTAAGATACCTTAGAAGCTACCCTTATGCCATTGATCTTTTTATTCCGAGGCTACTTGTTTCGAGGCAACCTATTCGAGGCAACTAGATCAATGGAACATAAGGACTTACTAAGACGTCCTGTACTCAACGACCACGTTTCGAGGGGCAAGGCAACATGGTGATCACCAGAGCAACAGTAGGATACCTTAGAAGCTACCCTTATGCCATTGATCTTTTTATTCCGAGGCGACCATTCCGAGGCAACTTATTCGAGGTAACTGAATCAACGGAACATAAGGACTCACTAAGGCATCCTGTACTTGATGACCACCTTTCGAGGGGTAAGGCAACAGTGAAGCGTACCCTAGGGGTGGTGTGTGAATTGTGTGTCATTTTCAATTTATTGTTTGTCTTGTCATGCATTGGTGATCTACGCTTTGATTTTATTTTGGGCATTCATTCTTTCATGTTATTGTTTAACAGTTAAAAGTGCGGGAATTTAAAGTGCGGAAAAGGTAAAAGTCCTACGCTATTACAAAGGCGCGGGTCTACAACGCCAAATTAATCCAGACCCGATTTAAAATAAAGTGCAGAAAATAGATGTTTAATAGCTATTACAGGGCTTTGAAACAAATACATTATATTCACAAAGAAAATAAATGAAACGCGTAATCGAATGCGAGGGCGTTGAACCCTTTTGAAGGAATTTAAAATAATTAAATTAAAATGATTAAATTAAATAAAAAGGTAGAACTTATTTTTTATGTTTTTGTATTTATGACATTAAAGAAAAAATTAAATTAATTAAAAGTCAAATAATTAATTCTAATTCTAATTGTTTTTTAATTTATTAAAGAAAATGCATTAAAGTTAAAACCTAGAGTTAAAACTAAATTAATTATAAAATTTATTTACAAAATTAATGGTTGATGACAAAATATTTAATTAATTAAAAAAAGGTAAAAAGTGTTAAAGATCTATTTTTATTATTTTTGGTTTATTGTGAAAAAGAATTAAATTATAACCTAAAATTAAATCTAAATTAATTAAGGGATTTATTTACAAAATTAATACTAAAATAAATTTTTTTTTTTTTTACTTTTTTCTGATTTTTTATGTTTTTTATATTTTGAAAACATTAATTAATTAAAATAAAGCAACAATTAAAAGAATATAAAAATAATAAAAAGAACAAAGAAAAGAAAGGAATTTGCAAAACCTAAGGGGGTGAAGCCCCTAATTTGGAGGTTGAATCATGGAGATTCTGGCCCAATAAGCATGGTCCATTTGACTTTTTCAGACAACCTGCTGGCATATTGACTAGGGTTTAGGGTGTCCCTCCAATCCATGCCTTTGATCTGATCTTGAGATGGACGTGGCACGTTTGATTTGGCAGTGTATGATGGTCTTCAGTTCAAGCGCTATATCTGAACATTAGTTGCAAAATAACAAATGGAAAGGGTGAAGACCTGGGATCGAACCCAGGTCCTCTTGGTTATCCACATACACGCCTACCAACTGTGCCAAATTGCTTCTTTGTAAGTTAAATAACCAACAAAATTTATAAACAAAATAACGCGTTAGTATTATAAAAATAAAAAAATGCGCGCTGGATTCAAACCAGCCAATCACAGCATGACAAGCAATCGTCTTCCTCAATGCTTTCTTTTCCTGAAAATGTCAAAGCATTGGCAACGGTTTTTACACCGTTTCAGAAGAGGCCCTTACAAAAAATAGCGATTAGAGCTCAGACGCTCATAAATTGAGCGCGAGGGTACATTTGAGATCGTCCAAGCGCGCTGATTTGAGTGATGGTGGTCATGAGTCTCAATTTTTCCTTGGGTGAAAAGCCCCAATTCCAAGGTCCTGTAACCCTAGAAATCAACCATGGAGAAATCGTCTATACAGCTCAAAAACATAATTAAACGCATGGGTTAGCTTGCAAACACTTCACTGATCATGAATATATAAGTAAAACGTTATGAATGTGCATGGATATTAAAACACGATAATGAAAAAAAATGGCAAAAGTGTGACTTCTGGATACCGTTTCACAGCGTTTGGATTGATGTTTTTGATTGGAATACGTCCAATGATGCTCAAGGAAGCTAATGGGATAGGTATTATGCTTTGAAACCACCTACAAGTCAGTTTTCAGAATTGAGATTTTTTGTAAAAAGTGAGAGTTTGTTTTCAAGGTTCCTGCGCCGCTTCTTGTCTAATCTTGGTCTGTATCACTTGTACATGTCTTATGCAATGTGTATGAATGAAAATTATGGCCAATAATGCCTTGCATTGATGTTTTGGATTTTCACATAAACCACCATTATCACACTTTCCATTTTGAGTCCATTTTTGAATTCTTGCCTTGTTTGCTCCTTTGCACGAATTTGGTAGGCACATAATGATGCTTCAAGGCTAGTTAAGGCCAAATATTTCATTTAATCAAACCTTTTAATTTTTTCTTGATTTTAAAAGATTTAAACTTAATTAAATCCAATAAAATCAATAAAAAATGAAAAAATTAATTAAAAAATATGAAATAAAAGGTGGGACACGTGGGAGGCATGGCCAAGTTAATTCAAGTGGAAAAAGTGGGGCCCTTTTGTCAAAAATGAGATTTCAAGGATAAATGATTTTGGCCATTTCACAAAAATTTCCCTACTTCTCCAATGCATAACTTGCTCAATTTTTAAGCTTTGCTCATGTTCTTGGACATTTTGGAAAGGTTTTAGAGTCCTCTAACCAATGCATTTGGTCCCATGTCATTTTGATTTACCAATCTCAAGTTATGGCCTTTGACTTAAAGTCCCTTTTTGTTGACTTTTGAAAATGACCTATAATGTTGAAATTGATAACTTTTTGTGAGAGCATTTCTTGGACTTGAAGTATGAAGATGAGTTGTAGGAAATGTCTTTCTCTTCAAAATGAGCTTTGGATGGAATTTTTCTGATGAACCATGTGAAAGTTATGCCCTGGTCAATTTCAGTTGACTTTTTCAACTGTCCAAAAATAGAAACTTTTGCATCTTGATGATTTTTGAGCCAAGTTTTGAGAATCATGATCAAGCATTGATCAAATGATGTTTGTGGCTTCAAAATGATATGTTGACCAAAAATTTGAACTTTTGACTGTCAAATGACCATTTTGCCCCTACAGTTGACTGTAGTGCAATTAGGGTTTTTGACTGTGCAATTTTGTGCTGAAAGTCTTGAAACTTGATATGAGGATGCTTGACCATATTTGTAGGCATGTGAGACTTGATTGGACCCTTGGAAACTTCATTTTCTTGACCAGAACACAAACCCTAATTTTGACTGCTTAAGAGGTCCTTGCACTGTGCAACCCTTGGGGAGATCTGAAGCTTGACTTGGCAATTTCTTGAAGAATATGGGAGGGCAAATTTTGGGGTACAACACCTGGTAAGGAAATAACTCTTTGAATAAAGCCGGACGACGCGTTCGTGCTCTGCGAGGATAAGCTTCCAGAATCTACTGGGGATAAGCTTACTGCTTGGGGAGATGGATTCCAACTTTCCTGGGGACACTGGATTGGATTCTCCTGGGGAGGTTTGAACTGCATTTAGGGAGTGACTCCTTTGAATGTTTGATATACCTCCGGGGAACAATATTTAGGTTAAGACTGCCGGGGATGCTTGTTAAGAATACATGTATATATGCTGCTGGGGAATGTTGAGATCTACGGGAGGATACCCAACTTCCTTAAGTTTGATAGTAGCTTGGAGAAGAGTGCACTGACTTGCTGGCTCACTCTCTGGGGAATTAAGATGTACTGGTTATGTTTTTTAGCTGAACCTATCTTGGTACCTTGGAGGACAGAACAATTAGATTGCTCAGACAACTCCTTATTGCCCCTGTTTCTGAGGTGGGAGAGGAAGACCTGTGAGGTGCTGATAGTTGTTTGATGGACAAACCTTCTTCTGGTAGGCAAGTGACGAGATAACAGGACATAGTCGTACGCTTTAATCCCTAACTTTTGCCTGGACCGCCCTTTCGGGTTTTCAGTCCATCGGGATACCCATTTTTTCCCAAGCCTCCTTTTCAGGTTTTCGACTTGCCGGGTGTACAGATTTTTCATTTCATCCCTTCATTTTGCCCGAACCCTTTTGGTTCGCCGGGAGCCCTAATTTTTGCCTAGGTATGTCAACCTAGCGGGTCTTTAATTATGCGTAGTATTTTTTTCGACTATGTCCGTGCTTTCGGAATGTAGGGAGTTGCCCTTGTTTAGAAGTGTTTTGTCACCAGAAGATGTTTGATCAGGCGAGATTTGTTGTTGAAATGCCCCAAGTGACTCAGGTGGAGATTTGCCCCAGGCTGGTTTGCCTTTTGAGAGATTCTCCGAATCTTGACTGAACTGCCCCAGATGATGGACACTGATCATGCCATGCCCCTTGATTGGAAGTACTTCTGTTCATTAGGTATTCATCGTGCGAATTTCCCTGCTGTTCAAATAAAAAGTCATATGCAAACAAAGTTATGTTAAAAACGCAAAGCCTATGTCTGTCTTGAAGATTTTGAAAATGAATTCTTTTTCATAAAACAAATGAATGTTTGTAAAACGTGATGTCAACTCGTTATTTTACCGCAAGCCTTAAGGAGTCAGGATACCTTTCGTAACAGTATGCTTTCGAACTAACCCATGCTTCAGCTAGGACTTTTAAGGGTTATAACGTGGCCTGGTTCACAGTTTAAGAAACAAAGGATAAAGGCTCAAATTTTATTTGTACCCACCCGCTCTTCGTGATGTTCTCCAAACCTAAACTCAGTTGATCGTGCGTTAGACCTTGTTTGAGTCCTTGCTCTGATTTTCCGGTGATGGTTCAGATATTGATGATTTATTTAGAATAGGCAGTCATTTTTTCTTTGGTTGAGGGTTTGTAGGACCTCCTTCTTTTTTTGATTTTTGTTATCCCTTTCTTTTTTTGCCTGAACTGTTTCTTTTGTGATTACCGTCAGCGGGATGCCCCAGTTTTGTAAGTCTCCTTCATGGGTTTTGACTTAATGGGTTTTTTTTATTTTGAAAGATAATGACTGCCTTTCTTTATTGATCATTCGGAACCATCACTGTCTTTCTTTGTTTTGTAAGGATCTTTTTGGTGCCATTCGTTATGCACTTGGATCAACTGAGAGAACTACCCTGCCCCTGGTTATGATGAAGGGTTTTGAATTTCGAAAAGAAAAACTCCTACTTCTTTGGCTCAGAGGGGTTGACGAGGGATTATCATCCTTATAACTCCAGTGTTTAGGGATTTGAAACAATGCCTGTGCCTCATCAGCGGGGTCTGTTCAAAAGCATACTGTAAAGATCGCGGTATCGTTTTCGTCATCCTCCCTCAAGAGGCTTAGAATTATTATTTAAGAGTTGATCATCAGAAAAAATATGAAAATAATTTGCATTTAGTGAATACGAATATATTGTTTTAGAACAGACATATGCGATGCATTAATGAAATAACAATGTTTAACATGAGTAAATGTTTGAACAAAAGAGAATTGCAACTTGAACATTCGAATGAACAAAAATTTCTCAATCCTAGCCATGTTTTGGCAAGGGAGCAGTGATCACGTGGGGAGTCTTGGGTACTTTAAACTGAATCTCTCCAGCGTCGATCATGTCTTGGATCTTATTTTTCAAGCTCCAACAATCGTCTGTAGTATGCCCCAGGCTGTCAGAGTGATAAGCGCAGCGGGCATTGGGGTTATACTTCGGTGACGTTGTATTTTGGTTCTTCGGAGCTTCTTTTAGAGTTACCAGCTTGGTCTCCAGCAACTGTGGCAATATCTGGGATAAGGTCATGCTGAGTCGAGTGAACTGCTTTCTCTCGCTCTTTTGTTGGTTGTGATGTTGAATTTGTGACACTGGAGCCATTTGAGGAGCTCTCCCCTTACCTCCTTGTCTCAAAGGTGGTTGAACGATAACTGGCTTTTTACCCTTAGACTTTTTCCCCAGTTGGTTACCCCGAAGCAGTTGGTTGACGAGAACTCCGAGCTCTTCTTGTCTTTGAGCTAACCCTTGAATGGCAATCCCCTGCCCCAGCATTTGGGCTTTCATTGCATCCATTTCAGCTTGCAAGTGTTTCATCCGTTCGTCCTCAACGCTGTTCCTGACCAAAGTCTCCATGAGAAGTGTCCTTAGCTCCTCCTGCCCCTTGGATAGATTCAGGAGGATTTCCCCGAACCGAGTCTCTTGAGCAAGAAGGTCCTGGTTATCTTGTTGGGAAGCCATTGCTGAAATAAACAGCGGAGATGGTAAGTGACCTGCCCAAAGGGTACCTGTCATGCAATGATATATATGATATGCATGCAATGTTTTCAAGGACCTCGCGGGGTAAACAAGAAAATTTGTTAGCATTTGGATCCGGTAGCTTGATTGAAAGAACTTCATATTTGTTGAGATTCTTTCTTCCAAGGGTCAAAGGCTCACCATATCAAGTGGGTCATAGCCCCTGACTCAAGTCATCAACCTTATTTTGCTTTCCAAACAACCTTGGCTAGGGGAACCTTCCTCAGGAGTCAAAGCTCACCATATCAAGTGGGTCATAGCCTCTGACAACTTTGTCTAGAGGAAAATAAATCCTCTTTGCCCCTTGTTGGGATAGTTGATTCACCATGACCTGCATCACAAGCCCTTGAGATCCTTGAAACGGGTTAAGATGTATGCAATGGTATGATGTCATGCTATGCATGGGGTAATGTAGGTAACTCTGTTATGAGTCCTAATTAAGGACTGCAGACCAAAATCTGCAAGAAACTCAAGTAAAACCTGCCATGAGTCCCAATTAAGGACTATAGACAAAACCTGCAAGAAACTTAGCAAACCCTATTACGAGTCCTAATTAAGGACTGCAAACAAAACCTGCAAGAAACTCAAGTAAGACCTGTCATGAGTCCCGGTTAAGGACTAAAAAACAAAACCTGCAAGAAACTCGGTAAAACCTGTTGTGGGTCCCAATTAAGGACTATAAACAAAACCTGCAAGAGACTTAGTACACTCTGTTATGAGTCCTAATTAAGGACTATAAACAAAACCTGCAAGAAACTCAAGTGTCAGATAACAAGTATGCAAGTAGTCAAGTTGGAAGGCACACAAGTCACACAAGAGAAACCTTAGAGTTTAGGCCGGCATGAGGTCTGGGTATTACCCTCTTGAAGTTGGTGGGCTCAACCTGTCCTATTAGAAGTAACCGGGTTCTAAGGGTCCCAATATCACGGGATTGCTTTCATTGTTCATCGTTTCGATTTAGCCACTGAACTGGCGACCGAAATATTCCAGGAAAGCAACCCTCAATTGAGTGTAGTATCGAGTATCAACCAACCTCGGTCTGCACCAAAATCAGTTATCTCACTATCCTAAAGAGGCCAAGATAGTTCAATTAAGGTTCCTAAGGTCTGTTGATGCTTCACGACACCACGCGGAGGCCCCGTACTCTCCTTGACTGAACTCAAGGGTTACCGGTACACACCAAAGTGCCACATCAATGTAGCAGACTGTTTCAACCATGTCGGTATACCCCGCACAGTTCCCTCACAGCCTTGTTGCTACTTTCTAAGAAGGTATCCCCCAGATCCGGGTTAGGATCTATAGAACTCCCAAGCAACCCATAATTTAAAGCACACAAGGAAAACAATTGAAAACACAGTTATGAACTAGCCCTAAGGTACACCTCACTTTAAGATAGTCCCCAGCAGAGTCGCCAGTTCTGTGATCGGTGGATCTGGAACTGACTGTTTAACGCTGCTTCGCGAAATGTCGCGGTAAGCAAGAGTCGCCACCGTCTTTTATTTTCTCCAAATGGAAAGGACAAAAGCACAGAAAAATTCCTTAAAGAGATTGCTCTCGGTTCGGGAGGTAGGTTATAGAAAGGGAAGGTGTTAGCACCCTTTCTATCCATGGTTATCCATGGGCTCTTAGATACTTGCTCACTTGTGTTTTCAAAAATGGTTTGTTTGCTTTTCAACTGTGGGTTTAAAAAGTTTCTTTGAAAATTCCAGTTCGACTCTTGTATCGGTCCTCAAGAGTGTTTGAAAAGTTGCTTTCGAAAGCTTTTTGAAAAGGTGTCGGTGTGAAAAGCATTTTTGATTTGTTTTTGAAATTAGAGCAAGTATCTTAGAGTTGTCTACCTACCCTAAGGAATTCGTCTGTGTAAGTGTCCTTTAAAGTAGTGCCATCCCACCATTGAGAGGTAGGTAGCACCACCGTTGGAGGTGTTCGGGTCAATTCGAGGTTCGGGACATGGTGATCACCAGAGCAATGGGAAGACACCTTAGAAGCTACCCTCATGCCAGGTTCCCGGATCATGAGGACTTACTAAGACATCCTCTACTCGACGATCACCTTTCGAGGCAAGGCAACAGTGAGGCGTACCCTAGGGGTGGTGTGTGATTTGTGTGTCGTTTTCAGATATTTTTGTCTTTTGTCATATTATTGGTGATCTAGCGCTTGTTTTTATTTTTGTCCATCCATTCTTTCATGCCTTGATTAACAGTTAAAAATTGCGAAAAGTAAAAGATTGTAAACTATTACAAAAGGCGCGGGTCCACATCGCCAAAATTTCCAGGACCCGATTTGACAGAAAGTAAATAATTAAAGTAAAGTGCGAGAAATTAATTTATAAGGCCTTGGGAGAGATACATAAATATTAAAAGAAATAAGATAAATATGCGAATTAAATAAGAATTAAAAACGAGGGCGTTGGACCCTTTTTGCAAAATTAAATTAAATGATGGAATTAATTAATTAAAAAAAGAAAGAAATTGTTTTTGGTATTTTTTGGTATTTTATGATTTTAATGGGGAAAAGAATTTAATGCAATTAAACCTAATTCTAGTTGTTTTTAATTTATTAAGAAAAGATTGAATTTTAACCTAAAATTAAACCTAATTATTTACATGCAATTTAAAAATAAATATTTAATATTTAATTATTATGAAAGAAAATAAAAAGGGATAAAAAATTAATTAAACCCTAATTCTACCACTTTTAAATTAATTAATAAAATATTACCATTAAACCCTAAATTAAAACTAAGTGAATTAATGCAATTTTTTACAAAAAAAAAACTAAAATAAAAATATTTATTATTTTTTTATCTTTTCTGATTTTTTTATTGTTTTGGTGTTTTTATGAAAATTAATTAATTAAGGAATTAAATCAAGAAAACTAATTAAAACAAAAGATAGAAAAATATAAAAAAAGGGAATTTTAAGAGTGCAAACCATGGGGTTCTGCCCCTAATATGAGAGGTAAGACTTAGCATTTTAGGCCCATCAAGACCTTGGCCCGTTTGACTTTCATGCCAGCATGCGTACGCGTTGACTAGAATGCATCATGTTCCTCAAACCTGTGCCCTTGGATTGATGATATTGAACGCATGGACGGCTTGATGGAGGAGCGTATGGTGCGTCTTCAGGACATAATCTGCATAGAACCATTAATTGAAAAATAATGTGAAAGGGGGTGAGGACCTGGGGCTCGAACCCAGGTCATGAGGTTTACCAATCAACGCGCTTGCCAGTGCTCCACTTGGTTTTCTTTGTATATTATATAATAAGCGATCAATATAAAACAAAACAAACGCGTTAGTGGATTTTAGCGCGAATTTTTGAACAGACCAACCAACGCTCGCCACTTCAGCATCTCCTTCGCTTGGTTTTATTTTCCTGAAACAAGAACAATTTAGCAACGGTTTTGTTAGTGTTCCCTTAGGCCAGTTTCTGAAAAATAGCGACTAGCCCAGGGATGCTCATAAATTGAGCGCGAGGGTGGCCTTGTGATCGTCTGAGTATGCTGAATTGAGTGGCCTAAGTCTTATGCTCCAATTTTTCCTTAATTAAAAAAACCCAATTTGAAGCTTCATGAACCCTAAAAGACAACCATGGTGGAATCGTATATAGCACACAAAAACTCAATCAAAGTAGATGGTTAGCTTCAGAACATATCAATTAGTATGAATACACAAACAAAATGCTATGTAAATGCCTAAATATGGAAACACGATTATGAAAAAAAGTGAAGAAAGCTTGGCTTCTGTACAATGATTCAAGGTGTTAGAATTGATGCTTTTGATCCAGGAAGGTTCCTTGATGTCCCAGGAATGTGATAGGATGAGTTTCTTGGCTTGAATCGACCTGCAAATAGGTTTTCAGATTTGAGTTTCCAAGCAAAATTTTCAAGTTTGTGTATGCCTTTTCTGCGCAGCTTTTTGGTTCTGAGGCATCAGGTCTTGATTGTGTATGTATAGGAGAGTGATTAGGGTTGAAAAACTTGATCAAAATCCATGAATTAATGAATATGATATTTGATTTTTTAACCATGATTTTCAAATCTTTTTCACATGCTTTTGCTACCAAATCATGACCAATCCAATTGATTCTTTCCATATATGGTTAGGCACGAAATCTTGAGTATATATTATGCACAAAAAGATTGAAAAACTTAGGTTAAGTATTTTTCATGTATTTAATTGATTTAAATGAATTATTATTAATAAAAATTCAAATAAATAAATAAAAAATGAAGAAAAACTTCCCTTTGGGCCAAGTGGTCGTGCACATGTCTTGGATGATGAATCATGGAAGAAAAATAGGCCCATTAGCAATTTTAGGTCATTTGAAGCAATGTTGACTTTTCAAAATATCCAAAAATTTCCCAACTTCCACAAGGCATAACTTGCTCAATTTTTAAGCTTTGCTCATGTTCCTTGACATTTTGGAAAGGTATTTGAGTCCTCTAACCAATTCCTTTAGTCCCATGTCATTTTTATTTACCAATATCAAGGTATGGCCTTTGACTTAAAGTCCCTTTTTGTTGACTTTTGAAAATGACCTATAATGTTGAAATTGATAACTTTTTGTGAGAGCATTTCTTGTACTTGAAGTATGAAGAGGAGTTGTAGGAAATGTCTTTCTCTTCAAAATGAGCTTTGGATGGATTTTTTCTGATAATCCATGTGAAAGTTATGCCCTGGTCAATTTACAGTTGACTTTTTCAACTGTCCAAATAAGGAAACTTTTGCATCTTGATGATTTTTGAGCCAAGCTTTGAGAATCATGATCAAGCATTGATCAAATGATGTTTGTGGCTTCAAAATGAGATGTTGACCAAAAATTTGAACTTTTGACTGTCAAATGACCATTTTGCCCCTACAGTTGACTGTAGTGCAATTAGGGTTTTGACTGTGCAATTTTGTGCTGAAAGTCTTGAAACTTGGTATGAGGATGCTTGACCATATTTGTAGGCATGTGGGACTTGATTGGACCCTTGGAAACTTCATTTTCTTGATCAGGACCAAAACCCTAATTTTGACTGTTCAGGAGGCTCTTACACTGTGCAACCCTTGGGGAATCTTGAGGCTTTGACTTGGCAATTTCTTGAAGAATATGGGAGGGCAAATTTTGGGGTACAACAAGTATGCTTTCGAACTAACCCATGCTTCAGCTAGGACTTTTTAAGGGTTATAACGTGGCCTGGTTCATGGTTTAAGAAACAAAGGATAAAGGCTCAAATTATTTGTACCCACCCGCTCTTCGTGATGTTTTTCAAACCTAAACTCAGCTGATCGTGCGTTAGACCTTGTTTGAGTCTTTGCTCTGATTTTCAGGTGATGGTTCGGATGTTGATAACTTATTTTGAATAGGCAATCATTTTTTTTGCTGAGGGTTTGTAGGACCTCTTTTTTGTTTTTTTGTTATCCCTTTCTTTTTTTTTTTGCCTAAACTGTTTCCTTTTTTGGAATTACAGTCAGCGGGATGCCCCAGTTGTGTAAGTCTCCTTCATGGGTTTTGACTTAATGGGCTTTTCATTTATGAATTTTTTTTATAATGACTGCCTGTCTTTACGATTGTTCGGAACCATCACTGTCTTTTTTCGTAAGGATCTCTTTGGTGCCATTTGTTGCGCACTTGGATCAACCGAGAGAACTACCCTGCCCCGGGTTATGATTAAGGGTTTAAATTTTCGAAAAGAAAAACTCCTACTTCTTTGGCTCAAAGGGGTTGACGAGGGATTATCTTCCTTATTACTCCAGTGTTTAGGAATTGAAACAATGCCTGTACCTCATCAGCGGGGTCTGTTCAAAAGCATACTGTAGATTATGGTATCGTTTTCGTCATCCTCCCTCAAGAGGCTTAGAATTATTAACCGAGAGTTGATCATCACAAAAAAATGAAAAGAATTTTGAATATAACGAAAACAATTGTATTAATTCCCAAAACAGACATATACGATGCATTGATGAAATAAAAGAGTTTGCTATGACATTAATTGTTTGTATAAGCAAAGAAAAATACAACTCAGAAATCCAAATAAACAAAAGTCTTCAACGATTGGGCAACGGAGCAGTGATTGTGTTTGGAGTCTCAGGCACTTCGAACTGAATCTCTCCGGCGTCGATCATGTCTTGAATCTTGTTCTTGAGAGGCCAGCAGTTGTCAGTGGTATGCCCCGGGCTATCAGAATGATATGCGCACCTATCGTTGGGATGGTAGTTAGGAGCGGAAGTGTTCGGATTCCGAAGAGGAGCCCTTAAGGTGATCAGCCCTGCCTTCAACATTTGTTGTAGTGCTTGATCCAGTGACATGTTGATCTTGGTGTACTGTCGTTTGGGTGCGACCTCCTTGCATTGCTGCCCCTGTCCTTGTTGAGCAGGTCCGGGATTGGAGATCTGGGTTGCCCCTACCTCATGACGGCTCTTTTTACCGTGCACAGCATTGGACTCTTTCTTTCCATGATGAGGCTTTTTATCAGAAGGTGCAGTCTCTTGAATCTTCCCAGACCTGATGCCAGCTTTTATTCGCTCTCCAGTCAAGATAAGATCTGTGAACCCAGCCGACGAATTCCCAATCAGATGGTTATAGAACGGACCAGACAGGGTCCCCAGGAACATGTCCACGAGTTCACGGTCAGTCAGCGGTGGTTGTACCCTACCGGCCAGGTCTCTCCATTTCTGCACGTACTCTTTAAAACCTTCTCCCGATCCTAGCGACATACCCTGGAGTTGGGTACGTGTAGGAGCGAGGTCGGCATTATACTGATACTGCTTGTAAAAAGCAGTAGCCAACTCCTCCCAGTTACGAACCTTGGTTCCATCCAGCTGATAGAACCATTTGAGATGAGTCCCTGAAAGACTTTCCTGGAAGAAGTGGATCCACAAGTTCTTGTCCATAGTATACGGTTGAATCTTCCGCACATAAGACCTGAGATGCAGCCTGGGACAGGATGCCCCATCGTACTTGGCAAAAGAGGGAGCTTTGAATTTGTGTGGGATCACCACACCAGAAGTTAGACCCAAGTCTCCGAAATCCAAACCAGGCACTTGTTGAATTTCCATTGCATTCAGGCGGTCTTCCAACTGCTTGTACTTGTCTTCAGCAGGGGGGTATTGTTCGTCGTTGAAATCGGTCTCGTTGTCGGAGACCACTGGGCTGGGAACCCTTTCCTCTTGACGACCGCCTTCCCCAACAGATGGAGTAGTCCTCTCAGTTTCATTCTGCAGTGTATTCCCCGATCTACGCCTAGGGTTGAACAACACAATCCTCTTCTTCTTCTTTTTCAAGAGCAGGGTCTTCAGATCTTGTTGCCCCTGGGACAAATTCATGATCAGCTCTTGGAACTGGGCATTCTAAGCCTAGAGGGCCTTGATAGTCTGCTCAGTGGATGATTCAGGATTCATGACGATCGGCTGAAATAAACAGCGAAGAAGGTAAGAGACCTGTCAAAAGGGATACCTGCAATGATGTGTATGATATGCATGCAATGTTTTCAAGGATCTCACGGGATAAACAAGAAAATTTGTTAGAATTTGGGTCCGGTAACTTGATTGAAGGACCTGCATATTATGGAGAGTCCTTCTTCAAAGGGTCAAAGGCTCACCATATCCAGTGGGTCATAGCCCCTGACTTTAGTCATCATGTCTGGTTTTGATTTCCAAACAACCTTGGTTAAGGGAACCTTCTTCAAGAGTCAGAGCTCACCATATCAAGTGGGTCATAGCCCCTGACAACCTTGGCTAGAGGAAAATAAATCTCCTTTGCCCCTTGCTAGACATGTTGGTTTATCATGACCTGCATCACAAGCCCTTGAGACCCTTGAAATAGGTTAGGATGTATGCAATGGTATGATGTTATGCTATGCATGGGGTAATGCAAGTTATGAGTCCCAATTAAGGACTGCAAACCAAAACCTGCAGGGAACTTAGCAAACTTTATTATGAGTCCTAATTAAGGACTGCAAACCAAAACCTGCAAGAAACTTGGTAAACCCTGTTATGAGTCCCAATTAAGGACTATAAACAAAACCTGCAAGAATTTAGTAACTCTGTTATGAGTCCCAATTAAGGACTATAAACAAAACCTGCAAGTAGTTCATGTGTCAGATAAAGCATGCAAGTAGTCAAGTACGAAGGCACACAAGTCACACAAGAGAAAGCCCTTAGAGTTTAGGCCAGCATGGGGTCTGGGTATTACCCTCTTGAAGTTGGTGGGCTCAACCTGTCCTATTAGAAGTAACCGGGTTCTAAGGGTCCCAATATCACGGGATTGCTTTCATTGTTCATCATTTCGATTTAGCCACTGAACTGGCGACCGAAATATTCCAGGAAAGCAACCCTCAATTGAGTGTAGTATCGAGTATCAACCAACCTCGGACTGCACCAAAGTCAGTTATCTCACTACCCTAAAGAGGCCAAGATAGTTCAATTAAGGTTCCTAAGGTATGTTGATGCTTCACGACACCACGCGGAGGCCCCGTACTCTCCTTGACTGAACTCAAGGGTTACCGGTACACACCAAAGTGCCACATCAACGTAGCAGACTGTTTCAACCATGTCGGTATACCCCGCACAGTTCCCTCACAGCCTTATTGCTACTTTCTAAGAAGGTATCCCCAGATCCGAGTTAGGATCTATAGAACTCCCAAGACAGTCCCACAATTTAAAGCAAACAAGGAAAGCAATTGAAAACACAGTTATGAACTAACCCTAAGGTACACCTCACTTTAAGTTAAGTCCCCAGCAGAGTCTCCAGTTCTGTGATCGGTGGATCTGAAACTGACTGTTTAACGCTGGTTCGCGAAATGTCGCGGAAGCAAGAGTCGCCACCGTCTTTTATTTTCTCCAAATGGAAAGGACAAAAGCACAGAAAAATTCCTTATAGAGATTGCTCTCGGTTCGGGAGGTAGATTATAGAAAGGGAAGGTGTTAGCACCCTTTCTATCCATGGTTATCCATGGGCTCTTAGATACTTGCTCACTTGTGTGTTCAAAATTGTTTGTTTGCTTTTCAACTGTGGGTTTTAAAAAAAGTTTCTTTGAAAATTCCAGTTCGACTCTTGTATCGGTCCTCAAGAGTGTTTGAAAAATTGCTTTCGAAAGCTTTTTGAAAAGGTGTCGGTGTGAAAAGTATTTTTTGATTTGTTTTTTAAATTAGAGCAAGTATCTACGAGAACCTACCTACCCTAAGGAATTCGTCTGTGTAAATGTCCTTTAAAGTAATGTCGTCCCACCATTGAGAGGTAGGTAGCACCACCGTTGGAGGTGTTCGGGTCAATTCGAGGTGCGGGACATGGTGATCACCGGAGCAATAGGAAGACACCTTAGAAGCTACCCTCATGCCAGGTTCCCGGATCATGAGGACTTACTAAGACATCCTCTACTCGACGATCACCTTTCGAGGCAAGGCAACAGTGAGGCGTACCCTAGGGGTGGTGTGTGATTTGTGTGTCATGTTCATTTGCATTTATCTTGTCATGGTATAGGTGATCTACGCGTTTGTTTTTATTTATTGTCATTCATTCTTGCATGCCATTATTTAACAGTTAAAAATTGCGAGAAAGATAAAATTCTAAACTATTACAAAGGCGCGGGTCCACATCGCCAAAATTTCCAGGACCCGATTTGACAGAAAGTAAATAAGTAAAGTAAAGTGCGAAAGATTAAAATGTCTGAGTTTACAAAGCTTTGGGAGAGGTACATAAATATTAAAAGGAAAAGAAATAAATACGCGAATTGAAATTTAAATTAGAAACGAGGGCGTTGGACCCTTTTTGATGAAATTAAATTATTAGCAAATTAATTAAATTAAAGAAAAAGAAATTATTTTTTTGGTTTTTTGTATTTATGAGAATTTAATGAAATTGAATTAAATTGAGATTACCCTAACTCTAATTGTTTTTTAGTTTATTAAAAAATATTAAAGTCAAACCTAAGTTAACCTAATTAATTACATGGTAATTTAATTACAAAAATAAATAATATTTAATTATTAGTGAAAAAAAGAAAAAAAGAATGAAAAGATTTGAAACCCTAATTCTACCAATTTTAGATTTTATTAAAAATGTTAAGGTTAAATCCTAAATTAAAAACTAAGTTAATTAATGAACTTTATTTACAAAAAATAACTTTAAATAAAAATACTATTTTTTGTCTTTTTCCTGATTTTTTATTGTGTTTTTTATATTATTGTGAAAATAATTAATTAAAGAATTTAAATAAAAAAAAACTAATTAAAACAAAAAAATAGAAAAAATATAAAAAAGGGAATTGAGGAATGCAAACCATGGGGGTCTGTCCCCAAATAGGAGGATTTGCTTAGCAATTTGGGCCCATTTGTTTAAGGCCTTGTCTGACTTTTTGACTAGCATGGAGCTCTGTTGACTAGTGTCTACCATGTCCTTCAAATCTTGGCCTTCTGATCGTTCCATTGGCCAGGTGGGCAGCTTGATTTTGATGATGTATGATACACCCTAATACTGAAGCTACACATAAGCGTTAAGAAAAAAATAACATGAAAGGGGTGGGGACCTGGGGCTCGAACCCAGGTCCCAGGGGTTACCACTAAGACACTTGGACCAACTGCGCTGCTTTGTTTATCTGTAGATAATATAACTAATAAATATAATAAAACAAACATAATGTTAGTGCTTCTTTTTCGCGCGAGATTCAAACAATCCAATCACTGATGGCCACCTCATCTTCTTCTTCTTTGTTCCCTGAAACAAAAAGGTTAGCAACGGTTTTGGAACTGTTCCCTTATACCCCATATTCCAAAATAGCGATTAGCTCAGGGAGGCTCATAAATTGAGCGCGAGGGTGGTGTCCCAATCATTCAAGCACGCTGAATCCAGTTATGGCACTGTGAGGTTCTAATTTTACAGCGCTTAGAAACGCCCAATTTAGAACTTGGAAAACCCTAAATATCGTTAATGGTGAATCCTTCCATGGTGCACGAAAACAAAATCAAACCACACAGTTAGCTTCAGAATTGAATAATGAACATAAATCAAGTGTTAAAAATTGCAAAAGATGCATGAATCGAGATGCACGAATGTGAAAAATTTTCTGTACAGGGTGCGATCGTTTTACCAATTCAGGGCGTTAGGATGATTGATTTTGATTGGAAAACTTTCCTTGAAGCCTCAGGAAGCTAATGGAACAAATATTTGGCCTTGAATCGTCCTAAAACTCAATTTTCAGTATTGGAGTTTTCTTGAAAAAATTCAAGTTTTGTTTCTTGTCTATGGCGCAGCTTCCAGGGTATTGGCATTAGGGTTAGCTTGCCTATATATGAATGAATGATTTAGGTTAAGAATTTGATCAAAAGAATCAAGGAATTGATGAAACAATATTTGATTTTCCATGCCATTATTTTCAAATCTTTTTCATGCTATTTTAGTCCAAATCATGTTCAATCACCAAGATACTTTCCAAACCTGATTTGCACGAAATATTGAGTAGATATCATGCATAAAAAGATTGAAAAACCTAGGTTTAGCATTTTTTATATATTTTAATTAATTAAATGAATTTCTAGCATTTAAAAATTCAAATAAATAAAATAAAAATGATAAAAACTTCCCTTTGGGCCAAATGGTCGTGCACATGTCTTGGATGATGAATTGTGGAAGAAAAAGAGGCCCATTAGCATTTTTAGGTCATTTGAAGCAATGTTGACTTTTCAAAATACCTAAAAATTTCCCAACTTCCACAAGGCATAACTTGCTTAATTTTAAAGCTTTGCTCATGTTATTGGACATTTTGGAAAGGTCTTTGAGTCCTCTAACCAATGTCTTTGGTCCCATGTCATTTTGATTTACCAATCTCAAGTTATGGCCTTTGACTTAAAGTACCTTTTTGTTGACTTTTGAAAATGACCTATAATGTTGAAATTGATAACTTTTTGTGAGAGCATTTCTTGGACTTGAAGTGTGAAGAGGAGTTGTAGGAAATGTCTTTATCTTAAAAATGAGCTTTGGATGGAATTTTTCTGATAATCCATGTGAAAGTTATGCCCTGGTCAATTTACAGTTGACTTTTTCAACTATCCAAATATGGAAACTTTTGCATCTTGATGATTTTTGAACCAAGCTTTGAGAATCATGATAAAGCATTGATCAAATGATGTTTGTGGCTTCAAAATGAGATGTTGACCAAAAATTTGAACTTTTGATTGTCAAATGACCATTTTGCCCCTACAGTTGACTGTAGTGCAATTAGGGTTTTTGACTGTGCAATTTTGTGCTGAAAGTCTTGAAACTTGATATGAGGATGCTTGACCATGTTTGTAGTCATGTGGGACTTACTTGGACCCTTGGAAACTTCATTTTCTTTGTCAGAACCAAAACCCTAATTTTTGACTGTTAGGAGGCCCTTGATCTGTGCAACCCTTGGGGAGATGTTTGAAGCTTTGACTTGGCAAATTATTGAAGAATATGGGAGGGCAAATTTTGGGGTACAGCACATCCCTTTGTTGCATGGTCCTCCTTTCTGAAACTCGGGAGAAAGGAAACAAGTGTAGTTATATTTCTCCGGATCAAGGCGCCTTGCACTTCCCCCGGATGAACAAAGGGACACTCGGTCTATTCATGAGAATAAGTCTTTAAATAAGGTATCACATTGAAACTAAACATTCCAAATTCATCTGTACTATAGATCTCATTCTTTATGTCTGGTGGGGTCTTCTTGATTTGCAGTGGATCAACACCTTGTTACTTCCCCATTTGAAAGTCTGCTTTCTTAAGGCAACAATCACTAAGATCACCATCACCCTCATCTAGTATTTCTTGTAGAGTCATATTCCTTGGAGTGAAATATATTATATCATTATCCTTTTGGCTATGTGTTTCCTCATCCTTTTGACTTTGCATTTTCGACAGCATCTTTGAAAGCACTTACATCATTTTTGGCTGAAAACTCATGAAAATTTTCATGATCCATAATCAAACGAGTTTGAGAGGTTTTTTTTTTTCAAAACTATTTGAGAGGGTTTTCTACTCAATTTTATTTTTTATCACAGTTAATTTTCCTACTTTATATTACACAAAATTTGACCCGATTTGGATGAATATGATTTGGCTAGTAATTTTACTTATTCGTTGTCTAACTTTTATGCGTTATTTGGATTATTTGGATGAATATGATCTTATAAACACGATTAATTTTGTCATCAAATTGGATACTATCCATATCAATTGTTTCCCAAGTTAGAGGTGTTAGTGGTGTTGTGACTAAAAAGTTACAGTGTGGTGCAATGAAATAATATGCATGGGCGGAATTCTCGTTAGGGTTTTCTTGTTAAATACTTTACTTTGGTAAAGTTTTCTATATAATATTTAATTGAGATTATTTTGATTTGTTTTCAGCATAAGTTTCTTCTTAATTTACTACTACAATACATAATGATTCCCATTTGACGCATTTTCTTTGTCACTAGTCACAAATGATTAATTTTATTTAACACATTTATCGCAATGAAATTGATTATTTAAAAAATTCTTTTTTTGTCATTTAATAGCATTTATTATAATGATTTTTTAATAGAGATTTGCACGTGTTGTGATGAGAATTATTTTTATTTTTAACCGTTTCTTGGATCTAAATTGAATGTTTATCCATTTTACTTTTATAATTAATATAATTCTATTTATTACAATGAATGATCCATTTTTTCATGGATAGAGAGATTATATTTTGTATAATATTTTTTCATGTATAGTATTTTCTAATAAGTGATATTAGAATGAACTTTTTTTTACTTATATGTTCGAAGTAAACAAAAATTTGGCCGTAAATTTTGGTAAAAACCGTTTCAATTCCGTGGTCTATTGAATTGATATTATTTTGATTTGTTTACAACATAAATTTCTTTCAAATTTACTACTATAGTACACAAATGAGGACTATTATTTAATGCATTTATGACAACGAAATTGACTATTTCAAGAGATTAATTACTATATATTGTCAATATAAAATTCTTTACACAATCATTGCATCACAACCGTTCATAAATATTATTTTATAAATAATAAAAATAAAAATAAATTTTAATAAATATTTAAGACTGCGATTCACTGGAAGTGTAACAGTTCTTTACACTTTCTGTGCATAGCTGTTTTTATTATAATGAATTTTTTATAGAGATTTGCACATGTTCTGGTAAGATTTTTTTTAATAGTTTGTTGGATCTAAATTGAGTGTTTATCAATTTTAGTTTTGTAATTAATGGTTATTTAGTTTAGTTATATTGAGTAGAAAACCCTCTCAAATAGTTTTGAAAAAAATAACTCTGAAACTTGTTTGATTATTGATCATGAAAAATTTCAGTGTGTTCAGACAAAGATGATGTCATAGCTTTCAAAGATGATGTCGAAAAAGAGGATTGTGATGTTGATGAAATAGAGTCATGGTATGGAAGAAATATTGGTAACCGGCCTAGTGACTTGATTGTCTATTTTAATCCAAAGAATATGACACTACAAGCATTATTGGATGATGGTAATGGTGATGTTAGTGACTGTTGCCTTAAGAAACCAAACTTTCAAATGGATAAGCAATAAGGTGTTGATCCACGCAAATCAATAAGAACCTACCAGACATAAGAGTGAGATCTATAGTACATATGAATTTAGAATGTTTAGTTTCGAAGTGATGCCTTGTTTAAGGACTTATTCTCATGAATGGACCGAGTGTCCCTTTGTTCATCCGGTGGAAGTGCAAGGCGCAGTGATCCAAAGAAATATAACTACAGCTGTTTCCCTTATCCCGAGTTTTAGAAATGAAGATCGTGCATCCTCTGAGAGAATTTTAGAGGCATTGAAAGATGGTTTGGTGCTTAAACCAACGCATGTTATTTCCTGTTATCTCTACCGTTTCTGTGTCATGCTTATTGGAGTTTCATTCTTCCATTGCTGAGAGCCTTCCAAGGTTGGAACATCGTCTAAAACCACAACAAAAATATCTCAACTTTTTGGTCGTTGGAGATTGGGGAAGAAAAGGAAACTAGAATCAATCTCTTGTCACTCATTAGGTAATTAATTAATTCCCTTTGTGTTTTTCATTAGAAAATTACGAAACTTAGTTGAATGCATACACATAAAGCATAATTGTATAGTTTTCGTGGAAAATTATGTGATTATAGTGCCGATGAAGATATTGCAGTTGGCCTAGATGGTTGGATCTTCATAGATTATGTGTGAAATCATCACAAATCCATTGACTTCCAAAATTATTCTTCCATATAAGTTATACAATTTTACAGTATAGGTTATGTTTAAGGTATTATATGATGATGGAGAAGTAGAAAAAGTTTTTATGGAAAAGGAATGTTGAGAGTTTATGATTTAAACCTTCATATTTGATTTGGTATTGCATTGAACTTTCCTTTTTTGGAAATTATAATTGATTTATTTCTTCATATGACTTAGTTTGTTTCATGGATAATTACAACATAAAAACTTAATCTATTTGAAGCAAGGAACCTGCATGCTGGCTCTTCATTTCACTAGATTCTGCAACATTTCTGTTGGTATGTGCTTCATGATGCTTTTTGAGACTGAAGAATCAAGTGTCTGCAGCTACATGTAGAAATTAAATTCTATTTTTTCTGAAGTTATTATTGAAGAATCAAGCATCAGCAATAAAATTACTTGTACTGCACCATACAATTTTGCACCATACTATTTTGCATTTTTTTATAGATTTCTCGTGTTAGTATAATTTAAAATATTTTTGTATTCCATGTATTTATTGAAAAATATATAAATTATTATTTTAATATATAGATATTTAATTTATTGTATGTTAAATTTGTTGATATTCACAAATATTTCATCATATGAAAAAGAGATAATTAATCATATTCGGTAATTTTGAGTTCAAAGTTTTTTTGCAAATATTATAAGTTGGTTGGATATTTTGTTGATAATATTATGACTTCTTAGTACAAAAAAATGTACAAAAAAATGATTTTGTATACTTTTTGGTGAATATAAGGAATATTATGACTTAGTACATGAAATATTATTACTCGGTACATGAAATATGATTTTTATGTGTATGAGTTTATAATATTTGAAATATTATAACTTCTTAGTACATGAAATATGAAAAAATGTTATAACTAAAATAACGTGTAATGTAGAATATGAAATAGGAAGTAAATATAATTTCATATAAAAATCAATTCAACAGTGAAATAATTAAATTGATCCACTTCCATAGCATTAAGGCCTCAACACCAACAAAACTCTAAAAAAATATGTGGTCCAACATAAGTATAAAGGTAAGATACTTAACAAATAAAACAATTTAAAAAACATAGCAAATTCTCAAATCCCGTGTTACATTCTAAAATTCGATCAGGTAACAATCACTCCAAGCACTACTCGGATAACTAATTATCTATACTCCCGAGGAGCACAAACACAACCATAAAAAATGGATGAGAATTACATTCAATTATTTATTATCACGCTAATGGTTTTAGTACATATAATATTCATTTCATTATTTATTATCATTTATTTATTTTATCATACAATTAATTTAAATTAATCAAGATACATAAATATTTTTTATTTTCATGCACTTGCACATTAAAAATATAGTTTTTATTTTTACGTGTCTAGATGCTAGTTTTAAATTAAAAAGAAAAATTTTAAATTTTAAATTTCAATGAAGGTTTCACTTAAAATTTTGTATTATCAACTTGCATGTTTGTAGTCTATATTAGAGATGGTTTTACTAATTGGATTAAGTCGTTTAACCCGTTGAATTATTTTGTTTAACTTATTGTTTTTAATAGTGTGAGTTGATTTTTCAACTCGTAACTAGTAATTGGTCTATCTTGTCTAATCCATTATTTTGTAATAACTATTAAAAATCATATATAGAATATCTTTGGTATATAATATTTTCTGTAAAAAATATTCATATCCCCTTAAGTCATTATTATAATTAGATGATTATTTATTATATTCAATTAATATATATAAAAATTTCTTATTCTTGAATAATAAGACAACTTGCTTTCAAAACAAATAAATTTTTCAAATAAATTAGGTATTTTAATATGTCGATCATATTTTTTCAATATTAATAAATAAAATAATTAAATTGATTGAATTTTTTTAAATACATGAAAATATTCGAGAGTTTATAATAAGAGCAGGTATATATTTTAAAATTTTTCTCTCTATTTTAAAATAATTATTAATTACCTACGTTTTTCATATCTTAATGATTATTTTAATTGAATACTTTTGATTTTTATTTATTATCCTTTTATTTTTAATAAGTATGGAAAACTAAAGTTTTGGTTAATTTGTATATATGGTTAGCAAATTATCATAAAGGTAATAGATATATAATTAATTGTAATTAAGAAAAGATTCACATTTTAATGACATTTATGTTATATTTATTATGAATAAAGAAAAAGAATTGGTTAAAATGTATATAATAAAGTGTTCTTTATTATATTTTTATAAAATATATAGTATTGGTCATTCTTATATTTTTCTTTTCTCATTTGATTTTTTTTTTATAAAAATGATTTTGCATGATTAATATGCATTAATAATAATTAATAGTGTAATAAAAATGAAAATAACATATTAGATTTGTTAAGGAAATGAAATTAAACATTAGGAAGAAAAAGTTACAATAAAATTTATAATTCTAATTTAAATTATAATTGGAAATTTTATTAAATTTTAAAATTCAGTACGAATAAATGGTTGGTAAATAGAAATCTATTATAAAACACATCACATATTTTTATAAATATTAATTATAAATCAATGAGAAATAAATTTTTGAAAACGTGATTCTAGGTTAAATCTTTTTTTTTTTTGCAATTGAAATGAATTGAAAAATAAGTTAATTTTGAATACATTTAAACCATTAATTTTACGGGATACATTTAAAATAATCATGAATTAATTCAAATTTATTTTGATTTTTAAATTTTTTTTTTGAATTAGAACATAATATTTTTTGCCACTTCTATAGTAATTAGGCCAATATGTTAGGTATGATTTCTATTAGATAAACAAATATTATATACTTAATAAAATGATAGTTATTTTGGGATGGAGTAAATATATAATATTATGACATGATACAAGAAAAAATAAAATTGAATTGAAAAGATATTGTATATATTTTTTATGATAAAATGTTAACATTTATATTAAAAAATTGATACAAATATTTGTTTTTTATAAATCATGAGACAATTATGATTGGTGAATACAAAAATTTCTTATGAAAACATAAATTTGTTATTCTTTTTATATTTTATATACATTTTTAACCATCAATATATTACAAATTTTTTTATATATACTAACAAAGGCATTGTAAATTATAAGTAGTCCTAAAATTTTATTTTTTTACTTAGAAAAGTTTTAACACGCTCGCACTGGTCTAAATACTAGTTAATTTTATTTAAAGACAAATCCTTTGTAATAATTGATATTTACACAAGAAAACCTCTTCAATATTCTATATATATGGAACACATAACACATAAACGGTAGCGATAACAGGAAATAACAAGCGTTGGTTTAAGCACCAAACCATCTTCTAATGCCTAAAAAATTCTCTTAGAGGATGCATCTCTTTGTTGCACGGTCCTCCTTTCTGAAACTCGGGAGAAGGGAAACAAGTGTAGTTATATTTCTCTGGATCACGGTGCCTTGCACTTCCCCTGGATGAACAAAGGGACACTCGGTCTATTCATGAGAATAAGTTTTTAAACAAGGTATCACTTTGAAACTAAACATTAAAAATTCATCTGTACTATAGATCTCATTCTTTATGTCTGGTAGGGTCTTCTTGATTTGCGGTGGATCAACACCTTGTTGCTTCCCCATTTGAAAGCCTGCTTTCTCAAGGCAACAATCACTAACATCGCCATCACCATCATCTAGTATTGCTTGTAGCGTCATATTCCTTGAAGTGAAATAGATTATATCATTATCCTTTTGGCTATGTGTTTCCTCATCCTTTCGACTTTGCATTTTCGACAGCATCTTTGAAATCACTTACATCTTTTTTGGCTGAAAACTCATGAAAATTTTCATGATCCATAATCAAACGAGTTTGAGAGCTTTTTTTTTCAAAACTATTTGAGAGGGTTTTCTACTCAATTTTATTTTTTTATCACAGTTAATTTTCCTGCTTTATATTACACAGAATTTGACCCGATTTGGATGAATATGATTTGGCAAGTAACTTCACTTATTCGTTGTCTAACTTTTATGCGTTATTTGGCTTATTTGGATGAATATGATCTTATAAACAAGATTAATTTTGTCATCAAAGTGAATACTATCCATATCACTTGTTTCCCAAGTTAGAGGTGTTAGTGGTTTTAGGACAAAAAGTTACAGTGTGGTGCAATGAAATAATATGCATGAGCGGAATTCTCGTTAGGGTTTTCTTGTTAAAATCTTTACTTTGGTCAAGTTATCTATATAATATTTAATTGAGATTATTTTGATTTGTTTTTAGCATAAGTTTCTTCTAAATTTACTACTACAATACATAATGATTCCCATTTGACGCATTTTCTTTGTCACCAGTCACAAATGATGAATTTTATTTAACACATTTATCGCAATAATATTTTTTATTTAAAAAATTATTTTTTGTCATTTAGTAGATTTTATTATAATGATTTTTTAATAGATATTTGCACATGTTGTGATGAGAATTATTTTTATTTTTAACTGTTTCTTGGATCTAAATTGAATGTTTATCCATTTTACTTTTATAATTAATTTAATTCCATTTATTATAATGAATGATCCATTTTTTCATGGATAGAGAGATTATATTTTGTATAGTATTTTTTCATGTATAGTATTTTCTAATAAGTAAGTGATATTAGAATGAACTTTTTTTTACTCGTATGTTTGAAGTAAACAAAAGATTGGTCGTGAATTTTGGTAAAAACCGTTTCAATTCTGTGGTCATGTTTTCTATAAAATATTGAATTGTGATTTTTTTTTTGTTTACAGAATAAATTTCTTCCAAATTTACTACTATAATACATAATCATTCTCAATTGAGGCACTCTTTCATAGATCCACAAATGAGGACTATTATTTAATGCATTTATGACCACGAAATTGACTATTTCAAAAGATTAATTACTATGTATTGTCATTATAAAATACTTTACACAATCATTGCATCACAACCGTTCATAAATATTATTTTATAAATAATAAAAATAAAAATAAATTTCAATAAATATTTAAGACCGCGATTCACTGGAAGTGAAACACTGCTTTACACTTTTTGTGCATAATATTTTTTATTATAATGAATTTTTTTATAGAGATTTGCACATGTTCTAGTGAGATATATTTTTTTAATAGTTTGTTGGATCTAAATTGAGTGTTTATCCATTATATTTTTGTAATTAATGGTAATTTAGTTTAATTATATTGAGTAGAAAACCATCTCAAATAGTTTTGAAAAAAAAACTCTTAAACTTGTTTGATTATAGATCATGAAAAATTTCATAGTGTTCAGCCAAAGATGATGTAATAGCTTTCAAAGATGTTGTCGAAAAAGATGATTGTGATGTTGATGAAATAGATTTATGGTATGGAAGAAATATTGGTAACCGGCCTAGTGACTTGATTGTCTATTTTAATCCCAAGAATATGAAACTACAAGCATTATTGGATGATGGTGATAGCGATGTTAGTGACTGTTGCCTTAAGAAACCAGAATTTCAAATGGGGAAGCAATAAGGTGTTGATCCACAAAAAACAATAAGAACCTACCAGACATAAGAATGATATCTATAGTACAGATGAATTTAGAATGTTTAGTTTCAAAGTGATACCTTGTTTAAGGACTTATTCTCGTGAATGGACCGAGTGTCCCTTTGTTCATCCGGTGGAAGTGCAAGGCGTCGTGATCCGAAGAAAAATAACTACACCTGTTTCCCTTATCCCGAGTTTTAGAATTGAAGATCGTGCATCCTCTGAGAGAATTTTTGAGGCATTGAAAGATGGTTTGGTGCTTAAACCAACGCATGTTATTTCCTATTATCTCTACCGTTTATGTGTCATGCTTATTGGAGTTTCATTCTTCCATTGCTGAGAGCCTTCCAAGGTTGGAACATCGTCTAAAACAACAACAAAAATCTCTCAACTTTTTGGTCGTTGGAGATTGGGAAAAAAAAGGAAACTACAGTCAATCTCTTGTCACTCATTAGGTAATTAATTAATTCCCTTTGTGTTTTTCATTAGAAAATTATGAAACTTAGTTGAATGCATACACATAAAGCATAATTGTATAGTTTTCGTGGCAAATTATGTGATTATAGTGCCGATGAAGATATTGCAGTTTGCCTGGATGGTTGGATCTTCATAGATTATGTGTGAAATCATCACAAATCCATTGACTTCCAAAATTATTCTTCCATATAAGTTATACAATTTTACATTATAGGTTCTGTTTAAGGTATTATATGATGATGGAGAAGTAGAAAAAGTTGTTATGGAAAAGGAATGTTGAGAGCTTATGATTTGAACCTTTAGATTTAATTTGGTATTGCATTGAACTTTCCGTTATTGGAAATTATAATTGATTTATTTCTTCATATGACTTAGTTTGTTTCATGGATAATGACAACATAAAAACTTAATCTATTTGAAGAAAGGAACCTGCATGCTGGCTCTTCATTTCACTAGATTCTGCAACATTTCTGTTGGTATGTGCTTCATGATGCTTTTTGAGACTGAAGAATCAAGTGTCTGCAGCTACATGTAGAAATTAAATTCTATTTTTTCTGAAGTTATTATTGAAGAATCAAGCATCAGCAATAAAATTACTTGTACTGCACCATACAATTTTGCACCATACTATTTTTCATTTTTTTATAGATTTCTCGTGTTAGTATAATTTAAAATATTTTTGTATTCCATGTATTTATTGAAAAATATATAAATTATTATTTTAATATATAGATATTTAATTTATTGTATGTTAAATTTGTTGATATTCACAAATATTTCGTCATATGAAAAATAGACAATTAATCATATTCGGTAATTTTGAGTTCAAAGTTTTTTGCAAATATTATGAGTTGGTTGGATATTTTGTTGATAATATTATGACTTCTTAGTACAAAAAAATATACAAAAATATGATTTTGTATACTTTTTGGTGAATATAAGAAATATTATGACTTAGTGCATGAAATATTATGACTCAGTACATGAAATATGATTTTTATGTGTATGACTTTATAATATTTGAAATATTATAACTTCTTAGTACATGAAATATGAAGAAATGTTATAACTAAAATAACGTGTAACGTAGAATATGAAATAGGGAGTAAATATAATTAAATATAATATAATTTTATATAAAAATCAATTCAACAGTGAAATAATTAAATTGATCCACTTCCATAGCATTAAGGCCTCAACAACAACAAAACTCCAAAAAAATATGTGGTCCAACATAAGTATAAAGGTAAGATACTTAACAAATAAAACAATGCAAAAACATACCAAATTCTCAAATCCCGTGTTACGTTCTAAAATTCAATCAGGTAACAATCACTTCAAGCACTACTCGGATAACTAATTATCTATACTCCCGAGGAGCACAAACACAACCATAAAAATGGATGAGAATTACATTCAATTATTTATTATCACGCTAATGGTTTTAGTACATATAATATTCATTTCATTATTTATTATCATTTATTTATTTTATCATACAATTAATTTAAATTAATCAAGATACATATATATTTTTTATTTTCATGCACTTGCACATTAAAAATATAGTTTTTATTTTTACGTGTCTAGATGCTAGTTTTAAATTAAAAAGAAAAATTTTAAAATTTAAATTTAAATGAAGGTTTCACTTAAAATTTTGTATTATCAACTTGCATGTTTGTAGTCTATATTAGAGATTGTTTTACTAATTGGATTAAGTCGTTTAACCCGTTGAATTATTTTGTTTAACTTATTGTTTTTAATAGTGTGAGTTGAATTTTCAACTCGTAACTAGTAATTGGTCTATCTTGTCTAATCCATTATTTTGTAATAACTATTAAAAATTATATATAGAATATGTTTGGTATATAATATTTTCTGTAAAAAAATATTCATATCCCCTTAAGTCATTATTATGATTAAATCATTATTTATTATATTCAATTAATATATATAAAAATTTCTTATTCTTGAATAATAAGACAACTTGCTTTCAAAACAAATATATTTTTCAAATAAATTAGGTAATTTAATATGTCGATCATATTTTTTCAATATTAATAAATAAAATAATTAAATTGATTGAATTTTTTTAAATACATGAAAATATTCGAGAGTTTATAATAAGAGCAGTTATATATTTTAAAATTTTTCTCTCTATTTTAAAATAATTATTAATTACCTACGTTTTTCATATTTTAATGATCATTTTAATTGAATACTTTTGATTTTTATTTATTATCCTTTTATTTTTAATAAGTATGGAAAACTAAAGTTTTGGTTAATTTGTAAATATGGTTCGCAAATTATCATAAAGGTAATAGATATATAATTAATTGTAATTAACAAAAGATTCACATTTTAATGACATTTATGTTATATTTTATTTAAAGACAAATCCTTTATAATAATTGATATTTACACAAGAAAACCTCTTCAATAGTCTATATATATGGGACACATAACACATAAACGATAGCGATAACAGGAAATAACAGGCGTTGGTTTAAGCACCAAACCATCTTCTAATGCCACAAAAATTCTCTTAGAGGATGCATCCCTTTGTTGCACGGTCCTCCTTTCTGAAACTCAGGAGAAAGGAAACAAGTGTAGTTATATTTCTCCGGATCACGGCGCCTTGCACTTCCCCCGGATGAACAAAGGGACACTCGGTCTATTAATGAGAATAAGTCTTTAAATAAGGTATCACTTTGAAACTAAACATTCCAAATTCATCTGTACTATAGATCTCATTCTTTATGTCTGGTAGGGTCTTCTTGATTTGCGGTGGATCAACACCTTGTTGCTTCCCCATTTGAAAGTCTGCTTTCTTAATGCAACAATCACTAAGATCACCATCACCCTCATCTAGTATTTCTTGTAGAGTCATATTCCTTGGAGTGAAATATATTATATCATTATCCTTTTGGCTATGTGTTTCCTCATCCTTTTGACTTTGCATTTTTGACAGCATCTTTGAAAGCACTTACATCATTTTTGGCTGAAAACTCATGAAAATTTTCATGATCCATAATCAAACGAGTTTGAGAGGTTTTTTTTTCAAAACTATTTGAGAGGGTTTTCTACTCAATTTTATTTTTTATCACAGTTAATTTTCCTGCTTTATATTACACAAAATTTGACCCGATTTGGATGAATATGATTTGGCTAGTAATTTTACTTATTCGTTGTCTAACTTTTATGCGTTATTTGGATTATTTGGATGAATATGATCTTATAAACACTATTAATTTTGTCATCAAATTGGATACTATCCATATCAATTGTTTCCCAAGTTAGAGGTGTTAGTGGTGTTGTGACTCAAAAGTTACAGTGTGGTGCAATGAAATAATACGCATGGGCGGAATTCTCGTTAGGGTTTTCTTGTTAAATACTTTACTTTGGTCAAGTTTTCTATATAATATTTAATTGAGATTATTTTGATTTGTTTGCAGCATAAGTTTCTTCTTAATTTACTACTACAATACATAATGATTCCCATTTGACGCATTTTCTTTGTTACTAGTCACAAATGATGAATTTTATTTAACACATTTATCACAATGAAATTGATTATTTAAAAAATTCTTTTTTTGTCATTTAATAGCATTTATTATAATGATTTTTTAATAGATATTTGCACATGTTGTGATGAGAATTATTTTTATTTTTAACCCTTTCTTGGATCTAAATTGAATGTTTATCCATTTTACTTTTATAATTAATATAATTCCATTTATTACAATGAATGATCCATTTTTTCATGGATAGAGAGATTATATTTTGTATAGTATTTTTTCATGTATAGTATTTTCTAATAAGTGATATTAGAATGAACTTTTTTTTACTTATATGTTCGAAGTAAACAAAACTTTGGCCGTAAATTTTGGTAAAAACCGTTTCAATTCCGTGGTCTATTGAATTGAGATTATTTTGATTTGTTTACAGCATAAATTTCTTTCAAATTTACTACTATAGTACATAATCATTCTCAATTGAGGCACTCTTTCAGAGCCACAAATGAGGACTATTATTTAATGCATTTATGACAACGAAATTGACTATTTCAAGAGATTAATTACTATGTATTGTCAATATAAAATTCTTTACACAATCATTGCATCACAACCGTTCATAAATATTATTTTATAAATAATAAAAATAAAAATAAATTTTAATAAATATTTAAGACCGCGATTCACTGGAAGTGTAACAGTTCTTTACACTTTCTGTGCATAGCTGTTTTTATTATAATGAATTTTTTATAGAGATTTGCACATGTTCTGGTAAGATTTTTTTTTTAATAGTTTGTTGGATCTAAATTGAGTGTTTATCAATTTTAGTTTTGTAATTAATGGTTATTTAGTTTAGTTATATTGAGTATAAAACCCTCTCAAATAGTTTTGAAAAAAATAACTCTGAAACTTGTTTGATTATTGATCATGAAAAATCTCAGTGTGTTCAGCCAAAGAAGATGTCATAGCTTTCAAAGATGATGTCGAAAAAGAGGATTGTGATGTTGATGAAATAGAGTTATGGTATGGAAGAAATATTGGTAACTGGCCTAGTGACTTGATTGTCTATTTTAATCCCAAGAATATGACACTACAAGCATTATTGGATGATGGTAATGGTGATGTTAGTGACTGTTGCCTTAAGAAACCAGACTTTCAAATGGGTAAGCAATAAGGTGTTGATCCATGCAAATAAATAAGAACCTACCAGACATAAGAATGAGATCTATAGTACAGATGAATTTATAATGTTTAGTTTCGAAGTGATGCCTTGTTTAAGGACTTATTCTCATGAATGGACTGAGTGTCCCTTTATTCATCCGGTGGAAGTGCAAGGCGCAGTGATCCAAAGAAATATAACTACAGCTGTTTCCCTTATCCCGGGTTTTAGAAATGAAGATCGTGCATCCTCTGAGAGAATTTTAGAGGCATTGAAAGATGGTTTGATGCTTAAACCAACGCATGTTATTTCCTATTATCTCTACCATTTCTGTGTCATGCTTATTAGAGTTTCATTCTTCCATTGCTGAGAGCCTTCCAAGGTTGGAACATCGTCTAAAACCACAACAAAAATATCTCAACTTTTTGGTTGTTGGAGATTGGGGAAGAAAAGGAAACAACAATCAATTTCTTGTCACTCATTAGGTAATTAATTAATTCCCTTTGTGTTTTTCATTAGAAAATTACGAAACTTAGTTGAATGCATACACATAAAGCATAATTGTATAGTTTTCGTGGAAAATTATGTGATTATAGTGCCGATGAAGATATTGCAGTTGGCCTAGATGGTTGGATCTTCATAGATTATGTGTGAAATCAGCACAAATCCATTGACTTCCAAAATTATTCTTCCATATAAGTTATATAATTTTACAGTATAGGTTATGTTTAAGGTATTATATGATGATGGAGAAGTAGAAAAAGTTTTTATGGAAAAGGAATGTTGAGAGTTTATGATTTAAACCTTCATATTTGATTTGGTATTGCATTGAACTTTCCTTTTTTGGAAATTATAATTGATTTATTTCTTCATATGACTTAGTTTGTTTCATGGATAATGACAACATAAAAACTTAATCTATTTGAAGCAAGCAACCTGCATGCTGGCTCTTCATTTCACTAGATTCTGCAACATTTCTGTTGGTATGTGCTTCATGATGCTTTTTGAGACTGAAGAATCAAGTGTCTGCAGCTACATGTAGAAATTAAATTCTATTTTTTCTGAAGTTATTATTGAAGAATCAAGCATCAGCAATAAAATTACTTGTACTGCATCATACAATTTTGCATCATACTATTTTGCATTTGTTTATAGATTTCTCGTGTTAGTATAATTTAAAATATTTTTGTATTGCATGTATTTATTGAAAAATATATAAATTATTATTTTAATATATAGATATTTAATTTATTGTATGTTAAATTTGTTGATATTCACAAATATTTCATCATATGAAAAAGAGACAATTAATCATATTCGGTCATTTTGAGTTTAGAGTTTTTTGCAAATATTATGAGTTGGTTGGATATTTTGTTGATAATATTATGACTTCTTAGTACAAAAAAATGTACAAAAATATGATTTTGTATACTTTTTGGTGAATATAAAAAATATTATGACTTAGTACATGAAATATTATGACTCAGTACATGATATATGATTTTTATGTGTATGACTTTATAATATTTGAAATATTATAACTTCTTAGTACATGAAATATGAAGAAATGTTATAACTAAAATATCATGTAATGTAGAATATGAAATAGGGAGTAAATATAATTAAATATAATATAATTTCATATAAAAATCAATTCAACAGTGAAATAATTAAATTGATCCACTTCCATAGCATTAAGGCCTCAACAACAACAAAACTCCAAAAAAATATGTGGTCCAACATAAGTATAAAGGTAAGATACTTAACAAATAAAACAATGAAAAAACATAGCAAATTCTCAAATCCCGTGTTACGTTCTAAAATTCGATCAGGTAACAATCACTCCAAGCACTACTCGGATAACTAATTATCTATACTCCCGAGGAGCACAAACACAACCATAAAAAATGGATGAGAATTACATTCAATTATTTATTATCACGCTAATGGTTTTAGTACATATAATATTCATTTCATTATTTATTATCATTTATTTATTTTATCATACAATTAATTTAAATTAATCAAGATACAAATATATTTTTTATTTTCATGCACTTGCACATTAAAAATATAGTTTTTATTTTTACGTGTCTAGATGCTAGTTTTAAATTAAAAAGAAAATTTTTAAATTTTAAATTTAAATGAAGGTTTCACTTAAAATTTTGTATTATCAACTTGCGTGTTTGTAGTCTATATTAGAGATGGTTTTACTAATTGGATTAAGTCGTTTAACCCGTTGAATTATTTTGTTTAACTTATTGTTTTTAATAGTGTGAGTTGATTTTTCAACTCGTAACTAGTAATTGGTCTATCTTGTCTAATCCATTATTTTGTAATAACTATTAAAAATCATATATAGAATATGTTTGGTATATAATATTTTCTGTAAAAAAATATTCATATCCCCTTAAGTCATTATTATAATTAAATGATTATTTATTATATTCAATTAATATATATGAAAATTTCTTATTCTTGAATAATAAGACAACTTGCTTTCAAAACAAATATATTTTTCAAATAAATTAGGTAATTTAATATATCGTTCATATTTTTCAATATTAATAAATAAAATAATTAAATTGATTGAATTTTTTTAAATACATGAAAATATTCGAGAGTTTATAATAAGAGCAGGAATATATTTTAAAATTTTTCTCTCTATTTTAAAATAATTATTAATTACCTACGTTTTTCATATTTTAATGATCATTTTAATTGAATACTTTTGATTTTTATTTATTATCCTTTTATTTTTAATAAGAATGGAAAACTAAAGTTTTGGTTAATTTGTAAATATGGCTCGCAAATTATCATAAAGGTAATAGATATATAATTAATTGTAGTTAATAAAAGATTCACATTTTAGTGACATTTATGTTATATTTTATTTAAAGACAAATCCTTTATAATAATTGATATTTAAACAAGAAAACCTCTTCAATAGTCTATATATATATATGGGACACATAACACATAAACGATAGCGATAACATGAAATAACAAGCGTTGGTTTAAGCACCAAACCATCTTCTAATGCCACAAAAATTCTCTTAGAGGATGCATCCCTTTGTTGCACGGTCCTCCTTTCTGAAACTCGGGAGAAAGGAAACAAGTGTAGTTATATTTCTCCGGATCACGGCGCCTTGCACTTCCCCCGGATGAACAAAGGGACACTCGGTCTATTCATGAGAATAAGTCTTTAAATAAGGTATCACTTTGAAACTAAACATTCCAAATTCATCTGTACTATAGATCTCATTCTTTATGTCTGGTAGGGTCTTCTTGATTTGCGGTGGATCAACACCTTGTTGCTTCCCCATTTGAAAGTCTGCTTTCTTAAGGCAACAATCACTAAGATCACCATCACCCTCATCTAGTATTTCTTGTAGCGTCATATTCCTTGGAGTGAAATATATTATATCATTATCCTTTTGGCTATTTGTTTCCTCATCCTTTTGACTTTGCATTTTCGACAGCATCTTTGAAAGCACTTACATCATTTTTGGCTGAAAACTCATGAAAATTTTCATGATCCATAATCAAACGAGTTTGAGAGGTTTTTTTTTTCAAAACTATTTGAGAGAGTTTTCTACTCAATTTTATTTTTTATCACAGTTAATTTTCCTGCTTTATATTACACAAAATTTGACCCGATTTGGATGAATATGATTTGGCTAGTAATTTTACTTATTCGTTGTCTAACTTTTATGCGTTATTTGGATTATTTGGATGAATATGATCTTATAAACACGATTAATTTTGTCATCAAATTGGATACTATCCATATCAATTGTTTCCCAAGTTAGAGGTGTTAGTGGTGTTGTGACTAAAAAGTTACAGTGTGGTGCAATGAAATAATATGCATGGGCGGAATTCTCGTTAGGGTTTTCTTGTTAAATACTTTACTTTGGTCAAGTTTTCTATATAATATTTAATTGAGATTATTTTGATTTGTTTGCAGCATAAGTTTCTTCTTAATTTACTACTACAATACATAATGATTCCCATTTGACGCTTTTTCTTTGTCACTAGTCACAAATGATGAATTTTATTTAACACATTTATCGCAATGAAATTGATTATTTAAAAAATTCTTTTTTTGTCATTTAATAGCATTTATTATAATGATTTTTTAATAGAGATTTGCACATGTTGTGATGAGAATTATTTTTATTTTTAACCGTTTCTTGGATCTAAATTGAATGTTTATCCATTTTACTTTTATAATTAATATAATTCCATTTATTACAATGAATGATCCATTTTTTCATGGATAGAGAGATTATATTTTGTATAGTATTTTTTCATGTATAGTATTTTCTAATAAGTGATATTAGAATGAACTTTTTTTTACTTATATGTTCGAAGTAAACAAAAATTTGGCCGTAAATTTTGGTAAAAACCGTTTCAATTCCGTGGTCTATTGAATTGAGATTATTTTGATTTGTTTACAGCATAAATTTCTTTCAAATTTACTACTATAGTACATAATCATTCTCAATTGAGGCACTCTTTCAGAGCCACAAATGAGGACTATTATTTAATGCATTTATGACAACGAAATTGACTATTTCAAGAGATTAATTACTATGTATTGTCAATATAAAATTCTTTACACAATCATTGCATCACAACCGTTCATAAATATTATTTTATAAATAATAAAAATAAAAATAAATTTTAATAAATATTTAAGACCGCGATTCACTGGAAGTGTAACAGTTCTTTACACTTTCTGTGCATAGCTGTTTTTATTATAATGAATTTTTTATAGAGATTTGCACATGTTCTGGTAAGATTTTTTTTTAATAGTTTGTTGGATCTAAATTGAGTGTTTATCAATTTTAGTTTTGTAATTAATGGTTATTTAGTTTAGTTATATTGAGTAGAAAACCCTCTCAAATAGTTTTGAAAAAAATAACTCTGAAACTTGTTTGATTATTGATCATGAAAAATTTCAGTGTGTTCAGCCAAAGATAATGTCATAGCTTTCAAAGATGATGTCGAAAAAGAGGATTGTGATGTTGATGAAATAGAGTTATGGTATGGAAGAAATATTGGTAACCGGCCTAGTGACTTGATTGTCTATTTTAATCCAAAGAATATGACACTACAAGCATTATTGGATGATGGTAATGGTGATGTTAGTGACTGTTGCCTTAAGAAACCAGACTTTCAAATGGGTAAGCAATAAGGTGTTGATCCACGCAAATCAATAAGAACCTACCAGACATAAGAATGAGATCTATAATACAGATGAATTTAGAATGTTTAGTTTCGAAGTGATGCCTTATTTAAGGACTTATTCTCATGAATGGACCGAGTGTCCCTTTGTTCATTCGGTGGAAGTGCAAGGCGCAGTGATCCAAAGAAATATAACTACAGCTGTTTCCCTTATCCCGAGTTTTAGAAATGAAGATCGTGCATCCTTTGAGAGAATTTTAGAGGCATTGAAAGATGGTTTGGTGCTTAAACCAACGCATGTTATTTCCTGTTATCTCTACCGTTTCTGTGTCATGCTTATTAGAGTTTCATTCTTCCATTGCTGAGAGCCTTCCAAGGTTGGAACATCGTCTAAAACCACAACAAAAATATCTCAACTTTTTGCTCGTTGGAGATTGGGGAAGAAAAGGAAACTACAATCAATCTCTTGTCACTCATTAGGTAATTAATTAATTCCCTTTGTGTTTTTCATTAGAAAATTACGAAACTTAGTTGAATGCATACACATAAAGCATAATTGTATAGTTTTCGTGGAAAATTATGTGATTATAGTGCCGATGAAGATATTGCAGTTGGCCTAGATGGTTGGATCTTCATAGATTATGTGTGAAATCATCACAAATCCATTGACTTCCAAAATTATTCTTCCATATAAGTTATACAATTTTACAGTATAGGTTATGTTTAAGGTATTATATGATGATGGAGAAGTAGAAAAAGTTTTTATGGAAAAGGAATGTTGAGAGTTTATGATTTAAACCTTCATATTTGATTTGGTATTGCATTGAACTTTCCTTTTTTGGAAATTATAATTGATTTATTTCTTCATATGACTTAGTTTGTTTCATGGATAATGACAACATAAAACTTAATCTATTTGAAGCAAGGAACCTGCATGCTGGCTCTTCATTTCACTAGATTCTGCAACATTTCTGTTGGTATGTGCTTCATGATGCTTTTTGAGACTGAAGAATCAAGTGTCTGCAGCTACATGTAGAAATTAAATTCTATTTTTTCTGAAGTTATTATTGAAGAATCAAGCATCAGCAATAAAATTACTTGTACTGCACCATACAATTTTGCATCATACTATTTTGCATTTGTTTATAGATTTCTCGTGTTAGTATAATTTAAAATATTTTTGTATTGCATGTATTTATTGAAAAATATATAAATTATTATTTTAATATATAGATATTTAATTTATTGTATGTTAAATTTGTTGATATTCAAAAATATTTCATCATATGAAAAAGAGACAAATCATATTCGGTAATTTTGAGTTTAAAGTTTTTTGCAAATATTATGAGTTGGTTGGATATTTTGTTGATAATATTATGACTTCTTAGTACAAAAAAATGTACAAAAATATGATATTGTATACTTTTTGGTGAATATAAGAAATATTATGACTTAGTACATGAAATATTATGACTCAGTACATGAAATATGATTTTTATGTGTATGACTTTATAATATTTGAAATATTATAACTTCTTAGTACATGAAATATGAAGAAATGTTATAACTAAAATAACGTGTAATGTAGAATATGAAATAGGGAGTAAATATAATTAAATATAATATAATTTCATATAAAAATCAATTCAACAGTGAAATAATTAAATTGATCCACTTCCATAGCATTAAGGCCTCAACAACAACAAAACTCTAAAAAAATATGTGGTCCAACATAAGTATAAAGGTAAGATACTTAACAAATAAAACAATTTAAAAAACATAGCAAATTCTCAAATCCCGTGTTACGTTCTAAAATTCGATCAGGTAACAATCACTCCAAGCACTACTCGGATAACTAATTATCTATACTCCCGAGGAGCACAAACACAACCATAAAAAATGGATGATAATTACATTCAATTATTTATTATCACGCTAATGGTTTTAGTACATATAATATTCATTTCATTATTTATTATCATTTATTTATTTTATCATACAATTAATTTAAATTAATCAAGATACAGATATATTTTTTATTTTCATGCACTTGCACATTAAAAATATAGTTTTTATTTTTACGTGTCTAGATGCTAGTTTTAAATTAAAAAGAAAAATTTTAAATTTTAAATTTCAATGAAGGTTTCACTTAAAAGTTTGTATTATCAACTTGCATGTTTGTAGTCTATATTAGAGATGGTTTTACTAATTGGATTAAGTCGTTTAACCCGTTGAATTATTTTGTTTAACTTATTGTTTTTAATAGTGTGAGTTGATTTTTCAACTCGTAACTAGTAATTGGTCTATCTTGTCTAATCCATTATTTTGTAATAACTATTAAAAATCATATATAGAATATGTTTGGTATATAATATTTTCTATAAAAAAATATTCATATCCCCTTAAGTCATTATTATAATTAAATGATTATTTATTATATTCAATTAATATATATAAAAATTTCTTATTCTTGAATAATAAGACAACTTGCTTTCAAAACAAATATATTTTTCAAATAAATTAGGTAATTTAATATGTCGATCATATTTTTTCAATATTAATAAATAAAATAATTAAATTGATTGAATTTTTTTAAATACATGAAAATATTCGAGAGTTTATAATAAGAGCAGGTATATATTTTAAAATTTTTCTTTCTATTTTAAAATAATTATTAATTACCTACGTTTTTCATATCTTAATGATCATTTTAATTGAATACTTTTGATTTTTATTTATTATCCTTTTATTTTTAATAAGTATGGAAAACTAAAGTTTTGGTTAATTTGTATATATGGTTAGCAAATTATCATAAAGGTAATAGATATATAATTAATTGTAATTAAGAAAAGATTCACATTTTAATGACATTTATGTTATATTTATTATGAATAAAGAAAAAGAATTGGTTAAAATGTATATAATAAAGTGTTCTTTATTATATTTTTATAAAATATATAGTATTGGTCATTCTTATATTTTTCTTTTCTCATTTGATTTTTTTTATATAAAAATGATTTTGCATGATTAATATGCATTAATAATAATTAATGGTGTAATAAAAATGAAAATAACATATTAGAGTTGTTAAGGAAATGAAATTAAACATTACGAAGAAAAAGTTACAATAAAATTTATAATTCTAATTTAAATTATAATTGGAAATTTTATTAAATTTTAAAATTTAGTACGAATAAATGGTTGGTAAATAGAAATCTATTATAAAACACATCAAATATTTTTATAAATATTAATTATAAATCAATGAGAAATAAATTTTTGAAAACGTGATTCTAGGTTAAATTTTTTTTTTTTTGCAATTGAAATGAATTGAAAAATAAGTTAATTTTGAATACATTTAATCCATTAATTTTACGGGATACATTTAAAATAATAATGAATTAATTCAATTTTTTTTTGATTTTTTAAATTTTTTTTTGAATTAGAACATAATTTTTTTTGCCACTTCTATAGTAATTAATCCAATATGTTAGTTATGATTTCTATTAGATAAACAAATATTATATACTTAATAAAATGATAGTTATTTTGGGATGGAGTAAATATATAATATTATGACATGATACAAGAAAAAATAAAATTGAATTCAAAAGATATTGTATTTTTTTTATGATAAAATGTTAACATTTATATTAAAAAATTGATACAAATATTTGTTTTTTATAAATCATGAAACAATTATGATTGGTGAATACAAAAATTTCTTATGAAAACATAAAATTGTTATTCTTTTTATATTTTATATACATTTTTAACCATCAATATATTATAAATTTTTTTATATATACTAACAAAGGCATTGTAAATTATAAGTAGTCCTAAAATATTATTTTTTTTACTTAGAAAAGTTTTAACACGCTCGCACTGGTCTAAATACTAGTTAATTTTATTTAAAGATAAATCCTTTATAATAATTGATATTTACACAAGAAAACCTCTTCAATATTCTATATATATGGAACACGTAACACATAAATGGTAGCGATAACAGGAAATAACAAGCGTTGGTTTAAGCACCATGTAGCGATAAAAAATGTAGCGGGGTAAATCGGAGATCGAATTATTGATTAATTCGTCTCACAAAAGCAAGAGTCGCCACCGCGCTTTATTGTTTCCAAGGGAAAAGGGAAAAGAGCGAAATAAAACCCTAAATATGCAATGTAAATAATACTGAAAATACAAAGCGATTTTGAAAAGAGATCTATGGTTCGGGGGTTGGTTATACAATGGGAAGGTATTAGCACCCAATGCATCTATAGTACTCTATAGGAACCTTTTGAAATATCTGTTTTATTTAAAATTGATTTGTTTGATCGAAAATAAATTGTTTTGGCCGAAAAGGGATACGGACGGGTTTTTGAAGATACGACAACCTAACGTTGAAGTTTTGACTTAAAAGGTGTGAGTTCTGGAGAAATCGGATATTTGGAAAAATTATCCTAAGTTTCAATGAAATGAGGGTACTCGCTCGATCGTTTTTGAGGACATGAAGTCAACAAAAATTAGACAATTCCCTTTGGATTAACGCAAACCGAATAATCAAGTAAATGCGAGATATTTAAACAGAAGATTATGAGATAAATGATATACGACAAATTAAATAAGAGACTGAGCGTGTGAACATGCATTTTTTAGATTTTTTTTGTTTAATATATGAAGAGAAAAATGTTTTTAATTGGTTACGCATTTTAACATAGATAAAAAGTGACGAGAATTAATAGAAATGTTTTTTAATGTTTTTATATATTTCTATTTTTTATGTCTTTTTGTATATTGGTATTTAACCAAAATGAGGGGAATAAATTAAAGAAAAATAGCATGTCTTTTAGTTTTCATTTTTTTACTTTCACATATTTAGAGATATTAAATATTTCAAATTAAATAAAACTTACAAGTCAAATATCTAATTAAAATAAGGAAAACTAAAATTAAATAAACCTAAACTTAGATTAAATGAGATTAGGGTAAAATATTAAAATTATCTACTTAAAATTATGTTTATTTCTAGGAAAACTAATTAATCCAAATTAACTAAGTTAGTTAAAAAAAGAAATAGAAATAACTAAATAGCAAATAAAAGATAGGATGTGAATTAGCAAAGAGAATGGGCTTAAGCTGAAAAAGAAATGAGCTGGGTTGAGGAGAGTGGAGCGGGTCGGGTCATGGGAGGAGATGCGGTTTGGATGAGAAGCAACGCGGTCAATAATGAGAACGTGGGCGTCTTCCTCGTTGGAAGCCCTTGAAAGCGAATCAACATTGGGGAGAAGAACGGCGAGGTTGGAACGGAGACTTTCAACAAGGTTGAGTTTACATAAGTTAGGTAAAGAAGCGTAACCGCAAACGAGAGAGTAAACCCGGTCGAAAACATCTTGGTCTTCAACGCAGAGGATTTCTCTGTCAGAGAGGTCGAATGAAACGCCTTTGACGAATTCTTCGAGTTGGGAAGAAGAAAGGGAAGCGATGTTGGAGATTTGAAAACAAGGCAAGTGATTATCTAGGTTTCTGAAATCCCTAATTCCCTAATTTGATTTTGATTTCGCCGTTAGAACTGATCATTATTGCTTTAGATTTCTTTTTCCTTTGTTTTTATTTCTCACTCAAATTCAACTGTCTCACTCTGCCCACATTGTTCTGTTGTTAATTCGGTTCTTGGATGAAGATACATTCTTCGATTTGAAACCTGAAGTAACATTTTCACTCAAGATGATGGATGATAGAGGAAAGCAGACGGTTAGTATGAGACGACTATTGTTGAATTTCTCGTTTCCTCTGATTTAATTCTTGATGTAAGGCAGTGTTTACACGGTTATTCAGATTTATTTATTGGCTTATAGATTTGTGAGAAAGTATTGAAGTTGCTTGAATTCATTTTGATCGATTTCACAGGTAACAGACGATGAAACTTGCCCTCTCATCTATCGATCTTATTATCTCTTATGGAAATAGCGACAACGCTCAAGCTCTCAGTTCACTCACCCCTAAGTAAACGATTTGTAACTTTTATCTATTTATCTACTTCTCTGCTCTTTGGTTCAAATACTAACACATTTTGTTCGGTTATTTGTAGGTGCAAACTATTTTAAAGATGGTACAATTCAATCAGATACCATAAGGAACGAATATGCAAAAAAGTGTCAAAACGGAGGCAGAGTGACTTACCTCAAGGTTGACTCAGATCTTTGGAGATGGAGGAGGGGGTTTGTAGGTGGTGAAAAGAGGAAGAAGTTCAGGAGTATTCTGATGGGTTTACGCCTCCAACAAGATGGATAAACGGCTCAGGTATGGTATTTTAAGTCAACTCTTCCAAACTATTCTGCTTCTTTTTCTTGCAACCATTTTCTCATATACTCATCAACCGTCTCCGCCCAGCCACATGTCCCCAAAACTGAATTTGCTTCTATCGATATCTTCAGGAGGATCTTAGAAGATTCAGATTTGTGACTCCCATTGGAACGATGGGGCTTTACACCATTAGATGCAAGAGAACTACTGATTGATGCCGGTGTTAGTATCTTGAATGCACAATAGTACCGAAGAGCTTATATTCTGGTTGTGTTTTATTGATAGCCGCCTTTGAATGGTTTTGGATAGCTTGATGCAGGTTCTGTGATATGCAGATTATGAAAATATGCAGAAAAATGATTTGATGCAAGTTATGAAATATGCAGCAAAATGGTTTGAATATGCAGGTTTTAGCAATATGCAGGTTATGTTTCTGATGCAGTATGCTATGCAGTGATGTGGTTTTGCAAAGGATTATGCAAGTGATGGTTATGCTTGGAAATGGTTATTTACTGGATAGTTTTGCAGTGATGTCTTGTGTAGTAATACTATGCAAGTTAAGACTTCCTTTTGAAGGGATTTTCTCATATGACCGTTGCTTTTTTGTGGCTCAGGTTTTGAGTATTTTATATTTTCTAATGCTCTGCACATATGCTGCTACATGTGATTTCATTCCCATTTCATGCTTAGGCCAGAACCTGCAAAATGGAACCTCTTCTCTCTCTCTCCCTCAAGTACAGAAATGATATATATATGATATCTTGTACTGCTGTCTGAAAAAGTAATAGGCTGGAATATGATGAAAAAAGGAAATATAGGTTGCTTGCATACATTGTTTTAAGACTGCACATTGTTTGAAATTGCATATCTCTTTTGTCTTGCATTAGCCTATGTTATTATGCAGGTTAACATTAGCTTATGTTGTGCATATGTTTGTTTGAAACTATGTATGCTGTTGATTTATGCTTATGTAGTTTTGACCAAAATTGAATTTATGCATATGTGAAGAATGCAGTGGGCTTTTTTTGATAAAAATGCAAATGATTTTGAAAATGTGCTATTTTTTAATTGTGCATTCATTTAAAAATTCCTCTCTTTTTTGTGAACCGGGAGAAATCCCGTGATTTGCAAAAAAGAGTAACTGATTCCGGCCATTGCTTTTAATGATGAACATTGAATTTATTTTCTGCATTTTAATTATTTATTCGAATTCTAATTTCTTTCTTTTAATCGTTTTTTTTTTTGCAGGTAAAATTTAAATGAGCAGACAAAGAGTATTGGATAGAAGATTAGAATTAGAATTTAGGAAAATAGTTTTATTTTACTTTAAGCATTTATGTAATGGTTATTATAAATACTTTGTACAATAGTATTTAAACAACAATTGTAATAAATAGAATAAAGTGAATAAAAATTCTATTATTTCCCAATTAATTCCTTTTCTTTCCAATTATTTATTTATTGTTTATAATTCCTTAAATCATATAATGATTGAAAATCAAATCCAATCATTTAAATTCAGAATGACAAACAAATAAATAAACATCATTGACTAATCAACAAATTCAACTATTTAATTCATTATTCGTAAAATTCCAAATTATAATAATTAAAAATAGAATTTTAATTATTTAATCTAAAATGATAAAGAATTAAATAATCATTGTTGACCAATTAATAAACTCATTCTCAAATGCTTATTTCATTATTCATAAGTCTTTAAATTATATAACAATTGAAAAATAGATTCCAATTATTTAAATTTAAGATAATAAATAATTAATAAACGTCATTTAAATCTTGATCAGTTAATAAATTTAGCGTTCAACAAATAAACAGCTCCCGACTCGAAAAAGTTATGAATTTTTAAACTGCTTTGAAAATTTGATAAAATATGTGAAAACCCTTGCAATGCGAATAATGCAGATGGAAGACGGTATCTTAGGTCAAAATTTGGGGTACAACAGCTGCCCCTATTTAAGTTCCTTCTATCCGGAGATATGAAGATTAAAGTCTTCGTCTCGACGAGATTGAAGGTACTTAAATACATAATTACGCAAATTTTGTCCTAAGATGCTGTCATCATGCGGTGATATGAATGTAGTGTTGAATTCACAGAGAAAGATATTGTATGAAACAAGACAAATGTTGGAGGAACGAACGCCAACAAAACACAGCGGCATGAATTATACGCTACTGGGGAAAACGAGCTATCGACTTCAAACGACGGACTCCTGACAGCGAATAAAAACTGAGGGAATACGACCTCTAACCCTAACGAAGAGAGCATCTTGCATAGGCCATAACAGATTTGATCCAAAACAGTGAGTTCGCAACTCAAGGCCGATGGTAGACAGAGAGTATCAAATTGCTGATAACTGGTTACCGACTTCTGGAGGTGGAGATTCGTAACAGACTTTCTCTGCGAGATTTTCAGAGATATACTCATTAATGCTGAGGTAATGAGACTGTAGATACGAAGGTTGTTCAAATAAAGAAAATTGCCAGTTGTTGTTGTCCAGAGAAAATACCGATAACAAACAAGTTGCTCAAATAAAGAGGCTGCCGCTTGCTGTCGTCCGAAGAAAAAATACCAATAACAAACAAGTTGCTCAAATAAAGAGGCTGTCGCTTGCTGTCATCCAAAGAAAATACCAATAACAAACAAGTTGCTCAAATAAAGAAGCTGCCACTTGTTGTTGTCCAAAGAAAAAATACCAATAACATACAAGTTGCTCAAATAAAGAGGCTGCCGCTTGCTGTCATCCAAAGAAAATACCAATAACAAACAAGCTGCTCAAATAAAGAAGCTACCACTTGTTGTATTCCAGAAAAGTAATAACGTACTGGTAACTCATGAAGAGTTTGCTGCTTGTTGCTTTCAGAAAAAATAAAATGACGCACTAGTAGCTCATGAAGAACTGCTGCTCGGCGCTTTAGAAAAGAAATAAAAAATGACGCACTAGTAGCTCATGAAGAACTGCTGCTCGGCGCTTTAGAAAATAAATATGACGCACTAGTAGCTCATGAAGAACTACTGCTCGGTGCTTTCGAAAAGAAATAACGCACTAGTAGCTCATGAAGAACTGCTGCTCGGCGCTCTAGAAAATAAATATGACGCACTAGTAGCTCATGAAGAACTGCTGGCGTTTCAGAAAATAAATAACGCACTAGTAGCTCATGAAGAACTGCTGCTCGGCGCTTCAGAAAATAAATAACGCACTAGTAGCTCATGAAGAACTGCTGCTCGGCGCTTTCGAAAAGAAATAACGCACTAGTAGCTCATGAAGAACTGCTGCTCGGCGCTTCAGAAAATAAATAACGCACTAGTAGCTCATGAAGAACTGCTGCTCGGCGCTTTCGAAAAGAAATAACGCACTAGTAGCTCATGAAGAACTGCTGCTCGGCGCTTTCGAAAAAGTAATGTACAAGTTGCTCGTGAAGAGCTACCGCTTGTCGTTTTCCAACATAATTCAGAAGGAAACTGCGATGATACTGGCAGAGAATAAAATCTTCATCAAAGAGAACCCTGAATCAATCCTTCCCGAGGAGATCATATACTTAAATGTGCAAAATAAATGCACCAGTCGTCTTGGTCGCAAACTCACTGGGGAAAATCAAAGAGTATAGCCTATGCAAGAGGCAGCCCCTTCATCCAGGAATAACCAGAGAGAAAACAGTCAAACAAGACTCCTCCCAATGAGAAAGTAAATCGATTGGGGAAATTATCCTATCCAGAAATGGACAAGGTAAGCTAAATTAAAAATCATCCACGAGGATTAGCTTAGTTGGGGAATTAGAAAGGAGGCACATTTTATGCTTAAGTTGGCACTCTATTTGGAAAGATCAAATGTGCTATTTGAAAAGACACAACCAAGGTGTACGAACTCAATGACATCAACAAATACAACTGTGCATGCATGAGGCAATGGTGAATGAATAAATGAATGTCATGTATATGCTGACGAAAACCGACGGGGGAAATGGACAGAAGATGATAAGACATCACAGTACAACCCGACACTCGGCTAATTTCACAAGGAGGGGAACATCACTGGAGATAGAAGATAAAAGCCATCAAAGGAGCAAAGTTATCCTACAAAGCTCAAATCTCTTGGAGAGGAAGATATTTTAGGTAGAAAACCCAAAGTCCAGTCTTCCACTGCTGACAACCCATTGAAAGGATAACAATACGAACAAATGCTTCAGCTGGAAGGAGTCATGCTTAGCTGGAGATAAAGGGAACACCACCCTCTGATAAAGTGTGCAATACATAACACACACTCTGACAAGTCTAGATTGCCCCTGGGACCAATATTAGATGCCCCCAAACTTGCTGCTGATGAGCTGCATGATGCATGACGATTCTTGCGAATAACTTCACTTCTAAAATGCCCCAAGCTAAAAGGTTGATGAGGAGAAATCGTCTAACGAGGGTTTACAAAAGACCTGGCATTCACCATGCTCTGGTGTCTTCAAACTTATAGAGGAAATCATCCAATCTTGACGTGATTGCCCCGGATTGACTGTAGTTGGCACAACAAAGTCTTCGAATTTTTGCCCCAATCGAGCAAACAAGTTGGGAAAAGCAACAACTAGAAGAAGCAACCTGTCCATGCTTAAGGTCTTCAACTAACATGCCCCTGGATATGATTTTCTTGAAATGATTCTCCAATTACTCAACATAGTTTCAAGCCTTAAAAGAATAAACTCATCACTGGTGTTTATGTGAGCTTCCTTGATATCAAGCAAATGTTTTACAGTTAGAAAAAGTTTACAATGAGAATGAAAATTCTAATGCAACAGTTATATAAGTCTTGAAGATTTTTTGAAAGACAACGCACAAATTTTGCGAGTTAAAGCGCCATTTATTTTTGTATAGAAAAAACATATGATACCAACACAACTATTTAGAACATTCATGGGAGTCAGGAACACTGTCTCATTGAAATATGCTTTCAAAATAACCTCGCTTCAATTAGGACTTTTGAAGGTTGTAATGTGGTCCGATTCATGGGTTTTTAGAAAAAGATTTTAAGGCTCAAAATATTTGGTGCCCACCCACTCTTCATGATGTTCTCCAACTCTATGTTCGGTTAATTCAACACGAGTGTTCATCTCTCAAAGGATTTTGTGACGGTAACATCTTCCTTGCGAATTTTGAACACTCAATCAGATTAAACGAAAACTACCCTGCCCCAGGTTAAAATTCAAGGCTTTTCGTATAGAAAAGAAACTTCTGCTTCAAAGGCTCACAAAAGGGGTTAGCAAAGGATTATCTTCCTTATATCTCCGGTGTTTAGGGATTTGAAACAAGGCCTGTACATCATCAACAAGATCTTATTCAAAAGCATGCAACCAAAGATTTTGTGTTCTTTAGATCATCATCCCCCCCTTCAATCTCTGCCTAGGCAAGAGAATGGGCAACATGTTGGTATCATAATGCAAAAAGAAATTTAAAATTTGAAAGCAAATATGAGTGAAACGAATGAATTTTTTCAAGACAAACATACTCATTGTATTAAGATAATCATACAGACGCAAACAAGTTCTTACATGCAAACAATGTTTCGATAAATAAGAAAAGCTACAAAAGCAGAAACAAGTTAATAATCTGGGAAGGCTTTCCACTTGAACTACCGAAAACATCTTCAAAAACTCAAAGTCACCCTCAATCGTGTTTACTCTTCGGCGCCCGTTTGATTTGAACTTCAAAACCAACGTCCTTGAACGACAAGATACCTCCTCGGACCAACCTCTGAACCTCAATCTTCAAAGCGAAGCAACCCTCCAAGTCATGCCCACGAGCACCTTGATGAAAAGTGCAAGCCAAATCAGCTTTGTAGTTCCAATGTATCTTCTTAGGGATCTTCGGTGGAGGTCGGGTCTGAACCAAATTCCTCTGCATCAGGATGGGAAACAACTCTGTGTAGGTGACTGGAATTGAATCAAACTGGGTTTTCCTCTGATTAGGAACTCGCTGATTCTGTTGGTGAACATGATGATTCTGATGATGATTATCTCTTCCTCTGGTTCTCTTCTTGGAAAAGTCATTATCAAACTTCTTCACACCATTAACTGAGCTACCCACTTCATATAAACATCCTTTTCCGACATCTTCTTCTAGACGCACTCCCACATTCACCTTGTCAGGAAAGTCATCAGGTGCATTAACCGTCACCTTTTCATGAGAAAAAGATTTTAGAGTCTCCGTGAAGACTTCTATCCTTGCTTCCTCCCTCCTAGACGGATTGACTTGGGCGGAGATCAGAATTTCAACCAAACCAGTTAAGTGATCCAAACCAGCTTTCAAAACAGTCACCTCTCTGCGGAGTTCAGAAACCTCTTGCTTGATATTCTCCATTATCCTCTTAGCGCGAGTGTTGTACTAGTGAGACCAAGGAAAAAATAAGACTCGGAAAAAGACCTTTGAAAGTGAGACAAAGAAAATGTAGAATGATTTATGATATGCACAAGAAAGTTTTATTTGACTTTCAAGGAACTCAAGATATCAAGTTATAAACATCCAAGTATGAAGATAACAGATGAATTTTAAATTGGCTCCAAACATTGATCAAGTTATCGTCAAGATCAATCATCCATTTTGGTGGATTAGGGTTTTCGCCCTATCGACACCCAAGATCCATTGAGTTTGACGAAACTAGTGATGTTTACAAAGAAAGACCTCCAAACTCCTTCAAAGTCAAGTGAAAAGAGTTTTATGGATGCATGAATGCATGTCGATGCAACAACCACAAGCAAGGTCACAAACATGGGGTTAAAAAGTTCAACGTTCCGCATGGAGTCAAGGGTAAAGCCCACCCAAAGGTATGTACTAATGGTTTACTCACACCTGTAAGACAAGGTTCTAAGAGTTCCCAAAGTCTACATTCCTCCTTCGGATATTGCCAACGTCTGGATTACTCGATAATCAGCAATATTCTCAAGAGAAACTCGTCTGAGCGTAGCATCGCGTAACAACTACTTCCGAATTACTCCGTTATAGTCTCCGCGCTACACCTAAAAAGGCCAAGATGGGTTAGGGTTCTACGGTTCTCAACTTCTCGGGCTCCTAGGTCGAAAATAATAATGTCTTCCCGATTACTCGGTAAACAAATATTAAGTTCAAGAGGGCCTTCCATTGAGTGGGGGATCTCATGCCTCCTTCTTCGGGATTACTCCCTCAAAGTTAACATGACTATACCGCCCGTCCTATTCCTTAAGGGTTACTTAATCCGGGTATAGGATTCGTCCTTTGAAAAAAACCCAAACACCCCAATTTAAACACATAATCAAGCAAATCAAATAATAGTAAAACAGATAAGCCAAGTTAGGCTTAACCCACTTAGGGATGGACCAGCAAGAGGTCAATCGATTCCCCAGCAGAGTCGCCAATTCTGTAGCGATAAAAAATGTAGCGGGGTAAATCGGAGATCGAATTATTGATTAATTCGTCTCACAAAAGCAAGAGTCGCCACCGCGCTTTATTGTTTCCAAGGGAAAAGGGAAAAGAGCGAAATAAAACCCTAAATATGCAATGTAAATAATACTGAAAATACAAAGCGATTTTGAAAAGAGATCTATGGTTCGGGGGTTGGTTATACAATGGGAAGGTATTAGCACCCAATGCATCTATAGTACTCTATAGGAACCTTTTGAAATATCTGTTTTATTTAAAATTGATTTGTTTGATCGAAAATAAATTGTTTTGGCCGAAAAGGGATACGGACGGGTTTTTGAAGATACGACAACCTAACGTTGAAGTTTTGACTTAAATGGTGTGAGTTCTGGAGAAATCGGATATTTGGAAAAATTATCCTAAGTTTCAATGAAATGAGGGTACTCGCTCGATCGTTTTTGAGGACATGAAGTCAACAAAAATTAGACAATTCCCTTTGGATTAACGCAAACCGAATAATCAAGTAAATGCGAGATATTTAAACAGAAGATTATGAGATAAATGATATACGACAAATTAAATAAGAGACTGAGCGTGTGAACATGCATTTTTTAGATTTTTTTTGTTTAATATATGAAGAGAAAAATGTTTTTAATTGGTTACGCATTTTAACATAGATAAAAAGTGACGAGAATTAATAGAAATGTTTTTTAATGTTTTTATATATTTCTATTTTTTATGTCTTTTTGTATATTGGTATTTAACCAAAATGAGGGGAATAAATTAAAGAAAAATAGCATGTCTTTTAGTTTTCATTTTTTTACTTTCACATATTTAGAGATATTAAATATTTCAAATTAAATAAAACTTACAAGTCAAATATCTAATTAAAATAAGGAAAACTAAAATTAAATAAACCTAAACTTAGATTAAATGAGATTAGGGTAAAATATTAAAATTATCTACTTAAAATTATGTTTATTTCTAGGAAAACTAATTAATCCAAATTAACTAAGTTAGTTAAAAAAAGAAATAGAAATAACTAAATAGCAAATAAAAGATAGGATGTGAATTAGCAAAGAGAATGGGCTTAAGCTGAAAAAGAAATGAGCTGGGTTGAGGAGAGTGGAGCGGGTCGGGTCATGGGAGGAGATGCGGTTTGGATGAGAAGCAACGCGGTCAATAATGAGAACGTGGGCGTCTTCCTCGTTGGAAGCCCTTGAAAGCGAATCAACATTGGGGAGAAGAACGGCGAGGTTGGAACGGAGACTTTCAACAAGGTTGAGTTTACATAAGTTAGGTAAAGAAGCGTAACCGCAAACGAGAGAGTAAACCCGGTCGAAAACATCTTGGTCTTCAACGCAGAGGATTTCTCTGTCAGAGAGGTCGAATGAAACGCCTTTGACGAATTCTTCGAGTTGGGAAGAAGAAAGGGAAGCGATGTTGGAGATTTGAAAACAAGGCAAGTGATTATCTAGGTTTCTGAAATCCCTAATTCCCTAATTTGATTTTGATTTCGCCGTTAGAACTGATCATTATTGCTTTAGATTTCTTTTTCCTTTGTTTTTATTTCTCACTCAAATTCAACTGTCTCACTCTGCCCACATTGTTCTGTTGTTAATTCGGTTCTTGGATGAAGATACATTCTTCGATTTGAAACCTGAAGTAACATTTTCACTCAAGATGATGGATGATAGAGGAAAGCAGACGGTTAGTATGAGACGACTATTGTTGAATTTCTCGTTTCCTCTGATTTAATTCTTGATGTAAGGCAGTGTTTACACGGTTATTCAGATTTATTTATTGGCTTATAGATTTGTGAGAAAGTATTGAAGTTGCTTGAATTCATTTTGATCGATTTCACAGGTAACAGACGATGAAACTTGCCCTCTCATCTATCGATCTTATTATCTCTTATGGAAATAGCGACAACGCTCAAGCTCTCAGTTCACTCACCCCTAAGTAAACGATTTGTAACTTTTATCTATTTATCTACTTCTCTGCTCTTTGGTTCAAATACTAACACATTTTGTTCGGTTATTTGTAGGTGCAAACTATTTTAAAGATGGTACAATTCAATCAGATACCATAAGGAACGAATATGCAAAAAAGTGTCAAAACGGAGGCAGAGTGACTTACCTCAAGGTTGACTCAGATCTTTGGAGATGGAGGAGGGGGTTTGTAGGTGGTGAAAAGAGGAAGAAGTTCAGGAGTATTCTGATGGGTTTACGCCTCCAGCAAGATGGATAAACGGCTCAGGTATGGTATTTTAAGTCAACTCTTCCAAACTATTCTGCTTCTTTTTCTTGCAACCATTTTCTCATATACTCATCAACCGTCTCCGCCCAGCCACATGTCCCCAAAACTGAATTTTCTTCTATCGATATCTTCAGGAGGATCTTAGAAGATTCAGATTTGTGACTCCCATTGGAACGATGGGGCTTTACACCATTAGATGCAAGAGAACTACTGATTGATGCCGGTGTTAGTATCTTGAATGCACAATAGTACCGAAGAGCTTATATTCTGGTTGTGTTTTATTGATAGCCGCCTTTGAATGGTTTTGGATAGCTTGATGCAGGTTCTGTGATATGCAGATTATGAAAATATGCAGAAAAATGATTTGATGCAAGTTATGAAATATGCAGCAAAATGGTTTGAATATGCAGGTTTTAGCAATATGCAGGTTATGTTTCTGATGCAGTATGCTATGCAGTGATGTGGTTTTGCAAAGGATTATGCAAGTGATGGTTATGCTTGGAAATGGTTATTTACTGGATAGTTTTGCAGTGATGTCTTGTGTAGTAATACTATGCAAGTTAAGACTTCCTTTTGAAGGGATTTTCTCATATGACCGTTGCTTTTTTGTGGCTCAGGTTTTGAGTATTTTATATTTTCTAATGCTCTGCACATATGCTGCTACATGTGATTTCATTCCCATTTCATGCTTAGGCCAGAACCTGCAAAATGGAACCTCTTCTCTCTCTCTCCCTCAAGTACAGAAATGATATATATATGATATCTTGTACTGCTGTCTGAAAAAGTAATAGGCTGGAATATGATGAAAAAAGGAAATATAGGTTGCTTGCATACATTGTTTTAAGACTGCACATTGTTTGAAATTGCATATCTCTTTTGTCTTGCATTAGCCTATGTTATTATGCAGGTTAACGTTAGCTTATGTTGTGCATATGTTTGTTTGAAACTATGTATGCTGTTGATTTATGCTTATGCAGTTTTGACCAAAATTGAATTTATGCATATGTGAAGAATGCAGTGGGCTTTTTTTGATAAAAATGCAAATGATTTTGAAAATGTGCTATTTTTTAATTGTGCATTCATTTAAAAATTCCTCTCTTTTTTGTGAACCGGGAGAAATCCCGTGATTTGCAAAAAAGAGTAACTGATTCCGGCCATTGCTTTTAATGATGAACATTGAATTTATTTTCTGCATTTTAATTATTTATTCGAATTCTAATTTCTTTCTTTTAATCGTTTTTTTTTTGCAGGTAAAATTTAAATGAGCAGACAAAGAGTATTGGATAGAAGATTAGAATTAGAATTTAGGAAAATAGTTTTATTTTACTTTAAGCATTTATGTAATGGTTATTATAAATACTTTGTACAATAGTATTTAAACAACAATTGTAATAAATAGAATAAAGTGAATAAAAATTCTATTATTTCCCAATTAATTCCTTTTCTTTCCAATTATTTATTTATTGTTTATAATTCCTTAAATCATATAATGATTGAAAATCAAATCCAATCATTTAAATTCAGAATGACAAACAAATAAATAAACATCATTGACTAATCAACAAATTCAACTATTTAATTCATTATTCGTAAAATTCCAAATTATAATAATTAAAAATAGAATTTTAATTATTTAATCTAAAATGATAAAGAATTAAATAATCATTGTTGACCAATTAATAAACTCATTCTCAAATGCTTATTTCATTATTCATAAGTCTTTAAATTATATAACAATTGAAAAATAGATTCCAATTATTTAAATTTAAGATAATAAATAATTAATAAACGTCATTTAAATCTTGATCAGTTAATAAATTTAGCGTTCAACAAATAAACAGCTCCCGACTCGAAAAAGTTATGAATTTTTAAACTGCTTTGAAAATTTGATAAAATATGTGAAAACCCTTGCAATGCGAATAATGCAGATGGAAGACGGTATCTTAGGTCAAAATTTGGGGTACAACACACCAAACCATCTTCTAATGCCACAAAAATTCTCTTAGAGGATGCATCTCTTTGTTGCACGGTCCTCCTTTCTGAAACTCGGGAGAAGGGAAATAAGTGTATTTTTATTTCTCTGGATCACGGTGCCTTGCACTTCCCCTGGATGAACAAAGGGACACTCGGTCTATTCATGAGAATAAGTTTTTAAACAAGGTATCACTTTGAAACTAAACATTAAAAATTCATCTGTACTATAGATCTCATTCTTTATGTCTGGTAGGGTCTTCTTGATTTGCGGTGGATCAACACCTTGTTGCTTCCCCATTTGAAAGCCTGCTTTCTCAAGGCAACAATCACTAACATCTCCATCACCATCATCTAGTATTGCTTGTAGCGTCATATTCCTTGAAGTGAAATAGATTATATCATTATCCTTTTGGCTATGTGTTTCCTCATCCTTTCGACTTTGCATTTTCGACAGCATCTTTGAAATCACTTACATCTTTTTTGGCTGAAAACTCATGAAAATTTTCATGATCCATAATCAAACGAGTTTGAGAGGTTTTTTTTTCAAAACTATTTGAGAGGGTTTTCTACTCAATTTTATTTTTTTATCACAGTTAATTTTCCTGCTTTATATTACACAGAATTTGACCCGATTTGGATGAATATGATTTGGCAAGTAACTTCACTTATTCGTTGTCTAACTTTTATGCGTTATTTGGCTTATTTGGATGAATATGATCTTATAAACAAGATTAATTTTGTCATCAAAGTGAATACTATCCATATCACTTGTTTACCAAGTTAGAGGTGTTAGTGGTTTTAGGACAAAAAGTTACAGTGTGGTGCAATGAAATAATATGCATGAGCGTAATTCTCGTTAGGGTTTTCTTGTTAAAAACTTTACTTTGGTCAAGTTATCTATATAATATTTAATTGAGATTATTTTGATTTGTTTTTAGCATAAGTTTCTTCTAAATTTACTACTACAATACATAATGATTCCCATTTGACGCATTTTCTTTGTCACCAGTCACAAATGATGAATTTTATTTAACACATTTATCGCAATAATATTTTTTATTTAAAAAATTATTTTTTTTCATTTAGTAGCTTTTATTATAATGATTTTTTAATAGATATTTGCACATGTTGTGTTGAGAATTATTTTTATTTTTAACTGTTTCTTGGATCTAAATTGAATGTTTATCCATTTTACTTTTATAATTAATTTAATTCCATTTATTACAATGAATGATCCATTTTTTCATGGATAGAGAGATTATATTTTGTATAGTATTTTTTCATGTATAGTATTTTCTAATAAGTAAGTGATATTAGAATGAACTTTTTTTTACTCGTATGTTCGAAGTAAACAAAAGATTGGTCGTGAATTTTGGTAAAAACCGTTTCAATTCCGTGGTCATGTTTTCTATAAAATATTGAATTGTGATTTTTTTTTGTTTACAGCATAAATTTCTTCCAAATTTACTACTATAATACATAATCATTCTCAATTGAGGCACTCTTTCACAGATCCACAAATGAGGACTATTATTTAATGCATTTATGACCATGAAATTGACTATTTCAAAAGATTAATTACTATGTATTGTCATTATAAAATACTTTACACAATCATTGCATCACAACCGTTCATAAATATTATTTTATAAATAATAAAAATAAAAATAAATTTCAATAAATATTTAAGACCGCAATTCACTGGAAGTGAAACACTGTTTTACATTTTTTTTGCATAATATTTTTTATTATAATGAATTTTTTTTTATAGAGATTTGCACATGTTCTAGTGAGATATATTTTTTTTAATAGTTTGTTGGATCTAAATTGAGTGTTTATCCATTTTATTTTTGTAATTAATGGTAATTTAGTTTAATTATATTGAGTAGAAAACCATCTCAAATAGTTTTGAAAAAAAAAACTCTTAAACTTGTTTGATTATGGATCATGAAAAATTTCATAGTGTTCAGCCAAAGATGATGTAATAGCTTTCAAAGATGTTGTCGAAAAAGAGGATTGTGATGATGATGAAATAGATTTATGGTATGGAAAAAATATTGGTAATCGGCCTAGTGACTTGATTGTCTATTTTAATCCCAAGAATATGAAACTACAAGCATTATTGGATGATGGTGATGGCGATGTTAGTGACTGTTGCCTTAAGAAACCAGACTTTCAAATGGGGAAGCAATAAGGTGTTGATCCACACAAAACAATAAGAACCTACCAGACATAAGAATGATGTCTATAGTACAGATGAATTTAGAATGTTTAGTTTCGAAGTGATACCTTGTTTAAGGAATTATTCTCGTGAATGGACCGAGTGTCCCTTTGTTCATCCGGTGGAAGTGCAAGGCGCCGTGATCCGAAGAAAAATAACTACACCTGTTTCCCTTATCCCGAGTTTTAGAATTGATGATCGTGCATCCTCTGAGAGGATTTTTGAGGCATTGAAAGATGGTTTGGTGCTTAAACCAACGCATGTTATTTCCTGTTATCTCTACCGTTTATGTGTCATGCTTATTGGAGTTTCATTCTTCCATTGCTGAGAGCCTTCCAAGGTTGGAACATCGTCTAAAACAACAACAAAAATCTCTCAACTTTTTGGTCGTTGGAGATTGGGGAAAAAAAGGAAACTACAGTCAATCTCTTGTCACTCATTAGGTAATTAATTAATTCCCTTTGTGTTTTTCATTAGAAAATTACGAAACTTAGTTGAATGCATACACATAAAGCATAATTGTATAGTTTTCGTGGCAAATTATGTGATTATAGTGTCGATGAAGATATTGCAGTTTGCCTGGATGGTTGGATCTTCATAGATTATGGGTGAAATCATCACAAATCCATTGACTTCCAAAATTATTCTTCCATATAAGTTATACAATTTTACATTATAGGTTCTGTTTAAGGTATTATATGATGATGGAGAAGTAGAAAAAGTTGTTATGGAAAAGGAATGTTGAGAGCTTTTGATTTGAACCTTTAGATTTAATTTGGTATTGCATTGAACTTTCCTTTATTGGAAATTATAATTGATTTATTTCTTCATATGACTTAGTTTGTTTCATGGATAATGACAACATAAAAACTTAATCTATTTGAAGCAAGGAACCTGCATGCTGGCTTTTCATTTCGCTAGATTCTGCAACATTTCTGTTGGTATGTGCTTCATGATTCTTTTTGAGACTGAAGAATCAAGTGTCTGCAGCTACATGTAGAAATTAAATTCTATTTTTTCTGAAGTTATTATTGAAGAATCAAGCATCAGCAATAAAATTACTTGTACTGCACCATACAATTTTGCATCATACTATTTTGCATTTGTTTATAGATTTCTCGTGTTAGTATAATTTAAAATATTTTTGTATTGCATGTATTTATTGAAAAATATATAAATTATTATTTTAATATATAGATATTTAATTTATTGTATGTTAAATTTGTTGATATTCACAAATATTTCATCATATGAAAAAGAGACAATTAATCATATTCGGTAATTTTGAGTTCAAATTTTTTTGCAAATATTATGAGTTGGTTGGATATTTTGTTGATAATATTATGACTTCTTAGTACAAAAAAATGTACAAAAATATGATTTTGTATACTTTTTGGTGAATATAAGAAATATTATGACTTAGTACATGAAATATTATGACTCGGTACATGAAATATGATTTTTATGTGTATGACTTTATAATATTTGAAATATTATAACTTCTTAGTACATGAAATATGAAGAAATGTTATAACTAAAATAACGTGTAATGTAGAATATGAAATAGGGAGTAAATATAATTTCATATAAAAATAAATTCAACAGTGAAATAATTAAATTGCTCCACTTCCATAGCATTAAGGCCTCAACAACAACAAAACTCCAAAAAAATATGTGGTCCATCATAAGTATAAAGGTAAGATACTTAACAAATAAAACAATGCAAAAACATAGCAAATTCTCAAATCCCGTGTTACGTTTTAAAATTCGATTAGGTAGCAATCACTCCAAGCACTACTCGGATAACTAATTATCTATACTCCCGAGGAGCACAAACACAACCATAAAAAATGGATGAGAATTACATTCAATTATTTATTATCACGCTAATGGTTTTAGTACATATAATATTCATTTCATTATTTATTATCATTTATTTATTTTATCATACAATTAATTTAAATTAATCAAGATACAGATATATTTTTTATTTTCATGCACTTGCACATTAAAAATATAGTTTTTATTTTTACGTGTCTAGATGCTAGTTTTAAATTAAAAAGAAAAATTTTAAATTTTAAATTTAAATAAAGCTTTCACTTAAAATTTTGTATTATCAACTTGCATGTTTGTAGTCTATATTAGAGATGGTTTTACTAATTGGATTAAGTCGTTTAACCCGTTGAATTATTTTGTTTAACTTATTGTTTTTAATAGTGTGAGTTGATTTTTCAACTCGTAACTAGTAATTGGTCTATCTTGTCTAATCCATTATTTTGTAATAACTATTAAAAATCATATATTGAATATGTTTGGTATATAATATTTTCTGTAAAAAAATATTCATATCCCCTTAAGTCATTATTATAATTAAATGATTATTTATTATATTCAATTAATATATATAAAAATTTCTTATTCTTGAATAATAAGACAACTTGCTTTCAAAACAAATATATTTTTCCAATAAATTAGGTAATTTAATATATCGATCATATTTTTTCAATAATAATAAATTAAAAAATTAAATTGATTGAATTTTTTTAAATACATGAAAATATTCGAGAGTTTATAATAAGAGCAGGAATATATTTTAAAATTTTTCTCTCTATTTTAAAATAATTATTAATTACCTACGTTTTTCATATTTTAATGATCATTTTAATTGAATACTTTTGATTTTTACTTATTATCCTTTTATTTTTAATAAGTATGGAAAACTAAAGTTTTGGGTAATTTGTAAATATGGTTCGCAAATTATCATAAAGGTAATAGATATATAATTAATTGTAATTAATAAAAGATTCACATTTTAATGACATTTATGTTATATTTTATTTAAAGACAAATCCTTTATAATAATTGATATTTACACAAGAAAACCTCTTCAATAGTCTATATATATATGGGACACATAACACATAAACGATAGCGATAACAGGAAATAACAAGCGTTGGTTTAAGCACCAAACCATCTTCTAATGCCACAAAAATTCTCTTAGAGGATGCATCCCTTTGTTGCACGGTCCTCCTTTCTTAAACTCGGGAGAAAGGAAACAAGTGTAGTTATATTTCTCCGGATCACGGCGCCTTGCACTTCCCTCGGATGAACAAAGGGACACTCGGTCTATTCATGAGAATAAGTCTTTAAATAAGGTATCACTTTGAAACTAAACATTCCAAATTCATCTGTACTATAGATCTCTATCTTTATGTCTGGTAGGGTCTTCTTGATTTGCGGTGGATCAACACCTTGTTGCTTCCCCATTTGAAAGTCTACTTTCTTAAGGCAACAATCACTAAGATCACCATCACCCTCATCTAGTATTTCTTTTAGCGTCATATTCCTTGGAGTGAAATATATTATATCATTATCCTTTTGGCTATGTGTTTCCTCATCCTTTTAACTTTGCATTTTCGACAGCATCTTTGAAAGCACTTACATCATTTTTGGCTGAAAACTCATGAAAATTTTCATGATCCATAATCAAACGAGTTTGAGAGGTTTTTTTTCAAAACTATTTGAGAGGGTTTTCTACTCAATTTTATTTTTTATCACAGTTAATTTTCCTGCTTTATATTACACAAAATTTGACCCGATTTGGATGAATATGATTCGGCTAGTAATTTTACTTATTTGTTGTCTAACTTTTATGCGTTATTTGGATTATTTGGATGAATATGATCTTATAAACACGATTAATTTTGTCATCAAATTGGATACTATCCATATCAATTGTTTCCCAAGTTAGAGGTGTTAGTGGTGTTGTGACTAAAAAGTTACAGTGTGGTGCAATGAAATAATATGCATGGGCGGAATTCTCGTTAGGGTTTTCTTGTTAAATACTTTACTTTGGTCAAGTTTTCTATATAATATTTAATTGAGATTATTTTGATTTGTTTGCAGCATAAGTTTCTTCTTAATTTACTACTACAATACATAATGATTCTTATTTGACGCATTTTCTTTGTCACTAGTCACAAATGATGAATTTTATTTAACACATTTATCGCAATGAAATTGATTATTTAAAAAATTCTTTTTTTGTCATTTAATAGCATTTATTATAATGATTTTTTAATAGAGATTTGCACATGTTGTGATGAGAATTATTTTTATTTTTAACCGTTTCTTGGATCTAAATTGAATGTTTATCCATTTTACTTTTATAATTAATATAATTCCATTTATTACAATGAATGATCCATTTTTTCATGGATAGAGAGATTATATTTTGTATAGTATTTTTTCATGTATATTATTTTCTAATAAGTGATATTAGAATGAACTTTTTTTTACTTATATGTTCGAAGTAAACAAAAATTTGGCCGTAAATTTTGGTAAAAACCGTTTCAATTCCGTGGTCTATTGAATTGAGATTATTTTGATTTGTTTACACCATAAATTTCTTTCAAATTTACTACTATAGTACATAATCATTCTCAATTGAGACACTCTTTCAGAGCCACCAATGAGGACTATTATTTAATGCATTTATGACAACGAAATTGACTATTTCAAGAGATTAATTACTATGTATTGTCAATATAAAATTCTTTACACAATCATTGCATCACAACCGTTCATAAATATTATTTTATAAATAATAAAAATAAAAATAAATTTTAATAAATATTTAAGACCGCGATTCACTGGAAGTGTAACAGTTCTTTACACTTTCTGTGCATAGCTGTTTTTATTATAGTGAATTTTTTATAGAGATTTGCACATGTTCTGGTAAGAATTTTTTTTAATAGTTTGTTGGATCTAAATTGAGTGTTTATCAATTTTAGTTTTGTAATTAATGGTTATTTAGTTTAGTTATATTGAGTAGAAAACCCTCTCAAATAGTTTTGAAAAAAATAACTCTGAAACTTGTTTGATTATTGATCATGAAAAATTTCAGTGTGTTCAGCCAAAGATGATGTCATAGCTTTCAAAGATGATGTCGAAAAAGAGGATTGTGATGTTGATGAAATAGAGTTATGGTATGGAAGAAATGTTGGTAACCGGCCTAGTGACTTGATTGTCTATTTTAATCCAAAGAATATGACACTACAAGCATTATTGGATGATGGTAATGGTGATGTTAGTGACTGTTGCCTTAAGAAACCAGACTTTCAAATGGGTAAGCAATAAGGTGTTGATCCACGCAAATCAATAAGAACCTACCAGACATAAGAATGAGATCTATAGTACAGATGAATTTAGAATGTTTAGTTTCGAAGTGATCCCTTGTTTAAGGACTTATTCTCATGAATGGACCGAGTGTCCCTTTGTTCATCCGGTGGAAGTGCAAGGCGCCGTGATCCGAAGAAAAATAACTACAGCTGTTTCCCTTATCCCGAGTTTTAGAAATGAAGATCGTGCATCCTCTGAGAGAATTTTAGAGGCATTGAAAGATGGTTTGGTGCTTAAACCAACGCATGTTATTTCCTGTTATCTCTACCGTTTCTGTGTCATGCTTATTGGAGTTTCATTCTTCCATTGCTGAGAGCCTTCCAAGGTTGGAACATTGTCTAAAACCACAACAAAAATATCTCAACTTTTTGGTCGTTGGAGATTGGGGAAGAAAAGGAAACTACAATCAATCTCTTGTCACTCATTAGGTAATTAATTAATTCCCTTTGTGTTTTTCATTAGAAAATTACGAAACTTAGTTGAATGCATACACATAAAGCATAATTGTATAGTTTTCGTGGAAAATTATGTGATTATAGTGCCGATGAAAATATTGCAGTTGGCCTAGATGGTTGGATCTTCATAGATTATGTGTGAAATCATCACAAATCCATTGACTTCCAAAATTATTCTTCCATATAAGTTATAAAATTTTACAGTATAGGTTATGTTTAAGGTATTATATGATGATGGAGAAGTAGAAAAAGTTTTTATGGAAAAGGAATGTTGAGAGTTTATGATTTAAACCTTCATATTTGATTTGGTATTGCATTGAACTTTCCTTTTTTGGAAATTATAATTGATTTATTTCTTCATATGACTTAGTTTGTTTCATGGATAATGACAACATAAATACTTAATCTATTTGAAGCAAGGAACCTGCATGCTGGCTCTTCATTTCACTAGATTCTGCAACATTTCTGTTGGTATGTGCTTCATGATACTTTTTGAGACTGAAGAATCAAGTGTCTGCAGCTACATGTAGAAATTAAATTCTATTTTTTCTGAAGTTATTATTGAAGAATCAAGCATCAGCAATAAAATTACTTGTACTGCACCATACAATTTTGCATCATACTATTTTGCATTTGTTTATAGATTTCTCGTGTTAGTATAATTTAAAATATTTTTGTATTGCATGTATTTATTGAAAAATATATAAATTATTATTTTAATATATAGATATTTAATTTATTGTATGTTAAATTTGTTGATATTCACAAATATTTCATCATATGAAAAAGAGACAATTAATCATATTCGGTAATTTTGAGTTCAAAGTTTTTTGCAAATATTATGAGTTGGTTGGATATTTTGTTGATAATATTATGACTTCTTAGTACAAAAAAATGTACAAAAATATGATTTTGTATACTTTTTGGTGAATATAAGAAATATTATGACTTAGTACATGAAATATTATGACTCAGTACATGAAATATGATTTTTATGTGTATGACTTTATAATATTTGAAATATTATAACTTCTTAGTACATGAAATATGAAGAAATGTTATAACTAAAATAACGTGTAATGCAGAATATGAAATAGGGAGTAAATATAATTAAATATAATATAATTTCATATAAAAATCAATTCAACAGTGAAATAATTAAATTGATCCACTTCCATAGCATTAAGGCCTCAACAACAACAAAACTCCAAAAAAATATGTGGTCCATAATAAGTATAAAGGTAAGATACTTAACAAATAAAACAATGCAAAAACATAGCAAATTCTCAAATCCCGTGTTACGTTTTAAAATTCGATTAGGTAACAATCACTCCAAGCACTACTCGGATAACTAATTATCTATACTCCCGAGGAGCACAAACACAACCATAAAAAATGGATGAGAATTACATTCAATTATTTATTATCACGCTAATGGTTTTAGTACATATAATATTCATTTCATTATTTATTATCATTTATTTATTTTATCATACAATTAATTTAAATTAATCAAGATACATATATATTTTTTATTTTCATGCACTTACACATTAAAAATATAGTTTTTATTATTACGTGTCTAGATGCTTGTTTTAAATTAAAAAGAAAATTTTTAAATTTTAAATTTAAATGAAGGTTTCACTTAAAATTTTGTATTATCAACTTGCATGTTTGTAGTCTATATTAGAGATGGTTTTACTAATTGGATTAAGTCGTTTAACCTGTTGAATTATTTTGTTTAACTAATTGTTTTTAATCGTGTGAGTTGATTTTTCAACTCGTAACTAGTAATTGGTCTATCTTGTCTAATCCATTATTTTGTAATAACTATTAAAAATCATATATAGAATATGTTTGGTATATAATATTTTCTGTAAAAAAATATTCATATCCCCTTAAGTCATTATTATAATTAAATGATTATTTATTATATTCAATTAATATATATAAAAATTTCTTATTCTTGAATAATAAGACAACTTGCTTTCAAAACAAATATATTTTTCAAATAAATTAGGTAATTTAATATATCGATCATATTTTTTAAATATTAATAAATAAAATAATTAAATTGATTGAATTTTTTTAAATACATGAAAATATTCGAGAGTTTATAATAAGAGCAGGAATATATTTTAAAATTTTTCTCTCTATTTTAAATTAATTATTAATTACCTATGTTTTTCATATTTTAATGATCATTTTAATTGAATTCTTTTTATTTTTATTTATTATCCTTTTATTTTTAATAAGTATGGAAAACTAAAGTTTTGGTTAATTTGTAAATATGGTTTGCAAATTATCATAAAGGTAATAGATATATAATTAATTGTAATTAATAAAACATTCACATTTTAATGACATTTATGTTATATTTTATTTAAAGACAAATCCTTTATAATAATTGATATTTACACAAGAAAACCTCTTCAATAGTCTATATATATCGGACACATAACACATAAACGATAGCGATAACAGGAAATAACAAGCGTTGGTTTAAGCACCAAACCATCTTCTAATGCCACAAAAATTCTCTTAGAGGATGCATCCCTTTGTTGCACAGTCCTCCTTTCTGAAACTCGGCAGAAAAGAAACAAGTGTAGTTATATTTCTCCGGATCACGGCGCCTTGCACTTCCCCCGGATGAACAAAGGGACACTTGGTCTATTCATGAGAATAAGTCTTTAAATAAGGTATCACTTTGAAACTAAACATTCCAAATTCATCTGTACTATAGATCTCATTCTTTATGTCTGGTAGGGTCTTCTTGATTTGCTGTGGATCAACACCTTGTTGCTTCCCCATTTGAAAGTCTGCTTTCTTAAGGCAACAATCACTAAGATCACCATCACCCTCATCTAGTATTTCTTGTAGTGTCATATTCCTTGGAGTGAAATATATTATATCATTATCCTTTTGGCTATGTGTTTCCTCATCCTTTTGACTTTGCATTTTCGACAGCATCTTTGAAAGCACTTACATCATTTTTGGCTGAAAACTCATGAAAATTTTCATGATCCATAATCAAACGAGTTTGAGAGGTTTTTTTTTTCAAAACTATTTGAGAGGGTTTTCTACTCAATTTTATTTTTTATCACAGTTAATTTTCCTGCTTTATATTACACAAAATTTGACCCGATTTGGATGAATATGATTTGGCAAGTAATTTTACTTATTCGTTGTCTAACTTTTTTGCGTTATTTGGATTATTTGGATGAATATGATCTTATAAACACGATTAATTTTGTCATCAAATTGGATACTATCCATATCAATTATTTCCCAAGTTAGAGGTGTTAGTGGTGTTGTGACTAAAAAGTTACAGTGTGGTGCAATGAAATAATATGCATGGGCGGAATTCTCGTTAGGGTTTTCTTGTTAAATACTTTACTTTGGTCAAGTTTTCTATATAATATTTAATTGAGATTATTTTGATTTGTTTGCAGCATAAGTTTCTTCTTAATTTACTACTACAATACATAATGATTCCCATTTGACGCATTTTCTTTGTCACTAGTCACAAATGATGAATTTTATTTAACACATTTATCGCAATGAAATTGATTATTTAAAAAATTCTTTTTTTGTCATTTAATAGCATTTATTATAATGATTTTTTAATAGAGATTTGCACATGTTGTGATGAGAATTATTTTTATTTTTAACCGTTTCTTGGATCTAAATTGAATGTTTATCCATTTTACTTTTATAATTAATATAATTCCATTTATTACAATGAATGATCCATTTTTTCATGGATAGAGAGATTATATTTTGTATAGTATTTTTTCATGTATAGTATTTTCTAATAAGTGATATTAGAATGAACTTTTTTTTACTTATATGTTCGAAGTAAACAAAAATTTGGCCGTAAATTTTGGTAAAAATCGTTTCAATTCCGTGGTCTATTGAATTGAGATTATTTTGATTTGTTTACAGCATAAATTTCTTTCAAATTTACTACTATAGTACATAATCATTCTTAATTGAGGCACTCTTTCAGAGCCACAAATGAGGACTATTATTTAATGCATTTATGACAACGAAATTGACTATTTCAAGAGATTAATTACTATGTATTGTCAATATAAAATTCTTTACACAATCATTGCATCACAACCGTTCATAAATATTATTTTATAAATCATAAAAATAAAAATAAATTTTAATAAATATTTAAGACCGCGATTCACTGGAAGTGTAACAGTTCTTTACACTTTCTGTGCATAGCTGTTTTTATTATAATGAATTTTTTAGAGAGATTTGCACATGTTCTGCTAAGATTTTTTTTAATAGTTTGTTGGATCTAAATTGAGGGTTTATCAATTTTAGTTTTGTAATTAATGGTTATTTAGTTTAGTTATATTGAGTAGAAAACCCTCTCAAATAGTTTTGAAAAAAATAACTCTGAAACTTGTTTGATTATTGATCATGAAAAATTTCAGTGTGTTCAGCCAAAGATGATGTCATAGCTTTCAAAGATGATGTCGAAAAAGAGGATTGTGATGTTGATGAAATAGAGTTATGGTATGGAAGAAATATTGGTAACCGGCCTAGTGACTTGATTGTCTATTTTAATCCAAAGAATATGACACTACAAGCATTATTGGATGATGGTAATGGTGATGTTAGTGACTGTTGCCTTAAGAAACCAGACTTTCAAATGGGTAAGCAATAAGGTGTTGATCCACGCAAATCAATAAGATCCTACCAGACATAAGAGTGAGATCTATAGTACAGGTGAATTTAGAATGTTTAGTTTCGAAGTGATGCCTTGTTTAAGGACTTATTCTCATGAATGGACCGAGTGTCCCTTTGTTCATCTGGTGGAACTGCAAGGCGCAGTGATCCAAAGAAATATAACTACAGCTGTTTCCCTTATCCCGAGTTTTAGAAATGAAGATCGTGCATCCTCTGAGAGAATTTTAGAGGCATTGAAAGATGGTTTGGTGCTTAAACCAACGCATGTTATTTCCTGTTATCTCTACCGTTTCTGTGTCATGCTTATTGGAGTTTCATTCTTCCATTGCTGAGAGCCTTCCAAGGTTGGAACATCGTCTAAAACCACAACAAAAATATCTCAACTTTTTGGTCGTTGGAGATTGGGGAAGAAAAGGAAACTACAATCAATCTCTTGTCACTCATTAGGTAATTAATTAATTCCCTTTGTGTTTTTCATTAGAAAATTACGAAACTTAGTTGAATGCATACACATAAAGCATAATTGTATAGTTTTCGTGGAAAATTATGTGATTATAGTGCCGATGAAGATATTGCAGTTGGCCTAGATGGTTGGATCTTCATAGATTATGTGTGAAATCATCACAAATCCATTGACTTCCATAATTATTCTTCCATATAAGTTATAAAATTTTACAGTATAGGTTATGTTTAAGGTATTATATGATGATGGAGAAGTAGAAAAAGTTTTTATGGAAAAGGAATGTTGAGAGTTTATGATTTAAACCTTCATATTTGATTTGGTATTGCATTGAACTTTCCTTTTTTGTAAATTATAATTGATTTATTTCTTCATATGACTTAGTTTGTTTCATGGATAATGACAACATAAATACTTAATCTATTTGAAGCAAGGAACCTGCATGCTGGCTCTTCATTTCACTAGATTCTGCAACATTTCTGTTGGTATGTGCTTCATGATGCTTTTTGAGACTGAAGAATCAAGTGTCTGCAGCTACATGTAGAAATTAAATTCTATTTTTTCTGAAGTTATTATTGAAGAATCAAGCATCAGCAATAAAATTACTTGTACTGCACCATACAATTTTGCATCATACTATTTTGCATTTGTTTATAGATTTCTCGTGTTAGTATAATTTAAAATATTTTTGTATTGCATGTATTTATTGAAAAATATATAAATTATTATTTTAATATATAGATATTTAATTTATTGTATGTTAAATTTGTTGATATTCACAAATATTTCATCATATGAAAAAGAGACAATTAATCATATTCGGTAATTTTGAGTTCAAAGTTTTTTGCAAATATTATGAGTTGGTTGGATATTTTGAGGATAATATTATGACTTCTTAGTACAAAAAAATGTACAAAAATATGATTTTGTATACTTTTTGGTGAATATAAGAAATATTATGACTTAGTACATGAAATATTATGACTCGGTACATGAAATATGATTTTTATGTGTATGACTTTATAATATTTGAAATATTATAACTTCTTAGTACATGAAATATGAAGAAATGTTATAACTCAAATAACGTGTAATGTAGAATATGAAATAGGGAGTAAATATAATTAAATATAATATAATTTCATATAAAAATCAATTCAACAGTGAAATAATTAAATTGATCCACTTCCATAGCATTAAGGCCTCAACAACAACAAAACTCCAAAAAAATATGTGGTCCATCATAAGTATAAAGGTAAGATACTTAACAAATAAAACAATGCAAAAACATAGCAAATTCTCAAATCCCGTGTTACGTTTTAAAATTCGATTAGGTAACAATCACTCCAAGCACTACTCGGATAACTAATTATCTATACTCCTGAGGAGCACAAACACAACCATAAAAAATGGATGAGAATTACATTCAATTATTTATTATCACGCTAATGGTTTTAGTACATATAATATTCATTTCATTATTTATTATCATTTATTTATTTTATCATACAATTAATTTAAATTAATCAAGATACAGATATATTTTTTATTTTCATGCACTTGCACATTAAAAATATAGTTTTTATTTTTACGTGTCTAGATGCTAGTTTTAAATTAAAAAGAAAATTTTTAAATTTTAAATTTAAATGAAGGTTTCACTTAAAATTTTGTATTATCAACTTGCATGTTTGTAGTCTATATTAGAGATGGTTTTACTAATTGGATTAAGTCGTTTAACCTGTTGAATTATTTTGTTTAACTAATTGTTTTTAATCTTGTGAGTTGATTTTTCAACTCGTAACTAGTAATTGGTCTATCTTGTCTAATCCATTATTTTGTAATAACTATTAAAAATCATATATAGAATATGTTTGGTATATAATATTTTCTGTAAAAAAATATTCATATCCCCTTAAGTCATTATTATAATTAAATGATTATTTATTATATTCAATTAATATATATAAAAATTTCTTATTCTTGAATAATAAGACAACTTGCTTTCAAAACAAATATATTTTTCAAATAAATTAGGTAATTTAATATATCGATCATATTTTTCAATATTAATAAATAAAATAATTAAATTGATTGAATTTTTTTAAATACATGAAAATATTCGAGAGTTTATAATAAGAGCAGGAATATATTTTAAAATTTTTCTCTCTATTTTAAAATAATTATTAATTACCTACGTTTTTCATATTTTAATGATCATTTTAATTGAATACTTTTTATTTTTATTTATTATCCTTTTATTTTTAATAAGTATGGAAAACTAAAGTTTTGGTTAATTTGTAAATATGGTTTGCAAATTATCATAAAGGTAATAGATATATAATTCATTGTAATTAATAAAAGATTCACATTTTAATGACATTTATGTTATATTTTATTTAAAGACAAATCCTTTATAATAATTGATATTTACACAAGAAAACCTCTTCAATAGTCTATATATATCGGACACATAACACATAAACGATAGCGATAACAGGAAATAACAAGCGTTGGTTTAAGCACCAAACCATCTTCTAATGCCACAAAAATTCTCTTAGAGGATGCATCCCTTTGTTGCACAGTCCTCCTTTCTGAAACTCGGCAGAAAGGAAACAAGTGTAGTTATATTTCTCCGGATCACGGCGTCTTGCACTTCCCCCGGATGAACAAAGGGACACTCGGTCTATTCATGAGAATAAGTCTATAAACAAGGTATCACTTTGAAACTAAACATTCCAAATTCATCTGTACTATAGATCTCATTCTTTATGTCTGGTAGGGTCTTCTTGATTTGCGGTGGATCAACACCTTGTTGCTTCCCCATTTGAAAGTCTGCTTTCTTAAGGCAACAATCACTAAGATCACCATCACCCTCATCTAGTATTTCTTGTAGTGTCATATTCATTGGAGTGAAATATATTATATCATTATCCTTTTGGGTATGTGTTTCCTCATCCTTTTGACTTTGCATTTTCGACAGCATCTTTGAAAGCACTTACATCATTTTTGGCTGAAAACTCATGAAAATTTTCATGATCCATAATCAAACGAGTTTGAGAGGTTTTTTTTTTCAAAACTATTTGAGAGGGTTTTCTACTCAATTTTATTTTTTATCACAGTTAATTTTCCTGCTTTATTTAACACAAAATTTGACCCGATTTGGATGAATATGATTTGGCAAGTAATTTTACTTATTCGTTGTCTAACTTTTTTGTGTTATTTGGATTATTTGGATGAATATGATCTTATAAACACGATTAATTTTGTCATCAAATTGGATACTATCCATATCAATTATTTCCCAAGTTAGAGGTGTTAGTGGTGTTGTGACTAAAAAGTTACAGTGTGGTGCAATGAAATAATATGCATGGGCGGAATTCTCGTTAGGGTTTTCTTGTTAAATACTTTACTTTGGTCAAGTTTTCTATATAATATTTAATTGAGATTATTTTGATTTGTTTGCAGCATAAGTTTCTTCTTAATTTACTACTACAATACATAATGATTCCCATTTGACGCATTTTCTTTGTCACTAGTCACAAACGATGAATTTTATTTAACACATTTATCGCAATGAAATTGATTATTTAAAAAATTCTTTTTTTGTCATTTAATAGCATTTATTATAATGATTTTTTAATAGAGATTTTCACATGTTGTGATGAGAATTATTTTTATTTTTAACCGTTTCTTGGATCTAAATTGAATGTTTATCCATTTTACTTTTATAATTAATATAATTCCATTTATTACAATGAATGATCCATTTTTTCATGGATAGAGAGATTATATTTTGTATAGTATTTTTTCATGTATATTATTTTCTAATAAGTGATATTAGAATGAACTTTTTTTACTTATATGTTCAAAGTAAACAAAAATTTGGCCGTAAATTTTGGTAAAAACCGTTTCAATTCCGTGGTCTATTGAATTGAGATTATTTTGATTTGTTTACAGCATAAATTTCTTTCAAATTTACTACTATAGTACATAATCATTCTTAATTGAGGCACTCTTTCAGAGCCACAAATGAGGACTATTATTTAATGCATTTATGACAACGAAATTGACTATTTCAAGAGATTAATTACTATGTATTGTCAATATAAAATTCTTTACACAATCATTGCATCACAACCGTTCATAAATATTATTTTATAAATAATAAAAATAAAAATAAAATTTAATAAATATTTAAGACCGCGATTCACTTGAAGTGTAACAGTTCTTTACACTTTCTGTGCATAGCTGTTTTTATTATAATGAATTTTTTATAGAGATTTGCACATGTTCTGGTAAGATTTTTTTTTAATAGTTTGTTGGATCTAAATTGAGTGTTTATCAATTTTAGTTTTTAATTAATGGTTATTTAGTTTAGTTATATTGAGTAGAAAACCCTCTCAAATAGTTTTGAAAAAAATAACTCTGAAACTTGTTTGATTATTGATCATGAAAAATTTCAGTGTGTTCAGCCAAAGATGATGTCATAGCTTTCAAAGATGATATCGAAAAAGAGGATTGTGATGTTGATGAAATAGAGTTATGGTATGGAAGAAATATTGGTAACCGGCCTAGTGACTTGATTGTCTATTTTAATCCAAAGAATATGACACTACAAGCATTATTGGATGATGGTAATGGTGATGTTAGTGACTGTTGCCTTAAGAAACCAGACTTTCAAATGGGTAAGCAATAAGGTGTTGATCCACGCAAATCAATAAGATCCTACCAGACATAAGAGTGAGATCTATAGTACAGATGAATTTAGAATGTTTAGTTTCGAAGTGATGCCTTGTTTAAGGACTTATTCTCATGAATGGACCGAGTGTCCCTTTGTTCATCCGGTGGAAGTGCAAGGCGCAGTGATCCAAAGAAATATAACTACAGTTGTTTCCCTTATCCCGAGTTTTAGAAATGAAGATCGTGCATCCTCTGAGAGAATTTTAGAGGCATTGAAAGATGGTTTGATGCTTAAACCAACGCATGTTATTTCCTGTTATCTCTACCGTTTCTATGACATGCTTATTGGAGTTTCATTCTTCCATTGCTGAGAGCCTTCCAAGGTTGGAACATCGTCTAAAACCACAACAAAAATATCTCAACTTTTGGGTCGTTGGAGATTGGGGAAGAAAAGGAAACTACAATCAATCTCTTGTCACTCATTAGGTAATTAATTAATTCCCTTTGTGTTTTTCATTAGAAAATTACGAAACTTAGTTGAATGCATACACATAAATCATAATTGTATAGTTTTCGTGGAAAATTATGTGATTATAGTGCCGATGAAGATATTGCAGTTGGCCTAGATGGTTGGATCTTCATAGATTATGTGTGAAATCATCACAAATCCATTGACTTCCAAAATTATTCTTCCATATAAGTTATAAAATTTTACAGTATAGGTTATGTTTAAGGTATTATATGATGATGGAGAAGTAGAAAAAGTTTTTATGGAAAATGAATGTTGAGAGTTTATGATTTAAACCTTCATATTTGATTTGGTATTGCATTGAACTTTCCTTTTTTGGAAATTATAATTGATTTATTTCTTCATATGACTTAGTTTGTTTCATAGATAATGACAACATAAAAACTTAATCTATTTGAAGCAAGGAACCTGCATGCTGGCTCTTCATTTCACTAGATTCTGCAACATTTCTGTTGGTATGTGCTTCATGATGCTTTTTGAGACTGAAGAATCAAGTGTCTGCAGCTACATGTAGAAATTAAATTCTATTTTTTCTGAAGTTATTATTGAAGAATCAAGCATCAGCAATAAAATTACTTGTACTGCACCATACAATTTTGCACCATACTATTTTTCATTTTTTTATAGATTTCTCGTGTTAGTATAATTTAAAATATTTTTGTATTGCATGTATTTATTGAAAAATATATAAATTATTATTTTAATATATAGATATTTAATTTATTGTATGTTAAATTTGTTGATATTCACAAATATTTCATCATATGAAAAATAGACAATTAATCATATTCGGTAATTTTGAGTTCAAAGTTTTTTGCAAATATTATGAGTTGGTTGGATATTTTGTTGATAATATTATGACTTCTTAGTACAAAAAAATGTACAAAAATATGATTTTGTATACTTTTTGGTGAATATAAGAAATATTATGACTTAGTGCATGAAATATTATGACTCAGTACATGAAATATAATTCTTATGTGTATGACTTTATAATATTTGAAATATTATAACTTCTTAGTACATGAAATATGAAGAAATGTTATAACTAAAATAACGTGTAATGTAGAATATGAAATAGGGAGTAAATATAATTAAATATAATATAATTTCATATAAAAATCAATTCAACAGTGAAATAATTAAATTGTTCCACTTCCATAGCATTAAGGCCTCAACAACAACAAAACTCCAAAAAAATATGTGGTCCAACATAAGTATAAAGGTAAGATACTTAACAAATAAAACAATGCAAAAACATAGCAAATTCTCAAATCCCGTGTTACGTTCTAAAATTCGATCAGGTAACAATCACTTCAAGCACTACTCAGATAACTAATTATCTATACTCCCGAGGAGCACAAACACAACCATAAAAATGGATGAGAATTACATTCAATTAATTATTATCACGCTAATGGTTTTAGTACATATAATATTCATTTCATTATTTATTATCATTTATTTATTTTATCATACAATTAATTTAAATTAATCAAGATACAGATATATTTTTTATTTTCATGCACTTGCACATTAAAAATATAGTTTTTATTTTTACGTGTCTAGATGCTAGTTTTAAATTAAAAAGAAAAATTTTAAAATTTAAATTTAAATGAAGGTTTCACTTAAAATTTTGTATTATCAACTTGCATGTTTGTAGTCTATATTAGAGATGGTTTTACTAATTGGATTAAGTCGTTTAACCCGTTGAATTATTTTGTTTAACTTATTATTTTTAATAGTGTGAGTTGATTTTTCAACTCGTAACTAGTAATTGGTCTATCTTGTCTAATCCATTATTTTGTAATAACTATTAAAAATCATATATAGAATATGTTTGGTATATAATATTTTCTGTAAAAAAATATTCATATCCCCTTAAGTCATTATTATAATTAAATCATTATTTATTATATTCAATTAATATATATAAAAATTTCTTATTCTTGAATAATAAGACAACTTGCTTTCAAAACAAATATATTTTTCAAATAAATTAGGTAATTTAATATGTCGATCATATTTTTTCAATATTAATAAATAAAATAATTAAATTGATTGAATTTTTTTAAATACATGAAAATATTCGAGAGTTTATAATAAGAGCAGGTATATATTTTAAAAATTTTCTCTCTATTTTAAAATAATTATTAATTACCTACGTTTTTCATATCTTAATGATCTTTTTAATTGAATACTTTTGATTTTTATTTATTATCCTTTTATTTTTAATAAGTAGGGAAAACTAAAGTTTTGGTTAATTTGTATATATGGTTAGCAAATTATCATAAAGGTAATAGATATATAATTAATTGTAATTAAGAAAAGATTCACATTTTAATGACATTTATGTTATATTTTATTTAAAGACAAATCCTTTATAATAATTGATATTTACACAAGAAAACCTCTTCAATAGTCTATATATATGGGACACATAACACATAAACGATAGCCATAACAGGAAATAACAAGCGTTGGTTTAAGCACCAAACCATCTTCTAATGCCATAAAAATTCTCTTAGAGGATACATCCCTTTGTTGCACGGTCCTCCTTTCTGAAACTCTGGAGAAAGGAAACAAGTGTAGTTATATTTCTCCGGATCACGGCGCCTTGCACTTCCCCCGGATGAACAAAGGGACACTCGGTCTATTCATGAGAATAAGTCTATAAACAAGGTATCACTTTGAAACTAAACATTCCAAATTCATCTATACTATAGATCTCATTCTTTATGTCTGGTAGGGTCTTCTTGATTTGCAGTGGATCAACACCTTGTTGCTTCCCCATTTGAAAGTCTGCTTTCTTAAGGCAACAATCACTAAGATCACCATCACCCTCATCTAGTATTTCTTGTATTGTCATATTCCTTGGAGTGAAATAGATTATATCATTATCCTTTTGGCTATGTGTTTCCTCATCCTTTTGACTTTGCATTTTCGACAGCATCTTTGAAAGCACTTACATCATTTTTGGCTGAAAACTCATGAAAATTTTCATGATCCACAATCAAACGAGTTTGAGAGGTTTTTTTTTCCAAAACTATTTGAGAGGGTTTTCTACTCAATTTTATTTTTTATCACAGTTAATTTTCCTGCTTTATATTACACAAAATTTGACCCGATTTGGATGAATATGATTTGGCTAGTAATTTTACTTATTCGTTGTCTAACTTTTATGCGTTATTTGGATTATTTGGATGAATATGATCTTATAAACACGATTAATTTTGTCATCAAATTGGATATTATACATATCAATTGTTTCCCAAGTTAGAGGTGTTAGTGGTTTTGTGACTAAAAAGTTACAGTGTGGTGCAATGAAATAATATGCATTAGCGGAATTCTCGTTAGGGTTTTCTTGTTAAATACTTTACTTTGGTCAAGTTTTCTATATAATATTAAATTGAGATTATTTTGATTTGTTTGCAGCATAAGTTTCTTCTTAATTTACTACTACAATACATAATGATTCCCATTTGACGCATTTTCTTTGTCACTAGTCACAAACGATGAATTTTATTTAACACATTTATCGCAATGAAATTGATTATTTAAAAAATTCTTTTTTTGTCATTTAATAGCTTTTATTATAATGATTTTTTAATAGAGATTTGCACATGTTGTGATGAGAATTATTTTTATTTTTAACCGTTTCTTGGATCTAAATTGAATGTTTATCCATTTTACTTTTATAATTAATATAATTCCATTTATTACAATGAATGATCCATTTTTTCATGGATAGAGAGATTATATTTTGTATAGTATTTTTTCATGTATAGTATTTTCTAATAAGTAAGTGATATTAGAATGAACTTTTTTTTACTCATATGTTCGAAGTAAACAAAAATTTGGCCGTAAATTTTGGTAAAAACCGTTTCAATTTCGTGGTCTATTGAATTGAGATTATTTTGATTTGTTTACAGCATAAATTTCTTTCAAATTTACTACTATAGTACATAATCATTCTCAATTGAGGCACTCTTTCAGAGCCACAAATGAGGATTATTATTTAATGCATTTATGACAACGAAATTGACTATTTCAAGAGATTAATTACTATGTATTGTCAATATAAAATTCTTTACACAATCATTGCATCACAACCGTTCATAAATATTATTTTATAAATAATAAAAATAAAAATAAATTTTAATAAATATTTAAGACCGCGATTCACTGGAAGTGTAACAGTTCTTTACACTTTCTGTGCATAGTTATTTTTATTATAATTAATTTTTAATAGAGATTTGCACATGTTCTGGTAAGATTTTTTTTTAATAGTTTGTTGGATCTAAATTGAGTGTTTATCAATTTTAGTTTTGTAATTAATGGTTATTTAGTTTAGTTATATTGAGTAGAAAACCCTCTCAAATAGTTTTGAAAAAAATAACTCTGAAACTTGTTTGATTATTGATCATGAAAAATTTCAGTGTGTTCAGCCAAAGATGATGTCATAGCTTTCAAAGATGATGTCGAAAAAGAGGATTGTGATGTTGATGAAATACAGTTATGGTATGGAAGAAATATTGGTAACCGGCCTAGTGACTTGATTGTATATTTTAATCCAAAGAATATGACACAACAAGCATTATTGGATGATGGTAATGGCGATGTTAGTGATTGTTGCCTTAAGAAACCAGACTTTCAAATGGGTAAGCAATAAGGTGTTGATCCATGCAAATCAATAAGAACCTACCAGACATAAGAATGAGATCTATAGTACAGATGAATTTAGAATGTTTAGTTTCGAAGTGATGCCTTGTTTAAGGACTTATTCTCATGAATGGACCGAGTGTCCCTTTGTTCATCCGGTGGAAGTGCAAGGCGCAGTGATCCAAAGAAATATAACTACACATGTTTCCCTTATCCCGAGTTATTAAATGAAGATCGTGCATCCTCTGAGAGAATTTTAGAGGCATTGAAAGATGGTTTGGTGCTTTAACCAATGCATGTTATTTCCTGTTATCTCTACCGTTTCTGTGTCATGCTTATTGGAGTTTCATTCTTCCATTGTTGAGAGCCTTCCAAGGTTGGAACATCGTCTAAAACCACAACAAAAATATCTCAACTTTTTGGTCGTTGGAGATTGGGGAAGAAAAGGAAACTACAATCAATCTCTTGTCACTCATTAGGTAATTAATTAATTCCCTTTGTGTTTTTCATTAGAAAATTACGAAACTTAGTTGAATGCATACACATAAAGCATAATTGTATAGTTTTCGTGGAAAATTATGTGATTATAGTGCCGATGAAGATATTGCAGTTGGCCTAGATGGTTGGATCTTCATAGATTATGTGTGAAATCATCACAAATCCATTGACTTCCAAAATTATTCTTCCATATAAGTTATACAATTTTACAGTATAGGTTATGTTTAAGGTATTATATGATGATGGAGAAGTAGAAAAAGTTCTTATGGAAAAGGAATGTTGAGAGTTTATGATTTAAACCTTCATATTTGATTTGGTATTGCATTGAACTTTCCTTTTTTGGAAATTATAATTTATTTATTTCTTCATATGACTTAGTTTGTTTCATGGATAATGACAACATAAAAACTTAATCTATTTGAAGCAAGGAACCTGCATGCTGGCTCTTCATTTCACTAGATTATGCAACATTTATGTTGGTATGTGCTTCATGATGCTTTTTGAGACTGAAGAATCAAGTGTCTGCAGCTACATGTAGAAATTAAATTCTATTTTTTCTGAAGTTATTATTGAAGAATCAAGCATCAGCAATAAAATTACTTGTACTGCACCATACAATTTTGCATCATACTATTTTGCATTTGTTTATAGATTTCTCGCGTTAGTATAATTTAAAATATTTTTGTATTACATGTATTTATTGAAAAATATATAAATTGTTATTTTAATATATAGATATTTAATTTATTGTATGTTAAATTTGTTGATATTCACAAATATTTCATCATATGAAAAATAGACAATTAATCATATTCGGTAATTTTGAGTTCAAAGTTTTTTGCAAATATTATGAGTTGGTTGAATATTTTGTTGATAATATTATGACTTCTTAGTACAAAAAAATGTACAAAAATATGATTTTGTATACTTTTTGGTGAATATAAGAAATATTATGACTTAGTACATGAAATATTATGACTCAGTACATGAAATATGATTTTTATGTGTATGACTTTATAATATTTGAAATATTATAACTTCTTAGTACATGAAATATGAAGAAATGTTATAACTAAAATAACGTGTAATGTAGAATATGAAATAGGGAGTAAATATAATTAAATATAATATAATTTCATATAAAAATCAATTCAACAGTGAAATAATTAAATTGATCAACTTCCATAGCATTAAGGCCTCAACAACAACAAAACTCTAAAAAAATATGTGGTCCAACATAAGTATAAAGGTAAGATACTTAACAAATAAAACAATTTAAAAAACATAGCAAATTCTCAAATCCCGTGTTACGTTCTAAAATTCGATCAGGTAACAATCACTCCAAGCACTACTCGGATAACTAATTATCTATACTCTCGAGGAGCACAAACACAACCATAAAAAATGGATGAGAATTACATTCAATTATTTATTATCACGCTAATGGTTTTAGTACATATAATATTCATTTCATTATTTATTATCATTTATTTATTTTATCATACAATTAATTTAAATTAATCAAGATATAGATATATTTTTTATTTTCATGCACTTGCACATTAAAAATATAGTTTTTATTTTTACGTGTCTAGATGCACAGTAATTTTGAGTTCAATGTTTTTTGCAAATATTATGAGTTGGTTGAATATTTTGTTGATAATATTATGACTTCTTAGTACAAAAATATGTACAAAAATATGATTTTGTATACTTTTTGGTGAATATAAGAAATATTATGACTTAGTACATGAAATATTATGCCTCAGGACATGAAATATGAAGAAATGTTATAACTAAAATAACGTGTAATGTAGAATATGAAATAGGGAGTAAATATAATTAAATATAATATAATTTCATATAAAAATCAATTCAACAGTGAAATAATTAAATTGATCCACTTCCATAGCATTAAGGCCTCAACAACAACAAAACTCCAAAAAAATATGTGGTCCAACATAAGTATAAAGGTAAGATACTTAACAAATAAAACAATGCAAAAACATAGCAAATTCTCAAATCCCGTGTTACATTCTAAAATTCGATCAGGTAACAATCACTTCAAGCACTACTCGGATAACTAATTATCTATACTCCCGAGGAGCACAAACACAACCATAAAAATGGATGAGAATTACATTCAATTATTTATTATCACGCTAATGGTTTTAGTACATATAATATTCATTTCATTATTTATTATCATTTATTTATTTTATCATGCAATTAATTTAAATTAATCAATAGAATAGGATCCTTACTAAGAGTAGATTGCAAAAACTTGGTTTTGTGGATGACAGTAGATGCGCTTACTGTAGGGAGGAAGAAACAATGCAACATATCTTCTTTGAATGCATACACACCAAAGATGTTTGGAAGGAAATTTTAAATTGGCAACACATTAGCCATTGCCCCCTTGAGTGGGTCCAAGAGACAAAATGGATTCTTGGGAGAACTAAAAGAAATAAGCCTAGTGGATTGATGCTGAAAATGGCTTTTACGGAGACCATTTATGAGGTATGGCAGGATAGAAATAATTTTATTTTTAATGGTAAGCACCTGGAAGGAAATATTAGAGATAGAATTAAGCATGTTGTCAGAACAGGATGAAGTATGTACAGGAAATTAAGAAGCCACATAACGGAGTTTACTTAATTGAGGTCTAATGGGACTCTTGGATCTTCAGATCAGTTGTACTTAAGCTATTTTTGGTTAATAAAGTATTGCTTTTGATCCAAAAAAAAATATTTAAATTAATCAAGATACAGATATAGTTTTTATTTTCATGCGCTTGCACATTAAAAATGTAGTTTTTATTTTTACTTGTCTAGATGCTAGTTTTAAATTAAAAAGAAAAATTTTAAATTTTAAATTTAAATGAAGGTTTCACTTAAAATTTAATATTATCTACTTGCATGTTTGTAGTCTATATTAGAGATGGTTTTACTAGTTGGATTAAGTCGTTTAACCCGTTGAATTATTTTGTTTAACTTATTGTTTTAAATAGTGTGAGTTGATTTTTCAACTCGTAACTAGTAATTGGTCTATCTTGTGTAATCTATTAAATAAACAGATGTATGATAGGGCGGAACATGATGGACCATTAGATTAAAATTAAACTAAAAAACTCTTTTTCTATATTTTTTATAAGTTATAATTTATTTTTTAATTTTTTCCCTCCAAAATAGCATAGAGAAAAAAAAATTATTACTCGTCCCGAGTACTTCTTAGTTAGACGAGCTTTCTTCTCATCGACTTGTACGGGGCCATTCTTTTTGCAAAAAGGAAAAAATAATAAGAAGTAAATAGCCATTAATTTTGCTATCTTCACAGCGGTCGAGCTCTATCATCTCCATATAGCTCATAATATTGAACTCGTGCAAAACATCAATCACCTCCCTCTTTGTGATAGTTAGATACTCATAATTAGTTTTGTTGTAGTCACAAGGTCATATGTCTAATATAGCAGGAAATAATAGGCGTCATTGTCCCTGGTGGTAACAATGAACACATGACATTCATCCCCTTTCACCTTAACAAACCTATATTTCAAATTCTTATTATAGTGGGGTGAATAGGATTATTCTTGGCAAGGAGCCCAGAGTAACCCAACAATCTTGGGGTCCCGTCTTAGTACCATAGAGTGTGAAAAAGGCACCTATAGTAGAGTTGGGATTCAGGCGCCGTCAGGTGATTTTGGAAGTACTTATGAAACCTTATCCATTTGGCTATATTTAAAGGGGTGGCGTTAATGTTCGTGAGAACCTCTAACTCAAGTTGAGTAAAAAGAATCAACACTCTAAGGTCGTTTGAGACTGGAAGGTTCAAATAGAAGAAGGTGTAGGGTGAAGCATCAGGAGAGGTCATATTAGCTCATTCTTCTTTGGATAAAGGCTTGAGATAACCTCCTCATCCTCGTTCCATAAAGGTTTATGTATTTTCAAAAATAGGGGTCATTTTCTTTTCAAAGGTATAGGAAGTTTCAAAGTCCTCCACACCTGAACATTTGGATGGGCACGCCACTATTGATAACTCTTGAATTGTTAATAAATAACAAAAAATAAAGGTCATTATACCTACTAGAATCATAGTTTCTTTCATAACTTCCTAACATCCCTATTCCAATAAGCTTCTAGTCGATTGTTTTGTCAACCCGCCTGAAATTTTTCATGAATTATTCATATATTTTCGTGAGTTCTCTACTTTTGGAGGGTTCAATCATACTTCCCCTTTCATCTAACTCCCTAATGATATTCATTTATAGGTAAAGAGAGGGAATATTATGTTATACTTGTGAGCTAGGAATGATGATGAAGTTGAGCTTGACAAGAGTTGAACGCAACTTCCCCTGATAAATAGAAATATTGAAGATAGTGTGGATGGGGATGAACCAAAATTATCCTTTTATAAGATCATGAACCTAGTTCATATAGGCAATGATTACTTATCCTAAGTATGCACAAACTATTGCAAGGAGAATCTTTACATGTCTCCCTTCTTGACATGTGAGAAGGAATCAAGGGTTATCAGTAGACATGTCTTCCTAAGACTAACTCATAATGAGAAACATTTAACGATGCATGTTCTTTACCAAGTAATGCTTGACGGACTCGCCCCAAGCTTCACTTGAGGGACTCTCTCCAAGATTTTCTTGAGAGACTCACCCCAATCTACACTTGAGGAACTCAACCTAAGCTACACTTAAGGGACTATCCCTAAGAACTCGTCATCTCATATTTTTTTAAGATTGTAGTATGTTCAAATTAAATCACTTTATCCTTTCTAATACCTCGTGCTAGAAAAACTGTGGACTCAGTTAATTTTATTGGGTCTAAAAAAGGATGATCCATAATAAAACAACCCAAATTAAGTTCAATAATGTTGGGCTTAAGTCTCGAACAAAATTCCATGATGGATTTCATTTAACACAGGTGGCATGTGAGGTGTCCATGGAGTATTTCAGTATGGAAATATCATGTGAGGTGTCCATGTGAGGTGGCATGTGTGTTGTTTCAAGTTACTATACTCTTTATAGTAGAGTATGATAATTTCTTTGAAAAATGATTATTGGTGAATACAATGAAAACTTATGGAGATTATTAGTATTTTATTAAAAAAAATACATGTTAAAAAAGTCTCAAATCGCGTAATTTTGTAAATGAAAACAGACTCCATAACTATATAGTATATTCAGGTTTTTCATTACAAAATGCATCGTTCAATAACACTTTAAATTTTTATTTGACTATTTATATTTTCTCTTATACATTTGTGTTAACATGTATGAAATATAATTAAATATTTAATTTGGAGAGTGCATTTATTGAATTGTCGTAATTGATTAAAGATATATCATATATAGTAAAAATTTCACTTAATATTATTTCTCAATGGTCATTTGGTTGTCTCTTATTTTCTTTATGTCGATTTTTCTTAATAAAAACCGATCGAAAACCAGACCAACCTTTTTTTTGTCATCATATTCTACCACATGGGAAAGCAACTTACCGTCCAAACAACTCCTCTTTGCACTACAAGAAAATTGATCTGTAGTGACGGAGAAAATCCGTCACTATATGTTATATTATCGTAGGTAAAAGCCTAAATGTAAATCACTGACGGCCATGCTGGCCGTGCACTATACTGTGCGTCCAGCAACGGATTTTCGTATGTCGATTAATGTGACCTTCACTTTTACCTACTTTTTTAGTTGTCTGTCACTATTTTTCTCAAAAAAAGTTTATTTTTTAGTTACAACATGTGACCGTAGGTAAAAGTGGTATCCTGAAAAAAATTTTTTTTGCAAATCCTACCCATTTTTCACTCTATTATAAATAAATTTTTAATTAATATTTAAATTATCAATAACATTACTATTCATATTATTTAAGACAATTGACAACACATCCATATTATTCAAAACAATTAACGTTTAAATATAATGGCCAAAAACTCAAATTTAGCCTTTCAAGTCCTCATATCAAAATACATATATGTTATTCACTAAAATATTGTGTGCAATTTCTATCCCACAATTTCAATCACAGATACTTCGTTTTTAACTGAGCATAAGCATCAAAGTACATAATAAAATGAAAAAACTCATTATATAAAAAAAGAAAAATTACTCACTTTCCTCAAATTGATCAATAAGCCAAATTTCAAATATAGACTGATCTTTGAGATATCTCCTATAGTTGCAAAAAAAGTTGAATCATTTCTTTGAGAAACATCATTTAGATAATTTTGTTTCTAGATATTTCTCCTTTGTGAAGTTGCTAAGAACTTTGCACTCACTTTCTTCAAATTTTTACCTAAGGGAATGGTGAAATCGTCGTCCCTATTGTTAGGGGGAGATAGTGAGACACACACTGTAACACCCCAATTCTACCCCAAGCAATTATATAAATAAATCAGAGTTATAAAATTCAATCATGCAAACGAACTGGGGCGTCACAAATTCTTCTATCAAAATTCATTGCATTCATCGTGGATATATAACACTTTCAAAACATCGGATGAACCATCATCATAACATTTTTAATTAAATAACTCAACATCTACGCATTGGAATTCTTAATAACATCTTTGACAACAATACAACAACTTCGAAACAACACATATTTAATGGTAATCAACTTAACGTTCAACAACTGAAAAATCAACAATCAAAAACAGCAAACATTCATCCCCCCGACTGTTACATATCAGAGCAATGACACCGACTCGAACTACTAAAGGTAAACATCCTTCACTCTCGATTACTTGCACGTTACCAATATGAGGGCAACATTCAAACAGAAGGGGTGAGATATCTAACAATATAATAAAGCCCGTGATAATTAACATATTAAATTAGATCACATAACATCACCACTTCTCACCTCATAATTCAACGATAATCACAACAATAATACACATTCACAACATCATTACACATTTCTTTATGAAATCATATAATGCGACTCAATACTATGCAAATGCATTTGGTACCATTGGAGCAGAACTCCCATCTCAAAAATTTGCTAATTAATAGAGGCATCAACAAGGCATAATCCTTCATCTCAAAATTCGCCAATATATGCCATCTCAACGAGCATAAGCTCCATCTCAAAATGCAATGTATGTGACACAATCATGAATCTAATAACAACACCAAAATTAACAACATCTCAAATTAACAACATCTCAAATTAACAACATCTCAAAAGCATCTCAACGTCTCATCTTCACATCTCATATCATCATAATAATTCATCAAACATCATTTATTTATTATAAATCATTAACACAACATCATTAATAACTTCTCACTAACAACTCAGTTGTACATCAGTACCACAGTAATTCATATTGTTATTCTGTAATCTTACATCGTTATTGTCATTAATCCTACTGTTATAATTCAGACAGCAGCCTCTAAGCATATAATCTTCATCATTATGTACAAAACCAACGCAACAATCAACATGGGAGCTAACTCTAAATCCTAAATTGGCTACTAGGACTATCCTTCCTACTCTTCATTTTAATCCTCTAGAATGAATTTCATCACGTTAGCTATTCAACGCTTCGAACGACATCTCAAACGGCATCCTAAAACTCAAGTTACAGCACTTTAAGACTAAATCTGCCAAAAATCAGACAACATGGGTCGATGCAAAACCCCTTAGATCTATGTGTATTGCCCTTAACTGCACATCATGAGTCGACGCATCCTCTCATAGATCGACTCATCCCGAGTCTTATACACAACATGTATCGACACATGCATCCCACAGATGGACTCATCCTGAGTCTTTCAACCTTCATGTATCGAGGCAAGCCTCTTCGTGTCGACTCATACTGAGTCTCTAAGCCCTCATGTATCGACACATCATGTTTGAGGTCGACACATCTTGATCCTTCCTGCATAATTCTGCGATTTCCTCTACATTTTTACTATGGAGTTCATGTTTTTAACCCTACAAACTTAATATAATCATGATAAATCATTACTTACAGTTATTCTATGACTCTATATCGATTAAACAACATTGGGACATCATTATTCATCTAGAATTCATCAATTCATCATCATACATAATCATATGCATTCAATTCAAGAACAAGACAGCAATCACCTCTAACCCCACATATCAATCATTATTAACCCAATTATAGAGTCAAAACCCCACCCTTACCATGGATTGAAGGTCGCTCTATAATTTCTGGTTGAATTCCCGTTCTACCGTTTTTCCACTTTTCCAACAGCTTCACGTGCTTCTTCTCAATCCTTATTCTTCTACTACTTTTTTTTCCTGTTCTTTCTAACAACAATAAAATAACCCTATTATTCTTTATTCCTTATTGGGCTCAAACTAATACACCCCCTTATTACTTCTATTCCTTCAAAATAAGCCCACATCAAATAATATTATAATTCTAATATTATTTCTCCACTTTATAAATAAATCCAATTGATCATAACACATCTTCACAAAATATTCCAAAAATAATTTAATTAAATAATTAATTAAATTACGGGCATTACAACTCTCCCCTGCTTAGAATATATTCGTCCTCGAAAATTTACCTTAATTAAACAACTTAGGGTAGGACTCTCGCATCTTGCTCTCCAACTCCCAAGTCATGCTTTCTCCAGCAGCTCCTAGATAAACCACTTTAACCAAGGCAATATTTTTGCCCCTCAGAGTCTTCATTTCATGATCTGCGGTCCGTACAGGCATTGTCTCCACCGTAAGATTATCCCGTACTTGCACATCGTCCATATGAATCACATGAGACAGATCTGAAATATACTTCCGAAGTTGCGACACATGAAACACATCATGAAAATTCGAAAGATTAGGAAATAAAGCCACTCTATAAGCAACATTCCCCACTCTCTCAGAAATCTGATACGGCCCAATAAAACGAGAAGTGAGCTTCTTAGACTTTAATGCTCGCCCAACACCAGTCACGGGTGTAACTCTCAAAAACACATGATCACCAGCTTGAAATTCTAAATCCTTCCTTCGCTTGTCATGATAACTCTTCTGTCTACTTTGGGCAGCTATCATCTTTTCTCGAATCAACTTCACCTTCTTGGTAGTCTCACGAACAAGTTCAGGTCCAAGTACTACACTTTCTCCAGATTCATGCCAACATAAAGGAGTTCTACATCTTCGACCATACAATGCCTTAAAAGGTGCTATCCCAATACTAGAATTGTAACTGTTATTATAAGTGAACTCTATCAATGGAAGATAAGTATCCCACGAACCTCACTGTTCAAGAACACATGCCCTTAGCAAATCTTCCAACGATTGAATCGTCCGTTCAGTCTGACCATCTGTTTGAGGATGATACGTTGAACTCAACCTCAACTTAGAACCCAATGCTTCTTGCAAACTCTTCCAAAAATCAGAAGTAAATCTTGGATCTCTATCTGACACAATGCACAAAGGAACACCATACAAATTCAAAATCACACTAATATAAAATCTCATCCAACTTCGACACTGGAAAACTGATGTTAATAGGAATAAAATGAGCTGACTTCGTAAGCCTATCAACAATCACCCAAATCGAATCAAGTCCTCTTATAATATTAGGAAACCCCGTCACAAAGTCCATTGAAATGCTATCCCATTTCCATTCAGGAACTTCCAACAGTTGCATCAATCCTGCAGGCTTCTGATGTTCAACTTTTGACTTCTGACAAGTCAAACATGCATACACAAACCGAGCCACGTCACTCTTCATCCCAGGCCACCAAAACAAACCTTTCAAATCTTGATACATATTTGTAGCTTCTGGATGAATACTTAACTTACTTCTATAACTCTCCTCAAGTATCACCTTCTTCATCTCAGCATCATCAGGAATACAAATCCGGTTACGAAATCTCAATACACCTTGTGCATCTAGCTTAAAATCATTATTCTCAGACTGATCAATTCCAACCATCAAATCTACCAGTTTCACATCCAACTTCTGAGCTTCTCTGATACTGTCTAGAAATTCATTATTAATCCTCAACATACCCAACATAACACTCTGCGGAGTAACCTCGCAAACTAAGCTCATATCTCTGAACTGCTCAATTAATTCCAACTCTTTAATCATCACTGCTGACATATGTAAAGTCTTTCGACTCAACACATCAGCTATCACATTCGCTTTTCATGTATGATAATTCAAACCGAAATCATAATCCTTTAACAATTCCAACCATCTTCGTTGCTTCATATTCAGCTCTTTCTGATCAAATAAATACTTCAAGCTCTTATGGTCACTAAACACTTCAAATCTAGAACCATAAAGATAATGCCTCTAAATCTTTAACACAAAGACAACTGCAGCAAGTTCTAAATCATGCGTAGGATAGGTCTTCTCATGAGTCCTTAACTTCCTTGACGCATAAGCAACTACCTTACCATTCTGCATAAGCACACCTCCTAAACCCATCTTAGAAGCATCACAATACACCACCAAAGGCTCTCCTGGATTAGGCAACGTCAAAATCGGAGCCGACGTCAACCTCTTCTTCAATTTTGTAAAACTTTCTTCGCAATGAATATCCCATACAAATGCTCTACCTTTACTAGTCAACTTAGTCAAAGGAAGTGACAATTTAGAAAACCCTTCGATAAACCTTCTATAATAACCAGCTAATCCCAAGAAGCTTCTAATCTCAATAGCTGACTTTGGAGTTTCCCATTGCAACACAGCATCAACCTTCAATGGATCTACAACAATACCACTACCTGAAATCACATGACCAAGAAAACTAACCTTCTTCAGCCAGAATTCAGACTTGGACAACTTTGCATACAACTTCTTCTCTTTCAAAACTTGCAATACTACTCTCAAGTGTTCAACATGCTCTTCTTCTGACTTAGAGTAAATCAAAATATCATCAATGAACACCACTACGAACAAATCCAAATAAGTATGAAAGATATGATTCATATATTCCATGAATACTCCCGGCGCATTAGTAACACCGAAAGGCATCACCGAATACTCATAATGTCCATAGTGTGTTATGAAAGTCGTCTTCTGAATATCTTTATCCTTCACTTTAATCTGATGGTAACCCGACCTCAAATCAATCTTACTAAACACACGAGCATCCACCAATTGGTCCATCAAGTCATCTATTCTTGGAAGCAGATACTTTTTCTTAATCATCACTTTATTCAACTGTCTATAATCAACACAAAGCCTCATACTTCCAAATTTCTTCTTTACTAACAACACTGAAGCACCCCACGGTGATACACTTGGTCTTACAAACTTCTTCTCAAGTAACTCTTCCAATTGCTTCTTCAACTCTGACAATTCAGATGCAGACATCTTGTATGGTGCCATAGAAACAGGTTTGGTACCAGGTACAAGATCAATAGCAAATTCAACTTCCCTCTCGGGCGGTACATCCGGAATCTCATCAGGGAAAACTTCAGGAAATTCACACACCACCTGCAATTCCTCAATTATAGCTTGAGTCTCTACAGATAGCGACGCCATCAAAGAGAACATTTGTGCTTCCTCTTGCATCAACTTCATCAACTGTTTAGTAGACAACATACCATCTTCCTCTTCTTCAGGAGTAGAAAACCTCACAGACTTGTCATAACAGTTAATATGGACACAGTTATGCTCTAACCAGTTCATACCCAAAATCACATCCAAACCTCTTAACGGTAAAGAAACCAAATGAACAACAAAGTCTCTGTCGAAGATCGACAAGGGACACTTCAAACACACAAAAGAAGCAGTCACCGACCCCTTGGCTGGAGTATCAACGACCATTTCTCCATTCATAGAAGACAACATAAGACCCAATCTTTCAACACAATCAGCATCAATAAAAAAATGCGTTACACCGGTATTAATAATAGTAATTAAAGGAGTACTATTAATGAAACACGTACCTCTGATAAGTCTATCCTCAACAGCTGTCTGATCCTCAACCAAAACGAACACTTTACCACTTGACTGAGCCCTCTTCGGTTTCGGACACTGACTACCAATGTGCCCTTCTTCTCTACAGTTGAAACAAATCACATCCTTATGTTCACACTCAGATACAACATGTTCGTTCTTACCACAACAGAAACACCTCTTCACTTCAGTAATGCACACATTACTCTTGTGTCCAGGTTTTCCACACTTAAAGTAAATCACACCAGTAGGAGCATCTCCCCCACTAGTCCTCTGACTCTGAGCAACCTTTTGTTTACCTTTACCAACTGGAGCATCATAAGGCTTACCACGATTTTGTTGGTGCTTACCCCTAATCTCACTGATAATCTTGTAGTGTGCATTATTATCCTCTACATAAATCCTGCAACTATCAATCAAATCAGCAAAGACACGGATCTTCTGGTATCCAACTGATTTCTTGATCTCCGGGCGCAACCCGTTCTCAAACTTAATACACTTCGAAAACTCAGCATTTGCATCAGCGTAATGCGGATAAAACTTAGCTAACTCAGCAAACTTGGCAGCATACTCAAAAACCTACATACTTCCTTGCTTCAGCTCAAGAAACTCAATCTCCTTCTTACCACAGACATCTTTAGGAAAATACTTTCTCAGGAACTCCCTACGGAACACAGCCCAAGTGACATTCTCACCTGCAGCTTCTAACTTATGACAAGTCTCTAGCCACCAGTCATCAGCCTCGACTGCTAGCATATGAGTACCATATTGAACCTTCTACACTGGTGTGCAATCCATCACACGGAAGATTCTCTCAATCTCTTTCAACACTCCAATGCCCCGTCAAGATCATACTTTCCCTTAAACGTAGGCGGATTCTCTATCTGGAAAGTCGCCAAGCTACGAGATCCAGCATTCCCGTCAGCATTCGGCTGATTTTCCATCGCATGAGCCATTGCTTCTAAAGCAGCACCAAGTGCAGCATCATTCCTTCCAGTCATCTCAACTTCTCACTACAACATAAACAACGGTTAGAACTCAAATTAATAATACTCAATTGCTAGACAACTACGACTTGACGACAAGGTCGGGCAACCTTTTGCTCTGATACCAACTTTATAACACCCCAATTTTACCCCAAGAAATTATATAAATAAATCAGAGTTAAAAATTCAATCATGCAAACGAACCGGGGCGTCAAAAATTCTTCTATCAAAATTCATTGCATTCATCGTGGATATATAACACTTTCAAAACATCAGATGAACCATCATCATAACATCTTTAATTAAATAACTCAACATCTACGCAGCGGAATTCTTAATAACATCTTTGACAATAATACAACAACTTTCAAACATCACATATTTAATAATAATCAACTTAACGTTTAACAACTGAAAATTCAACAATCAAAAATAGCAAGTGTTCATCCCCCCGAGTGTTACATATCAGAGCAATGACACCGACTCGAACTACTGAAGGTAAACAACCTTCACTCTCGATTACCTGCACGTTACCAATATGAGGGCAACATTCAAACAGAAGGGGTGAGATATCTAACAATATAATAAAGTGCATGATAATTAATATATTAAATTAGATCACATAACATCACCACTTCTCATCTCATAATTCAATGATAATCACAATAATAATACACATTCACAACATCATTACACCCTTCTTTATGCAATCATATAATGCGACTCAATATTATGCAAATGCATGTGGTACCATTGGAGCAGAACTCCTATCTAAAAAATTTGCCAATTAATAGAGGCATCAACAAGGCATAAGCCTTCATCTAAAAATTTGCCAATACAGGCCATCTCAAAGAGCATAAGCTCCATCTCAAAATGCAATGTACGCGACACAATCTTGAATGTAATAACAACACCAAAATTAACAACATCTCAAATTAACAACATCTCAAATTAACAACATCTCAAATTAACAACATCTCAAAAGCATCTCAAATTAACAACATCTCAAAAGCATCTCAACGTCTCATTTTCACATCTCATATCATCATAATAATTCATCAAACATAATTTATTATTATAAATCATCAACACAACATCATTAATAACTTCTCACTAACAACTCAGTTGTACATCAGTACCACAGTAATTCATACTGCTATTATGTAATCTTACATCGTTACTGTCACTAATCCTACTGTTATAATTCAGACAGCAGCCTCTAATTATCTAATCTTCATCATTCTGTACAAAACCTACACAACGATCAACATGGGAGATAACTCTAAATCCTAAATTGGCTACTAGTATTATCCTTCCTACTCTTAATTTTAATCCTCTAGAATGAAGTTCATCGTGTTAGCTCTTCAACGCTTCGAATGGCATCTTAAACGACATCCTAAAACTCAAGTTACAGCACTTTAAGACTGAATCTGCCAAAAATCAGACAACATGGGTCGACGCAAAACCTCTTGGATCAACGCGTACTTCCCTTAACTGTACAACATGAGTCGGCGCATCCTCTCATGGATCGACTCATCCCGAGTCTTATACAAAGAATGTATCGACACATGCATCCCACAGGTCGACTCATCCTGAGTCTTTCAACCTTCATGTATCGACGCAAGCCTCTTCGTGTCGACTCATACTGAGTCTCTAAGCCCTCATGTATCGACACATCATGTTTGAGGTCGACACATCCTGATCCTTTCTGCATAATTCTGCGATTTCCTCTGCATTTTTACTATATAATTCATGTTTTTAACCCCTATAAACTTAATATAATCAAGATAAATCATTTCTTACAGTTATCATATGACTCTACATCAATTAAATAACATCGAGACATCATTATTCATCTAGAATTCATCAATTCATCATCATACATCATCATATGCATTCAATTCAAGAACAAAACAACAATCACCTCTAACCCCACATATCAATCATCATGAACCCAATTATAGAGTCAAAACCTCACCCTTACCTTGGATTGAAGCTCGCTCTATAATTTCTGGTTGAATTCTCGTTCTTTCGTTTTTCCACTTTTCCAACAGCTTCACGTGCTTTTCTCAATCCTTATTCTTCTACTACCTCTTTCTTTTCTATTCTTTCTAACAATAATAAAATAACCCTATTATTCTTTATTCCTTATTGGGCTCAAACTAATACAGCCCCTTATTACTTCTATTCCTTCAAAATAAGCCCACATCAAATAATATTATAATTCTAATATTATTTCTGCACTTTATAAATAAATCCAATTAATCATAACACATCTTCACAAAATATTCCAAAAATAATTTAATTAAATAATTAATTAAATTACGGGCATTACACACACCACTTATCCACCTCAAACCTTAAGGTGATAGGTGAGTGGGTTCTCCCACTTATATATGCTTAAGTCTCCACATTCCTATCCAATGTGGGACTATTTCCCCACTTAATCACACTTGCTATATTATTCCAACACTCCCCCTCAAGTGTGAGTCCACAATGCTCCCTCACTTGTACCGCCATTGACATCTTGCAATGGAACACCACTTCCTAGGCGCATTTCGATACAAGTCTCTTCCGGTCCCTTTCTCGAACCAAAGGATCACGATACCATGTTAGGGGGAGATACTTGGAGCATCGATACATAGTGTAGGAATAAGCACCTTTGTGAGAGACACACCACTTATCCACCTAAAACCTTAAGGTGATAGGTGAGTAGGTTCTCCCACTTATATATGCTTAAGTCTTCACATTCCTATCCAATATGGGACTATTTCCCCACTTACTCACACTTGCTATATTATTCCAACACCTATCTCCAACCAATGCACAAGTTGGTCGCATATTGAATTTTTTTTAGAGCTATCATCGCTTTCACTACTTGGAAAATCGAAATGTTCTCATAGTTGTTATCATTTTCCCAAAACCAGACAAAAAAAATCACATAGGTTTTCACTATGCCAAACAAGACATTAGACAACGCTTTTTTTGTCTTTTAACAGCGCTGCCTAAAGCGGCGCTGCTAAAAGTAAAGACAACACTTTTTTTCAATGTAAAAGCGATATCTTGTGCCAAATTTAGGCAGCGCTTTTACATTAAAAGCTCTTTCTTATGCACCTCCTTTAGACATCGCTTTTAAAATAGATAACGCGTTTTTATATACCCCTTTAGTAGCGCTTTTGCTTTAGACAGCGCTTTATGTTATTTTTAAGTTAGGCTTTAGACAGCGCTTTTCTTTAAAAGCGTTGTATATTCCCTCACTTTAGTCTTTTGAAATTATTTTGATATGATTAAGTATATTGAAGCATTTGATTAAAAAAGAAAGTTTGAAAATGCAATGACACAAAGTCAAGGTTTTTACATGAATGTGGTAAAAGTTTGAAAAATGAGTTTTAGGGTTAAAAGATTTTTAGAGTACATAAGGATACATAGGGTAAACATCTACAATGGTAATATACAAATGTAAACACACAAGGGTAAACCTAAGGCAATGCACATGCTTATGACTATAAAGTCAAGAAAACTATCTATTTTTCTTGAATTTTGACACAATTATTAACATAAATGAAGTATAAACATCAACCATCATCACATAAATATTAAGATTAATATCAAAGCAAATATCATTTATGCAAGCTTCATAGATTAGAGTTTAAAAGGTTTTTATATGAAAAGGGTGATAGTTTAAATATTGAGTTTTTAGGGTTTAAAAGGTTCTTTAGAGTATGTTAAGATAAACAAGGTGATTATTCACAGGGGTTTTTATACAAAGGGGAATGCACACGCTTATGACTATAAAGTCAACAATACTATCATTTTCCTTAAATTTTTAGGGAACAAGTATAACAAAAATATTAAATGACTAACATGATAGCAAACATACACATCACAAGTATTTAAACACAAAGGGGGGAGGTTAACATGTTTATCAAAGTAAAAGTTGTGACAAAAAAAGTCATGGATCATGAATTAGGGTTTTTTGAACAAGTTAAAAATTAAGTTTTAAACCTAATTAAAAATCAAGTTTTAAACCAAATTAAAAATCAAGTTTTTTATGGCACAAGAACACCCAAGAGATGTGGCTTTAAACAACACTTATTAAAGACATGGGTTGGTTATTATAAAAGGGTTTTACTTGAAAGATCAACAAAGAAACCAAAGAAAACGTCTTTTAAAACTACAAAAAGGAGTAATTTTGAATTAAATGAAAAAGGGTTAAATGGATAATATTTTTGATATTTTTCTTATATTCATGAAATAGGGTAGGTAAATAAATAGTGCGCAAAAAATCAATCCAAAAAAATTTGTTTTTATAGGTGAAAAAAATTAGTGAAGTTTGATAAAAAAACAAAAAGAAACAAGTATTAAAAATTAAAAAAAGTGCCTAGTAAGGATTCAACCTATGCTCTCAAGGTGATTGGTTAGAATCCTAACCACCAGACCACGCACCATAACTTTAAAAAAGGTGCCTTTAGATGAAAGTATTTGAAACAAAGTCTAAAAAATCACAAAACAGAAAAAATATTAGAAAATGAGAAAAGGGGAGTTCACACTGGTTCGATCCCTTGCCCTTATGCTTGCAAAGACTCTAACGCGCACGCTCTTGCCATTAGGATGGTTGTTTCATTCATTTATAACACATATATCAATAAATATAAAATAAACTCGTTTTTGAAAAATGGCGCCAGAGACTTCAAATTCCCTCTTTGTGTTTGTTTGTCTTTTTGATTATATGGGGATTAGATCCTTAATAATTTCCTTGTGTATAGTGTTTTTTGAATTAATCAAAATATATATTAATTTAAAAAATAAGTTTTATAATCGTGACTCTCACCCTTACACTTATGTAGACTTGAGTCTGAAGAATTAGTACTCGATAAAAAAATGATATAGGAATAATATATATAAAAAGATCAAATAAAATAATTGAAAATATAAATGTTAAAAATAAAAAGCACTTAATGTATATGATTTATAAAAAAAAATTATTGGTAAAATATTATGGGCCATTGAGTCCATTTGTTATAAATTAAAAATAAAAAATAAAAATATAATTATATTTCTTAAATAATAAATTTTGATATTTTAATTTAAAATATAATCAAAATCACACAATTTTTAAAAGAATTTTTTAAGAGAAAAATAAATATGCACGAGTAGTAAGATACTTTAATACTGTCAACTAATAAAAATGTGTATTCTATCAAATCACGCTTTTATATTTAAAATATTTATATGACATGACAAATTAAATGATTTTGATTGGTTGTATGTGTAATATTATTTTACACGGTCTATGCAGTATCTTTAGGTTATTTTTATAAAAAAAATATTTCAAAATATTTAAAAAATTAAGTAACTAAAATAAAACTATATGAAAATTATTTAATTAAATTTTCTTTTAAAACTTTTCTTTTAAAAAAGTCATTATAAATTTCTTTTGGTAAAATTAGTTAATACTATAAAATTTATTTTTTTAAAACTGAAATAAAGTGTCCTCATATATACTCAGATGGTTGAGGTTAAGTGGTTAATCATACAATATAATAATACAAGATGAGTATTTTGACAAGTTTGCCAAGTGTCACTCTGTCATACATTCTTATATTTATAGATCATCTATAATTGGATATTTAAATTTAGTTTATTACTTTTATTTTTATTTTTATTTTATTTTTAATATCATTACTTAAATTTTCTTGTGTCACAGTTACATAAAAATTGAAATTTTTAGAAAACTGAACAGTCTGCAGCCTTTAAGGCCTTCTGAAAATCATTTTCCCATATTTTTTCTTCACCCATTCAATATTCTTCCTTCACCCATTAAATGTTTCCTCTTCTAGTACTGAATGCAACCTTCTGTATTTGAGACAATAAATTTGACAATTATACCTTTAAATAAAACACAGTCCTATATTGTTCCCTAAGAGGGTGATTGCAATTTAATGTCTATATTTTTATTTTATTTTATTTTCTAATTTTCTGCTAAATTTGGATCACATGATAACTTAATCCAAACATCTTCTTAAGAAATTAGTTTATCTGGATTACAATGATGTTATTTTTGGGTTGATGTCAAACATAATGATAACTTAATCCAAACATCTTCTTAAGAAATTAGTTTATCTGGATTACAATGATGTTATTTTTGGGTTGATGTCAAACATAAAAAAGTGGAAATAGTTAATGGTGGAATTAATAGAATGGTTTTTGAGGCTTATGACTTTATGGAATTAGAAGAATGGTCATGCTTTATAGAATTAGAAAAGTATGAATCGGATGAAATTATTGTTTATATTTTATTATTATTTATTTTTGTCATCAGAAAAAGTAAATATGATTAGAAGAAAAATTAATATTTTTTAAGAGAGAAATTTAAATAGATTATAATTAAATACAATTATTCATACACCCTTCTAATCACTAATTTAATTAAACAATTATTTTTAAATTTTATATTGTCTTCTTAATTAATCATTCCATCCCAATGATAATATTTTAAAAAAGTTGAGGATATTAAATGATATATTTCAATTAATAAAAATAATTAAGGAAGAATAAAGTTCATGATATATCAATTAACCAATTAATGAAATCTATTAACTTTATTATTTTAGATACGTGCAAAGATTAGAAACCATATAATAATAGAAAACACAAATTTTAAAATTTTAAAATCTATTCTCAAATTACTCTTATATATAAAAAAATTAAAATGAATAATTAATTTATTATAATAATAAAAATAGAGAGAGAGGGAGTATGAATGATTGAAGATAAAATTTTTATTTATTTAACTTATTGTGTTTAATTGTAATAATTGAGAAATTAATTGAGAGAAGAGAGTAAATACTGGGAGATTATACGTAGAATATTCTTCGTGATTACCTATTTTTATCTATTTTTGAATGATTTTGAAATGATCAAATATTCATTTTTAAAGAATATAACTTGTATTAATAGGATGAATATTTTTTTTAAAGCTTCTGAAAGTAGCTACTAATTTAACATTTGTAATTTAATATGTTTGAATAATAAATTTTAAATACTTAATTACTTTTAAATAAATTATTAAATATCTATAAAAATTAAATTAATGTGATTTATAAATTCAATTTTACAAAATCATTTAACATTAGAATTAGGAGAGTTTTATCAATTCCAACATAGGGGTATTTATTTTGTATCCACTATTCAAATATAATTATTTATTTTGTAATAACTATTAAAAATCATATATAGAATATGTTTGGTATATAATATTTTCTGTAAAAAAATATTCATATCCCCTTAAGTCATTATTATAATTAACTGATTATTTATTATATTCAATTAATATATATAAAAATTTCTTATTCTTGAATAATAAGACAACTTGCTTTCAAAACAAATATATTTTTCAAATAAATTAGGTAATTTAATATGTCGATCATATTTTTTCAATATTAATAAATAAAATAATTAAATTGATTGAATTTTTTTAAATACATGAAAATATTCGAGAGTTTATAATAAGAGCAGGTATATATTTTAAAATTTTTCTCTCTATTTTAAAATAATTATTAATTACCTACGTTTTTCATATCTTAATGATCATTTTAATTGAATACTTTTGATTTTTATTTATTATCCTTTTATTTTTAATAAGTATGGAAAACTAAAGTTTTGGTTAATTTGTACATATGGTTAGCAAATTATCATAAAGGTAATAGATATATAATTAATTGTAATTAAGAAAAGATTCACATTTTAATGACATTTATGTTATATTTATTATGAATAAAGAAAAAGAATTGGTTAAAATGTATATAATAAAGTGTTCTTTATTATATTTTTATAAAATATATAGTATTGATCATTCTTATATTTTTCTTATCTCATTTGATTTTTTTTATATAAAAATGATTTTGCATGATTAATATGCATTAATAATAATTAATGGTGTAATAAAAATGAAAATAACATATTAGATTTGTTAAGGAAATGAAATTAAACATTACGAAGAAAAAGTTACAATAAAATTTATAATTCTAATTTAAATTATAAAATTGGAAATTTTATTAAATTTTAAAATTTAGTACGAATAAATGGTTGGTAAATAGAAATCTATTATAAAACACATCAAATATTTTTATAAATATTAATTATAAATCAATGAGAAATAAGTTTTTGAAAACGTGATTCTAGGTTAAATCTTTTTTTTTTGCAATTGAAATGAATTGAAAAATAAGTTAATTTTGAATACATTTAAACCATTAATTTTACGGGATACATTTAAAATAATAATGAATTAATTCAATTTTTTTTTTGATTTTTTTAAATTTTTTTTAAATTAGAACATAATTTTTTTTTTGCCACTTCTATAGTAATTAATCCAATATGTTAGGTATGATTTCTATTAGATAAACAAATATTATATACTTAATAAAATGATAGTTATTTTGGGATGGAGTAAATATATAATATTATGACATGATACAAGAAAAAATAAAATTGAATTGAAAAGATATTGTATATTTTTTTATGATAAAATGTTAACATTTATATTAAAAAATTGATACAAATATTTGTTTTTTATAAATCATGAGACAATTATGATTGGTGAATACAAAAATTTCTTATGAAAACATAAATTTGTTATTCTTTTTATATTTTATATACATTTTTAACCATCAATATATTATAAATTTTTTTATATATACTAACAAAGGCATTGTAAATTATAAGTAGTCCTAAAATATTATTTTTTTACTTAGAAAAGTTTTAACACGCTCGCACTGGTCTAAATACTAGTTAATTTTATTTAAAGACAAATCCTTTATAATAATTGATATTTACACAAGAAAATCTCTTCAATATTCTATATATATGGAACACATAACACATATACGGTAGCGATAACAGGAAATAACAAGCGTTGGTTTAAGCACCAAACCATCTTCTAATGCCTCAAAAATTCTCTTAGAGGATGCATCTCTTTGTTGCACGGTCCTCCTTTCTGAAACTCGGGAGAAGGGAAAGAAGTGTAGTTATATTTCTCTGGATCACGGTGCCTTGCACTTCCCTTGGATGAACAAAGGGGCACTCGGTCTATTCATGAGAATAAGTTTTTAAACAAGGTATCACTTTGAAACTAAACATTAAAAATTCATCTGTACTATAGATCTCATTCTTTATGCCTGGTAGGGTCTTCTTGATTTGCGGTGGATCAACACCTTGTTGCTTCCCCATTTGAAAGCCTGCTTTCTCAAGGCAACAATCACTAACATCGCCATCACCATCATCTAGTATTGCTTGTAGCGTCATATTCCTTGAAGTGAAATAGATTATATCATTATCCTTTTGGCTATGTGTTTCCTCATCCTTTCGACTTTGCATTTTCGACAGTATCTTTGAAATCACTTACATCTTTTTTGGCTGAAAACTCATGAAAATTTTCATGATCCATAATCAAACGAGTTTGAGAGGTTTTTTTTTCAAAACTATTTGATAGGGTTTTCTACTTAATTTTATTTTTTTATCACAGTTAATTTTCCTGCTTTATATTACACAGAATTTGACACGATTTGGATGAATATGATTTGGCAAGTAACTTCACTTATTTGTTGTCTAACTTTTATGCGTTATTTGGCTTATTTGGATGAATATGATCTTATAAATAAGATTAATTTTGTCATCAAAGTGAATACTATCCATATCACTTGTTTCCCAAGTTAGAGGTGTTAGTGGTTTTAGGACAAAAAGTTACCGTGTGGTGCAATGAAATAATATGCATGAGCGGAATTCTCGTTAGTGTTTTCTTGTTAAAAACTTTACTTTGGTCAAGTTATCTATATAATATTTAATTGAGATTATTTTGATTTGTTTTTAGCATAAGTTTCGTCTAAATTTACTACTACAATACATAATGATTCCCATTTGACACATTTTCTTTGTCACCAGTCACAAATGATGAATTTTATTTAACACATTTATCGCAATAATATTTTTTATTTAAAAAATTCTTTTTTGTAATTTAGTAGCTTTTATTATAATGATTTTTTAATAGAGATTTGCACATGTTGTGATGAGAATTATTTTTATTTTTAACTGTTTCTTGGATCTAAATTGAATGTTTATCCATTTTACTTTTATAATTAATTTAATTCCATTTATTACAATGAATGATCCATTTTTTCATGGATAGAGAGATTATATTTTGTATAGTATTTTTTCATGTATAGTATTTTCTAATAAGTAAGTGATATTAGAATGAACTTTTTTTTACTCGTATGTTCGAAGTAAACAAAAGATTGGTCGTGAATTTTGGTAAAAACCGTTTCAATTCCGTGGTCATGTTTTCTATAAAATATTGAATTGTGATTTTTTTTTGTTTACAGCATAATTTCTTCCAAATTTACTACTATAATACATAATCATTCTCAATTGAGGCACTCTTTCATAGATCCACAAATGAGGACTATTATTTAATGCATTTATGACCACGAAATTGACTATTTCAAAAGATTAATTACTATGTATTGTCATTATAAAATACTTTACACAATCATTGCATCACAACCGTTCATAAATATTATTTTATAAATAATAAAAATAAAAATAAATTTCAATAAATATTTAAGACCGCGATTCACTGGAAGTGAAACACTGCTTTACACTTTTTGTGCATAATATTTTTTATTATAATGAATTTTTTTATAGAGATTTGCACAAGTTCTAGTGAGATATATTTTTTTAATAGTTTGTTGGATCTAAATTGAGTGTTTATCCATTTTATTTTTGTAATTAATGGTAATTTAGTTTAATTATATTGAGTAGAAAACCATCTCAAATAGTTTTGAAAAAAAAACTCTTAAACTTGTTTGATTATGGATCATGAAAAATTTCATAGTGTTCAGCCAAAGATGATGTAATAGCTTTCAAAGATGTTGTCGAAAAAGAGGATTGTGATGTTGACGAAATAGATTTATGGTATGGAAGAAATATTGGTAACCGGCCTAGTGACTTGATTGTCTATTTTAATCCCAAGAATATGAAACTACAAGCATTATTGGATGATGGTGATGGCAATGTTAGTGACTGTTGCCTTAAGAAACCAGACTTTCAAATGGGGAAGCAATAAGGTGTTGATCCACACAAAATAATAAGAACCTACCAGACATAAGAATGATATCTATAGTACAGATGAATTTAGAATGTTTAGTTTCGAAGTGATACCTTGTTTAACGACTTATTCTCGTGAATGGACCGAGTGTCCCTTTGTTCATCCGGTGGAAGTGCAAGGCGCCATGATCCGAAGAAAAATAACTGCACCTGTTTCCCTTATCCCGAGTTTTAGAATTGAAGATCGTGCATCCTCTTAGAGAATTTTTGAGGCATTGAAAGATGGTTTGGTGCTTAAACCAACGCATGTTATTTCCTGTTATCTCTATCGTTTATGTGTCATGCTTATTGGAGTTTCATTCTTCCATTGCTGAGAGCCTTCCAAGGTTGGAACATCGTCTAAAACAACAACAAAAATCTCTCAACTTTTTGGTCGTTGGAGATTGGGGAAAAAAAAGGAAACTACAGTCAATCTCTTGTCACTCATTAGGTAATTAATTAATTCCCTTTGTGTTTTTCATTAGAAAATTACGAAACTTAGTTGAATGCATACACATAAAGCATAATTGTATAGTTTTCGTGGCAAATTATGTGATTATAGTGCCGATGAAGATATTGCAGTTTGCCTGGATGGTTGGATCTTCATAGATTATGTGTGAAATCATCACAAATCCATTGACTTCCAAAATTATTCTTCCATATAAGTTATACAATTTTACATTATAGGTTCTGTTTAAGGTATTATATGATGATGGAGAAGTAGAAAAAGTTGTTATGGAAAAGGAATGTTGAGAGCTTATGATTTGAACCTTTAGATTTAATTTGGTATTGCATTGAACTTTCCTTTATTGGAAATTATAATTGATTTATTTCTTCATATGACTTAGTTTGTTTCATGGATAATGACAACATAAAAACTTAATCTATTTGAAGCAAGGAACCCGCATGCTGGCTCTTCATTTCACTAGATTATGCAACATTTTTGTTGGTATGTGCTTCATGATGCTTTTTGAGACTGAAGAATCAAGTGTCTGCAACTACATGTAGAAATTAAATTCTATTTTTTCTGAAGTTATTATTGAAGAATCAAGCATCAGCAATAAAATTACTTGTACTGCACCATACTATTTTGCATTTTTTTATAGATTTCTCGTGTTAGTATAATTTAAAATATTTTTGTATTGCATGTATTTATTGAAAAATATATAAATTATTATTTTAATATATAGATATTTAATTTATTGTATGTTAAATTTGTTGATATTCACAAATATTTCATCATATGAAAAATAGACAATTAATCATATTCGGTAATTTTGAGTTCAAAGTTTTTTGCAAATATTATGAGTTGGTTGGATATTTTGTTGATAATATTATGACTTCTTAGTACAAAAAAATGTACAAAAATATGATTTTGTATACTTTTTGGTGAATATAAGAAATATTATGACTTAGTGCATGAAATATTATGACTCAGTACATGAAATATGATTTTTATGTGTATGACTTTATAATATTTGAAATATTATAACTTCTTAGTACATGAAATATGAAGAAATGTTATAACTAAAATAACGTGTAATGTAGAATATGAAATATGGAGTAAATATAATTAAATATAATATAATTTCATATAAAAATCAATTCAACAGTGAAATAATTAAATTGATCCACTTCCATAGCATTAAGGCCTCAACAACAACAAAACTCCAAAAAAATATGTGGTCCAACATAAGTATAAAGGTAAGATACTTAACAAATAAAACAATGCAAAAACATAGCAAATTCTCAAATCCCGTGTTACATTCTAAAATTCGATCAGGTAACAATCACTTCAAGCACTACTTGGATAACTAATTATCTATACTCCCGAGGAGCACAAACACAACCATAAAAATGGATGAGAATTACATTCAATTATTTATTATCACGCTAATGGTTTTAGTACATATAATATTCATTTCATTATTTATTATCATTTATTTATTTTATCATACAATTAATTTAAATTAATCAAGATACAGATATATTTTTTATTTTCATGAACTTGCACATTAAAAATATAGTTTTTATTTTTACGTGTCTAGATGCTAGTTTTAAATTAAAAAGAAAAATTTTAAATTTTAAATTTAAATGAAGGTTTCACTTAAAATTTTGTATTATCAACTTGCATGTTTGTAGTCTATATTAGAGATGGTTTTACTAATTGGATTAAGTCGTTTAACCCGTTGAATTATTTTGTTTAACTTATTGTTTTTAATAGTGTGAGTTGATTTTTCAACTCGTAACTAGTAATTGGTCTATCTTGTCTAATCCATTATTTTGTAATAACTATTAAAAATCATATATAGAATATGTTTGGTATATAATATTTTCTGTAAAAAAATATTCATATCCCCTTAAGTCATTATTATAATTAAATCATTATTTATTATATTCAATTAATATATATAAAAATTTCTTATTCTTGAATAATAAGACAACTTGCTTTCAAAACAAATATATTATTCAAATAAATTAGGTAATTTAATATGTCGATCATATTTTTTCAATATTAATAAATAAAATAATTAAATTGATTGAATTTTTTTAAATACATGAAAATATTCGAGAGTTTATAATAAGAGCAGGTATATATTTTAAAATTATTCTCTCTATTTTAAAATAATTATTAATTACCTACGTTTTTCATATCTTAATGATCATTTTAATTGAATACTTTTGATTTTTATTTATTATCCTTTTATTTTTAATAAGTAGGGAAAACTAAAGTTTTGGTTAATTTGTATATATGGTTAGCAAATTATCATAAAGGTAATAGATATATAATTAATTGTAATTAAGAAAAGATTCACATTTTAATGACATTTATGTTATATTTTATTTAAAGACAAATCCTTTATAGTAATTGATATTTACACAAGAAAACCTCTTCAATAGTCTATATATATGGGACACATAACACATAAACGATAGCCATAACAAGAAATAACAAGCGTTGGTTTAAGCACCAAACCATCTTCTAATGCCATAAAAATTCTCTTAGAGGATGCATCCCTTTGTTGCACGGTCCTCCTTTCTGAAACTCGGGAGAAAGGAAACAAGTGTAGTTATATTTCTCCGGATCACGACGCCTTGCACTTCCCCCGGATGAACAAAGGGACACTCGGTCTATTCATGAGAATAAGTCTATAAACAAGGTATCACTTTGAAACTAAACATTCCAAATTCATCTGTACTATAGATCTCATTCTTTATGTCTGGTAGGGTCTTCTTGATTTGCAGTGGATCAACACCTTGTTGCTTCCCCATTTGAAAGTCTGCTTTCTTAAGGCAACAATCATTAATTAAGATCACCATCACCCTCATCTAGTATTTCTTGTAGCGTCATATTCCTTGGAGTGAAATAGATTATATCATTATCCTTTTGGCTATGTGTTTCCTCATCCTTTTGACTTTGCATTTTCGACAGCATCTTTGAAAGCACTTACATCATTTTTGGCTGAAAACTCATGAAAATTTTCATGATCCATAATCAAACGAGTTTGAGAGGTTTTTTTTTTCAAAACTATTTGAGAAGGTTTTCTACTCAATTTTATTTTTTATCACAGTTAATTTTCCTGCTTTATATTACACAAAATTTGACCCGATTTGGATGAATATGATTTGGCTAGTAATTTTACTTATTCGTTGTCTAACTTTTATGCGTTATTTGGATTATTTGGATGAATATGATCTTATAAACACGATTAATTTTGTCATCAAATTGGATACTATACATATCAATTGTTTCCCAAGTTAGAGGTGTTAGTGGTTTTGTGACTAAAAAGTTACAGTGTGGTGCAATGAAATAATATGCATGGGCGGAATTCTCGTTAGGGTTTTCTTGTTAAATACTTTACTTTGGTCAAGTTTTCTATATAATATTTAATTGAGATTATTTTGATTTGTTTGCAGCATAAGTTTCTTCTTAATTTACTACTACAATACATAATGATTCCTGTTGTACCCCAAAATTTGCCCTCCCATATTCATCAAGAATTGCCAAAGTCAAGGTCACAAAATGCCCCAAGGGTTGTGCAGCTCAACTGTCTCCTAGACAGTCAAAACTAGGGTTTGAGTTCTGGTCAAGCAAATGAACTTTTCAAAGGCCCAATCAAGTCTCATATGCCTACAAATGTGGTCAAGCATCCTCATGTCAAGTTTCAAGGCATTCAGCTCAAAATTGCACAGTCAAAACCCTAGATTGCACTACAGTCAACTGTAGGGGCAAAATGGTCATTTGACAGTCAAAAGTTCAAATTTTTGGTCAATGTATCATTTTGAAGCCACAAACATCATTTGATCAATGCTTGATCATGATTCTCAAAATTTGGCTCAGAAATCATCAAAGATGCAAAAGTTGCTATATTTGGACAGCTGAAAAAGTCAACAGAAATTGACCAGGGCATAACTTTCACATGGATTATCAGAAAAATTCCATCCAAAGCTCATTTTGAAGAGAAAGACATTTCCTACATTTCATCTTCATGTTCCAAGTCCAAGAAATGCTCTCACAAAAAGTTATCAATTTCAACATTATAGGTCATTTTCAAAAGTCAACAAAAAGTGACTTTAAGTCAAAGGCCATAACTTGAGATTGGTAAATCAAAATGACATGGGACCAAAGGCATTGGTTAGAGGACTCAAAGACCTTTCCAAAATGTCCAAGAACATGTGAAAAGCTTAAAAATTGACCAAGTTATGCCTTGTGGAAGTTGGGAAATTTTTAGGAATTTTGGAAAAGTCAACATTGATGCAAAAGGCCTAAAAATGCAAATGGGCCCATTTCTCTTCCAAGATTCTTCATGCCAAGCCTATGCACGACCACTAGGCCCAAGGGGAAGTATTCTCATATTTTTTAATTATTTATTTGAATTAATATTAATTTATATTCATTTAAATGATTTTAATTCATGAAAAATATAAACCTAACATGAAAAAATCTTTTTATGCATGATTTGGCCTCTATAACTCGTGCACATGCTGATTGGGAAGAATTGGATTGAATTGGATATGATTTGCACAAAAACCATGTGAAAAAAGATTGAAAGTATAATGGAAAAAATCAAATCTTTAATCCTTGAATGCAAAAGATTTTGTTGAAAATTGTTGACCTAAAATGCTCCATACATATTCAGAACCACAAACCTAATGCCTAAGGATTTAGAAGCTGCACTCATACGCCATATACAAAACTTGAAAATTGCCTAAAAAACAAAAATCTGAAATCAAGGTTTGAGGTCGATTCAAGCCTCAAGCTTCACTCTATCAGCATCCTCAAGCAATTCTGAACGTGTACCCATCACAAACAATAAGCAAAACCCCAGGAATCGGTAGATTAAACTCAAACTGTACCTCAAAGCTTTTGAAATCATATCCTCAATTCTACGCATCTTCATGGCATTTTAATCATATATTCATGCTCCTTGTCAAGTTTCCGAACTAACCATTATATTTAATTGGATTTTTATGCTGTATGCAAGTTTTTGCCATGTCCATATTCTAGGTTTTACAGATTTTAAAAATGGGGCTTTTACAACGAAGCAAAATTGGGCGTCCAGACTATGGCCATTCGATCAAGCGGGTTGAGACGGAGAAGACAAGATACTCGCGCCCAATTTATTGGTCCTATAGCGCTAGTCGCTATTTTTCGAAAAGCCACTTTCAGCCACGCTTCTGAAACCGTTGCGCTAGGACTTTGTTTCAGAAAATAAAAAAAGAGGATGAAGAAGAAGATTAGGTGGCAGGACGTGGTTCGCTGGTTTAAACTTTTGCGCGCCTTCCACCAATGCATTTACTTTTTCCTTTTATTGTTTGTTTGTTATAATATATTAAACATAATTCAAATGGTTCAGTGGCAAGGATACGTGTTGGTGACCTCAAAGACCTGGGTTCAAATCCCAGGTCTTGCAAAATTCCAATCTTATTTTTCCATACAGGTTCCTACGCAACGCTGGCACTAAAGGACTACCATGCTCCGTCACCATTCAGACATCCACGCGTCCATCCCATTCAAATCAACGGCCAGGATTCTGAAGAACATGTACACCAGGGTCAACGCGTTAGTATACGATCTGGAAAAGTCAGCCAACGTCAAAGCTTATTGGGCCAACATCCTTGGGCCCACACCTCCATTTCTGAGACTATACCCCCTGGTTTGCTTTTTTTATTCTTTATTGTTAGGCTATTTATTTATGTTTTATTGTTTGTTTTAATTAATTAATCATGTCATAAAATATAAAAACATAAAAATCAAAAAAAAGTACAAAGACTAAAAATAATAGCTATTTTATTATAATTATTTTATTAGCATGTAAATAAATTAATTTCAAATTAGGTTTAATTTATATTTTTTCCATAACAAAAATCCAAAAAAATGTAGAATTAGGTTAATTGCTATTTTTTATTACTTTTAATATTTTTCCTTTTTTTTTTTTAGAATAATAATAATTACTTATTTATTTATTTTCCTATTTAAATTGTATATAATAAATCTTAGGTTTAATTTAGATCTTAATTTAATTCTTTCTTAATAAATAAAATATTAGAATTAGGGTTTGCTTCTTAATTTAATTTTAATTAATTCTCCTTTTTCTCATTAAATCTAAAAAACACAAAAATATCATTTTCATTTAATTTTAATTTTTACATCCTTATTAATTTTAATTATTTGCAAAAAGGGTCCAACGCCCGTCATCAATCATTTAATTGCGCATTTCTTTTATTATCGCTTACTATAATTTTGTAATTGTCCCTAAGCCATGTAATTTTACTTTTCGCATTTTATTTCTTTGCATTATTTATTTTTCTGCTAAATCGGGTCCGGTTTAATTTTTGGCGATGTGGACCCGCGCCTTTGTAATAGTCGTAGATTTATCTTTTCCGCACTCCTAACTGTTAATCGAGCATGAAAGAATGTATGGCAATAATTAAAATCAAGCGTAGAACACAATGACATGACAAAAGACAAATATCAAATGAAACATGACACACGAATTACACACACCACCCCTAGGGTACGCCTCACTGTTGCCTTTCGAAAGGTGGTCGTCGAGTAGAGGACGTCTTAGTAAGTCCTCATGATCCGGGAACCTGGCATGAGGGTAGCTTCTAAGGTGTCTTCCTATTGCTCTGGTGATCACCACGTCCCGAATATCGAATTGACCCGAACACCTCCAACGGTGGTGCTGCCTACCTCTCAATGGTGGGATGGCACTACTTTAAAGGACATCTACATAGACGAATTCCTTAGGGTAGGTAGACGACTCTAGATACTTGCTCTAAACTTCAAAACAAATCAAAAAAATACTTTTCACACCAACACATTTTCAAAAAGCTTTCGAAAGCAATTTTTCAAACACTCTTGAGGACCGATACAAGAGTCGAACTGGAATTTTCAAAGAAACTTTTTAAAAACCCACATTGAAAAGCAAACAAACCTTTTTGAAAACACATTGAGCAAGTATCTAAGAGCCCATGGATAACCATGGATAGAAAGGGTGCTAACACCTTCCCTTTCTATAACCTACCTCCCGAACCGAGAGCAATCTCTTTAAAGGAATTTTTCTGTGCTTTTGTCCTTTCCTATTGGAGAAAATAAAAGACGGTGGCGACTCTTGCTTACCGCGACATTTCGCGAACCAGCGTTAAACAGTCAGTTCCAGATCCACCGATCACAGAACTGGCGACTCTGCTGGGGACCTAAACTTAAAGTGAGGTGTACCTTAGGGCTAGCTTATAACTATGTTTTCAATTGTTTCCTTGTGTGCTTTATTATTGTGGGTTGCATGGGAGTTACATAGATCCTAACCCGGATCTGGGGATACCCTGTTTAGGTAGCATAAGCTGTGAGGGACCTGTCCGGCGTATACCGACATGGGTGAAGCAGTGGCTACGTTGGTGTGGCGCCTTGGTCTGTACCGATATCCCTCGTGTTGAAACGGGGAGAATATGGGTCTTCTAAGGAGTCATTAAGCACCAACAACCTTAGAACCTTAATTGACACAACTTGGCCTTTAGAACAGTAGCAGTATGCTACGCCCATTGAGGCTAAACTCTCGTGATGGTTCTGGCCGCAAGAAAAGATTGCGATGCTGGAGTTATGACCGATTGAGGGTAGTCAATGATATTGGGATCCTCTAAGAACCCGGTTACTTTGATTAGGACAGGTTGAACCCACCAACTTCAAGAGGGTAATACCTAGACCTCATGCTGGCCTGAACCCTAAGGGTTTCTCTTGTGTGACTTGTGTGCCTTCGTACTTGACTACTTGCATGCTTGTTATCTGACCCTTAATGTCTTGCAGGTTTTGTTCATAGTCCTTAATTGGGACTTATAACAGGGTGTACTAACCATTTGCAGGTTCTGTTTATAGTCCTTAATTGGGACTCATGACAGGTTTTACTTAGGTTTCTCGCAGGTCTTGTTTGTAGTCCTTAATTAGGACTCATAACAGGGTTTACCAAATTTCTTGCAGGTGTTGTTTATAGTCCTTAATTGGGACTCATAACAAAGTATACTGAATTTCTTGCAGGGTCTGTTTATAGTCCTTAACTAGGACTCATGACAGGGTTTACCTAATTTCTTGCAGGTCTTGTGTATAGTCCTTAACTAGGACTCATGACAGGGTTTATCAAATTTCTTGCAGGTGTTGTTTATAGTCCTTAATTGGGACTCATAACAGGATACTGAATTCCTTACAGGGTCTGTTTATAGTCCTTAATTGGGACTCATAACAGGGTTACTCACATTACCCCATGCATAGCATGACATCATACCATTGCATACATCCTAACCCATTCCAAGGATCTCAAGGGCTTGTGATGCAGGTCATGATGAATCAACTGTCTAGTCAGGGGCAAAGAGGATTTATTTTCCTCTAGCCGAGGTTGTCAGGGGCTATGACCCACTGGATATGGTGAGCCTTTGACCCTTGAAGAAGGACTCTCAACAACATGAAGTTCCTTCAATCAAGCTACCGGTTCCAAATGCTAACAAAGTTTCTCTGTTTACCCCGCGAGGTCCTTGAAAACATCACATGCATATCATACATCTCATTGCATTGCAGGTGTCCCTTTGACAGGTTGCTTACCCTTCTCCGCTGTTTATTTCAGCCGCTCGTCATGAATCCTGAATCATCAGCCGAGCAGACTATCAAAAACCTCCAGGCTCAGAACGCCCAGTTCCAAGAGCTGATTATGAATCTGACCCAAGGGCAGCAAGATCTGAAAGCTCTACTCTTGAAGAAGGACAAGAAAAAGAAGAGGACTATTCTGTTCAATCCTAGACGCAGATCTGGGAATACACCGCAAGTTGAAACTGAAAGGACAACCCCATCTGTGGGAAGAAGCAGTCATCATGAGAGAGAGGTTCCCAGTCCAGTGGTCTCCGACAACGAGACAGATTTTGATGAGGAGCAATACCCTCCTGCTGATGACAGATATAAACAATTGGAGGACAGAATGAAAGCTATGGAGGTTCAACAGGTACCTGGGCTGGATCTCGGAGATCTGGGTTTGTCAACTGGTGTGGTTATCCCCCATAAGTTCAAAGCAACATCCTTCTCTAAGTATGACGGGGCGTCTTGTCCCAAGCTGCATCTAAGGTCCTATGTTCGGAAGATCCAACCATACACGGTGGACAAAAACTTGTGGATCCACTTCTTCCAGGAAAGTCTTTCAGGGACTCACCTCGAATGGTTCTATCAGCTGGATGGGACCAAAGTTCGTAACTGGGAGGAGTTGGCAACTGCTTTCTATAAGCAGTACCAGTACAATGCCGACCTTGCCCCTACGCGTACCCAACTCCAGGGTATGTCGTTAGGATCAAGTGAAAGTTTCAAAGAATATGCGCAGAAATGGAGGGATCTTGCTGGAAGGGTACAACCACCTCTGACTGATCGGGAACTTGTGGACATGTTCTTGGGGACCTTGTCTGGTCCATTTTATAACCACCTGATTGGAAATTCGTCTGCTGGATTCACAGATCTTATCTTGACTGGGGAGAGAATTGAAGCTGGCATCCGGTCTGGGAAAATTCAAGAGGCTATACCTTCTGATAAGAAGCCTCATCATGGAAAGAAGGAATCCAATGCTGTGCACGGTAAAAAGAGCCGTCATGAGGCAGGGGCAATCCAAATCTCTAATCCCGGACCTGCTCAACAAGGACAGGGGCAACAGCGCAAAGAGAAACGGCAGTATACCAAACTCAACATGTCGTTGGATCAAGCACTGCAACAACTGTTGAAGACAGGGCTGATCACCTTAAGGGCTCCTCTTCGGAATCCGAACACTTCTGCTCCCAACTATCATCCCAACGATAGGTGTGCATATCATTCAGATAGCCCGGGGCATACTACAGACAACTGCTGGCCTCTCAAGAATAAGATTCAAGATATGATCGACGCTGGAGAGATTCAGTTTGAAGTGCCAGAGACTCCGAACATAGTCACTGCTCCGTTGCCCAATCATTGAAGCCTTTTGTTTATTTGAATGTTTTGAGTTGTACTTTCCTTTGCTTATACAAACAATTAATGTCATAGCAAACTCTTTTATGTTATCAATGCATCGCATACGTCTGTTTTGGAAATTAATACAATTACTTTCATTATGTTCAAATATCTTTTCATATTTTTTCTGATGTCAACTCTCGGTTAATAATTCTGAGCCTCTTGAGGGAGGATGACGAAAACGATACCACAATCATTACAGTATGCTTTTGAACAGACCCCGCTGATGAGGTACAGGCATTGTTTCAATCCCTAAACACTGGAGTTATAAGGATGATAAACCCTCGTCAACCCCTTCGAGCCAAAGAAGTAGGAGTTTTATTTTCGAAAATCAAAACCCTTAATCATAACCTGGGGCAGGGTAGTCTCTCAGTTGATCCAAGTGCATGACGAATGGCACCAAAAAGTCTTTACAAAACGAAGAAAGACAGTGATGGTTCAGAACAATCAAAAGGACAAGCAGTCATCGTCAAAATTCATAAATGAAAAGCCCAAAAAGTCTAAACCTACAAAGGGGACTTATGAAACTGGGGCATCCCGCTGACTGTAATTCCAAAAAAGGAAACAGTTCAGGCAAAAAAAGAAAGGGATAACAAAAATCAAGAAAGAGGTCTTATAAACCCTCGACAAAAATGACTGCCTATTCAGAATAAATCATCAACATCTGAACCATTATTGGAACATCAAAGCAAAGACTCAAGCAAGGTCCAACACATGATCAACTGAGTTTAGGTTTGAAGAACATCACGAAGAGCGGGTGGGTACAAATAATTTGAGCCTTTATCCTTTGTTTCTTAAACCGTGAACCGAGCCACGTTATAACCCTTAAAAGTCCTAGCTGAAGCATGGGTTAGTTCGAAAGCATACTGTTACGAAAGGTATCCTGACTCCTGAAGGCTTACGGTAAAATAACGAGTTGACATCACGTTTTACAAGCATCTACTTGTTTTATGAAAAAGAATGCATTTTCAAAATCTTCAAGACAGACATAAGCTTTGCATTTTTGACATAACCTTGTTTGCATATGACTTTTTGTTTGAACAGCAGGAAATTCGCACGATGAATGCCTAGTGAACAAAAGCACTTCCAATCAAGGGACACGGCATGATCATTATCCACAATCTGGGGCAATCCAATCAAGATTCGGAGAATCTCTCAAAGGGCCAAAAAGCCTGGGGCAAGTCTCCGCCTGAGTCACTTGGGGCATTCCAGCAACAAATTTTGCACGATCGGACACCTTCTGGTAATATGGCAACACAAGCAGACAGGGGCAACTCCCTACATTCTGAAAACATGGACATAGTCGAAAAGATACTACGCAAAAATCAAAGACCCGCTAGGTTGACACACCTAGGCAAAAATAAGGGCTTCCCGGCGAACCAAAAGGGTTCGGGCAAAATGAAGGGATGAAATGGAAAAAATCTGTACACCCGGCAAGTCGAAAACCTGAAAAGGCGGCTTGGGCAAAAATAGGTATCCCGGTGGACTGAAAACCCGAAAGGGCGGTCCAGGCAAAAGTTAGGGATTAAAGCGTACGACTATGTCCTGCCATCTGCCTACCAGAAGAAGGTTTATCTCTCAACAACTAGCAGCATCCCACAAGTGCCTCCCCCATAGAAACTGGGGCAATAAAGAGTTGTCTAAGCAGTCTAATTGTTCTATCCTCCAAGGTACCAAGGCAGGTTCAGCCAAAGAACATGACCGAGTATCTTAATTCCCCAGAGAGTAGTTCAGTAAAATAATACATGTCTCTCCCAGCAAAATTACAATTATCAAGGAAATTGAGTATCCTCCTGTAGATCTCAATACATTCCTCAGCAGCAATACATATATTCTTAACAAGTATCCCCGGCAGTCTTGGTCTAAAGATTGTTCCCCGGCGGTATACCACCATTCAAGGGAATCACTTCCCCGCAGTTTAAAACTTCCCCCAGAAGAGTCCAACCCAGCTTCCCCAGGAAAGTTGGAATACATCTCCCCAAGCAGTAAGCTTATCCCCAGTAGATTCTGGAAGCTTACCCCTCGCAGAATACGAACGCGTCGTCCGGCTTGATTTAAAGAGTTATTTCCCTAACAGGATATAACTGGGTTATCCTCAGCCAAAAGCCACGGAAAGAGCGTCGTCGACAGCATCTTCTTATCCCCAGCGAAGTCCATTCATACTTCCAATACAGCAAGGTATCCTCAGTGAGTCATCCTCAACAAATCAGCAAAAGCATCTCCCCACAGAGTATTTCTTCCCAACATGGTCGCTAGAATATCTTTTTCTCCCCGCAGAATTATTCATTCGCCAAGTTTATTCCTCAACGGAGCCATCTTCTCCTGCCGGTATACTTGCAACTATCAACCCCAGCGGAAGCAAAAGTTATTCTCCCGCACCAGCCCAGGATGCGACTTCCCGGCACCCGTCAAGGATTTATTTTCTTAGACAAACATACATTCATAAAACGTCACATACATCATTATAGCATGCATATGCATCATACTACACGAATCTCATTGATTTTGAAGACATACGGTTCACGCATTATGATTTTGCATACAATTATGTTCTACCTTTCCAGGAAAAAGATCAATGCAAAAATGACTACTATCAACTAACGCAATTCTCTCTAGATATAGTTTCAGATATGATCCAGATATGGTGACGTTCTGATACTGCTTCCAGATATCCTTCTCGATATAGTTTCAGATGTAAGCCCAGCGATGGTGACGTTCTGATACTGCTTCCAGATATCCTTCTCGATATAGTTTCAGACGTAAGCCCAGCGATGGTGACGTTCTGATACTGCTTCCAGAATTCCTTCTCGATATAGTTTCAGATGTAAGCCCAGCGATGGTGACGTTCTGATACTGCTTCCAGAATTCCTTCTCGATATAGTTTCAGATGTAAGCCCAGCGATGGTGACGTTCTGATACTGCTTCCAGAATTCCTTCTCGATATAGTTTCAGATGTAAGCCCAGCGATGGTGACGTTCTGTTACTGCTTCCAGAATTCCTTCTCGATATAGTTTCGGATATGATCCAGATATGGTGACGTTCTGATACTGCTTCCAGATTCTCTTCCAGATATAGTTTCAGATGTAAACCAGATATGGTGACATTCTGATACTGCTTCCAGAAGCCTTTTTGATATTCCCCTCTCCGGCATGAGCGTGAGGTGATATTCTCTTATGGTCCCCTCTCCAACGGCGTGTGAGGTGGTAATTCCTTCTTCAGATGTTCCCCTCTCCGGCATGAGCGTGAGGTAATATTCTCTTATGGTCCCCTCTCCAACGGCGTGTGAGGTGGTAAATCCTTCTTCAGATGTTCCCCTCTCCGGCACGAGCGTGAGGTGACATTCCCTTATGGTCCCTTCTCCAACGGCGAGTGAAGTGGTAATTCCCTTTCAAGATGTTTCCCTCTCCGGCATGAGCGTGAGGTGGCATTTCCTTCCAGATTATAATTTCCTATAGTTCCCTCTCCGACAGTGAGTGAGATGACTCCCTTTGAGATTATAATGTCCTATGGTCCTCTTCCTGACACTACAAAAATGGTAATTCTCACCAAGATTTTCTCAACGAGCGTTGTTGAGGTTGAAATCATTCAGGATTCTCTTACCATTCATGCTAAGGCAGTAACCGTCCCTGGTTCATTCATCAGCATTTGAAGCTCCAGACTCAGCTCCTGTAACCAATCAGGACATATCTATATCAAGCATCTAAAATCAGCTCCTGCGACGTGTCAGGTACTCATTTTTCTGTTTTGCAGGTATGCAGGTTCTCGCTAAGGAATCTCCTACGCAATCAACGTCCAGATGGCATCTATAAGCCCATCATCCTATCCAGCAACCCCTAAAATGGCATCTATAAGCCCATTCCCTCATCATCACTGCTACTATGTGAGCGCAAATTTCTGGGCACTCTAGTGTTCAATCATCTTCTACCCTCGGATTACGAAAGGCATGTCAGCCAATCTGCATCCTCAGGTCTAAGAAGATTGAACAGGGGCAACTGTTGTACCCCAAAATTTGCCCTCCCATATTCATCAAGAATTGCCAAAGTCAAGGTCACAAAATGCCCCAAGGGTTGTGCAGCTCAACTGTCTCCTAGACAGTCAAAACTAGGGTTTGAGTTCTGGTCAAGCAAATGAACTTTTCAAAGGCCCAATCAAGTCTCATATGCCTACAAATGTGGTCAAGCATCCTCATGTCAAGTTTCAAGGCATTCAGCTCAAAATTGCACAGTCAAAACCCTAGATTGCACTACAGTCAACTGTAGGGGCAAAATGGTCATTTGACAGTCAAAAGTTCAAATTTTTGGTCAATGTATCATTTTGAAGCCACAAACATCATTTGATCAATGCTTGATCATGATTCTCAAAATTTGGCTCAGAAATCATCAAAGATGCAAAAGTTGCTATATTTGGACAGTTGAAAAAGTCAACAGAAATTGACCAGGGCATAACTTTCACATGGATTATCAGAAAAATTCCATCCAAAGCTCATTTTGAAGAGAAAGACATTTCCTACATTTCATCTTCATGTTCCAAGTCCAAGAAATGCTCTCACAAAAAGTTATCAATTTCAACATTATAGGTCATTTTCAAAAGTCAACAAAAAGTGACTTTAAGTCAAAGGCCATAACTTGAGATTGGTAAATCAAAATGACATGGGACCAAAGGCATTGGTTAGAGGACTCAAAGACCTTTCCAAAATGTCCAAGAACATGTGAAAAGCTTAAAAATTGACCAAGTTATGCCTTGTGGAAGTTGGGAAATTTTTAGGAATTTTGGAAAAGTCAACATTGATGCAAAAGGCCTAAAAATGCAAATGGGCCCATTTCTCTTCCAAGATTCTTCATGCCAAGCCTATGCACGACCACTAGGCCCAAGGGGAAGTATTCTCATATTTTTTAATTATTTATTTGAATTAATATTAATTTATATTCATTTAAATGATTTTAATTCATGAAAAATATAAACCTAACATGAAAAAATCTTTTTATGCATGATTTGGCCTCTATAACTCGTGCACATGCTGATTGGGAAGAATTGGATTGAATTGGATATGATTTGCACAAAAACCATGTGAAAAAAGATTGAAAGTATAATGGAAAAAATCAAATCTTTAATCCTTGAATGCAAAAGATTTTGTTGAAAATTGTTGACCTAAAATGCTCCATACATATTCAGAACCACAAACCTAATGCCTAAGGATTTAGAAGCTGCACTCATACGCCATATACAAAACTTGAAAATTGCCTAAAAAACAAAAATCTGAAATCAAGGTTTGAGGTCGATTCAAGCCTCAAGCTTCACTCTATCAGCATCCTCAAGCAATTCTGAACGTGTACCCATCACAAACAATAAGCAAAACCCCAGGAATCGGTAGATTAAACTCAAACTGTACCTCAAAGCTTTTGAAATCATATCCTCAATTCTACGCATCTTCATGGCATTTTAATCATATATTCATGCTCCTTGTCAAGTTTCCGAACTAACCATTATATTTAATTGGATTTTTATGCTGTATGCAAGTTTTTGCCATGTCCATATTCTAGGTTTTACAGATTTTAAAAATGGGGCTTTTACAACGAAGCAAAATTGGGCGTCCAGACTATGGCCATTCGATCAAGCAGGTTGAGACGGAGAAGACAAGATACTCGCGCCCAATTTATTGGTCCTATAGCGCTAGTCGCTATTTTTCGAAAAGCCACTTTCAGCCACGCTTCTGAAACCGTTGCGCTAGGACTTTGTTTCAGAAAATAAAAAAAGAGGATGAAGAAGAAGATTAGGTGGCAGGACGTGGTTCGCTGGTTTAAACTTTTGCGCGCCTTCCACCAATGCATTTACTTTTTCCTTTTATTGTTTGTTTGTTATAATATATTAAACATAATTCAAATGGTTCAGTGGCAAGGATACGTGTTGGTGACCTCAAAGACCTGGGTTCAAATCCCAGGTCTTGCAAAATTCCAATCTTATTTTTCCATACAGGTTCCTACGCAACGCTGGCACTAAAGGACTACCATGCTCCGTCACCATTCAGACATCCACGCGTCCATCCCATTCAAATCAACGGCCAGGATTCTGAAGAACATGTACACCAGGGTCAACGCGTTAGTATACGATCTGGAAAAGTCAGCCAACGTCAAAGCTTATTGGGCCAACATCCTTGGGCCCACACCTCCATTTCTGAGACTATACCCCCTGGTTTGCTTTTTTTATTCTTTATTGTTAGGCTATTTATTTATGTTTTATTGTTTGTTTTAATTAATTAATCATGTCATAAAATATAAAAACATAAAAATCAAAAAAAAGTACAAAGACTAAAAATAATAGCTATTTTATTATAATTATTTTATTAGCATGTAAATAAATTAATTTCAAATTAGGTTTAATTTATATTTTTTCCATAACAAAAATCCAAAAAAATGTAGAATTAGGTTAATTGCTATTTTTTATTACTTTTAATATTTTTCCTTTTTTTTTTTTTAGAATAATAATAATTACTTATTTATTTATTTTCCTATTTAAATTGTATATAATAAATCTTAGGTTTAATTTAGATCTTAATTTAATTCTTTCTTAATAAATAAAATATTAGAATTAGGGTTTGCTTCTTAATTTAATTTTAATTAATTCTCCTTTTTCTCATTAAATCTAAAAAACACAAAAATATCATTTTCATTTAATTTTAATTTTTACATCCTTATTAATTTTAATTATTTGCAAAAAGGGTCCAACGCCCGTCATCAATCATTTAATTGCGCATTTCTTTTATTATCGCTTACTATAATTTTGTAATTGTCCCTAAGCCATGTAATTTTACTTTTCGCATTTTATTTCTTTGCATTATTTATTTTTCTGCTAAATCGGGTCCGGTTTAATTTTTGGCGATGTGGACCCGCGCCTTTGTAATAGTCGTAGATTTATCTTTTCCGCACTCCTAACTGTTAATCGAGCATGAAAGAATGTATGGCAATAATTAAAATCAAGCGTAGAACACAATGACATGACAAAAGACAAATATCAAATGAAACATGACACACGAATTACACACACCACCCCTAGGGTACGCCTCACTGTTGCCTTTCGAAAGGTGGTCGTCGAGTAGAGGACGTCTTAGTAAGTCCTCATGATCCGGGAACCTGGCATGAGGGTAGCTTCTAAGGTGTCTTCCTATTGCTCTGGTGATCACCACGTCCCGAATATCGAATTGACCCGAACACCTCCAACGGTGGTGCTGCCTACCTCTCAATGGTGGGATGGCACTACTTTAAAGGACATCTACATAGACGAATTCCTTAGGGTAGGTAGACGACTCTAGATACTTGCTCTAAACTTCAAAACAAATCAAAAAAATACTTTTCACACCAACACATTTTCAAAAAGCTTTCGAAAGCAATTTTTCAAACACTCTTGAGGACCGATACAAGAGTCGAACTGGAATTTTCAAAGAAACTTTTTAAAAACCCACATTGAAAAGCAAACAAACCTTTTTGAAAACACATTGAGCAAGTATCTAAGAGCCCATGGATAACCATGGATAGAAAGGGTGCTAACACCTTCCCTTTCTATAACCTACCTCCCGAACCGAGAGCAATCTCTTTAAAGGAATTTTTCTGTGCTTTTGTCCTTTCCTATTGGAGAAAATAAAAGACGGTGGCGACTCTTGCTTACCGCGACATTTCGCGAACCAGCGTTAAACAGTCAGTTCCAGATCCACCGATCACAATTCCCATTTGACGCATTTTCTTTGTCACTAGTCACAAATGATGAATTTTATTTAACACATTTATCGCAATGAAATTGATTATTTAAAAAATTCTTTTTTTGTCATTTAATAGCTTTTATTATAATGATTTTTTAATAGAGATTTGCACATGTTGTGATGAGAATTATTTTTATTTTTAACCGTTTCTTGGAACTAAATTGAATGTTTATCCATTTTACTTTTATAATTAATATAATTCCATTTATTACAATGAATGATCCATTTTTTTCATGGATAGAGAGATTATATTTTGTATAGTATTTTTTCATGTATAGTATTTTCTAATAAGTAAGTGATATTAGAATGAACTTTTTTTTACTCATATGTTCGAAGTAAACCAAAATTTGGCCGTAAATTTTGGTAAAAACCGTTTCAATTTCTTGGTCTATTGAATTGAGATTATTTTGATTTGTTTACAGCATAAATTTCTTTCAAATTTACTACTATAGTACATAATCATTCTCAATTGAGGCACTCTTTCAGAGCCACAAATGAGGATTATTATTTAATGCATTTATGACAACGAAATTGACTATTTCAAGAGATTAATTACTATGTATTGTCAATATAAAATTCTTTACACAATCATTGCATCACAACCGTTCATAAATATTATTTTATAAATAATAAAAATAAAAATAAATTTTAATAAATATTTAAGACCGAGATTCACTGGAAGTGTAACAGTTCTTTACACTTTCTGTGCATAGTTGTTTTTATTATAATGAATTTTTAATAGAGATTTGCACATGTTCTGGTAAGTTTTTTTTTTAATAGTTTGTTGGATCTAAATTGAGTGTTTATCAATTTTAGTTTTGTAATTAATGGTTATTTAGTTTAGTTATATTGAGTAGAAAACCCTCTCAAATAGTTTTGAAAAAAATAACTCTGAAACTTGTTTGATTATTGATCATGAAAAATGTCAGTGTGTTCAGCCAAAGATGATGTCATAGCTTTCAAAGATGATGTCGAAAAAGAGGATTGGGATGTTGATGAAATAGAGTTATGGTATGGAAGAAATATTGGTAACCGGCCTAGTGACTTGATTGTCTATTTTAATCCAAAGAATATGACACAACAAAAATTATTGGATGATGGTAATGGCGATGTTAGTGATTGTTGCCTTAAGAAACCAGACTTTCAAATGGGTAAGCAATAAGGTATTGATCCACGCAAATCAATAAGAACCTACCAGACATAAGAATGAGATCTATAGTACAAATGAATTTAGAATGTTTAGTTTCGAAGTGATGCCTTGTTTAAGGACTTATTCTCATGAATGGACCGAGTGTCCCTTTGTTCATCCGGTGGAAGTGCAAGGCGCAGTGATCCAAAGAAATATAACTACACCTGTTTCCCTTATCCCGAGTTTTAGAAATGAAGATCGTGCATCCTCTGAGAGAATTTTAGAGGCATTGAAAGATGGTTTGGTGCTTAAACCAATGCATGTTATTTCCTGTTATCTCTACCGTTTCTGTGTCATGCTTATTGGAGTTTCATTCTTCCATTGCTGAGAGCCTTCCAAGGTTGGAACATCGTCTAAAACCACAACAAAAATATCTCAACTTTTTGGTCGTTGGAGATTGGGGAAGAAAAGGAAACTACAATCAATCTCTTGTCACTCATTAGGTAATTAATTAATTCCCTTTGTGTTTTTCATTAGAAAATTACGAAACTTAGTTGAATGCATACACATAAAGCACAATTGTATAGTTTTCATGGAAAATTATGTGATTATAGTGCCGATGAAGATATTGCAGTTGGCCTAGATGGTTGGATCTTCATAGATTATGTGTGAAATCATCACAAATCCATTGACTTCCAAAATTATTCTTCCATATAAGTTATACAATTTTACAGTATAGGTTATGTTTAAGGTATTATATGATGATGGAGAAATAGAAAAAAAATTTATGGAAAAGGAATGTTGAGAGTTTATGATTTAAACCTTCATATTTGATTTGGTATTGCATTGAACTTTCCTTTTTTGGAAATTATAATTGATTTATTTCTTCATATGACTTAGTTTGTTTCATGGATAATGACAACATAAAAACTTAATCTATTTGAAGCAAGGAACCTGCATGCTGGCTCTTCATTTCACTAGATTCTGCAACATTTCTGTTGGTATGTGCTTCATGATGCTTTTTGAGACTGAAGAATCAAGTGTCTGCAGCTACATGTAGAAATTAAATTCTATTTTTTCTGAAGTTATTATTGAAGAATCAAGCATCAGCAATAAAATTACTTGTACTGCACCATACAATTTTGCATCATACTATTTTGCATTTGTTTATAGATTTCTCGTGTTAGTATAATTTAAAATATTTTTGTATTACATGTATTTATTGAAAAATATATAAATTGTTATTTTAATATATAGATATTTAATTTATTGTATGTTAAATTTGTTGATATTCACAAATATTTCATCATATGAAAGAGAGACAATTAATCATATTCGGTAATTTTGAGTTCAAAGTTTTTTGCAAATATTATGAGTTGGTTGAATATTTTGTTGATAATATTATGACTTCTTGGTACAAAAAAATGTACAAAAATATGATTTTGTATACTTTTTGGTGAATATAAGAAATATTATGACTTAGTACATGAAATATTATGACTCAGTACATGAAATGTGATTTTTATGTGTATGACTTTATAATATTTGAAATATTATAACTTCTTAGTACATGAAATATGAAGAAATGTTATAACTAAAATAACGTGTAATGTAGAATATGAAATAGGGAGTAAATATAATTAAATATAATATAATTTCATATAAAAATCAATTCAACAGTGAAATAATTAAATTGATCAACTTCCATAGCATTAAGGCCTCAACAACAACAAAACTCTAAAAAAATATTTGGTCCAACATAAGTATAAAGGTAAGATACTTAACAAATAAAACAATTTAAAAAACATAGCAAATTCTCAAATCCCGTGTTACGTTCTAAAATTCGATCAGGTAACAATCACTCCAAGCATTACTCGGATAACTAATTATCTATACTCTCGAGGAGCACAAACACAACCATAAAAAATGGATGAGAATTACATTCAATTATTTATTATCACGCTAATGGTTTTAGTACATATAATATTCATTTTATTATTTATTATCATTTATTTATTTTATCATACAATTAATTTAAATTAATCAAGATACAAATATATTTTTTATTTTCATGCACTTGCACATTAAAAATATAGTTTTTATTTTTACGTGTCTAGATGCACAGTAATTTTGAGTTCAATGTTTTTTGCAAATATTATGAGTTGGTTGAATATTTTGTTGATAATATTATGACTTCTTAGTACAAAAAAATGTACAAAAATATGATTTTGTATACTTTTTGGTGAATATAAGAAATATTATGACTTAGTACATGAAATATTATGACTCAGTACATTAAATGTGATTTTTATGTGTATGACTTTATAATATTTGAAATATTATAACTTCTTAGTACATGAAATATGAAGAAATGTTATAACTAAAATAACGTGTAATGTAGAATATGAAATAGGGAGTAAATATAATTAAATATAATATAATTTCATATAAAAATCAATTCAACAGTGAAATAATTAAATTGATCAACTTCCATAGCATTAAGGCCTCAACAACAACAAAACTCTAAAAAAATATGTGGTCCAACATAAGTATAAAGGTAAGATACTTAACAAATAAAACAATTTAAAAAACATAGCAAATTCTCAAATCCCGTGTTACGTTCTAAAATTCGATCAGGTAACAATCACTCCAAGCATTACTCGGATAACTAATTATCTATACTCTCGAGGAGCACAAACACAACCATAAAAATGGATGAGAATTACATTCAATTATTTATTATCACGCTAATGGTTTTAGTACATATAATATTCATTTTATTATTTATTATCATTTATTTATTTTATCATACAATTAATTTAAATTAATCAAGATACAGATATATTTTTTATTTTCATGCACTTGCACATTAAAAATATAGTTTTTATTTTTACGTGTCTAGATGCACATTAATTTTGAGTTCAATGTTTTTTGCAAATATTATGAGTTGGTTGAATATTTTGTTGATAATATTATGACTTCTTAGTACAAAAATATGTACAAAAATATGATTTTGTATTCTTTTTGGTGAATATAAGAAATATTATGACTTAGTACATGAAATATTATGCCTCAGTACATGAAATATGAAGAAATGTTATAACTAAAATAAAGTGTAATGTAGAATATGAAATAGGGAGTAAATATAATTAAATATAATATAATTTCATATAAAAATCAATTCAACAGCGAAATAATTAAATTGATCCACTTTCATAGCATTAAGGCCTCAACAACAACAAAACTCCAAAAAAATATGTGGTCCAACATAAGTATAAAGGTAAGATACTTAACAAATAAAACAATGCAAAAACATAGCAAATTCTCAAATCCCGTGTTACATTTGAAAATTCGATCAGGTAACAATCACTCCAAGCACTACTTGGAAAACTAATTATCTATACTCCCGAGGAGCACAAACACAACCATAAAAATGGATGAGAATTACATTCAATTATTTATTATCACGCTAATGGTTTTAGTACATATAATATTCATTTCATTATTTATTATCATTTATTTATTTTATCATACAATTAATTTAAATTAATCAAGATACAAATACATTTTTTATTTTCATGCACTTGCACATTAAAAATATAGTTTTTATTTTTACGTGTCTAGATGCTAGTTTTAAATTAAAAAGAAAAATTTTAAATTTTAAATTTAAATGAAGGTTTCACTTAAAATTTTGTATTATCAACTTGCATGTTTGTAGTCTATATTAGAGATGGTTTTACTAATTGGATTAAGTCGTTTAACCCGTTGAATTATTTTGTTTAACTTATTGTTTTTAATAGTGTGAGTTGATTTTTCAACTCGTAACTAGTAATTGGTCTATCTTGTCTAATCCATTATTTTGTAATAACTATTAAAAATCATATATAGAATATGTTTGGTATATAATATTTTCTGTAAAAAAATATTCATATCCCCTTAAGTCATTATTATAATTAAATCATTATTTATTATATTCAATTAATATATATAAAAATTTCTTATTCTTGAATAATAAGACAACTTGCTTTCAAAACAAATATATTTTTCAAATAAATTAGGTAATTTAATATGTCGATCATATATTTTCAATATTAATAAATAAAATAATTAAATTGATTGAATTTTTTTAAATACATGAAAATATTCGAGAGTTTATAATAAGAGCAGGTATATATTTTAAAATTATTCTCTCTATTTTAAAATAATTATTAATTACCTACGTTTTTCATATCTTAATGATCATTTTAATTGAATACTTTTGATTTTTATTTATTATCCTTTTATTTTTAATAAGTAGGGAAAACTAAAGTTTTGGTTAATTTGTATATATGGTTAGCAAATTATCATAAAGGTAATAGATATATAATTAATTGTAATTAAGAAAAGATTCACATTTTAATGACATTTATGTTATATTTTATTTAAAGACAAATCCTTTATAATAATTGATATTTACACAAGAAAACCTCTTCAATAGTCTATATATATGGGACACATAACACATAAACGATAGCCATAATAAGAAATAACAAGCGTTGGTTTAAGCACCAAACCATCTTCTAATGCCATAAAAATTCTCTTAGAGGATGCATCCCTTTGTTGCACGGTCCTCCTTTCTGAAACTCGGGAGAAAGGAAACAAGTGTAGTTATATTTCTCCGGATCACGACGCCTTGCACTTCCCCCGGATGAACAAAGGGACACTCGGTCTATTCATGAGAATAAGTCTATAAACAAGGTATCACTTTGAAACTAAACATTCCAAATTCATCTGTACTATAGATCTCATTCTTTATGTCTGGTAGGGTCTTCTTGATTTGCAGTGGATCAACACCTTGTTGCTTCCCCATTTGAAAGTCTGCTTTCTTAAGGCAACAATCACTAAGATCACCATCACCCTCATCTAGTATTTCTTGTAGCGTCATATTCCTTGGAGTGAAATAGATTATATCATTATCCTTTTGGCTATGTGTTTCCTCATCCTTTTGACTTTGCATTTTCGACAGCATCTTTGAAAGCACTTACATCAATTTTGGCTGAAAACTCATGAAAATTTTCATGATCCATAATCAAACGAGTTTGAGAGGTTTTTTTTTCAAAACTATTTGAGAAGGTTTTCTACTCAATTTTATTTTTTATCACAGTTAATTTTCCTGCTTTATATTACACAAAATTTGACCCGATTTGGATGAATATGATTTGGCTAGTAATTTTACTTATTCGTTGTCTAACTTTTATGCGTTATTTGGATTATTTGGATGAATATGATCTTATAAACACGATTAATTTTGTCATCAAATTGGATACTATACATATCAATTGTTTCCCAAGTTAGAGGTGTTAGTGGTTTTGTGACTAAAAAGTTACAGTGTGGTGCAATGAAATAATATGCATGGGCGGAATTCTCGTTAGGGTTTTCTTGTTAAATACTTTACTTTGGTCAAGTTTTCTATATAATATTTAATTGAGATTATTTTGATTTGTTTGCAGCATAAGTTTCTTCTTAATTTACTACTACAATACATAATGATTCCCATTTGACGCATTTTCTTTGTCACTAGTCACAAATGATGAATTTTATTTAACACATTTATCGCAATGAAATTGATTATTTAAAAAATTCTTTTTTTGTCATTTAATAGCTTTTATTATAATGATTTTTTAATAGAGATTTGCACATGTTGTGATGAGAATTATTTTTATTTTTAACCGTTTCTTGGAACTAAATTGAATGTTTATCCATTTTACTTTTATAATTAATATAATTCCATTTATTACAATGAATGATCCATTTTTTTCATGGATAGAGAGATTATATTTTGTATAGTATTTTTTCATGTATAGTATTTTCTAATAAGTAAGTGATATTAGAATGAACTTTTTTTTACTCATATGTTCGAAGTAAACCAAAATTTGGCCGTAAATTTTGGTAAAAACCGTTTCAATTTCTTGGTCTATTGAATTGAGATTATTTTGATTTGTTTACAGCATAAATTTCTTTCAAATTTACTACTATAGTACATAATCATTCTCAATTGAGGCACTCTTTCAGAGCCACAAATGAGGATTATTATTTAATGCATTTATGACAACGAAATTGACTATTTCAAGAGATTAATTACTATGTATTGTCAATATAAAATTCTTTACACAATCATTGCATCACAACCGTTCATAAATATTATTTTATAAATAATAAAAATAAAAATAAATTTTAATAAATATTTAAGACCGAGATTCACTGGAAGTGTAACAGTTCTTTACACTTTCTGTGCATAGTTGTTTTTATTATAATGAATTTTTAATAGAGATTTGCACATGTTCTGGTAAGTTTTTTTTTTAATAGTTTGTTGGATCTAAATTGAGTGTTTATCAATTTTAGTTTTGTAATTAATGGTTATTTAGTTTAGTTATATTGAGTAGAAAACCCTCTCAAATAGTTTTGAAAAAAATAACTCTGAAACTTGTTTGATTATTGATCATGAAAAATTTCAGTGTGTTCAGCCAAAGATGATGTCATAGCTTTCAAAGATGATGTCGAAAAAGAGGATTGTGATGTTGATGAAATAGAGTTATGGTATGGAAGAAATATTGGTAACCGGCCTAGTGACTTGATTGTCTATTTTAATCCAAAGAATATGACACAACAAAAATTATTGGATGATGGTAATGGCGATGTTAGTGATTGTTGCCTTAAGAAACCAGACTTTCAAATGGGTAAGCAATAAGGTATTGATCCACGCAAATCAATAAGAACCTACCAGACATAAGAATGAGATCTATAGTACAAATGAATTTAGAATGTTTAGTTTCGAAGTGATGCCTTGTTTAAGGACTTATTCTCATGAATGGACCGAGTGTCCCTTTGTTCATCCGGTGGAAGTGCAAGGCGCAGTGATCCAAAGAAATATAACTACACCTGTTTCCCTTATCCCGAGTTTTAGAAATGAAGATCGTGCATCCTCTGAGAGAATTTTAGAGGCATTGAAAGATGGTTTGGTGCTTAAACCAATGCATGTTATTTCCTGTTATCTCTACCATTTCTGTGTCATGCTTATTGGAGTTTCATTCTTCCATTGCTGAGAGCCTTCCAAGGTTGGAACATCGTCTAAAACCACAACAAAAATATCTCAACTTTTTGGTCGTTGGAGATTGGGGAAGAAAAGGAAACTACAATCAATCTCTTGTCACTCATTAGGTAATTAATTAATTCCCTTTGTGTTTTTCATTAGAAAATTACGAAACTTAGTTGAATGCATACACATAAAGCACAATTGTATAGTTTTCATGGAAAATTATGTGATTATAGTGCCGATGAAGATATTGCAGTTGGCCTAGATGGTTGGATCTTCATAGATTATGTGTGAAATCATCACAAATCCATTGACTTCCAAAATTATTCTTCCATATAAGTTATACAATTTTACAGTATAGGTTATGTTTAAGGTATTATATGATGATGGAGAAATAGAAAAAAAATTTATGGAAAAGGAATGTTGAGAGTTTATGATTTAAACCTTCATATTTGATTTGGTATTGCATTGAACTTTCCTTTTTTGGAAATTATAATTGATTTATTTCTTCATATGACTTAGTTTGTTTCATGGATAATGACAACATAAAAACTTAATCTATTTGAAGCAAGGAACCTGCATGCTGGCTCTTCATTTCACTAGATTCTGCAACATTTCTGTTGGTATGTGCTTCATGATGCTTTTTGAGACTGAAGAATCAAGTGTCTGCAGCTACATGTAGAAATTAAATTCTATTTTTTCTGAAGTTATTATTGAAGAATCAAGCATCAGCAATAAAATTACTTGTACTGCACCATACAATTTTGCATCATACTATTTTGCATTTGTTTATAGATTTCTCGTGTTAGTATAATTTAAAATATTTTTGTATTACATGTATTTATTGAAAAATATATAAATTGTTATTTTAATATATAGATATTTAATTTATTGTATGTTAAATTTGTTGATATTCACAAATATTTCATCATATGAAAGAGAGACAATTAATCATATTCGGTAATTTTGAGTTCAAAGTTTTTTGCAAATATTATGAGTTGGTTGAATATTTTGTTGATAATATTATGACTTCTTGGTACAAAAAAATGTACAAAAATATGATTTTGTATACTTTTTGGTGAATATAAGAAATATTATGACTTAGTACATGAAATATTATGACTCAGTACATGAAATGTGATTTTTATGTGTATGACTTTATAATATTTGAAATATTATAACTTCTTAGTACATGAAATATGAAGAAATGTTATAACTAAAATAACGTGTAATGTAGAATATGAAATAGGGAGTAAATATAATTAAATATAATATAATTTCATATAAAAATCAATTCAACAGTGAAATAATTAAATTGATCAACTTCCATAGCATTAAGGCCTCAACAACAACAAAACTCTAAAAAAATATGTGGTCCAACATAAGTATAAAGGTAAGATACTTAACAAATAAAACAATTTAAAAAACATAGCAAATTCTCAAATCCCGTGTTACGTTCTAAAATTCGATCAGGTAACAATCACTCCAAGCATTACTCGGATAACTAATTATCTATACTCTCGAGGAGCACAAACACAACCATAAAAAATGGATGAGAATTACATTCAATTATTTATTATCACGCTAATGGTTTTAGTACATATAATATTCATTTTATTATTTATTATCATTTATTTATTTTATCATACAATTAATTTAAATTAATCAAGATACAGATATATTTTTTATTTTCATGCACTTGCACATTAAAAATATAGTTTTTATTTTTACGTGTCTAGATGCACAGTAATTTTGAGTTCAATGTTTTTTGCAAATATTATGAGTTGGTTGAATATTTTGTTGATAATATTATGACTTCTTAGTACAAAAAAATGTACAAAAATATGATTTTGTATACTTTTTGGTGAATATAAGAAATATTATGACTTAGTACATGAAATATTATGACTCAGTACATTAAATGTGATTTTTATGTGTATGACTTTATAATATTTGAAATATTATAACTTCTTAGTACATGAAATATGAAGAAATGTTATAACTAAAATAACGTGTAATGTAGAATATGAAATAGGGAGTAAATATAATTAAATATAATATAATTTCATATAAAAATCAATTCAACAGTGAAATAATTAAATTGATCAACTTCCATAGCATTAAGGCCTCAACAACAACAAAACTCTAAAAAAATATGTGGTCCAACATAAGTATAAAGGTAAGATACTTAACAAATAAAACAATTTAAAAAACATAGCAAATTCTCAAATCCCGTGTTACGTTCTAAAATTCGATCAGGTAACAATCACTCCAAGCATTACTCGGATAACTAATTATCTATACTCTCGAGGAGCACAAACACAACCATAAAAAATGGATGAGAATTACATTCAATTATTTATTATCACGCTAATGGTTTTAGTACATATAATATTCATTTTATTATTTATTATCATTTATTTATTTTATCTTACAATTAATTTAAATTAATCAAGATACAGATATATTTTTTATTTTCATGCACTTGCACATTAAAAATATGGTTTTTATTTTTACGTGTCTAGATGCACATTAATTTTGAGTTCAATGTTTTTTGCAAATATTATGAGTTGGTTGAATATTTTGTTGATAATATTATGACTTCTTAGTACAAAAATATGTACAAAAATATGATTTTGTATTCTTTTTGGTGAATATAAGAAATATTATGACTTAGTACATGAAATATTATGCCTCAGTACATGAAATATGAAGAAATGTTATAACTAAAATAAAGTGTAATGTAGAATATGAAATAGGGAGTAAATATAATTAAATATAATATAATTTCATATAAAAATCAATTCAACAGCGAAATAATTAAATTGATCCACTTTCATAGCATTAAGGCCTCAACAATAACAAAACTCCACAAAAATATGTGGTCCAACATAAGTATAAAGGTATGATACTTAACAAATAAAACAATGCAAAAACATAGCAAATTCTCAAATCCCGTGTTACATTTGAAAATTCGATCAGGTAACAATCACTCCAAGCACTACTTGGAAAACTAATTATCTATACTCCCGAGGAGCACAAACACAACCATAAATAGTGGATGAGAATTACATTCAATTAGTTATTATCACGCTAATGGTTTTAGTACATATAATATTCATTTCATTATTTATTATCATTTATTTATTTTATCATACAATTAATTTAAATTAATCAAGATACAAATATATTTTTTATTTTCATGCACTTGCACATTAAAAATATAGTTTTTATTTTTACGTGTCTAGATGCTAGTTTTAAATTAAAAAGAAAAATTTTAAATTTTAAATTTAAATGAAGGTTTCACTTAAAATTTTGTATTATCAACTTGCATGTTTGTAGTCTATATTAGAGATGGTTTTACTAATTGGATTAAGTCGTTTAACCCGTTGAATTATTTTGTTTAACTTATTGTTTTTAATAGTGTGAGTTGATTTTTCAACTCGTAACTAGTAATTGGTATATCTTGTCTAATCCATTATTTTGTAATAACTATTAAAAATCATATATAGAATATGTTTGGTATATAATATTTTCTGTAAAAAAATATTCATATCCCCTTAAGTCATTATTATAATTAAATCATTATTTATTATATTCAATTAATATATATAAAAATTTCTTATTCTTGAATAATAAGACAACTTGCTTTCAAAACAAATATATTTTGTAAATAAATTAGGTAATTTAATATGTCGATCATATTTTTTCAATATTAATAAATAAAATAATTAAATTGATTGAATTTTTTTAAATACATGAAAATATTCGAGAGTTTATAATAAGAGCAGGTATATATTTTAAATTTTTTCTCTCTATTTTAAAATAATTATTAATTACCTACGTTTTTCATATCTTAATGATCATTTTAATTGAATACTTTTGATTTTTATTTATTATCCTTTTATTTTTAATAAGTAGGGAAAACTAAAGTTTTGGTTAATTTGTATATATGGTTAGCAAATTATCATAAAGGTAATAGATATATAATTAATTGTAATTAAGAAAAGATTCACATTTTAATGACATTTATGTTATATTTTATTTAAAGACAAATCCTTTATAATAATTGATATTTACACAAGAAAACCTCTTCAATAGTCTATATATATGGGACACATAACACATAAACGATAGCCATAACAGAAAATAACAAGCGTTGGTTTAAGCACCAAACCATCTTCTAATGCCATAAAAATTCTCTTAGAGGATGCATCCCTTTGTTGCACGGTCCTCCTTTCTGAAACTCGGGAGTGTTGGCTGAAGATTTTGATAATATTATTAGAAGTCAAGTGAATTGAACGTTTCGATCGAAATGAAATAGAGCGTCATGTTTCGAAGTAGCAGAAGCAGTGTTTCGAATAAGCATATCAATGCTTGGAGCTTCGAGTGGCAATTATGGGAACATATCTAAAGAAGTCTCGAAATAACAACAAGGCTGTGTCTGAGAAGTGCGTTCGAAACGGGGAAGTACCAAAACATTTGAAATTCAAATGGAAGTGGGACATTCGAAGTTTGAATTTATGTGTTGGAGCATTTGGAGACACGTGGAAAGAAGAGAGAGGCATTGTTCTGCATGTTCTGAACGTGGCATAATCCTATAGCAAGACCGTTATGGTCGAATTAGTATAAATAGAAGTCTTAGTTTTAGGATTTCGTGTGTCATATCTATTGTACTAAATACTCAGTAACATTCAAATTACCACATGGCTAGGGAAACGAATGCAAGAGCAATGTACGTATGATAGCACCACATGTTTATGATTTAATGAAAACCTTTTATCATTTCCAGCATTTTCCTTTATCTTTCTGCCAAATACCATTTACAAGTTTTCTCATTTAAAGTCTTTTTATTTCGAAATATCTACATTAAAGCCTTATATTTCAATGCTTTCTTTACATTTCAAGCACTTTACATTTCAGAAAATTGTCATACTTTTCATGCCTTTATCTTCAAGTTTTATCCTTCGAACGCCTATTTTTACTTAAAGTCATTTACAGATTTCTTGCATTAAACGCTTTCTTCATATTTCGAATCTTTTACGTTCCAGAGCATCTTTTACATTAACTGTTTTTATAATTCGAGGCCATTTACTTGCCTTTTATGCAATTTTACATGTCTTTACAATTAACATTTATTCATGCAAGTTAGTTTCGCGCGCATACATTTTGATTACACCTTTAGATCTTTAAGAGAGAAATCGAAATAAGCCAAACACCTACACAACACTCAAATGCCAACCATGAATATCTATTCGATCATGAGAGTTACCCTAATGACCAAGGAATCCTAGGATCAATCTAGTCGATCCTGTGAGTTACCAGAGAAATTGAATAACAGTCAGTAAGTTTATTCGATAGTTTGGAACCTAAGAAGTTTGCTGTTTTATGAACCTAAGATGTGGTAAAATAACCAACAGCAACCAACCCTTATCCAGAAGAAAACGTTTGAACAAGATGTCTAATTCTGACAATCAACAAGGGGAACAAAATGCCCCACATACAACAGGCACTAATGTGTCCACTTCGATAGGAACATCTAATGTGATCCCTTCGAATGCACAGTCTGTTGCATCTTCAACCAGTAATATAGCCACCAATGGAGTAAGTGGCATATCAACTAATAGTTCGATCTTAGGAAATACCGGAACCATTGGTTACCCTGGGGGATTCGTTCCACCATCAGGGACACAATCCCATTTCGCCACTCCACTAACTAGACCACCCGGTTTCGATGGTAATAGAACCAGAAATTCCTCTTATGGAATGCCAACTTCCTTTATGGCAGGTTTACACAATTCCACATCGAATTCATCACCACAATTAGGGTCTGGGTCTGGGGCGAATCAGTTTATGACAAATAACCAAGGGTCAGTGGGTTATAGCACAATGCCTATTTTAACCACAGAAAACCAGTTGGCTTTTAGGCAATTGATGGATGACAGTAACCATAATATGATAGGGGTGTTAGCACAAACTATGCAGGAAATATTTGCCCCAATAGTACAAAATGTGACTGACAAACAGGGAAAACGCTGACAACATGAGTCGAATAGCATATTTCTTTGCTCCCCCAGAAAGGCGTAGGCAGAATCAGGCGGGATTTCGAGCAAACATGCCTGTTATAGAACAAATTGCTAACGACCCAATTTATAGACCACCTAGAGAAGAAGTTAACTTAGGGGCCAGGGCACCAAGGTTAGAAGCCCCAATAATCCCAGGCCCACAAAGAGAAATTATGGAACCAGGGGCAAGGGTCGAAAGGCTAGAAGCCCCAGAGTTTCGAGAAGAACAACCTAGGGGAATTGTCATGGTTGGTCGAAATCAAGATGCTGACGCTGTCGTTCATAGAATTCGAAACGATAACATCTTGGCAGAAAATAATCTAACCACCATGATAGAGAGAGTCATGGCCCAGAATGGCCTCAACACAGGAATGAGAAGGCCAAATTATGCTTCTCATATATTAGATTGCATAATGCATACTGATTTACCAAGGGGATATAAAGTCCCTAAATTTACAAAGTTCGCTGGGGATACCAATGAGTCAACAGTCAAACACATAGAGAGATATCTAACTGAAGCGGGAGATATAGCCAATAATGAAGATCTCAGGATCAAATATTTCCCAAGTTCCTTGACTAAAAACGCCTTCACATGGTTTACCACTTTGCCTCCTGGGTTCATTGACACTTGGGCTCTTTTGGAGAGATTATTCCATGAACAATTTTACATGGGACAGTCGAAAATAAGCTTGAAGGAATTAGCCAGTGTCAAGAGAAAGTTCACCGAACCCATAGACGATTATCTGAACAGATTTAGGCTTTTGAAATCCAGATGTTACACAGTAGTGCCTGAAAATGAGTTAGTCGAAATGGCCGCTGGTGGCTTGGATTACTCTATTCGAAAGAAACTAGACACTCAATATTTGAGGGATATGGCTCAGCTAGCCGATAGGGTTCGACAGGTCGAAAGGCTAAAGGCTGAGAAAGCCAGAGTCTTTAAGAATAGCAAGAAAGAAAGGATCTCCTATGTTGGAACTGAGGAAGCAGAAGAATATCCTGAATTCGAATTCGAAGAGGTCGAAATCGACCTCGCTGAATTAAAACAGGCTCCACCCTACTCCTGCAAATTATTGGTTCCCACAAAAGGGAAAGAGATTGTTGAAAATGAGAAAAGTGACAAATTCCCAAAGAAGGTTTATACCTTCGATGTCACTAAATGTGACGAGATTTTTGACTTACTTGTCAAAGATGGCCAACTCATTGTGCCATCAAATGTCAAAATACCTCCTTTAGATCAGAGAAAGAAGAGAGGGTTTTGCAAATATCATAGTTTCCTAGGCCACAAAACCTCACAATGTTTTCTTTTCAGGGACCTAATTCAAAATGCAATCAAAGATGGCAGACTAAAGTTTGCTAATAAGGTAAAGATGAAAGTGGACGAAGATCCCTTGGACGTCGCAGACACTAACTACTCTGAGCCTGCATGCATTGGAGAGATTAACATGGTGGAAACTGACCAAAGCGACGCCCTAACAGGAGAGAAAGGTACTGAAACTGAAAACTGGGTGATGGTCGAAGTCGATAAGGAGGTCACTGAAGACATCCAGAAGATGCCAGAGACTTCGATTGAAGCAGCACCTGTAGCTGTTGAAAAAGAAACCCAGGCTACTGAAGGCCAGGGAAATCAAAACCAAGAACTAACACAGGTCACTGAAGGCTTGAGGCTGGAATTGGAGAAAGTCTAAATCACGAAGCCAACTTCCCCTCAGAAGGAAATATGGGACACTCTAGGGGAACCCAGTGGAAAATTTGACTATTTGGTCAAATATTCTGCCCCAGAGAGTTCGAAGGTTCAGATTGAGGATATAAAGCCCACAGGATGGGGCGAGGATGAAGCTAAGGGGGAAGATGTTGAGATAAATATGGTGGATATGGAGAGGCCTCGCTCTGAGATGGAGGAGGTAGAAAAATACTTAGAAAAAGAGAAGTATAGAATGGAGGATAATCACACTGGAGATGCTAGTCTCAAGGATTACCTCATGACATGCCACAAAGGAGATACAGGCATGATACTTTGCCCTAGGTGCAGCATCCTCTGCAACCAGAGAATCGCTGCGAATTTCGAGAGGGTACAGAGGACTCGAACTGGCAATAATTGGCGCCAGGATAACCAGCTGTTCAGGTGTTATCCTAAGGCTGGGGAAAGTTTGCTGGAATTTGTGTTTCGTTGCTACAAAGGGGCAACCAAGTGCTTGATTTGCCCAAGGTGTTCTGCTGTGTATGACCAGAGCATGGCCAGAGCCTTCGAAACGATTCCCTTCGCCCCTTGCTGGAACCATCAAGAAACTGTCCAGATGGGCCCACGTTTCGACAGCAGACACAAACAACGAAGGCCTGATAGCCCTCACCCCAAGGCTGCTCGAAGAGTGACTTTCAAACTCCCTGCTGAAGTGCCAACCGACAGATGGTTGCAAGTCAGAAATGACAAAGGCAAAGATAGATGGAGAAACACCGAACGAAATGCACGCCATGCTGTGACATACAGAAGGCAATTCAACACAGCAAAAAGGGAGGAGGTAAGATTAGAAAATTACAAAGGAAGGAACCCCGTGTCAAGATCCCAGTGGCGCAGGCAACAAAGGATTCGAAAGGCTGAGAGGGAAGCTGTGGCAAACAAAGGGGTCACTTCAACAAAGAGCCAAGGTGAATCTAGCACCAACAAACCAAAAAATCAAACTGAAGACAAACCTCCAATTAATAGGAGGCTTTTCTCTGAAGTACAACGGGATGAACCAAAGGAATACACTCCAGGCCCAGAAGAGGACGAAGATATGATAACAGATAACTTCGAATCGAATGGGGAGTCTTCATTCAACCTAAACTGTAACGCGGTATCTGTGCTTCCCAGTGAATTTGGGTAGGAAACCGAAATTGATGAATATGAGGAAGAAGATACCACAAATTTGATGAAGCATAGGCCTGTGTGCTACTATGTGATGGACAATGGGGCTATCGAGGAGAAAAATGCGTTCTTCGAACGTCCAGAACCTGCTATGAAGAACCATCTTAAGCCACTATTTATTCGGGCAAAAGTTGGTGCCCATGGTGTGAACAAGGTTCTAGTAGATGGGGGTGTTGCAGTCAATTTGATACCCCATTTCATGTTGAAAAGATTAGAGATCCGCGAAGGAGACATCAAGCCCCATAATATGGTTCTGTCCAATTATGAGGGAAAAGTAGGCAAAACACTTGGAGTGGTCCAGTTGGAATTGACAATAGGCTCAAGCTATAGGCCCACCATGTTTATGGTGATCGAAGCCAAGGCCAACTATAACTTATTGCTGGGAAGGGAGTGGATCCATGGCGTGGGGGTAGTTCCTTCGTCAATGCATCAGCGACTAGTTCTGTGGAGAGATGATGGAATCGTGGAAAACATCGAAGCAGACCAGAGTTACTTTATGTCAACAGTCAATCTAGTTGACAAAAGGGATTATGATAAAAATCTGGCAAAGATTGCTCTGTGTGTTCCAAATGACGAGATTAACGAAACCAGAAACGCCCACTACTACATGACCCTTCGCCATGATGGCCTTTACTGGGATAGAACAATAATCAGTGAAAAAGAGGGAGTCAAAAGCACTATACAAAAATGGCCAGCAGGCTGGGACTTCGACAACCTTATCCATGACTGAGTCCACCTTTTTCGAAAGGATTTCGGCCTATATGGCTGAGAACGAATCAAAAGCGGCTTTAGAGGCTGAAATAAATAAATTAACTGTAAAGATGAACGAAGTAAGTGGGGATGGCTCGAAATGCTCACCCTTCATAGAATTTGAGATGGATCAAAGGTTGGATGCCATCTACGATGAAGAACCCTTAGGCTTCGAAAGGGACCCCATAAACTCAGGTTCCAAAATGTTGGCACAAGATCCACTCGAAGAAGTCAACTTAGGGAATGAAAAAACGAAAAGAATAACCTACATAAGTGCAAAACTTAGCCCAGGCCTCAAGAAGGAAGTAATCGAAGTCCTCAAGAAAAACAAAGATTGCTTCGCATGGGATTATGACGAAATGCCTGGTTTAAAGAGGGAGTTGGTCGAACACAGACAGCCAATCAAAGATGGCAAGAAGCCCATCAAATAAACTCCCAGAAGATTCGCACCAGCGGTTCTCACAAAAATTAAAGCTGAGATTAAAAGGTTGCTGCGTTGCAAATTCATCAGAACAACAAGGTACGTCGAATGGCTAGCAAACATAGTACCTGTTATTAAGAAAAATGGTTCTTTAAGAATTTGCATAGATTTTAGGGATTTAAACACTGCAACCCCTAAAGATGAATATTCCATGCTTGTGGCAGAAATGCTAGTAGATTCTACTGCAGGGTTCGAATACTTGAGTATGTTAGATGGATACTCTGGGTATAATCAGATTTTTATTGCTGAAGAAGATGTTGCAAAGACAGCATTTCGTTGCCCAGGAGCCTTAGGAACCTACGAATGGGTGGTGATGCCTTTTGGTTTAAAGAACGCTGGGGCAACTTATCAAAGGGCAATGAATTCAATTTTTCATGATTTCATTGAAACCTTCATGCAGGTGTATATTGATGATATAGTCATCAAATCTATATCTGCAGAAACACATTTGCATCATTTGAGCCAATCATTCGAGTGAATGAGAAAACATGGCTTAAAGATGAATCCCCTTAAATGTGCATTTTTGTGCAGGCTGGAGATTTTCTTGGTTTTGTGGTTCACAAGAAAGGGATTGAAATCAACCAGAACAAAACCAAAGCCATAATGGAGATGAAAGCACCTACGTCAAAAAGGGAGTTGCAATCTCTGCTAGGGAAAATTAACTTCCTCAGAAGATTCATTTCGAACCTGAGTGGAAGAACCCAAGCTTTCTCTCTGTTACTTCGTCTAAAGCAAGGCCAAGCCTTCGAATGGAACGAAGCCCACCAGGAGGCATTTGACAGGATAAAAAGATACCTCTCTCAGCCTCCTATTTTGTCTCCACCTTCATGGGGGAAGCCCGTGAGATTGTACATATCTGCCTCTGAAGTTAGTATAGGTAGTATGTTAGCACAAGAAGATAGCAATGGTATCGAAAGAGCCATATACTATTTAAGTAGAGTACTAAATGATGCAGAGACCAGATATAGCAATCTAGAAAAGCTATGTCTCTGTTTGTACTTCTCTTGTATGAAACTCAAGTATTATATAAAGCCTGTTGATGTTTATGTTTCATCTCACTTCGATGTCATTAAACATATGCTTTCAAAACCAATAATGCATAGCAGAGTTGGTAAATGGGCTTTAGCCTTAACAGAATATTCTTTGACTTTCATGCCTTTAAAAGCTATGAAAGGTCAAGTGATTTCTGACTTCATTGTGGACCATTCTTTGGTTGAGCAGACTGTCATGAGTTACGTCGAAATGCAACCATGGAAATTGTACTTTGATGGTTCAACCTACAGGAATGGAAGTGGCGTTGGAGTCCTTCTAATTTCTCCTGAAGGAATTCCAACAAAATTCAAGTATAAATTAGATGGTCCTCGTTGCTCGAACAACGAAGCTGAGTATGAAGCGCTCATTGTTGGATTTGAAGCTTTGTTGGAATTGGGGGCAACTAGAGTCGAAATTAAAGGAGACTCAGAATTAGTGGTCAAACAAATTACAAAGGAATATAAGTGTATAAAGGAAAACTTGATGATATACTTCGTCATAGTCAATAGGCTACTAAGGAAATTTGAATACATGGATATTCAACACATACCAAGAATAGAGAACCAAGAAGCAAATGACTTAGCACAGTTGGCTTCGGGTTATAAAGTTTCTACCAGGAACTTTAAGGATTTAGTTGAGTTAAGGGGTAGAGTTATGGCTACTAGATTCACACCATCGGATCTGGAAAGTATGAAATTGGGATATGCTGAGAAACAGGGATTTGAAATATTAGCCATAAATACTTTGTCAGATGCAGATTGGCGAAGTCCACTGAAGAGTTATTTAGCAGACCCAACTCTGAACGTGGATAGAAAGACAAAATACAGAGCATTGTCATATCTCCTCATGGGGAACGAATTGTTTAAAAAGACCCAAGAGGGTGTATTATTGAAATGCCTGGGAGAAAGTGAGGCATACCTAGCATTGTCAGAAGTCCACAATGGGGCATGTGGGGCACATCAAGCAGGCCATAAAATGAAATGGCTGTTATTTCGATACGGCTTGTATTGGCCTAGCATGCTCAAAGATTGCATAGACTTTGCTAAAGGATGTGAGGAATGTCAGAAACATGCAGGGATTCAACATGCCCCTGCAAGTGAGTTGCATTTGATCATCAAACCATGGCCATTTAGAGGATGGGCATTGGATTTGATAGGAGAAATGAATCCTGCTTCGTCCAAGGGACAGAAATATATCATGGTAGGAATAGATTATTTTACCAAATGGATCGAAGCTATACCATTAATAGTTGCTGATCAAGAGGCTATTATTGAGTTTATACAAAAGCACATTATCTATAGGTTCGGATTGCCAGAGAGCATAACCACAGGCCAAGGCTCTGTGTTTACTGGTAGAAAGATGCAAGAATTTGCCCAAGAAATGGGGTTTAGATTGCTAACGTCAACGCCATATTATGCTCAAGCAAACGGTCAAGTCGAAGCAGCCAATAAAGTGATAATAGGATTAATCAAGAAGCATATTGGCAAAAAGCCAAGAAACTGGCACAAAACTTTGGACCAAATATTATGGGCTTGTAGAACATCTCCTAAGGAAGCTACTAACACTATGCCTTTCCAACTCACATTTGGTCATGATGCAGTGTTGCCAGTAGAAATTCATCTACAATCAGTTCGAATTCAGAAACAAAACGAAATCCCAGTTGCATTATATTGGGAAATGATGATGAATGAATTAGTTGAGTTGGACGAAATTAGATTACATGCATTGGAAATTTTGATGAGACAAAAAGAAAGAGTGGCCAGAACATACAACAAAAGGGTGAAGAAAAAAGTATTCATTATTAATGACTTAGTTTGGAAAGTCATATTGCCCATGGACAAGAAAAATAAAGCATTAGGTAAATGGTCACCTCATTGGGAAGGACCTTTTCGAATATTAAAAGTATTCTCAAACAATGCATACGAAATCGAAGAACTGGTGGATGATAAGCGTATCCTAAAGGTTAATGGGAAATATTTAAAGAAATATAAGCCACGCCTGCAGGAGATTCGAATAGTAACAATGTAACCAAGATATTATAAAAAGGCCAAAATGGCAAGATAAGATGCCAAAATGGCGTTGTTCGAATATTACATATAAGAAACCAAAATTGTAGTCAAATAAACACTGAAATTTAGAAATAAGAGTTATTTTTCAATCGGTTGAAAGTGCTTCGAAATGATTCAAGTCTCTGCTGAGCGAAACGCCTGGCTCCTTCCAAGGTTGCCACTTCTTCTTTAAGTTGTTCTGCAGTTTCCATTTCTGCAAGCCCCTGGTTGAGAAGCTCTTCGAATTGGTTACCAGCAGTATTGGTTTCGAAGGCTATTTGTTGTTCTTTAGCCTCCTTAACCTTCTGTTGAAGTTCCAGAATCTGCCTTTCCCAAAGAAGTATGGACTCAGCTCGAGCCTCATAACCAGTTTTCGCCTGCTTTAGATGCATAGCTTGATCCTCAGCTTCTTGAGAGAGTTTTGAAGCTTGTTCATAAGCAGCATCCATTGCAATGCGTTTTTCTTGAACCTTCTTGGCAGCAAATTCATCTTGGAGAAGGTTACCAGTTACGTTGTCCAGCAAAGCCTGAAGATCGAACAAGAGAGTACTAACTGGCAAGGAGCAGGTAGCAAGATTGACCTTTGTAAGCAACTCCTTCATAGTATAGCAAGCAGTACTATCTTGTTTGAGCACTTCGAATATATCCACATTGAGAATTGTTTTCCTAATCTTATTAAGAAGTACAATTCTTTCATCTGTGGGAAGAGGATAGCTGGTCGAACTTGTGCCAGCCCTAGCAAGTGGGACGTCCCTTTGAGCCAGCTTTGCCTTCATATACCCAATAGGGTCATTTCGCCTCAGGAGTGCAAGCTCCTCGTCAGTCATTCGAGACAAAGAGGATTGAGGGAGTTCCACACGTAGGGGAGTCATGTCCATTTCAACCTCCATGGGTTCGTTGGTTGCATCACCATCCCCTTCATTCGTTTCGTGCTCATGATCTTCTTCATCATCATCCAAGTCCACCACTTCGATGCCTTCCTTTTCACTGCTATTTGCGTTGGACTCCATCCCAGCAGTCGAACCATCATTAACATCCTCCTCCTCAGACTCTTCGTTTGCAGATCCTTCGTCTCTTTGGCCAGAATCAGCTTTCTCTTCTTCAGTTTGAGTGTCCTTTGGGTCCTCTTGAAGAGTTTCAAGAGGGGACTTTTGAAGAGAAGCTCTTTGCAAATCCTCTGCAGATGTTTGAAGTGGTATTTAGTTTGTCTCTTTCAGAGGAATAGAGGTTCATTGATCATCCTGCTGTTCAGAAGTTCCAGCCAGAACCGCCATATTAGACGAACCTTTATTCTGTACAAGGTTGCTGGAGTCTCCTTGAGGAGAGGAATTGAGTGGAGCAGCAGCTTTGGATGGTGAGTTCGAAATAGTGGAAGCTGGATTCAAGATGTTCTACAAAGAGCAGCAGAATGTTAAAAACATGCACCAAGGTAAGAAGAAATTATTATTTTCAAAGAGATTTAAAAGTTCAATTTACCTGTGGACTCTCGGAGGAGAGGTTACTAGCTATGCGTTCCAACATTGTGTTGGAGGTCGAAGGTGGAATTTTGGATTTGGGTGAGGGAGCAGCATCCCTGGAATCTAGTCCAGAGACACTAGTTGGAGCGGTACTTTTCGAAATATCTTTCTTTTGCTTCTTCTTCGAAGCAGTTGTTAAGTTTCCTCCAGCCTTGGGGTCTTCTCCAGTGGTATTTGATTTCCGCTTCTTGGGAGTAGTAGGAGGAAGTTTGTTGGTCTGAAAAGATTCAAACAAAGAGTTAGATGCAAACCATAAAACATGAGTGAATTCGAAACATCAAGTCTAAGTGATTATCGTTGGAGTTGGAACACTGGTTGTTGTTGGTATTGTTGTTGTTGTGGTTGCAGCAATAGTTGTTGTTTCGGATGGAGTCACTTTGTCAGTAGTTTCGATGGAGGCTTGAAAGGCGCTCCCTTCTTTCGACTTCGAGGTGGCTGTCTTTATCCTGATGGCTGAAAATCAAAACAATTAAAGCAAAGGTTAAAGATATGGAAAATGAAAAACGTTTGGGATTTTCCCAAGCATTCGCACCTGTGCCTTGATCAGATTTAATTGACATGGCAGAAAGGTCGTATCGAAGGTGTCCTGGGAAATCATGAAGCCAGTGTCGAGCCCATGTCACAGTCTCAGATGGCTTTGGTTTCCTTTGAAGATGTTTGAACATCTCTTTGCAAGTGAACCACCAAGGATATGGGGGAAACCAAGCCAGAGCCAGTTCTGAGGTAGGTAATCTGGGAAATTTAGGTGGATGCATTTCGAATGCCAACCTATACCTATCCTCAGGTGACAACCCTGAAGGAAGTTTTAACTTAGAAACTTTTTGTTTGAATTTTTCCTTCAAGGTCCCAGCCGCTTGATGCATAGTGGATTCCAAGCGCGTGGGGTCATAAGTAGTTTCAAAATAATTTTGGAAAGCTTTAATCTCTTTGGCATGAGTAAACATACCTTTCTTTGCTGGTACCTGCACATCAAAGGCATCGATTAGTTTCTGTTGAATTGTAAGTGTATCGAACATATAAGTTTGATAAAACTTGGTCCACCATTCCATAAACCCTTTAGCTGTGAGATGGGTAGGTTCGAAGGTTATTAGCTCAAACTGGGCAAAGCCTTGGTATTGTTCTTGTTGTAATTTGGCTTCCCGTGCCTTGAAAGTTCGCCCAGAAGTAATAGCACTCTCAGTTTGAAATAAAGGTTCAGGAATTAGTTGGCATAAGCCAAACTGCCTCGAAACAAAATTTGGCTGGTAAGCGAAAAGAAAAATCTGATTCTTGGCTGGAGTTATTCTTGAAGAAATGAGTCTAGGTAGCAAGAAAGCTCTCCATACATCTTGAATCTCCTTGCTCTTGATAGCTTCCGAGAGAGCCATGGTGAACCAGGAAGGTCCATGAGCCCTCGAAGCAAAAGGCGCCATGCTCTCTTCGAACTTATGCCTTTTGGAGAATATCATGATGTACTTCGAGAATAGGACTTTGAAGTCGTCTTTGTCGTCATTTGGAGTTAATCTTCGAAGCCTAGTGCCTTCGACTATCCTATCAGCTATCTCAGGGTCTTGTTCATCAATGGTGTTGGCAGTTGACAAGGAGGGTTCGAACATGGCATTTAGCCATAGCTGAAGTAACCAAAAAGGGCCAGCCAACAGGATATTCTTGGAGGTATGGGATTTGAGGCTCGAAACAGCTGACCTTAGGCTTTCATAAAGGTCAACTAAGAGCAGTTCACTTAAGCACACTCTTCGATTTTCATGCAAATCCCTAGCTAGAGGAATAAACCTACTGGCTACCTGTAGGGATCTACTGCAGAAGACGTATCTTGACAGCCATAGGGTTAGGAAAGCAATGTGTTCTACGTCAGACACATTATCTCCCTCAGCATGGTAGTGACTGATAAACTTGGAAAAACTTGCTAGCTTGACTTCGAAGTCAATTATGCTTGAATGTTCTTCGTTGTCAGGTATATATGTTTATCCTACTGGCGATAGCCCAGTGATGGCCGCTATGTCGAAGAAAGTAGGGGTAATCATTCCACCAGGGAGATGGAAAGTATTATAGGTGCTGTCCCAGAAATAGAGGGACGCAAATAGCAAAGGGTGGTTGTAAGTGAAACCAGGCTTCGACAGCTTAATCAAATTGTAGATACCTAATTCTTCCCATTGCTGGGATTTCTTAGCTTCTACCTTCTTGAACCAGTTTTGATAAGCAGTATCGGAGGTGGGGCAAGATCGAAACGACTTAAAATTACTTTTTACATAGTCCAATGCAAAGGGGTCCTTAGGAGGAACAGTTGGATTTTCTATGGTGTTTGAGCCAGAAGATTCTATTGCCTTAGGGGCGTCCATTTTGTTAAACAAGGGTTTGAAACTATAGCAAACTGGGAAAATTGTCCTGGTATCTTTTAAAATTTCAAAAACCGTAAGAGGGCCATTTAAAGCTAACCTCTTACCAGCAACGGTGGTAGGAATGAGTACCTGTGATGCATACAACATTTCTTTTTCCTTTGAGATCATCTGAGGAGCAAGAACGGATTGACCTTGGTGAGTGATAATCTTACTTTCCATTGTAGTTCCTGCAGTTTTTCCCTTCTTCTTGGAAACCTTTTTGAGTTGGGATGAAGTAGAAGAAGACATTTTTGAAGGATGTTGAAAGCTTAGGGTTTTTGGCGAGAGAAGGAGGATAAAAGATTCAGAATGTGAAAGAAAAGAAAAAGACTAAGTTGATGATGTTTTATAATGGGGAAGTTTAAGCATCCACTGAATAAGGTGGTAATACGTGGAAATAATGGGTTGGTGTGATGAAGAGGTGACGTAAAGTTAACATGCGTAATAGGCGTGATTTAAAGATAATCATTGTTTGTAACTGCACCATACTGTGAAGTGGCTCCAGGCGGTTAAGGAATCCAAAAAGTGTTATGATTGACGTGACTGGAGTCAAATGCATTAAATGTTACGATGATTCGAAGGTCGCATCAAAATCTTGTGTAGATGTTTAAAATAGGTATTTCTCAGAGAGATCGAAATACATATTTTAAAGGGGCATTTTGTTGACTGAAGATTTTGATAATATTATTAGAAGCCAAGTGAATTGAACGTTTCGATCGAAATGAAATAGAGCGTCATGTTTCGAAGTAGCAGAAGCAGTGTTTCGAATAAGCATATCAAAGCTTGGAGCTTCGAGTGGCAATTATGGGAACATATCTAAAGAAGTCTTGAAATAACAACAAGGATGTGTCTGAGAAGTGCGTTCGAAACGGGGAAGTACCAAAACATTTGAAATTCAAATGGAAGCGGGACATTCGAAGTTTGAATTTATGTGCTGGAGCATTTGGAGACACGTGGAAAGAAGAGAGAGGCATTGTTCTGCATGTTCTGAATGTGGCATAATTCTATAGCAAGACCGTTATGGTCGAATTAGTATAAATAGAAGTCTTAGTATTAGGATTTCGTGTGTCATATCTATTGTACTAAATACTCAGTAACATTCAAATTACCACATGGCTAGGGAAACGAATGCAAGAGCAATGTACGTATGATAGCACCACATGTTTATGATTTAATGAAAACCTTTTATCATTTCCAGCATTTTCCTTTATCTTTCTGCCAAATACCATTTACAAGTTTTCTCATTTAAAGTCTTTTTATTTCGAAATCTCTACATTAAAGCCTTATATTTCAATGCTTTCTTTACATTTCAAGCACTTTACATTTCAGAAAACTGTCATACTTGTCATGCCTTTATCTTCAAGTTTTATCCTTCGAACGCCTATTTTTACTTAAAGTCATTTACAGATTTCTTGCATTAAACGCTTTCTTCATATTTCGAATCTTTTACGTTCCAGAGCATCTTTTACATTAACTGTTTTTATAATTTGAGGCCATTTACTTGCCTTTTATGTAATTTTACATGTCTTTACAATTAACATTTATTCATGCAAGTTAGTTTCGCGCGCATACATTTTGATTACACCTTTAGATCTTTAAGAGAGAAATCGAAATAAACCAAACACCTACACAACACTCAAATGCCAACCATGAATATATGTTCGATCATGAGAGTTACCCTAATGACCAAGGAATCCTAGGATCAATCTAGTCGATCCTGTGAGTTACCAGAGAAATTGAATAACAGTCAGTAAGTTTATTCGATAGTTTGGAAGACTAGCGGTTGTTTACCAGAAATCACTGGAAACAGGGAGAAAGGAAACAAGTGTAGTTATATTTCTCCGGATCACGGCGCCTTGCACTTCCCCCGGATGAACAAAGGGACACTCGGTCTATTCATGAGAATAAGTCTATAAACAAGGTATCACTTTGAAACTAAACATTCCAAATTCATCTGTACTATAGATCTCATTCTTTATGTCTGGTAGGGTCTTCTTGATTTGCAGTGGATCAACACCTTGTTGCTTCCCCATTTGAAAGTCTGCTTTCTTAAGGCAACAATCACTAAGATCACCATCACCCTCATCTAGTATTTCTTGTAGCGTCATATTCCTTGGAGTTAAATATAGTATATCATTATCTTTTTGGCTATGTGTTTCCTCATCCTTTTGACTTTGCATTTTCGACAGCATCTTTGAAAGCACTTACATCATTTTTGGCTGAAAACTCATGAAAATTTTCATGATCCATAATCAAACGAGTTTGAGAGGTTTTTTTTTTCAAAACTATTTGAGAGGGTTTTCTACTCAATTTTATTTTTTATCACAGTTAATTTTCCTGCTTTATATTACACAAAATTTGACCCGATTTGGATGAATATGATTTGGCTAGTAATTTTACTTATTCGTTGTCTAACTTTTATGCGTTATTTGGATTATTTGGATGAATATGATCTTATAAACACGATTAATTTTGTCATCAAATTGGATACTATACATATCAATTGTTTCCCAAGTTAGAGGTGTTAGTGGTTTTGTGACTAAAAAGTTACAGTGTGGTGCAATGAAATAATATGCATGGGCGGAATTCTCGTTAGGGTTTTCTTGTTAAATACTTTACTTTGGTCAAGTTTTCTATATAATATTTAATTGAGATTATTTTGATTTGTTTGCAGCATAAGTTTCTTCTTAATTTACTACTACAATACATAATGATTCCCATTTGACGCATTTTCTTTGTCACTAGTCACAAATGATGAATTTTATTTAACACATTTATCGCAATGAAATTGATTATTTAAAAAATTCTTTTTTTGTCATTTAATAGCTTTTATTATAATGATTTTTTAATAGAGATTTGCACATGTTGTGATGAGAATTATTTTTATTTTTAACCGTTTCTTGGATCTAAATTGAATGTTTATCCATTTTACTTTTATAATTAATATAATTCCATTTATTACAATGAATGATCCATTTTTTTCATGGATAGAGAGATTATATTTTGTATAGTATTTTTTCATGTATAGTATTTTCTAATAAGTAAGTGATATTAGAATGAACTTTTTTTTACTCATATGTTCGAAGTAAACAAAAATTTGGCCGTAAATTTTGGTAAAAACCGTTTCAATTTCGTGGTCTATTGAATTGAGATTATTTTGATTTGTTTACAGCATAAATTTCTTTCAAATTTACTACTATAGTACATAATCATTCTCAATTGAGGCACTCTTTCAGAGCCACAAATGAGGATTATTATTTAATGCATTTATGACAACGAAATTGACTATTTCAAGAGATTAATTACTATGTATTGTCAATATAAAATTCTTTACACAATCATTGCATCACAACCGTTCATAAATATTATTTTATAAATAATAAAAATAAAAATAAATTTTAATAAATATTTAAGACCGCGATTCACTGGAAGTGTAACAGTTCTTTACACTTTCTGTGCATAGTTGTTTTTATTATAATGAATTTTTAATAGAGATTTGCACATGTTCTGGTAAGATTTTTTTTTTTAATAGTTTGTTGGATCTAAATTGAGTGTTTATCAATTTTAGTTTTGTAATTAATGGTTATTTAGTTTAGTTATATTGAGTAGAAAACCCTCTCAAATAGTTTTGAAAAAAATAACTCTGAAACTTGTTTGATTATTGATCATGAAAAATTTCAGTGTGTTCAGCCAAAGATGATGTCATAGCTTTCAAAGATGATGTCGAAAAAGAGGATTGTGATGTTGATGAAATAGAGTTATGGTATGGAAGAAATATTGGTAACCGGCCTAGTGACTTGATTGTCTATTTTAATCCAAAGAATATGACACAACAAGCATTATTGGATGATGGTAATGGCGATGTTAGTGATTGTTGCCTTAAGAAACCAGACTTTCAAATGGGTAAGCAATAAGGTGTTGATCCACGCAAATCAATAAGAACCTACCAGACATAAGAATGAGATCTATACTACAGATGAATTTAGAATGTTTAGTTTCGAAGTGATGCCTTGTTTAAGGACTTATTCTCATGAATGGACCGAGTGTCCCTTTGTTCATCCGGTGGAAGTGCAAGGCGCAGTGATCCAAAGAAATATAACTACACCTGTTTCCCTTATCCCGAGTTTTAGAAATGAAGATCGTGCATCCTCTGAGAGAATTTTAGAGGCATTGAAAGATGGTTTGGTGCTTAAACCAATGCATGTTATTTCCTGTTATCTCTACCGTTTCTGTGTCATGCTTATTGGAGTTTCATTCTTCCATTGCTGAGAGCCTTCCAAGGTTGGAACATCGTCTAAAACCACAACAAAAATATCTCAACTTTTTGGTCGTTGGAGATTGGGGAAGAAAAGGAAACTACAATCAATCTCTTGTCACTCATTAGGTAATTAATTAATTCCCTTTGTGTTTTTCATTAGAATATTACGAAACTTAGTTGAATGCATACACATAAAGCATAATTGTATAGTTTTCGTGGAAAATTATGTGATTATAGTGCCGATGAAGATATTGCAGTTGGCCTAGATGGTTGGATCTTCATAGATTATGTGTGAAATCATCACAAATCCATTGACTTCCAAAATTATTCTTCCATATAAGTTATACAATTTTACAGTATAGGTTATGTTTAAGGTATTATATGATGATGGAGAAGTAGAAAAAGTTTTTATGGAAACGGAATGTTGAGAGTTTATGATTTAAACCTTCATATTTGATTTGGTATTGCATTGAACTTTCCTTTTTTGGAAATTATAATTGATTTATTTCTTCATATGACTTAGTTTGTTTCATGGATAGTGACAACATAAAAAATTAATCTATTTGAAGCAAGGAACCTGCATGCTGGCTCTTCATTTCACTAGATTCTGCAACATTTCTGTTGGTATGTGCTTCATGATTATTTTTGAGACTGAAGAATCAAGTGTCTGCAGCTACATGTAGAAATTAAATTCTATTTTTTCTGAAGTTATTATTGAAGAATCAAGCATCAGCAATAAAATTACTTGTACTGCACCATACAATTTTGCATCATACTATTTTGCATTTGTTTATAGATTTCTCGTGTTAGTATAATTTAAAATATTTTTGTATTACATGTATTTATTGAAAAATATATAAATTGTTATTTTAATATATAGATATTTAATTTATTGTATGTTAAATTTGTTGATATTCACAAATATTTCATCATATGAAAAAGAGACAATTAATCATATTCGGTAATTTTGAGTTCAAAGTTTTTTGCAAATATTATGAGTTGGTTGAATATTTTGTTGATAATATTATGACTTCTTAGTACAAAAAAATGTACAAAAATATGATTTTGTATACTTTTTGGTGAATATAAGAAATATTATGACTTAGTACATGAAATATTATGACTCAGTACATGAAATATGATTTTTATGTGTATGACTTTATAATATTTGAAATATTATAACTTCTTAGTACATGAAATATGAAGAAATGTTATAACTAAAATAACGTGTAATGTAGAATATGAAATAGGGAGTAAATATAATTAAATATAATATAATTTCATATAAAAATCAATTCAACAGTGAAATAATTAAATTGATCAACTTCCATAGCATTAAGGCCTCAACAACAACAAAACTCTAAAAAAATATATGGTCCAACATAAGTATAAAGGTAAGATACTTAACAAATAAAACAATTTAAAAAACATAGCAAATTCTCAAATCCCGTGTTACGTTCTAAAATTCGATCAGGTAACAATCACTCCAAGCACTACTCGGATAACTAATTATCTATACTCTCGAGGAGCACAAACACAACCATAAAAAATGGATGAGAATTACATTCAATTATTTATTATCACGCTAATGGTTTTAGTACATATAATATTCATTTCATTATTTATTATCATTTATTTATTTTATCATACAATTAATTTAAATTAATCAAGATACAAATATATTTTTTATTTTCATGCACTTGCACATTAAAAATATAGTTTTTATTTTTACGTGTCTAGATGCACAGTAATTTTGAGTTCAATGTTTTTTGCAAATATTATGAGTTGGTTGAATATTTTGTTGATAATATTATGACTTCTTAGTACAAAAATATGTACAAAAATATGATTTTGTATACTTTTTGTTGAATATAAGAAATATTATGACTTAGTACATGAAATATTATGCCTCAGTACATGAAATATGAAGAAATGTTATAACTAAAATAAAGTGTAATGTAGAATATGAAATAGGGAGTAAATATAATTAAATATAATATAATTTCATATAAAAATCAATTCAACAGCGAAATAATTAAATTGATCCACTTTCACAGCATTAAGGCCTCAACAATAACAAAACTCCACAAAAATATGTGGTCCAACATAAGTATAAAGGTATGATACTTAACAAATAAAACAATGCAAAAACATAGCAAATTCTCAAATCCCGTGTTACATTTGAAAATTCGATCAGGTAACAATCACTCCAAGCACTACTTGGAAAACTAATTATCTATACTTCCGAGGAGCACAAACACAACCATAAATAGTGGATGAGAATTACATTCAATTATTTATTATCACGCTAATGGTTTTAGTACATATAATATTCATTTCATTATTTATTATCATTTATTTATTTTATCATACAATTAATTTAAATTAATCAATAGAATAGGATCCTTACTAAGAGTAGATTTCAAAAACTTGGTTTTGTGGATGACAGTAGATGCGCTTACTGTAGGGAGGAAGAAACAATGCAACACATCTTCTTTGAATGCATACACACCAAAGATGTTTGGAAGGAAATTTTAAATTGGCAACACATTAGCCATTGCCCCCTTGAGTGGGTCCAAGAAACAAAATGGATTCTTGGGAGAACTAAAAGAAATAAGCCTAGTGGATTGATGCTAAAAATGGCTTTTACGGAGACCATTTATGAGGTATGGCAGGATAGAAATAATTTTATTTTTAATGGTAAGCACCTGGAAGGAAATATTAGAGATAGAATTAAGCATGTTGTCAGAACTAGATGTAGTATGTACAGGAAATTAAGAAGCCACATAACGGGGTTTACTTAATTGAGGTCTAATGGGACTCTTGGATCTTCAGATCAGTTGTACTTAAGCTATTTTTGGTTAATAAAGTATTGCTTTTGATCCAAAAAAATATATTTAAATTAATCAAGATACAGATATAGTTTTTATTTTCATGCGCTTGCACATTAAAAATGTAGTTGTGATCGGTGGATCTGGAACTGACTGTTTAACGCTGGTTCGCGAAATGTCGCGGAAGCAAGAGTCGCCACCGTCTTTTATTTTCTCCAAATGGAAAGGACAAAAGCACAGAAAAATTCCTTAAAGAGATTGCTCTCGGTTCGGGAGGTAGATTATAGAAAGGGAAGGTGTTAGCACCCTTTCTATCCATGGTTATCCATGGGCTCTTAGGTACTTGCTCAATGTGTTTTCAAAAATGTTTGTTTGCTTTTCAATTGTGGGTTTAAAAAATTTTCTTTGAAAAATTTCAGTTCGACTCGTACGTCAGAGTGTTTGAAAAATTTGCTTTGAAAGCTTTTGAAAAGTATTGGTGTGAAAAGTCTTTGAATTTTTGTTTTGAAGAGAGCAAGTATCCATGAGTCGTCTACCTACCCTAAGGAATTCGTCTATGTAAATGTCCTTTAAAGTAGTGCCATCCCACCATTGAGAGGTAGGTAGCACCACCGTTGGAGGTGTTCGGGGTCAATTCGAGTTTATAGGGACATGGTGATCACCAGAGCAATGGGAAGACACCTTAGAAGCTACCCTCATGCCAGGTTCCCGGATCATGAGGACTTACTAAAACATCCTCTACTCGACGATCACCTTTCGAGGGCAAGGCAACAGTGAGGCGTACCCTAGGGGTGGTGTGTGCGATTCGTGTGTCGTTTTCAGTTATTTTTGTCTTGTCATGTTCATTAGTGTTCTACGCTTGATTTTATTTTAAGTCCATACATTTTTCATGCTTTTTTGTTAACAGTTAATATTTGCGGGAAAATAAATCTAAACTATTACAAATGGCGCGGGTCCACATCGCCAAAATTAAACCGGACCCGATTTGACGGAAAGTAAATAAAGCAAAAGAAATAAAAGTGCGAGAAGTTTAAGTTACAATGCTTCGGGAGAGATACATAATGAATTAAGCGAAATAAAACAAATGTGCGAATAAAATAAATTACGAACGAGGGCGTTGGACCCTTTTGCAAAATATTATTAATAAGGAATTAAAATTAAGAATTAAAAGAAAATGTTTTTTTAGTATTTTTGTGTTTTTTGAGATTTAATAAAAAAGAATTAATTAAGAAAAACAAAATGAAATGTTAAACCTAGTTCTAATTATTTTTAAGTTTATTATGAAAGTATTAAAATTTAACCTAAATGCAACCCTAATTAGTTTACAAGTTCAATTATGAAAATAAATAAATCACTAATATTATGGCAAAAAACAAGGAAAATTAAAAGGAATAAAAAATCATTAAACCTAATGCTATATTTTTGGATTTTTAGTTATTAAGAAAGTATTAAAATCTAACCTAAATGCAACCCTAATTAGTTTACAAGTTTAATTATGAAAATTACTAATATTATGGCAAAAAACAAGGAAAATTAAAAGGAATAAAAAAAGTCATTAACCTAATGCTATATTTTTGGATTTTCTATGGAAGAAAGAAGTAAAGTTGCAACCTAAATTAATACTAAGTTAATTTACATACAATTTATTTATGAAAATAACTAAAATAAAATAAATATTATATTGTTCTCTTTTTCTGATTTTTGTGTATTTTATAATTTGTAAAAATGTTGAATTAAATTAAAACAAGAAACAAATAAAAATAATAATTAAAAGAGATGAGAAAAAATGAAAATATTTGCAAACCAGGGTGGGGGTGTAGTCCCAATTTGTGAGGTTTTGATGGTAAAGCCTGGCCCATTAAGCTGTGGTCTTTTTGACTTTTTGCGTAGCATGTGGCAAGGTTGACCAGCATCTACCATATGCCTTGACTCTGAGCCCTTTGATGGATCTCCAGGACACGTGGGCGCTGATCCCTGAGCGTGTATGATGATCCTTAGTATGAGTGCTGCATAGGAGTTGCTAATGAAAAATAACATGGAAATTGCACAGACCTGGGAATCGAACCCAGGTCTTAAACATTAATAATCCCTTCACTTGCCAACTGAGCTACATCACGCGCGTTAACATATTATAGCAAATAAATAATAAAAGAAAAAAACAAACACGTTAGTGGAGGGCGCGCGAAAATTTGAACCAGCGAATCATGGCTTGCCACGATGTTGTCTTCTCCACCATCCCTGTAAACAAAGGCTTTAGGCAACGGTTTTGCAAACGTGGGTTTAGACAGGTTTTAAGAAAATAACGATTAGCCCCTCGACGCTCATAAATTGAGCGCGAGGGTGCCATCCTCTTCGTCTTCAAGCGCTGAATCCATTGGTGGTCATTTGGAGTTCTAATTTTGCCTTGTTATGAAAGCCCCAAATTTCAGTCCTGCAAACCCTAAAAATCGCGCATGGTATTTTCTCATATATAGCACAAAAACGCAATTGGATCACATGGTTAGTTTCAAAACTTGACAAGGAACATGAATGTATGATTAAAATGCAGTGAGGATGCCTAGAAATCAAAGCACGATTATGGATTTTTCTTGGTTCAGTTGGAATCCGCTTTACCAATTCTTTGGGTTTGAGTTGTTGTTTGTGATTGGAATGTGATCAGGAGAGTTTGAGGAAGCTATTGGAAAAAAAATCAAGCTTTGAATCGCCCTCTAGTAGTGATTTCAGAATTTCATTTTCAAGTCAAAATTCCAAGTTTTTTATGAGCCTTTGAGCGCAGCCTTTGGTCTGTTGTGGTTAGGGTTTGACTTAGCACTTATGAGGGAAGGAAATTAGGTCATTAGTTGGCCTTTATCCATGCCCATGAGAGAATTGGTCTTAGGTCTTTTACCATTAACAAACTTTTCCTTCTTTTAAGCCAAGACCAAGACTTGGTGTATAATCTAACCCTAGCATGAGTTTGTGAGCTGGCACATGATATATGGAAGCTATCCCAATTCAAATGACACTATTTCATTGACTTTTGAATTTTATTTGAATTTTTAAAGATTTAAAATGAATTAAATTATCAAAAATTAAATAAAATAGAAAAATCAATATTTGGTCTTGAAATTAATCATGGGACACGTGTGTGGCATGACAAGGCTGAATCAAGTGGAAGAAAGTGGGCCCTTTTGTCAAAAATTGAAGTTTCAAGGATAGTTGACTTTTGCCATTTCACAAAAATTTCCCAACTTCTACAAGGCATAACTTGCTCAATTTTTAAGCTTTTCTCATGTTCTTGGACATTTTGGAAAGGTCTTTGAGTCCTTTAACCAATGCCTTTGGTCCCATGTCATTTTGATTTACCAATCTCAAGTTATGGTCTTTGACTTAAAGTCTCTTTTTGTTGACTTTTGAAAATGACCTATAATGTTGAACTTGATAACTTTTTGTGAGAGCATTTCTTGGACTTGAAGTATGAAGATGAGTTGTAGGAAATGTCTTTCTCTTCAAAATGAGCTTTGGATGGGATTTTTCTGATAATCCATGTGAAAGTTATGCTCTGGTCAATTTCAGTTGACTTTTTCAGCTGTCCAAATATAGCAACTTTTGCATCTTTGATGATTTCTGAGCCAAATTTTGAGAGTCATGATCAAGCATTGATCAAATGATGTTTGTGGCTTCAAAATGATATGTTGACCAAAAATTTGAACTTTTGACTGTCAAATGACCATTTTGCCCCTACAGTTGACTGTAGTGCAATTTGGGGTTTTGACTGTGCAATTTTGAGCTGAATGCCTTGAAACTTGATATGAGGATACTTGACCATCTTTGTAGGCATGTGAGACCTGATTGGGCTTTTGAACACTCCATTTTCTTGATCAGCACACAAACCCTAGTTTTGACTGTATGGAGGCCTTTGCACTGTGCAACTCTTGGGGAATTTTGTAGCTTGACTTGGCAGTTTATTGGAGAATATGGGAGGGCAAATTTTGGGGTACAACAGTTTCCCCTGTTCAATCTTCTTAGACCTGAGGATGCAGATTGGCTGACGTGCCTTTCGTAATCCGAAGGTAGAAGATGATTGGACACTAGAGTGCCCAGAAATTTGCGCTCACATGGTAGCAGTGTGGGGGAATGGGCTTATAGATGCCATCTGGAGGTTGTTGGATAGGATGATGGGCTTATAGATGCCATCTGAATGTTGATTGCGTGGGAGATTCCTTAGCGAGAACCTGCATACCTGCAAAACAGAAAAATGAGTACCTGACACGTTGCAGGAGCTGATTTTTTAGATGCTTGGTGTAGATATGTCCTGACTGGTTACAGGAGCTGAGTCTGGAGCTTCAAACGGCGATGAATGAACCAGGGATGGTTACTATCTTAGTATGAATAGCAAGAGAACCTTAGGCGACTTTAACTTCAACAACGCTCGTTGAGAAAAAATCTTGGGTGACTTTAACTGGGATAAGCATCAGGGAGATCTTAGGGTCGATCTGACTGAACCAGAGGAGGTTTTTTTTTTTTTTGATAAGGATGTGATGAAGGAATCTGAGACGATTGCTACCTCAGCAGGACGATGAAGGAATCTGAGATGATTGCTACTCCAAATATATGATGAAGGAATCTGGGACGATTACTACCTCAGCAGGACGATGAAGGAATCTGAGACGATTGCTACTCCAAATATATGATGAAGGAATCTGGGACGATTACTACCTCAGCAGGACGATGAAGGAATCTGAGACGATTGCTACCTCAGCAGAATGATGAAGGAATCTGGGACGATTACTACCTCAGCAGGATGATGAAGGAATCTGGGACGATTACTACCTTAGCGGGATGATGAAGGAATCTGGGACGATTACTACCTCAGCGGGATGATAAAGGAATCTGGGACGATTACTACCTCAACGGGATGATGAAGGAATCTGGGACGATTACTACCTCGGCAGGATGATGAAGGAATCTGGGACGATTACTACCTCAGCGGGATGATGAAGGAATCTGGGACGATTACTACCTCAACGGGATGATGAAGGAATCTGGGACGATTACTACCTCAACGGGATGACGAAGGAATCTGAGACGATTGTTACTCCAAATATGTGATGAAGGAATCTGGGACGATTACTACCTCAACGGGATGATGAAGGAATCTGAGATGATTGCTACTCTAAATATGTGATGAAGGAATCTGGGACGATTACTACCTCAACGGGATGATGAAGGAATCTGGGACGATTACTACCTCAGCAGGATGATGAAGGAATCTGAGACGATTGCTACTCCAAATATGTGATGAAGGAATCTGGGACGATTGCTACTCCAAATATGTGATGAAGGAATCTGGGACGATTACTACCTCAACGGGATGATGAAGGAATCTGAGACGATTGCTACTCCAAATATGTGATGAAGGAATCTGGGACGATTACTACCTCAACGGGATGATGAAGGAATCTGGGACGATTGCTACTCCAAATATGTGATGAAGGAATCTGGGACGATTACTACCTCAACGGGATGATGAAGGAATCTGGGACGATTACTACCTCAGCAGGATGATGAAGGAATCTGAGACGATTACTACCTCAACGGGTAAAGACTTTTATCTGTTGATCGTTCTTTCCTGAAAAAATAACGAATTAGTTGTATGCAATGTCATAATGCATGAATTGCCTGATTTTAAGATGTTCTCAAAAATAAATGAGATTGGGGTGATATGATGCGTCTATGCATGCTATAATGATGTATGCGACGTTTTATGAACGTGTTTTTCGTCTAGGAAAGTAAATCCTTGACGGGTGCCGGGAAGTCGTATCCTGGGCTGATGTTGAAGAATAGTTGCAAGAATTCCAATAGACGAAGATAACTCCGTTGGGGATAAGACTTGGCGAATGGAGGATTCTGCGGGGAGAAAAAGATATTCTAGTGACCATGCTGGGAAGAAATACTCTGTGGGGAGATGCTTTTGCTGAATTGTTGAGGATGACTCGCTGAGGATACCTTGCTGTATCGGAAGTATGAATGGACTTCGCTGGGGATAAGAAGGTTATGTCGACGACGCTCTTTCCGTGGCTTTTGGCTGAGGATAACCCAGTTATATCCTGTTAAGGAAATAACTCTTTAAATCAAGCCGGACGGCGCGTTCGTGCCCTGCTAGGGGATGAGCTTCCAGAATCTACTGGGGGTACGCCTATTGCTTGGGGAGATAGATTCCGACCTTCCTGGGGAAGCTTTGAACTACGTTGGCTATGTTCTTCAACGGAGCTTACCCTGATTCCTTGGAGGACAGAACAATCAGATTGCTTAGACCATTCTTTATTGCCCCTGTTTCTATGGGGGAGGCACTTGTGGGGTGCTGATAGTTGTTGAGGGTCAAACCTTCTTCTGGTAGGCAGATGATAAGATGACGGGACATAGTCGTACGCTTTTGATCCCTAATTTTTGCCTGGACCGTCCTTTCGGGTTTTCAGTCCACCGGGATACCCATTTTTGCCCAAGCCGCCTTTTCAGGTTTTCGACTTGCCGGGTGTACAGATTTTTCATTTCATCCTTCATTTTGCCCGAACCCTTTTGGTTCGCCGGGAAGCCCTTATTTTTGCCTAGGTATGTCAACCTAGCGGGCCTTTGATTGTGCGTAGTATTTTTTCGACTATGTCCATGTTCTCAGAATGTAGGGAGTTGCCCCTGTTAGAAGTGTTTTGTCATCAGAAGATGTTTGATCAGGCGAGATTTGTTGTTGAAATGCCCCAAGTGACTCAGGTGGAGATTTTCCCCAGGCTAGTTGGCCTTTGAAAGATTCTCCGAATCTTGATTGGATTGCCCCAGATGATGGACCATGCTCATGTCGGCCCCTTGATTGGAGGTACTTCTATTCAGTAGGCATTCGTCGTGCGAACTTCTGCTGTTCAAACAAAAAGTCATATGCAAACAATGTTATATCAAAAATGCAAAGCTTATGTCTGTCTTGAAGATTTTGAAAATGCATTCTTTTTCATAAAACAAATGAATGTTTGTAAAACGTGATGTCAACTCCGTATTTACCGTAGGCCTTCAGGAGTCAGGATACCTTTCGTAACAGTATGCTTTCGAACTAACCCGTGCTTCAGCTAGGACTTTTGAGGGTTATAACGTGGCCTGGTTCACGGTTTAAGAAACAAAGGGTAAAGGCTCAAATTATTTGTACCCACCCGCTCTTCGTGATGTTCTCCAAACCTAAACTTAGTTGATCATACGTTAGACCTTGTTTGAGTCTTTGCTCTGATTTTCCGGTGATGGTTCCGATATTGATGATTTATTTTGAATGGGCAGTCATCTTTTTTTTGCTGAGGGTTTATAGGACCTCTTCTTTTTTGTTATCCCTTTCTTTTTTTGCCTGAACTGTTTCCTTTTTGGAATTACAGTCAGCGGGATGCCCCAGTTTCATAAGTCCCCTTTGTAGGTTTAGACTTTTTGGGCTTTTCGTTTATGAATTTTGATGATGACTGCCTGTCTTTTTGATTGTTCTGAACCATCACTGTCTTTGTTCGTTTTGTAAAGATCTCTTCGGTGCTATTCGTCATGCACTTGGATCAACTGAGAGAACTACCCTGCCCCAGGTTAAGGGTTTTAAATTTCGAAAAGAAAAACTCCTACTTCTTTGGCTCAGAGGGGTTGACGAGGGATTATCATCCTTATAACTCCAGTGTTTAGGGATTGAAACAATGCCTGTACCTCATCAGCGGGGTCTGTTCAAAAGCATACTGTAGATCGTGGTATCGTTTTCGTCATCCTCCCTCAAGAGGCTTAGAATTATTAACCAAGAGTTGATCATCAGAAAAATATGAAACAATTTGCATATAGTAAATGCGAATATATTGATTCAAAATAGACATAAGCGATGCATTAATGTGATAACAATGTTTAACATGAATAAATGTTTGAACAATCAAAGAATAATACAACTTGAACATTCGAATGGACAAAAGACATTCTCGACGATTTGGTGTAGGATCAGTGTTCAAACTCGACCTCCTTGGCGTCAATCAAATCCTGGATCTTGTTCTTCAAGGTCCAACAGTCGTCGGTGTCATGTCCAGGACTGTCAGAATGGTAGGCACATCTCACACCCGGGTTGTACTTGGGAGAGGAAGTGTCAGGATTTTGAGGAGGATCCTTAAGTGTGATCATTTTCGCCCTCAGCAATTGCTGTAATGCCTGAGACAAAGACATGTTGATGTCAGTATACTTCCTATCTTGATGCTTTATCCTACGCCTATTGCTCTTTCTTGGTTGAACGGGCGTGGGATCGGAAATCTGGATTGCCCCTACATCATGATGACCCTTTTTACCATGTATAGCATTGGACTCCTTCTTCCCACTGTGGGGCTTTTTCTGAGCATCAGTAGGTGCGGTTTCTTGAATCTTCCCCGACTTGATACCAACTTCGATTCTCTCCCCCGTCAAGACAAGATCTGTGAACCCAGCAGAAGAATTCCCAATCAGATGGTTGTAGAATGAACCAGACAAAGTCCCCAAGAACATGTCGACAAGCTCGCGGTCAGTCAGAGGTGGTTGTACCCTTCCAGCAAGGTCCCTCCATTTTTGAGCATACTCTTTGAAGCCTTCGCCTGTACCCATAGACATCCCCTGAAGCTGAGTACGCGTGGGAGCGAGGTCAGCATTATACTGGTAGTGTTTGTAAAATGCAGTGGCTAAGTCTTCCCAGGTACGGATGTTGGCTCCATTCAGTTGATAGAACCACTCGAGCTGAGTCCCTGAAAGACTCTCTTGGAAGAAATGGATCCATAAGTTTTTGTCAGCTGTATAGGGCTGGATCCTCCTTGCATAAGCCCTGAGATGTAACTTAGGACAGGATGCCCCGTCGTATTTAGCAAAGGCAGGTACCTTGAATTTGTGCGGGATCACCACTCCAGAAGACAGACCTAGATCCTCGAAGTCCAGACCAGGCACCTTTTGTATCTCTATAGCACTTAACCGGTCTTCCAACTGTTTGTACTTATCCTCAGCCGGAGGGTACTGTTCGTCGTCGAAATCTGTCTCGTTGTCGGAGACCACTGGACTAGGCACCTCTCTCTCATGGTGACTGTTTTCCCTCACAGATGGGGTAGTCCTCTCAGTTTCAGTCTGCGGTGCATTCCCAGATCTGCGTCTAGGGCTGAACAAAACAGTCCTCTTCTTCTTCTTCTCCTTCTTCAGGAGCAGAGCCTTTAGATCTTGTTGCCCCTGGGTCAAATTCAGGATCAGCTCTTGGAACTGGGCGTTCTGAGCCTGGAGGTCCTTGATAGTCTGCTCGGATGATGATTCAGGATTCATGATGATTGGCTGAAATAAGCAGCGGAGAAGGGTAAGCAACCTGTCAAAGGGATACCTGCAATGCAATGAGATGTATGACATGCATGTGATGTTTTCAAGGATCTCGCAGGGTAAACAGAGAAACTTGTTAGAGTTGGAAACTGGCAACTTGATTGAAGGAACCTCCTGTTGTAGAGAGCCCTTCTTCAAGGGTCAAAGGCTCACCATATCCAGTGGGTCATAGCCCCTGACGACCTTAGCTAGAGGAAAATAAATCCTCTTTGCCCCTTGCTGGGCAGTTGGTTCATCATGACCTGCATCACAAGCCCTTGAGATCCTTGAAATGGGTTATGATGTATGCAATGGTATGATGTCATGCTATGCATGGGGTGATGTAGGTAAACCATGTTATGAGTCCCAACTAAGGACTATAAACAAACCCTGCAAGAAATTCAGTATACTTTGTTATGAGTCCCTATTAAGGACTATAAACAAACCCTGCAAGAAATTTAGTAAACCCTGTTATGAGTCCCAATTAAGGACTATAAACAAGACCTGCAAGAAACAAGTGTCAGGTAACAAGCACGCAGATAGTCAAGTACGAAGGCACACAAGTCACACAAGAGAAGCCCTTAAGGTTTAAGGCCAGCGTGGAGTCTAGGTATTACCCTCTTGAAGTTGGTGGGTTCAACCTGTCCTAATCAAAGTAACCGGGTTCTAAGGTTCCCAATATCACGGGATTGCTTTCATTGTTCATCGTTTCGATTTAGCCACTGAACTGGCGACCGAAATATTCCAGGAAAGCAACCCTCAATTGAGTGTAGTATCGAGTATCAACCAACCTCGGACTGCACCAAAGTCAGTTATCTCACTACCCTAAAGAGGCCAAGATAGTTCAATTAAGGTTCCTAAGGTCTGTTGATGCTTCACGACACCACGCGGAGGCCCCGTACTCTCCTTGACTGAACTCAAGGGTTACCGGTACACACCAAAGTGCCACATCAACGTAGCAGACTGTTTCAACCATGTCGGTATACCCCGCACAGTTCCCTCACAGTCTTGTTGCTACTTTCTAAGAAGGTATCCCCCAGATCCGGGTTAGGATCTATAGAACTCCCAAGACAATGTAGTTTTTATTTTTACTTGTCTAGATGCTAGTTTTAAATTAAAAAGAAAAATTTTAAATTTTAAATTTAAATGAAGGTTTCACTTAAAATTTAATATTATCTACTTGCATGTTTGTAGTCTATATTAGAGATGGTTTTACTAGTTGGATTAAGTCGTTTAACCCGTTGAATTATTTTGTTTAACTTATTGTTTTAAATAGTGTGAGTTGATTTTTCAACTCGTAACTAGTAATTGGTCTATTTTGTGTAATCCATTAAATAAACAGACGTATGATAGGGCGGAACATGATGGACCATTAGATTAAAATTAAACTAAAAAACTCTTTTTCTATATTTTTTATAAGTTATAATTTATTTTTTAATTTTTTCCCTCCAAAATAGCATAGAGAAAAAAGAATTATTACTCGTCCCGAGTACTTCTTAGTTAGACGAGCTTTCTTCTCATCGACTTGTACGGGGCCATTCTTTTTGCAAAAAGGAAAAAATAATAAGAAGTAAATAGCCATTAATTTTGCTATCTTCACAGCGGTCGAGCTCTATCATCTCCATATAGCTCATAATATTGAACTCGTGCAAAACATCAATCACCTCCCTCTTTGTGATAGTTAGATACTCATAATTAGTTTTGTTGTAGTCACAAGGTCATATGTCTAATATAGCAGGAAACAATAGGCGTCATTGTCCCTGCTGGTAACAATGAACACATGACATTCATCCCCTTTCACCTTAACAAACCTATATTTCAAATTCTTATTATAGTGGGGTGAATAGGATTATTCTTGGCAAGGAGCCCAGAGTAACCCAACAATCTTGGGGTCCCGTCTTAGTACCATAGAGTGAGAAAAAGGCACCTATAGTAGAGTTGGGATTCAGGCGCCGTCAGGTGATTTTGGAAGTACTTATGAAACCTTATCCATTTGTCTATATTTAAAGGGGTGGAGTTAATGTTCGTGAGAACCTCTAACTCAAGTTGAGTAAAAAGAATCAACACTCTAAGGTCGTTTGAGACTGGAAGGTTCAAATAGAAGGAGGTGTAGGGTGAAGCATCAGGAGAGGTCATATTAGCTCATTCTTCTTTGGATAAAGGCTTGAGATAACCTCCTCATCCTCGTTCCATAAAGGTTTATGTATTTTCAAAAATAGGGGTCATTTTCTTTTCAAAGGTATAGGAAGTTTCAAAGTCCTCCACACCTGAACATTTGGATGGGCACGCCACTATTGGTAACTCTTGAATTGTTAAGAAATAACAAAAAATAAAGGTCATTATACCTACTAGAATCATAGTTTCTTTCATAACTTCCTAACATCCCTATTCCAATAAGCTTCTAGTCGATTGTTTTGTCAACTCGCCTGAAATTTTTCATGAATTATTCATATATTTTCGTGAGTTCTCTACTTTTGGAGGGTTCAATCATACTTCCCCTTTCATCTAACTCCCTAATGATATTCATTTATAGGTAAAGAGAGGGAATATGATGTTATACTTGTGAGCTAGGAATGATGATGAAGTTGAGCTTGACAAGAGTTGAACGCAACTTCCCCTGATAAATAGAAATATTGAAGATAGTGTGGATGGGGATGAACCAAAATTATCCTTTTATAAGATCACGAACCTAGTTCATATAGGCAATGATTACTTATCCTAAGTATGCACAAACGATTGCAAGGAGAATCTTTACATGTCTCCCTTCTTGACATGTGAGAAGGAATCAAGGGTTATCAGTAGACATGTCTTCCTAAGACTAACTCATAATGAGAGACATTTAACGATGCATGTTCTTTACCAAGTAATGCTTGACGGACTCGCCCCAAGCTTCACTTGAGGGACTCTCTCCAAGATTTTCTTGAGAGACTCACCCCAATCTACACTTGAGGAACTCAACCTAAGCTACACTTAAGGGACTAGCCCTAAGAACTCGTCATCTCATATTTTTTTAAGATTGTAGTATGTTCAAATTAAATCACTTTATCCTTTCTAATACCTCGTGCTAGAGAAACTGTGGACTGAGTTAATTTTATTGGGTCTAAAAAAGGATGATCCATAATAAAACAACCCAAATTAAGTTCAATAGTGTTGGGCTTAAGTCTCGAACAAAATTACATGATCGATTTCATTTAACACAGGTGGCATGTGAGGTGTCCATGGAGTATTTCAGTATGGAAATATCATTCAAGGGGAGAAAAATGTCTCCCTGCAATTTGAGGAAGAATCGATCTTTTTCCCTTTCCACGTTTCTGATCCGGGGACAGTGGAAATTGTTTCTGCTTTCTTTCTAGTTTTTAACTTATTTTTTTACATGTGAAAATTGTTGAAGTAGTTTAACTTCAAGTGAATTATACTCATCTTTTGATGGGGTAAGATAGTTTTAAACCATGATTGTCGATGATGACAATGAGAAAAATTTTAGAGTTGTGTTGTTTCAAGTTACTATACTCTTTATAGTAGAGTTTGATAATTTCTTTGAAAAATGATTATTGGTGAATACAATGAAAACTTATGGAGATTATTAGTATTTTATTAAAAAAAATACATGTTGAAAAAGTCTCAAATCGCGTAATTTTGTAAATGAAAACAGACTCCATAACAATATAGTATATTCAGGTTTTTCATTACAAAATGCATCGTTCAATAACACTTTAAATTTTTATTTGACTATTTATATTTTCTCTTATACATTTGTGTTAACATGTATGAAATATAATTAAACATTTAATTTGGAGAGTGCATTTACTGAATTGTCGTAATTGATTAAAGATATATCATATATAGTAAAAATTTCACTTAATATTATTTCTCAATGGTCATTTGGTTGTCTCTTATTTTCTTTATGTCGATTTTTCTTAATAAAAACCGATCGAAAACCAGACCAACCTTTTTTTTTGTCATCATATTCTACCACATGGGAAAGCAACTTACCGTCCAAACAACTCCTCTTTGCACTACAAGAAAATTGACCTGTAGTGACGGAGAAAATCCGTCACTATATGTTATATTATCGTAGGTAAAAGCCTAAATGTAAATCAATGACGGCCATGCTGGCCGTGCACTATAATGTGCGTCCAGCAACGGATTTTCGTATGTCGATTAATGTGACCTTCACTTTTACCTACTTTTTTAGTTGTCTGTCACTATTTTTCTCAAAAAAATTTTATTTTTTAGTTACAACATGTGACCGTAGGTAAAAGTGGTATCCTGAAAAAAAAAATTGCAAATCCTACCCATTTTTCACTCTATTATAAATAAATTTTTAATTAATATTTAAATTATCAATAACATTACTATTCATATTATTTAAGACAATTGACAACACATCCATATTATTCAAAACAATTAACGTTTAAATATAATGGCCAAAAACTCAAATTTAGCCTTTCAAGTCCTCATATCAAAATACATATATGTTATTCACTAAAATATTGTCTGCAATTTCTATCCCACAATTTCAATCACAGATACTTCGTTTTTAACTGAGCATAAGCATCAAAGTACATAATAAAATGAAAAAACTCATTATATAAAAAAAGAAAAATTACTCACTTTCCTCAAATTGATCAATAAGCCAAATTTCAAATATAGACTGATCTTTGAGATATCTCCTATAGTTGCAAAAAAAGTTGAATCATTTCTTTGAGAAACATCATTTAGATAATTTTGTTTCTAGATATTTCTCCTTTGTGAAGTTGCTAAGAACTTTGCACTCACTTTCTTCAAGTTTTTACCTAAGGGAATGGTGAAATCGTCGTCTCTATTGTTAGGGGGAGATAGTGAGACACACACTGTAACACCACAATTCTACCCCAAGCAATTATATAAATAAATCAGAGTTATAAAATTCAATCATGCAAACGAACTGGGGCGTCACAAATTCTTCTATCAAAATTCATTGCATTCATCGTGGATATATAACACTTTCAAAACATCGGATGAACCATCATCATAACATTTTTAATTAAATAACTCAACATCTACGCATCGAAATTCTTAATAACATCTTTGACAACAATACAACAACTTCGAAACAACACATATTTAATAGTAATCAACTTAACGTTCAACAACTGAAAAATCAACAATCAAAAACAGCAAACATTCATCCCCCCGACTGTTACATATCAGAGCAATGACACCGACTCAAACTACTAAAGGTAAACATCCTTCACTCTCGATTACCTGCACGTTACCAATATGAGGGCAACATTCAAACAGAAGGGGTGAGATATCTAACAATATAATAAAGCGCGTGATAATTAACATATTAAATTAGATCACATAACATCACCACTTCTCACCTCATAATTCAACGATAATCACAACAATAATACACATTCACAACATCATTACACATTTCTTTATGAAATCATATAATGGGACTCAATACTATGCAAATGCATTTGGTACCATTGGAGCAGAACTCCCATCTCAAAAAATTGCTAATTAATAGAGGCATCAACAAGGCATAATCCTTCATCTCAAAATTCGCCAATATAGGCCATCTCAACGAGCATAAGCTCCATCTCAAAATGCAATGTATGTGACACAATCATGAATCTAATAACAACACCAAAATTAACAACATCTCAAATTAACAACATCTCAAAAGCATCTCAAATTAACAACATCTCAAAAGCATCTCAACGTCTCATCTTCACATCTCATATCATCATAATAATTCATCAAACATCATTTATTTATTATAAATCATTAACAAAACATCATTAATAACTTCTCACTAACAACTCAGTTGTACATCAGTACCACAGTAATTCATATTGTTATTCTGTAATCTTACATCGTTATTGTCACTAATCCTACTGTTATAATTCAGACAGCAGCCTCTAAGCATCTAATCTTCATCATTATGTACAAAACCAACGCAACGATCAACATGGGAGCTAACTCTAAATCCTAAATTGGCTACTAGGATTATCCTTCCTACTCTTCATTTTAATCCTCTAGAATGAATTTCATCACGTTAGCTATTCAACGCTTTGAACGGCATCTCAAACGGCATCCTAAAACTCAAGTTACAGCACTTTAAGACTAAATCTGCCAAAAATCAGACAACATGGGTCGATGCAAAACCCCTTAGATCTATGCGTATTGCCCTTAACTGCACATCATGAGTCAACGCATCCTCTCATAGATCGACTCATCCCGAGTCTTATACACAACATGTATCAACACATGCATCCCACAGATGGACTCATCCTGAGTCTTTCAACCTTCATGTATCGAGGCAAGCCTCTTCGTGTCGACTCATACTGAGTCTCTAAGCCCTCATGTATCGACATATCCTGATCCTTCCTGCATAATTCTGCGATTTCCTCTGCATTTTTACTATGGAGTTCATGTTTTTAACCCTACAAACTTAATATAATCATGATAAATCATTACTTACAGTTATTCTATGACTCTATATCGATTAAACAACATTGGGACATCATTATTCATCTAGAATTCATCAATTCATCATCATACATAATCATATGCATTCAATTCAAGAACAAGACAGCAATCACCTCTAACCCCACATATCAATCATTATTAACCCAATTATAGAGTCAGAACCCCACCCTTACCATGGATTGAAGGTCGCTCTATAATTTCTGGTTGAATTCCCGTTCTACCGTTTTTCCACTTTTCCAACAGCTTCACGTGCTTCTTCTCAATCCTTATTCTTCTACTACTTTTTTTTCCTGTTCTTTCTAACAACAATAAAATAACCCTATTATTCTTTATTTCTTATTGGGCTCAAACTAATACACCCCCTTATTACTTCTATTCCTTCAAAATAAGCCCACATCAAATAATATTATAATTCTAATATTATTTCTCCACTTTATAAATAAATCCAATTGATCATAACACATCTTCACAAAATATTCCAAAAATAATTTAATTAAATAATTAATTAAATTACGGGCATTACAACTCTCTCCTGCTTAGAATATATTCGTCCTCGAAAATTTACCTTAATTAAACAACTTAGGGTAGGACTCTCGCATCTTGCTCTCCAACTCCCAAGTCATGCTTTCTCCGGCAGCTCCTAGATAAACCACTTTAACCAAGGCAATCTTTTTGCCCCTCAGAGTCTTCATTTCATGATCCGCGGTCCGTACAGGCATCGTCTCCACCGTAAGATTATCCCGTACTTGCACATCGTCCATATGAATTACATGAGACAGATCTGAAATATACTTCCGAAGTTGTGACACATGAAACACATCATGAAAATTCGAAAGATTAGGAAATAAAGCCACTCTATAAGCAACATTCCCCACTCTCTCAGAAATATGATACGGCCCAATAAAACGAGAAGTGAGCTTCTTAGACTTTAATGCTCGCCCAACACCAGTCACGGGTGTAACTCTCAAAAACACATGATCACCAGCTTGAAATTCTAAATCCTTCCTTCGCTTGTCATGATAACTCTTCTGTCTACTTTGGACAGCTATCATCTTTTCTCGAATCAACTTCACCTTCTCGGTAGTCTCACGAACAAGTTCAGGTCCAAGTACTACACTTTCTCCAGATTCATGCCAACATAAAGGAGTTCTACATCTTCGACCATACAATGCCTTAAAAGGTGCTATCCCAATACTAGAATTGTAACTGTTATTATAAGTGAACTCTATCAATGGAAGATAAGTATCCCACGAACCTCACTGTTCAAGAACACATGCCCTTAGCAAATCTTCCAACGATTGAATCGCCCGTTCAGTCTGACCATCTGTTTGAGGATGATACGTTGAACTCAACCTCAACTTAGAACCCAACGCTTCTTGCAAACTCTTCCAAAAATCAGAAGTAAATCTTGGATCTCTATCTGACACAATGCACAAAGGAACACCATACAAATTCAAAATCACACTAATATAAAATCTCAGCCTACTTCGACACTGGAAAACTGATGTTAATAGGAATAAAATGAGCTGACTTCGTAAGCCTATCAACAATCACCCAAATCGAATCAAGTCCTCTTATAATATTAGGAAACCCCGTCACAAAGTCCATTGAAATGCTATCCCATTTCTATTCAGGAACTTCCAACAGTTGCATCAATCCTGCAGGCTTCTGATGTTCAACTTTTGACTTCTGACAAGTCAAACATGCATACACAAACCGAGCCACGTCACTCTTCATCCCAGGCCACCAAAACAAACCTTTCAAATCTTGATACATATTTGTAGCTTCTGGATGAATACTTAACTTACTTCTATGACTCTCCTCAAGTATCACCTTCTTCATCTCAGCATCATCAGGAATACAAATCCGGTTACGAAATCTCAATACACCTTGTGCATCTAGCTTAAAATCATTATTCTCAGACTGATCAATTCCAACCATCAAATCTACCAGTTTCACATCCAACTTCTGAGCTTCTCTGATACTGTCTAGAAATTCATTATTAATCCTCAACATACCCAACATAACACTCTGCGGAGTAACCTCGCAACCTAAGCTCATATCTCTGAACTGCTCAATTAATTCCAACTCTTTAATCATCACTGCTGACATATGTAAAGTCTTTCGACTCAACACATCAGCTACCACATTCGCTTTTCATGTATGATAATTCAAACCGAAATCATAATCCTTTAACAATTCCAACCATCTTCGTTGCCTCATATTCAGCTCTTTCTGATCAAATAAATACTTCAAGCTCTTATGGTCACTAAACACTTCAAATCTAGAACCATAAAGATAATGCCTCCAAATCTTTAACACAAAGACAACTGCAGCAAGTTCTAAATCATGCGTAGGATAGGTCTTCTCATGAGTCCTTAACTTCCTTGACGCATAAGCAACTACCTTACCATTCTGCATAAGCACACCTCCTAAACCCATCTTAGAAGCATCACAATACACCACCAAAGGCTCTCCTGGATTAGGCAACATCAAAATCGGAGCCGACGTCAACCTCTTCTTCAATTTTGTAAAACTTTCTTCGCAATGAACATCCCATACAAATGCTCTACCTTTACTAGTCAACTTAGTCAAAGGAAGTGACAATTTAGAAAACCCTTCGATAAACCTTCTATAATAACCAGCTAATCCCAAGAAGCTTCTAATCTCAATAGCTGACTTTGGAGTTTCCCATTGCAACACAGCATCAACCTTCAATGGATCTACAGCAATGCCACTACCTGAAATCACATGACCAAGAAAACTAACCTCCTTCAGCCAGAATTCAGACTTGGACAACTTTGCATACAACTTATTCTCTTTCAAAACTTGCAATACTACTCTCAAGTGTTCAACATGCTCTTCTTCTGACTTAGAGTAAATCAAAATATCATCAATGAACACCACTACGAACAGATCCAAATAAGTATGAAAGATATGATTCATATATTCCATGAATACTCCCGGCGCATTAGTAACACCGAAAGGCATCACCGAATACTCATAATGTCCATAGTGTGTTATGAAAGTCGTCTTCTGAATATCTTCATCCTTCACTTTAATCTGATGGTAACCCGACCTCAAATCAATCTTACTAAACACACGAGCATCCACCAATTGGTCCATCAAGTCATCTATTCTTGGAAGCGGATACTTTTTCTTAATCATCACTTTATTCAACTGTCTATAATCAACACAAAGCCTCATACTTCCAAATTTCTTCTTTACTAACAACACTGAAGCACCCCACGGCGATACACTTGGTCTTACAAACTTCTTCTCAAGTAACTCTTCCAATTGCTTCTTCAACTCTGACAATTCAGATGCAGACATCTTGTATGGTGCCATAGAAACAGGTTTGGTACCAGGTATAAGATCAATAGCAAATTCAACTTCCCTCTCGGGCGGTACATCCGGAATCTCATCAGGGAAAACTTCAGGAAATTCACACACCACCTGCAATTCCTCAATTATAGCTTGAGTCTCTACAGATAGCGACGCCATCAACGAGAACATTTGTGCTTCCTCTTGCATCAACTTCATCAACTGTTTAGCAGACAACATACCATCTTCCTCTTCTTCAGGAGTAGAAAACCTCACAGACTTGTCATAACAGTTAATATGGACACAGTTATGCTCTAACCAGTTCATACCCAAAATCACATCCAAACCTCTTAACGGTAAACAAACCAAATGAACAACAAAGTCTCTGTCGAAGATCGACAAGGGACACTTCAAACACACAAAAGAAGCAGTCACCGACCCCTTGGCTGGAGTATCAACGACCATTTCTCCATTCATAAAAGACAACATAAGACCCAATCTTTCAACACAATCAGCATCAATAAAAAAATGTGTTATACCGGTATTAATAATAGTAATTAAAGGAGTACTATTAATGAAACACGTACCTCTGATAAGTCTATCCTCAACAGCTTTCTGATCCTCAACCAAAACGAACACTTTACCACTTGACTGAGCCCTCTTCGGTTTCGGACACTGACTACCAATGTGCCCTTCTTCTCTACAGTTGAAACAAATCACATCCTTATGTTCACACTCAGATACAACATGTTCGTTCTTACCACAACAGAAACACCTCTTCACTTCAGTAATGCACACATTACTCTTGTGTCCAGGTTTTCCACACTTAAAGTAAATCACACCAGCAGGAGCATCTCCCCCACTAGTCCTCTGACTCTGAGCAACTTTCTGTTTACCTTTACCAACTGGAGCATCATAAGGCTTACCACGATTTTGTTGGTGCTTACCCCTAATCTCACTGATAATCTTGTAGTGTGCATTATTATCCTCTACATAAATCCTGCAACTATCAATCAAATCAGCAAAGACACGGATCTTCTGGTATCCAACTGATTTCTTGATCTCCGGGCGCAACCCGTTCTCAAACTTAATACACTTCGAAAACTCAGCATTTGCGTCAGCGTAATGCGGATAAAACTTAGCTAACTCAGCAAACTTGGCAGCATACTCAAAAACCTACATACTTCCTTGCTTCAGCTCAAGAAACTCAATCTCCTTCTTACCACGGACATCTTCAGGAAAATACTTTCTCAGGAACTCCCTACGGAACACAGCTCAAGTGACATTCTCACCTGCAGCTTCTAACTTATGACAAGTCTCTAGCCACCAGTCATCAGCCTCGACTGCTAGCATATGAGTACCATATTGAACCTTCTGCACTGGTGTGCAATCCATCACACGGAAGATTCTCTCAATCTCTTTCAACACTCCAATGCCCCGTCAAGATCATACTTTCCCTTAAACGTAGGCGGATTCTCTATCTGGAAAGTCGCCAAGCTACGAGATCCAGCATTCCCGTCAGCATTCGGCTGATTTTCCATCGCATGAGCCATTGCTTCTAAAGCAGCACCAAGTGCAGCATCATTCCTTCCAGTCATCTCAACTTCTCACTACAACATAAACAACGGTTAGAACTCAAATTAATAATACTCGATTGCTAGACAACTACGACTTGACGACAAGGTCGGAGCAACCTTTTGCTCTGATACCAACTTTATAACACCCCAATTTTACCCCAAGAAATTATATAAATAAATCAGAGTTAAAAAATTCAATCATGCAAACGAACCGGGGCGTCACAAATTCTTCTATCAAAATTCATTGCATTCATCGTGGATATATAACACTTTCAAAACATCAGATGAACCATCATCATAACATCTTTAATTAAATAACTCAACATCTACGCAGCGGAATTCTTAATAACATCTTTGACAATAATACAACAACTTTGAAACAGCACATATTTAATAATAATCAACTTAACGTTTAACAACTGAAAATTCAACAATCAAAAATAGCAAGTGTTCATCCCCCCGAGTGTTACATATCAGAGCAATGACACCGACTCGAACTACTGAAGGTAAACAGCCTTCACTCTCGATTACCTGCACGTTACCAATATGAGGGCAACATTCAAACAGAAGGGGTGAGATATCTAACAATATAATAAAGTGCATGATAATTAATATATTAAATTAGATCACATAACATCACCACTTCTCATCTCATAATTCAACGATAATCACAATAATAATACACATTCACAACATCATTACACCCTTCTTTATGCAATCATATAATGCGACTCAATATTATGCAAATGCATGTGGTACCATTGGAGCAGAACTCCTATCTCAAAAATTTGCCAATTAATAGAGGCATCAACAAGGCATAAGCCTTCATCTCAAAATTTACCAATACAGGCCATCTCAACGAGCATAAGCTTCATCTCAAAATGCAATGTACGCGACACAATCTTGAATGTAATAACAACACCAAAATTAACAACATCTCAAATTAACAACATCTCAAATTAACAACATCTCAAAAGCATCTCAAATTAACAACATCTCAAAAGCATCTCAACGTCTCATTTTCACATCTCATATCATCATAATAATTCATCAAACATAATTTATTATTATAAATCATCAACACAACATCATTAATAACTTCTCACTAACAACTCAGTTGTACATCAGTACCACAGTAATTCATACTGCTATTCTATAATCTTACATCGTTACTGTCACTAATCCTACTGTTATAATTCAGACAGCAGCCTCTAAGCATCTAATCTTCATCATTCTGTACAAAACCTACACAACGATCAACATGGGAGATAACTCTAAATCCTAAATTGGCTACTAGTATTATCCTTCCTACTCTTCATTTTAATCCTCTAGAATGAAGTTCATCGTGTTAGCTCTTCAACGCTTCGAATGGCATCTTAAACGACATCCTAAAACTCAAGTTACAGCACTTTAAGACTGAATCTGCCAAAAATCAGACAACATGGGTCGACGCAAAACCCCTTGGATCAACGCGTACTTCCCTTAACTGTACAACATGAGTCGGCGCATCCTCTCATGGATCGACTCATCCCGAGTCTTATACAAAGAATGTATCGACACATGCATCCCACAGGTCGACTCATCCTGAGTCTTTCAACCTTCATGTATCGACGCAAGCCTCTTCGTGTCGACTCATACTGAGTCTCTAAGCCCTCATGTATCGACACATCATGTTTGAGGTCGACACATCCTGATCCTTTCTGCATAATTCTGCGATTTCCTCTGCATTTTTACTACATAATTCATGTTTTTAACCCCTATAAACTTAATATAATCAAGATAAATAATTTCTTACAGTTATCCTATGACTCTACATCAATTAAATAACATCGAGACATCATTATTCATCTAGAATTCATCAATTCATCATCATACATCATCATATGCATTCAATTCAAGAACAAAACAGCAATCACCTCTAACCCCACATATCAATCATCATGAACCCAATTATAGAGTCAAAACCTCACCCTTACCTTGGATTGAAGCTCGCTCTATAATTTCTGGTTGAATTCTCGTTCTTCCGTTTTTCCACTTTTCCAACAGCTTCACGTGCTTTTCTCAATCCTTATTCTTCTACTACCTCTTTCTTTTCTATTCTTTCTAACAATAATAAAATAACCCTATTATTCTTTATTCCTTATTGGGCTCAAACTAATACAGCCCCTTATTACTTCTATTCCTTCAAAATAAGCCCACATCAAATAATATTATAATTCTAATATTATTTCTGCACTTTATAAATAAATCCAATTAATCATAACACATCTTCACAAAATATGCCAAAAATAATTTAATTAAATAATTAATTAAATTACGGGCATTACACACACCACTTATCCACCTCAAACCTTAAGGTGATAGGTGAGTGGGTTCTCCCACTTATATATGCTTAAGTCTCCACATTCCTATCCAATGTGGGACTATTTCCCCACTTAATCACACTTGCTATATTATTCCAACACTCCCCCTCAAGTGTGAGTCCACAATGCTCCCTCACTTGTACCGCCATTGACATCTTGCAATGGAACACCACTTCCTAGGCGCATTTCGATACAAGTCTCTTCCGGTCCCTTTCTCGAACCAAAGGATCATGATACCATGTTAGGGGAAGATACTTGGAGCATCGATACATAGTGTAGGAATAAGCACCTTTGTGAGAGACACACCACTTATCCACCTAAAACCTTAAGGTGATAGGTGAGTAGGTTCTCCCACTTATATATGCTTAAGTCTCCACATTCCTATCCAATATGGGACTATTTCCCCACTTACTCACACTTGCTATATTATTCCAACACCTATCTCCAACCAATGCACAAGTTGGTCGCATATTGAATTTTTTTTAGAGCTATCATCGCTTTCACTACTTGGAAAATAGAAATGTTCTCATAGTTGTTATCATTTTCCCAAAACCAGACAAAAAAATCACATAGGTTTTCACTATGCCAAACAAGACATTAGACAACGCTTTTTTGTCTTTTAACAGCGCTGCCTAAAGCGGCGCTGCTAAAAGTAAAGACAACACTTTTTTTCAATGTAAAAGCGATGTCTTATGCCCAATTTAGGTAGCGCTTTTACATTAAAAGCTCTTTCTTATGCACCTCCTTTAGACATCGCTTTTAAAATAGATAACGCGTTTTTATATATCCCTTTAGTAGCGCTTTTGCTTTAGACATCGCTTTATGTTATTTTTAAGTTAGGCTTTAGACAGCGCTTTTCTTTAAAAGCGTTGTATATTCCCTCACTTTAGTCTTTTGAAATTATTTTGATATGCTTAAGTATATTGAAGCATTTGATTAAAAAATAAAGTTTGAAAATGCAATGACACAAAGTCAAGGTTTTTACATGAATGTGGTAAAAGTTTGAAAAATGAGTTTTAGGGTTAAAAGATTTTTAGAGTACATAAGGATACATAGGGTAAACATCTACAAGGGTAATATACAAATGTAAACACACAAGGGTAAACCTAAGGCAATGCACATGCTTATGACTATAAAGTCAAGAAAACTATCTATTTTTCTTGAATTTTGACACAATTATTAACATAAATGAAGTATAAACATCAACCTTCATCACATAAATATTAAGATTAATATCAAAGCAAATATCCTTTATGCAAGCTTCATAGATTAGAGTTTAAAAGGTTTTTATATGAAAAGGGTGATAGTTTAAATATTGAGTTTTTAGGGTTTAAAAGGTTCTTTAGAGTATGTTAAGATAAACAAGGTGATTATTCACAGGGGTTTTTATACAAAGGGGAATGCACACGCTTATGACTATAAAGTCAACAATACTATCATTTTCCTTAAATTTTTAGGGAACAAGTATAACAAAAATATTAAATGACTAACATGATAGCAAACATACACATCACAAGTATTTAAACACAAAGGGGGGAGGTTAACATGTTTATCAAAGTAAAAGTTGTGACAAAAAAAGTCATGGATCATGAATTAGGGTTTTTTGAACAAGTTAAAAATCAAGTTTTAAACCTAATTAAAAATCAAGTTTTAAACCAAATTAAAAATCAAGTTTTTTATGGCACAAGAACACCCAAGAGATGTGGCTTTAAACAACACTTATTAAAGACATGGGTTGGTTATTATAAAAGGGTTTTACTTGAAAGGTCAACAAAGAAACCAAAGAAAACGTCTTTTAAAACTACAAAAAGGACTAATTTTGAATTAAATGAAAAAGGGTTAAATGGATAATATTTTTTATATTTTTCTTATATTCATGAAATAGGGTAGGTAAATAAATAGTGCGCAAAAAATCAATCCAAAAAAATTTATTTTTATAGGTGAAAAAAATTAGTGAAGTTTGATAAAAAGACAAAAAGAAACAAGTATTAAAAATTAAAAAAAGTGCCTAGTAAGGATTCAACCTATGCTCTCAAGGTGATTGGTTAGAATCCTAACCACCAGACCACGCACCATAACTTTAAAAAAGGTGCCTTTAGATGAAAGTATTTGAAACAAAGTCTAAAAAATCACAAAACAGAAAAAATATTAGAAAATGAGAAAAGGGGAGTTCACACTGGTTCGATCCCTTGCCCTTATGCTTGCAAAGACTCTAACGCGCATGCTCTTGCCATTAGGATGGTTGTTTCATCCATTTATAACACATATATCAATAAATATAAAATAAACTCGTTTTTGAAAAATGGCGCCAGAGACTTCAAATTCCCTCTTTGTGTTTGTTTGTCTTTTTGATTATATGGGGATTAGATCCTTAATAATTTCCTTGTGTATAGTGTTTTTTGAATTAATCAAAATATATATTAATTTAAAAAATAAGTTTTATAATCGTGACTCTCACCCTTACACTTATGTAGACTTGAGTCTGAAGAATTAGTACTCGATAAAAAAATGATATAGGAATAATATATATAAAAAGATCAAATAAAATAATTGAAAATATAAATGTTAAAAATAAAAAGCACTTAATGTATATGATTTATAAAAAAAAAATTATTGGTAAAATATTATGGGCCATTGAGTCCATTTGTTATAAATTAAAAATAAAAAATAAAAATATAATTATATTTCTTAAATAATAAATTTTGATATTTTAATTTAAAATATAATCAAAATCACACAATTTTTAAAAGAATTTTTTAAGAGAAAAATAAATATGCACGAGTAGTAAGATACTTTAATACTGTCAACTAATAAAAATGTGTATTCTATCAAATCACGCTTTTATATTTAAAATATTTATATGACATGACAAATTAAATGATTTTGATTGGTTGTATGTGTAATATTATTTTACACGGTCTATGCACTATCTTTAGGTTATTTTTATAAAAAAAAATATTTCAAAATATTTAAAAAATTAAGTAACTAAAATAAAATTATATGAAAATTATTTAATTAAATTTTCTTTTAAAATTTTTCTTTTAAAAAAGTCATTATAAATTTCTTTTGGTAAAATTAGTTAATACTATAAAATTTATTTTTTTAAAACTGAAATAAAGTGTCCTCATATATACTCAGATGGTTGAGGTTAAGTGGTTAATCATACAATATAATAATACAAGACGAGTATTTTGACAAGTTTGCCAAGTGTCACTCTGTCATGCATTCTTATATTTATAGATCATCTATAATTGGATATTTAAATTTAGTTTATTACTTTTATTTTTATTTTTATTTTATTTTTAATATCATTACTTAAATTTTCTTGTGTCACAGTTACATAAAAATTGAGATTTTTAGAAAACTGAACAGTCTGCAGCCTTTAAGGCCTTCTGAAAATCATTTTCCCATATTTTTTCTTCACCCATTCAATATTATTCCTTCACCCATTAAATGTTTCCTCTTCTAGTGCTGAATGCAACCTTCTGTATTTGAGACAATAAATTTGACAATTATACCTTTAAATAAAACACAGTCCTATATTGTTCCCTAAGAGTTAAATAAGCTGCTATTTGATTGGTAGGTGATTGCAATTTAATGTCTATATTTTTATTTTATTTTATTTTCTAATGTCTTGATTACATAATTACTCTGACTAAGAACCTTGATTAATTTCATTAAGGCTGGAATTGCACTTTCTTTGGTTGTTTACGAAGAAGAATGGAAGGTTTGGGAGAATTTTTTCTGCTAAATTTGGATCACATGATAACTTAATCCAAACATCTTCTTAAGAAATTAGTTTATCTGGATTACAATGATGTTATTTTTGGGTTGATGTCAAACATAAAAAATGGAAATAGTTAATGGTGGTAACTTTAATTGCTTCAAATTGATTTTGCAATAATACTTTTCATTTTATTACAGCGAAATTAATAGAATGGTTTTTGAGGCTTATGACTTTATGGAATTAGAAAAATGGTCATGCTTTATAGAATTAGAAAAGTATGAATCGGATGAAATTATTGTTTACATTTTATTATTATTTATTTTTGTCATCAGAAAAAGTAAATATGATTAGAAGAAAAATTGATATTTTTTAAGAGAGAAATTTAAATAGATTATAATTAAATACAATTATTCATACACCCTTCTAATCATTAATTTAATTAAACAATTATTTTTAAATTTTATATTGTCTTCTTAATTAATCATTCCATCCCAATGATAATATTTTAAAAAAGTTGAGGATATTAAATGATATATTTCAATTAATAAAAATAATTAAGGAAGAATAAAGTTCATGATATACAAATGATATTCTTGAAATATCAATTAACCAATTAATTAAATCTATTAACTTTATTATTTTAGATATGTGCAAAGATTAGAAACCATATAATAATAGAAAACACAAATTTTAAAATTTTAAAATCTATTCTCAAATTACTCTTATATATAAAAAAATTAAAATGAATAATTAATTTATTATAATAATAAAAATAGAGAGAGAGGGAGTATGAATGATTGAAGATAAATTTTTTATTTATTTAACTTATTGTGTTTAATTGTAATAATTTAGAAATTAATTGAGAGAAGAGAGTAAATACTGGGAGATTATACGTAGAATATTCTTCGTGATTATCTATTTTTGAATGATTTTGAAATGATCAAATATTCATTTTTAAAGAATATAACTTGTATTAATAGGATGAATTTTTTTTTAAAGCTTCTGAAAGTAGCTACTAATTTAACATTTGTAACTTAATATGTTTGAATAATAAATTTTAAATACTTAATTACTTTTAAATAAATTATTAAATATCTATAAAAATTAAATTAATGTGATTTATAAATTCAATTTTACAAAATCATTTAACATTAGAATTAGGAGAGTTTTATCAATTCCAACATAGGGGTATTTATTTTGTATCCACTATTCAAATATAATTATTTATTTTGTAATAAATATTAAAAATCATATATAGAACATGTTTGGTATATAATATTTTCTTTAAAAAAATATTCATATCCCCTTAAGTCATTATTATAATTAAATGATTATTTATTATATTCAATTAATATATATAAAAATTTATTATTCTTGAATAATAAGACAACTAGCTTTCAAAACAAATTTATTTTTCAAATAAGTTAGGTAATTTAATATATCGATCATATTTTTTCAATATTAATAAATAAAGTAATTGAATTGATTGAATTTTTTTTAAATACGTAAAAATATCCGATAGTTTATAATAAGAGCAGATATATATATTAAAAGTTTTCTCTCTATTTTAAAATAAGTATTAATTACCTACGTTTTCATATCTTAATGATCATTTTAATTGAATGCTTTTGATTTTTATTTATTATCCTTTTATTTTTAATAAGTATGGAAAACTAAAGTTTTGGTTAATTTGTATATATGGTTCGCTAATTATCATAAAGGTAATAGATATATAATAAATTGTAATTAACAAAAGATTCACATTTTAATGACATTTATGTTATATTTTTTATGAATAAAGAAAAAGAATTGGTTAAAATCTATATTTAAAGAAATAAATATAATACTATAATACTATATTTTAAAAAAGAAATAACTATAGTATTATATTTTAAAAAAATAACTATATTGCTATATAGTCTGATTTTTGTTAATATATATATATATATATATATATATATATATATATATATATATATATATATATATATATATATATATATATATATATATATATATATATATATATATATATATATATATATATATATATATATATATATATATATATATATATATATATATATATATATATATATATATATAATAAAGTGTTCTTTATTATATTTTTATAAAATATATAGTATTGGTTATTCTTATATTTTTCTTTTCTCTTTTGATTTTTTTGATATAAAAATTATTTTGCATGATTAATATGCATTAATAATAATTAATGGTGTAATAAAAAAGAAAATAACATATTAGATTTGTTAAGGAAATGAATTTAAACATTACGAAGATAAAGTTACAATAAAACTTATAATTCTAATTTAAATTATAATTGGAAATTCTAATAAATTTGAAAACTTAGTACGAATAAATTGTTTGTAAATAGAAATCTATTATTAAACACATCAAATATTTTTATAAATATTTATTATGAATAAATTAAAAATAAAATTTTTTAAAACGTGATTCTAGGTTAAATCTTCTTTTTTTGCAATTGAAATGAATTGAAAAATGAATTAATTGAACACATTTAAAACATTAATTTTACGGGATACATTTAAAATAATAATCAATTAATTCAATTTTATTTTGATTTTTAAAATTTGTTTTTGAATTAGAACATAAATTTTTTTTGCTACTTCTATAGTAATTAATCCAATATATTATGTATGATTTCTCTTAGATAAACAAATATTATATACTTAATAAAATGATACTTATTTTGGGACGGAGTAAATATATGATATTATGACAAGATACAAAAAAAAATGACTTGAAAAGATATTATATATTATTTTATGATAAAATGTTAACATTTATATCAAAAAATTGATACAAATATTGGTTTTTATTAAAAACCATGAGATAATTATGATTGGTGAATACACAAATTTCTTATGAAAACATAAATATGTTTTTCTTTTTATATTTTATATACATTTTTAACCATCAGTATATTATAAAAATTTTTATATATACTAACAAAGACATTGTAAATTATAAGTAGTTCTAAAATATTATTTTTTTACTTAGAAAAGTTTTAACCCCTCGCACGGGTCTAATTACTAGTTAATTTTATTTAAAGACAAATCCTTTATAATAATTTATATTTACAACAAGAAAACCTCTTCAATAGTCTATATATATATGGGACACATAACACAGAAACGGTAGCGATAAAAGGAAATAACAAGGTTGGTTTAAGCACCAAACCATCTTCAAATGCCTCAAAAATTATCTTAGAGGATGCATCCCTTTGTTGCACGATCCTCCTTTTTGAAACTCAGGAGAAGGGAAACAAGTGTAGTTATATTTCTCCGGATCACAGCGCCTTGCACTTCCCCTGGATGAACAAAAGGACACTTGGTATATTCATGAGAATAAGTCCTTAAACAAGGTATCACTTTGAAACTAAACCTTCCAAATTCATCTGTATTATAGATCTCATTCTTTATGTCTGGTAGGGTCTTCTTGATTTGCGGTGGATCAACACCTTGTTGCTTCCCCATTTGAAAGCCTACTTTCTTAAGGCAACAGTCACTAACATCGCCATAATAGATTATATCGTTATCCTTTTGGCTATGTGTTTCCTCATCCTTTTGACTTTGCATTTTCGACATCATCTTTGAAAGCACTTACATCATCTTTGGCTGAAAATTCATGAAAATTTTCACGATCCATAATCAAACGAGTTTGAGAGTTTTTTTTTTTCAAAACTATTTGAAAGGGTTTTCTACTCAATTTTATTTTTTATCACAGTTAATTTTCCTGCTTTATATTACATAGAATTTGACCCGATTTGGATGAATATGATTTGGCTAGTAATTTTACTTATTTGTTATCTAACTTTTATGCGTTATTCGACTTATTTGGATGAATATGATCTTATAAAAACGATTCATTTTTTCATCAAATTGGATACTATCCATATCAATTGTTTCCCAATTTGAGATGTTAGTGGTTTTGTGACAAAAAGTTACAGTGTGGTGCAATGAAATAATATGCATGGGCGGAATTCTCGCTAGGGTTTTCTTGTTAAATACCTTAATTTTGTCAAGTTCTCTATATAATATTTAATTGAGATTATTTTGATTTGTTTGAAGCATAAGTTTCTTCTAAATTTACTACTACGATACATAATGATTCCCATTTGACGCATTTTCTTTGTCACCAGTCACAAATGATGAATTTTATTGAACACATTTATCGCAATGAAATTGATTATTTAAAAAATTCTTTTTGTCATTTAATATATTTTATTATAATGATTTTTTAATAAAGATTTTCACATGTTGTGATGAGAATTATTTTTATTTTTAACCGTTTGTTGGATCTAAATGGAATGTTTATCCATTTTACTTTTATAATTAATTTAATTCTATTTATTACCATGAATGATCCATTTTTTCATGGATAGAGAGATTATATTTTGTATAGTATTTTTTCATGTATATTATTTTCTAATAACTAAGTGATATTATAATGACCTTTTTTACCTCATATGTTCGAAGTAAAAAAAATTGGCCGTGAATTTTGGTATAAATTGTTTCAATTCCGTGGTCATGTTTTCTATAAAATATTGAATTGAGATTATTTTGATTTTTTTGCAGCATAAATTTCTTCCAAATTTAATATTATAACACATAATAATTCTCAATTGAGGCACTCTTTCACAAAGCCACAAATGAGTAATATTATTTAATGCATTTATGACAACGAAATTGATTATTTAAAGAGATTAATTACTATGTATTTGTCAGTATAAAATTTTTTACACAATCATTGCATAACAACCGTTCATAAATATTATTTTATAAATAATAAAAATAAAAATAAATTTCAATAAATATTTAAGACCGCGATTAACTGAAAGTGTATCACTGCTTTACACTTTCTGTGCATAATATTTTTTATTATAATGAATTATTTTATAGAGATTTGCACATGTTCTGGTGAGATATATTTTTATTTTTTAATAATTTGTTGGATCTAAATTGAGTTTTTATCCATTTTAGTTTTGTAATTAAAGGTTATTTAGTTTAATTATATTGAGTAGAAAACCCTCTCAAATAGTTTTGAAAAAAATACTCTGAAACTTGTTTGATTATGGATCATGAAAAATTTCATAGTATTCAGCCAAAGATGATGTAATAGCTTTCAAAGATGCTGTCAAAAAAGAGGATTGTGACGTTGATAAAATAGAGTTATGGTATGGAAGAAATATTGGTAACCGGCCTAATGACTTGATTTTCTATTTTAGTTCAAAGAATGTGACACTACAAGCATTACTGGATGATGGTGATGCGATGTTAGTGATTGTTGCCTTAAGAAACCAGACTTTCAAATGAGAAAGCAACAGGGTGTTGATCCACGCAAATCAATAAGAACCTACCAGACATAAGAATGAGATTTATAGTACCGATGAATTTAGAATGTTTAGTTTCGAAGTGATACCTTGCTTAAGGACTTATTCTCATGAATGGACCGAGTGTCCCTTTGTTCAACCGGTGGAAGTGCAAGGCGTCGTGATCCGAAGAAATATAACTACACCTGTTTCCCCTGTCCCAAGTTTTAGAAATGATGATCGTGCATCCTCTGAGAGAATCTTTGAGGCATTGAAAGATGGTTTAGTGCTTAAACCAACACATGTTATTTCCTGTTATCTCTAACGTTTCTGTGTCATGATTATTGGAGTTTCATTCTTCCATTGCTGAGAGCCTTCCAAGGTTGGAACATCGTCTAAAACCACAACAAAAATCTCTCAACTTTTTGGTCGTTGGATATTGTGGAAGAAAAGGAAACTACAATCAATCTCTTGTCGCTCATCAGGTAATTAATTAATTCCCTTTGTGTTTTTCACTAGAAAATTACGAAACTTAGTTGAATGCATACACATAAAGCGTAATTGTATAGTTTTCATGGCAAAATATGTGATTATAGTGCTGATGAAGATAGTGCACTTGGCCTAGATGGTTGGATCTTCATAGATTATGTGTGAAATCATCACAAATCCATTGACTTCCAAAATTATTCTTCCATATAAGTTATACAATTTTACGGTACATGTTCTGTTTAAGGTATTATATGATGATGGAGAAGTAGAAAAAGTTGTTATGGAAAAGGAATATTGAGAGCTTATGATTTGAACCTTCAGATTTGATTTGGTATTGCATTGAACTTTCCTTTATTGGAAATTATAATTGATTTATTTCTTCATATGACTTAGTTTGTTTCATGGATAATGATAACATAAAAACTTATGCAGGTCAAATCATGTTTCCAAAAGCCTACCGAATGCTCAAGTAAAAAGGTGATTTCATACATCTAATTTAGCTTTGAGAAAAGTTTTTATTTATTGTTATAAAAAGAATATGCCATGTTTGATTGAATGAATAATTTGAAAAATAAAGTTTTCTATTTGAAGCAAGGAACATGCATGTTGGCTCTTCATTTCACTAGATTCTACAACATTTTTGTTGGTGTGTGCTTTATGATGCTTTTCGAGACTGAAGAATCAAGTGTCTGCAGCTACATGTAGACATTATATTCTATTTTTTCTTAAGTTATTAATTAAGAATCAAGCGACCGCAAGAAAATTACTTGTGCTGCACCATACAATTTTGCATCATACTATTTTGCATTTGTTTATCCATTTCTCGTGTTAGTATAATTTAAAATATTTTTGTATTGCATGTATTTATTTAAAAACATATAAATTATTATTTTAATATGTAGATATTTAATTTATTGTATGTTAAATTTGTAGATATTAACAGATATTTGATCATATGAAAAAGAGACAATTAATCATATTCGGTAATTTTGAGTTCAAAGTTTTTTGCAAATATTATGAGTTGGTTGAATATTTTGTTGATAATATTATGACTTCTTAGTACAAAAATATGATTTTGTATACTTTTTGGTGAATATAAGAAATATTATGACTTAGTACATGAAATATTATGACTCAGTACATGAAATATGATTTTTATGTGTATGACTTTATAATATTTGAAATATTATTACTTCTTAGTACATGAAATATGAAGAAATGTTATAACTGAAATAACGTGTAATGTAGAATATGAAAAACTGAGTAAATATAATTAAATATAATATAATTTCATATAAAAATCAATTCAACAGCGAATTAATTAAATTGATCCACTTCCATAGCATTAAGGCCTCAACAACAACAAAACTCCACAAAAATATGTGGTCCAACATAAGTATAAAGGTATGATATTTAACAAATAAAACAATGCAAAAACATAGCAAATTCTCAAATCCCATGTTACATTCTAAAATTCAATCAGGTAACAATCACTCCAAGCACTACTCGGATAACTAATTATCTATACTCCCGAGGAGCACAAACACAACCATAAAAAATGGATGAGAATTACATTCAATTATTTATTATCACGCTAATGGTTTTAGTACATATAATATTTATTTCATTATTTATTATCATTTATTTATTTTATCATACAATTAATTTAAATTAATCAAGATACAGATATAGTTTTTATTTTCATGCGCTTGCACATTAAAAATATAGTTTTTATTTTTACGTGTCTAGATGCTAGTTTTAAATTAAAAAGAAAAATTTTAAATTTTAAAATTAAATGAAGGTTTCACTTAAAATTTTATATTATCTACTTGCATGTTTGTAGTCTACATTAAAGATGGTTTTACTAGTTGGATTAAGTCATTTAACCGTTGAATTATTTTGTTTAACTTATTATTTTTAATAGTGTGAGTTGATTTTTCAACTCATAACTAGTAAGTGGTCTATCTTGTCTAATCCATTAAATAAACAGACATAAGATAGGGCGGAACATGATGGCCCGAGTACTTCTTAGTTGGACGAGCTTTCTTCTCATTGACTTGTATGGGATCATTCTTTTTGCAAAAAGGAAAAAATAATAAGAAGTAAATAGCCATTAATTTTGCTATCATCACAGCAGTCGAGCTCTATCATCTCCATATAGCTCATAATATTGAACTCGTGCAAAACATCAATCACCTCCCTCTTTGTGATAGTTAGATACTCATAATTAATTTTTTTGTAGTCACAAGATCATATGTCTACTATAACAGGAAACAATAGGCGTCATTGTCCCTAGTGGTAACAATGAACACATGACCTTCATGCCCTTTCACCATAACAAACCTATATTTCAAATTCTTGTTATAGTGGGGTGAATAGGATTATTCTTGGCAAGGAGTCCAGAGTAACCCAACCATCTTGGGGTCCTGTCTTAGTACCATAGAGTGAGAAAAATGCACCTATAGTAGAGTTGGGATTCAGGCGCCGTCAGGTGATTTTGGAAGTACTTATGAAACCTTAACCATTTGGCTATATTTAAAGGGGTGGCGTTAATGTTCGGGAGAACCTCTAACTCAAGCTGAGTAAAAAGAATCAACACTCTAAGTTCGTTTGAGACTGGAAGGTTCAAATAGAAGAAGGTGTAGGGTGAAGCATTAGGAGAGGTCATATTAGCTCATTCCTCTTTGGAGCAAGGGTTAAGGATAACTTCCTCATCTTCGTTCCATAAAGGTTTATGTATTTCCAAAAATAGGGGTCATTTTCTTTTCAAAGGTTTAGGAAGTTTCAAAGTCCTCCACACCTGAACATTTGGATGGGCACGCCACTATTGATAACTCTAGAATTTTGAAGAAATAACAAAAAATAAAGGTCATTATAACACTAGAATCATAGTTTCTTTCATAACTTCCTAACATCCCTATTCCAATAAGCTTCTAGTCGATTGTTTTGTCAACTCGCCTGAAATTTTTCATGAAGTATTCATATATTTTCGTGAGTTCTCTGCTTTTGGAGGGTTCAATCATACTTCCCCTTTCATCTAACTCTCTAATGATATTCATTTATAGGTAAAGAGAGGGAAGATGATGTTATACTTGTGAGCTAGTAATCATGATGAAGTTGAGCTTGACAAGAGTTGAACGCAAGTTCCCCTGATAAATAGAAATACTGAAGATAGCGTGCATGGGGATGAACCAAAATTATCCTTTTATAAGATCACGAACCTAGTTCATATAGGCAATGATTAACTCTCATAAGTATGCACAAACGATTGCAAGGAGAATCTTTACATGTCTCCCTTCTTGACATGTGAGAAGGAAACAAGGGTTATCAGCAGACATGTCAGCCTAAGACAAACTCATAATGAGATACATTTAATGATGCATGTTCTTTACCAAGTAATGCTTGACGGACTCACCCCAAGCTTCACTTGAGGGACTCTCCCGAAGACTTTCTTGAGAGACTCACCCCAATCTACACTTGAGGGACTCAACCTATGCTACACTTAAGGGACTTGCCCTAAGAACTCGTCATCTCATATTTTTTAAGATTTTAGTATGTTCGAATTAAATCACTTTATCCTTTATAATACCTCGTGCTAGAGAAAGTGTGGACTGGGTTAATTTTATTGGGTCTAAAAAAGGATGATCCATAATAAAATAACCCAAATTAAGTCAAATAATGTTGGGCTTAGGTCTCGAATAAAATTCCATGATCAATTTCATTTAACACATGTGGAATGTGAGGTGTCCTTGGAGTAGTTCAGTATGGAAATATCATTCAAGGGGAGATAATTGTCTCCCTGCAATTTGAGGAAGAATCGATCTTTTTCCATTTCCACGTTTCTGATCCGGGGACTGTGGAAACTGTTTCTGCTTTCTTTCTAGTTTTCAACATGTGTAAATTGATGAAGTAGTTTAACTTCAAGTGAAGTATACTCATCTTTTGATGTGGTAAGATAGTTTTAAACTATGATTGTCGATGATGACAATGAGAAAAATTTTAGAGTTGTGTTGTTTCAAGTGATAATACTCTTTATAGTAGAGTATGATAGTTTCTTTGAATAATGATTATTGGTGAATACAATGAAAACTTATGGAGATTATTGGTATTTATTAAAAAAATACATGCTGAAAAAGTCTCAAATCGCTTAATTTAGTACATGAAAACAGACTCCATGACTATATAGTATATTCAGGTTTTTCATTACAAAATGCATCATTCAATAACACTTTAAATTTTTATTTGACTATTTATATTTTCTCTTATACATTTGTGTTAACATGTATGAAATATAATTAAATATTTAATTTGGAAAGTGCATGTAATGAATTGTCGTAATTGATTAAAGATTTATCATATATAGTAAAAATTTCACTTAATATTTCTCAATGGTCATTTGAATGTTTATTATTTTCTTTGTGTCGATTTTTCTCAATAAAAACCGATCGAAAAACAGACTAACCTTTTTTTGTCATCCTATTCTACACCACATGGGCAAGCAACTTACCATCCAAACCACTCCTCTTTGCACTACAAGAAAATTGACCTGTAGAGACATACAAAATCCGTCATTATATGTTATATTATTGTAGGTAAAAGCCTGAATGTAAATCACCAACGGCCATGCTGGTAGTGCACTATACTGTGCGTCCAGTAACGGATTTTTGTGTGTCGGTTAATGTGACCTTCACTCTTACCTACTGTTTTAGTTGTCTTCACCTTTACCAGCACTTTTGATAAAGCGCTTTTTGCAGCAACACTTTTAGCAGCGCTTTTTAAAAGCGTTGTATAAGGTCACATTGTAGTAGCGCATTTATTTATTATTGTATACAGTTTTTGTGTTTTTTTTTAATTTCACTTATAGTAGCGCTTTTGTATGAAAGCATTATCTAATGTGCGATGTTAAAATCCCTTTTTAGCGTAGTGTTTGTAGTAAGAACCTTAGAAAAATAAGTAACAAGCCATCCTGCAGTACTGAAGGCGCTTGATACTCTCATAGTCTGCATAAAAATTTCAAATCCAACTTTTTATGAATACACCAACTAACAAAGATAACCATCTGTGGAAGAGCTTTTAACCTGCTCAACATAGTTATGTGGAAGAGCTTCTATGGTGATATTACTTAGCTCCATTCCAAGATCATAGCAACGCAAATTATTTTTTATCTAAATAAAACATTAAATTGATGGTATATCAACATAAAGTACCATTTGGAAACAACTGTTTTAAAATTACAAGCATAACATTAATTAAAAATACACTAACCATAGAACATAAAGGTTTGATACCAATTTAAGAAGTTGGTTCTTGAAGTGTCTTCTTTTCAGCAGCTTGAAAATCAATCATCACCTGTAAAATAACACTGCCATCAAAAACAGAATAACTAACATAGGCATTAAATACAACAAGTTATGTTAAAGATGCTAAAACTAATTGTTGTACAAGAAAATTATCTTCCAAATTCCACAAGCTTTCTTAGATTAAGTGAAATGTATTCACACAGAATCAAGAGAGAAGCAAAAAGAAATTTATATAGGAGTTCTATTAGACTTCAATTATCAGCTTTGCAGTCTAAGATTAGTTTATGACATAGGCATGGGTACTTCTAAAAAAGTTTATGGTTTTCTCAATTATCAATATGGTATATTTTTGTATTTTTACTTCTTCGTTATTGTATCTTAAAATTAGTTTTGATTTTTTAAAACTTTTATAATGATGTTTTATTGTGAACTTAAAAATTTAGTTTCATACTCATACTTTTCTAAAAAAGTTCTATTTTTTATTAACGTACCTCAAACTTTTAGAAAATGCCTTATCCCGTAGCAGTACCGTTACACGCACCGGGTGCCTTACCAGTATCTATTGTTACAGCGGTAATACGGCAAGCAAAAAGTAAAGTATTATTTTTATCGGGTGATATAGGTTATATCGTATCGTGTTCACAGAGATTGATTATTGATTTTTCCGTTCGAAAAACCATTCGTTAATGAGTTTGGGGTTGTATTAGAACAGAGTCTGCAATTTGTTCAAAGAATAAAAAATTCAAAAGACGCTAGGAAATGTTAGTTAATTTTCTCAAAGCACATAGCTTCTCAGAAGTTCATGAAATATTAACCTTCTGAAAAATAATCTTCTGTTCAAAGGAAGTTTGACAAATAGATAGATATTATGATAATAAAGGATCAGAATATTTGTACTCGGAGGATTATTCTCAAGAAGTCTGACGGGTGATTCTAAACAGGAGAATAAAGAGATCATCTGAAGAGAAGACTGATCCTAGCTCTCATATTAGAGATTAGAGTTCAGAAGAAGGTTATTCTTTTTAAATTAGAAAACTGAGTATATTCAAGGAAATAAGAGGAATCAATATGAAGATAATTCAGAATCTCAAAGCCAAGAATTGGTCAAGTTCTGCCTTTATTGCATCTAAGAGAAAGCTAAAGTTAAAGACAGATGGGAGAGCTTCAATGATATGACAGTATAATTTCTCTCCTTCTCTTTACTTATTATACTTCTACTGATTTTATTTTATAGACTCAATTATCAGAAGATGTTTGGGTCAGAAATATCTCTGATCAGATGGAAGCTGTTGTACCCCAAAATTTGCCCTCCCATACTCTTCAAGAAATTGCCAAGTCATGCTTCAAAATTCCCCAAGGGTTGCACAGTGTAAGGGCCTCCTAACAGTCAAGATTAGGGTTTTGGTTCTGATCAAGAAAATGAAGTTTACAAGAGTCCAATCAAGTCCCACATGCCTATAAATATGGTCAAGCATCTTCATATCAAGTTTCAAGACTTTCAGCACAAAATTGCACAGTCAAAACCCTAATTGCAATACAGTCAACTGTAGGGGCAAAATGGTCATTTGACAGTCAAAAGTCCAAATTTTTGGTCAACATATCATTTTGAAGCCACAAACATCATTTGATCAATGCTTGATCATGATTCTCAAAGCTTGGCTCAAAAATCATCAAGATGCAAAAGTTTCCTTATTTGGACAACTGAAAAAGTCAACTGTAAATTGACCAGGGCATAACTTTCACATGGATTATTATAAAAATTCCATCCAAAGCTCATTTTGAAGAGAAATACATTTCCTACAACTCCTCTTCATATTTAAAGTCCAAGAAATGCTCTCACAAAAAGTTATCAATTTCAACATTATAGGTCATTTTCAAAAGTCAACAAAAAGAGACTTTAAGTCAAAGGCCATAACTTGAGATTGGTAAATCATAATGACATGGGACCAAAGAAATTGGTTAGAGGACTCAAAGATCTTTCCAAAATGTCCAAGAACATGAGCAAAGCTTAAAAATTGAGCAAGTTATGCCTTGTGGAAGTTGGGAAATTTTTGGATATTTTGAAAAGTCAACATTGATTCAAATGACCTAAAATTGCTAATGGGCCTCTTTTTCTTCCACAATTCATTATCCAAGGCATGTGCACGACCATTTGGCCCAAAGGGAAGTCTTTCTTCATTTTTATTTATTTATTTGGATTTTTATTATTAATAATTCATTTAAATTAAAATAAATACATGAAAAATGCTAAACCTAGGTTTTAAATCTTTTTATGCATAATATATACTCAAGATTTCGTGCCTAACCAAATATAGAAAGAATCAATTGAATTGGTCATGATTTGGTAGCAAAAGCATGTGAAAAAGATTTGAAAATCATGGTTTAAAAATCAAATATCATATTCATTAATTCATGGATTTTGGATCAATTTTCTTTGACCTAATCATTCATACACATATAAGGATGCAAACCCTCATGCCTTTAGACTAGAAGCTGCGCAAGAACCTGAAGAAAGAACTTGAAATTTTGGCTTGAAAACTCAAAACTGAAAATACACTTGTAGGTCGTTTCAAGCCACAACACTGATTCCATTGCATCCCTGGGACATCAAGCAACGTACCTGGATCAAGATCACCATCCCTAACCCCTTGAATCATTGTACAGAAGTCAAGCTTTTTCACTTTTTTTTCATAATCGTATTTTACAATTTAAGCACATTCATTGCATTTTGTTCATGAATTCTTATTAATTAACTGATTCTGAAGCTAACCCAATTGCTTAATTGTGTTTTTATCACCTCTATGCGAATCTACCATTGTCGTATTTTAGGGTTTATGAAGCTTTGAATTGGGGGTTTTCGGTTAAGGAACAATTGGCATATAAGACCTAGACCATCCAACTCAGTGCGCTTGGACGAAGAGAATGAGACCATCGCGCCTAATTTATGAAGCCCCAGGGGATAATCGCTATTTTCCAGTAGGGTGTCTATAGGAACGGTGTAAAACCGTTGCTGATTGTTTTCTCGTTTCAGGAAAAATAAAGCCAAGGAAGAAGAAGGCGAGGTGGCCATCCACGATTGGATCGTTTAAATTTTCGCGCGTAAAGAGCACTAACGCGTGGATTTATTTTATAATATTTGTTTGATATCTAACATACAGAAAACGCGTTTGGATCAACTGGCAGGCACAAGCATTGGTAAACCATAGGACCTGGGTTCGAGTCCCAGGTCCCCACCCCCTTTCATATTATTTTGCACTTAATGTTTCCATGCAGTTTCACCCTTAAGGAGCATCGTACGTCCACAAAATCTATCCATCCACGCGCCCAATGGAGACGATCAGAAGGCCACGATCTGAGGAACACGGTGAACCATAGTCAACGCTTGGGCACGCTACTGGAAAGTCAATCAGGCCAGGCTTATTTGGGCTCAAAATTGATGGGCTCCACCCTCCAAATTAGGGGCAGACCCCCTTAGGTTTGCAAATTTTTACATTCTTTATTTTTTCATTATTTTTTTACTTTCTTTTAATTATTGTTTTTTAATTAATTTAATATTTTCATAATATATAAAAAAACACCAAAAAATCAGAAAAGATAAAAAATAATAAATATTTTTATTTTAAGTAATTTTGTAAATAAATTGCATTAATTAATTTTAGTTATTAAATTAGGTTTAATTATAATATTTTCCTTAATAAAAATCTAAAATTGGTAGAATTAGGGTTTATAATCATTTTTATCCTTTTTTTCTTTTCTTTCATAATAATTAAATATTTCCTATTATTTATTTTTATAATTAAATGGCATGTAAATAATTAGGTTAAATATTAGGTTAAAATTTAATCTTTTCTTAATAAACTAAAAACAACTAGAATTAGGGTTAGCATTTTATTTTTAATTCTTTTTTTCATTAAAATCTTAAAATACAAAAAATACCAAAAAAAACAATTTCCTTTTTAATTTTAATTAATTTAATAATGATTTAATTTAGTTTCATAAAAAAGGGTCCAACGCCCTCGTTTTTAATTCTTATTTAATTCGCATGTTTATTTCTTTTCCGTATAACTTTTATGTACCTCTCCCAAGGCCATGTAACATTTTAATTTCTCGCACTTTACTTTTCTTTAAGTCTTTATTTTTTCTGTCAAATCGGGTTCTGGAAATTTTGGCGATGTGGACCCGCGCCTTTGTAATAGCTTAGAACTTTTACCTTCTCGCAATTTTTAACTGTTAACAAATGCATGCAAGAATGAATGACAAATAAAAACAAACGCTAGATCACCTATACCATGACAAGATAAATGCAAATGAATCTGACACACAAATCACACACCACCCCTAGGGTACGCCTCACTGTTGCCTTGCCTCTCGAAAGGTGATCGTCGAGTAGAGGATGTCTTAGTAAGTCCTCATGATCCGGGAACCTGGCATGAGGGTAGCTTCTAAGGTGTCTTCCCATTGCTCTGGTGATCACCATGTCCCTAAACTCGAATTGACCCGAACACCTCCAACGGTGGTGCTACCTACCTCTCAATGGTGGGATGGCACTACTTTAAAGGACATTTACACAGACGAATTCCTTAGGGTAGGTAGACGACTCTAGATACTTGCTCTAATTTCAAAAACAAATCAAAAATACTTTTCACACTGACACATTTTCAAAAGCTTTCGAAAGCAATTTTTCAAACACTCTTGAGGACCGATACAAGAGTCGAACTGGAATTTTCAAAGAAACTTTTTTTTAAAACCCACAGTTGAAAAGCAAACAAACCAATTTTGAAAACACAATGAGCAAGTATCTAAGAGCCCATGGATAACCATGGATAGAAAGGGTGCTAACACCTTCCCTTTCTATAACCTACCTCCCGAACCGAGAGCAATCTCTTTAAGGAATTTTTCTGTGCTTTTGTCCTTTCCATTTGGAGAAAATAAAAGACGGTGGCGACTCTTGCTTACCGCGACATTTCGCGAACCAGCTTTAAACAGTCAGTTCCAGATCCACCGATCACAGAACTGGCGACTCTGCTGGGGACATAAACTTAAAGTGAGGTGTACCTTAGGGTTAGTTCATAACTGTGTTTTCAATTGTATTGATTTGTCTGCTTTAAATTTGTGGGTTGCATGGGAGTTACATAGATCCTAACCCGGATCTGGGGATACCCTGTTTAGGTAGCATAAGCTGTGAGGGACCTGTCCGGCGTAGACCGACACGGGTGAAACAGTGGCTACGTTGGTGTGGCACCTTGGTCTGTACCGATATCCCTTGTGTCGCAACGAGGAGAATATGGGTCTTCTGAGGAGTCATTAAGCACCAACAACCTTAGAACCTTAAATGACACAACTTGGCCATTAGAACAGTAGCAGTATGCTACGCCCATTGAGGCTAAACTCTCGTGATGGTTCTGGCCGCAAGAAAAGATTGCGATGCTGGAGTTATGACCGATTGAGGGTAGTCAATGATATTGGGATCCTCTAAGAACCCGGTTACTTTGGTAGGACAGGTATGAACCAACAAACTAAAAGAGGGTAGTACCTAGACCTCATGCTGGCCTAAACTTTAAGGGCTTGCCTTGTGTGCCTTACCATGTTTGCCTTTGTATCTATTTGTGGTGTGCTTTATCATAACATCATAACATCATGAGCATTGCATGCATCCTGCATAAGGACTGACCATTTCAAAGACAAGAGGGTTTCACCTTTGCTCTGTTTTGTAGGACATCATGATGCCTGGGCGAAGGAATAATATCCGGTTCAACTTTGTTCGTTCACCTGAGTTGCTTGACGAGTTGGTTAGCAGAATTCCAAATACCACTTCCTTCATTCAGAGGCATGGTTCTCTTCTCAGTTTAGTCACTGCAAAGCGGGATCAACAGTTGATGAGTGTTCTGACCCAGTTCTATGACCCTCTGTACCAGTGCTTCACCTTTCAAGACTTCCAGCTGGTCCCTACCCTGGAAGAGTTCTCTGATTTTCTTGGTATCCCTATCTTGGATCAGACTCCCTTTACTGGTTGGGAAAATACCCTCAGGCTTGAGGATGTTGCTACAGCTCTTCCTTTGACCCATCAAGAGGTAATGGACAACTGGGTAACTAGAAGCGGAGTTAAGGGTTTCTTGGCCAAGTTTCTGATTGGTAAAGCTAACAGTTTCTGGAATGACCTGGATTTTAGAGCATATGAAGACATCTTGGCTCTCTTAATCTATGGGTTAGTCTTGTTTCCTAATCCTGACAACTTCATCAATGTCACTGCCATAAGGATCTTTATGTCTCAGAATCCTGTGCCCACTCTCTTGGGTGACATCTTGCAACAACTTCATGCTCGTACTACCCGAAGACGAGGAACTCTATGGTGTTGTATCCCTTTGTTGGTGAGGTGGTTTATTTCGCACCTCCCCAAGTTCGTACTGAAGAACCAAGAAGGAAGAGGTTGGGCTCATAGGTTAATGTCTCTCACCGACAAAGACATCATTTGGACTTGCAGAGGTTTGGATGAGATAGCTGTCATTGATCGATGCGGGGAATACCCTAATGTTCCTCTGATTGGTACCCAAGGAGGGATCTCTTACAATCCATGTCTAGCGCTCCGTCAGTTTGGAAGTGCAAGAAGAGCAGGCCCCCATGAGATGTTGGTGCCTCACATCAGTTTTGAGTTTCAGGTGGATAGTGACGAGCTGCGTCGTAGGTTCATCAAGGCTTGGGACAAAGTTCATAAAGCTGACCCACATGAGTTAGGGCCAAAGACTTCTTTACCTATGGAAGCCTACTACAAATGGGTTCGCATCCGGGCTCAGAAGTTAGGTATGCCGTATGAAGCTGTCAGACCTGTCATTCTTGAGTCTTCTGACAAAGATGGTGTTCCTCCAACTGTCCTTCCTCCTCAGGTACCCACTGATTATGAGACATTGAAGAGATCTTGGTCGCAACTGCGAGAAGAACGGGATTCTTACCGGGAAAAGTTCAACGAGCAGGAATTAAAAATCCAGAAGCTGACAAAGCAGTTGGAGAATGAGAGAGCCCTGAATGCCTACATCCGTACTGAGAAGAGGAGACCATGGGATCAATAAGGAGCTCCGGATGTTCTTTTACAGTTTTATTTCCCTTTTCGGTATTTCCTTTCATGTAACGCCTAAGGGAAACCTGTTGAATAATTTCAGTTTCAAAGTTGAATCTAATGAAGTGTGTTCCTTTTTGTTTACAAAGTTGATTCCCGATTGTTTTTGAAAAAATAAATCATACGCATTCCATTCATCATGTGCATAGCAGGTTTTCTCCTTTTCAGGTTGCTTACCGTTCTTCGCTGTTTATTTCAGCATCATGAATCCTGACTCATCATCAACTGAGACATCCATCAAAGCTCTTCAGGCGCAGAATGCGCAATTTCAGGAATTAATCAAGGGTTTGGCTCAAGGCCAAGAAGAGCTGAAGGCTCTGCTCCTGAAGAAGGAGAAGAAGAAGAAGAGAAGAACTGTTCTGTTTAGCTCGGGCCGAAGGTTTGGCAACACTTTGCAGAATGAAGAGGCTGGTTCTTCCATTGGCAAGAGTACTCCTCAGGCAGAAAAAGGTCCTAGTCCGGTAGTCTCCGACAACGAGACTGATTTTGATGAAGAGCAATATCCTCCTGCAGAAGACAGATACAAGCAACTGGAGGATAGGTTGAATGCTATGGAGATCCAACAGGTACCTGGGCTGGATTTTGGAGATTTGGATTTGTCTACTGGTGTGATTATTCCTCATAAGTTCAAAGCACCATCTTTCACTAAGTACGACGGGGCGTCTTGCCCCAAGCTACATCTCAGGTCCTATGTTCGGAAGATTCAACCGTACTCAGCGGATAAGAATTTGTGGATCCACTTCTTCCAGGAGAGTCTTTCAGGGACTCATCTCGAATGGTTCTATCAGCTGGATGGGACCAAGGTTCGTAACTGGGAGGAGTTGGCTACTGCTTTCTACAAGCAGTATCAATATAATGCCGACCTTGCCCCTACACGTACCCAACTCCAGGGTATGTCGTTAGGTTCAAGTGAAGGTTTTAAAGAGTACGCTCAGAAGTGGAGGGATCTGGCTGGCAGGGTGCAGCCTCCGTTGACTGATCGGGAGTTGGTAGACATGTTCTTGGGGACCCTATCTGGGCCTTTTTTCAACCATCTTATCGGGAATTCTTCTGCTGGATTCACTGATCTTATTCTGACTGGAGAGAGAATTGAGGCTGGGTTGAAGTCTGGTAAGATTCCAAAGGGTGCATCTACAGGTTCAGACAAGAAACCCTTCAAAAAAGAGGCCAGTGTGGTGTATGGGCCTAGAAGGCAAGACAAACCAGAGCGCCGCCAATCTGTCAACGCATTGGTAATTGCGAAGCCTGCAGCCGCTCCTCGGCAAGCTAACCAACCAAGGGCTGAGAGACCCAGAAGGGAATTCACCCGTTTGAGTATGACCTTGTCGCAGATCTTACCACAGTTTCTCTCAACCAACTTAGTAACCGTCAGAGAGGCTCCGAAGTTTGCAAATACTACATCTCCTAAATACAATCCAAATGCCCGCTGTGCTTATCACTCCGATAGCCCGGGGCATTCCACTGATGACTATTGGGCCTTAAGGAACAAGCTGCAGGATCTTATTGATGCGAAAGAAGTACAGTTCGAGGCATCTGAGAAGCCTAATGTAGTGACAGCTCCCCTGCCTGCTCATGGAGTGAATGCCATTGGGGACGAAGACGAAGTGGATGAAGCCGAGTTTGATAGCTGGATCTACCCGGCAACCGACAGTGGACCTAACAATTGGAGTGCAAAGGACAATCTACCTGTTTCTCTTGTTACTAAGTAATGAATTCCTATGTTTTTGGTATCTGTAATAAACAATAAATAAACTCTATGGCCCGGTGTCTTACCCGAGGCACCGTGGTTTCATTTGTGAGGGCATATAAATTGTCATTTCATATATCATAAATGAAAATCTTGGACGTTTTCTCGCATTTCAAATCTTATGCTCCTTTTCTGTCTTTCCTTCCTTTACATATTTTTCAAAACAGCTGTATTCACACACACTCACTCATACAGGTTTCAATCCACTCTGGATCTCACTGGTAACGACTCTGCTACTGCCAGTTATGACTTCGAAAATCCGATCAACTTAGCCGAAGACGAAGGTGAAGATGATTGCGAAGTGCTTGGCGAGCTTGCAAGACTGTTGCTTCAGGAAGAGAGGGCAATTCAACCACATGAAGAGCCAGTGGAAACAATAAACTTGGGTACTGAAGCAGACAAGAAAGAGGTAAAGATTGGTGCCAACCTAGAGCTCAGCGTGAAGCAACGGTTGACTAAGATGCTACATGATTATATGGAGATCTTTGCCTGGTCCTACGAAGACATGCCCGGTTTGGACACTGATATTGTGGTCCATCACTTGCCTACTAAGAAAGACTGCCCTCCAGTGAAGCAAAAGGTCCTCCGTATGCGTCCAGAGATGTCCGAGAAGATCAAAGCCGAAGTAATGAAACAGTTTGATGCTGGGTTCCTTGCAGTGACTTCTTACCCTCAGTGGGTTGCTAATATGGTGCCGGTACCAAAGAAGGACGGTAAGGTCAGAATGTGTGTCGACTACAGGGATATGAACAGGGCCAACCCCAAAGACGACTTCCCTTTACCTCACATAGATGTCCTTGTTGATAATACAGCTCAGCATAAGGTGTTCTCTTTCATGGATGGTTTTTCAGGTTACAATCAGATCAAGATGGCACCTGAAGACATGGAAAAGACTACATTTGTTACTCAGTGGGGGACCTTCTGTTACAAGGTCCTGCCATTCGGGTTGAAGAACGCTGGGGCAACCTACCAGCATGCCATGGTTGCTTTATTTCATGATATGATCCATCATGAGATAGAAGTGTAAGTTGACGACATGATCGCAAGGTCCCAAACTGAGGAAGAGCACCTAGATCATCTGTAAAAATTGTTTGACCGGTTGAAACTGTACAAGCTAAGGTTGAACCCGAACAAATGCACCTTCCGGGTAAGATCCGGGAAGTTGCTAGGCTTCGTGGTAAGTGATAAGGGCATTCAAGTGGACCCTGCCAAAGTCAAGGCTATTCAAGAGATGCCAGTTCCTAGGACAGAGAAAGAAGTCAGAGGCTTTTTAGGACGCCTGAATTATATTGCTCGCTTCATCTCGCACCTGACTGCTACCTGTGAGCCAATCTTCAAGCTGCTGAAGAAAGATCAGGTAGTATGCTGGAATGATGAATGTCAGGCTGCTTTTGACAGAATCAAAGAGTATCTCCAAGAACCACCCATCCTTATGCCACCGGTTGAAGGGAGACCTCTGATATTATACCTGACAGTACTTGACAACTCAATGGGGTATGTGCTGGGGCAGCATGACGAGTCCGGCCGAAAAGAGCATGCCATTTATTACCTTAGCAAAAAGTTTACCGACTGTGAGACCCGATACTCACTGCTTGAGAAAACTTGCTGCGCTTTGGTATGGGCTGCTCGCCGGCTGAGACAGTATATGCTGACTCACACTACCTTGTTGATCTCAAAGATGGATCCTATAAAGTACATATTCGAAAAGCCTGCTCTGTCTGGGAGAATTGCAAGATGGCAAATGATCTTGACAGAATACGACATTCAGTACACGACCCAGAAAGCCATCAAGGGAAGTGTATTGGCAGACCACTTGGCACATCAGGCAGTAGATGACTATCAGTCAATGAACTTCGAGTTTCCGGATGAAAGTATCATGATTGTGACTGATTGTGAAGTACCTGGACCGGATGAAGGACCTGAGGAAGGATCCCGATGGTCTATGCACTTTGACGGAGCCTCCAACGCTTTGGGAAATGGTATCGGCGCCATAATAATATCCCCTCAAGGTACTCATACTCCACTCACTGCCCGACTATGTTTTAACTGTACCAACAACATGGCAGAGTATGAGGCGTGCATCATAGGTCTTCAAGCTGCGATCGACTTAAGGATCAAGTTTCTGAGTGTCTTCGGAGATTCTGCTCTCGTGATCAATCAGATCAAAGGAGAGTGGGATACGAAACATCCAAACCTAATTCCTTACAGAGAATGTGTGTTGACCCTGATCCCCCACTTTACAGAAATAACCTTTGAACACTTTCCAAGAGAAGAGAATCAGCTGACGGACGCGTTAGCCACAATGTCTTCTATGTTCAAAGTTAAATGGGATAATGAGGCTCCCCGAATCATCATCTGGAAACTGGACGAACCGGCATACTGTTGCGATCTCGAGACTGAATTGGTGACTGAGAAGCCTTGGTACCATGAGGTGAAGAGATATTTGGAAACTCAGGAATACCCTGAAGGTGCCTCAATCAATGATAAGAAGTTTCTGAGAAGGTTCGCGGCCAAGTTCTTCCTTAGCAACGGTATCTTGTACAAGCGAAACCATGATTCAACCTTACTACGTTGTGTGGATAAGACTGAAGCAGAAAGGATCATGGAAGAGCTACATGAAGGGACCTTTGGTACACATTCCAGTGGACATACTATGGCAAAGAAGATCCTTCGGGCAGGATATTAGTGGTCCACAATGGAAGCTGACTGCTACCAACATTCTAGGACATGCCATAAGTGCCAAATTTATGCAGACAAAGTGCATGTTCCTCCAGTTCCTCTGAATGTTCTGACTGCGCCTTGGCCGTTTGCAATGTGGGGCATAGACATGATTGGTGAGATTAAACCTACAGCATCTAACGGGCATCGCTTCATCCTGGTAGCGATTGATTATTTTACAAAGTGGGTTGAGGCAGCATCCTACGCTACGGTAACCAAGACTGTTGTGGCACGGTTCATTCGGCATAATCTGATATGTCGGTACGGCGTCCCAGAAAGAATTATTACAGATAACGGTACCAATCTGAATAATAAGATGATCACTGAGCTCTGCGAGCAGTTCAAAATACAGCACCACAATTCTTCTCCTTACAGACCGAAGATGAATGGGGTTGTAGAAGCAGCAAATAAAAATATCAAGAAAATCATGCAGAAGATGACAGTGACTTATAAAGATTGGCACGAGATGTTACCTTTCTCTCTACATGGGTACCGTACCTCAGCTAGGACGTCAACCGGGGCAACTCCTTTCTCCTTGGTCTACGGCATGGAGGCAGTCTTACCGATTGAAGTGCAAATACCCTCTCTCCGGATAATGAAGGATGCAAATCTGAACGAAGATGATTGGATCCAGACACGACTTGATCAGCTAAACCTCATTGATGAAAAGAGACTTGCTGCTATCTGTCATGGTCAGACGTACCAAAAACGGATGATCATGGCATTTAACAAAAAGGTCAGACCACAAGAATATCAAGTTGGGGATCTGGTAATCAAGCGAATCATCCTTCCCCAGAGTGATCCAAGGGGCAAATGGACCCCTACGTACGAAGGGCCATTTGTGGTTAAGCATGTGTTCTCAGGAGGAGCCATGATTCTAACCAACATGGATGGTGACGACCTTCCTCACCCCGCTAATGCAGACATAGTAAAAAGATACTACGCATGAAAAAGACCCGCTAGGCTGACATGCCTAGGCAAAAATTAGGGCTTCCCGGCGAACCAAAAGGGTTCGGGAAAAATGAAGGGATGAAATGAAAAAAATCTGTACACCCGGCAAGTCGAAAACCTGAAAAGGCGGCTTGGGCAAAAATGGGTATCCCGGTGGACTGAAAACCCGAAAGGGCAGTCCAGGCAAAAATTAGGGATAAAGCGTAATACTATGTCTCATTGGATCACCTTGCATCCAGAATCCGGTATCTACATCAAGTTCAGACGGCATCGATCAGTCAGCTTCATCTTCGTTTAGGTCATCAAGTGATGAGACGCTCGGGGATATAAAGGCGATAGCAGAGTTGAAACCCAGTGGGATCATTCATTTCACACAGCTGTTTTATTTTCTTTTGTATAAAATTTGTATAAGCTCTTTTGTTTGGCGGAGTTCTCTTACTAGGACGTCAGCCTCTTGTACATAAAACGCCTATTTACAGGCCATTCAAAAATCAATACAAATATACTTTTCAGTTAAAAGTGCCAATTGTTTTTCTTTTTCTATTTTGTTTTGCGAAGAACGTCCAAGGTTCAATTTGTGATATATGCATTGAAAATAATTTGCTAACTCATAAATATCTGCATACGAAACAAAGGATTAATTACAGGTAACATTAGAAACAGGGGCAATAAAGAGTTGTCCAAGCAATCTAATTGTTCTATCCTCTAAGGTATCAAGATAGGTTCAGCTAAAGAACACAACCAGATATCCCAATTCCCCAGAGAGTAAGTCAGCAAGACAGTATACTCTCCTCAAACAAGGCTATACAATCAAACTTAAAGAAGTTGGGTATCCTCCAGCAGATCTCAACATTCCCCGGCAGCATATATATTCTTAACGAGCATCCCCGGCAATCTGGGTCTAAAGATTGTTCCCCGGCGGTATATCAAACATTCAAAGGAATCACTTCCCCCGCAGTTCAAAACTTCCCCAAGAGAGTCTAATCTAGTCTCCCCAGGGAAGTTGGAATTCATCTCCCCAAGCAGCAAGCTCATCCCCAGTAGATTCTGGAAGCTTATCCCCGCAGAGCACGAGCGCGTCTCCCGGCTTTATTCAAAGAATTATTTCCTTACTAGGATATAACTGGGTTATCCTCAGCCAAAAGCCACGGAAAGGTCGTCGTCAACACAGTCTTCTTATCCCCAGCGAAGTCTATTCACACTTCCAACACAGCAAAGATATCCCCAGCAAGTTATTATCAACGACTCAGCAAAGTATCTCTCTCCCCACAGAGTATTGCTTCCCAACAAGATCGTTAGAGTACTTTCCTCCCCGCAGAGTTATTCCATTCGCCAAGTTTATTCCCCAACGAAGTTATCTTCTCCCAACCGGTATCCTTGCAATTATCATCCCCAGCGGAAGCAAAATCCATTCTTCAAACATCAGCCCAGGAGTGACTTCCCGGCACCCGTCCAGGATTTACTTTCCTAGACGAAAAATACATTCATAAACATCTTCATACATTATAGCATGCATATACGCATCATGAACATACAATCTCACGTATTCAGAGAGCATCTCGCATGTCATACCACATGACATCGCATACAACTAACGCTTGTCTTTTCAGGACAAAAATACAAAAATGATTATCATAAATGGTCGCAACTAAAGATCCGATTCCTGAATCTTGCCAGGGTGTATCTGTTGATGACCAATTACCAGATCTGATTCCTGTATCTTGCCAGGGTGTGTCTGAAGAGTTCGAGGATCCGATGCCTGAATCTTGCCAGGGAGTATCTGTTGATGACCAATTACCAGATCCGATTCCTGTATCTTGCCAGGGTGTGTCTGAAGAGTTCGAGGATCCGATGCCTGAATCTTGCCAGGGTGTATCTGTTGATGACCAATTACCAGATCCGATTCCTGTATCTTGCCAGGGTGTGTCTGAAGAGTTCGAGGATCCGATGCCTGAATCTTTCCAGGGTGTATCCGTTGAAGACTAACATTACCAGATCCGATTCCTGTATCTTGCCAGGGTGTGTCTGAAGAGTTCGAGGATCCGATGCCTGAATCTTGCCAGGGTGTATCCGTTGAAGACTAGCATTACCAGATCCGATTCATGTATCTTGCCAGGATGTGTCTGAAGAGTTCGAGGATCCGATACCTGAATCTTGCCAGGGTGTATCCGTTGAAGACTAACATTACCAGATCCGATTCCTGTATCTTGCCAGGGTGCGTCTGAAGAGTACGAGGATCCGATACCTGAATCTTGCCAGGGTGTATCCGTTGAAGACTAGCATTACCAGATCCGATTCATGTATCTTGCCAGGGTGCGTCTGAAGAGTTCGAGGATCCTATACCTGAATCTTGCCAGGGTGTATCCGTTGAAGACTAGCATTACCAGATCCGATTCCTGTATCTTGCCAGGGTGTGTCTGAAGAGTTCGAGGATCTGATACCTGAATCTTGCCAGGGTGTATCCGTTGAAGACTAACATTACCAGATCCGATTCCTATATCTTGCCAGGGTGTGTCTGAAGAGTTCGAGGATCCGATACCTGAATCATGCCAGGGTGTATCCGTTGAAGACTAACATTACCAGATCCGATTCCTGTATCTTGTCAGGGTGTGTCTGAAGAGTTCGAGGGTCCGATGCCTGAATCTTGCCAGGGTGTATCCGTTGAAGACTAACATTACCAGACTCGATTTCTGTATCTCGCCAGGGCACGTCTGAAGAATTCAAAGATTCAGCTCCTGTAACCAGTCAGGACATATCTACACAAAGCATCTGAAGACCAGATCCTGCAACATGTCAGGTACTCATTTTTCTTTTGCAGGTACGCAAGTTCTCGCTAAGGAATCTCTTACGCGATCAACATCCAGATGGCATCTATAAGCCCATCATCCTATTCATCAATCTCTAAATGGCATCTATAAGCCCATTCCACCATCACACTGCTACTATGTGAGCGCAAATTTCTGGGCACTCTAGTGTTCAATCATCTTCCACCCTCGGATTACGAAAGGCACGTCAGCCAATCTGCATCCTCAGGTCTAAGAAGATTGAACAGGGGCAACTGTTGTACCCCAAAATTTGCCCTCCCATACTCTTCAAGAAATTGCCAAGTCATGCTTCAAAATTCCCCAAGGGTTGCACAGTGTAAGGGCCTCCTAACAGTCAAGATTAGGGTTTTGGTTCTGATCAAGAAAATGAAGTTTCCAAGAGTCCAATCAAGTCCCACATGCCTATAAATGTGGTCAAGCATCTTCATATCAAGTTTCAAGACTTTCAGCACAAAATTGCACAGTCAAAACCCTAATTGCAATACAGTCAACTGTAGGGGCAAAATGGTCATTTGACAGTCAAAAGTCCAAATTTTTGGTCAACATCTCATTTTGAAGCCACAAACATCATTTGATCAATGCTTGATCATGATTCTCAAAGCTTGGCTCAAAAATCATCAAGATGCAAAAGTTTCCTTATTTGGACAATTGAAAAAGTCAACTGTAAATTGACCAGGGCATAACTTTCACATGGATTATCAGAAAAATTCCATCCAAAGCTCATTTTGAAGAGAAAGCTATTTCCTACAACTCCTCTTCATATTTCAAGTCCAAGAAATGCTCTCACAAAAAGTTATCAATTTCAACATTATAGGTCATTTTCAAAAGTCAACAAAAAGAGACTTTAAGTCAAAGGCCATAACTTGAGATTGGTAAATCAAAATGACATGGGACCAAAGAAATTGGTTAGAGGACTCAAAGACCTTTCCAAAATGTCCAAGAACATGAGCAAAGCTTAAAAATTGAGCAAGTTATGCCTTGTGGAAGTTGGGAAATTTTTGGATATTTTGAAAAGTCAACATTGATTCAAATGACCTAAAATTGCTAATGGGCCTCTTTTTCTTCCACAATTCATTATCCAAGGCATGTGCACGACCATTTGGCCCAAAGGGAAGTCTTTCTTCATTTTTATTTATTTATTTGGATTTTTATTATTAATAATTCATTTAAATTAAAATAAATACATGAAAAATGCTAAACCTAGGTTTTAAATCTTTTTATGCATAATATATACTCAAGATTTCGTGCCTAACCAAATATAGAAAGAATCAATTGAATTGGTCATGATTTGGTAGCAAAAGCATGTGAAAAAGATTTGAAAATCATGGTTTAAAAATCAAATATCATATTCATTAATTCATGGATTTTGGATCAATTTTCTTTGACCTAATCATTCATACACATATAAGGATGCAAACCCTCATGCCTTTAGACTAGAAGCTGCGCAAGAACCTGAAGAAAGAACTTGAAATTTTGGCTTGAAAACTCAAAACTGAAAATACACTTGTAGGTCGTTTCAAGCCACAACACTGATTCCATTGCATCCCTGGGACATCAAGCAACGTACCTGGATCAAGATCACCGTCCCTAACCCCTTGAATCATTGTACAGAAGTCAAGCTTTTTCACTTTTTTTTCATAATCGTATTTTACAATTTAAGCACATTTATTGCATTTTGTTCATGAATTCTTATTAATTAACTGATTCTGAAGCTAACCCAATTGCTTAATTGTGTTTTTATCACCTCTATGCGAATCTACCATTGTCGTATTTTAGGGTTTATGAAGCTTTGAATTGGGGGTTTTCGTTTAAGGAACAATTGGCATATAAGACCTAGACCATCCAACTCAATGCGCTTGGACGAAGAGAATGAGACCATCGCGCCTAATTTATGAAGCCCCAGGGGCTAATCGCTATTTTCCAGTAAGGTGTCTATAGGAACGGTGTAAAACCGTTGCTGATTGTTTTCTCGTTTCAGGAAAAATAAAGCCAAGGAAGAAGAAGGCGAGGTGGCCATCCACGATTGGATCGTTTAAATTTTCGCGCGTAAAGAGCACTAACGCGTGGATTTATTTTATAATATTTGTTTGATATCTAACATACAGAAAACGCGTTTGGATCAACTGGCAGGCACAAGCATTGGTAAACCATAGGACCTGGGTTCGAGTCCCAGGTCCCCACCCCCTTTCATATTATTTTGCACTTAATGTTTCCATGCAGTTTCACCCTTAAGGAGCATCGTACGTCCACAAAATCTATCCATCCACGCGCCCAATGGAGACGATCAGAAGGCCACGATCTGAGGAACACGGTGAACCATAGTCAACGCTTGGGCACGCTACTGGAAAGTCAATCAGGCCAGGCTTATTTGGGCTCAAAATTGATGGGCTTCACCCTCCAAATTAGGGGCAGACCCCCTTAGGTTTGCAAATTTTTACATTCTTTATTTTTTCATTATTTTTTTACTTTCTTTTAATTATTGTTTTTTAATTAATTTAATATTTTCATAATATATAAAAAAACACCAAAAAATCAGAAAAGATAAAAAATAATAAATATTTTTATTTTAAGTATTTTTGTAAATAAATTGCATTAATTAATTTTAGTTATTAAATTAGGTTTAATTATAATATTTTCCTTAATAAAAATCTAAAATTGGTAGAATTAGGGTTTATAATCATTTTTATCCTTTTTTTCTTTTCTTTCATAATAATTAAATATTTCCTATTATTTATTTTTATAATTAAATGGCATGTAAATAATTAGGTTAAATATTAGGTTAAAATTTAATCTTTTCTTAATAAACTAAAAACAACTAGAATTAGGGTTAGCATTTTATTTTTAATTCTTTTTTTCATTAAAATCTTAAAATACAAAAAATACCAAAAAAAACAATTTTGTTTTTAATTTTAATTAATTTAATAATGATTTAATTTAGTTTCATAAAAAAGGGTCCAACGCCCTCGTTTTTAATTCTTATTTAATTCGCATGTTTATTTCTTTTCCGTATAATTTTTATGTACCTCTCCCAAGGCCATGTAACATTTTAATTTCTCGCACTTTACTTTTCTTTAAGTCTTTATTTTTTCTGTCAAATCGGGTTCTGGAAATTTTGGCGATGTGGACTCGCGCCTTTGTAATAGCTTAGAACTTTTACCTTCTCGCAATTTTTAACTGTTAACAAATGCATGCAAGAATGAATGACAAATAAAAACAAACGCTAGATCACCTATACCATGACAAGATAAATGCAAATGAATCTGACACACAAATCACACACCACCCCTAGGGTACGCCTCACTGTTGCCTTGCCTCTCGAAAGGTGATCGTCGAGTAGAGGATATCTTAGTAAGTCCTCATGATCCGGGAACCTGGCATGAGGGTAGCTTCTAAGGTGTCTTCCCATTGCTCTGGTGATCACCATGTCCCTAAACTCGAATTGACCCGAACACCTCCAACGGTGGTGCTACCTACCTCTCAATGGTGGGATGGCACTACTTTAAAGGACATTTACACAGACGAATTCCTTAGGGTAGGTAGACGACTCTAGATACTTGCTCTAATTTCAAAAACAAATCAAAAATACTTTTCACACTGACACATTTTCAAAAGCTTTCGAAAGCAATTTTTCAAACACTCTTGAGGACCGATACAAGAGTCGAACTGGAATTTTCAAAGAAACTTTTTTTTAAAACCCACAGTTGAAAAGCAAACAAACCAATTTTGAAAACACAATGAGCAAGTATCTAAGAGCCCATGGATAACCATGGATAGAAAGGGTGCTAACACCTTCCCTTTCTATAACCTACCTCCCGAACCGAGAGCAATCTCTTTAAGGAATTTTTCTGTGCTTTTGTCCTTTCCATTTGGAGAAAATAAAAGACGGTGGCGACTCTTGCTTACCGCGACATTTCGCGAACCAGCTTTAAACAGTCAGTTCCAGATCCACTGATCACAGAAGCCTTTGGTTATCCAGACCCTGAGTATATTGATCGTCTCACTTAGTTAGACAAAGTGATTAACATGTGTGTTGTACCCCAAAATTTGCCCTCCCATATTTCTCAAAACATTGTAAGAAAAATCTCCAAGTGGCTCAAGGTAGCTCAAGAGTTGGTCAGACAAGCTATCTCCAAAGGCAGTCTACCCCAAATTAGGGTTTTGTGTTGCATCAATATCTTTGAGTCTGTTGTACCCCAAAATTTGCCCTCCCATATTCTTCAAAGATTTGCCAAGTCAAAGCTTCAAAATCTCTCTAAGGGTTGCACAGCTCAAGGGCCTCCTAACAGTCAAAAACTAGGGTTTTGGTTCTGACAAAGAAAATGAAGTTTCCAAGGGTCCAAACAAGTCCCACATGCCTAAAAACATGGTCAAGCATCCTCATAACAAGTTTCAAGACTTACAGCACAAAATTGCACAGTCAAATGCCCTAATTGCTCAACAGTCAACTGTAGGGGTAAAATGGTCATTTGACAGTCAAAAGTCCAAATTTTTGGTCAACATATTATTTTGAAGCCACAAACATCATTTGATCAATTCTTGATCATGATTTTCAAGGCATGGCTCAAAAAGTCTCAAGATGCAAAAGTTTCCATATTTGGACAGTTGAAAAAGTCAACTGTAACTTGGCCAAAGCATAACTTCCACATGGTTTATCAGAAAAATTCCATCCAAAGCTCATTTTGAAGAGAAAGACATTTCCTACAACTCCTCTTCACACTTCAAGTACAAGAAATTCTCTCACAAAAAGTTATCAATTTCAACATTATAGGTCATTTTTAAAAGTCAACAAAAAGGGACTTTAAGTCAAAGGCCATAACTTGAGATTGGTATATCAAAATGACATGGGACCAAAGAAATTGGTTAGAGGACTTCAAGACCTTTCCAAAATGTCCAAGAACATGATCAAAGCTTAAAAATTGAGCAAGATATGCCTTGTGGAAGTTGGGAAATTTTTGAGAATTTTGAAAAGTCAACTTTACTTCAAATGCCTCAAATTTGCTAATGGGCCACATTTTCTTCCAAGATTCATCATCCAAAGGCTATGCACGACCACTTGGCCCAAAGGGGATTTATTTCATCATTTTTATTATTTATTTGAATTTTTAATTACTATTAATTCATTTAATTAAATAAAATATGGAAAAAATACTAAACAAATGTATTTTGAATCTTTTTATACAGCATTTTCTCTCCTTAAAGACTCAAGATTCGTGCACAACAAAATTGGAAAGATTGGCCATGATTGGAATCAAAATCACATGGAAAAGATTTGAAAAATATTCATGGAAAATCAAATATTCCCTACATCAATGCAAGGATTTTTGGACTCAAAATTCAACCCTAATCCATCCCATACATAAGTCAGAAGCTAAACCTAATGCATAAAACCTTGAAGCTGCGCCCAATCCTAAGAACAACTTTGGCATTTTTGTGAAAAAAATTGAAAACTGAAAACACCATTCCAAAGCGATTCAAGGCTTCTAACCAATTGAAAAAGCTTTCTGAGGCATCACTGAACCTGACTGAATATTTTTTCACGCCCATAGCATCAAGAATTGGTACATAGAAGTCAAACTGTTTCATACTTTATGCATAGTCGTGTTTCAATTTCTGAGCATTTTCCATACAGTTTGATTGTTGTTTTACACTAATCTAATCATGCTGAAACTAACCATGCAATTTAATTGAGTTTTCGTGCTTTGTATGCGAAGTTACCATTGAAGCTTTCTAGGTTTTCAGAGGTCACGAATTAGGGGTTTCCTCTTCAAGAAAAATTGAGACATGAGACTTATGCCATCAGAACCAGAAGCTTCACACGAATCCAATCATCCCATCGCGCCTAATTTCTGATCAACGATGGCCTATTCGCTATTTTTATGTTCATCATTTAGTGGGGGTTTAAAACCCCCGCTATTTAGTTTGTTTTTTCAGGCAAAAGTGAAGAACAAGTGGAGAAGACGATGCGTGGAGGCTGGGGATTGGTGCATTTGAATTTCGCGCGAAATGTCCCACTAACCATTGTTTTACAGTATATTGATTATTTGTCCTATTATACACAAAACGCGTTAGCAGCCCAGTTGGCAGGCACATGGTTTGGTAAGCAACGGGACCTGGGTTCGATTCCCAGGTCCCCTCCCTTTCTCATATTATTTTCTTTTCCATATTCCTACGCAGCGCTCCCTCCAGAAGTTCACCCTACGTCCACAATCCAAGCGTGCCACATGGCTCAGAATCTCAATCCAAGGGCCCTGATCTGATGAACACCATACTCGTTGGTCAACCAGGCCACACGCATGCTGAGGAAGTCAAAAGAAGCCTCCAACAAATGGGCCAGATTGCTGATAGCTTACCTCCAAATTGGGGTCAACACCCCCTAGTGTTTGTATTTCTCTTCCTTTTTCCTATTTTATTTTTATTTGCTTTAATTTGATTATTCCCTTTTAATTTATAAATTAATATTTTTCATAACATAAAAAAAAATAATAATAAAAAAATCAGAAAGACAAAAAATATAAATATATTTTATTTAATGTTACTTTGTAAATAAATTGAATTAATAAATTTAGTTAATTCTAGGTTTAAATCTTAATATTTTTTGCAATAAACTAAAAAATGTAGAATTAGGGTTTTACACTTTTATTCCTTTTTTCTTTTTCACCCTATTTAATTATTAATTATTATTTTTGAAAATAAACTTGCCATGTAAATAATTAGGTTAACTTTAGGTTTAATTTTCATATTTTTTTAATAAATCAAAAATAGCTAGGATTAGGGTTTAATTCCATTAATTCTCATTAAAATCCATAAATACAAAAAACTCAAAAATAATTTCTTTTTCTCATTTAATTTAATTAATTTCATAATTGTAATGTAATTTCCTAAAAAGGGTCCAACGCCCTCGCATTCCCGACTTTAATTCTCTTCGCATTTTTATTGCTTTTTGTGAATATTCATGTAATTCTCCCAAAGCCATGTAATAGCTTAATTAGACATTTATCTTTTCCGCATTTCGTTTTATTTCCAAATCGGGTCCTGGATTAATTTGGCGATGTGGACCCGCGCCTTTGTAATAGCGTAGGACTTTTAATTCTCGCATCTTTTTAACTGTTAATAACTTACATGAAAGAATGAATGCCTAAATTAAAAGCAACGCGTAGCTCACCAATACATGACAAGACAAAAATATCTGAAAATGACACATCAATCACACACCACTCCTAGGGTACGCCTCATTGTTGCCTTGCCCCTCGAAAGGTGATCTTCGAGTAGAGGACATTTTAGTAAGTCCTCATGTCCATGAACATGGCATGAGGGTAGCTTCTAAGGTGTCTTCCTATTGCTCCGGTGATCACCATGTCCCGAACCTTCGAATTGACCCGAACACCTCCAACGGTGGTGCTACCTACCTCTCAATGGTGGGATGGCGCTACTTTAAGGACATTTACACAGACGAATTCCTTAGGGTAGGTAGATTCTCGTAGATACTTGCTCTAATTTCAAAACAAATCAAAAAATACTTTTCACACCGACACTTTTCAAAAAGCTTTCGAAAGCAACTTTTCAAACACTCTTCAGGACTGATACAAGAGTCGAACTGAAATTTTCAAAGAAACTTTTTTTAAAACCCACAGTTGAAAAGCAAACAAACCATTTTTGAAAACACAATGAGCAAGTATCTAAGAGCCCATGGATAACCATGGATAGAAAGGGTGCTAACACCTTCCCTTTCTATAAATCTACCTCCCGAACCGAGAGCAATCTCTATAAGGAATTTTTCTGTGCTTTTGTCCTTTCCATTTGGAGAAAATAAAAGACGGTGGCGACTCTTGCTTCTGTGACATTTCGCGAACCAGCGTTAAACAGTCAGTTCCAGATCCACCGATCACAGAACTGGCGACTCTGCTGGGGAGATTTACTTAAAGTGAGGTGTACCTTAGGATAGTTCATAACTGTGTTTTCAATTGTATTGATTTGCTTGCTTTAAATTGTGGGTTGTATGGGAGTTACATAGATCCTAACCCGGATCTGGGGATACCCTGTTTAGGTAGCATAAGCTGTGAGGGACCTGTCCGGCGTAGACTGACATGGGTGAAGCAGTGGCTACGTTGGTGTGGCTACGTTGGTGTGGCACCTTGGTCTGTACCGATATCCCTTGTGTTGCAACGAGGAGAATATGGGTCTTCTGAGGAGTCATTATGCACCAACCGACCTTAGAACCTTAAATGACCCAACTTGGCCATTAGAACAGTAGCAGTATGCTACGCCCATTGAGGCTAAACTCTCGTGATGGTTCTGGCCGCAAGAAAAGATTGCGATGCTGGAGTTATGACCGATTGAGGGTAGTCAATGATATTGGGATCCCCTAAGAACCCGGTTACTTTTGATAGGACAGGTATGAACCAACAAACTGAAAGAGGGTAATACCTAGACCTTATGCTGGCCTAAACTCTAAGGGTTTCTCTTGTGTGACTTGTGTGCCTTCGTATTTGACTACTTGCATGCTTGTTATCTGACACATGAACTACTTGCAGGTTGTTTATAGTCCTTAATTGGGACTCATAACAGGGTTTACTAAGTTTCTAGCAGGTTTTGGTTATGGTCCTTAATTGGGACTCATAACAGAGTGTACTGAGTTTCTTGCAGGTTTTGTTTATAGTCCTTAATGGGGACTCATAATAGGGTTTACTTACATCACTCCATGCATACCATAACATCATACCATTGCATACACCATAACCCATTTCAAGGATCTCAAGGGCTTGTGATGCAGGTCATGATGAACAAACGTCTAGCAAGGGGCAAAGGGGATTTATTTTCCTCTAGCCAAAGTTGTCAGGGGCTATGACCCACTTGATATGGTGAGCTTTGACACTTGAAGAAAGTTCCCCTAGCCAAGGTTGCCAGGGGCTATGACCCACTCGATATGGTGAGCCTTGACTCTTGAAGAAGGACTCTCAATAACATGAAGTTCCTTCAATCAAGCCACCGGATTCAAGCTCTAACAAATTTCTTGTTTACCCCGCGAGATCCTTGAAAACATCGCATGCATCTCATACATGTCATTGCATTACAGGTACCTTCTGTACAGGTCACTTACCTCCTTCGCTGTTTATTTCAGCAATGGCTTTCCAACAAGATAACCAGGACCTTCTTGCTCAAGAGACTCGGTTCGGGGAAATCCTCCTGAATCTATCCAAGGGGCAGGAGGAGCTAAGGACACTTCTCATGGGGACTTTGGTCAGGAATAATGCTGAGGATGAACGGCTGAAACACCTGCAAGCTGAGATGGAGGCAATGAAAGCCCAGATGCTGGGGCAGGTGACTACCATTCAAGGTTTAGCTCAAAGACAAGAAGAGCTCGGAGTTCTCGTCAACCAACTGCTTCAGAGAAACCAATTGGGGCAAACGTCTAAGGGAAAATAGCCAATCATCGTTCAACCACCTTTGAGACAAGGAGATAAGGGGAGAGCTCCTCAAATGGCTCCAGTATCACAAATTCAGCATCAACCTCACCAGCTTCAGCCAGACAAGCCCAAGAGGCAATTCACCCAGCTCAACATGTCGATGTTTCAAGCTTTACAACGCCTGTTGAGGTTGAATCGGATCACATTAAGGGCTCATCCCCGGAACCCCAACACAGCATCTCCTATCTATGATCCCAATAAAAGGTGTGCCTACCATTCTGCCAGCCCGGGACACGACACAAATGAGTGTTGGGCTCTGAAGAACAAAATCTAGGACCTGATTGATGAAGGAGCATTGAAGTTCACACAAGATGGTCAGGCTGAGTTTTTCTACCATCCCTCTAAGGCTCACCATTTGAAGTAACAAGCCCTGAGATGAAAAGACTTTTGTTCATTAGGATTTTCAAGTTGTATCTTTCTTTTGTTCAAACATTTACTCATGTTAAACGTTGTTATTTCATTAATGCATCGCATATGTCTGTTTTGAAGCAATATATTCGTATTCACTATATGCAAGTTATTTTCATATTTTTTCTGATGATCAACGCTCGATTAATAATTCTAAGCCTCTTGAGGGAGGATGACGAAAACGATACCACGATCTACAGTATGCTTTTGAACAGACCCCGCTGATGAGGTACAGGCATTGTTTCAATCCCTAAACACTGGAGTTATAAGGAAGATAATCCCTCGTCAACCCCTTTGAGCCAAAGAAGTTGGAGTTTTTCTTTTCGAAAATTAAAACCCTTAATCAAAACCTGGGGCAGGGTAGTTCTCTCAGTTGATCCAAGTGCACAACGAATAACATCAAAGGAGTCCTTCCGAAGCAAAAGACAGTGATGGTTCCGAATAATCATAAAGACAGGTGTGATCGGTGGATCTGGAACTGACTGTTTAACGCTGGTTCGCGAAATGTCGCGGAAGCAAGAGTCGCCACCGTCTTTTATTTTCTCCAAATGGAAAGGACAAAAGCACAGAAAAATTCCTTAAAGAGATTGCTCTCGGTTCGGGAGGTAGATTATAGAAAGGGAAGGTGTTAGCACCCTTTCTATCCATGGTTATCCATGGGCTCTTAGATACTTGCTCAATGTGTTTTCAAAAATGTGTGCTTGCTTTTCAATTGTGGGTTTTAAAAAGTTTCTTTGAAAAATTTCAGATCGACTCGTACGTCAGAGTGTTTGAAAAGTTTGCTTTGAAAGCTTTTGAAAAGTGTCAGTGTGAAAAGTCTTTTTTGTTTGTTTTTGAAGAGAGCAAGTATCCTTGAGAACCTACCTACCCTAAGGAATTCGTCTGTGTAAATGTCCTTTAAAGTAGTGCCATCTCACCATTGAGAGGTAGGTAGCACCACCGTTGAAGGTGTTCGGGTCAATTCGAGGGTTCGGGACATGGTGATCACCGGAGCAATAGGAAGACACCTCAGAAGCTACCCTCATGCCAGGTTCCCGGATCATGAGGACTTACTAAGACATCCTCTACTCGACGATCACCTTTCGAAAGGCAACAGTGAGGCGTACCCTAAGGGTGGTGTGTGCGATTCGCGTGTCATCTTCATTGATATTTGTCTTGTCATGTTTGTTGTGATCTACGCTTGATTTTAATTAGGACATTCATTCTTTCATGCATCGTTTAACAGTTAAATATTTGCAGGAAAATAAATCTAAACTATTACAAATGGCGCGGGTCCACATCGCCAAAATTAACCAGGACCCGATTTGACAGAAAATAAATAAATTAAATAAAAGTGCGGAAAGTTAAATTGTTACAAGGCTTTGGGACATGTACATAATTATAATAAGCGACAAAGTAAAATGCACGAAATTAATAATTAAAAGTATGGGCGTTGGACCCTTCCATAAGAAATTAAAGTTAATAAGAATTAATTAATTAAAAATTACATGTTTTTGGTATTTTGTGTTTTTTAAGATTTAAAAGAAAAAGAAAAATTAATTAAAATTAAAATGAAATGCTAAACCCTAATTCTAATGTTTTTTAAGTTTATTGTGAAAATATTGAAATTTGACCTAATTTAAATCTAATTTATTTATGTACAAATTTAATTATAAAATATAAATAAATAAATAATTATTACTGTGAAAAAAAGGGCAAAATATGAAAAGGAATCAAAATTGCTAATTAACCTAATTCTATATTTTTTGGATTTTTAGTTGTTAAAAGGAATTAAAGTTAAAAACCTAATTAAACTAAGTTTATTTACATATAAAATTTAATTATGGAAATAATAAAATAAAAATTATATTTTTTGTCTTTTTCTGATTTTATGATATTTTTCATATTTTTGTTAAAAATAATTAATTAATTAAAACAAATAAAAAAATAAATAACATAACAATTGAGAAAATAAAATATAAAAAGAAAATCAAACCAGGGGGGGTAGCCCCAATTTGTGAGGTTTTGGCCTAGCAATCTGGCCCATTAAGCCTTGAACTTGTTGACTTTGTTTGGATCATGTGTGATGCATCTGACCAGGTGTAGCGTGTCCCTCAAATCTAAGCCTTTAGTTTGATCTCCAGGGGGACGTGTCAAGGCTTGGTCCGGGGTATACGGTGCGTCTTCATTCCAGCACTGCATGGGATTTATTTGTGAAAAATAATATTGAGGTTTTACACAGACCTGGGGTTCGAACCCAGGTCTTGGAAGTCACCGCATTCAACACCTGCCAACTGAGCCACTTCAAATATTTGATCATATATTAGTCCACAAATATTATAAAAAAGGAAAAAAGTTATGACTTGAAATCGCGCGAAAATTTAAACCGGCGAACCACTTATTGACACGATATCATCGTCCCCACTATCCTGAAACTTCAAACGCATAGGCAACGGTTTCTGAGCGTGGCTTAAAGCTGGTTTCAGGAAAATAGTGATTAGGTCCCTAACGCTCATAAATTGAGCGCGAGGGTTCCATTGCTTTCGTCCTCAAGCATTGAGTCCATTGATGGTCATCTGGAGCTCTAATTTTTCCTTATTATGAAAGCCCTAAATTGAAAGACCTGCAAACCCTAGAAACTGGCCATGGCAGAATCTTATACATAGCGCGATAATCAAATTAAATGTGATGGTTAGCTTTAAAACATTACAAAGAACAAGAATTCATGATTAGAATGTCATGATAATGCCTGGAATTAAAAATACGATTATGCTTTTTTATGGAAAAAAATGGACTTCTGTATACCGATTCCACGCGTATTGATGGTTGTTCTTGATTAGTACACGTTCAGAATTAGTCAAGGAAGCTATTGGAATAAGACTTAGGGCTTCAATCCTCCTCCAAGGTTGATTTCAGATTTGAGTTTTTATGGAAAAATTTCAATGTTCCAATGGCTCTTGAGGCGCAGCTTAGAGTCCAATGCAATTAGGTTTTCCATCCTGCATATGTAGTGATCATTTTAGGTTAACAAAATTCCACAAAATCTCTTGTATTCAATGGTTTCAATATTTGATTTTACAAGATATTTTTTGAATCTTTTTTCATGTGCAATTTTGTTCAATCATGCCAAATCACACCAAATCTTGCCATATTGGGATGTGCACGTGATATTGAGAGTAGAATGTGCACAAAAAGATTTTTTAGGTCAAGTTTGATATTTTTCACATATTTAAGTAATTTAAATGAATTAATATTAATATAAATTCAAATAAATAATTAAAAATTGAGAAAATACTTCCCCTTGGGCTTAATGGTCGTGCATAGGCTTGGCATGAAGAAACTTGGAAGAAAAATGGGCCCATTTGCATTTTTGGATCATTTGAACCATTGTTGACTTTTCAAAATTCCCAAAAATTTCCCAACTTCCACAAGGCATAACTTGCTCAATTTTTAAGCTTTTCACATGTTCTTGGACATTTTGGAAAGGTCTTTGAGTCCTATAACCAATTCCTTTGGTCCCATGTCATTTTGATTTACCAATCTCAAGTTATGGCCTTTGACTTAAAGTCCCTTTTTGTTGACTTTTGAAAATGACCTATAATGTTGAAATTGATAACTTTTTGTGAGAGCATTTCTTGGACTTGGAATATGAAGATGAATTGTAGGAAATGTATTTCTCTTCAAAATGAGATTTGGATGGAATTTTTCTGATAATCCATGTGAAAGTTATGCCCTGGTCAATTTCAGTTGACTTTTTCAGCTGTCCAAATAAGGAAACTTTTGCATCTTTGATGACTTCTGAGCCAAATTTTGAGAATCATGATCAAGAATTGATCAAATGATGTTTGTGGCTTCAAAATGATATGTTGACCAAAAATTTGAACCTTTGACTGTCAAATGACCATTTTGCCCCTACAGTTGACTGTAGTGCAATTTAGGGTTTTGACTGTGCAATTTTGAGCTGAATGCCTTGAAACTTGATGTGAGGATGCTTGACCATATTTGTAGGCATGTGAGACTTGATTGGGCCTTTGAAAACTTCATTTTCTTGATCAGAACACAAACCCTAGTTTTGACTGTATAGGGGATCTTTGCACTGTGCAACCCTTGGGGAATTTTGTGATTTAGCTTGGTAATTTCTTGAAGAATATGGGAGGGCAAATTTTGGGGTGCAACAACAGGAAGTCATTATCTTTCAAAAATAAAAACCCAATAAGTCAAAACCTATGAAGGAGACTTACAAAACTGGGGCATCCCGCTGACTGTAATCACAAGAAACAGTTCAGGCAAAAAAAGACAGGGATAACAAAATCAAAAAAGAAAGAGGTCCTGCAAACCCTCAACCAAAAAAAGAAATGACTGCCTATTCAAAATAAAATGTCAGTATCCGAACCATCACTGGTATATCATAGCAAAGACTCAAACAAGGTCTAACGGACGATCAGATGAGTTTAGGTTTGAAGAACATCACGAAGAGCGGGTGGGTACAAATATTTTGAGCCTTTATCCTTTGTTTCTTAAACCGTGAACCAGGCCACGCTACAACCCTTAAAAGTCCTAACTGAAGCATGGGTTAGTTCGAAAGCATATTGTTACGAAAGGTATCTTGACTCCTTAAGGCTTGCTGTAAAATACTGAGTCGACATCACAGTCTACAAAAAGTTTCACTTGTTTTACAAAAATGCATTTTCAAAATTCAAGACAGACATAAGCTTTTGCATTCTTAAAATAACATTGTTTGCATATGACTATTTGTTTGAACAGCATAGAAGTTTACACGACGAACATCCAGTGAACAAAGGTCTCTTCAACAAAGAGGTCACCTCAAGTGGAAGAAACACTTCCAATCAAGGGGCATGGCATGATCAGTGTCTATCACTTGGGGAATTCCAGCAACGAATCTTTCCTAATCAGACATCTTCTGGTAGCAGGGCAACATGACACTATCAACAGGGGCACCCCCTACATCCTGAGAGCGTGGACATAGTCGAGAAAAATACTACGCAAAATCAAAGACCCGCTAGGTTGACACACCTAGGCAAAAATAAGGGCTTCTCGGCGAACCAAAAAAGGTTCGGGCAAAAATAAGGGAAGAAATGAAAAAATATGTACACCCGGCAAGTCAAAAACCTGAAAAGGCGGCTTGGGCAAAAATGGGTATCCCGGTGGACTGAAAACCCGAAAGGGCGGTCCAGGCAAAAGTTAGGGATCAAAAGCGTACGATTATGTCCCGGCATCTCGTCACTTGCCTACCAAAAGGAAGATTTGTCAATCGGCAGTCATCCAGCACCTCCACAAGGTATCTTCGCCCCTCACCTCAGAAACAGGGGCAATAATGAGTCGCCCAGGCGATCCAGTTTCTTTGTCAACCAAGGTATCAAGAAAAGATCAATATAAAGATGATTACCACCTACCTTTACAAATTCCAGATCAACATTGGTAATAAGCCAAGAAAAATCAGTGGACGACTGATCGTGGGTTAATATCCGAAACCAAACAGGACAATCATCCACTTGATCACCATCAGGCAACCCTACACCGGTTCCTTCTCAATTTTCAGACAAAGTCTTACACGGACTCATCCTCAGAAAAAGTCTTACACGGACTTATCATCAAAGTGACCCTACACCGGTTTCTTCTCAATTTTCAGACAAAGTCTTACACGGACTCATCCTCAGAAAAAGTCTTACACGGACTTATCATCAAAGTGACCCTACACCGGTTCCTCCTAAAAGTCTTACACGGATTTATCTCAAGTTTTACACGAACTTACCCCCAGGTAGCCTTACCCCGGTTCCTCCTGAAGTCTTACACGGACTTATCTCAAGATGACCTTACCCCGGTTCATCAAAAAGTTTTACACGAACTTATCCTGCAGTAACCTTACCCCGGTTCCTCCAGAAGTCTTACACGGACTTATCTCAAGATGACCTTACCCCGGTTCATCAAGAAGTTTTACACGAACTTACCCTGCAGTAACCTTACCCCGGTTCCGCCGAAAGTTTTACACGAACTTATCCCGAAGAAACCCTACACAGGTTCTCTCTCCCCAAAGATGCAGTTTTACATGGACTCGTCATCAGAAACCCTACCCAGGTTTTACCTCTTCCAGGATGCAGTTTTATACAGGCTCATCGTCAAAGTAACCCCACACAGGTTCCCTTCTCAAGCTCCAGACGTAGTTTTACACGGACTCGTCATCAGTAAACCCTACACAGGTTTCCTTCCTCCAAGATGCAGTTTTACACAAACTCGTCATCAGTAACCCTACATAGGTGTCCTTCTTTCCAAGATGCGGTTTTACACAAGCTCATCATCAGGCAACCCTGCATGGGTTCCCTTTTTCAATTTGCAAAAAAATTACAGTTCAAAAATTTCCTCAGGAGAGTCCAATTAAGATTTCCCCAGGAAAGTTTGAATCCATCTCCCCAAGCAGTAAGCTTATCCCCCAGTAGATTCTGGAAGCTTATCCCTCGCAGAGCACGAACACGTCTCCCGGCTTTATTCAAAGGTTATTTCCCTACCAGGATATAACTGGGTTATCCTCAGCCAAAAGCCACGAGAAGATCGTCCTCGGCGAAGTCTTGCTATCCCCATCGAAGTCTATCAACACTTCCAACATAACAATAGTATCCCCAGCGAAGTTATCATCAACCTCTCAGCAAAGTACCTCCCCCACAGAGTATGGTTTCCCAGCAAGATCGCTAGAGTACTTTTCTCCCTGCAGAGTAATCCATTCGCCAAGTTTATTCCCCAACGGAGTTATCTTCTCCTATCGATATTCTTGCAACCAGCACTCCCCAGCGGAAGCAAATATTCTTTTCTTCAAACATCAGCCCAGGATATGACTTCCCGGCACCCGCCAAGGATTTATTTTCCTAAGACGAAAACATACATTCATAAACATCGCATTTCCATACATTACAACATGCATATATGCATCATATCTTACAAATCTCATTTATGTTGAGAACATCATCGCTTGATTCATATCATGCCTTGCATGTGACTGACCTTTACTTTTCAGGAAAGATCCAGTTAAGTTCTCGGCTATATTTCAAGACCTAGACCGGTTCAGTTAAATCGACCCTAAGATTTTCCTGATTCTTATCCAGTCAAAGGCCTTCTCTGGTTCAGTCAGATCGACCCTGAGATCTCCCTGTTTCTTATCCAATTGAAGATTTCAAGACCTAGACCGGTTCAGTTAAATCGACCCTAATATTTTCCTGTTTCTTATCCAGTCAAAGGCCTTCTCTGGTTCAGTCAGATCGACCCTAAGATCTCCCTGTTTCTTATCCAGTTGAAGATTTTAAGACCTAGACCGGTTCAGTTAAATCGACCCTAAGATTTTCCTGTTTCTTATCCAGTCAAAGGCCTTCTCTGGTTCAGTCAGATCGATCCTAAGATCTCCCTGTTTCTTATCCAGTTGAGGATTTCAAGACCTAGACCAGTTCAGTTAAATCGACCCTAAGATTTTCCTGTTTCTTATCCAGTCAAAGGCCTTCTCTGGTTCAGTCAGATCGACCCTAAGATCTCCCTGTTTCTTATCCAGTTGAAGATTTCAAGACCTAGACCGGTTCAGTTAAATCGACCCTAAGATTTTCCTGTTTCTTATCCAGTCAAAGGCCTTCTCTGGTTCAGTCAGATCGACCCTAAGATCTCCCTGTTTCTTATCCAGTTGAAGATTTCAAGACCTTGTCCGGTTCAGTTAAATCGACCCTAAGATTTTCCTGTTTCTTATCCAGTCAAAGGCCTTCTCTGGTTCAGTCAGATCGACCCTAAGATCTCCCTGTTTCTTATCCAGTTGAAGATTTCAAGACCTTGTCCGGTTCAGTCAAATCGACCCTAAGATTTTCCTGTTTCTTATCCAGTCAAAGGCCTTCTCTAGTCCAGTTAAATCGATCCCTAAAAGATTTTCCTGATGAAGACTCAGTAGAAGATATCCAAGATTCTCTCAGTGTTACTGTTGAGGTTGAAGTCACCCAAGATTCTCTCAGCGTTACTGTTGAGGTTGAAGTCGCCCAAGATTCTCCCAGCGTTACTGTTGAGGTTGAAGTCGCCTATGATTCTCTCAGCGTTACTGTTGAGGTTGAAGTCGCCTATGATTCTCTCAGCGTTACTGTTGAGGTTGAAGTCGCCCAAGATTCTCTCAGCGTTACTGTTGAGGTTGAAGTCGCCTATGATTCTCTCAGCGTTACTGTTGAGGTTGAAGTCACCCAAGATTCTCTCAGTGTTACTGTTGAGGTTGAAGTCGCCCAAGATTCTCTCAGCGTTACTGTTGAGGTTGAAGTCGCCTATGATTCTCTCAGTGTTACTGTTGAGGTTGAAGTCACCCAAGATTCTCTCAGCGTTACTGTTGAGGTTGAAGTCACCCAAGATTCTCTCAGCGTTACTGTTGAGGTTGAAGTCGCCCAAGATTCTCTCAGCGTTACTATTGAGGTTGAAGTCGCCCAAGATTCTCTCAGCGTTACTGTTGAGGTTGAAGTCGCCTATGATTCTCTCAGCGTTACTGTTGAGGTTGAAGTCGCCCAAGATTCTCTCAGCGTTACTGTTGAGGTTGAAGTCGCCTATGATTCTCTCAGTGTTACTGTTGAGGTTGAAGTCACCCAAGATTCTCTCAGCGTTACTGTTTAGGTTGAAGTCACCCAAGATTCTCTCAGCGTTACTGTTGAGGTTGAAGTCGCCCAAGATTCTCTCAGCGTTACTGTTGAGGTTGAAGTTGCCTATGATTCTCTCAGTGTTACTGTTGAGGTTGAAGTCACCCAAGATTCTCTTAGCGTTACTGTTGAGGTTGAAGTCACCCAAGATTCTCTCAGCGTTACTGTTGAGGTTGAAGTCGCCCAAGATTCTCTCAGCGTTACTGTTGAGGTTGAAGTCGCCCAAGATTCTCTCAGCGTTACTGTTGAGGTTGAAGTCGCCCAAGGTTCTCTCAGCATTCCTGTTGAGGTAGTAATCTTCCAAAGTTCTCTCAGCGTTCCTGTTGAGGTAGTAATCGTCCAAGGTTCTCTCACCGTCCCGTTAAGGTAGTAACCATCCCTGGTTCATTCATCACCCTTCGAAGCTCCAGATTAAATTCCTGTAACCAGTCAGGGCGCATCTACACAAGGAGTTTGAAGACCAAGTCCTTTAACAGGCCAGGTAATCATTTTCTTTTCAGGTACGCAAGTTCTCGCTAAGGAATCTCTTACGCGATTGACAACCAGATGGCATCTATAAGCCCATCCACCTTCCACTATCTCTCAGGATGGAATATATAAGCCCATCATCCTATCCATCAATCCCCAAATGGCATCTATAAGCCCATTCCCCCATCACACTACTATGTGAGCGCAAATTTCTGGGCACTCTAGTGTTCAATCATCTTCCACCTTCGGATTACGAAAGGCACGTCAGCCAATCTGCATCCTCAGGTCTAAGAAGATTGAACAGGGGCAACTGTTGTACCACAAAATTTGCCCTCCCATATTCTTCAAAGATTTTCCAAGTCAAAGCTTCAAAATCTCTCCAAGGGTTGCACAGCTCAAGGGCCTCCTAACAGTCAAAAACTAGGGTTTTGGTTCTGACAAAGAAAATGAAGTTTCCAAGGGTCCAAACAAGTCCCACATGCCTACAAACATGGTCAAGCATCCTCATAACAAGTTTCAAGACTTACAACACAAAATTGCACAGTCAAATGCCCTAATTGCTCAACAGTCAACTGTAGGGGTAAAATGGTCATTTGACAGTCAAAAGTCCAAATTTTTGGTAAACATCTTATTTTGAAGCCACAAACATCATTTGATCAATTCTTGATCATGATTTTCAAGGCATGGCTCAAAAAGTCTCAAGATGCAAAAGTTTCCATATTTGGACAGTTGAAAAAGTCAACTGTAACTTGGCCAAGGCATAACTTCCACATGGTTTATCAGAAAAATTCCATCCAAAGCTCACTTTGAAGAGAAAGACATTTCCTACAACTCCTCTTCACACTTCAAGTCCAAGAAATTCTCTCACAAAAAGTTATCAATTTCAACATTATAGGTCATTTTTAAAAGTCAACAAAAAGGGACTTTAAGTCAAAGTCCATAACTTGATATTGGTAAATCAAAATGACATGGGACCAAAGACATTGGTTAGAGGACTTCAAGACCTTTCCAAAATGTCCAAGAACATGATCAAAGCTTAAAAATTGAGCAAGATATGCCTTGTGGAAGTTGGGAAATTTTTGGGAATTTTGAAAAGTCAACTTTACTTCAAATGCCTCAAATTTGCTAATGGGCCACATTTTCTTCCAAGATTCATCATCCAAAGGCTATGCACGACCATTTGGCCCAAAGGGGATTTATTTCATCATTTTTATTATTTATTTGAATTTTTAATTACTATTAATTCATTTAATTAAATAAAATATGGAAAAAATACTAAACAAATGTATTTTGAATCTTTTTATACAGCATTTGCTCTCCTTAAAGACTCAAGATTCGTGCACAACAAAATTGGAAAGATTGGCCATGATTGGAATCAAAATCACATGGAAAAGATTTGAAAAATATTCATGGAAAATCAAATATTCCATACATCAATGCAAGGATTTTTGGACTCAAAATTCAACCCTAATCCATCCCATACATAAGTCAGAAGCTAAACCTAATGCACAAAACCTTGAAGCTGCGCCCAATCCTAAGAACAACTTTGGCATTTTTGTGAAAAAAATTGAAAACTGAAAACACCATTCCAAAGCGATTCAAGGCTTCTAACCAATTGAAAAAGCTTTCTGAGGCATCACTGAACCTGACTGAATCTTTTTTCACGTCCATAGCATCAAGAATTGGTACATAGAAGTCAAACTGTTTCATACTTTATGCATAGTCGTGTTTCAATTTCTGAGCATTTTCCATACAGTTTGATTGTTGTTTTACACTAATCTAATCATGCTGAAACTAACCATGCAATTTAATTGAGTTTTCGTGCTTTGTATGCGAAGTTACCATTGAAGCTTTCTAGGTTTTCAGAGGTCACGAATTAGGGGTTTCCTCTTCAAGAAAAATTGAGACATGAGACTTATGCCATCAGAACCAGAAGCTTCACACGAATCCAATCATCCCATCGCGCCTAATTTCTGATCAACGATGGCCTATTCGCTATTTTTATGTTCATCATTTAGTGGGGGTTTAAAACCCCCGCTATTTAGTTTGTTTTTTCAGGCAAAAGTGAAGAACAAGTGGAGAAGACGATGCGTGGAGGCTGGGGATTGGTGCGTATGAATTTCGCGCGAAATGTCCCACTAACCATTGTTTTACAGTATATTGATTATTTGTCCTATTATACACAAAGCGCGTTAACAGCCCAGTTGGCAGGCACATGGTTTGGTAAGCAACGGGACCTGGGTTCGATTCCCAGGTCCCCTCCCTTTCTCATATTATTTTCTTTTCCATATTCCTACGCAGCGCTCCCTCCAGAAGTTCACCCTACGTCCACAATCCAAGCGTGCCACATGGCTCAGAATCTCAATCCAAGGGCCCTGATCTGATGAACACCATACTCGTTGGTAAACCAGGCCACACGCACGCTGAGGAAGTCAAAAGAAGCCTCCAACAAATGGGCCAGATTGCTGATAGCTTACCTCCAACTTGGGGTCAACACCCCCTAGTGTTTGTATTTCTCTTCCTTTTTCCTATTTTATTTTTATTTGCTTTAATTTGATTATTCCCTTTTAATTTATAAATTAATATTTTTCATAACATTAAAAAAATAATAATAAAAAAATCAGAAAGACAAAAAATATAAATATATTTTATTTAATGTTACTTTGTAAATAAATTGTATTAATTAATTTAATTAATTCTAGGTTTAAATCTTAATATTTTTTGCAATAAACTAAAAAATGTAGAATTAGGGTTTTACACTTTTATTCCTTTTTTCTTTTTCACCCTATTTAATTATTAATTATTATTTTTGAAAATAAACTTGCCATGTAAATAATTAGGTTAACTTTAGGTTTAATTTTCTATTTTTTTTAATAAATCAAAAATAGCTAGGATTAGGGTTTAATTCCATTAATTCTCATTAAAATCCATAAATACAAAAAACTCAAAAATAATTTCTTTTTCTCATTTAATTTAATTAATTTCATAATTGTAATGTAATTTCCTAAAAAGGGTCCAACGCCCTCGCATTCCCGACTTTAATTCTCTTCGCATTTTTATTGCTTTTTGTGAATATTCATGTAATTCTCCCAAAGCCATGTAATAGCTTAATTAGACATTTATCTTTTCCGCATTTCGTTTTATTTCCAAATCGGGTCCTGGATTAATTTGGCGATGTGGACCCGCGCCTTTGTAATAGCGTAGGACTTTTAATTCTCGCATCTTTTTAACTGTTAATAACTTACATGAAAGAATGAATGCCTAAATTAAAAGCAACGCATAGCTCACCAATACATGACAAGACAAAAATATCTGAAAACGACACATCAATCACACACCACTCCTAGGGTACGCCTCATTGTTGCCTTGCCCCTCGAAAGGTGATCGTCGAGTAGAGGACGTTTTAGTAAGTCCTCATGTCCATGAACATGGCATGAGGGTAGCTTCTAAGGTGTCTTCCTATTGCTCCGGTGATCACCATGTCCCGAACCTTTGAATTGACCCGAACACCTCCAACGGTGGTGCTACCTACCTCTCAATGGTGGGATGGCGCTACTTTAAGGACATTTACACAGACGAATTCCTTAGGGTAGGTAGATTCTCGTAGATACTTGCTCTAATTTCAAAACAAATCAAAAAATACTTTTCACACCGACACTTTTCAAAAAGCTTTCGAAAGCAACTTTTCAAACACTCTTGAGGACTGATACAAGAGTCGAACTGAAATTTTCAAAGAAACTTTTTTTAAAACCCACAGTTGAAAAGCAAACAAACCATTTTTGAAAACACAATGAGCAAGTATCTAAGAGCCCATGGATAACCATAGAAAGGGTGCTAACACCTTCCCTTTCTATAAATCTACCTCCCGCACCGAGAGCAATCTCTATAAGGAATTTTTCTGTGCTTTTGTCCTTTCCATTTGGAGAAAATAAAAGACGGTGGCGACTCTTGCTTCCGCGACATTTCGCGAACCAGCGTTAAACAGTCAGTTCCAGATCCACCGATCACAGAGTCCAAATGACCTAAAGTGCTCCCCAATTCTCTAATATGTTCTCAAGATCATCCATGTCAAATTTCAAGCCTTGCAGGGAAATTTTTCTCAGTCAATTGTTCAAAAGGCCTAAAAATCGACTGTGATATGGCAAAAGTCAATTGTGACCTACAAACAGTCAAACCTCAAGTTTTTTGTCAACATTCTCATTTTTAAGTATATTTCATCATTTGATCAAGGGTTGATCATTATTCATCAAGGATTGCTCAAAATTCATCAAGATTCAAAAGTTGCTAAATTAGGGTTTTGTAGGAAAAGTCAACTCAACTTTGACCAAGCATAACTTTCTCATACTTTATGAGAAATGACCCATCAAAAGATCATTTTGAAGAGGATGCAATTTCCTATAATCCATCTTCATACCCCAAGATCAAAAAAATGCACTCACAAGAAGTTATGAATTTGGACATTATAGGTCATTTTTGAAAGTTAACAAAAACACCTCTTTTGTCAAAGCTTATAACTTGAGCATGGAATATAAAAATTATATGATACCAAAAGGGTTGGTTAGAATACATCTCAAGCTTTCTAAAAAGTCCAAGAACACTTCCAAAAGTTCAAAATTGAAGAAGTTATGCATTGTTGAAGTTGGACATTTTTGCAAAATTGCCAAAAGTCAACTACCCCCAAAACTTCAATTTTTGTCAAATGGGCCCATTCTTTTCCACTTCATTTGAGCTTGCATAATTGCCCACGTGTCATAGCTTCATCCATGAGCCCATATTTCATTTTTATTATTTAATTTGATTTTTTATTTAATTTATTCATTTTAAATCAAATAAAATCATAAAAAATCCAAATAATTAATAACTCTTGATTTTTTTTATTGTTTTAGGCTTTGTTCACAGCTAACATCACCATCAAATTGGTATCAAGCCAAATCATGTGAAAAAAGATTGAATCAAATCAAATTTGGAAGGTTTAATAATGGAGATCAAATCACATTCATGTGCATTGATATGAAGGGATTCAGTCCATGATTCTCACCCTAATACAAAGGACATTACATAAGCAAGCCAAGGCATACGAGATCAGGGTTGAAAAGTGCAGAGAGAGGCAGAACAAAAAGTGAAAAAATCGCAAAAAAGTGAGAAATCGAAATCCAGGTTAGAGGCATTTTCAGATGTCAAGACTTGTCCCAATCGCTTCCTGAGCATTCACTCAAGCTACCTGGATCAAAAGCAAGCTTTTTCAGACGTCCAAACGCGCTGTAAGTGTCACGAAACATACCACTGTTCTTGAATTCGGTTTGATCTATTCTTGCATCTATAACGAAAACTAATGGCATATTTGTGATCACAAGAGCATTTCCAAGCTTTTTATATTACTCAATTGCATTTATCTGGCGTAGGAGAAGAACCACCATTGTTAGGGTTCATTTCTTGTTTTTGGGCGTTTCTATTCCAGGTACAATTGAAGCACATAATAGACATGGTTGTGACCGGGAGGGTGAGACGAACACAACCATGCCCTTGGAATTCATTTTTGTGGCCTGAGAAGGATTTTTTAGATGAACAACTTTGTAGCTACGGACTTCTGTTTGTTGGTATAGGTCTGTGCACTTTTAACCACGGACGAGAGGTTGGGGATGATGCGTGGCATCCCATCATTGGGCCTTCCAAACCACGCGCGCTTTTTTTTTTTAATTTCTGGCAATAGTTTTATTTTTTATATAATATACATTATTTGCATTGTAATAACAAATCTAGCAGCATGTCCCAGTGGTCAACATGTCAACTTCCAAGGCGTTAGGGGCTGGAGGTCAGGGGTTCGACCCCTGCCTCCAGCACTTTGTATTTTCTTATTTCTTTTCAGGCTATCACTGGCTTGCAGTACACCATGCTCCCTCTCCCATCCAAATGCCAGATGGCCAAAGGCCAAATCTGATGGTCAAAAGTTGGAGGTCCACATGGATCCAAGTCAACGCGCCTTCACCAGATCAGAGAAAGTCCAAAGGGCCAGCGCTTTTGGGCCTACAGGATTGCTTCTCATACTCCCAATTCAGGCCCATACTCCCTTCTCCCTTTTATTTATTTCATTTTTGTTTTAATTATTTTTGTTATTTTTATTTAACTTCTAACCAATCACAAATTTCTTTTTTTCATAAAATAAAATCACAAAATATATTTTTCAAATCAAATTTTAATCTTTTATTTTTCTTAATAAATTTATTAATTAATTAGGTTTTAATTAGAGAACTTTAATTCCTTTTAAAAAAAAAATATATATTAAAATTAATTAGACTTAATTAGTTTTTAACCATTAATTTAATTATTATAATTTCTTTCCTAAATAATTAAAAACTCCAAAAAATAATTTATTTTTCATTTAATTAATTTATTAATTTAATTTAGTAATTAATTTAGGTTATTTCTTTCTTAAAAATAAAAAAAAACAAAAAGATATTTTCTTTAACCAAAAGGGTCAAAACCCTAATTTCGCACCCGAGTTAATTTTCTGCGTGCGTTATTTATTTTTATCCAATAATGTACTTGCTCCCGGATTGTAATAGTTAAATAGGACTTTAAATTATTTTTACCGCTTTATTTTATTTTTAAAGGGTTGCTTTTGCCGATGTAAATACCCGACGCCTTGTAATTATTTAGTTTAATTTCCGCATTTTAATTCCGCAAATTATATAACTGCTAGATGTTTGATAATAGGGGTTGCATGACAAGAATGAATGCTTAGTCTTAAAATCAAATTAGATCACCCTTGACATGTGCAAAGATAAAAATAACTGAAAACGACACACTCGCACATGCGCACTCTTAGGGTACACCTCACTCGGTTGCCTTCGTACACGGTCATTGAGTATAGGTCGCTTTAGAGGTCGCCCTCTTGTCTAAAAGATCATAGTCGCCTCGAAATGGTTGCCTCGGATATTGTTGCCTCAAACAAATGATCTAAGACATTAGGGTTACCGCTAAGGTGTCCTAACATTGCTTTAGTGGCCGTATGTCCCTATTCGAATTGACCCTCAAACTCCAACGACGGTGCTACCTACTCATTAATAGTGGGATAGCATTGTCTAAAGGAAATTAGCATAGAACGATTCCTTTTTCGAGTAGGTAGATAGTTCTTAGATACTTGCTCATTCAAAACAAAACAAAATTTTTCACACTTACACTCCTTTTCGAACAAAGTTTTCAAAACACTTCATTACACTCTTGAGGACAGAAGCAAGAGTTAAATTGAAGTTAAAACAAAAACTTTTTCAAAACCCACAAAACAAAAAGAAAACAATTTTGAAAACAATGAGCAAGTACCTAAGAGCCCGTAGATAACTACGGATAGAAAGGGTGCTAATACCTTCCCTTTCTATAATCCCCCGTACTCAGAAAATCTCAAAAAAGGAATTTTTCTGTGCTTTTTTCCTTTCTTTGTTGGATAAAATAAAATTCGGTGGCGACTCTTGCTTACCGCGATATTTTGCGAAAATAAAACACAAAACGCAAACCAGTATTCCAAAAACAGTCAGTTCTTCCCACCGTATCACAATGTGTAACCCTTGTTTATTCTTAATCATCACACGCTACCTAAGCTAGATCATAAACAGTGTGCAATTTCTTGAATTGATTTGTCATGATTACTTTTATTAATTACCCCATATTGTTTCTTTTATTCTTTTTAAAACATGCACACACATACACTCTCACGTCACTCCCACACTTGTTAGAAACCCTAAAAACCCTTTTCTCTCAAATTTTCCTTATCTCTCTCGGAGTTCTCCATCTTCTTCAAAAGTTCTTCTACAACCGTCTTCATCATTTCCATCTGCTTTCAACGATGATGAATTCTGATCAAGAAGAAGTTGTTAAGTTTTCTAGTGAATTAAAACAAACCCTAAATTTATCTATCACAACATCATTAACTATTGGGTCTTCATCTTAAATAATGGTTATGTCATCTTCAACAACTCCATCTTCATTAACCATCACTCCATCTTCATCAAATGAGGTTCCTTCATCTTATACAAATCCTACTGATGTAATCACATTACGCATAAAAGTTCTCAAGTTCATTGCAACATAAAACCAGTGGAGTTGATTGTTCTTAAGGAATTAATGGTTTATTTTGACAATCTTGCTGCAAATGGATGTGATTTAAAAGAAAAATTAAAGGCTAAAGGCTGGGAAAACTATTCCCAAAGGCTTCATGGTCCTGTCTATGAGGCGCTAGTGATAGATTTCTTAAAAAATGCTGATTGTGATAACTTTCATATTATTTCGGATGTTATTGGACAGAGAATCATCATTACTGAAGAGTCCATTGCAAAACTCTTGGAATTGACGTTTTTGAAAGGAAAATATGTGTATGGATTGGATAATAAATCAAAGGCTGCAAATAAATTTCTATATCAACTATTGTTTACCAATTTCTATGTTGAGAAATCCAAGTACAAAATCAAAGATCTTCATGATAATGTCAGAGTATGGTATAAGATTATTCTGGACTGCATAAACCCTAGACCTCCTTCAAGTTCCTCTGATTATTTCAACATCAATCAGAAGTTCATGTTGTACTTTCCGCTATCCAAACAGAGGATTAATCTTCCTTTCATTTTGTTTAATTATATGAGGGATTCTATTATAAATTCTAGGACCACCGCAGTTCCCAACAAAAAGGTATCTCCCAATATTCCTTGTGGACGTCTTCTAACTGATATTTTTGTTGAAAATGGATTGGTAAAGTTTCTTATTGAAGAAGCCAACTATAAAGCGGATATGACTCCAAGCATTGGATATTCCTTTAATGGGAAAACCTTGAGGAACATGAGGTTGATTGAAGAACTCAAGGTCAAGCCTCTGATTGAACCATTGAGAGTTATCATCACAAGGAGATTATATAGGTAGGATTTTCTTTGTGATTCTCTATTTTTATCTATTTTTGAATGATTTTGAAATGATCAAATGTTCATTTTTAAAGAATATAATTTTTAGGAGAAGGAACTTGGAAATTACAAGGTTAAGGATTCAATAGTGGGGTGGTTCAGTATGCAAACATATGTCAGGTCAGAATTTTAAAGTAGCCATTGTACACTGTCTAACAGCCCCAACTCACGCAGACAATTTACATCAATATACCTTGTATAGGTAAACAAACATTGAATGAAAGTGGAAAAAGATGAAAGAAAAAAAACGAAAGTGGTATCTGTAATAAACAAATACACGCAGGTTTAACTCTGTGCCGAGGGGCACAAAGTGTGTGCCGGGTAACACACTTTGTAAGGGTCTGGCGACCGTCACAGTATGTGTGGCGAGCGGCACAGTGCAAAAATCACAATTTCCAGAAAAGTTATTAATATAGGCTACAGAGCGATACGTCTAGGCACATACAGAGATAATTATATCAGTACATATATAATAATTAGTGTAACATTTAAGCATAGCCTATATGTAGATGTAAATTTTTGAAACAGTGCCAAACATTTTAACTGAATCTCGAAATTTTGAGTTTTCCAAACAATAATTTGAAGTAAAACAGAAACAAAGTAATCTGAAAGCATAAAATCTAGTATAGAAAGGAAAAATAGAAAAAAGAAATCTATTCTAGAAAGTAGGGAAATCCTAAATTGGTTGTCCATCCCCCACACTAATATAAATGGTGTCCCCACTATTTTAATGTGAGAGCTAGAAGAATGCAGAATGTCTAGAAATATCAGCCACTATGATTAGTATTCTGAGCAGAGGAGTAGATGTGTTGAAAAATGTGGTCCACCTGCTCCGTCACTAAATCCATAAAACCATGAAACTCAATGCGTTATTTAGTGAATTCTTCTCTCAAGCAATTTAGCTTAGTTTGTAAAGCAAGTATGGCAGTAGCTTGATCAACAGAGGGAGGTGCAAAGGCAACTGGAGCAACAGAGGCACATGAAGGGGTAGGTTGGTCGGTGGATGGAAAATTGTGATAGAATGGAGGTGTTTCAGGATATGTTTCAAGATCAGGGAGAAAAGCATCATTATGATTGTTGTACCCCAAAATTTTCCCTCCCATATTCTTCAAGAAATTGCCAAGTCAAGCTGCAAAATTCCCCAAGGGTTGCACAGGGCAAAGGTCTCCTATACAGTCAAGATTAGGGTTTTGAGTCTGATCAAGAAAAGGAAGTTTCCAAAGGTCCAATCAAGTCTCACATGCTTACAAATATGGTCAAATATCCTCATATCAAGTTTCAAGACATTCAGCTCAAAATTGCACAGTCAAAACCCTAGATTGCACTACAGTCAACTGTAGGGGCAAAATGGTCATTTGGCAGTCAAAAGTTCAAATTTTTGGTCAACATATCATTTTGAAGCCACAAACATCATTTGATCAATTCTTGATCATGATTCTCAAAATTTGGCTCAGAAATCATCAAGATGCAAAAGTTTCCTTATTTGGACAGTTGAAAAAGTCAACTAAAATTGACCAGGGCATAACTTTCACATGGATTATCAGAAAAATTCCATCCAAAGCTAATTTTGAAGAGAAAGACATTTCCTACAACTCATCTTCATACTTCAAATCCAAGAAATGCTCTCACAAAAAGTTATCAATTTCAACATTATAGGTCATTTTCAAAAGTCAACAAAAAGGGACTTTAAGTCAAAGACCATAACTTAAGATTGGTAAGTCAAAATGACATGGGACCAAAGGCATTGGTTAGAGGACTCAAATACCTTTCCAAAATGTCCAAGAACATGAGAAAAGCTTAAAAATTGAGCAAGTTATGCCTTGTTGAAGTTGGGAAATTTTTGGATATTTTGAAAAGTCAACATTGATTCAAATGACCTAAAATTGCTAATGGGCCCATTTTTCTTCCATAATTCATCATCCATAGCATGTGCACGACCACTTGGCCCAAAGGGAAGTATTTTCTCATTTTTTATTTATTTATTTGAATTTTTATTTATATTAATTCATTTAAATCATTTAAATATATGAAAAATATTTAACTTAACCTAAAAAATCTTTTTGTACATGTTTTAGCCTCAAGATTTCGTGCTTGTACCAATATGGAAAGATTTGGGTTGATTAGCATGATTTTGAACCAAAAACACATGGGAGAAGATATGGAAAAATCTTAAGAAATCAAATATTCAAAACCATGATTACAAGAGATTTGATTGAGTTTTTCTTAACCTAATTGTTCCTACATATACAAGAAACATAACCCTAATGCAAATAGAGACTAAGCTGCGCAGAAGAACTAAGAACAAACTTGGAAAATTGTCAAAAAAAGGTCAAAACTGAAATCATCTTTACAAGGCGATTCAAGGCATAAAAACCATTCCATTAGCTTCCTTGAAGGTTCCTGAACGTATTCTAATCCATATCATTCCTCAAAGCTTAAAGAACTGGTATATTGAACCGGAACTGCATCAAGGAAAATTCACAATCGTGCATCATGATTCACGCATCCTTTGCATTTTTTATTCATTGATTCATGTTCATTATGATATTCTGATGCTAACCAACATATTCAATTGCGTTTTTATGCTGTGTATACGATTCCACCATGTTTGATTTTTAGGGTTTATAGAGCTTCAAATTGGGGACTTTGAAACGAGGAAAAATTGAAACCTCTAACCACCACCATTCAAACCAACACGTTCAGACGAAGAGGAAACACCCATCGCGCCCAATTTATGAATGCTTAAGAGCTAATCGCTATTTTCTGAAAACTGGCCTAAGAAGACGCGTCTAAAACCGTTGCTGTTGTTATTTGTATTTCAGGAAAAAATAAACATGAAGAAGAAGATGATGTCGTGGCAGGAATCAGTTGGTCCGTTTAAATCTCGCGCGCGTTTCCAAGGCCACTGACCATTTTATTTTATAATATTTATTTGCTATATTAATTTACGAATGAACAAAGCGCCTCAGTGGTAGATGCACACGTTTGCAATATCCATGACCTGGGTTCGAGCCCCAGGTCTGTATTATCTCCATATTATTTTTCCATGTGTGTTCCCATGCAGCGCCCATGTCAAGACGTACCATGCACTCCTAAGAATCAACGTCCACGCGTCTAACAAATCCAAATCAAAGGCTGGGATTGGAGAGCACCATACACCATGGTCAAAGCATGTACACGCTACCTGGAAAAAGTCAAAAAAGGCCAAATTTAATGGGCCAGATTACTGAATTACACCTCCATATTGGGGACTGACACCCCTCTAGGTTTGCTTTTTTTTTTTCTTTGCATTATTTCTATTCTTATTAATTATTATTTGTTTAAATTAATTAAATATTTTCACAAAATATAAAAACATCAAAAAAATCAGAAAAGATAAAAAATATAATAAATATTTTGTGTTAATATGTTTTTTTTGTAATTAAATGCATGTAAATTAATTAGTTTTAAATTAGGGTTTAATTTTAATCCTTTTCATAATAAAAATATAAAAAAACATAGAATTAGGTTTAATAAATTTTATTCCTTTTAATTTTTTCTTTTTTTTTCACAATAATATTATTTATTTTATTTATTTTCATAATTAAAATTGTACATAAAAAATTAGGTTGAATTTTAATGTTTTCTTAATAAATTAAAATAAAGTAGAATTAGGGTTAGTAGTTAATTTTAATTAATTCTTTCTTTTTTCTATTAAATCTTAAAAAACATAAAAATACCAAAAAAACAAAAACAATTTCTTTTCTTAATTAATTAATTAATTTCATCATGTAATTTAATTTTTGCAAAAGGGTCCAACGCCCACGTTCTTAATTTCTTATTTATTCGCATATTTATTTTATGTCATTTAAATAATTATGTATCTCTCCCGAAGCCTTGTAATTACTTCTCGCACTTTTTAATTCTTTTAATTTCAATTTATTTATTTTCCGTCAAATCGGGTTCGAGAAATTTTGGCGATGTGGACCCGCGCCTTTTGTAATAGTTTAGAATTTACTTTTCCCGCAAACATTTTAACTGTTAATCAAAAGCATGCAAGAATGAATGGCCTTAAATAAAAACAAGCGTAGAACACCAATAAACATGACAAGATAAATGCAATATGAAAACGACACACAAATCACACACCACCCCTAGGGTACGCCTCACTGTTGCCTTGCCTCGAAAGGTGATCGTCGAGTAGAGGATGTCTTAGTAAGTCCTCATGATCCGGGAACCTGGCATGAGGGTAGCTTCTAAGGTGTCTTCCTATTACTCTTGTGATCACCATGTCCCGAATCTCGAATTGACCCGAACACCTCCAACGGTGGTGCTACCTACCTCTCAATGGTGGGATGGCACTACTTTAAAGGATATTTACACAGACGAATTCCTTAGGGTAGGTAGACGACTCTAGATACTTGCTCTAATTTCAAAACAAATTCAAAAAATACTTTTCACACCAACACCTTTTCAAAAAGCTTTCGAAAGCAATTTTTCAAACACTCTTGAGGACCGATACAAGAGTCGAACTGGAATTTTCAAAGAAACTTTTTAAAACCCACAGTTGAAAAGCAAACAAACCATTTTTGAAAACACAAATGAGCAAGTATCTAAGAGCCCATGGATAACCATGGATAGAAAGGGTGCTAACACCTTCTCTTTCTATAACCTACCTCCCGAACCGAGAGCAATCTATTTAAGGAATTTTTCTGTGCTTTTGTCCTTTCCATTTGGAGAAAATAAAAGACGGTGGCGACTCTTGCTTCCGCGACATTTCGCGAACCAGCGTTAAACAGTCAGTTCCAGATCCACCGATCACAGAACTGGCGACTCTGCTGGGGACATAAACTTATAAAGTGAGGTGTACCTTAGGATTAAGATCACTGTGTTTTCAATTGTCTTATTTGCTTGCTTTACTATTGTGGGTTGCATCGGAGATACATAGATCCTAACCCGGATCTGGGGATACCCTGTTTAGGTAGCATAAGCTGTGAGGGACCTATCCGGCGTAGACCGACACAGGTGAAGCAGTGGCTACGTTGGTGTGGCACCTTAGTCTGTACCGATATCCCTTGTGTCGCAACGAGGAGAATATGGGTCTTCTAAGGAGTCATTAAGCACCAACAACCTTAGAACCTTAATTGACACAACTTGGCCTTTAGAATTGTAGCAGTATGCTACGCCCATTGAGGCTAAACTCTCGTGATGGTTCTGGCCGCAAGAAAAGATTGCGATGCTGGAGTTATGACCGATTGAGGGTAGTCAATGATATTGGGATCCTCTAAGAACCCGGTTACTTTTGATTAGGACAGGTATGAACCAACAAACTGAAAGAGGGTAGTACCTAGACCTCATGCTGGCCTAAACTTTAGGGGCTTGCCTTGTGTCACTTGTGTGCCTTACATGTTTGCCTTTGTATCTATTTGTGGTGTGCTTTATCATAACATCATAGCATCATGAGCATTGCATGCATCCTGCATAAGGACTGACTATTTCAAAGACAAGAGGGTTTCACCTTTGCTCTGTTTTGTAGGACATTATGATGCCTGTGCGAAGGAATACTATACGGTTCAACTTTGTTCGTTCACCTGAGTTGCTTGATGAGTTGGTTAGCAGAATTCCAAATACCACTTCCTTCATTCAGAGGCATGGTTCCCTTCTCAGTTTGGTCACTGCAAAGCGGGATCAACAGTTGATGAGTGTTCTGACCCAGTTCTACGACCCTCAGTACCAGTGCTTCACCTTTCAAGACTTCCAGCTGGTCCCTACCCTGGAAGAGTTCTCTGATTTGCTTGGTATCCCTATCTTGGATCAGACTCCCTTTACTGGTTGGGAAAAGACCCTCAGGCTTGAGGATGTTGCTGCAGCTCTTCCTTTGACCCATCAAGAGGTAACAGACAACTGGGTAACTAGAAGCGGAGTTAAGGGTTTCTTGGCCAAGTTTCTGATTGGTAAAGCTAACAGTTTCTGGAATGACCTGGACTTTAGGGCATATGAAGACATCTTGGCTCTCCTAATCTATGGGTTAGTTCTGTTCCCTAATCCTGACAACTTCATCAATGTCACTGCCATAAGGATCTTTATGTCACAGAATCCTGTGCCCACTCTCTTGGGTGACATCTTGCAACAACTTCATGCTCGTACTACCCGAAGACGAGGAACCCTATGGTGTTGTATCCCTTTGTTGGTGAGGTGGTTTATTTCGCACCTCCCTAAGTTCGTACTGAAGAATCAAGAAGGAAGAGGTTGGGCTCATAGGTTAATGTCTCTCACCGATAAAGACATCATTTGGACTTGCAGAGGTTTGGATGAGATAGCTATTATTGATCGATGCGGGGGATACCCTAATGTTCCTTTGATTGGTACTCAAGGAGGGATCTCTTACAATCCATGTCTAGCACTCCGTCAGTTTGGAAGAGCAAGAAGAGCAGGCCCCCATGAGATGTTGGTGCCTCACATCAGTTTCGAGTTTCAGGTGGATAGTGACGAGCTGCGTCGTAGGTTCATCAAGGCTTGGGACAAGGTTCATAAAGCTGACCCACAAGAGTTAGGGCCAAAGACTTCTTTACCTATGGAAGCCTACTACAAATGGGTTCGCATCTGCGCTCAGAAGTTAGGTATGCCGTATAAAGCTGTCAGACCCGTCATTCTTGAGTGTCCTGATAAAGATGGTGTTCCTCCAACTGTCCTTCCTCCTCAGATACCTACTGATTATGAGACACTGAAGAGATCTTGGTCGCAACTGCGAGAAGAGCGGGATTCTTATCGGGAAAAGTTCAACGAGCAGGAATCAAAGATCCAGAAGTTGACAAAACAGTTGGAGAATGAGAGAGCTCTGAATGCCTACATCTGTACTGAGAAGAGGAGACCATGGGATCAATAAGGAGCTCCAGATGTGTTGTCACAGTTTTATTTCCTTTTTAGTATTTCCTTTCATGTAACGCCTAAGGGCAACTTGTTGAATGATTTCAGTTGCAAAGTTGAATCTAATGAAGTGTGTTCTTTTTTGTTTACAAAGTTGATTCCCGATTGTCTTTGAAAACATAAATCATACGCATTTCATACATCATGTGCACAGCAGGTTTTTCCCCTTTTCAGGTTGCTTACAGTTCTTCGCTGTTTATTTCAGCATCATGAATACCGACTCTGCATCAACTGAGACATCAATCAAGGCTCTTCAGGTGCAGAATGCACAATTTCAAGAATTAATCAAGGGTCTAGCTCAAGGCCAAGAAGAACTGAAGGCTATGCTCCTGAAGAAGGAGAAGAAGAAGAAGAGAAGAACTGTTCTGTTCAACTCGGGCCGAAGGTTTAACAATACTCTGCAACAGGAAGAGGCTGGTTCTTCTGTTGACAAGAATTCTCCTCAGACAGAAGCAAGGGTTCCTAGTCCGGTAGTCTCCGACAACGAGACAGATTTTGATGAAGAGCAGTACCCTCCTGCAGAAGACAGATATAAGCAACTGGAGGACAGGTTGAAAGCTATGGAGGTTCAACAGGTACCTGGGCTGGATTTCGGAGATCTGGGTTTTGTCAACTGGTGTGATCATCCCCCACAAGTTCAAAGCACCATCCTTCTCTAAGTATGACGGGGCGTCTTGTCCCAAGCTGCATCTAAGGTCCTATGTTCAGAAAATTCAGCCGTACTCTGCGGATAAGAATTTATGGATCCACTTCTTCCAGGAGAGTCTTTCAGGGACTCATCTCGAATGGTTCTATCAGCTGGATGGGACCAAGGTTCGTAACTGGGAGGAGTTGGCTACTGCTTTCTATAAGCAGTATCAATATAATGCCGACCTTGCCCCCACACGTACCCAACTCCAGGGTATGTCGTTAGGTGCAAGCGAAGGTTTTAAGGAGTACGCTCAGAAGTGGAGAGACCTGGCTGGTAGGGTGCAGCCACCGTTGACTGATCGGGAGCTGGTAGACATGTTCTTGGGGACCCTATCTGGGCCATTTTTCAACCATCTCATCGGGAATTCGTCTGCAGGGTTCACTGATCTAATCTTGACTGGAGAGAGGATTGAAGCTGGGTTAAAGTCTGGAAAGATTGCGAAGGGTGCATCATCTAGTTCTGAGAAGAAACCCTTCAAGAAGGAGTATAGTGCCGTATATGGTTCCAGGAAATCAGAGAGACATGAGCACCGCCAATCTGTCAGTGCGGTAATGATTGCTAAGCCTGCTGCCGCTCCTCGGCCAACTAATCCTCAAAAGGTTGAAAGACCCCGGAGAGAATTCACCCGCTTAAGCATGACTTTGTCGCAGATCCTGCCACAGTTGCTCTCAACCAATTTAGTGATTGTCAGGGAGGCGCCGAAGTTTCCAAATACTGCATCCCCCAAGTACAACCCGAATGCTCGTTGTGCCTACCATTCAGATAGCCCGGGGCATTCTACTGATGACTGTTGGGCGTTAAAGAATAAGGTGCAAGACCTTATCGACGCAAAGGAGATACAGTTCGAAGCATCTGAAAAGCCAAATGTAGTGACAGCTCCCCTGCCTGCTCATGGAGTGAATGCTATTGGGGACGAGGAGGAAGTTGATGAAGCTGAGTTTGATAGCTGGATTTACCCGGCAACCGACAGTGGACTCAACAATTGGAGCGCAAAAGACAATCTCCCTGTTTCTCTTGTTACTGAGTAATGAATTCCTATGTTTTGTTATTTTGTAATAAACAATAAATAAACTCTATGGCCCGGTGTCTTACCCGAGGCACCGTGGTTCTATTTGTAAGGGCATACAAACTGTCATTTCATATATCATGAATGAAAATCTTGGACGTATTTTTCGCATTGCAAATATTGTGCTCCTTTTCTGTCTTTCTTTTCCTTTACATAATTTTCAAAACAGCTGTATTTACACACACACTCACTCATACAGGTTTCAATCCACTCTGGATCTCACTGATAACAACTCTGCTACTGCCAATTATGACTTCGAAAATCCGATCAACTTAGCCGAAGACGAAGGTGAAGATGATTGCGAAGTGCCTGGCGAGCTTGCAAGACTGTTGCTTCAGGAAGAAAGGGCAATTCAACCCCATGAAGAGCCAGTGGAAACAATAAACTTGGGTACTGAGGCAGACAGGAAAGAGGTAAAGATTGGTGCCAACCTAGAGCTCAGCGTGAAGCAACGGTTAACCAAGATGCTACATGATTATATGGAGATCTTTGCCTGGTCCTACGAAGACATGCCCGGGTTGGATACCGATATTGTGGTCCATCATTTGCCAACTAAGGAAGACTGCCCTCCAGTTAAGCAAAAGGTCCGTCAGATGCGTCCAGAGATGTCTGAGAAGATTAAAGCCGAGGTTATGAAACAATTTGATGCTGGTTTCCTTGCAGTGACTTCTTACCCTCAGTGGGTTGCTAATGTGGTGCCGGTACCTAAGAAGGACGGTAAGGTCAGAATGTGTGTCGACTACAGGGATCTGAACAAGGCCAGCCCCAAGGATGACTTCCCCTTACCTCACATTGATGTCCTTGTCGATAATACAGCTCAGCATAAGGTGTTCTCTTTCATGGATGGCTTTTCAGGTTACAATCAGATCAAGATGGCACCTGAAGACATGGAAAAGACTACATTTGTTACTCAGTGGGGCACCTTCTGTTACAAGGTCATGCCATTCGGGTTAAAGAACGCTGGGGCAACCTACCAACGTGCCATGGTTGCTTTATTTCATGACATGATCCATCATGAGATAGAAGTGTATGTTGACGACATGATCGCTAGGTCCCAGACTGAGGAAGAGCACCTAGATCATCTGCAGAAGTTGTTTGACCGGTTGAAACTGTACAAGCTGAGATTGAACTCGAACAAGTGCACCTTCAGGGTAAGATCTGGGAAGTTGCTAGGCCTCGTGGTCAGTGATAAAGGTATTCAAGTGGACCCTGCTAAGGTCAAAGCTATTCAAGAGATGCCAGTTCCTAAGACAGAGAAGGAAGTCAGAGGCTTTTTAGGACGCCTGAATTACATTGCTCGGTTCATCTCACATCTGACTGCTACCTGTGAGCCAATCTTCAAGCTGCTGAAGAAAGATCAGGTAGTACGTTGGAACAATGAATGTCAGGCTGCTTTTGACAGAATCAAGGAGTATCTCCAAGAACCACCTATCCTTATGCCACCGGTTGAAGGGAGACCTCTGATACTATACCTGACAGTGCTCGACAACTCAATGGGGTGTGTGTTGGGGCAGCATGACGAGTCTGGCCGAAAAGAGCATGCCATTTATTACCTTAGCAAAAAGTTTACCGACTGTGAGACCCGATACTCATTGCTTGAGAAAACTTGCTGCGCTTTGGTATGGGCTGCTCGCCGGCTGAGACAGTATATGCTGACTCACACTACCTTGTTGATCTCAAAAATGGATCCTATAAAGTACATATTCGAAAAGCCTGCTCTGTCTGGGAGAATTGCAAGATGGCAAATGATCTTGACGGAATACGACATTCAGTACACAACCCAGAAAGCCATCAAGGGGAGTGTATTGGCAGACCACTTAGCACATCAAGCTGTAGATGACTATCAGTCTATGAATTTCGAGTTTCCAGATGAGAGCATCATGATAGTGACTGATTGTGAGGTACCTGGACCGGATGAAGGACCTGAACCAGGATCCCGATGGTCTATGCACTTTGACGGAGCCTCCAATGCTTTGGGTAACGGTATCGGCGCCATCATCATATCTCCTCAAGGTACTCATACTCCACTCACTGCCCGGCTGTGTTTCAACTGTACCAACAACATGGCGGAGTATGAGGCGTGTATCATGGGTCTTCAAGCTGTGATCGACCTAAGGATCAAATTTCTAAGTGTCTTCGGAGATTCCGCTCTTGTGATCAATCAGATCAAAGGAGAGTGGGATACGAAACATCCAAACCTGATTCCTTACAGAGAATGTGTATTGACCCTGATCCCCCACTTCACAGAGATAACCTTTGAACATTTTCCAAGAGAAGAGAATCAGTTGGCGGACGCGTTAGCTACAATGTCTTCTATGTTCAAAGTTAAATGGGATAATGAGGCTCCCCGAATCATCATCTGGAAACTGGACGAACCGGCATACTGTTGTGATCTCGAGACTGAATTGGTGACTGAGAAGCCTTGGTACCATGAGGTGAAGAGATATCTGGAAACCCAGGAGTACCCTGAAGGTGCCTCTATCAATGATAAGAAATTCCTGAGGACGTTTGCAGCAAAGTTCTTCCTAAGCAACGGCATCTTGTACAAGCGAAACCATGATTCAACCTTACTGCGTTGTGTGGATAAGACTGAAGCAGAAAGAATCATGGAAGAGCTACATGAAGGGACCTTTGGTACACATTCCAGTGGACACACTATGGCTAAGAAAATCCTACGGGCAGGATATTACTGGTCCGCAATGGAACCTGACTGCTACCAACACTCCAGGACATGCCACAAGTGCCAGATTTATGCAGACAAGGTGCATGTTCCTCCGGTTCCCCTGAATGTTCTGACTGCGCCGTGGCCGTTTGCAATGTGGGGCATAGACATGATCGGCGAGATTAAACCCACGGCATCTAATGGGCATCGCTTCATCTTAGTGGCGATTGATTATTTTACGAAGTGGGTTGAGGCAGCATCCTATGCTATGGTAACCAAGACTGTTGTAGCACGGTTCATTCGGCACAACCTGATCTGTCGGTACGGTGTCCCTGAGCGGATTATTACAGACAACGGTACCAATCTGAATAATAAGATGATCGCTGAGCTCTGCGAACAGTTCAAGATACAGCACCACAATTCTTCTCCTTACAGACCGAAGATGAATGGGGCTGTAGAAGCAGCAAATAAGAACATCAAGAAGATCGTGCAGAAAATGACAGTGACGTATAAAGATTGGCACGAGATGTTACCGTTCGCTCTGCATGGGTACCGTACCTCAGCTAGGACGTCAACCGGGGCAACTCCTTTCTCTCTGGTTTATGGTATGGAGGCAGTCTTGCCGATCGAAGTACAAATACCCTCTCTCCGGATAATGAAGGATGCAAATCTGAACGAAGATGATTGGATCCAGACACGACTTGATCAACTCAACCTCATCGATGAAAAGAGACTCGCTGCTATCTGTCATGGTCAGACGTATCAGAAACGGATGATCAGGGCATTTAACAAAAAGGTCAGACCACAGGAATATCAAGTTGGGGATCTGGTAATCAAGAGAATCATCCTTCCTCAGAGTGATCCAAGGGGCAAATGGACCCCTACGTACGAAGGGCCATTTGTGGTTAAACATGTGTTCTCAGGAGGAGCAATGATATTAACCAATATGGATGGTGACGACCTTCCTCACCCCGCCAATGCAGACATAGTAAAAAAATACTACGCATGAAAAAAGACTCGCTAGGCTGACATGCCTAGGCAAAAATTAGGGCTTCCCGTCGAACCAAAAGGGTTCGGGCAAAATGAAGGGATGAAATGAAAAAAATCTGTACACCCGGCAAGTCGAAAACCTGAAAAGGCGGCTTGGGCAAAAATGGGTATCCCGGTGGACCGAAAACCCGAAAGGGCGGTCCAGGCAAAAATTAGGGATAAAAGCGTAATATTATGTCTCATTGGATCACTTTGCATCCAGAATCCGGTATCTACATCAAGTTCAGACGGCATCGATCAGTCAGCTTCACCTTCAACCAAGGTCATCAAGTGATGAGACGCTCGGAGTTATAAAGGCAATAGCAGAGTTGAAACCCAGTGGGATCAGTCATTTCACACAGCTGTTTTATTTTCTTTTGTACAAAATTCGTATAAACTCTTTTGTTCGGCGACGTTCCTCTTACTAGGACGTCAGCCTCTTGTATACAAAACGCCTATTTTCAGGCCATTCAAAATCAATACAAATCTATTTTCAGCTAAAAGTGCCAAGTGTTTTTCTTTTTTCTTTTTTCTGTTTTGCGTTGCGAAGAACGTCCAAGGTTCAATTTGTGATATATGCATTGACAATAGTTTGCTAACTCATAAATATTTGCATACGAAACAAAGGATTAATTACAGGTGACACTAGAAACAGGGGCAATAAAAGAGTTGTCTGAGCAGTCTAATTGTTCTATCCTCTAAGGTACCAAGGTAGGTTCAGCTAGAGAACACGACCAGTACATCTCAATTCCCCAGAGAGTCAGCAGCCAGTACACTCTTCTCCAAGCAGAGTTATCAAGTCTCAAGGAAATTGAGTATCCTCCCGTAGATCTCAATACTTCCCCGGCAGCAGGTATTCTTAACAAGCATCCCTGGCAGTCTTGGCCTAAAAGACTGTTCCCCGGCGGTATACCAACATTCAAAGGAATCACTCCCCCGCAGTTTCAAAACTCCCCAGAAGAGTCCAATCCAGTTCCCCCAGGAAAGTTGGAATTCATATCCCCAAACAGTAAGCTTATCCCCAGTAAATTTTGGAAGCTTATCCTTCGCAGAGCACGAACGCGTCGCCCGACTTTATTTAAAGAGTTATTTCCTCAACAGGATATAACTGGGTTATCCTCAGCCAAAAGCCACGGAAAGAGCGTCGTCGACAAAGTCTTCCTATCCCCAGCAAACTATTATCAACACTCAGCAAGGCATCCCTCTTCCCACAGAGTATTGCTTCCCAGCATGGTCGCTAGAGTATCTTTTCTCCCCGCAGAATCCTCCATTTGCCAAGATTATTCTGCAACGGAGTCATCCTCTCCTACCGCTATTCTTGCAGTTATCATCCCCAGCGGAAGCAAAATCTATTCTTCAACATCAGCCCAGGATACGACTTCCCGGCACCCGTCAAGGATTTACTTTCCTAGACAAAAACATATATAAGACATCACATACATCATTATAACATGCATAGACACATCATATCATATAAGTCTCATTTATGTTGAGAACATCATTGCTTGATCCATATCATGCGTTGCATATGACTGACCTTTACCTTTCAGGAAAGAATCAGCTAAATTCTCAATCATCTTTCAAGACCTAGCCTGGTTCAGTTAAATCGACCCCAAGATTTTCCTGATGCTTACCCAGTCAAAGGCCTTCTCTGGTTCAGTCAGATCGACCCTAAGATCTCCCTGATGCTTATCCAGTTGAAGATATTCCAAGACCTTGTCCGGTTCAGTTAAATCGACCCTAAGATTTTCCTGATGCTTATCCAGTCAAAGGCCTTCTCTGGTTCAGTCAGATCGGCCCTAAGATCTCCCTGATGCTTATCCAGTTGAAGATATTTCAAGACCTTGTCCGGTTCAGTTAAATCGACCCTAAGATTTTCCTGATGCTTATCCAATCAAAGGCCTTCTCTGGTTCAGTCAGATCGACCCTAAGATCTCCCTGATGCTTATCCAGTTGAAGATATTTCAAGACCTTGTCCGGTTCAGTTAAATCGACCCTAAGATTTTCCTGATGCTTATCCAGTCAAAGGCCTTCTCTGGTTCAGTCAGATCGACCCTAAGATCTCCCTGATGCTTATCCAGTTGAAGATATTCCAAGACCTTGTCCGGTTCAGTTAAATCGACCCTAAGATTTTCCTGATGCTTATCCAGTCAAAGGCCTTCTCTGGTTCAGTCAGATCGACCCTAAGATCTCCCTGATGCTTATCCAGTTGAAGATATTTCAAGACCTTGTCCGGTTCAGTTAAACCGACCCTAAGATTTTCCTGATGCTTATCCAGTCAAAGGCCTTCTCTGGTTCAGTCAGATCGACCCTAAGATCTCCCTGATGCTTATCCAGTTGAAGATATTTCAAGACCTTGTCCGGTTCAGTTAAATCGACCCTAAGATTTTCCTGATGCTTATCCAGTCAAAGGCCTTCTCTGGTTCAGTCAGATCGACCCTAAGATCTCCCTGATGCTTATCCAGTTGAAGATATTTCAAGACCTTGTCCGGTTCAGTTAAATCGACCCTAAGATTTTCCTGATGCTTATCCAGTCAAAGGCCTTCTCTGGTTCAGTCAGATCGACCCTAAGATTTTCCTGATGCTTATCCAGTTGAAGATATTTCAAGACATTGTCCGGTTCAGTTAAATCGACCCTAAGATTTTCCTGATTCTTATCCAGTCAAAGGCCTCCTCTGGTTCAGTCAGATCGACCCTAAGATCTCCCTGATTCTTATCCCAGTAGAAGACACCCAGGATTTTCTCAACGAGCGTTGTTGAAGTTAAAATCACCCAAGTTTCTCTTACCATTCATGCAAGCTAGTAACCATCCCTGGTTCATTCATCGCCGTTTGAAGCTCCAGACTCAGTTCCTGTAACCAGTCAAGACATATCTATACCAAGCATCTAAAAATCAGCCCCTGCAACGTGTCAGGTACTCATTTGTTCTTTTGCAGGTATGCAGGTTCTCGCTAAGGAATCCCCTACGCGATCAACATCCAGATGGCATCTATAAGCCCATCATCCTATCCAGCAATCTCCAAATGGCATCTATAAGCCCATTCCCACCACACAGCTAACATGTGAGCGCAAATTTCTGGGCACTCTAGTGTTCAATCATCTTCTACCCTCGGATTACGAAAGGCACGTCAGCCAATCTGCATCCTCAGGTCTAAGAAGATTGAACAGGGGCAACTAGTGTACCCCAAAATTTGCCCTCCCATATTCTTCAAGAAATTGCCAAGTCAAGCTGCAAAATTCCCCAAGGGTTGCACAGGGCAAAGGTCTCCTATACAGTCAAGATTAGGGTTTTGAGTCTGATCAAGAAAAGGAAGTTTCCAAAGGTCCAATCAAGTCTCACATGCTTACAAATATGGTCAAATATCCTCATATCAAGTTTCAAGACATTCAGCTCAAAATTGCACAGTCAAAACCCTAGATTGCACTACAGTCAACTGTAGGGGCAAATGGTCATTTGGCAGTCAAAAGTTCAAATTTTTGGTCAACATATCATTTTGAAGCCACAAACATCATTTGATCAATTCTTGATCATGATTCTCAAAATTTGGCTCAGAAATCATCAAGATGCAAAAGTTTCCTTATTTGGACAGCTGAAAAAGTCAACTGAAATTGACCAGGGCATAACTTTCACATGGATTATCAGAAAAATTCCATCCAAAGCTCATTTTGAAGAGAAAGACATTTCCTACAACTCATCTTCATACTTCAAATCCAAGAAATGCTCTCACAAAAAGTTATCAATTTCAACATTATAGGTCATTTTCAAAAGTCAACAAAAAGGGACTTTAAGTCAAAGACCATAACTTGAGATTGGTAAATCAAAATGACATGGGACCAAAGGAATTGGTTAGAGGACTCAAAGACCTTTCCAAAATGTCAAAGAACATGAGAAAAGCTTAAAAATTGAGCAAGTTATGCCTTGTTGAAGTTGGGAAATTTTTGGATATTTTGAAAAGTCAACATTGATTCAAATGACCTAAAATTGCTAATGGGCCCATTTTTCTTCCATAATTCATCATCCATAGCATGTGCACGACCACTTGGCCCAAAGGGAAGTATTTTCTCATTATTTATTTATTTATTTGAATTTTTATTTATATTAATTCATTTAAATCATTTAAATATATGAAAAATATTTAACTTAACCTAAAAAATCTTTTTGTACATGTTTTAGCCTCAAGATTTCGTGCTTGTACCAATATGGAAAGATTTGGGTTGATTAGCATGATTTTGAACCAAAAACACATGGGAGAAGATATGGAAAAATCTTAAGAAATCAAATATTCAAAACCATGATTACAAGAGATTTGATTGAGTTTTTCTTAACCTAATTGTTCCTACATATACAAGAAACATAACCCTAATGCAAATAGAGACTAAGCTGCGCAGAAGAACTAAGAACAAACTTGGAAAATTGTCAAAAAAAGGTCAAAACTGAAATCATCTTTACAAGGCGATTCAAGGCATAAAAACCATTCCATTAGCTTCCTTGAAGGTTCCTGAACGTATTCTAATCCATATCATTCCTCAAAGCTTAAAGAACTGGTATATTGAACCGGAACTACATCAAGGAAAATTCACAATCGTGCATCATGATTCACGCATCCTTTGCATTTTTTATTCATTGATTCATGTTCATTATGATATTCTGATGCTAACCAACATATTCAATTGCGTTTTTATGCTGTGTATACGATTCCACCATGTTTGATTTTTAGGGTTTATAGAGCTTCAAATTGGGGACTTTGAAACGAGGAAAAATTGAAACCTCTAACCACCACCATTCAAACCAACACGTTCAGACGAAGAGGAAACACCCATCGCGCCCAATTTATGAATGCTTAAGAGCTAATCGCTATTTTCTGAAAACTGGCCTAAGAAGACGCGTCTAAAACCGTTGCTGTTGTTATTTGTATTTCAGGAAAAAATAAACATGAAGAAGAAGATGATGTCGTGGCAGGAATCAGTTGGTCCGTTTAAATCTCGCGCGCGTTTCCAAGGCCACTGACCATTTTATTTTATAATATTTATTTGCTATATTAATTTACGAATGAACAAAGCGCCTCAGTGGTAGATGCACACGTTTGCAATATCCATGACCTGGGTTCGAGCCCCAGGTCTGTATTATCTCCATATTATTTTTCCATGTGTGTTCCCATGCAGCGCCCATGTCAAGACGTACCATGCACTCCTAAGAATCAACGTCCACGCGTCTAACAAATCCAAATCAAAGGCTGGGATTGGAGAGCACCATACACCATGGTCAAAGCATGTACACGCTACCTGGAAAAAGTCAAAAAAGGCCAAATTTAATGGGCCAGATTACTGAATTACACCTCCATATTGGGGACTGACACCCCCCTAGGTTTGCTTTTTTTTTTCTTTGCATTATTTCTATTCTTATTAATTATTATTTGTTTAAATTAATTAAATATTTTCACAAAATATAAAAGCATCAAAAAAATCAGAAAAGATAAAAAATATAAAAAATATTTTGTGTTAATATGTTTTTTTTGTAATTAAATGCATGTAAATTAATTAGTTTTAAATTAGGGTTTAATTTTAATCCTTTTCATAATAAAAATATAAAAAAACATAGAATTAGGTTTAATAAATTTTATTCCTTTTAATTTTTTCTTTTTTTTTCACAATAATATTATTTATTTTATTTATTTTCATAATTAAAATTGTACATAAAAAATTAGGTTTAATTTAGGTTGAATTTTAATGTTTTCTTAATAAATTAAAATAAAGTAGAATTAGGGTTAGTAGTTAATTTTAATTAATTCTTTCTTTTTTCTATTAAATCTTAAAAAACATAAAAATACCAAAAAAACAAAAACAATTTCTTTTCTTAATTAATTAATTAATTTCATCATGTAATTTAATTTTTGCAAAAGGGTCCAACGTCCACGTTCTTAATTTCTTATTTATTCGCATATTTATTTTATGTTATTTAAATAATTATGTATCTCTCCCGAAGCCTTGTAATTACTTCTCGCACTTTTTAATTCTTTTAATTTCAATTTATTTATTTTCCGTCAAATCGGGTTCGAGAAATTTTGGCGATGTGGACCCGCGCCTTTTGTAATAGTTTAGAATTTACTTTTCCCGCAAACATTTTAACTGTTAATCAAAAGCATGCAAGAATGAATGGCCTTAAATAAAAACAAGCGTAGAACACCAATAAACATGACAAGATAAATGCAACATGAAAATGACACACAAATCACACACCACCCCTAGGGTACGCCTCACTGTTGCCTTGCCTCGAAAGGTGATCGTCGAGTAGAGGATGTCTTAGTAAGTCCTCATGATCCGGGAACCTGGCATGAGGGTAGCTTCTAAGGTGTCTTCCTATTACTCTGGTGATCACCATGTCCCGAATCTCGAATTGACCCGAACACCTCCAACGGTGGTGCTACCTACCTCTCAATGGTGGGATGGCACTACTTTAAAGGATATTTACACAGACGAATTCCTTAGGGTAGGTAGACGACTCTAGATACTTGCTCTAATTTCAAAACAAATTCAAAAAATACTTTTCACACCAACACCTTTTCAAAAAGCTTTCGAAAGCAATTTTTCAAACACTCTTGAGGACCGATACAAGAGTCGAACTGGAATTTTCAAAGAAACTTTTTAAAACCCACAGTTGAAAAGCAAACAAACCATTTTTGAAAACACAAATGAGCAAGTATCTAAGAGCCCATGGATAACCATGGATAGAAAGGGTGCTAACACCTTCCCTTTCTATAACCTACCTCCCGAACCGAGAGCAATCTCTTTAAGGAATTTTTCTGTGCTTTTGTCCTTTCCATTTGGAGAAAATAAAAGACGGTGGCGACTCTTGCTTCCGCGACATTTCGCGAACCAGCGTTAAACAGTCAGTTCCAGATCCACCGATCACAATGATCATAGATCTGTGGTGTCTCCGGAGAAGTTAGAGGTAAAACTTAGTGTACTTCCAAATTAAATAGCCAGTTGTTTCGGTCATGAATACTAGTTCTTGGATTTGGCAAAGTGAATAGTTTTATAACCTGGTTATTAATGAGAAGTTCAAATTCTCTAGGGCCTAGGTTTCTAATTATGCTAGTGTTGAAACAAAACTGTATATTAATGGGTTGGAAATTACCTAGAGGGTAGACTCCAAGAAGTGGTTGTCTCATTCCAATAGCATTTGATATCATGGTCACTAAGCCTCCCACTAAAATAGGTGCATGACCAGTCTGTGTAATACGGTCAAAGTTAGCTATCATAAAGGTAGCGACATTAATGGGGAGGTTTCAGGAGGCACAATACATGATGAAAAGTTCATCTTTGGACATATAGGTAATGTTTTGTTCTTTTCCAAATAGGGTGTGAGCAATGAACTTATGGAAATAACGGATAGCATGGTTATAGATATTTTCAAAAAACATGTTATTAGGCTCGGGGTTACTATCTTCGGTTATACTATCCCAAAAATATCCAAGTTCAAGGTCCAAAAGAAGGTCTTCTTGGGTAAATGTAAAGACATGTGGGCCACTAGGAAATCCTAACAAATTAGAAAGTTTGCGGTTATTATATCGGTATTCAATATCGAACATTTTAAAGGTAATTAGGCCTCGATTAAATCCTAATCCATGGTCAAGAAAAAAGGTGAGTGAGCTCATGAATTCTAAGGCCAGCTTATGATAAGAACTAAATCTCCTTCTCAAGGGAGAAGTATCCCAACTTATTTGGTTCAGCAAAAACATCACACTATCCCTAATACCTAATATGGTCCTGGTATGGCCATTAGGTTAGAAAGTTAGTGTAATCTCTCTTGTAGCCAGTGCCTCAAAATGCCTCATCTGGGCTCTTCGTCTGAAAGCAATTCCCATTGTGTCAACTTCTTGCATCGTTAGTTAGTTGGGTTAGCTAAAATTAAGTTAGCCTGTAAGTAAGTTGGCAGTTAGAATTAACTTAGTAATGGTTAACGTTAAAGAATAATACTGCATAACTTTTATGTAAACAAAAAGAATTAAAAGGAAGAAAATTTAAAGATTAAAATTAGTAAATAAAAAAACTAGAAAGTGTCTCTCACCAAGCGCTTTGTTTTATGTCATAAGCTTGACAAAATTTTAATAGGTGATTAAATCTGGGAGTGAGCAGGTAGCTTTGCAAGATGGAAACTAGCGGAATAGTCTTTGTTGTCTATATAGTGAAGTGCTTCAAGCGCTGCCTGTTTACGATAAACGGTTCACTAGATCTTTCTTTAATTTCAATAGCTTCACTTGGAAAAATCTTAGTTATTTCAAATGGACCAGACCACCTAGGACAAAATTTTCTTCGGAGAAACTTAAGTCTAGAATTAAACAGGAGCACTATGTCGCCCTCATTGAATTCTTTCCTAGATATACGCTTGTCGTGCAAATTTTTTATTCTTTATTTATAGATCTTGGCATTTTCGTATGCATCTAGTCTAAGATCTCTAACTCATGGATATCTAAGATTTGATTTTCGCCTACGACGGTGTAACTTAAGTTGAGGGTTTTGATCGCCCAATAAGCTTTATGTTCGAGTTCTACTGGCAGATGACACGATTTTTCCATAAACTAGTTTGAATGGTGTGGTTCCTATGGTGTCTTATAGGCTATTCTATATGTCCATAATGCCTCGTGTAATTTGGACGACCAATCTTTCCTAGAAGTGGCAACTGCCTTTTCTAAGATTTGCTTAATATCTCTATTGGAGACTTCTACTTGCCCACTTGTTTGGGGTGATAGGGTGTTGCTACACGGTGTTAGACTCCATATTTCACTAATAGTTTATCAAAGATTTTATAAATGAAATGAGAGCCACCATCATTGATGACAAGTCTTGGCACACCGAATCTAGGGAAAATTATATTTTGAAGAGCTTTATTACTACTCGTGTGTCATTTGTTGGAGAAGCTACAACCTTGATCCATTTTGATACGTAATCTACATCAACGAGTATGTATTTATTTCTAAAAGAGGATGGGAAAGGTCCCATGAAATCAATACCCCACACATCAAAGACTTCCACCTCTAAAATCCCTTTTTGAGGCATCTCGTTGCATCTGTAGATGTTGCCAGTGCGTTGGCACCGGTCGCAACTTATGACCGTAATATGGACATATTTCCATAGCTTAGGCTAATAGAGGACAACTTGTAAAATCTTAGTGCAAGCCTTTGAAGTGCTTGCATGTCCAACATAGGGAGCAGCATGATAATGGGAAATTATGTTTTCTATTTCATCTTCGGGGACACATCGATGGAAAATACCATCGGCGCCTCTCTTGAAAAGCAGAGGCTCATCCCAATAATACTGTTTAAGATCATGAAGAACTTCTTCTTTTGTTGATAGGTTAGATTCGGTGGAGGAACTCCAGCGGCCAAGTAGTTGACAAAGTCGGTGTACCATGGCAATATGTTTTTAGTGTAAACCACTTCCATGAATTCATTTTTCTTGGTGTTATAAGTTACGGAGCATTCAATGGTGTTGTTTTCCAAATGGGCTATGATTTGTTCGTAAGGGAAATCATTATTGATAGGCACTTGTTCAGGCTTAATTCCTTCCATTCTAGATAAGTGATCAGCTACTACATTTTCAGTGCCTTTTTTTTCTCTTTGATTTCTAAATCAAACTCTTGTAGGAGTAAGATCCACCCGAGTAATCTTGGTTTAACGTATTTTTTGCTTAATAGGTATCTAATTGTAGCACAATTGGTATACATAATTATCTTTTCTCCTCCAAGGTAAGAGAGGAATTTATCTAGGGAGAACACGACAACTAAAACTTACTTTTCGATGGTGGCATAGTTCATCTATGCAGGATCTAAGGTTCTATTGGCGTAATAAATCGCATGAAGCTTTTTATCCTTTCGTTGTCCTAAAACTGCCCCTACAGTATAGTCACTAGCGTCACACATGATTTCGAACGGTAATATTTAATCAGATGGTTTTATAATAGGTGCGTAATAAGAGTTGTTTTTAATTGTTCGAATGCTTTTAAGCATTTGTCAACGAAATTGAATTCAGCGTCTTTCATTAACAGGCCAGTTAGCGGTTTGGTAATTTTAGAGAAATCTTTAATGAATTGTCGGTAGAAACCAGCGTGTCCTGACAAACTTCGTATTTCTCTTACGGTTTTCGGAGGTTGAAGGTTTTCTATAACTTCTATTTTCACTATGTCAACTTCAATCCCCTTGTCAGACACTATGTGTCCAAGTATGATTCCTTGTTGGACCATGAAATAGCATTTTTCCCAATTTAATACGAGATTAACTTTTACGCATCATTCAATTACCATTTCTAAGTTTGATAAGCATACTTCAAAGCTTTTCCCACAGACATAAAAATCGTCCATAAATACTTCCATGGTGTCATCTATAAAATCAGCAAAAATCGACATCATGCACCTTTGGAATATTGCGGGAGCATTTCATAGTCTAAACAACAGTCATCTATAGGAAAATGTACCATAAGGGCAAGTGAATGTAGTCTTTTCTTGGTCTTCGGGGTGTATAGGGATTTGGAAATATCCCGAAAAACCATCTAGATAGCAAAAATAGGAGTGCTTAGTAAGTCGTTCGAGCATTTGATCAATGAAAGGTAAAGGAAAATGATCTTTTCGAGTGGCTTTGTTTAATTTCCTATAGTCAATGCACATTCTCCATCCTGTTTGAGTACGTTGTGCTACGAATTCTCCTTTTGCATTGTTGACAACTGTAACACCTCCCTTCTTTGGTACTACATGTACTGGGCTAACCCATTTACTGTCGGATATCAGATATATGATTCCTGCTTCTAATAACTTTTGTACTACTTTCTTAATTACATCACACAGAACTTGATTTATTCTTCTCTGATGTTCTCTCGAGGTCTTACAGTCTTCCTCAAGCATAATGCGATGCATGCAAATTGAGGGGATTATTCCTTTTAGATCAAAGATGTTATAGCCTAAAGCAGTTGGGCATTTCCTTAGGACATGTAATAATTTTGTTATTTCTATCTGTCCTAAATCTGCGTTGACTATGATGGGTTGTTCGAGTTATGTGTCTACGAATTCATACCTTAGATCTTTTGGTAATGTTTTAAGTTCGACAACTGGTTTTCTTAAGCAAGGCGTAGGGTCAGGAGTTAGTGTGAGACATTCATTAAGACTGTCATCTCTGTATTCATCACACCAATTATCATCTTCAAGGATGGGAGGTATTGTAATTTTTAAAGCTTTTGAATATTTGGTCTATTTTTTCTCCATTTCTTTAATGCATTCATCAATGACGTCCAAGAAACAGCACAAATCATCTATAGCTGGTGCCTTGAAGAATTGTGAGAGGATGAATTCGACTTTTTCTTCGCCAACCTCAAAGGTGAGTTTACCTTTTTTTTTTTACATCTATGATGGATCTGACGGTGGTGAGGAATGGTCTTCCTAATATAATATGGATTTTGGAGTCTTCCTTGATATCCATAATAGTGAAATCAATGGGGATATAAAATTGTCCAATACGTACAGGAATGTTTTCGAACATTCCTAAAGGAAACTTCACTGAACGATCAACTAGTTGTACGAACATTCTTGTTGGTTGCAATTCTCCCATATTTAGCCTTTTGCAAATTGATAAAGGCATTAGACTAATATTGTCTCCCAAGTCACATAGAGCTTTGTCTATGTAGAATTTTCCGATTACACTTGTTATGGAAAAACTATCAAGGTCTTTCAGCTTAGGGGGAATGTTGTTTTGGATTATAGCGCTACACTATGCAGTAAGCATAATAGTTTCATTGTCCTCGAGCTTTTTCTTATTGGATAAGATTTCTTTAAGGAACTTAGTATAGGAGGGCACTTGCTTGATGGATTCTGTAAAAGGTATAATGATATTTAGCTGTTTCAGAAGTTCAACGAAATTCTTAAATTTCCCTATAGTTTTAGATTTAGTCAAACATTAAGGGTATGGTATCGATGGTTTGTACGGTGGAGGAGGTACTTAGGGTTTTTCTCTCTCTTCTGCCTCTATGCTTTCATCTCCCTTCTCATCTTCTTTTGGTTTGTCTTCCTTCTCAGTTGGCTTACTAGTACTCTGGTACATGGATGTATTTTTGGTTCTTGGGTCAGTTGGTCCATCTAATTATGTTCCACTCCGAAGTATTATAGCATTAGCATGACCTTTCAGATTCGGTTGTGGTTGGCCAGGAAAAGTGCCAGCTGGGGTAGCTTTAGCTGCTTGCTATTGAGCCACTTGAGAGATTTGCGTTTCAAGCATTTTGCTATGAGTGGCTAGGGCGTCAACCTTGTTTGATAGTCGCTTTAGTTGTTCACTAGTGTGTATGTTTTGATTTAGAAAATCTTTGTTTTGTTGAGCTTGAGTGGCTACGAAGTTTTCTATCATGATCTCTATATTGGATTTCCTAGGAACATTTGGAGTAATTCGAGCGGCTTTCTGGTATCCTGGTGGAGTAGTAGGAGCTTGCCCATGTGCTATAATGTATTTTTGTTCTTGTACGAAAATTTTGGATGGTTCTTCCATGTAGGATTGTAGGTATTGTCATATGGGTTTTCTTGAGCATAATTCAATTGATCAGCCGATACTCCTGTTAAAAGTGGACATTCGGGTGCAGCATGTGTGTGAAGTCTGCATAAATCGCAGGTTAGAGCTACTGTAGCCACGATAGCTGCAGGAGTTGTGGTCAAGTTTTCTATCTTTTGGGTAAGAGCTTCTACCTTAGTGTTAACTTAGTCTAAACTACTAACTTCGTACATACCGCCTTTCGTTTGAGGTTTCTCCATAATGGTTCTACCGCTTCCCCACTGGTAATGGTTTTGAGCCATACTTTCGATAAGTTTATAAGTGTCATGATAAGGTTTATTCATCAGTGTGCCGCCAGCTGCAACGTTAATCGTTAGTCTTGTGTTATACAAGAGACCATTGTAAAAGGTGTGGATGATCATCCATTCTTCTAGACCGTGACGTGGACAAACTCGCAACATGTCCTTGTATCTTTCCCATGCTTCGAAAAGAGATTCACTTTCCTTTTGTTTAAAACCATTGATATTTGCTCTTAGCATAGCCGTTTTACTCGGCGGAAAATATCGTGCTAGGAAAACTTTCTTCAACTTATTCCATGTGGTAACAGAGTTGGATGGAAGATACTGGAGCCAAGCTCTAGCTCTATCTCACAATGGAAAATGGAAAAGAAGTAGTCTTATTGCTTTGGGGCTGACACCATTTGCTTTTACTGTATCTGCTTACTGCACAAACACGGACAAATGTAAGTTCGGGTTGTCCGTAGGATATCCCGAAAACTGATTTTGTTGGACAACTTATAATAACAAAGGTTTTAACTCGAAATCGTTCCAAGAGATAGCGGGGGCACCAATGCTGTTGTGAGATTCCTCATGCGACGGGGCAGCATGATCCTTTAAAGGACGATTTTTAGGTCCTTCGGCCATTCTTGGTTCAGGAAGAGATACATTGGGAAGATTGAATTCGGGAAGATTGTACTTAATTTGGTATTCTCTAATTCGGAATCTTATACTAACAAAATGCTCGACCTCGTTGATTGGTTGCTCTAATTCTTCGCCTTGAGAGTGAGTGTTTGACATACAATCAACAGATAAAAGGAAATAAACTTTGTAGCCTTAGTCTATACTGCATAACAAAGGAATCACAATATCGACTAAATCATTCCCCGACAACAGTGCAAAAAACTTGATTGCGACTTTAAGAGTCTATCGGGTGTAGTGACTGTAAGTGCCCAGTCTAATCGCGTAGCTTTAAAAGATATCAAACCCACAAGGACTGATAATCAAATAATTGTTATCTAAAGTCACCGTGTAAAGATAAGGCTAATATTTAATCTTGGATTATGGGTGAGACGAAAATAAACTTAGGTTTAAGTGAAATATTCGATAAGGGACACCGGTATGTAATACGTCGGACTTTGGGGATTCAATAAGTCATTGGCATAACTTTGAGTATTCAAAACACTATTTCAGAAAAAACTATCAATTTAAAAACCTTTATCTCACACTCTCGTGATTATTAATTCAAACTATATTATTAAACTTAAATTCTTGCTCTCGCTGTCTCATTTAAAATCTAAAAATACTTTTTGAAAACAAATAGAATCTAATAAATCCTAAACTGCTCTCGTTGTATTTAAAACCAATGTTTTATTACCACTATCCGATTAAAAATCTCAAATTTTTGTTATATCAATTTTAGCCTTCGTTTGTATTTTAATCTCGTAACAAAACAATTTTAATATTAAATGTTGGAAACCAAACCAGAAAAGTATTTTATAAATGTTTATGCCAATTTATTACCGAACCCCTTCAGTTCTATGACCTTACATACTGGTATCAGGGAAATTATCCAGACATGTTATTGAGAACCAACACAAAATTGCAGTAAACCAACAATAACATGATAATGATTATTAAATAAAGGTAATATATAAATGAAATAGGAACTTGGAATGAATAAAGAAAACTGAAATTAACGTTATACTTCTAGTACCAAGTGCATATGCCCAGACATCAAAGATACATGTTCGATAAGGATTTTGATCACATATCAAGAAAAGGTTGACTAAGATAGACTCTAAATAGAGAACACCTTAATAGAAGGTGAACCAACACATACATGCCCGATAAGGATATTGGACACATACAAAGATATCAAAGATATATGTTTAGTAAGATTGTTGAACACACATCTCAAGACATCAACTATACATGTTCGATAAGGATGTTAAACACATATCAAGAAGAGGCTAGCCAAGATAGACTCTAAATAGAGAACACCTTAATAGAAGGAGAACACACACATACATGTCCGATAAGGATATTGGACATATACAAAGATATCAAAGAAATAGGAACATGATAATGATGTTCAACACATGTCTGTCGAGGGGCACATATACACACATACCGTGGAGACCGGCAGGAGGCTATGACGACCGTCATAGTCCTCAAGGTGCACCAACACACTGCCAACCATATAGCACCCTCTTTATTCTTGGTACACTTCCCTCTCAATAACTTAATTTTCTGCAAGAAGTGGCAAAAAGTGATTACATCAATGGATCTCCGAATGGAATTTAAGAATTTTCTCTCTATGAATCAGTGTTGAAAAATATAACAATGAATGACACAAGCACCATATAATTTAGGGGTGTATTCAATTAGAGATTTAGAGGATTTTAAAATATTTTTAAGACAACAAATTATTGTGATATTTAATTAAATTTTTTATTTAATTTAAACTAGTAAGATACATGTGTGTTTGCATGGGTAAATTTATTTGATACAATAGAAAATATAAGTAGATGTGCATGTAAATTTGAAATGAATTAGTTAAATGTAAAATGAGCAACAATCATATAAATTTAATTGTATTAAATAATCATAGAAAAAAAATTAAGATTAAAGAGGTTAGCTCCCGCCTCTTAAGTCCTAAACCTGGTATTATAGCTCTTATTGAAACGAGGGTGAAAAGTGCCAAAGCAGCAACTGTCAGAGATAAATTAAAGTTCAGGGACATGTACTTGCACTATGCCAAAATGACCTTTAGACAGTGCACCTTAGACAAGCTTTTATACAAAAGCATTGCTATAAGTAAATTAAAAAATAAAACATGGAAACTGTATACGAAATGAGTAAAAGCGCTGCTAAAAGGGGGCCTTTAGCAGCGCTTTAAAAGTAAAAGCGCTGGCTAAAGGGGGCCTTTAGCAGCACTTTCAAAGTAAAAGGGCTTCCTAAATGGAGGATTTAGCAGCACTTTTACTTTTAACAAAGCACTGTCTTTACCTACAGCAGCGCTGGAATAGACAGCGCTTTAAAGCGTTGTCTAAAGCCAAAGAAAGTGATGTCTAAAGTCTTGTTTGGCGTAATGTTGGATAATTATACCAAGAATGAAAATGGAAGGATATGGCAGGAGTGGGATGATAGAAAAATAGATCTTATACAGGTTATAAGCAAGGTTATAAGCACAAGCCAAATTATCCATATTAGAGTTTATAAATTGCATGAGAAGTTTAAGAATAGGCTAACTGATATATATGCTTCTAATTGATTAGAGCATAGAGGAACTTTGTGGAAAGATATTGAGAAACTGTATTATAAACAACATGGGCCCTGGTGTCTAATAGGTGCTTCCAACAATGTCATGAAAAACAAGATAGAGTAGGAGGGAGCATGGTGACTAAAGTTGAATACATTGATTTGGACAATATGATGGAGAATATAGGGCTATTTGAGATGGACAGTATAGAGGACTACTAAACTTGCTCTAACAAACATGTTGAGGGAACTATATATTCTAGAATAGATAGAGTTCTGGGTAATATTGATTGGTTTCAAGGATACATGGACAAAACTTTTACAGTCATTTCTCCTAGTGTGTCAGACCATGCAATTCTTTATCTGAAAGAGAAGGAAAACAACACTATCAGAAGATACAATTTCAAGTTCATCAATAAAATAACAGCTCTGGAGGTTTTTGCAGAAAGGGCTACTAACTTAGATATAAATATCAACAAGTTTCCATTTAACATCTTCATGTGGAAAGAATCACATGTGCTTCAAGAATTATTATGGGGATAGGAGAATTACATATTAGCTATAAAAAGGATTTATATATAATCTCTTTGAGAAAATGTTTTAAATTGAAAAGCCAAGTGACAAAATGATTTGAGTAAGGTTAAATCACTTTTAGTCTTTTGAAATTGTTTTGATATGCTTAAGTATATTGAAGCATTTGATGAAAAAAGAAAGTTTGAAAATGCAATGACACAAAGTCAAGGTTTTTACATGAAAGTGGTGAAAGTTTGAAAAATGAGTTTTAGGGTTAAAAGGTTTTTATAGTACAGAAGAATACATAGGGTAAACATCTAAAAGGGTAATATACAAATGTAAACACACAAGGGTAAACCTAATACAATGCACATGCTTATAACTATAAAGTCAACAAAACTATCTATTTTTCTTGAATTTTGACACATTTATTAACATAAATAAAGTATAAACATCAACCATCATCACATAAATATTAAGATTAATATCAAAGCAAAGATCATTTATGCAAGCTTCATGGATTAAGGTTTAAAAGGTTTTTATATGAAAGAGGTGATAGTTTAAAAATTGAGTTTTTAGGGTTTAAAAAGTTCTTTAGAGTATGTTAAGATAAACAAGGTGATTATTCACAAGGGTTTTTATACAAAGGGGAATTCACATGCTTATAACTATAAAGTCAACAATATTATCATTTTCCTTAAATTTTTAGGGAACAAGTATAACAAACATATTAAATGACTAACATGGTAGCAAACATACACATCACAAGTATTTAAACACAAAGGGGGAGGTTAACATGTTTATCAAAGTAAAAGTTGTGACAAAAAAGTCATGGATCATGAATTAGGGTTTTTTGAACAAGTTAAAAGTCAAGTTTTAAACCTAATTAAAAATCAAGTTTTAAACCTAATTAAAAATCAAGTTTTTTATGGCACAAGAACACACAAGGGATGTGGCTTTAAACAACACTTATTAAAGACATGGGGTGGTTATTATAAAAGGGTTTTAATTGAAAGATCAACAAAGAAACCAAAGAAAATGTCTTTTAAAACTACAAAAAGGAATAATTTTAAATTAAATGAAAAATGGTTAAATGGATAATATTTTTGAGATTTTTTCTTATATTCATGAAATAATAGGGTAGATAAATAAATAGTGTGCAAAAAATTAATCCAAAAAAATTTGTTTTTATAGGTGGAAAAAATTAGTGAAGTTTGATAAATAAAAAACAAAAAGAAACAAGTATTAAAAATTAAAGAAAGTGCCTAGTAAGGATTGAACCTACACTCTCAAGGTGATTGGTTTGAATCCTAATCACCAGGTCATGCACCATAACTTTAAAAAGGGTGCCTTCATTTGAAAAGATTTAAAACAATGTCTAGAAAATCATAAAACAGAAGAAATATGAGAAAATGGTAAAAGGAGGTTCACACTAGTTCGATCCCTTGCCCTTATGCTTGCAAAGACTTTAATGCAAACCCTCTTGCCACTAGGGTGGTTATTTTATCCGTTTATAACACAACTATCAATAAATATAAAATAAACTCGTTTTTAAAAAATGGCGCTAGAGACTTAAAATTGCCTCTTTGTGTTTGTTTGTATTTTTGGTAATATGGGGATTAGATCCTTAATAATTTCCTTATGTATAGTGTTTTTTTGAAATAATAAATTTTGATATTTTAATTTAAAATATAATCAAAATCACACAATTTTTAAAAGAATTTTTTTAAGATAAAAATAAATATGCATGAGTAGTAAGATACTTTTATACTGACAACTAATAAAAATGTGTATTCTATCAAATTACGCTTTTATATTTAAAATGCTTATATGACATGATAAATTAAATGATTTTGATTGGTTGTATGTGTAATATTATTTTACACGGTCTATGCACTATCTTTAGGTTATTTTTTTAATTTTTATTTAAAAAATATTTAAAAAATTAAGTAACTAAAATAAAATTATATGAAAATTATTTAATTAAAATTTCTTTTTAAAATTTTATTAAAAAAAAGTCTTTATAAATTTCTTTTGGCAAAATTAGTTAATACTATAAAATTTATTTTTTTTAAAACGGAAATAAATGGTCCCCATATATACTGAGATGGTTGAGGTTAAGTGGTTAATCATACAATACAATAATGCAAGATGAGTATTTTGGCAAGTTTGCCATGTGTCACTTCATCATACATTCTTATATTTATAGATCATGTATAATTGGAAACTTTAATTTAATTTATTACTATTATTTTTATTTTTATTTAATTTTAAATATCATTACTTGAATTTTCTTGTGCCACGGTTATATAACAATTGGGTTACATAACAATTTGATATTGTTACAGTGCAATTTGAGCCTTCTGAAAATCATTTTGTCATATTTTTCCTTCACCCATTCAATATCCTTCCTTCACCCATTCTTTCATCTTCTAGTGCTGAATGCAACCTTCTGTATTTCAGACAATAATTTTTTTTTCTCAATTCTTGATTCATGTATTCATCTAAGAGGCAATTCCAAATTCTTCTCATCAATGAATTATGTTTTCCATATGAATTTTGTGATATAAATATGTATTATTTATCACAAATTAGATTTCTTCTTGATAATTGTTATATTTGTTTTTCACGATTCATGACTGCACTAGAGATTGACATCATATATCTGAATTTATAAATATAAGTCATGTCATTAACGACTTGAATAGGATCATTTTCAGGTTTCACATGGTGGAAAGTGGTATGTAGTTAACACATAGTACCGAAAAATAGCTACTACAATATGGCAATCTTAGAAGAATAGTGACAATTATACCTTTAAATAAAATACAGTCCTATATTGTTTCCCATGAGTTCAATAAATTGTTGTTTGATTGGCAGGTGATTGAAATTTAATGTCTATATTTTTATTTTGTTTTATTTTCTAATGTCTTGATTACTTGATTACTATAAGGAGAATACTGAAATTGCACTTTCTTTGGTTGTTTACTAAGAAGAATGGAAGGTTTGGGATTACATAAAAAATTGGAATCACTTAATGGTGGTAGCTTTAATTGCTTCATCTTGATATTTCAAGAATACTTTTCATTTTATTACAGGGAAATGAATCTGATGAGATTATTGTTTAAATTTTATTATTATTTATTTTTGTCATCATAAAAAGTAAATATGATTAGAAGGAAAATTGATATTTTTTAAGAGAAAATTGTATAAAATTGACAAAGAGAAATATAAATAGATTATAATTAAAGACAATTATTCATACACCCTTTTAATCACTAATTTAATTAAACAATTATTTTTATGTTTTATATTTTCTTTTTAATTACTCATTCTATCCCAATTATAACCAAAAGGTCATCTTAATTACTTAAGTTTTGTTTTTTTATCTGTATTTTAAAAAAAGTTGAGGATATTAAATGATATATTTTAATTAATAAAAATGATTAATGAAGAATAAAGTTCACGATATACATATGATATTCTTGAAATATCAATAAATCAATTAATTAAATCTATTAATTTTATCATTTTAGATACGTGCAAAGATTAGAAAGCATATAATAATAGAAAACACAAATTTTAAAATTTTAAAATCTATTCTCAAATAACTATTATATATAAAAAATTAAAATGAATAATTAATTTATTATAATAATAAAAATATAAAGAGGGAGTATGAATGATTGAAGATAAAATTTGCATTTCTTTAATTTATTACTAGTAACAAACCCGTGCTATCGCACGGGTCTCGTCTGGATTCACATTACATTTATAGATTATTAAATTATTAAGTATGTTATCATGTTTTCAGTTGAGTATATGTCTCATGTAAACCATGTTGGCATTTAACTCCATATTTGTAGCAAGCGTCGGTCCTATCAACAAATCACGTCTGCATGAACAAATAGGAAAAATTATATACTTCTTGAAATACATGGAAAATGTACATACTATATATTTTAATTCAAAATAGATTTTTAATTTGAATCGTAAAGTATAAGATATAAAGTTTACCAACTATCAAAGTGCTTGAAAGACTTCCTTGTACACAACATTAGTAGTAGTAGAACACGGTACATTCTCCTTGTCATGTATTAGGATTTTTAGCCCACTTTTGCTCTTAACTCTTGAAATTGCAACATATAATTGACCATGACTAAACACAGGAGTAGGAAAATACAATCCAACACTATCAAGAGATTGACCTTGTGACTTATTAATTGTCATTGCATAGGAGACAATAATCGGAAATTGTCTCCTAATCAACTTGAATGGCCAAGGTGAATCAGAAGGTGACATAGACATTCGTGGAATGTAAAAAATGTTACCTATGTTCTTTCCAGACATGATTTTTGCCTCAATGACATGATTTGCAAATCTTGTAACAATTAATCTTGTTCCGTTGCACAACCCATCGGCTTGGTCCAAATTTCTCATTAGTATAATAGGTGTACCAACCTTCAATTTGATCCTATGATTGGGAAGCCCTGACGTTCTTAATTTACTGAGAAATTCAGGAGTTAGAACTTCATATGCTTCAGTATAACTTGAATCTGTTCTATCAATGGAATCAAAACTCAAATACTCTTTCTCTTCTCCTAAAAAAAAGTTTAAAAGCAAAACATAAATAAATTAGTAAAACTATGTTCTTAAATAATTAAAAAAAAAAAAAAAAATATATATATATATATATATATATATATATATATATATATATATATATATATATATATATATATATATATATATATATATATATATATATATATATATATATATATATATATATATATATATATATATATATATATATATATATTATGAATGTAATAATACAGTAAATATAAAACACATGTACCTGGTATCAAGTCTAATACATAATGATTGATTTTGTCCACAACTTCAATGGTTGAAGCAAGAATAGCCTTTCCTTGTAAGAATTCAACATCTTGATATTTTTCCAACAAATTGGGATATGTGTTTTCAACAATTGCTCTTATAGGATCATCAAAATTTGATATTAATAGCTCTTGAGGAATTTCAATATCAACCAAACCATCATTGGGTTCACAAATCTTACCATCACCCACATTTAAAATCCATTTTGAAAATTCCGCTAGTTCATTAGAACTTGTGTTGTCTCTTCCCTCTTAAAGTCTCATATTTTTTGATAGTGTTAAAACCTGGCAATAATCTCATACATAAGATGAACTAATTGATGCATGAACAATATCAGAACGCCCAGCTCTTGGAACAACAGGAAGAATCTGTCTAAAATCTCCTCCAAATACAACAACTTTTCCACCAAAAATAGTATTCTCAACACCCTTTTTGCTCATTACATCTTTAAGGGTTTTATCCAATGCTTCGAAGCAGTTCTTGTGAGACATAGGTGCCTCATCCCATATTATCACATCCGTTGCTTCAAATAATTGAGAATGTTCGGTGTCTTTGTCGATGTTGCAAGTTGAGTTGTCAAGCGTTGGCACAGGTATTTTGAATTTTGAGTGTGCTGTTCTTCCACCCGGCAATAATAACGAAGCTATCCCACTTGAAGCAACAGTAAGAACAATTTTTTTTTGAGAACGAAGTGCACTTGATAATGTTCTCCACATGAAAGTTTTACCAGTCCCTCCGTAACCATGCAAGAAAAATACCCCTCCACTCTGTTTGTTAATAGCATCCATGATTTTCTCAAATATCAAACGTTGTTCATCTATAAAATACAAACCAAGAATTATAAGTGCAAGGACAATAAAAATCATTTTTGTAATTCATAGTATAAAGAAAATAAATCACCTGTAAGGGCATGAAAAATTTCTTGGAATTTCTGTTTCTCGGTATCGGCATCGTAATTAAGTTCGTCATAAATAAGCCTATTGCCAACATGTTTTGTGATGTATGAATCTGGATACGGCATACATTTAAATTCATGCAAACTTCTTCGATTCGATTGCATCATGTTCTCAATCTCAATTAGTGTGAGATTCTTTAACTCATTGTCCGATAGCTGCAATTCTGTTAAAAAAATTTCATTAGTTTTCTATATAATTACATATGTATGATGCAACTGCTGTCGTGATGTTGAAATACATTGAACATAAATCAAACAGTTGATGTTGCGGCTGCGTGAAATTAAATGGAACCAAAGACACTGTTGCAGCTGCAAGTTAAGAAAATAACTTACATACATGACAAATGACAAATATGAAAATGTTTCTTACGTAAATGGACATACCTTATGAAACATATTAAATAAGGGACATATGGATGAAGAATAATTATATTTTAAAGTAAGTTCATATCATTATATTTTGTAATAAAAAAAGATACAGCTTGCATTCGGAAAATAATATTTGTTGACTTAAAAAAGTTTAATAAAGTGTTCATACCTCTTCTATTTGTTTTTTGCCTTTGTTGGTAGAGGATACCATCAGATAACGTCCTCCAAATTTTTTCCCAAACATGTCGTGGTCTATTGACAGTACCGGATAGTAACATAGTGACAAATAACTTTCGTAAAAAATGCCCGGAACCCCAATTCTTTGCTTTGTCGATGGCTGCAACATATTCCTTGTCATCGTTAAGAAAGTCTATTTCGAAGCATGCATCCCTAAAAGAATCCTGAACTTTTCCACCCACAAGTTTTATATCCTCATAGCAAGTTGGACCTTTGACGACTGTTAGCATCATTCTCAAGAAATATAACTCACCCGTACTTGGAGGGACCCAAATAAGTCTGCCAATTATATTTCCTCTTTTACGCGGTCTCCATTGCCGGTATCTTTTATCATAAACAAATTTGGAAAGAAATTGTGAGTACGTCAAATTCTTTGCCTCTGGGTATGCTTTGTTTGCTTCCATCCATGCCGTAAACATAGATTCTTTCACAGTTGGTTTGTCAAGCACCTCATCTATCAATTCATAATCGATATAATAAACAGAGTTGTCTCCTTCAAGATGAAAGAACAACCTTTCAACTGCGGGTGATCTACCATGAATAGGAAATGAAAAAAGTCTCCAACATGCCTCACTTGGTGAGATATATCTGCAATCAAGATATTGCTTGATTTCGTCAACCATTCTGACCGAGGGAGATCCATCACCGTCAGTTTGGACAACAGCAGCAGTAATTCTATCATACCCCTTGTTAATATACTTAACTAAGTATTTAACTGAAGTACTTTGATTACACCACTCCATATTGATGTGTGCTTGGAATTTCTTCAACAAATATGGATTGTAAGGAACTACATATCTGTTATCAAGTTGAACGTGTTTTTTCAGCACTGTATTACCAGTTTCTCTTCTTCGGTACACGGGATATCCATCCTGATCAACAATGGTTTCGGTTTGATATTTCTTTGGAAAGTATTTTGAGCACTTTCCATTTTTCATGCAAGTTGAATTCGCATTTGATAAACCACATGGGCCATGAATCATATGTGTCTTGACCAAATGGTAGAGTTTCCTATCATCTTCTTTCGTTGGTATCTCTGCTGAAATGATCTTGTTTATATCATCTGGAGTCGGATACTTGCTTGAAGGATGCAAGAATAATAGTATATGGGCGTGTGGTAAACCCCGCTTTTGGAATTCAATGGTGTATATATCTGAAATTAAGTAAGTTTAAACTTAGTAAAACGATGCATATTACATATTTAATAAGATTAATGTCAAAAAATATAACTCGACTGAAAGGGTATTAAATTGACTTACATGCAATCACTCTCCCTAACACGTGCTTTTTTGTTAGATCACACAACAACTCATTGAACTTAATTTTGAAGACTCTTGAGATGATATCTGGACGGTCTTGAGAATTCAAGTTAATTTTGCTAAGCAACCTTTGGATTTCAGGCCAGTTGGGATTGCAAGTAATTGTGATAAAAAGATCTGGAAATCCAACTTGGCTACAAATTGCCATTCCATCAAAATAGAGTTGTTCCATAAACCTCCGACTTCCAACATAAGTTGAAGGTAAAACCACTCTTTTACCTTTGTTTGATCCTTGAGTGTTTGCATTCTGTTCAGATGAGCTCAAATTGCAATATTTAGAAACACGCAGCTTTTTCTGATGTTTTCGAATATAATTCAATCTTTGTGACTCCATCATAGTAAATCCATCAACCAAAAATTGTTGAAACAACCTTCTTGACCGCAATATAGTTTGTGCCTCTTTATGTCTGCATTGAATCCTAAAAGCAAGCCATTCTCTAATGGTAAGCTTATTCCTCTTCATTTTTTTTGTTGGTATTAGTTTCTCTAAGAAGAACTCCAAGTCTAAAACCATCTTCCCCATAAGGAAACAAAAGTGGATATTGATATGCCAGATAACTTGAATGAAACTCACTTATTCTTTTTAGCCTTCCGCTCTTTCTTTCAAGAAGAATATCCCTCTTAGAACATGTATCAACATCACCAGCTATTAGGGCGGCTACCTCCGAAACAGTAGGTTGGTTATAAATCCTTCCATCTGTTGATCTATCAGATATTAGCTTAAGCTTGAGATCAGGCAAAGGACAATCCTTTAATCTATCTGCTGCCATCCTAAAAGATTTGGCATGTGTGTTGAACTCATATAACATGTCCTTCAATCTACTAACTGTTTCTGGAATAATATTGGGGTTGTTCCTGCATATAAAAGGAAATACTATGATGCAGCAATGAAAAATATTTAATATGTTGTAAAGAAAACAAAGTTTGGTAAAATTACCCAATTCCTTTAATTCTATGTTGAATCTCATTGTCGGTGTCGTAAACATACAGTTGAGCAAATTTTGGAGATTGTCCAGTTAAAGGTAACATGCTCCCAATTTGATGGCAAGTCTGTCCATGAATTCTTATGTTAGGTGGTCCACTTCCAGCTAAAAATCTGTTGTCGAATTTCATTCCCGGAGACGTAAAAGCAAACATCATGTTGTACATTCTACAAAATTGTTGATAATTTCGACTGTCTATCTCACTATTATCAAACAAAAGACGTTGTAGTAATAGTGGTGGTGTTTTCAGAAGTGGCAACACAAATTTCCCCTTTCCACAACATAGTTGAAACTTAGGAACTGTACTATATTTTCGCTTGTCAGTTTTTTCTTGATACCACATAAGTGCCCCACATTGTGTGCATTCAACTATAGGATCACCAATATCAGAATAACCTATTTAAATGAAACGTAGTTGAGCAATTGGTTTATATTAAATAATAAAATTATAACTAAAATCGTTCATATTAAATAATAAAATTATAACTAAAATCCACATTAAATCATAGCAGGTATCAAAGTGCAACATGTAATGGACAACGTCAAATTGATATGTATAATGAATTTAAAAAAGAAATAAAGTTGGTTTTAATGATAAATACCAATATTTAAAGAATCAAATGATGTAGAATTGGAGTCATAGACATCTTCGTCATCATAGCTGGAACTTGAGTCATAATTTGCATCTGCGGCATTGAATTCACATGAGCTATCACTGAGAGAATCATCTGTTACCGTCTCATCACCAGAGTAATCACTCTCAATGTTAACATCTGGAGTTGAAGTGAATGTTGTGGGTTCTTGTATAGGAATATTGCTTGTGGATGAAAAAGCCAGATTATGATTCTCATTTCCAAAATAATTGAAGAGTTTGACCGTCATGGATTGAATAACACCTACATTCAACTGTTTTTTTTATTTATGAACATAACTACTTGGATGTTCATGAGGTTCCATATTTCTTTGATTAGAAAATGAGGAAGTTATATCAGAAAGAGGTGTAACAGTCAACTGTTTTTTTGATTTTTGAATAGAACAACTTGGCGGTGCATGAGGTTTTATGTTTCTTTGGTTAGAACATGAGGAAGCTATATCAGAAAATGGTGTTTTGAAATGCGAAAAGGATGGAGAATTTATCCTGAAAGGACCCCCACTGTTATTGCTAAGGTTGTTATGAAGTTTGTAAGATTGGGGCATCTTACCTTCCATAATACTTTTCCTCCGCTGTCGTGCTGAAGCAGCCAGTTGATTTGTAGAAACAATATTGAAACTCTTCATTGTACTTGAGTTGCTTGATGCAGATGCTGGTGAAGATGAACTCATATTTCTTTCATTAAAGATTGATGAAGTTAAATCAGATAGTGGTGTTCTGATATTAACCATGGTTGGAACATAATACCTTTGAGAGTTTTCAATGGGATTGATTGTGTTTTCATCAGTTCTTCCTTTTTTCAATCTTTTATCTTTAAGAATCTGCTTCCTTTTACATCTTGCCATTGCTGCAACTTGTGGTTCCATAGTGTTGGTTAGGTGATACAAAAATGAATGGGTAGAAAATCACTTTGATTGTATGGTTGTCATTCAATTTTTTTTTTGTTAACCACATAAAATAATTGTAGACATAAAATGAATAAAGTTTTTGGTTATATGATAATAAATATAATTGTTAATACAACATTCACGGTTCCAAGATTTTGAAGTAAAATACTGAAGTCAACAGAATACCAAGTGATTATTTTTGTGAACCATTTTAATTATTAATAATAATAATTAATAATAATAATAGCGTTAAATAGTGTTAAGTGTTATTTCAAAATTTAATTAAAAATGTTATAATTATGGACAATCAAGTACCAATAAGAAAAGGTAACTTTCCAGATTCTAACCATTCTGTCAATTAATCTTGAATTGAAAAGAAAAGCAATGGTCAGAAAAAATCATTATAGTTTCACTTTGGAAACCGAAAATGAAGTGCATCATGAATAGTAACTACTCAAGCATGCATTTGATAGGCTTGAAACGTTTTTTGATATAGCCATACCATATTGATTGTATCTCACTCCAAAATCAAATTAAACGTATCATTTTAACTGATATTGGAAATGTGCGGTTACAATTTTGTCAGTTGGCGGGTTGTTGAATCTTCGAGATAAAATGGGCGGAGCCATTGGCGGGTTGTTGAATCTTCGAGATGAAGCGGAAATGTGCGATTACAAAGATGTGAAGGTTATGTGGAACATGCTAAGCGTAAGCCTCACACATGATTCAACTAAAAGCCTCACACAGACTCGAATTAAAGGGTGGTTTTAAAATCTTGGATTTAAAATCTCCTTGCTTGATCTTTAATTTTGATGCGAAGTGGATAATTGGAAAGGGTGGTTTTGGAGTTGTTTATAAAGGGTTTCTCAGGAATGGAATGAATGTGGCAGTGAAAAGAAGTGAGCCAGGATCAGGTTAAGGACTTCCTAAATTTCAAGCTGAGATAATGGTTTTGTCCAACATTCAAATTTTCTACTTTTAATATTGTATGCCACTGAGTGTTAATTTTGGTTGGTGTGGTGAATATTTAAAAAACGACAGTGCAAGACATTTGGACCAGTTTGTTGGACTGGTAGCCAGAGTCTACTCGCATCGAATAGAAGTGGTATGGTTTTCCTGTATATGGAGCATTTCTAAGGCAAGAAATGGAAAACTTTTTAATATGCGTAGGCTTCGAGCAGTGCTGGCTCGGGAAGTGCAGCATTGGTGGAAATGTTGCAAAATTTCAGAAACATTTAATGTGGATGAAACTAAATGGTAGTAGGAATGATATATTAAAAGAAAGACACAAAGCTCAAACAATTATGCGAAAGCATGTTTACATGAACATGTTTCTATTGTACCCAAACAACGAAAGTAATAGGAAACAATGCAATTGTTTTAAAACATAAAATAAACCAAAACTAATACTTAGCATAATAAAATTAAGTTGTTTCCATGATAAACTAAAGCTTAATAAACAGCAGTTTGTGTTCCATCTTTATATCAATTTTTCCTCCTTGATTGGTTTTGTCATCTTTGTTGAGGAAAGTTGAACACTTTCAACATCTTCTGCTACATCGGTTATTCTTCTCTTCGATGGTGTCAGCCCTGAATTCGCAACAGAAGGATCATAATCTGCAGATGCGGACAATGGTTCCTGCAATATTTTAAGAAACATTGATTAATGATAATATGCAGCAAGCAATGTTGTACTTAATGTAATCAAAGACAAAAGTATATACTTACAGAAAAACTCCTCAAATCCTCTTGCGAGGAAGGCTCCGATATGCCAAGCTTCGATGCTACCTGTCAAGACATAATTGAATCAGAAAAACGATTTATTATACCAAAGTTGTTTCAGCGGCATAATTAATTTAGTCTTCAAACAAAACATACCTCTTCAGATTTGAAATTGTCCCATATTTTCTTACGTGTTTCTTCATCGTCTTTGAACCCAATAACTGAGAGTCTTCCAAACTTTGGCTGAAAAACAGCTCTAATAGCTAATTCCTTTTTCAATAAAGCATCAAGTTCATATGGGAATTCCCAAGGATTGTCTTCACCTTCCTAAATTAATTCATCCAAAGGAAATATAAAATTAATAGCTAAAATTGATTAACAGTTGGAGAAATGATAAAATTATAACTAAAATAATAAAAGTGCAACATGTAATGGACAACGTCAAATTGTAACTAAAATCCACAGTTGGAGAAATGATTCAAATGAATAATACCTCTATCAATTCAGTCTTAATTTGCAAAGCAGACTTTCCGATTAATTTCACACAGTCCCTGTCCCAAAAGATGAATCGGGCCTTGAATTTCCCATCAATTCCCATAATCTCAAGCTTGTATCTATAAGAATTAAAGTAGGTAATTAAACAATATTACATAGTGAACAACAATGGACTACATTATTCAAACAGGTACAGAACATAATGTTTTAACTCACACCTCGGTACGGTTTCAGTCGTTATATGATTCGCATAACACTTCAAATTTCCTTCCTTCAGAGACACACTTTTAGTACAGACACCACAACCATCGTAATACCACCCCGCCTGGCCAGCCTCAAATTTGTCCAATGTCGCAACGGTCACACAGGTTGTCTCCTATGGAATAAAGAATGCGAAATAAATATATCATATACAAAGTTATGAGATAAATAAAATATTTACTTAATTTAAGCTTACATATTGAAGACTTGAGATTTCAGCCAGACTAAGAATTTCTGCCTTCCATATAAACTTATCAAATTCAGTATACTGTGAGTTTTGGGTGGTTTCAACTTGCAAGGTAGACTGCGATAACTTTGGCAAATCATTTTGAAGACTATGATGTATAACACAGTGAAAAAAACAATACATAAAATGTTATTAGCGGTTATAATGGATATCAAAATTGTATACAGGAACAGGATTTGACCAACAAAAAATTAACTACCTTTCTTTCAACTTACTAATTTCAACGACGCTAACATCATTGATAGTTAACTTAGTGCCATTCCATGCGTTGGATACATTCAAAGGGAAACCACCTTTGATATATAAAAAAAACAATACCATAAGCACGTGATCAATCCACATATTACTTCAATGGAGATGATTTAATTTGTAATCAATTTAATACATCAGTAAATAAATATTATGCAGCCCAATTAACACTACCTTGGGCGCCCTTTATCCTTGCATTCTGCAATAGAACAACAACATTTCCTTCTTCATTATGAGTCTTGTAATATTCATAAAACTGCAAAGCCATCTGTCCCCATAAAGTACACTGAACGAAAGATTTGCTTCCAGGAAAACGGATCCAATAAAAATGAAGTCAAAGAATAAAATTGCACAGTATGTAAAAAAAACTATAACCATACCTCATATCGGTTATTATAAACACAGCCTTGCTTTTGTTATTATCAGCATTGATTTGAGTTTGCACAATCTCAGTAACTCCTCCAACAACATCTAAGCAAGATCAAATTTCAAAAGTTATCAAACATCCAAGGAATCAACGAAATAAGGTAATATAAAGATGAATAAACGTACCAACCAACAAATTAGACTGAAACTTTTCATCAACAATGGTGTCCAACCCAATAATGTTTAAAAAATTTACAGGAATGTCTGGTAATTCTGTTTTCCTAATAAAAGTTGAACCACAAAAGACCAACTTGAAACCATGAGTACTTGATTTGAATGAGAAATCATTATTCGAGACTTTGAAATTCTGCATTATGTATGACCCTCCAATAGCAAGTTCAGCCAAGTATCTTGACACCAAAGGCGGTGGGACAATGGCTTGAATCATATTCACCTGCAAAATGTAAAATTAACCGTGGGAAATTAGAACGATTAATTTAAACCTCCAACATCATATATTAACAAAAAAACCCTAATATTTATACATTTGAATCAACCAAAATGAGTTCCAAGTGTTGTTTGTTGGATGAACTTGTCACAGTCCACATATGTTTACAACGAACAGCAATCTTCCACAAATCCTTTGAGTCGTTGATGTCTTTCACAGCTTCAATCGGTCGCGCCATTGATGTTACTATTTAGACCTGTTACAAAATCTGTATTAAAATGGACACAGAGAATCAAAATATGGAAATAAAGAAGAATTGGAAAATAATACGTAACCTTTTGAAAATAATGGAGAATGAAGAAGATTGAGGAGTGAAAGAGTAAGAGTTTAGAATGGCTATATATAGGGTTTAGAATGCATGGGAAGTTGTGATATCTTGGAATATCAAAATAATCCATTCTAATTCCAATAATATACATTTAATCTTGTAGTGTAATGATAAATAGTGGGTATTTTTAAATCATGCAATGAATAATATTCCATTTAATTATAATAGATCTAATTTGGCCATTCCAATTCATTTCTCATTAACCGTGAGTCAAACATTAGAATTCAAATTCTGTCCAAAAAAAATATTGGAATTCAAATATAAATAAATTAACCGTGAATGAAACATTGGAATTGGAATTCAAATATAAATAAAATTCAAATATAAATAAAATAAATTAATAAATCAAATAAATAAAAAATAGTGTAAAATTATGATAGATTGATATGTCAGCAAAATTAAATGCCAAATGAATATGGTAACAGCATAGTGTTGATTAGTCTATTATACCCTTGGAATAAGAAAAGTTATAACATCTAATCAAAAGGTTAGACTTGGAATTTCCAGGTACTTTACTTTTAATAGATTGATAATAGATAATAGATGTTTAATTGTAATAATTGACAAATTAATTGAGCGGAGAGAGCAAATACATGGAGATTATATACATAGGATTTTCTTTGTGATTATCTATTTTTTTCTATTTTTGAATGATTTTGAAATGATCAAATATTCATTTTTAAAGAATATAATTTGTATTAATAGGATGATTTTTTTTTAAAGATTCTTAAAGTAGCTACTAATTTAATATTTGTAATTTAATATGTTTGATTAATAAATTTTAAATACTTAATTACTTTTAAATAAATTATTAAATATCTATAAAATTGAAATTAATGTGAATTATAAATTCAATTTTACAAAACCATTTAACATTAGAATTAGGAGAATTTTATCAATTCCAACATAGGGGTATTTATTTTGTATCCACTATTTAAATATAATTATTTATTTTGTAATAACTATTAAAGATCATATAAAGAATATGTTTGGTATATAATGTTTTCTGTAAAAAAAAATATTCATATCCCCTTAAGTCATTATTGTAATTAAATGATTATTTATTATATTCAATTAATATATATAAAAATTTATTATTCTTGAATAATAAGAAAACTTGCTTTCAATACAAATATATTTTTCAAATAAATTAGGTAATTTAATATATCGATCATATTTTTTCAATATTAGTAAATAAAATAAATAAATTAATTGAATTTTTTTAAATACGTGAAAATATCCGAGAGTTTATAATAAGAACAGATATATTTTTTAAAAGTTTTCTCTCTATTTTAAAATAAGTATTAATTACCTACATTTTTCATAACTTAATGATCATTTTAATTTAATGCTTTTGATTTTTATTTATTATACTTTTATTTTTAATAAGTACCGAAAACTAAAGTTTTGGTTAATTTGTAAATATAAATCTATTATTAAACACATCAAATATTTTTATAAATATTTATTATAAATCAATTAAAAATGAATTTTTGAAAACGTGATTCTAGGTTAAATCTTTTTTTTTGCAATTGAAATGAATTGAAAAATGAGTTAATTGAATATATTTAAAACATTAATTTTACGGGAGACATTTAAAACATTAATGAATTAATTCAATTTTATTTTGGTTTTTAAAATTTGTTTTTGAATTAGAACATAAATTTTTTTACCACTTCTACAATAATTAATCCAATATATTAAGTATGATTTCTCTTAGATAAACAAATATTATATACTTAATAAAATGATACTTATTTTGGGACGGAGTAAATATATCATATTATGATATGATACAAAAAAAAAATTGACTTGAAAAGATGTTATATATTTTTTTATGATAAAATGTTAACATTTATATTAAAAAATTGATACAAATATTTGTTTTTATGAAAAACCATGAGACAATTATGATTGGTGAATACACAAATTTCTTATGAAAATATAAATTTTTTATTCTTTTTATATTTTATATACACTTTTAACCATCAACATATTATAAAAAAATTTATGTATACTATTCATAACAAATACAATGTAAATTATAAATAGTTCTAAAATATTATTTTTTTACTTACAAAAGTTTTAACCCGCTCGCACGGGTCTAAATACTAGTTAATTTTATTTAAAAACAAATCCTTTATAATAATTGATATTTACAACAAGAAAACCTCTTCAATATTCTATATATATGGGACACATAACACAAACGGTAGCGATAACAGGAAATAACATGTGTTGGTTTAAGCACCAAACCATTTTCCAATGCCTCAAAAATTCTCTTAGAGGATGCATCACTTTATTGCACGATCCTCCTTTCTGAAACTCGGGAGAACGGAAACAAGTGTAGTTATATTTCTTCGTATCACGGCACTTGCACTTCCGCTGGATGAACAAAGGGACACTCGGTCTCATTGTTTATGTCTTGTAGGGTCTTCTTGATTTGTGGTGGATCAACACCTTGTTGCTTCCCCATTTGAAAGCCTGCTTTCTTAAGGCAACTGTCATTAACACCGCCATCACCATCATCTAGTATTTCTTGTAGCGTCATATTCCCTTGAAGTGAAACAGATTATATCATTATCCTTTTGCCTATGTGTTTCCTCATCCATAATCAAACGAGTTTGAGAGGTTTTTTTTTTCAAAACTATTTGAAAGGGTTTTCTACTTAATTTTATTTTTTATCGCAGTTAATTTTCCTACTTTATATTACATAGAATTTGACCTGATTTGGGTGAATATGATTTGGCTAGTAATTTTACTTATTCGTTGTCTAACTTTTATGCGTTATTTGGCTTTTTTGGATGAATACACTACACCAAAATTGAGTTTTGGCATCACCAAAAAGACAGCGCTTTAATGAGAAAACGCTGATGTAGGTCTTTTAAAAAATTCGCTAAAAAAAGCGCTGCTACAGACAGCCTTTAGAAAGCGCTTTTTAAAAGCGCTGCTAAATGCCCTACCTTAGAAAGCGCTTTATTGAGAAAATGTTGTTGTAGGTCTTTTAAAAAATTCGCTAAAAAAAGCGCTGCTACAGGCTGCCTTTAGAAAGCGTTTTTAAAAAGCGCTGCTAAAGGCCTTAAATTTGCTCCACTTAAGAAAGCGCTTTCTCGTGAAAGCGCTACTAGATCTTGCATGATAGAAAGCGCTTTTAAAAAGCGCTGGCTTAGGTCAAATTATAAAATTAAAATATAAAATTTCCCCACTTAAGAAAGCAGTTTCTCGTGAAAGCGCTGATAGATCTTGTATGATAGAAAGCGCTTTTAAAAAGCGCTGTCTTAGGTTAAATTATAAAATTAAAATATAAAACTTTAAGAACCCTATTCATTCATTTCAGAACCCTTCTTCTTCAACCGTTTCTTCTCCGACCGTTCCTAATCGTTTCTTCTCTGACCGTTCCTAATCGTCTCTTCTCTGACTGGTTCTTCTCCGACCGTTCCTAATCGTTTCTTCTCCGACTGTTTCTTGTTGTAGACCGTTGTATAGTTCAGGTACGTCATTATTTTGTAACATTGTTCTCTTATATGACCTGTTCTCTGCAAAGTGGCGATTGTTAACTGCTTACAACTGCATGTATGGTTGCAGTTTAACAATTACCTGTTCTCCCTCTTGCAAATTCACTTCTCTTCTCTTTTTGTCAGCTTGATTCTTCATATAATGTTGAGCTTTTCTAAATTAGGGATGTTGTATAATAGCATCCCTCCCTGTCAATTGATCTCGCACTAGTTAAGGACCTTTAGGATGGTAAATATACTTGGATAAAATAGGTGGTCTATGTTGTTGTTGTTATTAGCCATCAGCTCATTCAATGACTTAACCCATACCATCATGAACACACTATAACAATAGAGATTGAAGTATGGATCATCATATCCCTTCTGATTTAAGGATTGAGATCACTCACAAAGCAACCTACTAAATCATAATAGTTAAACCTTTTGTCATTTCTCAAAAAAGATATTGCAACAAATCAATATTGATCGTGTGTGTGCTTCCTTGTATTTAGTTACTATGTATTATTATTGGGAAATTGTTGAGGATATGGTGATTCATATTATTATTGAGAAATTGTTAAGAAAGTTATTCTTAGAAGGAAAAACTAGTTTGGACTAAAATGAAGTAACATACTCTTTCAGAGCAAATATATTCATTACTTTTGATGTACAAAAAAGTAGTTTAGTCATTACTAAGAACTAATGAGAGATATGATATTATCATTATACCATTAATAAACTTAGTGTTTTAAGAATAAATTAAAATTTTGTGTTGTTTTGAATAAGTAAATTAAAATCTTGTTGAAGAGACATTGAAAAGTGAAAAGTTGGATTGATATTGATAGTATGATTGTTTTACAGATGCAGAGAGAAAGTCTGATCGTTTACACGAATCTTACATTGTGTGGGTCCAGAAGTTGATTACTTCTCTACAGGTAATTAGTTGTTCTTTTGCTATCGTTGCGTGAATAATTAACGTTTTGTTTAGCTTAATTAGTAAAACAATTTGAATGAACTGCTATGATGGATGAGCATTGCTTGCAATGATTGGGAACTAAATTATTGAATTTGCTATATATAGGGTTACTTGTGATCAAAGTGTGAAATTCTGATCGTTTCCCTACAGTTATTTTGTTTTTGCTTAGCTTAATTAGTAATACCATGGATAAGAAATGGATGTCTTCGAGTCGATTGACGAAATAGTACGAGAATGGGGTATCGGAATTCATTAAGTTTGATGTGGCGCATGCCAAAGACCCTAGGAGAATGACATGTCCTTGCTTGAGTTGCTGCTATGGGAGTTGGGTTGACGCGGTTCAGTTGGCATCACATTTAAAGAGGCATGGAATTGATAGAAGTTATACATGTTGGAATTTTCATGGGGAGAAAAGTAACGGGAATGTTGAATCGGGGGATAATACGACCTATGCTTCAAACGACAATGGAACAGATACATACGATTATGATCGAGTCGAAGAGATTGCAGAAGCACTTGAAGAAGACCTTAAGGATTGTCCCAAAATGTTTGAGAGGTTGGTAAGCGATGCAGAGAAACCGTTGTATAATGGTTGTAAAAAATTCACAAGATTGTCTGCGGTATTAAAGTTGTACAACTTAAAGACGGGCAATGGATTGTCGGATAAAAGTTTCACAGAGTTATTAGCCCTTATGAAAGATATGCTACCAGAGGATAATCTTCTTCCCAATCGAACATATGAGGCCAAAAAGATGTTGTGCTCTATTGGCATGAGCTATGATAAGATACATGCATGTCCAAACGACTGCGTTTTGTTTCGAAACGAGTATGAATCGTTAAATGAGTGTCCTAAATGTGGTGTCTCTCGATATAATAAAGGGTCGTTGAAATGTAAGGCTTGAAGTACAGGTTTATGGGATTATTTCCAAAAATATGTCTTCTAAAAAAGAAAGAATACGCAATGTTTTTACATAAAAAATGCTTAAATTCACGTGAAGCAATGAAAGCGCTTTTTAGGAAAAAGCACTGCTAAACGCCTTCTTTAGAATGCACTTTTCCTAGAAAATCGCTACCTAAAGATGCCTTAAAAAATACATTAGACAGTGCTTTTGGAAGCGCTGTCTAAAGGGGGTCAATAGAAAGCATTTTTTCAGGAAAAAACGCTACTAGAGGCCTATCTTAGAAAGCGCTTTTCCAGGGAAAAGCCCTGCTAAAGAATACATATGGCAACACTTTTTCGTAAAAAAAAGAGCGATGTCTAGACCTTAGGCAGCGCTTTTAGGCACTGCTAAAGGGCAAAAAAAGCGCTTTCTTAGGTCTTTTTTGGCGTAGTGATATGATCTTATAAACACGATTCATTTTGTCATCAAATTGGATATTATCCATATCAATTATTTCCCAAATTAGAGGTGTTACTGGTTTTGTGACAAAAAGTTACAGTGTGGTGCAATGAGACAATATGCATGGGCAGAATTCTCGTTAGGGTTTTCTTGTTAAATACTTTACTTTGGTCAAGTTTTCTATATAATATTTAATTGAGATTATTTTGATTTGTATGCAGCATAAGTTTCTTCTAAATTTACTACTACAATATATAATGATTCCCATTTGACGCATTTTCTTTGTCACCAGTCACAAATGATGAATTTTATTAAACACATTTATCGCAATGAAATTGATTATTTAAAAAATTCTTTTTATCATTTAATATTTTTTATTATAATGATTTTTTAATAGAGATTTGCACATGTTGTGATGAGAATTATTTTTATTTTTAACCGTTTCGTTTCTTGGATTTAAATTGAATGTTTATCCATTTTACTTTTATAATTAATTTAATTCTATTTATTACAATGAATGGTCCATTTTTTCATGGATAGAGAGATTATATTTTGTATAGTATTTTTTCATGTATAGTATTTTCTAATATGGAAGTGATATTAGAATGAACTTTTTTTTACTCATATGTTCGAAGTAAACAAAAATTTGGCCGTGAATTTTGGTAAAAATCGTTTCAATCTCGTGGTCATGTTTTCTATAAAATATTGAATTGAGATTATTTTGATTTGTTTGCAGCATAAATTTCTTCCAAATTTACTACTATAATACATAATCATTCTCAATTGAGGCACTCTTTCACAGAGCCTCAAATGAAGAATATTATTTAATGCATTTATGGCAACGAAATTGATTATTTAAAGAGATTAATTATTATGTATTGTCAGTATAAAATTCTTTACACAATCATTATATCACAACCGTTCATAAATATTATTTTATAAATAATTAAAATAAAAATAAATTTTAACAAATATTTAAGACCGCGATTCACTGAAAGTGTAACACTGCTTTACACTTTCTGTGCATAATATTTTATATTATAATGAATTTTTTTATAGAAATTTGCACATGTTCTTGAGATATATTTTTATTTTTTAATAGTTTGTTGAATCTAAACTGAGCGTTTATCCATTTTAGTTTTGTAATTAATGGTTATTTAGTTTAATTGTATTGAGTAGAAAACCCTCTCAAATAGTTTTGAAAAAAAAACTCTAAAACTTGTTCGATCATGGATAATGAAAAATTTCATAGTTTTCATCCAAAGATGATGTAATAGCTTTTAAATATGCTTTCGAAAAAAAGGATTGTGATGTTTATGAAATAGAGTTATGGTATGGAAGAAATATTGGTAACCGGCCTAGTGACCTGATTGTCTATTTTAGTTCAAAGAATATGACACTACAAGCATTAATGGATGATGGTGATGGCGATGTTAGTGATTGTTGCCTTAAGAAACCAGACTTTCAAATGGGGAAGCAACAAGGTGTTGATCCACACAAATCAATAAGAACCTACCAGAAATATGAATGAGATCTATAGTTTAGATGAATTTTGAATGTTTTGCTTCGAAGTGATACCTTGTTTAAGGACTTATTCTCATGAATGGACCTGAGTGTCCCTTTGTTCATCTGGTGGAAGTGCAAGGCGCCGTGATCCGAAGAAATATAACTACACCTGTTTCCCTTGTCCTGAGTTTTAGAAATGAAGATCGTGCATCCTCTGAGAGAATTTTTGAAGCATTGAAAGATGGTTTGATGCTTAAACCAATGCATGTTATTTCCTGTTATCTCTACCGTTTGTGTTATGCTTATTGGAGTTTCATTCTTCCATTGCTGAGAGCCTTCCAAGGTTGGAACATCATCTAAAACCATAACAAAAATCTCTCAACTTTTTGGTCGTTGGAGATTGGGGAAGAAAAGGAAACTACAATCAATCTCTTGTCGCTCATCAGGTAATTAATTAATTCTCTTTGTGTTTTTCATTAGAAAATTACGAAACTTAGTTGAATGCATACACGTAAAACATAATTGTATAGTTTTCGTGGAAAATTATGTAACTATAGTGCTGATGAAGATCTTTATAGATTACGTGTGAAATCATCACAAATCCATTGACTTCTAAAATTATTGTTCCATATAAGTTATACAATTTTATAGTACATGTTCTGTTTAAGGTATTATATGATGATGGAGAAGTAGAAAAAGTTGTTATGGAACAGGAATGTTGAGAGCTTATGATTTAAACCTTCATATTTGATTTGGTATTGCATTGAACTTTCCTTTATTGGAAATTATAATTGATTTATTTCTTCATATGACTTAGTTTGTTTCATGGATAATGATAACATAAAAAACTTATGCAGGTCAAATCATGTTTCCAAAAGCCTACTGAATGCTCAAGTAAAAAGGTTATTTCATACATCTAGATTGGCTTTGAAAAAAGTTTTTATTTATTGTTATAAAAATGAATATGCCATGTTTTCATGAATGAATAATTTGAAAAATAAATTTTTCTATTTGAAGCAAGGAACTTGCATGTTGGCTCTTCATTTCACTAGATTCTGCAACATTTCTGTTGGTATGTGCTTCATGATGCTTTTCGAAACTGAAGAATCAAGTGTCTGCAGCTACATGTAGACATTAAATTCTATTTTTTTCTTAAGTTATTATTGAAGAATCAAGCGTCCGCAAGAAAATTACTTGTACTGCACTATACAATTTTGCATCATACTATTTTGCATTTGTTTATCGATGTTTCGTGTTAGTATAATTTAAAATATTTTTGTATTGCATGTATTTATTAAAAAACATATAAATTATTATTTTAATATGTAGATGTTTAATTTATTCTATTTTAAATTTGTAGATATTTACAGATATTTTATCATATGAAAAAGAGACAATTAATCATATTCGATAATTTTGAGCTCAAAATATTTTGCAATTGTTTGAAAATCAAAAGGTTGAAGATCAAAATCTACAAGACCAAATGCAAATGATTGATTGAAGAGGATAAGGACATAGAAATGTTACCAAAATAAAAGCGAAAGAAGAAGGAGAAAACTTATATATGAAGAAAATGATATGAAATATTATGAGTTGGTTGAATATTGTATTGATAATATTATGACTTCTTAGTACAAAAATATGTACAAAAATATGATTTTGTATACTTTTTGGTGAATATAAGAAATATTATGACTTAGTACAGGAAATATTATGAATCAGTAAATGAAATATAATTTTTATGTGTATAACTTTATAATATTTGAAATATTATAACTTCTTAATACATGAAATATGAAGAAATGTTATAACTAAAATAAGGTGTAATGTAAAATATGAAATTGGGAGTAAATGTAATTAAATATAATATAATTTCATATAAAAATCAATTCAACAACGAAATAATTAAATTGATCCACTTCCATAGCATTAAGGCCTCAACAACAACAAAAATCCACAAAAATATGTGGTCCAACATAATTATAAAGGTAAGATACTTAACAAATAAAACAATGCAAAAACATAGCAAATTCTCAAATCCCGTATTACGTTCTAAAACTCGATCATGTAACAATCACTCCAAGCACTACTCGGATAACTAATTATCTATACTCCCGAGGAGCACAAACACAACCATAGAAAATGGATGAGAATTACATTCAATTATTTATTATCACGCTAATACTTTAGTACATATAATATTCATTTCATTGTTTATTATCATTTATTTATTTTATCATACAATTAATTTAAATTTAAATTTAAATTAATCAAGATACAGATATAGTTTTTATTTTCATGTGCTTGCACATTAAAAATATAGTTTTTATTTTTACGTGTCTAGATGCTAGTTTTAAATTAAAAAAAAATTAAATTTTAAATTTAAATGAAGGTTTCACTTAAAATTTTATATTATATACTTGCATGTTTGTAGTCTATATTAGAGATGGTTTTACTAGTTGGATTAAGTCGTTTAACTCGTTGAATTACTTTGTTTAACTTATTGTTTTTAATAGTGTGAGTTGATTTTTCAACTCGTAACTAGTAATTGGTCTATCTTGTCTAATCCATTAAATAAACAGACGTAAGATAGGGTGGAGCATGATGGCCCATTAAATTAAAATTAAATTAGAAAATTCTTTTTCTATATTTTTTATAAGTTACAATTTATTTATTTATTTTTCCCCTCCAAAAGAGCATAGAGAAAGAACAATTTATTACTCGTCCCGAGTACTTCTTAGTTGGACGAGCTTTCTTCTCATCTACTTGTATGGGCTCATTCTTTTTGCCAAAAGGAAAAAATTATAAGAAGTAAATACCCATTAATTTTGTTATTTTCACTGCGGTCGAGCTCTATCATCTCCATATAGCTCATAATACTGAACTCGTGCAAAACATCAATCACCTCCTTCTTTGTGATAGTTAAATACTGATAATTAATTTTGTTATAGTCACAAGATCATATGACTAATATAACAGGAAACAATAGGCGTCATTGTCCCCGGTGGTAACAATAAACACATGACTTTCATTCCTTTTCACCTTAACAAACCTATATTTCAAATTCTTGTTATAGTGGGGTGAATAGGATTATTCTTAGCAAGGAGCCCAAAGTAACCCAACCATCTTGGGGTCCCGTCTTAGTACGATAGAGTGAGAAAAAGGAACTTATAGTAGAGTTGGGATTCAGGCGCCGTCAGGTGATTTTGGAAGTACTAATGAAACCTTAACCATTTGGCTATATTTAAAGGGGGTGGCGTTAATGTCGTGAGAACCTCTAACTTAAGTTGAGTAAAAAGAATCAACACTCTAAATTCGTTCGAGACTGGAAGGTTCAAATAGAAGAAGGTGTAGGCTAAAGCATCATGATAGGTCATATTAACTCATTCCTCTTTGGAGCAAGGCTTGAGGATAACCTCCTCATCCTCGTTCCATAAAGGTTTATGTATTTCCAAAAATAGGGGTCATTTTCTTTTCAAAGGTTTAGGAAGTTTCAAAGTCCTCCACAACTGAACATTTGGATTGGCACGCCACTATTGATAACTCTGGAATCGTTAAAAAATGACAAAAAATAAAGGTCATTATAGTTTCTTTCATAAATTCCTAACATCCCAATTCCAATAAGCTTCTAGTCGATTGTTTTGTTAACTCGCCTGAAATTTTTCATGAAGTATTCATATATTTTCGTGAGTTCTCTACTTTTGGAGGGTTCAATCATACTTCCCCTTTCATCTAACTCCCTAATGATATTCATTTATAGGTAAAGAGAGGGAAGATGATGTTATACTTGTGAGCTAGGAATGATGTTGAAGTTGAGCTTGACAAGTGTTAAACGCAACTTCCCCTGATAAATAGAAATACTGAAGATAGCATGGATGGGGATGGACCAAAATTATCCTTTTATAAGATCATGAACCTAGTTCATATAGGCAATGATTACCTCTCCTAAGTATGCACAAACGATTGCAAGGAGAATATTTACATGTCTCCCTTCTTGACATATGAGAAGGAATCAATGGTTATCAGTAGACGTGTCTTCCTAAGACAAACTCATCATGAGAGACATTTAATGATGCATGTTCTTTACCAAGTAATGCTTGACGGACTCGCCCCAAGCTTCACTTGAGGGACTCTCCCTAATATTTTCTTGAGAGACTCGCCCCAATCTATACTTGAGGGACTCAACCTAAGCTACACTTAAGATACTTTCCCTAAGAACTCACCATCTCATATTTTTTAAGATTTTAGTATGTTCGAATTAAATTACTTTATCCTTTCTAATACCTCGTGCTAGAGAAAGTGTGGACTGAGTTAATTTTATTGGGTCTAAAAAAGGACGATCCATAATAAAATAACCCAAATTAAGTGCAATAATGTTGGGCTTAGGTCTCGAACAAAATTCCATGATCAATTTCATTTAACACATGTGGCATGTGAGGTGTCCTTGGAGTAGTTCATTATGTAAATATCATTCAAGGGGAGAAAATTGTCTCCCAGCAATTTGAGGAAGAATCGATCTTTTTCCATTTCCACGTTTCTGATCCGGGGACTGTGGAAACTGTTTCTGCTTTCTTTCTAGTTTTCAACCTAATTTTCAACATGGAAAAATTGTTGAAGTAGTTTAACTTCAAGTGAAGTATATTCATCTTTTGATGGTGTAAGATAGTTTTAAATTATGATTGTCGATGATGACAATGAGAAAATTTTTAGAGTTGTGTTGTTTCAAGTGACTATACTCTTTATAGTAGAGTATGATAGTTTCTTTGAACAATGATTATTGGTGAATACAATGAAAACTTATGGAGATTATTGGTATTTATTAAAAAAAATACATGTTAAAAAAGTCTCAAATCGCTTAATTTTGTAAATGAAAACAGAATCCATAAGTATATACTATATTCAGGTTTTTCATTACAAAACGCATCATTCAATAACACTTTAAATTTTTATTTGACTATTTATATTTTGTCTTATACATTTGTGTTAACATGTATGAAATATAATTAAATATTTAATTTGGAGAGTGCATGTACTGAATTGTCATAATTGATTAAAGATATATCATATATAGTAAAAATTCCACTTAATATTATTTCTCAATGGTCATTTGATTGTTTCTTATTTTCTTTATGTCGACTTTTCTCAATAAAAACCGATCGAAAAACAGACTAACCTTTTTTTTGTCATCCTATTATACACCACATGGGCAAGCAACTTACCGTCCAAACCACTCCTCTTTGCACTACAATAAAATTGACCTGTAGTGACAGACAAAATCCGTCACTATATGTTATATTGTTGTAGGTAAAAGCTTGAATGTAAATCACCGACGGGCATGCTGGCCGTGCACTATACTGTGCGTCCAGTAACGGATTTTTATGTGTCGGTTAATGTGACCTTCACTTTTACGTACTGTTTTAGTTGTCTGTCACTATTTTTCTGAAAAAAAAGTTTATTTTTTAGTTACAACATGTTACCGTAGGTAAAAGTGGTATCCTGAAGAAAAAAAATTTGCAAATCCTACCCATTTTTTACTCAATTATAAATAAAATTTTAATTAATATTTAAATTATCAATAACATTCTACTCATATTATTTAAGACAATTGACAACACATCCATATTATTAAAAACAATTAACGTTTAAATATAATGGCCAAATCCTCAAATTTAGCCTGTCAAATCCTCATATCAAAATACATATATGATATTCACTAAAAAATTATGTGCAGTTTCTATCCCACAATTTCAATCACAGATACTTCGTGCTGAACTGAGCATAAGCATCAAAGTACATAATAAAATGAAAAAACTCATTATATAAAAAAAAGAAAAATTACTCACTTTCATCAAATTGATCAAAAAGCCAAATTTCAAATATAGACTGATCTTTGAGATATCTCCTATAGTTGCAAAAGAAGTTGAATCATTTCCTTGAGAAACTTCATTTAGATGATTTTGTCTCTAGATATTTCTCCTTTGTGAAGTTGTTAAAAACTTTGCACTCACTTTCTTCAAGTTTTTAACTAAGGGAATGGTGAAATCATCGTCCATATTGTTAGGGGGAGATAGTGAGATACACAATACTTATCCACCTAAAACCTTAAGGTCATAGGTGAGTGGGTTCTCCCACTTATATATGCTTAAGTCTCCATATTCCTATCCAATGTGGGACTATTTCCCCACTTACTCACACTTGTTATATTATTCCAACACTCCCCCTTAAGTGTGAGTCCACAATGCTCCCTCACTTGTACCGCCATTGACATCTTGCAATGGAACACCACTTCTTGGGCGCATTTCAATACAAGTCTCTTCCGGTCCCTTTCTAGAACCAAAGGATCATGATACCATGTTAGAGGGAGATACTAGGAGCATCAATACATAGTGTAGGAATAAACACATTTGCGAGAGACACGTCACTTATCCACCTAAAACCTTAAGGTGATAGGTGAGTGGGTTCTCCCACTTATATATGCTTAAGTCTCCACATTCCTATCCAATATGGGACTATTTCCCAACTTACTCACACTTGCTATATTTTTCTAACACCCCCCCTCAAGTGTGAGTCCACAATGCTCCCTCACTTGTACCGCCATTGACATCTTGCAATAGAACACCACTTCTTGGGCGCATTTCAATACAAGTCTCTTCCGGTCCCTTTCTCGAACCAAAGGATCATGATACCATGTTAGGGGGAGATACTAGGAGCATCAATACATAGTGTAGCAATAAGCACCTTTGCGAGAGATACACCACTTATCCACCTAAAACCTTAAGGTGATAGGTGAGTGGGTTCTCCCACTTATATATGCTTAAGTCTCCACATTCCTATCCAATATGGGACTATTTCCCAACTTACTCACACTTGTTATATTTTTATAACACCTATCTCCAACCAATGTACAAATTGGTCCCAAAACCAGACAAAAATATCACATAGGTTTTCACTATGCCAAACAAGACATTAGACAACACTTTTTTTGGCGTTTAACAGCGCTTAAAAGTGCCTCCTAAAGCAGCGCTGCTAAAAGTAAAGACATCGCTTTTTTTCAATGTAAAAGCGCTGTCTTATGCCCATTTTAGGCAGTGCTTTTACATAAAAAGTGCTTTCTTATGCACCCCCTTTAGATAGCGCTTTTAAAATAGACAGCGCTTTTTTATATACCCCTTTAGCAGCGCTTTTGCTTTAGACAGCACTCTATGTTATTTTTTAAGTTAGGCTTTAGACAGCGCTTTTCTTTAAAAGTGATGTCTATTCCCCAACTTTAGACAGCTCTTTCCCACTTTAGGTAGCACTTTTTTTTACTTTTTACAACGCTTTTCTCTTAAAGCACTGTCTATTGATCACGAATTTTTTTTAATAAAATTCTTATTTTGACTTACAAAAGCGCCGTCCAATATATATAATGCATTTTAATCAGATTTTAACCATATTTGAACCAGGTTTTCACCGTATTATGCACCATATTTGGTAGCTTCATTCCAATAAAATATGCATATGTAAAAATTCCACATATATATAAATTGATGATATATACAATAACAACTACAAAATTTATGATACAAGTTAAAATTCTACCAGTTGAAAATCCTAAAATTCAAAATTGATGTTACATCTACATCTTACTATCTTTGAGAATTCTCATAGAACAACAATAACATGAATATCTTAGCTCTATCTTCTACACATGCACCTATAAACCTGGAAAAAAACCAAATGATCGAAATTCATAACATGATAATATTAATGTTGCACTTTATTCGAATTTAATTTATACTCAAAACTTGAAAGTTCTCATCAAACGAAATAAGACAATATACCTTAGCTTATAAAATTCCCAACCCGATAATGAATTGACAGCATTCCTCCTTAAGTTCATCCAATTGATCTTTTGAGTAATGTGCACAATTGAATTCATCAAAGTACTACATATATAATAATATAACATAGTATGTGATTTAGTTAAAATAATATGTCATTTTATGAGAAACACAAAATATGAAAATAGTATGTAATTCCTAAGTTAGAAATCCATACCGTGGATGGAATCTCTAATTGATCCAAAAGAATAGTTTCTTTCATAAACCTCAACATGAAATAGCCGCAATCTACACCGTTACGCTGGCGCGGACACTACACATGGAAATAAAATACGAATATATATCAGGATATACCCCTTAAATTGTTTTATCAAGTATCATCACTAATGTAATCAAAACTTAATATCTCTTTGTGAAAATATACCTCCACTCTGATCCATGTAACGTTGTTGGCACTTGAATATCTCTTTGGGAGTGAAAATCTAGTAGAACGCTATAATAAAATATAAACGTCTGTTTAGAAAAATCTCACATAGAAACATAAACATAAACACAAATCCAGATATATATCTTTGGGAGCGAAAAACTTACGTGTCAATCATCTTCTTCAAATCTGGATATGTTTACCAATCATCGTATAACGAATCTAGTTAATACACAATATCTCTTACATGATTAATTGCAACCAATAACCAGTGTCCACTGTAAGATTAAACAAAGATTAAACATTGGCCAAAAACGGAAAATTATAATATATCAAGTTAGGATGAAAATCTAACCCGTTGCCAGTATTATATGGTAAAAAGAACAACTTCTCAGTATCTTTGTTGGCCACGAATAAACCGAGTACATATGATATGACATCATCTGGTCTTGTTACGATTAACCTTGAATTGACAGTGTTGGGAGCTAAAAAGCCAAATCTTGCTTCTAATCCACACGGGCGCACAATGTGGTCATATAGAAACCTTAAATTAAAACATCATTAACATTATACTATATTCATTAAAATGTGGAAATAAATTGTTCATCTAATTAAACAAAGTTGATCGAAGTATACCTGATGTATGTATTGATAACACCGAGGCCTAATTCCAAATGTTTAAAAATTTTCTCCATATCCTCTCTACCAATTGCTTCCATGTATTCAAAACCAAAGATGTCTGCACTCATAGGTATAAGACGGGTACCACCATCCGGAATATCTGTTATTCCTAAATATGTCCGAAGGCACAGCCTATACTAAGCAGTAGTTTTTTTGCTAGCCACGGTCTTCTTAGCGACATTCATTTTTTGTGTGGAAATATTGCTAATTTCAGGCGCCTTACCCCTACTAACTTGTGAAATCTCTTTAGCATGAATCTAATTATCATATAATTAGTTAGGTGAAGTATAAAATCACAAATTAGCATTTTTATAGCATAAATGTCATATAATTGTGTTGTACCTCAATTGATGCAACTGACTCGGTTTCCCGCCTAATCCCCTTATCTTTTGGAATGGATTTTGTTGGAGTCTAACATTACCATGTAAATAAAATGTAAGTAAAATTGCCTTAAAAAATTTGAATAGTAAACCGTTTTAAGCATACCTCATCATCTATGCAAACGAGGCTTGACGGCCATGCAAAAAATGATCCTATTGCATTTGCCACCAATGTTGCATCCGCCACATCGTCAGGTAGTGGTAACAACGCACCCCCTCTAAAACAACATCAACCGATACTTTCAAAAATACATTTGGGAGCGGTTTATGATGAAGCATTTCTCCTGAAGTATTATGCATTTTTCCCTTGCCAACCATCAAATAAGTTGGTGACGACAAATAGAGTTGACACCGGGAAATGCCATATAACCATTAATAAATATGGATATATAATTAATAAATATGGTTATATAATTAATAAATATGGCATATAATTATCTCGGGAATATTCCGTCCAAAGTTACCATTGACACTACCTTTGTCACTAGTATCTTTAAAACCTGTAGCTTGATCTATTTCTTTTTCCTTTCTCAGTTCATAAACTTCTTGTTTTAACTTTTCCAACTTTTCCTGAAGTTCTTTATTGCTAGGAGATTTTGTCTTTGATTTTTTCTTCAAGGATGTTGGAGTGATCCCAAATCCCTTACCCCGCACCCGACCATAATACTCACGAATATCTAATGCTCGACTAAGTATTCTCCTACAATCATTATCTTCATCTGGAGGTATAGACTGAGAAAGAGTCTCCTGAAATTCATATGAATATTGTAATTAAAGAATGATATGTTAATAAAAGAATGATGTAATTAAATAAATAAAATAATGATGTAATTAAATAAATAAAATAATGATGTAATTAAATAAATAATGTTATACTTACACATCTCTCGAAAATTTGTTGAACATTTTCTTTAACAGCTTCATCCTTACACACACGGGCTTCCTTCCACAAAACATGTTCCGGAAGAGATGTTTCAGAACTATTCTCCTTTGTTAACTACACATTAAGCCAAATAACATGATCAAATATAAGCGTGCATATATTATAGATACTTTTCAATTTATAGATACTTACAATAGATTGTTGTAAGCGTGCATATCCCATACTCCCTTTTCTGTATTGATATGTGGGACTTGATGCTCGTTGTCGATTTACGACACTTAAACTCTCAAATTTCTGGGTGTTTCTTTTGGATTTAAAAGTTTCTCATTCTTCAGGTGTAATCAAATCTGCATATTTATTGGGAAGCTCTGCATCAAGAAAAATTTTATTTGCATCCCTAAGAAACTTGTTTGATAAAAAAGCTCTAAACCCTCTATGTAATTTTCCGACCAATTTGAGTATATAATTTCTCCTGGTATCATCAGTGTTGAACGTCCTCTAAGAAAATCATACACCAAGTGCGTTAGTATAAGTAATTTAAAGACATAATCATCATTAAAAACAAATAACATCACATATGGTACCTGTATCTCACTCCATATTTTATCTTTAGCGTCGTTCAACACTTTTGCTCTCCAATCTTCACAAGTAATTGGAATTTCTCTCCTTACCACCGAACCAAGATAACTCGTCAACATTGAACCGTTAGGCTCAATTATTTGGCCTTCTTGACTCCAATGCACATCATGATTTATGCCTCGATCTCTATCTCGAATGATTCTCTTCATAATTGTTATTCCTTGTCTAATTTCCATTTTCGTTTTATTAACATGCTCATCTCCATCATGCCTAGAATCATCATGTGGGTGATCCTCGTTAGTAGTCATCTAACCTGTAATAAACATAAACATAAATCCAATATAAAATTCCATAATCATTTGAATATATATAAAATGACAAACACAAACATGAACATAAACATAACAACAACCCAAGCAAGGACACTTCATTCGACTGGGGTCTTTGGCGTGTTCAACAACAAACTTAACGAATTACAATACCCCATTCTCGTACTCTTTTGACAATCGATCGGAAGACATCCATTTTTTATCCATTGTTTTACTACTAAGTGTCGTTCAAAATATTGGAACAGAACGGAAACACTGAACAGAACATGCGTTATTTCGGTTACGTAAAAATATTATAACAATAAACGATAACACTATAGAGTAACAACTAAAGACTAACACACACAAGCACACTTGAAATCCTACACACAACAAGAATCAGTAATGTTGAATTTGATGTTAATATTTTCCATTCATGAGAAATAGAAATAGATCCTGCCATTTTGAATCATCAAACTATATTTTTATGGACAAATGAATTAGAACATAAAACCAATGGTTTCACAGAAAGAAAGAGAGAAGAGAAAGAGAGAAGATTACCTTGAAAGTGATGGTGGAGGACGGCGGTCAGCGGTGGAGAGAGAGAGCCTCGTTTTACAGAGAGAGACGGTGGAGGACGGTGGACAGCGGTAAAGAGAGAGACGTTGAAAAGGGTTTCGCGTGATGAGGGAATTCGATCTGTGAAAAGAGAAACAGTATTGATTCTAATTTTTAATTTATAATTATATTACTTTAGACAACGCTTTTGAGAAAAGTGCTGGCTAATATGGGCCTTTAGCAGCGCTTTTGAAAAGAACTGATTAATGTGGTCCTTTAGCAGCGCTTTTGAAATTATTTTTTAAAAAATTTGTATGACTTTAGACAGCGCTTTTGAAAAGCGTTGTCTAAAGTGGTCCTTTACCAGTGCTTTTGATAAAGCGCTTTCTAAAGCAACACTCTTAGCAGCGCTTTTTAAAAGCGATGTGTAAGGTCACATTTTAGCAGCGCTTTTATTTATTATTGTATATAGTTTTCATGTTTTTTTTATTTCACTTATAGCAACGCTTTTGTATAAAAGCGCTATCTAATATGCATTGTTAATAGCCCTTTTTGCCGTAGTATTTATAGTAAGAACCTTAGAAAAATAAGTAACAAGCCATCCTGCAGTACTAAAGGCGCTTGATACTCTCATAGTCTGCATATAAATTTCAAATCCAACTTTTTATGAATACACCAACTAATAAAGATAATTGACAATTTGGAAGTAAGTTCCCAGATAACCATTTGTGGAAGAGCTTCTAACCTGCGCTACATAGTTACGTGGAAGAGCTTCTATGGTGATATTACTTAGCTCCATTCCAAAATCATATCAGCGCAAATTATTTTTTATCTAAATAAAACATTAAATTGATGGTATATCAACATGAAGTACCATTTGGAAACACCCGTGTTAAAATTATAAGCATAACATTAATTAAAAATACACTAACCATAGCACATAAAGGTTCGAGACCAATTTCAGAAGCTGGTTCTTGAAGTCTCTTCTTTTCAGCAGCTTGAAAATCAATCATCACCTGTAAAATAGCACTCCCATCAAAAACAGAATAACTAACATAAGCACTAAACACAACAAGTTGTGTTAAAGATGCTAAAACTAATTGTTGTACAAGAAAATTATCTTCCAAATTCAACAAGCTTTCCTAGATTAAGTGAAATGTATTCAGACAGAATCAAGAGAGCAGCAAAAAGAAATTTATACAGGAGTTCTATTAGACTTCAATTATCAGCTTAGCAGTCTAAGATTAGTTTATGACATAGGCATGGGTACTTCTAAAATTGTTTATGGTTTTATCAATTATTAATATGGTATATTTTTGTATTTTTACTTCTTCGTTATTGTATCTTAAAATTAGTTTTGATTTTTTAAAACTTTTATAACAATATTTTATTGTGAACTTAAAAATTTAGTTTCATACTCATACTTTTCTAAAAAAGTTTTATTTTTTATTAACGTATCTCAAACTTTTAGAAAATGCCTTGTCCCTTAGCAGTACCGGTACACGCACCGGGTACCGTACCCGTATTTATTGTTGCAGCAGTAAAGCTAAAGTATTATTTTTATTGGTTGATATAGGTTATATCGTATTGTGTTCTCAGAGATTGATATTGATTTCGCCGTTCGACAAATCATTCGTTAATGAGTTTGGGGTTGAATGGATTGAAAAAGAAAAAGTTATTAACAAAAATTAAATGTATAAAAAGGTAAACGCTAAGAAAGAACTTATCAGGTATGCATGTATATTACTTTTCAGACTTAAATCTATCGACCGGTTATGTGACGGAAAGGTCCCTCTATAAGTATTTTAATGATTTCAAAACGATTATTACTCACTCTCAATTTAGGTTGGTCCTATGAACAATCTTGTTGTGGAATGGTTAGAATGAAGATCTCCAGAAACATTCATTTTTGAGAAAAAGAAATTTGTGCGTCGACTCAAAGATATGTGCAGTCGACTCATCACTTTCAACCAAGCCCTGGATGTGTCACGTCGACCCTTTTGGTCGACTCAACTTGGGAATCAAAATATTCAACTATTGCGTTGACGCAAGCCCTGTAGCGGTCAACGCACTATTCTTCATAATAGTTTTTCCTCCACCTGTTGGATGTGTCTCGTCGACCCTTCTGGTCGACTCAACCTGAGAATCAAAATATTCAAAGATTGTGTCGATGCAAGCCCTGAAGCGGACGACGCACTACACTTCAAAATGGCTTTCCTTCTTCTGTGGGTTGTGTCACGCCGACCCCCTTTCTGTTTGGGTCGATCGCTCGCTACTTTCATCTGTTTTTCTGCTATGCTTGTGGGCCTTGACTATTAGGTAACATATATATATATATATATATATATATATATATATATATATATATATATATATATATATATATATATATATATATATATATATATATATATATATATATATATATATATATATATATATATATATATATTCTTTGTGCATCACCATTTAAAGTCAACAAGAATAAGTGAAAGATACACATATTGTTCATCATCTTCATCCTCTCTTCTCAAAAATCAACATCTACACATAATCATGGTTGTTGATTCAAGAAAAGTGATGTGATGATAACATTCAAATCAAGGATTCAATTCATATTTGGGTTGAGCAATTTTGGGTTGTTCTTGAATAAAATCTTTGGATTTTCTCCTCCAAGATTCCTATTGGTGCGGGGGTTTTTTCACAAGTCTTTGCTTCATTGAATTCAGCCGAGTGAAAGGATTAAGAAACGGCGGGTTTTCTTAATCAAGTAGCGGTAACCGGAGGATTGTGAAGACTGATTTAGGGTCAAATTGCTTGCGATCAAAATCAGACGAGTGAAAGGATTAAGAAACAGTGGGTTTTCTTAATCAAGTAGCGGTAACCGGAGGTTTGTTCGAAGTATTTGGCACTTGGTTTTGATCAAACTAAGGAAAGGGAAGAAGATTGTTACATCAGCAACATTAGTTTGTTTGTATTGTGAACTATCTCTTTTCTTGTAACATTTTCAACTTAATATCAAGTATCTCAATTCTAGATTCTAGAATTGGGGGCAGACGTATCCTACGCGAGAACGACAAGAGGAACTGCCTTAATAAATCGTGTGTTCTTCTTCTTCTTTGTCTCCATACTTTATTACTATAATTTGTGAAAATTAACTTGTCAAATCTGCATGTACTGAATTGTGGTGTGTTGAGATCATTTCACAATATTGGTAATAATCCTTTTGATTGATACCCAAGAAAACTCACCACTACAATTCAGTAAAATCAAACCTAAGGTGCTTTGGTCATAAGGTGTTTGACAAATTAACTCATTCACAAATTATTCATTGTGTTTAGCTTTATCTTAATCAACTCATTGTAAGTAATTCATATTCATTGAGGGTGTATCAGTGATTGAACAATTGAGTAAAACATATTGATTCTTACTTTGTCATTCTATCTCATACGGTTATGTATATCCGATCTTTTCAATAAAGGATCGTTTAGACGATTGGAGAATCTGAGAACTTTCGCATATATTTCTGAAAAACAATTTCAAAAAGCACAAGTTATTTTAAACGATATATTCAACCCTCCTTCTAGATCGATCACATCGTCTAACAAGTGGTATCAGAGCACCCGTTCATCTGGTGCTTCACATATTACTTTGTAGAATATGGAGAACGATCCAAAAGGGGCTTATACGAGAGCTCCTGTTTTCACTGGTGAAAACTATAGCTATTGGAAAGATTGTATGTGTGTGCATATTAACTCTGTTAATAGAAAGATATAGAAAGTTATCGAGGATGGTCCTATACAAATAACCATGACTAATGAGGACAACATATCCATACCCAAACTGGAAGCACTATGGGATGAGGAAGACGAGAAAAAGTATAACTATGATTGGAAAGGTAGAAATATGATTATTACTTCTTTAGGCGTTGATGAATATTTTAAAGTTTTACATTGTGATACTGCTAAGGCAATGTGGGATGCTCTACAAATTTCCCATGAGGGGAAAATGATGTTAAACTTGCTAGAATCAATACATTGACTCAAGAGTTTGATCTCTTTCACATGAAGCATGTTAAAACCATTGCAGATATGCAAAAGAGATTCTCTTATATAATCACTCGCTTACACACTCTTAGTCATGTTACTCCTAATGTTGTTGCTACTAACAAAATTTTGAGATGTCTTAATAGGAAATGGCAACCTAAAGTTACAGCAATTAAGGAAGCCAACAATCTATCTACACTCGACATAACAGCATTGTTTGGGAAGCTTCAAGAGCATGAGAAAGAGCTCATAAATCTCAATAAGCATGAGAAAAAGGAAAAGAAAGAAAAACCAAAAGACACAAAAAATAAGTCTATTGCATTAAAGGCTTCAAGCTCAAAGGCCTCCACCAATAACTCATGTGTGAGTGATTCTAGTGATGATAATGAAAGCTCAGGTGAAGACATGGGGTTGTTTGTGAAAAAATATCATAGATATCTCCGAAAGAATGAAGTCCAACACTCGGACAAAAATCTCATCAATTATATAAGCCAATAAAAACCTTCAAGACAAGATGAAGGTAAGAAATCTAAATCAAGAGGATCATGTTTCAACTGTGGAAAACCCGATCACTACAAACCGGACTGCCCATTGCTCAAGAAAGACAAAGGAAAAGACAAATTCTAAAAGATACCGAACAAAGCTAGAAAAGCATACATTGCTTGGGATAGTGATAGTGAAGCCTCAAGAAAAAGTGACTCTAGTGACGAAGAAGAAACGGTCAATCTTTGCCTCGTGGCTCATCAAAAGAAGAAAAGCAACGTAAGTCACTCTAAATATGATCATATTGATGAAATGTTTCACAAAGAATTGCAAAGAGCTTTTGATACTCTACAAAATGAGGCTAAAGAAGATTTTAAACGATTAGCCTCAAACAAGAAAATATTTTCATACCATGAGCAAAAAGTGTCCAATTCCTAAAAAGAGTTGGAAGCTCTCAAGACATCTATGGTAGAGAAAATCAAAACTGATAGCAAGGATGACAAGTTTTCTTGGCATGATTGGGTTGGATGTGAAACTTGTTATATTTGGAAAAGAGAAGTAAAAACTCTTAAAGCCAAACTTGACAAGGCTTTACAATCGAAAAATACCTTTAGCATTGATAGATCAAATTTCAGAAGTAGTATGATTAATCCTTATTAAAAATACACTTATGAAATAAGAGATCCTCCAAGCAAAAGTAACTTACTCAAAACTCTAACTTGTTTATATTGTTGCAAAAGGGGGCACACTATTGGAAAATGTCGATTTAGAAGGTTTTTGGTTCATCAAGGCATTTTCAAATGGTTGCCAAAATGCAACTCAAGTATCACTTACACACAAGGACCCAATAAAAATTAGGTACCTATTTCTCTTGTTTAAATTTGTAGGTGGAATGTCTTGAGACTACGGAGAAAATATGGTTTCTCGATAGTGGGTGCTCAAGACATATGACGGGCGACATCTCCCTATTTTTTGACTTTGTGGAGAAAAAAAAAGGATTTGTCACCTATGGCGACAATAACAACGGAGCAATACTCGATAAAGTTAGTGTAGATAATCCCTCTTCTAATACTATCTCATATGTCCTATTAGTTGATGGTCTTAAACAAAATCTTATTAGCATTAGTCAATTATACGACAAAGGATACAATGTCTCTTTTTCAAAAGATTGTTGCATAATTGAACACAATGATAAGAAAGATGATGTGTTTAAATGCTTAAGGATAAACAATGTATACATGCTTGACTTGAATAATGTATCCCTAACCGGAGCAAAATGTCTAGTCACTTTAAATGATGATTCATGGCTTTGGCATAGACGTCTAGCTCACTTGAATTTTATTTGTTAAATAAAATTGTCTCAAAAGATTTAGTAGTCGGTTTACCAAAACTAAAGTTTTCCAAGGATCACTTATGTGATGCTTTCCAAATGGGGAAGCAAACAACAATCTCGTTTAAATCTAAAAACATTATTTCTACAACGAGACATCTTGAACTTCTCCATATGGACCTTTTTGGACCATCTTGTTGGCTGAAGATTTTGATGATATTGTTCGAAGCAAAGCAAATTGGACATTTCGATTGGAATAAAGCAAGATGTCATGTTTCGAAATGATAGAAGCAGTGCTTCGAATGGGCATGTCAAAGCTTGGAACTTCGAGTGACAGTTATGAGAATATATTCAAAGAAGTCTCGAAATGATAACCAGGCTGTTTCCAAGAAATGCGTTCGAAGCGAAGAAGTGCCAAAACATTTGAAATTCAAATGCAAGCGGGACGTTCGAAATTTAAAATATATGCGCTGGAGCATTCGAAGACGCGTGGAAGCTAGAGAGAGGCATTGCTTTGCATGTTCTGAACGTGGCAGAATCTTATAGCAAGACCGTTATGGTCGAAGTAGTATAAATAGAAGTCTTGGCATTAGGATTTCGTGTGTCATATCTATTGTACAAAAAACTCAGTAAACATTCAAAATACCACATGGCTAGGGAAACGAATGCACGAGCAATGTACGTATGATAACACCAAGTGTTTATGATTTAATAAAACTCTTTATCATTTCCAGTATTTTCCTCTATCTTCATGTCAATACCATTCAAAAGCCTTTGCATTAAAATATTTTCATTCGAAGTCTTTTTACTGATGCCTTACATTTAAATGTTTTCTTTCCATTTCAAATACTTTACATTTCAGAAACTTTTGCACATTTCATGCCTTTATCTTCAAGCTTTTATCATTCGAACACCTTTTTTCACTTAAAGTCATTTTACTGTTTTCTTGCATTTAAACGCTTTCTTCATATTTCGAATCTTTTAAATTCCAGAGAATCTTTTACATTACTTGTTTTTATGCTTCGAAATCATTTACTTGTCTTTTCTGCAGCTTTATATGTCTTTACAATTGAACTTTATTCATGCAATTTAGTTTCGCGCGCATTTACTTTATCAAGTTATTAGATCTTCAATAGAGTAATCGAAATAAGTTAAACACCTACACAACATTCTAAATACCAACCATGAATACCAGTTCTATAATGAGAGTTATCCAAATGACCAATACATCCTAGGATCAATCTAGTCGATCCTGCGAGTTACCAGAGAGATTGAATAACAGTCATTAAGATTATTCGATAGTTTGGAGGACTAGCGGTTGTTTACCAGAAATAACTGTAAACAAATTGGCACACCCGGTGGGACCCGTCATTGGCCATTACGAAATTTAGAACAAAATAAAAAATTGTTAAGACATAACCATTGTAAAAATACCCTCTGAGTGATAAGTTTGTTGTTTTATGAACCTTAGAAGTGGTAGAATAACCAATAGTAACCAACCCTTATCCAGAAGAAAACGTTTAAACAAGATGTCTAATTCTGACAATCAACAAGGGGAACAAAATGCCCCACATACAACAGGCACTAATATCTCCGCCTCGATGGGAACATCTAGTGTGATCCCTTCGAATGCACAGTCTGTTGCATCCTCTACCAGTAATATAGCCACTAATGGAACAAGTGGCAGATCAACTAACAGTTCGATCCTAGGAAATACTGGAACCATTGGTTATCCTGGGGGATTCGCCCCACCATCAGGGACACAAACCCATTTTGCCACCCCACTAACTAGACCACCTGGTTTCGATGGTAATAGAACCAGAAATTCCTCTTATGGAATGCCAACATCTTTTATGGCAGGCTTACACAATTCCACATCGAATTCATCACCACAATTAGGGTCTGGGTCTGGGGAAAATCAGTTTATGACAAATAACCAAGGGTCAGTGGGTTATAGTGCAATGCCTATTTTAACCACAGAAAACCAGTTGGCTTTTAGGCAATTAATGGATGACAGTAACCATAATATGATAGGAGTATTAGCACAAACCATGCAGGAGATATTTGCCCCAATAGTACAAAATGTGACTGTGACAAACAGAGAAAACGCAGATAATATGAGTCGAATAGCAGATTTTTTCGCTCCCCCAGAGAGGCGTAGGCAGAATCAGGCGGGAGTTCGAGCGAACGTACCTATTATGGAACAAGTTGCTAACGACCCACCCTATAGACTAGCCAGAGAGGAGGTTAATTTAGGGGCAAGGGCATAAAGGCTAGAAGCCCCAATGATCCAAGGCCCGCAAAGGGAAATTATGGAACCAGGGGCAAGGGTCGAAAGGCTGGAAGTCCCAGATTTTTGAGAAGAACAACCTAGAGGGGTTGTCATGGTGGGTCGAAATCAAACTGCTGATGCAGTCGTTCATAGAATTCGAAACGATAACTTCTTGGCAGAAAATAATTTAACCACCATGATAGAGAGAATCATGGCCCAGAATGGCCTCAACACAGGAATTAGAAGGCCAAATTATGCCTCCCCCATATTAGATTACATAATGCACACTGATTTACCAAGGGGATATAAAGTCCCTAAGTTTACAAAGTTTGCTGGGGATACCAATGAGTCAACAGTCGAACATATAGCCAAGTATCTAACCGAAGCAGGAGATATAGCCAATAATGAAGACCTCAGGATCAAATATTTCCCAAGTTCCCTGACTAAGAACGCTTTCACATGGTTCACCACCTTGCCTCCTGGGTCCATTGATACTTGGGCTCTTTTGGAGAGATTATTCCATGAACAGTTCTACATGGGACAATAAAAAATCAGTCTGAAGGAACTAGCCAGTGTCAAGAGGAAGTTCACTGAACCCATAGATGATTATCTGAATAGATTCAGGCTCTTGAAATCTAGATGTTTTACAGTAGTTCCTGAACATGAGTTAGTCGAAATGGCCGCTGGCGGCCTGGATTACTCTATTCAAAAGAAATTAGACACTCAATACTTGAGGGATATGGCTCAATTAGCCGATAGGGTTCGACAGGTCGAAAGGCTAAAGGCCGAAAAGGCCAGAGTCTTTAAAAATAACAAAAAGGAAAGGATCTCCTATGTTGGAACTGAGGAAACAGAAGATTATCCTGAATTCGAATTCGAAGAGGTCGAAATCGACCTCGCTGAATTAAAACAGGCACCACCTTACTCCTGCAAATTATTAGTTCCCACAAAAGGGGAAGAAATTGTTGAAAATGAGAAAAGTGACAAATTCCCAAAGAAGGTTTATACCTTCGATGTCACTAAGTGCGACGAGATTTTTGATTTACTTGTCAAAGATGGCCAACTCATTGTGCCATTAAATGTCAAAATACCTCCTTTAGATCAAAGAAAGAAAAGAGGATTTTGCAAGTATCATAGTTTCCTAGGCCACAAAACCTCACAGTGTTTTCTTTTCAGGGACCTAATTCAGAATGCAATTAAAGATGGTAGACTGAAGTTTGCTGATAAAGCAAAAATGAAAGTGGACAAAGACCCTTTGGACGTCGCAGACACCAATTACTCCGAGCCTGCATGCATTAGAGAAATTAACATGGTGGAAGCTGACCAAAGTGACGCTCCAGTAGGAGAGAAAGGTACTGAAAATGAAAGTTGGGTGATAGTCGAAGTCAATAAGGGGGTCACTGAAGACGTCCACAAGCAACCAGAGACTTCGATTGAAGCAGCACCTTTGGCTGTTGCAAAAGAAATCCAGGCTACTGAAGGCCAGGAAAACCAAGAGTTGACACAGGTTACTGAAGGCCTGAGGCTAGAATTGGAGAAAGTCCAAATCACGAAGCCAACCTCCCATCAGAAAGAAATATGGGATACTTTAGGGGAACCCAGTGGAAAGTTTGACTACTTGGTCAAATATTCTGCCCCAAAGAGTTCAAAGGTCCACATTGAAGATATAAAACCCACAGGATGGGGAGATGATGACGCTAAAGGGGAGGATGTTGAGGTAAACATGGTGGATATGGAGAGACCTCGCTCTGAAATGGAGGAGGTGGAGAGATACTTAGAAAAAGAGAAGTATAAAATGGAGGATAATCATGCTGGAGATGCTAGTCTCAAGGATTACCTCATGATGTGCCACAAAGGAGATACAGGAATGATATTATGCTCTAGGTGCAGCATCCTCTGCAATCAGAGAATCGCTACAAACTTCGAGAGGGTACAAAGGGCACGAACTGGAAACAACTGGCGCCAGGATAACCAGTTATTCAGGTGTTATCCCAAGGCTGGAGAAAGCTTGCTGGAATCTGTGTTTCGCTGCTACAAAGGGGCAACCAAGTGCTTGATATGCCCAAGGTGTTCCGCTGTGTATGATCAAAGCATGGCCAGAGCCTTCGAAACAATCCCTTTCGCCCCTTGCTGGAACCATCAAGAAACTGTTCAGATGGGCCCACGTTTCAATAGCAAATACAAACAACGAAGGCCTGATAGTCCTCATCCCAAGGGTGCTCGAAGAGTGACGTTCAAAATCCCTGCTGAAGTGCCAACAGACAAATGGCTGCAAGTCAGAAATGACAAGGGCAAAGATAAATGGAGAAACACTGAACGAAACGCACGCCATGCTATGACATATAGAAGGCAATTCAACATAGCGAAGAGGGAGGAGGTGAGATTAGAGAACTACAAAGGAAGAAACCCCATGTCAAGATCTCAATGGCGAAGGCAATAGAGGATTCGAAAGGCTGAAAGGGAAGCTGTGGCAAATAAAGGGACAACTTCAACAAAAAACCAAGGTGAATCTAGCACCAACAAACCCACACCAAAAAATCAAACTGAAGACAAACCCCCAGTTAGCAGGAGGCTCTTCTCTGAAGTGCAGCCAAATGAACCAAAGGAATACACTCCAGGTCCAGAGGAAGACGAAGATATGCTAACGGACAACTTCGAATCAGAGGGGGAGTCTTTGTTCAATCTCAATTGCAACGTGGTATATGTGCTTCCTTGTGAGTTTGAACAGGCAACTGAAATTGACGGGTATGAGGAAGAAGATACCATTGATCTGATGAAGCACAGGCCTGTGTGCTACTACGTGATGGATAGTGGAGCTGTCGAGGAGCAGAATGCGTTCTTCGAGCGTCCAGAACCAGCTATGAAGAATCATCTGAAGCCATTATTTATTCGGGCAAAGGTTGGTGCCCATAGCGTAAATAAGGTTCTAGTGGATGGGGGTGCTGCAGTCAACTTAATACCCCACTTCATGCTGAAAAGGTTAGAAATACGCGAAGGAGACATCAAGCCACACAACGTGGTTCTATCCAATTATGAAGGGAAAGTAGGCAAAACACTGGGGGTGGTTCAATTGGACTTGACAATAGGCTCAATCTGTAGGCCCACCATGTTCATGGTGATCGAAGCCAAGGCCAACTACAACTTGTTGCTGGGAAGGGAGTGAATCCATGGCGTAGGGGCAGTTCCTTCGTCAATGCACCAGTGATTAGTTTTATGGAGAGAAGATGGGATCGTGGAAAACATTGAAGCGGACCAGAGTTACTTCATGTCAACAGTCAACTTAGTTGACAAGAGGAATTATGACAAACATCTGGCAAAGATTGCTCCTTGTGTCCCAAATGATGAAATCAACGAAACCAGAAACGCCCACTACTATATGACCCTTCGCCATGATGGCATATATTGGGATAGAAGGATAACCAGTGAAGAAGAAGGAGTCGAAAGTACTATACAAAGACGGCCAGCAGGCTGGGAATTCGATAACCTTACTCATGACTGAGTCCTCCTTTTTCGAAAGGATTTCGGCCTATATGGCTGAGAACGAATCAAAGGCGGCCTTAGAGGCTGAAATGAATAAACTGGATGTAAAGATGAACGAAATAAATGGGGATAGCTCGAAAGGCTCACCCTTTAAAGAACTTGAGATAGATCAAAGGCTGGACGCCATATATGATAAAGAACCCTTAGGCTTCGAGAGGGACCCCATAGACTCAGGTGCCAAAATGTTGGCGCAGGATCCACTCGAAGAAGTGAACTTAGGGGATGAAAACACGAAAAGAATAACCTACATAAGTGCAAAACTTAGCCCAGGCCTCAAGCAGGAAGTGATCGAAGTCCTCAAGAAAAACAAAGATTGCTTCGCGTGGGATTATGACGAAATGCCTGGTTTAAAGAGGGAGTTAGTCGAACACAGACTTCCAATCAAAGATGGCAAGAAGCCCATCAAGCAAACTCCTAGAAGATTCGCACCAGTGGTTCTCACGAAGATCAAAGCTGAGATCGAAAGGTTGATGCGTTGCAGATTCATCAGAACCACAAGGTATGTCAAATGGTTAGCAAATATAGTGTCTGTTATTAAGAAAAATGGTTCTTTGAGAATCTGCATAGATTTTAGGGATTTAAACACTGCAACCCCTAAGGATGAGTACTCCATGCCTGTGGCAGAAATGTTAGTAGACTCTGATGCAGGATTCGAATATTTAAGTATGTTAGATGGATACTCTGGGTATAATCAGATTTTTATTGCTGAAGAAGATGTTGCCAAGACAGCATTTCGTTGCCCATGAGCCTTAGGCACCTACGAATGGGTGGTGATGCCTTTTGGTTTAAAAAACGTTGGGGCAACTTATCAAAGGGCGATGAATTCGATTTTCCATGATTTCATTGAAACCTTTATGCAGGTGTATATTGATGATATAGTCATCAAATCTATATCTGCAGAAACCCATTTGCATCATTTGAGCCAATCATTCGAACGAATGAGAAAACATGGCTTAAAGATGTATCCCCTTAAATGTGCATTTTTTGTGCAGGCTGGAGATTTACTTGGATTTGTGGTTCACAAGAAAGGAATTGAGATCAACCAAAACAAAACCAAAGCCATAATGGAGACGAAAGCACCTACGTCAAAAAGGGAGCTGCAATCTTTGCTAGGGAAGATTAACTTTCTCAGAAGGTTCATTTTGAATCTGAGTGGAAGAACCCAAGCTTTCTCTCCGTTGCTTCGTTTAAAGCAAGGCCAAGCCTTCGAGTGGAATGAAGCCCATCAGGAGGCATTTGACAAGATAAAAAGATACCTCTCTCAGCCTCCCATCTTGTCTCCACCTTCATGGGGAAAGCCCATGAGATTGTACATATTTGCCTCTGAAGTTAGTATAGGTAGTATGTTAGCACAAGAAGATAGCAATGGCATCGAAAGAGCCATATACTATTTAAGTAGAGTACTGAATGATGCAGAGACTAGATATAGCAATTTAGAAAAGTTATGCCTCTGTTTGTACTTCTCTTGTATGAAACTCAAGTATTATATAAAGCTTGTTGATGTTTATGTTTCATCTCATTTCGATGTCATTAAACACATGCTTTCGAAACCAATAATGCATAGCAGAGTTGGTAAATGGGCTTTAGCCTTAACAGAATATTCTTTGACTTTCATGCCTTTAAAAGCTGTGAAAGGCCAAGTGATTTCTGATTTCATTGTAGACCATTCATTGGTTGAGCAGACTGTCATGAGTTATGTTGAAATGCAACCATGGAAATTATACTTTGATGGTTCGACCCACAGGAACGGAAGTGGTGTTGGAGTCCTTATAATTTCTCCTGAAGGAATTCCAACAAAATTCAAGTATAAATTAGATGGTCCTCGTTGCTCGAACAATGAAGCCGAGTATGAAGCGCTTATTGTTGGACTCGAAGCTTTGTTGGAATTGGGGGCAACTAGAGTCGAAATTAAAGGAGACTCGGAATTAGTAGTCAAGCAAATAACAAAGGAGTATAAATGCATAAAGGAAAACCTGATGATATACTTCGTCATAGTTAACAGGCTACTTAGAAAATTTGAATACATGGATATTCAACATATACCAAGAATAGAAAACCAAGAAGCAAATGACTTAGCACAGTTGGCTTCAGGTTATAAAGTTTCTGCCAGAAACTTTGAGGATTTAGTTGAATTAAGGGGTAGAGTTATGGCTACTAGATTCACACCATCAGATCTAGAGAGTATAAAATTGGGTTATACTGAGAAATAGGGATTCGAAATATTAGCCATAAACACTTTATCAGATGCAGATTGGCGAAGTCCACTTGTGAGTTATTTAACAAACCCAACTCTGAATGTTGATAGGAAGATAAAATATAGAGCATTGTCATATGTCCTCATGGGAAACGAATTGTTCAAAAAGACCCAAGAAGGCGTATTACTGAAATGCCTAGGAGAAAGTGAGGCATACTTAGCATTGTCAAAAGTCCACAATGGGGCATGTGGGGCACATCAAGCAGGTCATAAAATGAAATGGCTGTTATTTCGATATGGCATGTATTGGCCCAGCATGCTCAAAGATTGTATAGACTTTGCTAAAGGTTGTGAAGAATGTCAGAAACATGCAGGGATTCAACATGCCCCTGCAAGTGAGTTACATTCAATCATTAAACCATGGCCATTTAGAGGATGGGCATTGGATTTAATAGGAGAAATAAATCCTGCTTCGTCTAAAGAACAGAAATATATCTTGGTAGGAATAGATTATTTTACCAAGTGGATCAAAGCAATACCATTAATAGTTGCTGATCAAGAGGCTATTATTGAGTTCATACATAAACAAATTATCTATAGGTTCGGATTGCCAGAGAGCATAACCACAGACCAAGGTTTTGTGTTTACTGGTAGAAAGATGCAAGAATTTTCTCAAGAAATGGGGTTTAGATTATTAACATCAACGCCATATTATGCTCAAGCAAATGGCCAGGTCGAAGCAGCTAATAAAGTGATAATAGGTTTAATCAAGAAACATATTGGTAAAAAGCCAAGGAACTGGCACAAAACTTTGGACCAAATATTATGGGCCTGTAGAACATCTCCTAAAGAAGCTACTAACACCACGCCTTTCCAACTCACATTTGGTCATGATGCAGTTCTGCCAGTAGAAATTCATCTACAATCAGTTCGAATCCAAAGACAAAACGAAATTCCAGCTGCATTATATTGGGAGATGATGATGAATGAGTTAGTAGAATTGGACGAAGTTAGATTACATGCATTGGAAATCCTGATGAGACAAAAGGAAAGAGTGGTCAGGGCATATAACAAAAGGGTGAAGGAAAAAGCATTCACTATTAATGACTTAGTCTAGAAAGTCATATTGCCCATGGAAAAGAAAAATAAATCGTTAGGTAAATGGTCACCTCATTGGGAAGGGCCTTTTCGAATAATAAAGGTATTCTCAAACAATGCATATGAAATCGAAGAGCTGATGGATGATAAACGTATCCTAAAGGTTAATAGGAAATATTTAAAGAAATATAAGCCACGCCTGCAGGAGATTCGAATAGTAACAACGTAATCAAAATATCATAAAAATGCCAAAATGGCAATATGGGGTTGCCAAAATGGCGTTGTTCAAATGTTACATACAAAAAACCAAATTTTAACCAAATCAACACTAAGATTTAGAAATAGGCATTATTCTTCAATCTGTTAAAGGTACTTCGAAAAGACTCAAGCCTTTGTTGAGCAAAACGTCTTGCTCCCTCTAAGGTAGCCACTTCTCCTTTGAGTTGTTCTGCAGTTTCCATTTCTGCAAGCCCTTTTTGAGGAGCTCTTCGAATTGGTTTCCAGCAGTATTGGTTTCGTAGGCTAATTGTTGTTCTTGAGCCTCTTTAACCTTCTGTTGAAGTTCCTGAATTTGCCTTTCCCGGAGAAGGATGGACTCAGCTCGAGCCTCATAATCAGTTTTTGCTTGCTTTAGATGCATGGCTTGATCCTCAGCTTCTTGAGAGAGTTTCGAAGCATGCTCATAAGCAGCATCCATTGCAGTTCGTTTTTCTTGAACCTTTCTGGCAGCAAATTCATCTTGGAGAAGGTACCCAGTCACGTTGTCTAGCAGAGATTGAAGATCGAACAAGATAGTGCTAACTGGCAAGGAGCAGGTAGCAAGGTTGACTTTGGTAAGTAACTCCTTCATAGTGGAGCAAGCTGTGCTATCCTGTTTAAGCACTTCGAACAAATCCACATCAAGAATTGTTCTCCTAATCCTGTTAAGAAGTACAATTCTATCATCTGTGGGAAACGGATGGCTAGTCGAACTTGTACCAGCCCTAGCAGGTGGAATATCCCTTTGAGCCAGCTTCGCCTTCATGTACCCAATAGGGTCATTTCGTCTCAGGAGAGCAAGCTCCTCTTCAGTCATTCAGAACAGAGACGGTTGAGGGAGTTCCACGCGCAAGGGAGTTACATCCATTTTGACTTCCATGGGTTTATTGGTCGCGTCACCGTCACCTTCATTCGTTTCATGCTCATTGTCTTCTTCATTATCATCCAAATCCACCACTTCGATATCTTCGTTCTCGCTGCTATTTGCATCTGACTCAGTCCCAGCAGTCGAACCATCGTTGGCATCTTCTTCCTCAGATTCTTCGTTTCTTTGATCAGAATCAGCTTTCTCTCCTTCAGCGTGAATTTCCTTTGGATCCTCTTGAAGGGTTTCAAGAGGGGACTTTTGAAGAGAAGTTCTTTGTAAAGTCTCTGCAGATTCATGAAGCGTTGCTTCATTTGTTTCTTTTAGAGGAGGATAAGTACTCTGGTCATCTTGCTGCTCTGAAGCCCCAGCCAGAACCGCCATATTGGAGGACCCTTTGTTCTGCACCAGGTTGCTGGAATCCCCTTGAGGAGAAGAGTTGATCAGAGCAGCAGTTTTTAATGGTGAAGTCGAAGTGGTAAGAGCTGGATTCAAAATATCCTACAGAGGCAAAAGAATATTAAAATCATGCACCAAGGTAATGAATAATTATTTTGTCAAAGATTTAAAGTTCAATTTACCTGTGGACTCTCAGAAGAGAGGTTGCTAGCTATGCGTTCCAACATTACATTGGAGGTCGAAGATGGAATTTTGGATTTAGGTGAGGGAGCAGCATCCCTGGAATCGAGTCCAGAGACACTAGTTGGTACAGCACTTTTGGAAATTTCCTTCTTCTGCTTCTTCTTCGAAGCAGCTGGTAATTTCCCTCCAGCATTGGGGTCTTCCCCAGTAGTGTTTGTTTTTTGTTTCTTTTGAGTAGTTGGCAGGAGTTTGCTAGTCTGAAAAGATTTAAACAATAAGTTAGATGCAAATCATGAAACATTAGTGTATTCGAAACGTCAAGGCTAAGTGATTACCTGTGGAGTTGGAGCACTGGTTATTACTGGTGTTGTTGTTGTTGTGGTTGCAGCAGTTGTTGTTGGTTTGGATAGAGTCACAGTATCAATGGTTTCAACAGAGGCCTGAGAGGCGCTCCCTTCTTTTGACTTTAAAGCAGCAGTCTTTATCCTGATGGCTGAAAATCGAAACAATTAAGGCAAAAGTTAAAAATGTAGAAAATGAGAAACATTTGGGATTTTCCCAAGCATTCGCACCTGTGCCTTGATCAGATTTAATCGACATGGCAGAAAGGTCATAGCGAAGATGTCCTGGGAAATCGTGGAGCCAATGTCGAGCCCATGTCACAGTCTCAGATGGCTTTGGTTTCTTTTGAAGATATTTAAACATTTCTTTGCAAGTGAACCACCAAGGGTATGGAGGAAACCAAGCCAGAGCCAGTTCTGAGGTAGGTAATCTAGGAAATTTAGGTGGATGCATTTCGAATGCCAACCTATACCTATCCTCAGGTGACAACCCTGAAGGAAGTTTTAACTTAGAAATTTTTTCTTTGAATTTTTCCTTCAAGGTCTCAGCCGCTTGATGCATAGTGGATTCCAAGTGTGTGGGATCATAAGTAGTTTCGAAATAATTTTGAAAAGCCTTAATCTCTTTGGCATGAGTGAACATACCTTTCTTGGATTGTACCTGCACATCGAATGCATCAGTTAGTTTCTGCTGAATAGTACGAGTATCGAACATATAAGTCTGATAGAACTTTGTCCACCATTCCAGAAACCCCTTTGCTGTAAGGTGTGTAGGTTCAAAAGTTATTAGTTCAAAGTGGGCGAAGCCTTGGTATTGTTCCTGCTGTAGTTTGGCTTCTCTTGCCTTGAAGGTTCGCCCAGAGGTGATGGAATTTTCTGTTTGGAATAGGGGTTCAGGAATTAGTTGGCACAAGCCAAATTGTCTCGAAACGAAGTTGGGTTGATAAGCAAAAAGGAATATTTGATTCTTAGCAGGAGTAATTCGTGAAGAGATTAGTCTGGGTAGCAAAAAGGCTCTCCATACATCTTGAATTTCTTTGCTTTTGACTGCTTCTGAGAGAGCCATGGTGAGCCATGAGGGTCCATGAGTCCTTGAAGCAAAAGGCGCCATGGTCTCTTCGAATTTATGCCTCTTGGAGAAAATCATGATATATTTTGAGAAGAGAAATTTGAAGTCATCCTTATCATCGTTTGGGGTAAGTCTTCGCAGCCTAGTGCCTTCGATGATTCTATCCGCTATTTCTGGGTCTTGTTCAGCAATAGTGTTGGCAGTTGATAGTGAAGGTTCGAACATGGAATTAAGCCATAACTGGAGTAACCATAAAGGGCCAGCTAGCAGGATGTTTTTGGAGGTGTGAGATTTCAAACTCGAAACAGCTGACCTTAGACTTTCGTAAAGATCAACTAATAGCAGTTCGCTTAAACACACCCTCCGATTCTCATGCAAATCTCTAGCTAGAGGAATAAACCTACTGGCTACCTGTAGGGATCTGCTGCAAAAGACATACCTTGACAACCATAAGGTAAGGAAAGCAATGTGTTCCACGTCCGACACACTGTCTCCTTCAGTGTGATAGTGGCTGATGAACTTTGAAAAGCTAGATAGCTTGACTTCGAAGTCAATAATACTCGAATGCTCTTCATTGTCAGGAATATAGGTTTCTCCTATTGGTGATAACCCAGTAATGGCTGCTATGTCAAAAAAGGTGGGTGTAATCATTCCACCGGGGAGATGGAAAGTATTGTAAGTACTGTCCCAAAAATATAAGGATGCGAATAACAATGGGTGGCTATAGGTAAAGCCTGGTTTCGATAGTTTGATCAAGTTGTAAATACCTAATTCTTCCCATTGCTGGGATTTCTTAGCTTCTACTTTAGTAAACCAGTTGTGATAAGCTGTGTCGGAGGTGGGGCAAGATCGAAATGGTTTGAAGTTACTCTTTACATAATCTAGCACAAAAGGGTCCTTAGGGGGAATGATTGGATTTTCCACGGTGGTCGAATCAGAAGACTCTACTGTCTTAGGGGTATCCATTTTATTAAACAGAGGTTTAAAATTATAACAAACAGGGAAAATTTTTCTGGTGTCTTTTAAGATTTCAAAGACTGTAAGAGGGCCCATTAAAGCTAACCTCTTGCCAGCGGCGTTAGTAGGAATTAGTACCTGGGATGCATAGAGCATTTCCTTCTCTTTTGAGATCATCTGAGGAATAAGAACAGATTGACCTTGGTAGGTGCCAACCTTGCTTTCCATTATGGTTCCTGTGTTCTTTCCTTTCTTTTTGGAAGCTTTTTTCAGTTGAGATGAAGTTGAAGAAGACATTGTTGGAAGAATGTTGGAAGTTTAGGGTTTCAGTGAGAAAAGAGGAAGAAAAGATTCAGAATGTGGGAAGAAAAGAAAAGACTAAGTTGATGGGTTTTTATAGTGCGGAAGTCTAAACATCCACTGAGTAAGATTGTGATACGTGGTAGTCGTGGGTTGGTTTGAGAAGGAGGTGGCGTAAAGTTAATATTGGTAATAAGCGTGATTAAATGATAACCATTGTTTTGTAACTGCACCATGCTGTGAAATGGTTCAAGGCAGTTAAGGAATCTGAAAAGCGTCATGATTGACGTGACTGGAGTCATATGCAATAAATGTTACGATGATTCGAAGGTCGCATCAAAATCTTGTGTATATGTTTAAAATAAGTATTTCTCAAAGGAATCGAAATACATATTTTAAAGGGGCATTTTGTTGGCTGAAGATTTTGATGATATTGTTCGAAGCAAAGCAAATTGGACGTTTCGATTGGAATAAAGCAAGATGTCATGTTTCGAAATGATAGAAGCAGTGCTTCGAATGGGCATGTCAAAGCTTGGAGCTTCGAGTGACAGTTATGAGAATATATTCAAAGAAGTCTCGAAATGATAACAAGGCTGTGTCCAAGAAATGCGTTCGAAGCGAAGAAGTGCCAAAACATTTGAAATTCAAATGCAAGCGGGACGTTCGAAATTTAAAATATATGCGTTGGAGCATTCGAAGACGCGTGGAAGCTAGAGAGAGGCATTGCTTTGCATGTTCTGAACGTGGCAGAATCTTATAGCAAGACCGTTATGGTCGAAGTAGTATAAATAGATGTCTTAGCATTAGGATTTCGTGTGTCATATCTATTGTACAAAAAACTCAGTAAACATTCAAAATACCACATGGCTAGGGAAACGAATGCACGAGCAATGTACGTATGATAACACCAAGTGTTTATGATTTAATAAAACTCTTTATCATTTCCAGTATTTTCCTCTATCTTCATGTCAATACCATTCAAAAGCCTTTGCATTAAAATATTTTCATTCGAAGTCTTTTTACTGATGCCTTACATTTAAATGTTTTCTTTCCATTTCAAATACTTTACATTTCAGAAACTTTTGCACATTTCATGCCTTTATCTTCAAGCTTTTATCATTCGAACACCTTTTTTCACTTAAAGTCATTTTACTGTTCTCTTGCATTTAAACGCTTTCTTCATATTTCGAATCTTTTAAATTCCAGAGAATCTTTTACATTACTTGTTTTTATGCTTCGAAGTCATTTACTTGTCTTTTCTGCAGTTTTATATGTCTTTACAATTGAACTTTATTCATGCAATTTAGTTTCGCGCGCATTTACTTTATCAAGTTATTAGATCTTCAATAGAGTAATCGAAATAAGTTAAACACCTACACAACATTCTAAATACCAACCATGAATACCAATTCTATAATGAGAGTTATCCAAATGACCAATACATCCTAGGATCAATTTAGTCGATCCTGCGAGTTACCAGAGAGATTGAATAACAGTCATTAAGATTATTCGATAGTTTGGAGGACTAGCGGTTGTTTACCGGAAATAACTGTAAACACATCTAGAATTAAAAGTCTAGGTGGTAACTACTATGGATTCGCTATTGTAGATGACTACTCGGGATTTTGTTAGATAATTTTCTTAGCAAATAAAAGTGACACCTTTCCGGAATTTGAAAATTTTGCCAAGCTTTCTCAAAACAAATTGAACACTAGCATAGTTACTATTCGAAGAGATCACGATGGTTAATTTGAGAATGATCTCTTTGATAAATTTTGTGAAAAATACGATATTGATCATAATTTTTCTGCCCCATGTACTCCACAACAAAATGGAGTGGTAGTACGTAAAAACTGTGTTTTAGAAGAACTCGAAAGAACTATAATCAATGAACACTGTCTTACAAAATACTTTTGGACCGATGCCATTAACACGGCATGTTATGTGTTGAGTAGGGTTCTAATACATCATATTCTAAACAAAACTTCCTATGAACTTTTGAAAGGGAGAAAACCAAATATTTCCCATCTTCACGTTTTCGGATGTAAATGATTTGTGTTAAATAATGGTAAGGAGAATCTAGGTAAATTTGATTCAAAAGCTGACGAATGTATCTTTCTCGGATACTCTCAATTAAGTAAATCCTATAGAATATTTAATAAAAGATTACATATAGTTGAAGAGTTTGTGCATGTTTCCTTTGATGAATCTGATCCGAAATTAGTTGGAAAGGTAGTGTTTATGACGGTGTGGGTGTATCTTCGGAAAGCATACTACAAGATCCCAAAGAAAAGGACTCGAAATCTACTAAAATTGAAGAAGAGTTGGATCAAGTATTCAAAGAAAGAGGGGAACATCATCCAAGCAATAAAAATGATTTTCCTTTGGAATGGAAAACCTCTAAGGATCATCCCATCGAAAACATCCTAGGATATATATCAAAGGGAGTCACCACTCGCTCTAAGTTAAGTAACTTTTGTTATCATTTTTCTTTCATCTCTCAAATTGAACCCAAAAACTCTAAAGATGCCTTACTCGATGAACATTAGTTTTTAGCCATGCAAGAGGAACTAAATCAGTTTAAAAGAAATGAGGTTTGGTACCTTGTCCCCCCTCCGCGAGATCATCGAGTTATTAGAACTAAATGGGTTTTTAGGAACAAACTAGACGAAAATAGAATTATAACTCGCAACAAGGCTCGACTTGTTGGAAAAAGGTATAACCAAGAGGAAGGCATCGATTATGAGAAAACTTATGCTTCGGTTGCCTGACTCGAGGCTATACGCCTTTTGCTTGCATATGCATGCTCACAAAATTTCAAATTATTTCAAATAGATGTAAAAAGTGCCTTCTTAAATGGATACATTAATGAAGAGGTTTACGTGTCTCAACCTCCCGGCTTTTAGAATTTTGAGAATCCTAACTATGTTTACAAACTTAAGCGTGTGCTATACGGTCTTAAACAAGCCCCTAGGGCTTGGTACGAACGTCTTAGTAAATTCTTACTAGATCAAGGATTCTCAAGAGGAAAGGTTGACACAACCCTTTTTATTAAGCATTAAGGAAAACATTTTATTTTAGTTCAATTTTATGTAGATGACATTATTCTTGGTTCTTCTAACATATCTTTGGTCAAGAAATTCTCTAAGCTAATGCAGGGAGAATTTGAGATGAGCATGATGGGGGACTTAAACTACTTCCTTGGACTTCAAATCAAGAAACTAAATGAAGGGACATTCGTGAGTCAAACAAAATATTTTCTTGACCTACTCAAGCAATTCGACATGACAAACTCAAAAACAATCGATACTCCTATGCCTACGGCCGTGAACTTATACCGAGATGATAATGGTAAGTCTGTCGATATAAAAAGTTATAGAGGTATGATTGGTTCCCTTCTCTATCTTACGGCCTCTTGTCCAGATATCATTGTTGTACCCCAAAATTTTCCCTCCCATATTCTTCAAGAATGGCAAAGAGCAAGCTTCAAAATCTCCCCAAGGGTTGCACAGTTCAAGGGCCTCCTAACAGTCAAAAACTAGGGTTTTGGTTCTGGCAAAGAAGTTGAAGTTTCCAAGGGTCCAATCAAGTCCCACATGCCTATAAACATGGTCAAGCATCCTCATACCAAGTTTCAAGACTTACAGCACAAAATTGCACAGTCAAAAACCCTAATTGCCCTACAGTCAACTGCAGGGGCAAAATGGTCATTTGACAGTCAAAAGTTCAAATTTTTGGTCAACATCTCATTTTGAAGCCACAAACATCATTTGATCAATTCTTGATCATGATTTTCAAGGTATGGCTCAAAAAGTCTCAAGATGCAAAAGTTTCCATATTTGGACAGTTGAAAAAGTCAATTGTAACTTGACCAAGCATAACTTCCACATGGTTTATCATAAAAATTCCATCCAAAGCTCATTTTGAAGAGAAAGAAATTTCCTAAAACTCCTCTTCACACTTCAAGTCCAAGAAATGCTCTCACAAAAAGTTATCAATTTCAACATTATAGGTCATTTTCAAAAGTCAACAAAAAGGGACTTTAAGTCAAAGGCCATAACTTGAGATTGTTAAATCAAAATGACATGGGACCAAAGGCATTGGTTAGAGGACTTCAAGAACTTTCCAAAATGTCCAAGAACATGATCAAAGCTTAAAAATTGAGCAAGATATGCCTTGTGGAAGTTGGGAATTTTTTGGGAAATTTGAAAAGTCAACTTTACTTCAAATGCCTCAAAATTGCTAATGGGCCACATTTTCTTCCAAGCATCATCATCCAAAGGCTATGCACGACCATTTGGCCCAAAGGGGATTTATTTCATCATTTTTTATTATTTATTTGAATTTTTAATTACCATTAATTCATTTAATAAAATAAAATATGAAAAAATACTAAAACAAATGTATGTGAATCTTTTTATGCAGCATTTGCTCCCATTGGTCATTCAAGATTCGTGCACAACAAAATTGGAAAGATTGGCCATGATTGGAATCAAAAACACATGAAAAAGATTGGAAAAATATTCATGGAAAATCAAATATTTCATACATCAATGCAAGGATCTTTGGACTCAAAATTCAACCCTAATCCATTGGCATACATATACAGAAGCAAAACCTAGTGCATACGACCTTGAAGCTGCGCCCCATCTCAAAAACCAAGTTTGCATTTTTGTCAAAAAATCTGAAAACTGAAAACTGCCTTCTAGCACGATTCAAAGAAAAATAATCATACCATTAGCTTGCCAAGGCATCAAGGAACCTAACTGAGTCCTTTCCCACGCTTCCAACCTCAGGAATTGGTACATAGAAGTCAAACTGTTTCATATTTTTTGCATAATCGTGTTTCATCATTCATGCCATATTTTTGATTTCTAACGCTTGTTTTGTACTAGTCTTGTCATTCTGAAGCTAACCAGACCATTCAATTGAATTTTCGTGCCCTATACACGAATCCACCATTGGAGCTCATTAGGGTTTCAAAACTGTAAAATTGGGGCTTTACGTTTGAGGAAAAATCAGGAAACAAGACGTATACCATTCGAACCAGGAGCTTCATACGAATCCAATACACTAGTCGCGCTCAATTTATCATTGGCCAAATTCTAATCGCTATTTTCATGTTCATCATTTAGTGGGGGTTTAAAACCCCCGCTATCTCTTTTTATTTTACAGGCAATCGAAGAAGAAGACAGACGTGTCCATGCATAACTGGAGAATTTGAACATTCGCGCGCTAATTTTTGTTCTAGCGTCACTAGTGCCTATTTCCTATTATATTAATTATGCTCCACTATAATAACAAAGAGACTTGAGTGGTTCAGTGGCTAGTGCGTTTGGCTTGCAGGTATTGGGACCTGGGTTCGATTCCCAGGTCCCCTCCCTTTCTCATATTATTTTCTTTTCCATATTCCTATGCAGCGCATATTCCAGGGGTTCATCATACATCCCCCATTCAAGCTTGCCACGCGCCCACTGATCTCCATCCAGTGGCCAGGATCCAAGGTCCAGAGAACACCCTCAGTCAACCTTGCACACATAAGCGTTGAAAGTCAAACAGGCCTGCATTCCATGGGCCAAAGTCCTTCAAATCAACCTCCAAAGGGGCCTGAATACCCCCCCATGTTTGCTTTCTTTTTCTATATTTTTTTTATCATCTATTTCAATTATATTCTATATTTTATTTAACTCCTTAAAAATAATATTTATAATACACATAAAAAATAATAAAAAATCAGAAAGACTAAAAAGACAAAAATATTTTATTTAATACCTTTTGTAAATAAATTTTGTTCATTTAATTTTTAATTCTAGGTTTAATTTCAATATTTTTTAAATAAAATAAAAAATGTAGAATTAGGGTTTTAAACACCTTTATCTTTTTTCTTTTTCTCTACTATTATCAATAATTAATTATTTTGTAAATAAATTGCCATGTAAATAATTAGGTTAATTTTAGGTTTAATTTTAACATTTTTTAATAAATTAAAAATAGTTTAGAATTAGGTTTTAATTCCATTAATTCTCACTAAAATCCATAAATACAAAAAACTCAAAAATAACTTCCTTTCACATTTAATTTAATTAATTTCGTAATTTTAATTCAATTTCTTTAAAAGGGTTCAACGCCTTCGCATTCCCGATTTCAATTCTCTTCGCATTTTTACTTCCTTTTGTGAATATTCATGTAATTCTCCCAAAGCCATGTAATAGATCAATTAGGGTTTTTATTTTTCTGCACTTTATTTTATTTCAAATCGGGTCCTGGATTAATTTGGCGATGTGGACCCGCGCCTTTGTAATAGCGTAGGACTTTTAATGCCGCATCTTTTAAACTGTTAATTAACCAGCATGAAAGAATGAATGCCAAAAATAAAAATAAAGCGTAGATCACCAATACATGACAAGACAAAAATATCTGAAAACGACACACAAATCACACACCACCCCTAGGGTACGCCTCACTGTTGCCTTGCCCCTCGAAAAGGTGATCGTCGAGTAGAGGATGTTTTAGTAAGTCCTCATGTCCATGAACATGGCATGAGGGTAGCTTCTAAGGTATCTTCCCATTGCTCCGGTGATCACCATGTCCCGAACCTCGAATTGACCCGAACACCTCCAACGGTGGTGCTACCTACCTCTCAATGGTGGGATGGCACTACTTCAAGGACATTTACACAGACGAATTCCTTAGGGTAGGTAGACGACTCTAGATACTTGCTCTAATTTCAAAATAAATCAAAAAATACTTTTCACACCGACACCTTTTCAAAAAGCTTTCGAAAGCAACTTTTCAAACACTCTTGAGGACTGATACAAGAGTCGAACTGAAATTTTCAAAGAAACCTTTTTTAAACCCACAGTTGAAAAGCAAACAAACCGTTTTGAAAACACAAATGAGCAAGTATCTAAGAGCCCATGGATAACCATGGATAGAAAGGGTGCTAACACCTTCCCTTTCTATAATCTACCTCCCGAACTGAGAGCAATCTCTATAAGGAATTTTTCTGTGCTTTTGTCCTTTCCATTTGGAGAAAATAAAAGACGGTGGCGACTCTTGCTTACCGCGACATTTCGCGAAACCAGCTAAAAAACAGTCAGTTCCAGATCCACCGATCACAATCATGTTTAGTGTTTGCATGTGTGCTCGGTTTCAATCATGTCCTAATGAGTCACATTTAAAAGTCGTAAAGAGTATACTTAGGTATCGTAGTGGTACAACTAAGTATGGACTTTGGTTCTCCAAGGGTAGTGATTGTTCCTTGGTTAGCTATTCCGATTTCGACTTTTCCGATTGCAAATCGGATAGGAAAATCACTAGTGGTAGTTGTCATTTCTTTTCAAATTCTTTGGTCAGTTGGCATAGAAAAAAGCAAGTTTTCGTTGCTTTGTCAACTGCCAAAGCGGAATACGTTGCAGCCGGTAATTGTTGTGCCCAAATCCCGTGGCTTAAACAACAATTTCTTGACTTCAATATCCGACTTGATCACATTCTTATCTTTTGTGACAATACAAGTGCCATCAACCTAACAAAAAATCCGATTTTGCACTCGCGCACAAAACATATTGAGATTAGACATCATTTCCTAAGGTATCACGTGGAAGAGGGGGATGTCATTTTCGAGCATGTTGATAGCGAAAATCAACTTGCCGACATTTTTATTAAATCAAATATTTTTTATATCATTGGAAATAAATATCTGATGTAAAATCGTTTGACAAATATTTTTCATATTATATATTTTTATATCTGATGTAAATTTTTTTTCTCAAATATCATAATTTTTAGTAGTGAACCAACAGCCACCGTTAGAGTGATTGGAAAAGAAGTACGTTAAAATATAAAGTAGTTTTTTAGTTTTCAATCCTATCTATCTCATCTATGTTAGACTATGCTCTTCAAATGCTGCCACGAAATATAATGTCATATATTTTTTATAATCTCTTGCTTTTGGGTGTTTCCACACCCAATCAGTTGCCTAAAACGTGCTTTAGTGGAATATATGAATCCTTTTCAACCTACGCTTTCGAGAAGTCTACTTTATCTATCACACAGTTTAAATCATGGTTACAAGTTAAAAGAAACTGATAAATAGAAGATGACTCTAAATCAAATTCACTGGATGTTTAAGGTTAATCGAGAATAAGGGAATTATCATATTAATATTAGAAGTTTATTAAATATATATGATGAATTTCTACACAATGACAATGAATTATGAGAAAGAAAAGAAAAGAAAGAAGATAATTATTTTCTGCAGAGTTTCTCTCTATCCACAAACTGTGGAAAACTTTGTTATTCACTTGTAACGAAAATTCTGTTAATACAACTTAATTGACTTGATTACAAAATTAGGGGTCACTCCCTATTTATAGATTTAGGTTTCTCTCTAAGCTCAAAACTATAAAAGCACAAAATACATATTTTGGTACTAAATCAAATCTATTCTATTTTAGATCTAAATCAAATCTATTTAAATCTAAAACAAATCTAATATGTGTGCTCTTCGACACACCATAGTTTTGACACTATGAATTACAATTTAACACACCACCTAATTCATTGTGTCTAAACTATCTATATTCATCATGGCTCTTTGTCTTCTCAATACTTCGACATGCACTCCCTTCGTCATGATGTCTGCAATTTGATTCTCAGTTCTACAGTGTTTCAAATTCATCTTCCCATCTACTATCTGCTCTCGAAGATAATGAAACCTCATTTCGATGTGCTTGCTTCGACCATATGTTATTGGGTTTTTCTCCAGATTGATAACTGACATGTTGTCGATCTTCATGGTAATTGCTCCATGATCATTCCTTGTTATCTCTTCGACCAAGTTCACCATCCAAGTTGCTTGACATGCACAAAGAGAAGCAGATATATATTCTGCTTCACATGATGATAATGTCACTACTGGTTCCTTTCTTGAACTCCAAGCAACTAGTGCACCACCTAACATAAACACATATCATGTTGTTGATTTTCGATCTTCAGCATCACTAGACCAACTAGAATCAGTGTATCCCACTAACTTGCATTATTTTCCTTTATCATCTACAGGAAACAAAATATCATAGTCAAGAGTTCCTTTGAGATACCTTAGTATCCTCTTCACCGCTGCTAGATGTGATACATTGGCTTCTGCATGAATCTACTTAACATACCTACACTATATGTTAAGTCAGGCCTTGTATCTCAATGATCCAATAAGTCTTTTGTATTGGGTTGGGTCGACATCATCTTCATCTGCATCTTTCGACAGTTACAGTCTTGTTTCTGCAGGTATCAAAGTTGATTTACATTCTTCCATCTCAGATCTCTTGATAATTTCTCCTGCATATCTTCTTTGATGCATCATAAACCTCTACTGCTCTTGTAGAATTCGATGCCAAGGAAATATGAAATCTCACCCAGATTAGACATTTTGAATTCCTTGCTGAGATCAACTTTGAAGTCTTCGATCTCACTTTTGCAGCTACCTGTTATCAACAAAGCATCTATATAGAGACATAGTATAAGAAATTCACTATTGCTTCTTCTTACATATACTCCATGTTCAGTTGTGCACTTCACAAATTCCTTATCCCTTAGGAAACTATCAATTTTCTTAATACAAGCTCTTGGAGCATGTTTCAATCCATACAGGGTTTTATGCAGCTTGTACACCTTTCTCTCTTTGTCATGTTTCACAAACCCAACTGGTTTTTTAACATAAACTTCTTTGTCTAAGGGTCAATTCAAGAATGCACACTTCACGTCCATTTGACATATGTGCTATCTGTTTATTTCTGCTAGACCAACAACCAACCTGATTGTTTCGATCCTAGCAATAGGTGCAAAAACATCATCAAAGTCTATTCCTTCTTTCTGTAGAAATCCTTTCGCCACAAGCCTTGCTTTGTGTCGAGTTACTTCCCCTTTCAAATTCCATTTCACTTTGTATACCCGCTTGACATCAATTTCCTTCTTGCCTTGAGGCAATTCGACAAGTGGCTAAGTGTTGTTGTCTTTGATAGACTTCACTTCTTCGTTTATTGCTTTCACCCACTTTGAATCTTTCAATGCTTTAGCTGCACTCACAGGTTCAACATCTGCATAGAAAGCATAATGTACATGCCCCTGTTCAATCTTCTTAAACCTGAGGATGTAGATTGGCTTGAGTGCCTTTCGTGATCTGAAGGTGGAAGATGATTGAACACTAGAGTGCCCAGAAATTTGCACTCGCATGAAGTGATAATTGTCTTGTGATGTCGGGAATGGGCTTACAGATGCCATTTGGAGATTGATGACGGCAGATGGGATTAAAGATGCCATCCGAAGGAGTGTCGATCACATAAGAGATTCCTTAGCGAGACCCTGTAAACATGTTGTTGAGGAAGACTTCGTTGGGGAATGCTGATCTCTGTCTTGAGAGAAATATAATTTTAGGAGCTTCGGTCATTCGTTATTCTACTGGGGAAATCGTCTCTTGGTCGAAGAGGTGAAAATGAACTACTATCTGGTCGTGATCCAGGCTTCATAGTGATAAGACCGACTGCTATCTGGTCATAATCCAGGATTTACAGTGACTTACTGGGGAGATGAGATTAAACTTGTTATCCGGTCGTGATCCAGGCTTCGCAATTTCTCGATTCTTATCTGGTCGTAATCCAGGCTTTAGAAGGAATTAAGTTGTTATCCGGTCGCATCCGGGCTTCAACTTGAATTTAGGGCACACTAATATTCGGTCGACTCCGGGCTTCTTAGTATTTGTCCAGGTAAACTTCTATTTGGTCGAAATCCAAGCTTCATAGTGTCTTGTACTGTTATCTGGTCGTAATCCAGGCTTCAGTCCTTTCATCGTTATCTGGTCGTAATCCAGGCTTCACGATGCCTTATACCATTATCTGGTCGAATCCAGGCTTCATAGTGTTCTGTACTGCTATCTGGTCGTAATCCAGGCTTCACAATACCTTACTTCTTATCTGGTCGTAATCCAGGCTTCAGAAGAAAATTAAGTGGTTATCCGGTCGCCTCCGGGATTTCCATTTGACTTTTGGGCCTACTAATATCTGGTCGAATTTGGGCTTCATAGTAATCGGCCGAGTAAACTGCTATTTGGTCGTAATCCAAACTTCACAGTGTCCCTCACTGTTATCTGGTTGTAATCCAGGCTTCAGTGCTTTGTACCGATATCTGGTCGTAATCCAGGCTTCGCGATGTCTCAAACCACTATATGGTCGAATCCATGCTTCATGGTGTTCAGAGAAAATCAAGATACTATCCGGTCGTAATCCGGGCTTCATAACTTGTATTAAATATATACCACTATCTGGTCGTAATCCAGGATTCGAGGTGTCTTTGGCTGCTATCTGGTCGTAATCCAGGCTTCATAGAAACTTGTATTGTTATCTGGTCGTAATCCAGGCTTCACAATAACTTGTTGAGTTGTTATTCGGTCGTAATCCGGGCTTCACGGCTTGTGTTTATGATATACCACTATCTGGTCGAATCCAAGCTTCATGGTGTCTTTCACTGTTATCTGGTCAAAATCCAGGCTTCACAGTAACTTGTTGAGCTGTTATCCGGTCATAATCCGGGCTTCACGGCTTGTTGGGGATTAAACTATTATCCGATTAAATCTGGGCTTCATAGCTTAGAGATAAACCATTATCTGGTCGAATCCAGGCTTCGCGGTGTTTGATACTATTATTCGGTCATTCTCCGGGCTTCACAATATGATGTAGAAATCAAGATACTATCCGGTCGGATCCGGGCTTCATAGCTTGAACTTTGTGAGAATTTGATTGTATCTTTCCTGAAAGGTAAAGGTTAGTCGTATGTAATGCATGACATGTATCAAGCAATGATGTTTCTCAAAATAAATGAGATTGTGTTGTATGATGCGTATGCGCATGTCATGATGTATGGACGTGTAATGTGATGTTCTCTAGTTGGGGAAAATAAATCTCGGATTGCTGCTGGAGAGTGCAAGAAGTTGAATTCTTCGTTTCCGCTGGGGATAGTGAATGAAGATGATTGTGAGAATAATCTTGCTAGAGAATAAACCGACGAGAAAATGATTCTGTGGGGAAGAGATACTCTGCTAGAGGATCTGTTGATTTGGAGGAATAACCTCGACTGTGGATGAATTACCATTGCTGGCGATGATAAACTCTGTCGGGGATAAACTTTCTGTTTGTGGAAGAAATAAACTCCACTGGGGATAATCTTCTAGACTCTACTGGGGATAATTTTCCAGACTCCATTGGGGATAATCTTCCAGTGCTTGTGATAGATAAACTCTGCTTGGGGAGAATCTTACCGACTCATTCTTGGTTGCGAGCCTCGGCTGGGGAGAGTGGTGTCCTATTCGGGACCGCTAACATCACTGTCTTTTTCTTACTCTACGGGAGTGAATGTACTTGTGATACGGTGGGAGAGAACTGACTGTTTTTGGATTGCTGGTTTGCGTTTTGCATTTGTGTGCAAAATGTCGCGGTAAGCAAGAGTCGCCACCGACTTTTATTTTATCCAACAAGGAAAGGAACAAAACACAGAAAAATTCCTTTTTCGAGATATTTCTCGGGTTCGGGGGGTAGATTATAGAAAGGGAAGGTCTTAGCACTCTTCCTATCTGTGGTTATCCACGGGCTCTTAGGTACTTGCTCATAGTGTTTTCAAAATTGCTTTTCTTTGTGTTTGTGGGTTTGAAAAAGTCTTTGTTTGAAAAGGAGTGTAAGTGTGAAAATTTGTTTTATTTTGAAAGAGCAAGTACTTAAGAACCATCTACCTACTCGAAAAAGGAATCAATCTGTACTAATGTCCTTTAGACAATGCTATCCCACTATTGATGAGTAGGTAGCACCGTCGTTGGAGTTTTAAGGGTCAATTCGATTAAGGGACGTGCGGTCACTAAAGCAATGTTAGGATGCCTTAGCGGTAACCCTAATGTCTTAGATCATTTTATCTGAGGCAACCGTTTCGAGGCAACTATGATCTTTGGATAAGAGGGCGACCTCTAAAGTGACCTATACTCAATGACCACGTTACGAAGGCAACCAAGTAGGGTGTACCCTAAGAGTGCGCATGTACGAGTGTGTTGTTTTCAGTTATTTTGTCTTTGTAAATGTCAATGGTTATCTATGTTGATTTTAGGTTAAACATTCAATCTTGTCATGCATACCTATTATCAATCATCTAACAGTTATATAAGTTGCGGAAATTAAATTGTGGAAATTTAACTACCTATTACAAGGCGTCGGGTATTTACATCGCCAAAAGCAACCCTTTGAAATTTAAATGCGAAAAATAAATAAAACGATAAAATAATTAAATGGTCCTAATTATCTATTACATTCCGGGAACAAATACAATATTGGATCAAAGAAAGTAAATTACATGCGGAAATTAAATCGGGTGCAAGTTTAGGGTTTTGAACCTTTTTTGAAAGAAAGTGTCTTTTTTTGTTATTTTTGAATTAAGAAAGAAACTATCCTAAATTAATTATTAAATTAATAAATAAATTAATTAATTAATGAAAATAAATATTTTTTTGGATTTTTGATATTTAAAGAAAGAAAATAAAATTAATCAATGTTAATAAAAACCTAATTATGTCTAAGTTAATTTTAATTATTTTACAAAAATGTGAAAGTTATTCTAATTAAAATTCTAAATCAATTCATTAATGTTTATTAACAAAAATAAAAGTTAGAATTTAATTTTGATAAAGAAAATGTTTTGTTGTTTTTATTCATTTACTTTTTAAGAAAAGAAATTAAGTCCTAAAAATTAAATGCTAAATTAATTATTAAATTAATTAATTAATGAAAAATATTAAATGACATATTTTTGGAGTTTTGTTAATTTAGGAAAGAAAATAAAATGATTAAATTAGTGTTAAAAACCTATTGATTTCTAATTAATTTTAAATATTTGTAAAAAAATATTTAAAGTTATCTAACATTAATATCCTAATTAAATTAATTAATATTTATTAATAAAAAATAAAATTCTGAAATTTAATTGGATATAAAATATTTTTGTGATTTTTTTGATGAAAAGAAGATTAATTAATTGTTAGTAAAAATAATAAATAAATTACTTAAAGAAAAATATAGAAAAAGGAAATAAAGGGTGCGAAATGGACCTGATTTTAGGGTGCAACAATTGTTGGTGTCATGTGTAAGCTATTTTGTTTTGGTCTTAACGTTCCTGTCTAAATTTGCAGTGTTGAATCTCATGAACACGTTAAATAAATTACTATATATCATAAAATACAAATAAAGTCAATATATGAAGAAATTTAATGTTTAAGCCAATATGGCATGTATGAATGATTATACACTTTTGTTCATGGAGATCAAATCAGCCTTATCCTTACTGAAGAAGTAGTGATATGAATGCTTTTATGCCCTTTTGATCATGGAGATCAAGTCAGTCCTACCCTTACTGGAGAAGTAGTGAGATGTTGGTTTGTAACCGAGATGGCTTGTTTGTAGTGAGATGTTGGTTTGTAACCGGGATGGCTTATTTGTAGTGAGAGGGAGATTTGTAATAAGGGTTTCAAGGTTTTAGGGTTCTTGAAAGAATTTTGATATTCTGACAGCGTTATGGCAAGGTTTTTTTTTTCTCTCTTTGGTGTGAAAAGAATGAGATTTATATAATGGAAATTAGAGAGCAAAAAATGGGCTTTGAATGTGCAATTGGGCCTCCAATGTTCACTTGAGTTCGTCACGTTCTAGGCAAAATCGTAGGGGCTTAAGTGCAATTTTTGAAGTTGAAATGCGAAAACAAAATGTAGCCGACATCAAGAACTAACTTCTTTCCGAAAATCGGCTCAATCGGATAAACGGTGAATTAGTTATGAATTTTTAAAGTTTCAGCTCAGACAAACTTATTTTGGGCTCCAGTGTCGACTCTGACACGTTCTTCAATAAAAAACTGGTATTGATCGGAGCATAATTCGGTCTCTCCTTTTGAAGAAAAGTTGTAGATATCCGAGTCAGTGACCTTGTGTAAAAATATGAGCCCAATCCGATAAAAATTGACCGAGTTATGAATTTTTAAAGTTTCGACCCAGATAAAATAATATTCAACATTCAGGATTTTCGGCGCGTCATGTGTACTCTGAGCAAAAAACGAAGACCTTTTGGATACCGTTCGAACTAAATACCTTCTGGGAAAACTTAGCCAACTCAATTTGTGAAATTTTGGCGCCGGAACCAGCTCGATACGGTGAAAATCGACCAAGTTATGATTTTCTGAACATGACGCAAATAAATTTCTGACACAAATTTCCTGTACGAAAATACTTGATAAATCTGCATTTTTGAAGACCTTCTGGTCGAAATTGGCTTCCAGCCGTGAGAGATGAAAACGTAGATAATGTCAAGACGAAATTTTGGCCATCAGAACGGGTTCAAAACAAGCCACGATCTTCAAGTTATGAATTTTTTAGCGCGTAAAAACTGCACTTTCAACATACTTTTTCACCATATTTCTTCGAGAAAACTCACACATTCGGATACCTTCTTTAAAGAATTGACTCTTGAGCCGAACCTGAATTTGAGAATATGTTATCAGCGATATCTTGGTAAAAGAACATCTGAATATGAAGCGCCGGGTTGGACTTGTGAAGAAGCTTGATAAATATACCTTTATTCCATAACCATAAAACCAATAATATGCGTATATGAAAAGAGGGCAAATTTTGGGGTACAACAGTACTCTCAATCGTTTTCTCCAACTAGGTCTATCCCTATACCTGGTGGACAGAGCAACTGTACGGTTTGAGCATTTCTTGTTTTCCCCTGTTCCTGATATTACGAGTAATCGTCTTTTGTTTCGCATGTAAATATTTATGAGCAGCAATTATTGTCAAATGCATATATCAAAAATGAACATTTGACGTTCTTGCAAAACAAAACAGGAAAAAGAAAAGCAATTTAAAATTTCTTTGTGAAAATGAATTGTATTAACTTGGAAGTTGGCCTGTAAATAGGCATTTTTTGTACAAGAGGCTGACGTCCTAGTAAGAGAACGCCGCCGAATGATAGAATTTATACAATTTGTGAAAAACAAAGAAAAACAGCTATGTGAACAATCCCACTGGGTTCTAACTCTGCTATTTCCTTTATATATTTGAGCGTCTCATCACTTTGCTACTTGGTTGAAGGTAGATCAGATTGATTAGTGTCGTCCGAGCTTGATAGTCGATACCGAAGTCTGGTTGCAAGATGATCCAATGAGACACAGTGTTACGCTTTGATCCCTAATTTTTGACTGGACCGCCCCTTCGGGTTTTCAGTCCACCAGGATACCCTTTTTTACCCAAGCCGCCTTTTCAAGTTTTCGACTTGCCGGGTGTACAGTTTTTTTCATTTTCATCCCTTACTTTTTCCCGAACCCTTTTGGTTCGCCGGGAAGCCCTTATTTTTGCCTAGGCCAGTCAACCTAGCGAGTCTTTGATTATGCATAGTATTTTTTCACTATGTCTGCATTTACGGGGTGAGGAAGGTCGTCACCATCCATGGTGGTTAGAATCATAGCTCCTCATGAGAAAATGTTCTTAACCACAAATGGCCCTTCGTACGTAGGGGTCCATTTGCCCCTGGGATCACCTTGAGGTAGTATGATGCGTTTGATCACCAGATCTTCAACTTGATACTCTTGTCGTCTGACTTTCTTGTTAAATGCCTTGATCATTCTCTTTTGATACGTCTGACCATGACAAATAGCAGTAAGTCTCTTTTCGTCGATTAAATTCAGCTGATCAAACCGGGTCTGGATTCAATCGTCCTTGCTCAAACATGCATCCTTCATAATCTGAAGAGAGGGTATCTGAACCTCAATGGGTAAGACTGCTTCCATGCCATACACCAAAGAGTAGGGTGTTGCCCCTGTTGAAGTCTGTGCTGAGGTTCGGTACCCATGAAGGGCAAATGGTAACATCTCGTGCCAATCTTTGTATGTCACCGTCATCTTCTACACAATCTTCTTAATGTTCTTATTAGCCACTTCAACAGCCCCATTCATCTTCGGCCGGTAGGGAGAAGAGTTGTGATGTTGTATCTTGAACTGTTTGCAGAGCTCGGTGATCATCGTATTATTGAGATTTGTACCATTGTCCATAATGATCCTCTCGGGTACACCGTATCGACAAATTAAATTGTGCCGAATAAACCGTGCCACGAAGTTCTTGGTTACTGTAGTAAAGGAAGTTGCTTCAACCCACTTTGTAAAGTAATCAATAACCACCAGAATGAAACGATGCCCGTTGGACGCAGTAGGTCTGATCTCACCAATCATATTGATGCCCCACATTGCAAAGGGCCAAGGTGCCATCAAGACGTTCAGAGGAACTGGAGGTACGTGCACCTTATCAGCATAGACTTGGCACTTATGACAAGTCCGAGAATGTTGATAACAATCGACTTCCATAGTAGACCAAAAATATCCCGCCCGTAGGATTTTCTTTGCCATGGTATGTCCACTAGAATGAGTTCCGAAAGTACCTTCATGTAACTCTGTCATGATCTTTTCTGCCTCGTTCTTATCCACACATCGCAGTAAGGTCGAGTCATGGTTACGCTTGTAAAGGATACCATTGCTAATGAAGAACTTCGCAGCGAATCTCCTCAGAAACTTCTTATCATTAACAGATGCACCCTCGGGGTACTCCTGAGCCTCAAGATACCTCTTTACCTCGTGGAACCAGGGTTTATCTGCTACCTTTTCAGTCTCAATGTCACAGCAATGCGCGGGTTCATCCAACCTCTCAATGGTAATCTGGGGAGCCTCATTGTCCCACCTGACCTTGAACATAGAAGACATGGTAGCTAGCGCGTCCGCTAACTGATTCTCCTCTCTCGGGAAGTATTCAAAGGTTATCCCATCAAAGTGTGGGAGCAACGTCAATACATACTCTTTGTAAGGAATAAGATTTGGGTGTTTTGTATCCCACTCGCCTTTGATCTGACTGATCACGAGAGAGGAATCTCCGAATACACTCAAGAACTTAATCCTTAGGTCAATAGCTGCTCGAAGGCCCATGATGCATGCTTCATACTCCTCCATATTGTTGGTGCAGTTAAAACATAATCGGGCGGTGAATGGAGTATGACAGCCTTCAGGAGATATGATCACAGCGCCAACACCATTACCCAATGCGTTTGAGGCTCCATCAAAATACATAGACCATCGGGATCCTTCCTCAGGTCCTTCATCCGGTCCAAGTGTTTCACAGTCGGTCACCAACATGATGTTCTCATCCAGAAACTCGAAATTCATAGACTGGTAATCATCCACGGCCTGATGCGCCAAATGATCTTCCAACACACTCCCCTTTATTACTTTTTGGGTTGTGTATTGGATGTCGTACTCAGTCAAGATCATCTGCCATCTTGCTATTCTTCCATACAAGGCGGGCTTTTCAAAGATATACTTGATTGGATCCATCTTCGATATTAATAGAGTAGTGTGAGTCAGCATATACTGTCCCAGCCAGTGAGCAGCCCATGCCAAAGCGCAACAAGTTTTCTCAAGCAGTGAGTATCGGGTCTCACAGTCGGTAAACTTTTTACTAAGGTAGTAAATAGCATGCTCTTTTCGGCCAGACTCGTCATGCTTCCCCAACACGCACCCCATTGAATTATCGAGTACTGTCAAGTATAAGATCAAAGGTCTTCCTTTGACTGGAGGCATCTGAATAGGTGGCTCTTGGAGATATTCTTTGATCCTTTCGAAAGCGGCCTGACATTCATCATTTCATCTTACCACTTGTCTTTCTTCAACAACTTGAAGATTGGCTCACAAGTAGCAGTCATATGTGAAATGAATCAGGCAATGTAGTTCAGACGTCCCAGAAAGCCTCTGACTTCTTTTTCCGTTCGTGGAACTGGAATTTCCTGTATAGCCTTCACCTTTGCAGGATCCACCTGAATACCTTTATCACCGACGAAACCCAGCAGCTTACCAGACCTTACCCCGAAGGTGCACTTGTTAGGATTTAACCTCAACTTGTAAATCTTCAACCTATCGAATAGTTTCTGGAGATGGTCAAGATGTTCTTCTTCAGTCTGGGACCTTGCAATCATGTCGTCAACGTATACCTCAATCTCATGGTGAATCATGTCGTGGAACAAAGCAACCATGGCGCGTTGATACGTTTCCCCAGCATTTTTCAATCCGAACGACATGACTTTGTAGCAAAAGGTACCCCACTGCGTAACAAAGGTTGTCTTCTCCATGTCCTCGGGAGCCATTTTAATCTGATTGTAACCGGAGAAACCATCCATAAAGAAGAAGACCTTATGTTGCACGGTGTTATCGACCAGAACGTCGATGTGAGGCAGTGGGAAATCATCCTTGGGGCTCGCCCTGTTCAGATCCCTATAGTCCACACACATCCGTACCTTACCATCTTTCTTCAGCACTGGAACCACGTTGGCAACCCACTGCGGGTAAGAAGTAACTGCTAGAAAACCGGCATCAAATTGTTTCATAACCTCAGCCTTGATTTTCTCAGACATCTTCGGGCGCATACAGCGAACTTTCTGTTTCACTGGAGGACAGTCTTCTTTAGTTGGCAAGCGGTGAACCACAATATTGGTATCCAACCCAGGCATATCTTCATAAGACCAAGCGAATATCTCAACATAGTCATGCAGCATTTGTATTAACCGTTGCTTGACACTAGACTCCAAATTTGCACTGATCTTGACCTCTTTCTTGTCTTCTTCTGTACCCAGATTTACTGATTCCACTGGATCTTCATGGGGCTGTATGGCCCTCTCTTCCTGTAGTAACAGTCTAGCAAGTTCCCAAGGCACTTCGCAATCATCCTCACCTTCATCCTCGGCTTGGTTGATCGGACTTTCGAAGTCATAACTGGCCGTAGAAGAGTCATTATCAGTGGGATCCATAGTGGATGTGGATCTGCATTATGATATGTGAGTGTGTGTAAGACAATAGCTGTTTTGATAAAGTGCAAAATAGAAAAGAAAAACAAGGAGCGCAAAATTTGTAATGCAAGAAAACGTCCAATGCTTTATTGATGATATATGGAAATGACAAATATTAAGCCCTCACAAACAAAGCCACGGTGTCTCGGGCAAGGCACCGGGCCGTAAAGTTTTAAGTTGTCTGTTACAAATCTCAAAACAAAAGTCTATTACTGTGTAATAAAAGAAATGGGCACGAAGTCCTTTGTCGTCCAATTGCTCAATCCACCGTCGGTAGTCGGGTAAATCCAGCTTTCGAACTCTGACCCTTCTTCATCACCCTCAATTGCATTCACTTCCGGATTATTGATACGCAGGGGAGGTCTTCCAATCCGCGCACGCCGAACAACCCTTTGAGCTTCTACAGTAAAACCCAAACCAAACATGTCAGTCTTGTGTGCGAAGTCAGGGAGTTGACCCCAATTTGCACACCCACCTTTTTCAATAACAGCCCTGGCATCCTTGAGGGAAGCCATCTTCATAGGAGGTTCTTCAACAGTAACTTCAGTCGACGCCAGAGTGTGGGGGACTTCTTCAAAGTTCTGACACAGGGTTTCGATGAACTCCCTATCCATCTCCACATACCGAAAACAGTTAAGGTGGATCACCATGTACTCCTCTTCTCCTCGTACTGTAACAATCTTCCCCTTTACTAGATATTTTAACATCTGATGGAGCGTAGAAGTTACTGCCCCAGCTTTATGAATCCACGGGCGACCCAGTAAACAAGAATAAGATGGTCGAATGTCCATTACAAAGAACGTAGATGCGAAAGTCTGGGAACCAACTTTAACAGGGACATCCACCTCCCCATGCACCATCCTTTTGGACCCGTCAAAGGCCCTAACCATAATATTACTCGGCTTCAGAACCAACCATTCACAGTCTAACCGGTCTAATGCTTTCTTGGGTAAAACATTTAATGAGGACCCAGTATCCGCCAGCACGTGGGCCAGAGTAGTGCCCCTGCACTCGATCGAAACATGCAGAGCGTCATTGTGATTCCTTTCTTTGGCAGTCAGATATGCGTCGGAGAAACCCAACCCGTTATCAGCAGTCAAACTAGCCACGCAATCTTTGAATTGATTAGCAGATGTTTCCTGTGGCACATGTGCAGTTTTAAGGAAAGCAATTAAAGCCTTTGCATGGGCTTCTGAGCACAACAATAAGGATAACATGGAGACCTTCGACGGGGTTTTCCCCAGCTGCTCGACTACGTTGTAGTCGCTTTTCTTGATAATCTTCAGAATTTCCTCTATCTCCTGTCTAGAGGTTTCTACAACAATCTTCTTAGGCGCCTCCGTCCGGGCAGGCTCACCTGTGATCTCTTTGCCCTGAGCGTCAGATAACTCGGCGACAGGGGTGATAATTGGAATATGAACTGGGACAGTAGTAGATGTACTGGCAGGTGGAATAGCAACGGGTTTCCGAACAGCTGGAGGGGAAATCTCAAGAGAGAAAAGTCTTCCGCTTCGGGTGACCTTGCTAGACCCGACAATATTGCTGACATCAGTATCAGCCTCTTCAACCTTCAAGTCTTGTTTGATCCCATGATAATACACATCGACCCCATAGTGCCACGGGAAAACCTTATCTGAAGTGTAAGAGATAGGACCAAGAATAGTAATGATCAATGGAGGAACTCTCATAATGGGTGTAATCCTAACAGGCTTTCTCGAGGAAGCCTTGGAAGGATTGGCGGAAATGGTTATTATAGAAACATCTTCAACAGGAATCAACGGAATCAAAGTTTTCTCGAACAAGATCTCTTTGTTATCCATCAGGCGTTGGACACCTGACCTTAATAATTGGCAACCAGCAGGAAGGATTGAACATAGGTGGCAACCTTCGCCACAGCCTGGAAATAAACCGGCCAATAATAGGTTCGTCTTCACTGTCATCAACGGAGTAGAAACGTCTTCCACAGAGGTTACAAATGAATCATCGTCCACAACATTTACTCCATGCTTGGGCATAGGAGCAGTCATGACATTAGGCTTTTCCGACGCGTCAAACTCAATTTCCTTAGCTTCAATCAAATCTTGCACCTTATTCCTCAAGGCCCAACAGTTATTCGTATCATGCCCTGGGCTATCAGAGTGATAGGCGCAGCGGGCATTCGGATTATACAGCGGTGATGTACTACTAGGATTCTTCGGGGCTTCCCTCAGAGTTATCAAGTTGGTCTTCAACAATTACGGCAGAATTTGAGATAAGGTCATACTGAGCCGAGTATACTGTCTTTGCGGTCTCTCTACTCTTTGCTGATTGTTGCGTTGTGGGGTAACAGTAGGTCTTGATATTACTACCTTATTAACTTCTTGGCAGCGTTCAGGTCGGTTTTGGCTCCTCGAGTTGTAAACTGCACTAGCTTCTTTTCTGAAAGGCTTATTTTCTATACTTGATGAAGCACCTTTCTGTATCTTGCCACTTCTGATACCAGCTTCAACTCTCTCCCCAGTCAAAATCAATTCAGTGAACCCAAACGATGAACTACCGATCAAATGGTTGAAAAATGGACCAGACAAAGTCCCAAGAAACATATCTACCAACTCCCTGTCAGACAGAGGGGGTTGGACTCTTCCAGCCAGATCTCTCCATTTATGAGCATAGTCCTTAAAACCTTCGCTCGCACCCATAGACATACCTTGAAGCTGAGTACGCGTGGGAGAAAGGTCGGTGTTATACTGGTATTGCTTGTAAAAAGCAGCATCAAGGTCCTCCTAGTTGCGGATGTTAGCTCCTTCCAATTGATAGAACCATTCAAGTTGAGTCCCTGACAGACTATCTTGAAAGAAATGAGCCCACAGGTTTCTATCAGCAGTGTAGGGTTGAATTTTTCTGACGTATGAGCGGAGGTGGAGCTTTGGACAAGAGACTCCATCATACTTAGCAAAGACATGAGCTTTAAACTTGTGAGGGATCACCACCCCAGATGCCAATCCCAAATCTCTGAAGCCCAAACCAGGTATCTTCTGAATCTCCATTGCACTCATCCGATCTTCAATTTGCTTATACTTATCCTCAGCAGGAGGATACTGGTCTTCATCAAAATCAGTGTCATTATCAGAGACCACATGACTAGGACCCTTTCCTTCTTCTTGATTATCTCCTCCTTCAGATGAATGAGACAAATCAGTTTCCTGTCGCAACCTATTCCCAAATCTGTGACCCATATTCAGGAGGACCACCTTCTTCTTCTTCTTTTTCTTCTCCTTCAGGATAAGAGTCTTCAAATCTTGCTGCCCTTTGGCCAAGTTCAAGAACAACTCTTGGAATTGAGCATTATGTGCTTGAAGAGCCTTGATGGCTTGATCGGTAGGCATTTTAGAAGACATTCTATGCTGAAATAAACAGCGAAGAAGATAAGAAGCCTGTAATGGTACCTGTAATGAGGTGCATGGTAATAAAATGCGTATGAAATGATTTCAAAGACTTTGGGAGATTCAAATTTGTAAAACAAATAAATAAACAAACTTTATTAGATTTAAACTTGTAACAATGTTTAATAATGCCTTTAAGGCGTTACAAAAGAAATAAACTGAAGAGCAAATCTAACTAGAAACAATAAAAGACATCATAAATCCCATGGTCGTTTTCCCCTTCGTGCTGACATAATCATTGATTGTCCTTTCATTCTCAAGCTGCCTTGTAAGCCTCAAAATCTTCCTCTCCTGCTCATGATACTTCTCTCGGTAGGTATCCCTTTCTTCCTTTAGCTGAATCCAAGATCTCTTCAATGCCCCAAGATCAGTCGGCATGTAAGGATGAAGGACTGTGTAAGGAACCCCTTCCTCATTAGTATGCTCTACAATCACCGGCAAAACAGCTTCATAAGGCATCCCCAGCTTTTGAGCACGGGCTCGAACCCACTGGAGATAAGGTTACATAGGGAGAGAAGTCTTCAGTCCTAGCTCTTGAGGGTCAGACATGTTCACCATGCCCCAGGCTCGTATAAACCTTCGGCGATGCTCATTCACATCCCCCTTGTAGTCAAAGACAATGTCTGGAAGAAGCAGCTCATGGGGACCGTCTCTCCGAGCGCGACCAAACTATCTCAAAGCTAAACAAGGACTATAGGTTATTCCTCCTCTAATTCCAAGCAACGAGACATTAGGGTACTCCCCACATCGATCAATGACAGCTACTCTCTCCATATCCTTAGAACTCCAAAGAATGTTCGTATGAGCAAGGGACATGATTCTGTAAGCCAAACCTACACCTTCCTCATTCTTCAATACGGACTTGGGGAGGTGCGAAATAAACCACCTCGCCAGCAGCGGCGTGCAACACATGAGGGTCCCCCTTCTTCGTACAGTACATGTATAGAGAGCATGTAGAATATCACCCAGAAGAGTAGGTACTGGATTACGAGACAAGAAGATCTTGACCACATTCACATCTATGAAGGAATCTGGATTCTGGAAGAGAACCAATTCATAGATGAGGAGAGCCAATATGTCTTCAAAGGCTTGAAAATCTAAGTTATCCCAGAACTGTTGAGCTTGATCCATCAAAAACTTAGCCAAGAAACCTTTAACCCCGCTCTGTGTCTCCCAATTAGACACTACATCAGCCTTCTTCAAGTGCAAAGCTGAAGCAATGTCTTCTGGCCTAGGAGTCTCCTCCAAACCTGTGAAGGGTGTATGCTCGAGGATATATATGCCTAATAAATCAGAAAACTCCTCCAAAGTGGGGACTAGCTGATAATCCGGAAAGGATAAACAATGATGCAACGGGTCAAAGAACTGGAACAGTACGCTCATCGTCTGCTCATCCAACTTTGAAGTGACCAAACTAAGGAGATGACCATATCTTCTTACAAATGAAGAAGTATCAGGAACTTTTGAGACTAATTCTCTGAGCTGATCAGGGATTTGCACGAAGTTAACTCGAATGGTATTTCTGCGCATAGAATTCATGATCTTCAAAACAGAACAAAGATAAATCCCCTCGGTCTTTGAAATAGTTAGTCTAATGAAATATGCATGTTATGTCATGATGCATGATGTCATGATAAAAGCACACAACAGGCATCACCGATAGCAGACATGGTAAAGGCAAACAAGTCACACAATAGCCCTTAAGTTTCAGGCTTGCATGGAGTCTAGGTACTACCCTCTTGAAGTTCAGTTGGTTCAACCTGTCCTAATAATAGTAACCGGGTTCTAGAGGTTCTCAATATCACTGACCATCCTCCATCGGTCATGGTTTCAGCTCACGCAATCTTTTCTTGCGGTCAAAACTATCTCGAGAGTATGGTCTCAATGAGTGTAGTATCGAGTATCAACCAGTTCCCAGCTCTATGTCGAGGCCGGTTATCTCACTACTTCCTATGGCCAAGTTGGTCAATTATAGGTTCTAAGGTCAGTTGATGCTTAACGACCTATATAGCAGCCCCATATTCTCCTTGTTTCTCCACAAGGGATATCGGTACCAACTAATGTGCCACATCAACATAGCTACTACTTCAACCGTATCAGTCTACACCCTACAGTTCCCTCACAGTTTATTGCTACTTACCTAAAAGGTGTTCTCCAGATCCGGGTTAGGATCTATAGTAACTTTGATACAAAGCCCATAAAGATAAAGCAATCAAATCAAACAATAGAAGCAATATGATGAACTAATCCTAAGGTATACCCCACTTATAAAGTCCCCAGCAGAGTCGCCAGTTCTGTGATACGGTGGCCAGAACCGGGACTGTTTTAGGAATTGCTGGTTTGCGTTTTGCGTTTGTATTCGCAAAATGTCGCGGTAAGCAAGAGTCGCCACTGACTTTTATTTTATCCAACAAGGAAAGGAAAAAAAGCACAGAAAATTTCCTTTTTCGAGATTTTCTGAGTACAGGGGGTAGATTATAGAAAGGGAAGGTATTATCACCCTTTCTATCCGTAGTTTTCTACGAGCTCTTAGGTACTTGCTCATCATTTTCAAAATTGCTTCTTTGTGTGTTTGTGTGATTTGAAAAAGTTTTTGACTTCGATTTAACTCTTGCTTCTGTCTTCAAGAGTGTTACGAAGTGTTTTTGAAAGCTTCGTTTAAAAGAGGAGTGTAAGTGTGAAAAGGTTTGTTTGGATTGAGCAAGTACTTAAGATTCTACCTACTCGAAAAAAATAATTGTTCTATGCTTGTTTCCTTTAGACAGTACTATCCCACTATTAGTGAGTAGGTAGCACCGTTGTTGGAGTTTTGAGGGTCAATTCGAAAAGGGACGTACGATCACTAAAGCAATGTTAGAACATCTTAGTAATAACTCTAATGTCTTAGATCAATTATTCGAGGCAACAATTCCGAGGCAACCATTCCAAGGAAACTTTTCCGAACGGGACTTTGATCTTTGTTTAGAAAAGAGAGCGACCAATAAAGCATCCTATACTTAATGATCGTTTACCGAAGGCAACCGAAGTGAGGGTATACCCTAGGAGTGCACATGTGCGAGTGATTCAATTTCGAGTTTATTATCTTTGCACATTTAGGGTTAGCTAACAGTTTTAAAGTTAATCATACATTCTTGTCATGCAACCCTATTATTCATACATCTAACAGTTAATATTTTTTTGTGGAATTTAAAGTGCGGAAATTAAACTACGCTATTATAAGACTTCGGGTATTTACATATCCAAAAACAAACTTGTAAAAGAAAGCGATAAATGAAAGTAAAAGATCCTAAGTAATCTATTACAACTTGTGAGCAATTACATTAATATGGTAAAAATAATAATAAAGCGCGCGCGAGGAAATTAAGATCGGGAGAGAACTAGGGTTTTGACCCTTTCTAACCTAATTGAAAGAAAAAATGTTTTTGTTGTTTTTAATAGAAAAAGAATTAGGTTTTTAAATTAAATACAAAATTAATTAGCTAATTAAATTAATTAAAAATGATTAAATTTAACCTATTTTTATGTTTTTGGTTATTTTTAAGAAAAGAAAATAGAATTTAATTAGACAAAAACCCTAATTGTTCTAATTGTTTTTAATTTATTTACAAAATAGTTAAAGTTACCTAAAATTAAATAACCTAATTTAATTAATTAATTTTTGATAAAAAAAATAAACCTAAGTTTAATTGGGTGAAAAAACATTATTTTTGTGACTTTTTGATAAAAGGAATTATTAATTATGTTAGTAAAATAAATAAATTAATTAATTGAAAGAAATATAAGGAGAAAAAAGAAAGGAAATTTGGGCCTGAAATAGTAATTTGAGGGAGTGTAGATAGCAAATTCTGGGCCCAATAGAACTTGATCCATCTTGACTTGTCAGATTCCCTGCTATGCGTTGATTGAGGCTCATGATGATCCTTCATGTGATGGCCATCAGATATGGATGATTGGACACTTGGATGGCTGAATCATGGTAGACTATGGTGGTCATCCCACACAAACACGCGCCTGATTACTGAAAAGAAAATAATATGAAGCAAATGGGGGGACCTGGGATTTGAACCCAGGCCCTGAAGCACTTTCCAATGCCTGGCAACCAACTGAGCTAGTTATTTTTGTTGTACATATAATACACAATAATCATAATATGAAATAATGTAAAAAAGGCGCCAGAATTCAAATGAACCAATCCCATGGTGCCACGCTAGTCATCTTCTTCCTTTCTCCGTTGGTAAAAGTCACAGACTTTTACCTACGGACATCATATGTCACTACAAACTTGCATATTCTCAAAATCAACCACAAGCAAGATAAATAATATTTAAGGCCACCAATCAACTCGTCTTAAACTTCTGAGTGTGATGGTGCCTCTTTCTTGGCCCAATTTTACTTGTATGGAAAGATCCCAAATCGGAGCAATAAACTCTAATACAGTCCATGAAAATGCAATTAAATGTTACAGATAGTTTGCAAATGCTTCAAGGAGTAAGAATTTATAATTATTTCATGTTATAAGTATTAGAATGATGCAATTCGAATTCAAGAAAGAACCAAGGTCGTGGCTGACTTACAGTGTGTTTTGGCGCTGAAAAAGACTTGTTCTTGATTGGTTTCGCTTGCTTACACTCCCAGGAAGCGATTGGGATGGTTAAAGAGTCTGGAAAATGTCTGGAACTATGAATTCGACTCAGCACATTTTGTGTTTTTTTTCAAGTTTGTTCTGACCTCTCACGCCTCTCTCTAGCCTTGTTTTAGGTCTGCAAATGTTCAATATATATCAAGGATTGGATTAGGGTTCAAAACATGATCTCAATCTTCCTCCATTATTGATTTTGATCTTGATTTGATTCACTTAAAAACCCTTCCAAAAATAAGCTAAATTCAATCTTTTTGTGCACACCAAGGCTTTGCACGAATTCAATCTTTTGCTAGCTGGATATAGGACCTGAAACATGTATAAAATCTTGAGATTTCAATGTTTTGGATTTTTCCATGATTTGTTTTGATTAAAATTGATTTAATCCAAATCAAAATCAAAATAAATAATAAAAACAAGATAAAGACAAGTGGAAAGAGCTAGGGCTCGTGGACCATGCTACCAACTCAACACAAGTGCAAAAAGGTAGGCCCATTTAGCAAAATTTTCAATTTTAGGCATAGTTGACTTTTGGCAATTTTGCAAAAAAAGGTCAACTTCACCAATGCATAACTTCCACAATTTTGACTCTTTGAAGGTGTTCTTGTACTTTTTAGAAAGCTTGATATGTCCTCTAAGCAACCCTTTTTGTCTCATATCAATTTGGTACTCCATGTTCATGTGTGAAGCTTTGACAAAAAAGGTGTTTTTGTTGACTTTTCAAAATGACCTATAATGTCCAAATTCATAACTTCTTGTTAGTTCATATTTTGAACTTTGGAGATGAATATGGATTGTAGAGCATGGCATCTTCTTCAAAATGAGCTTTGGATGGGTCATTTCTCATAAAGTATGAGAAAGTTATGCTTGGTCAAAGTTGAGTTGACTTTTCCTGCAAAACCCTAATTTAGCAACTTTTGGTTCTTGATGAATTGTGAGTAATCCTTGATGAATCATGATCAAACCTTGATCAAATGATGAATAATACTTCAAAATGAGGATGTTGACAAAAAATCTTGAAGTTTGATTGTATGTAGGCCACAGTTGACTTTTGCCCTAGCATAGTCGATTTTCAGGCCTTTGAGCAATTGACTAAGCAAACTTCCTCTGCAAGGCTTGAAATTTGACATGGATGATCTTGAGAAAATATTAGGATAATGGTGAGCATTTGGGATCCCTTGGACTCAAGTATCATGATGCAATATGAAACCCTAATTTGAGGTAGACTTCCTTAGGAGAGAGCTTGTCTGGTCAACCCTTGGACTTCTTTGAGCAACTTAAGGATCTTTCTTGAAATGTTTTAAGAAATATGGGAGCGAAAATTTTGGGGTACAACAGTACCAACTCACCTTCATTATCTATCACATCATATTATGTAATCACACAATCTTGCAATCTTGCAGGCACGCGTCTTGTTCTTTGAGGCCTGCTTGTACTTGGTTGATCTATAATTGTTGGTTCCTCTTGTCGAACTTCTCTTTCGACTTGAGTTTCTTCAAGTAGGATTCCCACTGTATCTTTGTTGACATTTTCAGTATAATCCCATTCTTTAAGCCCATCTATGATCACGTCCCTGCTGATCTAAATCTGCTTGTTCACTGGGTCGAAAAACTTGTAACCTCTTATCGAATGATATCCAACTAGAATCATTTGACTTGACTTGTTATCAAGTTTTCTTCTCAACTGATCTGGCACATGTCTATGTGCAATAGATCCAAATACCTTCATATGACTCAAGCTAGACTTCAAACCAGACCAACATTCTTTTGGAGTAATTCCTTCTAGCTTCTCCGTAGGACATCTGTTCAAAATGTATGTTGCAGTCGAAACAGCTTCACCCAAAACTCTTTAGGTAAATTCTTGCCTTTCAACACACTTCTCACCATATTCATGGTGGTTCGATTCTTTCTTTATGCAATTCCACTATGTTATGGAGTATAGGGTGGCACCACATCATGCATAATCCCTTCCTTTTCACATAACCTATCGAAGCCTTTCGACACATACTCTCCACCACCATCAGTTCTCAAAACTTTGAGTTTTCAACCACTTTGTCTTTCGACCATAGACTTAAACTTGGAAAACACCTTGATCACTTCACTTTTCTTCTTGATCAGGTAAGTCCATAACTTTCGACTGAAATCATCTATGAATGTAACAAAGTATTTGTTACCTCCCATCGAATCAACCTGGATTGGTCCACATACACCAGAGTATATGACTTCAAGAATAGCCTTCGACCTGCTTCCTGCATCCTTGCTGAAGCTATTATTGTGTTGCTTCGCCTGCACACATTCCTCACATACCTGGTCAGGAATGTTAATTTCTGGCAATCCTGAAACCATATTTCTTCTCTTCAAATCTCTGATGTCTCTGAAGTTGAGATGGCCTAGTCTATAATGCCATATCCATTCATGTCTGCTAGCTGCAGTCGAAAGGCACTTGTGCTCCATCACATTTAGTTCGATCTAGGAGGTTCTATTTTGAGACATAAGAGCCTTTAAGATTAATCTTCCATTTGGGTCGACGACTCTCATCATTTTATCTTTGATCGAAACTTTATAATTTTTTTCGACCAACTGCCCTATATTGAGAAAATTGCTCTTCATGCCTGGTATGTACAACACATTAGAAATTATTAACCTCTTGCCATCTTTCCTCATAACCATCACATCACCAATACCTTCAGCTGCCAGGGTATTGTCATTTGCGAATTTTACCATATTTTTTGTTGAGGGCTTTATGTTGACAAACCAGTCTTTCCTTCTAGACATATGTGATGAGCATCCTGAGTCCAAGTACCATTGGTCCTTGAATCTATCTTCATCCCTTGTTGTGACCATCAGCATCATCTCTTCTTCTTCATATTTTGCAAACTTTGCATCACTTTCTTGATTCTTTCGCTTTTCTGGACAATCACTCGAATAGTGACCATACTTCTGACAATTATAACATTGAATGTGACTCTTATCAGGTTTTCGACCACCACCTCTTCCTCTATTTGCAACACCACCTCTTTGGTTTCCTTGGTATGGTCTTCTCTAATTCGACACGTTTCCTTCGTTTTGGTTTCCTCTACCAGTCTATTTGTTATAGCCTCCTCTACCTCTATCGAACCACTTTCCTTTTCCTTTGGTTTCTTTTGTTGAATGTTCCTGCAAAGCCTCATCACTCTTCAACTTTCCTGCAACTCTTTCATTCATTCTTTATTCATGAGATTCAAGCGTCCCTTGAAGCTCTTCCTTTGTCAATTTCGAAAAGTCTTTCCCCTCTTCTATAGCCACCACTATGTGGTCGAACTTAGGAGTCAAAGATCTCAAGATCTTCGAAACAATAGATCTTGTTGTTAATGTTTCTCCACATGCCTTGATTTGATTCACTAGTTTTGTAACTCTAGTGAAGAAATCAGATATGCTTTCACTATCTTCCATCTGAAGCAATTCATACGTTCTCTTGTGAGTTTGTAACCTCACTTCTCTCACCTTTTCTGCACCACCAAAAGACTTCTCAAGAACATCTCAAGCTTCTTTTACAGATTCTGAATCACTTACTTTTTCAAAATTTTCTGGGCTCACACATTGATGAATTATAAATAGTGCTTTATAACTCAATTTCTCAATTTCCGTGTGTTTCTTCTTTTCTTCTTTTGAAGCGTTTTCTCCAAAATCTTCGAATACATCTTTTACAATATCCCAAAGACTTTGACACCTGAATAAAACTTCCATCTGTTTACATCAATTCTTATAGTTGTCTACTTTCATAATTGGTAGAGTTGCTGGATAATTTGCATTCCTATAATTTGCCATCGTGAATTCTTCAATCGTTCTTGATTGATACTTCCCTTGAATCGAAATCGAGCTCTGATACCAGATGTTGTAAATCCACCAAATATCTATGATGAATTTCTACAGAATGACAATGAATTATGAGAAAGAAAAGAAAAGAAATTAGACAATTATTTTTTCTGCATAGTTTCTCTTTGCCCACAAACTGTGAAAAAATTTGTTATTCACTTGCAACTGCAAATTCTGTTAATACAACTTAATTGACTTGTTTACAAAATGAGAGGTTACTCTCTATTTATAGATTTAGGTTGCTCCCTAAGCCAAAAACTATAAAATCCCAAAATACTTATTTTGGTATTAAATCAAATATATTTTATTTTAGATCTAAATCAAATCTATTTAAATCTAAAATAAATCTAATATGTGTGTTTTTCGACATACTATAATTTTGACACTAAATTACAATTTAACAATTAAGATCTAGTATAATCACTGGAAATTCTATTTGAATTTCAAGGAGAAGGCAAGTTCAGGTATCATACTCATCAGTTAAATTATTTAATTAACAAATGAGAAATTAGTCTATAAACAAAGCATCAAATAAAGTGAACTTATCAAGTTCAATATAACCTTTCTCATCTAAACATCATATTTTCTGCATGACTTTGAAGCAGAAATATATAAATCTACTATAGACTCGATAACCAATTCAATAAGCAGAATGAAGAGAAGACCACCACAATTCACAACCACCACAATTAGACTAGTATCAACCGTGTAAGAAAAATATTATCCTTCTCCAACTTTTCATCTCCGTCACTTTCATAACTGTAACACATTTGAGGAAAAAATGAAATGAACAAAATGGGAGCATGGGAAAGAAGTGTGTGGAGGAAGCGGATAATCTAGTTTGTTTTATTGAATTAAACTTACAAGATTAAGATGTAAGAAGAAAATTAAAGAAGATATCAATATAAAATTCAAGATTTCAAGCATCAAATAGCAATTTAAGAGTTCAACAATAATAATAGAAAATTCAGCATCACAATGCAAATCAAAATAGGAGGAAAAGAGGAAAGAAACCGGTTGAAGCATTTTGTCGAACATGTGATGCGTGAGTTGCAAAACGGTAGTAACAGCAACAATTCTCCGCCAATTCACACACCGCAAATGATCATAAATCAACAAGAGATACAGTTGAGACGTTTTATCAAACATCTTGCGGGCAAATACCAAAAGGTGTATTTTCTGAATTTTTAACAAGTACACATTCCTCCATTTAGTTTCATAATATTATATGCTAGTGTTAACTTAATTTAGAACTCATACGCTTTTATGACTTCAAAGATCCAATCTATAACAAATGGTCTCAATGGCCCATAATATTTTACAAATAGATATTTTTTTATAACTCATATACATTAAGTGTTGTTTATTTTTAACACATATTTTTTTAATAATAAATTTTGATATTTTAATTTAAAATTAGTAGAAGATCCGTGCGTCTGCATGGATAATTTCATTTTTTAATTTAAACGTATAGAAATTAAGATGATTACATAGGTATTAAAATGAATACTTAATAAGTTGTTTACAATGTACTCCAAAACCAATTGTATAAGTATAGTCATTGTTACATATGAAAGACAATTTGGGGGATCAAAATGGCTTCAATAGATAGAGATCCTGAAAAAATGAAAAGGATTTGGTAAATTAGTGGTATGATAGAATTAAATACAAAATATAAATCACAAAGTTGATGAAAACATAAATATGTTATATTAATGTTGAAACATGTGTATATGAACTTCTGGCATTTTTCTTGTGTGCAGGTTAACACAAATAATGGACAACAGAACCTGTAAAAAGTACATAGGTTGCAGGGAGCTTCCAAAAGCAAGCAGAAATTTAATGCAGGTTGATATATAATATTAAGAAGGTACAATAACTCATGAATTGATGAGGCACGCGAAATGAGGGATATGAACCATAGATTAAGTAAGAGAAGTCCAATCCAGAGAACCCAGCCTGTAATACCATTGTGTTTTATTTGTGTTGTCACCTCTTGTTTTATGTGGCTTGATAGTTACATTACATTATGTGAAATGTTAAGGGAAAATGACAACCTGGTTCTTAGTGTGTCTTGCACTATTGGCTCTTGCACCCTTGGTGGGGGATTGTCTTGGTGGTAACAATTCTGAGATTTCTGGCTCATCAGTTTGAATATCCTGAGAAACCATTTTAGAAGGCCTATTGTTGCCGCTAAGTTCGAGGCTTCAGTTCTGGACAGCAGATGCAGTTGTCTGAAACAATTATTTTGCAATGTAAGCCAAATTTTAAGGTGTTAGTAACTTTGCGTAATAGAAAGGATTCAAACTTACGGTGGGATTTGATGTTTGACTAACTATGTTGTTATTGTTGGAAATAAGACATTTTATGTTAAGGAGAAGTGTGTGGGAATATTGAAGATTTGAATATAAATTTGATAAGTAGGATAATTATTTATGGAGGAGAAGAACTTTGTATTTTTCTTTGATGCAAATGTGAGATTACATCTCTATTTATAGTACTCTAAAGAGAAATCTACACACACTAATTCTAGAGAGTTCTCAACTCTAGAGATCCAAAGATCATTCTAGAAAATATTACAATTATAAGAAATATCTAGAGATTCCATATATTACAAGAATTCTCTAGAAAACTACTTAAGCCCAGAATAACTAAGTCCAAAAACCAATTAATAAATTTAGGCCCAAATCAAGTTTAATATTTTCAACATCCCCCCTTAAACTTGATTTGTGACTCCAAACACACTCCTTAGCTTCACGAAAGTTTTCAACTTTAGTGGCTTGGTGAAAATGTCGGCAGCTTGATCTTGAGACATTACATACTTCAACTTCACCTCTTTTTTTTCAATGCATTCTCTTACAAAGTGATAACGGGTGTCGATGTGTCATGAAAGACTGGATTCTTTGCCAAAGCAATTGCTGATTTATTATCAACACATATTTTCATTGGATCTTCTTGTGGAATTTTTAACTCTTTCAACAAGTTTCTTAGCCAAATTGCATGACAAACGCATGATGTGGCAGCGACATACTCGGCTTCACAAGTTGATAGTGTGACTATTGGTTGCTTCTTTGACATCCAAGTGAAAGCAGTATCTCTCATAAAGAACACATAACCAGTAGTGCTCTTCCTATCATCCAAGTCTCCACTCCAATCGCTTTCACTATAGCCAACAATCTCATAATTATTAGAAGAGTAATAGTGTAAGCCAAAGTTAGTTGTACCTTTAATGTATCTAAGGATTCTCTTTGCGGCCTTGAAGTGAGTTGTTGTTGGAGCTTTCATGTATCGGCTTACAACTCCTACAGCATAGAGAATATCTGGCCTTGTACTTGTTAAGTAATGTAGACTTCCAACCAAACTTTTGTAAAGAATTGGATCAACATTCTCCCCATTTTCATGCTTGCTTAACTTGCTACCACATTCCATCGGGGTGCCAACTGAATTGACATCATTCATCTTGAACTTCTTAATGACTTCTTTGGCATAGCCTTCTTGGGTGATGAAAATTCCTTTGTCTTCTTGCTTTACTTCAATGCCAAGATAATATGCCATGAATCCCATATCTGTCATCTCAAATTCATTTGACATGTCTTTCTTGAACTCTTCGAACATGCTTGGATTGTTCCCTGAGAAAATCAAGTCATCTACATACAAGCACACAATTAAAACATCTCCACTTTGCGCTTTGATATAGAGTGCATGCTCATATGGGCACTTGATGAAGTTCTTGTCTTGAAAGTACTTGTCGATTTGAACATTCCAAGCTCTCGGTGCTTGCTTGAGACCGTATAATGCCTTCTTCAACTTCAAGACTTTTTCTTCTTGCCCTTTTACTTCATAGCCTAGTGGTTGCTCAATATAAACTTCTTCTTCGAGAAAACCATTCAAGAAGGCTGATTTCACATCCATTTGATATATCTTCCATTCATTTTGGGCTTCCAAGGAAATGATCAGTCTAATAGTTTCAAGACGAGCAACAAGAGCAAATACCTCATCATAGTCAATTCCTTGTCTTTGACTATAGCCTTTCGCCACCAATCTTGCTTTGTATATCTCCACATCTCCTTTTGCATTCTTCTTTGCCTTGTACACCCATCTTACTCCATTTGCTTTATGTCCTTGTGGAAGTGTAGTAAGTTCTCATGTATCATTCTTCGTGATAGACTTAATTTCTTCGTCCATGGCGTCTCTCCACTTTATGTTTTCTACCGCTTCTTGATAGCTTAGAGGCTCACAATCACCAAAAAGACAAAAGAGGTTAATGTCGTTTTGGTTTTCAGTTACCTCATAAAAGCTCTTCAATGCTCCTTAGTCGTGGTGTCTTCTCACTTGAACTTGTTTCATCCAACCTTGGTGTCAGTGAGGAAGGTGGTGTAATATGTTCCTCTATCATTGGTTGTTCCATTTCTTCTTCTTCTTCTTCTTCAAAGTAAGGAAGAAAATCATACTTGTCTTCTTGAGCACTCCAATCCCAATAATCTTTTTCGTCAAACTCCACATCACGACTTATGATGATCTTTCAACTATTTGGGTTATAAAGCTTGTACCCTTTAGAGCTTGAGTCATAACCCACAAATACATACTTCTCACTTTTATCATCGAGCTTTGTTCTTCTTTCATCTGGAACATGGGTATAGGCAATGCTTCCAAATACTTTGAGCTGAGAGATCCCAGGTTTCCTTCCACTCCATGCTTCTTGGGGTGTCTTTTCATGCACGCTTCTTGTTGGGGAACGATTTGTCAAGTAAAACTGCACACGCCACTGCTTCGGCCCAAAACTCCTTCGGCATCTTCTTGCTCTTGAGCATGCTTCGTACCATGTTAAGTATAGTCCAATTCTTTCTCTATGCTATTCCATTTTGTTGAGTCGATCTTGGCACAGTCAGTTGGCGACGGATTCCATGGTCTTTACAATATTTATTGAACTCATTTGAAGTGAACTCTCCTCCTCGGTCAGATCTCATGGCCTTGATGGAAAGACCACTTTCTCTCTCCACAAGGGCTTTGAACTTCTTAAAGTTGTCAAATACTTCTGACTTCTCCTTCAAGAAATAAACCCATATTTTTCTGGAATAATCATCAATAAAGAGGAGAAAGTATTTATTCTTACCAAACGAGTTGGGTTTGATTGGTCCACAGACATCCATGTGTATGAGCTCTAGTGGCTTTGTCGCTCTTGACGTTGATTCCTTTGGAAAACTTTTTCGGAATTGCTTCCCAATTAGACATCCTTCACAGAGTTGGTCTGGGTGGTTGATCCTAGGCAAGCCTCTCACCATCTCTTTCTTCGTCAAACGTTCTAGACCATTGAAGTTGAGGTGCCCGAATCGTAGATGCCATAGCCATGAAGAATCGGTATAGCAAGCCTTGAGACACTTTGCTACGTAATTTTGAATGTTCAAGAGGAGCATTCTATTTTTTGATATAGGCACCTTAGCAATCAAGTTATGACTACAATCTCTTAAGAAAAGACTATGTTATTTTAAGTGGATGTCATAGCCTTTCTCTAATAATTGTCCCAAACTCAAAATATTATTCTTCATGTTAGGCACATAATAGACATTGGATATGAATTGATGACTCCCATTCTTCAAGCGTATGAGAATTTTACCTTTGCCTTTGACCGGTATCCTTGAGTCATCTCCAAATGATACATCACCAGTTGCCGCTTCATTGATCTCTATGAACATGCTTCGATCTCCACACATGTGGTTGCTTGCGCCAGTGTCCAAGTACCACTTATTTCTTTTCTCTTCAACTTCGTTTTGACACGCGAGTAGCAAAGTTTCTTCTTCTCCACCTTTTTCTTCTACAAAATTAGCTTTCTCTTCCACCTTCTTCGAGAATCTACACTCGGTTGCGTAATGACCAATCTTGTTGCAGTTGAAACATTTGACTTATGATTTATTGCTCCTCGACCATGAGGTTCCTCTTCCACGACCTCTTGTTGCCCCTGGATTCCAACTTCTTTCTCTATTGTTGAAGTTGTTGGAGTAGTTATTGCAACCACCTCTTCCTTCTCCTCCATGTCCTCGTCCACGTCCACGATATTGGCCACGACCTCGTCCTCTTTGGCTCTTATAATCCGTATAGTTTTCTTCCTTTATGTTGAGTTGTAGTAATTGCTCCATAGTCTCCTTTTGTTTAATTTTTCCCTTTTGTTTTTCTTCGTATGCTTGTAAGGAACCCATGAGTTGCTCAATAGTCATGGTCTTTAGATCCTTATTTTCTTCAATGTTGGTAACAATGAAGTCAAAACTTGGATTTAAAGTGCGAAGTATTTTCTCCATGACTTTCACATCATCAACATCTTCACCATTTCTCTTAAGTTGATTGACTACAGCTAATACTCGAGAAAAATAATCTGAAATTGACTCGGACTCTTTCATAAATAAACGTTCAAAGTCACCTCTAAGAGTTTAAAGACGAATCTTTTTTACCTGCTCAACTCCTTTGTTGCAAGTTTGAAGCTTGTCCCATGCTTCTTTGGCCGTTGTTGCGTTGGATATCTTCTCAAACGTATCTTCATCTACCGATTGATAAATGAGAAAGAGAGCTTTCTTGTCTCTATTTCTTGACTCCTTCAATGTCTATCTTACACATTGGCTTAGCGAGGATTCATCTTGATCCTTGAAGCCTTTCTCAAAAATATCCCACACATCTTGAGCTCCTAGTAGCGCCTTCATCTTGATACTCCAATTATCATAGTTGTTCTTTGTGAGCATCAACATTTGGAAAGGGAAACCACCATTCGCCATTTTGTGGATCTTGAAGCTCTGATGCCACTTTGTTGGAAATAAGACCTTTTATGTTAAGGAGAAGTGTGTGGGAATATTGAAGATTTGAATATAAATTTGATAAGTAGGATAATTCTTTATGGAGGAGAAGAACTTTGTATTTTTGCTTGATGAAAATGTGTGAGATTACATCTCTATTTATAGTACTCTAAGGAGAACTCTAGACACACTAATTCTAGAGAGTTCTCAACTCTAGAGATCCAAAGACCATTCTAAAAAATATTACAATTATAATAAATATCTAGAGATTTCATATATTACAAGAATTCTCTAGAAAACTACTTAAGCCCAAAATAACTAAATCCAAAAACCAATTAATAAATTTAGACTCAAATCAAGTTTAATATTTTCAACCGTTATATTTGAGGTTTTCATCTGACATAATGGCTTTCCCCTTGAGATCAACCTCATTGTTGAGAATTGTTGTAGTAGCCTAAAACGAAGTGGATAGTTAGGCTAAATTGTATTATTATGTGTCACGTATAGTGTACGTGTTATGTTAAGAGATGACAAAACATTCCTCAGTATGGCATCTTCAATCTGTTTGATAATGTCTTCATCACTTGTAAGTTTGACAATAGAGCCATGTCTGTATTATGGCTGCCATTTGACCCGAAAAGCATATTTCTTTTTCAGCAGATTGTCAAGGTGGGCAGGGTATATCAACGGATGATCCTCACTGGTCTATGATTTGCCAATGATAATAAAGAATTTAATGTTGACAAGCATGGCAAGTGGTTTGAAAAAAATAATATATTGATGCATCTATACCGAATGATAGTCCAATATTGCTTAGATTAGTATTGAAAAGGGAATAATGGATTTGAATAGGTTGGATAAATTCTGAGTGAAGTCTGTAAATTCTGTAATAATAATGCAATAATTCTGAATATAGGTGTCTATACTTAATTAAAGTGATCAAACAATGAATGTAAAGGAAATCAACACTGTGTTGCACAGATGACAAAGTTACCACTCACATTATCATCTTCAACCTCGATTTCAATATTGTACCTAAAAAGAGAAAACATATAGTTTGTTACAGAACAACCGTTGGATAAAAAACTAAGAACATAATATATGGCAATTCGTGGAATGAACAACATATATGTAATGGATCATGGTTACTTAGACGTTGGAGTGGACTTGTTGTCGGAACAAATGCATTGATTAGTCTTGTTACAAGTTGGACAAACTTCATAGTACCAACCAAAAGGGTTTGCCTTGAACCTCATGGTTTCCCCAACAGTATTGCAAAAGGATTCCTATGATAAACAGAACAATTCATTAAAGTCAATTAATAAAAATGTGTATTCTATTAAATTACGATTTTATTTTTAAAATATTGATATAACATGATAAATTAAATGATTTTGATTGGTTGTAAGCGTAATATTATTTTATGTTGTCTATGTAATATTTTTTAAATTTTTTATTTAAAAAATATTGAAAAAATTAAGTAACTAAAATAAAATTGTATGGAAACTATATAATTAAATTTTCTTTTGAAACTTTAAAAAAAAAAAAAAATCTTTATAAATCTCTTTTGGTAAAATTAGGTAATACTATATAAAAAAATTAACTGAATTAAATTGTCCCTATATATAATCAGATAGTTGAGGTTAAGTGGTTAATTAATTTTATTCAAAGACAAGTCGTTTGAAATAATAATACTAATTGATATTTACAACAAGAAAACCTCTTCTATATATACACACCACTTCTCTTAGAAGTTACAAAAACTTACTTGAGAGAATTTTTAAGGCATTGGAAGATGACTTGGTGCTTAAACCAAAGCATGTTATCTCCTGTTATCTCTACCATTATTGTGTTATGCTTATTGTCGATTCATTCTTCCATTGCTGAGAATCTTCCAAGGTTCCAACATCGTCTAAAAGCACAACAAACATCTCTCAACTTTTTGGTTGTTGGAGATTGGGGAAGAAAAGGAAACTACAATCAATCTTTTGTTGCTCATCAGGTAAATTTTTAATTCCATTAATTTCTCTTTTTAATTATTATGTATTTTTCATTCTATTTGTTATCATTAGAAAATTATAAAACTTAGTTGAGTTCATACACATACAGCATAATTATATAATTTAGTTTTCATGGCTAATTATATGATTATAGTGATGATGAAGATGGGTTTATTATGATTAAGAAATAAGCAATTGCAGTTGGAGTAGATGGCTGGACATTCATAGATTACGTGTGAATTCTCTAATCTAAGATTTATGGAGTATTTCATAATTATAAAAAATAAATAAAAGATTATGTGTGAATTCTCTAATCAAATTTATAAAGCCTTTTAAATTAGATAGTTTACTAACCAGGTTTAATTTGAATTAAACAAATTCTATATTTTATCGATTATAGAAATAAATTCAATTTAAATAAATTACCATTATGTATTTTTGGCAAGCAATCATCTTATTCAATATATTAATATAATACTGGTACTAGTTTACTTTTATAAGAGACGTTGAATATTAAAACTACTTAATTATTATATTAAATGGAGGAGAAATTCGTCTATATCTATAACAAATTTATTAAAAACTACTTATTTCTATAAGAGACGTTGATTATTACATAATTTCTGAAAAAATGACTTTTTGAAAGAAAAAAGAATTGCAAAAAAAAAAAATAATAATCATTTTAAAATCTTGTCTTTGTTTGCTGATGTAACGAGATACTATTTTCTTTCTTTTTTTTATGTGATGTCTTTTTTTATAAGTTAATTTCTTTGTTTTTTTATGAGGCAATTTTTATTCTTTTACTTTCGCTGGTGGCATATTTCAAGTATATTCGTGGCGGCTATATTGGCTATATTGATATTTAATCAAAAGTTATGATCATAGATATGTCAGTATTGCATATGTGTCTACCTATCTCTTTCATTAGTTATAATAATAATTTCAAAACGACGCATAAATAAATTTATATTTGAAATGAGTTTACAAATAATTTCTGAATAAATAAATGATCGATATGTGTTGCATTTATATGGCGTGGAGGTCTCTCATGCAATTTCTAGAACGGTCAATAGTATGTTCAAGTGGTTATAATGGTTACACTTGGGACAAATTTTAAAATTAGATGACATTTCTCGACAGCGGTTTTGATTGTTGCTAAGAGATGCAAGGGTAGTAGTATCACCTAGTATCGGGGCAGAAATAAATGGAAGGAAAATTGGGTCAAAAGCATGAGGTGTAGTCAACTGCAACAGTTGTTCATTGACTGTATCATAGCTACGAACAGCAGTACTTGATAAAACTTGATTTCGAATGGATTTGAGCTCTGATGGTAGTCAGATAAGTGTCATGATCAAGAAAAAACTTACTTTGTTGTTCTTTATTAGTTGTTGCATCTTTTGCGTAAGGCGTAAGATTTGCGTAATTTGCTTTTAATGTGTCAAGATTACTAAGATACTCCACAAGCTTTGATGGAGGGACTCTTCCCAATCTACACTCAAAGGACTCGCCCCAAGAATTTGTTATTGTGTATTCCTTAAGATCGTAATATGTTCGAATTAAAACACTTCATCCTTTCTAATGCCTCGTACTTGAGGGGCTGTGGACTGAGATAATTTTATTGAATATAAAAAGAGATGATCTATAATAAAACAACACAAATTAAGTGCAATATGGATGGGGTAGTTCTGAAGTAGGACTGGTTATCTAAAGTCCACTCCAGGTTTCCCGATTTGGTTTAGATCTCTTCCCTCGAAGCAATTTCATGATTTATTTTATTTAACACGCGTGACTGTGAGGTGTCGATGGAGTAACGATTAGGAGATATCGGTCAATCAAAGAAAACTGTCTCCCTCACAATTTAAGGAAGAATAGGTTTTCCACCATTCCCATGTTTTTTATCAGTGGACTAGGAAAATTGTGGGACGTAGTTAAATATTTTATGTAGAGAGTGTGGGTGTACGGGAACGTGGTGGTAGTTAAGGGTACATTATTTATTGTAAAAAATTTCAAATATCTTACTTGTTATTTGACAACAGTCTTTGATTTTTTCTCTTATTTTGTAATTTTCATGTTATATCATTCTTTATATCGATTTTCCAATATTAGAGCGTTTGATTCAATATAAAAATTTTAGTATGTTTTGTGATTGCGACTTTAACGAATCTTTCGTATATGAAAAGAAAGGTGGTGTTGTAAAAATATTGTTGAACTATCATAAATTCCTATGTGCAATTTGGACTAGAAAACATTGACGAAAGAATGTTTTTGACCTGTGGGCAAATAGCTTTTGTTTTTGTCATGCTACTCTACACCATACACCCCATGGGCAAACACACAGCATGTACTCTTTGTTGGAATGATTCAAGAGTTTTTCCATTTTTTAATAAGTAAATAAGCATATTCCAAATACTTATTTTTCAAATGGACTACACCTATAATCGAAAAATTAATTGCTTTTAACACCCTCATTTCCCTAGCATGATAAACTCATATGTTAGGTCCATTTACATATAATAAACACAAAAATGTTTGGATCAACCCTACATATCGATTATTTGTTCAACCAATTATGCTTCTTTTTTTTTTTACAATATTACTGTTGTGCATTATCAACCTATCAAAATTATATAGTTTAATTGAATGTTATTATGTTATTAATTAAAAATGTTTGATTCTTTTATTGGTAGAAAAAATGTTTGACTTTGATATATGAATATTTTCAACAATGTACTCTGGCAGTCACTGAAACGATAGTAAATTAAGAATAATATATTAAACATTAAAAATGTAGAATATAAATTATATACTGCTTATGTTTTTTTTCTTCTTTTTTTGGTTGATTTTCAGATGGGAATTGTAGGAGAGAATTTAAATATAGATTTTGTGATCTCAACTGGTGACAATTTTTACGAGGATGGTTTAGAAGGAGTTGATGATCCAGCATTTTACGACTCTTTTGTCAACATCTATATTGCCCCAAGCTTGCAAAAGATTTGGTACGCTGGTAAGTTCATAAAGTTTCAATGTTATTTCAAAACTATCAATGATTTTCTTATATTTTGAAGAAAAAAAATGACAAGGATGTTTTATTTTTATTTTAATAGTTGCTTCAAAACTAGTAGCGTGTGTTTTTATTTTATAAAAAATTTAATTTGTATATACAAATTGTTTATATATATTTTGTGTGGTTTGATTGAATACAAATATATATAAAATATAGGATCAATGCATAAAAATTGATATCTTTTATAACTTAATTTATCAATTAAAATGTTTATTTCTTTTGATTGTGACAGTTTTGGGAAACCATGACTACAGGGGTGACGTTGAAGCACAACTAAGTCCAATTCTAAGACAAAAAGATGGTAGATGGGTCTGCTTGAGATCTTTTATTCTTGATGCAGGTATTAATTCTTTTTAAGAATGAAATTTTTTTATTTTTTTATTTTTAAAAAAATCATTTTTTTAAATTTTCTCTCATTGCTATTCTCTCTTTCACACATTCTAGAGTGACACTTTCCACTTATAATAATTAGGACACAAATGACAAACCATATTTAAGTCTTTCTCTCAATATCAAAAGAGAATTTAGTATCTAACAAATTTAAACTAATAATTAGGACACTTTCATTGATTAAACTAAAGTTTGTATCATCTTTTTTTTTTCAGAGATTGTAGAGTTTTTCTTTGTGGACACAAACCCATTTGTAGAAAAGTACTTTACAGACCCAGAGGAGCTTGAAAAACACACTTATGATTGGAGAGGTGTGCTTCCTCGCGAATCTTACATTGCAGAGCTCTTGAAGGTTAGTTACAACTTGCAAAAATCATTCAAAAATAATTAAGATATTCAAATTCGAACATATTATCAATAGTGACATTCTGGAGTTTATGTAGGAAGTTGATTCAGCTTTGGTGCAATCCAAAGCCAAATGGAAGATAGTGGTGGGTCATCATACCATCAAAACAGCAGGACATCATGGTAATACTCAAGAACTTGAAGAGCTTCTTATTCCCATCTTAAAGGTAAATCATTTTTAATGTTCAATATCACTCATATGTTTCATTCTCAGTGATCTTTGAGGGCGTACTATACGGATTACTACATGCTACTGAACAAAGCTTAAAATTGGACTTGTTAAAATCGTTATTAAAAAGAATCTCGGAAAATATTTATCAAACATAAAACATACATTATTTTCAAAAAATTAAGACGGCTCTGGTTTATTACAAGAAATTATTACTATTATTGAAGTCAATGCATGAAAACTTTACAATTTGTAACCAACTTCTACACTATTTGTCCAGTCAAACAAGGTTGATGCATACATCAATGGACACGATCATTGCTTGGAGCACATCATTGACAAAGAAAGGTAAGCATGCTTTATTACTACTAGTAAATAGTTAACATCCTCAACATTATCATAGTTTGTGAAACTCAAAGTATATTTGCATAAACTTTGTAGTGGAATACAATTTTTGACAAGTGGAGGTGGATCAAAGGCATGGAGGGGAGATGTGAAGCCATGGGATGAAGAAGAATTGAAGTTGTATCATGATGGGCAAGGATTCATGTCTGTGCAGATAACAGAAACCAATGCTGATATTGTATTCTATGATGTTTTTGGAAAGGTTTTGCATACATGGAGGATAACTAAAGAGTTTAAATCACATGCATATATACAATTCGCATAAATAAATGAGGCCTCTTGCACTCTGTCATTAATATCATTATAGATTCTTCTCCAGTAGATTGATTCATTGGTTCTGATGGAGAAAGGGATAAAACATTCTGCTATAAAATATAGCCTTACAATTTGTTATTTTCCTTTGGTAATATTGGTGTAAACTTTAGTGTTTTGCAATGATTTGGACTTATATTATTAGTTTTTAAAGAGAGTCTTAGGCCAGTTTGTTTTTTGAAAAATTTAATTGATTTCAGTGTTATATATTTTTATTTATAAAACTAATTTAAATAGTATTTTATAATATATTATTTTAGATGTTTTATCTTTTTTTATATGTTAAAATTCATAAAAATCATATAAATTAATTATTTTAAATAATTTTTCATAAAAAATATTTTTATGATACCTTTTAAAAAAGTTATGTCATTTTAATTTTGTTTTTATTTTCAATAATATATTTTAAATTACTTGATTTTTATAAAAAAAAATTAAATATTGTTTTTATTAAAATAAATTAATAATTTACTTTTAAAAAATAAAATTTATAACTAAAACAAACATATCCTTAACATTAAATGTTCTATTCATAGTTAGAATAAAAAAATGATTATATAAATAATACTATTTTCACGGATATATTAAATTTTAACTAATAAAAACAGTTTTTTATTGAATGTGTTATTCAATCAATTGATGTGGTTGGATTTTATTTGGAGTCGTTTGTGGTATTCAACGTTGTTATGATAGTGGTAAGTAAAGATGTGGCATGTTATTTCAATGACTTTTAGTTTAGATTTGGGGTATCGAATAGTGTTGAGTCCATTTTGCATAATATCAATAAAATGTTAATTAATCAACATAGAGATGGTTCTTTGGCTATGTTTATAGTAGATTTCTCGAATGTTTTCAACATAGTAGATCAATAGATCGATCAACCTTATTGCGTGGGGTGAGGAAGAGATGTCCGCCTATTTTTTGTGAGTTGAGTTTCGTTATGGCCAGACAGCTGATAACACGAAATTATATCGTTTGCTCGACTTGACTCACGTGCATTTTTAGTATCGGTTTCGCTTACTTTTATCTTGTTATGCCGGTATTTTTATTCTATTTCAGATACATCCTACCACAAAGCTCACATGCGGAAAAAAACGAGAAATAGCCAAGATACTGAAAATAATGGAAGAAATCATAAAAAAGGGCAGAAAAACAGATTTTCAACTTGTGGCAACCTGTGGCCCTCGCCGTGCTCATTCCTGCGAGCCACGTACTTGTTTTCTCCACATCACCAACTCACAAGTCCAATCTCCTGATATTTTTCCACAAGCAACGTCTCCCGATAAATTTTCCATGTTAACATCAGTGCCTGATTATTCTTCACGAAAGTTACGAGAATTGAGGAGAGAGGTTATAAAAGAACAGTTTTTCCATGTTGAAGGGGTCGGCCATTTTTAGGTGGCTAGCAGTGTATTGTTCTTAGTTTTTTAGGAAGAGAATTACATGTAAAAGTGATAGCTCTTCCGATGTGGAGGAGCTATCACAACTCTAGTTTTAGGAGTTTGTCATTTTTTTAATTTTGTATTGGATTTTTCGAGTGTGCTGACATATTTTCAATTGGTTTCAAATTATTGTACGCAAAGATAATTTCAGCAGTAATTTAGTTTCATTTATTTATGCTTTTACAGGTTTCTTTTTTATCGCCTTTCTCATTTCTATTGTTTCGTTTATTTAATTTAATTGTCATGTTGTTCTTAATTGCGATCTTTATGTTTAGTTTGTTTACGCTTAATTCTATGTTTAGCTAATTTGTCTTGAGTTTGGTATGTGAGGACCGTTGTTCCCGAAGGGACTCAGTAATAAGTTGGTTTAATATTTGTTTGAAAATTCAGTTTCGGTCTTTGTTTTTAAACTTAATTTAAATAGCTTTGTCACGAGAGTGAGAAGTTACTTAACACGATTTTGCCACGAGAGTGGGAAATTAACTAAGGTTTGAGTCAGCATTGCGAGAGCGCGGGGGTCAAACCGGATAGTAGAAACTAGGCATTATTCCTAAACACAGCGAGAGCGTTTTAGGATTAATTAGAACTTGTTCAGTTTTCAAAACGCATTCCTTGATTTGAATGAGCGAGAGAGAGAGAAAATCCCATGGTCAAGGAACGTGACTTTATTCAAAACTACGAGAGTGTGAGATTTAGTCTTTAAGCTAATATTTTCTACTAAATATGTTTTAAACATTATTATAAGCCAACGAGTTAGAGTCACTGAGGTACGTGAAATACACATTCCAGTCTCTCTTTTTTTATATTTATCTTAATCTTTATTTTATTTCAGTTTTAGTTCTTAGTTTCCCCTAATCTAATTATTCATTAGCCTTAGCTTTACACATTAACATTAGATAGTGATAAGTTTGATTTTTGGTCCTTTGGGTTCAATATCTTTTAAAACTACCCGACACGACTGTGCACTTGCAGTCATGAATCCTATAGACTCTTAAAGTCGCAGTCAAGTTTTTGACGCAGTTGTCAAGGACCAATTAAGTCAATTGTCGTAACTCTGGTATTGCACTGCATAGACTAAGGCACTCTTATTTTAATTACTATGTATCACCCAAAAAATTTCTACAACTCCCACTCTCAGTATTTCAAGGAGTCACAAGAATCTCATAAATCCAACCTCGAAATACTAATGGAGGATTTTAATGTGTCACTAACTCACTCTCACCCAACTTACCTCTACGACTACCGATCCCAACATTTCGAGGAGTTGCAAGAATCCCATTAATCTGATCTTGAAACATTATTGGAGGATTACAATGTGACGCTAACTTATCCTCGACCAAATTTCCTCTACAATCACCACGCCTAATATTTTGAGGAGTCACAAGAATCCCAAAATTCCACTCTCGACTTATTAATGGAAGATCTCACTGCGACACTAACTCGCTCTAGGCTAGAATCTATGACGACGAAACACTTTATGGAGATACAAAATGCGACACTAACTCACTTTGAGGAACCGTAAGAATCCCATTATTTTAACCTCGAAACATCAATGGAGAATTTCGATACGACGCCAACTCACTCTAGGCTAGAATCTATGATAGAGCATTATATAGAGACACAAACTGTCAAAGATGAAGAGCTTAGAAAACAAAGTCTCTATAATAATGAAACCCTTAGACATATGTACAATGCGGTTGAGTCCCTCACGACTCACAACATGGCATGTGAATGTTGTAACAATCAGTAGTTAAAAACAAATCGAAAATCCTAAGGAGAGTGATAATGAGGTTAAAAAGAGTAATAATGAGGTTGAGAAGATTTCTGGTGAGAAAAGAGTAGAGATTGAGAAACAAACACTAACACCATCCGAAAGGGAGGTTGTCGAAGAGGTAGAGAAGGAAACATTTATTGTTGTTCCTCCTCCATATACCCCACCAATCCCTTTTCCGCATAGGTTTTTGGACAATAAGGTAGACTCCAAATCCAAAACCTATAGAGAGGTATTGGAAAATATTCACACCAATGCACCCTTGTTTGAAGTCTTGCATAAAAGAGAAATTCAGAGGACCATGAAACTAGGGAAATCATCAGTATTAAGAGGGGATGCTTAACCTTTGAAGTGGTGGATGAAACAACCAAACTCAAATTTGAAAAGTTGATACTTAGGATAGATCCAGAACCACCACCACATTTTCAAAATAATGAATCACCCCACAAAAGAAAGAAAAGAAAAGGTGAGAGATATGTAAGATGGCTTGATAAGTGGCCATGAAAACTGGAGATTATTAAAAGTTTGATCGAGGAGTCATTATCGAGAGAACCACCATGAGTGCTTGCACTCCCGAGTCGTCGAGCTATCGATGTTAAACAAAGCGTTGCGTGGGAGGCGGCCCATAGGTTTTTAATTTAATGTTCTCCTTTTATTGTGTGAAATTGCAGATAATAAATAGATTTATCGTTTGTCACGTCTCGGCTGCTTCTAGGCAAAAAAATCTCTAAGATGCCAATCTTGGAAATGAGCCTAGTGCCCACGGACATTCCTGCAAATGTCGCTGCTCGTGGTGACATCGATGATGATTATGATAGGAGAGAGCATGTCTCAACCGTTCGTAACTCACCTCCTCCTCGTTCTTTGCATGGTCAGGTTCCACATGCACACACTGCACCGTATTTTTCTAACACTTTTGTAGGTACTTCCTCCAAAAACGAACAACATGATGAGCTGCTTCAGAAAAGAGCAGTTTCAAAAAATTGAAGGTATCTCAAAACACTTTTCGCCGAAGCAGAAGTAGCCAGCGAAGACATGAACAACAAGAGCAGAATCAAAGAGGATTTGGCACGCAGTAGCATCCATACAGGTTCTATCTTTCCTCTTTCACCTTTTATCAAAATATTGAGGATAATGTTTGGTTTAAGTGTGGGGGAAGAACTTTATCGCTTTCCATTTATCGCTTTTTAGTTCGATTTATTTGCTTTCTAGTTTATTTCATTTGATTTTAGTACTTGGTTGAGGTCATTACATGCGTTGTCGAGTCTGTTTGCCTGATTTTCAGTTGTTATTGAATTTCCCTACGAATTTTTAAAAATTTTAACCTCCAACAAAAAAAATTTCTTTTCGATGCACGACACGCACTCTGAAACTATATAGGTTGTTGCACTTTAGGTTATGTTAGAAAGACTTGGGAAAAGTTCAATAAAATCGGTACCGTTTTGACACCCTAAACCCCCTAAGTATGCAAGATCGATTTGAGTACCTATTATACCGAGACCTTAAGTTTGAGTTTTAAATTAGCCCCGAGTAGTTTATATTAGCATTCGACGCCGTCTTAAGCACAAACTACGTAGGGAGTCAATGAATATAAGTGAATGATCCCAAAAATTCAAAAAAAAATATTATTTGCCATCATAAATTTATAATAGGGAATTCACCTATTAAGTTAGGTGACCTTCACCCGATCACTTAATCAAACGGTTATGGAACCTACTAAAATATAATAAAACAACTCGCCATCAGTTGGTTCAGAGGTATCTGGTGCTGAACTTGGTAGGCAGATTACGGTCCAATCTCCCGCAACTGCGATCGATTAAATAAAATGGGTTATCGAACTTATGTACCAGAACCCCAGGACAAGGGATCAGAATCACTAATTGATTCCTCTATTATGTGCGTCTATAAATAAAGGGCTTAATGTGATTGCTCCCAAATGAAAGTGGGTAAAACGAAACAAAAGAAATAGATCGAGTTATAATAGAATAATTCGGATTGGTTTGCATAGGGTGGGAGTTTTTCATCGTGTATTGTGATTTTGTGTCATTATTGTATCCTGGGTGTTGACACTCAGTACCTATCGATCTAACATTAGCCTAGCAGTCACATATGATTAGGAGTCGTGTCGTGCCCTTGTTTCAAATTAGGCTTAATCATTTCTTTTATTGTGTTGGTTGATTGCTTAAGGACAAGCAATAGTTTAAGTGTGGGGTAATTGGATAACACGAAATTATATCATTTATTCGACTTGACTCATATGCATTTTTAGTACCGGTTTCGCTTATTTTTGTCTTGTTATGCCAATATTGTTATTCTATTTCAGATACATCCTACCATAAAGCTCACATGAGAAAAAGGACGAGAAATGGCCAAGATACTGAAAAGAATGAAATAAATCATTAAAAAAAGGCAGAAAACATATTTTCAACTTGTGGCCCTCACCACAGGAGCCAAGCAAGCGTGGCCCTCGCCCCGACTCATTCCTGCAGGCCACGTACTTGTTTTCTCCACGTCACCAACTCACAAGCCTAGTCTCCTGATATTTCTCCGTAAGCAACATCTCCCGATAAATTATCCATGTTACCACCAGTGCTTGATTATTCTTCATGGAAGCTACGATAATTGAGGATAGAGGTTATAAAAGAATAGTTATTCCATGTTAAAGGGGTCGACCATTTTTTGGTGGCAAGAAGTGTATTGTTCTTAGTTTTTAGGAAGAGAATTACATGTAAAAGTGATAGTTATTCCGGTTTGGAGGAGCTATCACAACTCAAGTTTTAGGAGTTTGCCATTTTTTTAATTCTGTATTGGATTCTTCAAGTGTGTCGGCATATTTTCAATTGGTTTCAAGTTATTGTACGCATAGATAATTTCAGCAGTAATTTCAGTTTCGTTTATTTATGCTTTTACATGTATCTTTTATATCGCATTTCTTATTTCTATTGTTTCGTTTGTTTAATTTAATTGTCATGGTGTTCTTAATTACGATCTTTATGTTTAGTTTGTTTACGCTTAATTTCATGTTTAGCTAATTTGTCTCGAGTCTGATACGTGAGGATCGTCGTTCCCGACGGGACTCGGTATCAAGTTGGCTTAATATCTGTTTGAAAATTCCATTTCGGTCTCCGTTTTTAAACTTAATTTAAATAGTTTTGTCACGAGAGTGAGAGGTCACTTAACACGATTTTTCCACGAGAGTGAGAAATTGACTAAGGTTCGAGTCGGCACTTCAAGAGCGTGGGGGTCGAACCGGATAGTAGAAACTAGGCATTAATCCTAAACACAACGAGAGCGCTTTAGGATTAATTTGAACTTGTTCCGTTTTCAAAATGCATTCCTTGATTTGAATGGGCGAGCGAGAGTAAAATCCCATGGTCAAGGAACGTGACTTTATTCAAAACCACGAGAGTGTGAAGTTTAGTCTTTAAGCTAATATTTTCTACTAAATATATTTTTAACATTATTATAAGCTAACAAGTTAGAGTCCCTGAGGTACACGGAATACACATTTCAGTCTCTCTTTTCTTATATTTATCTTAATCTTTATTTTATTTCAGTTTTAGTTCTTAGTTTCCCCTAATCCAATTATTCGTTAGCCTTAGGTTTACACAGTAACATTAGATAACAATAAGTTTGATTTTTGGTCATTTGGGTTCGATATCTGTTAAAACTACGCGATATGATTGTACACTTGAGTCACGAATCCTATAGACTCTTAAAGTCGCGATCAACAACAAGATTATATCTTGGGGTGAACATATTGTGTCATCCACTGAAGTGCAACAAGGTGACTCGTTAGGGCAGCTCCTTTTTGCTCTTGTGTTACACTTACTCATTCATCAAGTTATAGACAATTGTAAGCTTTTTCTCCATGCCTAGAATCTTGATGACGAGATCATTATAAGGGATTCACAAGAGGTGGCTAAAGCCCTTTACATCATTAAGGAGACAAGTTTAGGTTTATCTCGAATTGAATATTGGTAAGACTAAAGAGAGCTTCAAAAGTTGTTGAGTCAATGCATTTTCAACCACAATAAGAGATCCTCATAGTGAGATTTTTCCACTTCAACCTTGCATGAGTATTGCCGAGTTTGTTTTTTCGTCTAAGAATGTGTCAACCTATATATATGGATGAAACAATTATTTGGTTTGATAAAGAGTAGTGAAAGAAAATTAAAGACATCATAGTTGGTGGAAGTTCTTTCTTCGGAGAAGTTCAATGGAGGATAACTTTACTACTCATTAGTGTTGTGGGATTGGTTTTGTATTCGCCAATAAAGATCGCCTCATACGCTTTTGTGACTTATATGGTCTAATATTGGCTTTTATAGGATCATATATTGAAAGACAATGAGATATATGATATTAGTGTTGCGATTTCAAATTTTGATCTTAGTGGTTTTACTAGTAAAAACACAGTCACTCCTAAAGCATATGTTTTGCCAAGTGCCCTTTTTATAAAATAGTTCAGGACATGGATGTAAAATTTGACACGACCACAAAATAAAAATCAGTTTTTGATCGTTTGCAAGCTGCACGTGTGACAGACTTACTCCTTGCTATTACTATTAATCTACTAGATCAACATATGTCATCAATGAAGTATTGTACTATCATGAGATATCACCTTATGATATCATTATTACCTATTGATGAAATTTGTCATGTTTGTCGCAATAATGTCATCGGTGGAGTATCGTATTATCATGAGATACCACCTTATGATATCCTTATTTCCTATTGATTAAATTTGTCATGTTTGTCGCAAGATATGTTTGAACACATTTGGAGAATATAAATTTATTGTAGGAGTCTTTCAGGCTTCAAATACCGACAAGACCATGTGAGTTTCTTGACTGACCAACATGAAAAGAGATCGACACTTAAGTCAGCCGATGTTCTAGTGTACGAATATATAAGAGGGATTTGACAAAGATTTCTCCACTGATAAACTAAAAAATAGAGATTTTATCGTGGGGCATACAACCCTTAAAGTCATTTCAAGTAAAGTGGACAAATATGAGAAAACGTGTTTTCTACAACCACATATTTTCATACAATTTGTTTGACACTTAGAGTTCAAAGGTTTGTGCATAGAAATGTTAAATCTCCTAAATTAATGGATAGTTTTTAAGATAAATAATTGTCATCTAAAAAAGATAACGACATAGTTTGTTGCATTATTGCTTTTTATTCATTTATAAACTTTGATAATTAAACCATAAACAATGTGTTAAATAGTGTGTTGCTAGTATTCCTCTTTATTTAAATTCAAATAGATCAAACTAAACGAATGAATGGTCTATTTGATTTTGTGAAGCACCTGAATTTCGAAGATTTAGATATTTTATTGTCCTTCGTCTCATGATTTCCTTTCTACACAATATCAACCATTACCAGTACATTTTTATCATATTCTCACCATAAAAAACGTGATTTCAAGAGGTTAAGAGAGGAGAGGAGGAGAGATAGAGAGAGAGGGGAAAGGTTTATGAGGGTTGTAAGTTTGAGAAGAGGGAAGAGTGGGGAGTGGTTATTAGTCATTACAAGAGAGTGAATTTGTAGATATATTACCATGTCACCTTGAAATTCTTTAATCCAATGGAAAGTAAAAGTATTAATGACTAATAACTTGTTCCACTGATGGGAACGAGTGAAACATGTACATGTACTGTATGATTGTAAAACCTATTAGTTGTATGGTATAAAACCTTTACATTTTCCATTGTATTTAAGAATGCCAATGTAACTAATGGTAACCTATCTACAAAATCACACTCTTATCTATTCGGTCTCCACCAAGTCACTCTCACCAATAGCACGATATGCTTTTATTGGAGAGATCTTCATAAGAGGTTCTCAACTACCTAGGCTGTTAGGCAGTTATGCTGGCTGTTAGACAGTTATGCAGTTAGTTGCTATACAGTTAGGTAGTTAGTGGTTATTAGAAGTTAGTTACATGAATAGCTTGTAACAGAATGCTAGTATATATAGCTGTGTAATGCATAAGCATGTATATGTGTAATAAAGAGCTTCTTTTCTTTCTCTTCTTTAATCTCTCTCTTTTCTCTCTTTTCTCTATTGATTTGAGCATGAGTTCTCAATCATAATAGAGGTAGTATTTTCTACTGCCACAAAATTGTAGATAGTGGCAGTAGATAGTGCTATGATTAAGGTGTGAAAATCGTGACAGAGGGAGAGAGTTCAAGAAGGAATGTAGTTTTCGCATTTGATGACATGCTTAAGGCACATTCATAAACCAATAAACAAAATAGAGCATGCAATTAGAAAGCAAAAAATATATATTTAAATTCCATTACAATAACTTAAACCAGTTCAAGCGTAACAAAACAAAACATTTTTGAAGAGTAAATGAAATCTAACAAAAATAATTAGAGAACGCTTAAATTTAAAACCTTCTTCCAGGAGCACCAGCAGCACCGCCACAATACACAGAACCTCCATTACAACAACAATTCTCCAATCAAGGACTCTTCTTCTATAACAATCGTGACATGAATCAACCTTAAAATTTTGTCCAATTTTTTATTTCTACTGTTTTTATGTTATGTCCTTGTTACTTTATGCTATGTTTTGTTTATTGCTTTTGAGCTTTCTATGTATTTGTTATTCTACTATGACAAGTATGTCTATGACTATGTTTAATTAGTGCATGTTTTGGTTAAATTTTCAATGTTATCCATTTTTATTGCATCTTTTCCTTCTTTTGATAATGTCAAAGGGGAAGAAGGATGTGGTACTTTATGCTTGTTTATTTCCTGTCTTAAACTTCTAAGGTACTCTTCAATAAGATGAACAATTTCAAGAGTTTCCAACCTTCTCATACAAAGGGGGAGTTATACATCTTAGGGGGAGAAGTCTCTTTCCGAAAATAACAAAGCTTCAAGAAAGATTGTTTGTCATCATAAAAAAGGGGGAGAATGCAATTTCAAGCTTCTCAAAGGATTCTCAATGCACTTTGTTTTGATGAAGACAAACTATATTGGCAAGAAGACAAAGATTTTGATCAAGCTAAAATCATCATTGGATAAAAGACTTTGTCTCAGGTTCTTAGCGAATTTCACAAGGTATAATGACAATACTTACTTTAAACTTAAGTCTTAGATGCTTAATGATCAAAAGAAGTGTTTTATCTTGTCCAAACTTTTTCTCAAGTTTTCTAAGCAAAAAAATCAATTTTCAATTATGTACAATCGATTTGCATGTTGGTGTAATCGATTACATGCTTCACGTTTTCAAAGTGTTAGCTACAGTTTCTAAGTGCAATCGATTTGCATGTTTGTGCAATCGATTGCTCTCTATCAAATTTTGCTACTGTTTTAAAGTGCAATCGATTTACACACATGTGCAATCAATTTCTCACTGAGAATATTTGAGTTTTTTAGTTGTTAAAACCCGTGCAATCGATTTACACAAGGGTGAAATCGATTGCATGCTAAACATTTTTGAAAATCAACAGCTTTGAACATACCTTTTCATAACACCATTTCATGGAAACTCTTCATTGAATCTTGGTAATTGTTCATGATTCATTTGCAGAAATTTATGTTGTCTCAAAGAGGTGCTATGAACATATAAATACTGAATTTTCAAAATTATTTTGTACCTCTTCCAATCAATAGTTTCTGAATTTTAAAATATTAAAACTCAAGCTTTTTCTTCACTTTCACATACAAAGTTTTTCTGCACATTTTCATATATTGTTAAACAGAAAACTTTGAGCATTCTATAGTCTTGAGTCATTGTATATTATTGTTATTGGAAGAGAAGATCAAGTCATTGATAAAATCACTCAAAGTGATTATTGCACTACAAACTCTATCAATCAAATATTGCTATACACTTTCTTATTTTTCAGGATTGTTGAAAATAAGTTCAAGTGGTTTTGTAATCTTGTTTTTCCAAGATTGTTCTCATTGTTGACATAGTGAAAATCCAAGAGGATTGTTCTTGGTTTTGATAGTTCTTGTTTTAAGTTTGCCACTATAAGGAAATCTCTTTCATGTTGAAAGGGGACTGGAGTACTCTCGGACTGTAAGGGGGATCAGGATATATCGCTCGTGTCTCTCTATTTTTCTGCATTTTACTATTTCATAAACACACCATAAACCAGAAAAATATTATCCATCATCACTAAAAACCAGAAAAAATTTAAAGTTCCTAATTCACCCCCCCCCCCCCCCCCCTCCTCTTAGGGGCACTTCGTACTTACACCTGATTATTTTTCACGAAAGTTACGAGAATTGAGGAGAGAGGTTATAAAAGAACAGTTCTTCCATGTTGAAGGGGTCGACGATTTTTTGGTGGCTAGTAGTGTATTGTTCTTAGTTTTTTAGGAAGAGAATTACATGTAAAAGTGATAGCTCTTTCGTTGTGGAGGAGATATCACAACTCTAGTTTTAGAAGTTTGTCATTTTTTAATTATATACCAGATTCTTCAAGCGCGCCGACATATTTTTAATTGGTTTCAAATTATTGTACGCGAAGATAATTTCAGCAGGAACTCCAGCTTCATTTATTTCTTCTTTTACAGATTTATTTTTAATCGCATTTCTCATTTCTATTGTTTCGTTTGTTTAATTTAATTGTCATATTATTCTTAATTGCAGTTTGTTTACGCTTTATTTCATGTTTAGCTAATTTGTCTTGAGTTTGGTATGTGAGGATCGTCGTTCCCGACGGGACTCAGTAGTAAGTAGGTTTAATATTTGTTTGAAATTCAGTTTCGGTCTATGTTTTTAAACTTAATTTAAATAGTTTTGTCACGAGAGTAGGAAGTTACTTAACACGATTTTGCCACGAGAGTGGGAAATTAACTAAGGTTTTAGTCGACATTGCGAGAGCGTGGGGGGCGAATTGGATAGTAGAAACTAGACATTATTCCTAAACACAGCGAGAGCGCTTTAGGATTAATTAGAACTTATTCAGTTTTCAAAACACATTCCTTGATTTGAATGAGCGAGCGAGAGCAAAATCCCATAGTCAAGGAATGTGACTTTATTCAAAACCACGAGAGTGTGAGGGTTAGTCTTTAAGCTAATATTTTCTACTAAATATGTTTTTAACATTATTATAAGCCAACGAGTTACAGAGTTCCTGAGGTACATGAAATACACATTCCAGACTCTCTTTCTTTATATTTATCTTAATCTTTATTTTATTTCAGTTTTAATTCTTAATTTCCCCTAATCTAATTATTCATTAGCCTTAGCTTTACACATTAACATTAGATAGCGATAAGTTTGATTTTTGGTCCTTTGGGTTCAATATCTTTTAAAACTACGCGATACGACTGTGCACTTGCAGTCACGAATCCTATAAACTCTTAAAGTCGCGGTCAAGTTTTTAACGTCGTTGTCGGGGACCAATTAAGTCAATTGTCGTAACTCTGGTGTTGAACTGCATAAACTAAGGCACTCTTACTTTAATTACTATGTATCACCCAAAAATTTCTACAACTCCCACTCTCAGTATTTCGAGGAGTCACAAGAATCTCATAAATCCGACCTTGAAATACTAATAGAGGATTTTAATGTGTCACTAACTCACTCTCACCCAACTTACCTCTACGACTATCGACCCCAACATTTCGAGAAGTCACAAGAATTCCATTAATCTGATCTTGAAACATTACTGGAGGATTACAATGCGATGCTAACTTATCCTCAACCAAATTTCCTCTACAATCACCACGCCCAATATTTTGAGGAGTCACAAGAATCCCAAATTTCCACTCTCGACTCATTAATGGAGGATCTCACTGCGACACTAACTCGCTCTAGGCTAGAATCTATGATGACGGAACACTTTGTGGAGATACAAAATGCGACGCTAACTCACTTTGAGGAACTGCAAGAATCCCATAATTTTAACCTCGAAACATCAATGGAGGATTTCGATACGATGCCAACTCACTCTAGGCTAGAATCTATGATAGAGCACTATATAGAGACACAAACTGTCAAAAATGAAGAGCTTATAAAACAAAGTCTCTATAATAATGAAACCCTTAGACAGTTGTGCAATGCGGTTGAGTCCCTCGCGACTCACAACATGGCATGTGGATGTTGTAACAATCAGTAGTGAAAAACAAATTGAAAATCCTAAGGAGAGTGATAATGAGGTTAAAGAGAGTAATAATGAGGTTGAGAAGAGTTTTGGTGAAAAAAGAGTAGAGATTGAGAAACAAACACTGACACCATCCGAAAGGGAGGTTGTCGAAGAGGTAGAGAAGGAAACATTTATTGTTGTTCCTCCTCCATATACCCCACCAATCCCTTTTCCGCATGGGTTTTTGGACACTAAGGTAGACTCCAAATCCAAAACGTATGTAGAGGTATTGGAAAATATCCACACCAATGCACCCTTGTTTGAAGTCTTGCATAAAAAGAGAAATTCAAAGGACCATGAAACTAGGGAAATCATTAGTGTTAAGAGGGGACGCTTAACCTTTGAAGTGGTGGATGAAACAACCAAGCCCAAATTTGAAAAGCTGATACTTAGGATAGATCCAGAATCACCACCACAATATCAAAAGAATGAACCATCCCACAAAAGAAAGAAAAGAAAAGGTGAGGGATATGTAAGATGGCTTGATAAGGGGCCATGAAAACTGAAGATTATTAAAAGTTTGATCGAGGAGTCATTATAGAGAGAACCACCATGAGTGCTTGCACTCCCGAGTCGTCGAGCTATCGATGTTAAACGAAGCGTTGTATGGGAGGCAACCCACGAGTTTTTAATTTAATGTTTTCCTTTTATTGTGTGAAATTACAGATAATAAAGAGATGTATTGTTTGTCACGTCTCAGCTGCTTCTAGGCAAAAAATCTCTAAGATGCCAATCTTGGAAATGAGCCCAGTGCCCACGGACATTCCTGCAAATGTCGCTGCCAGTGGTGACACCGATGATGATTATGATAGGAGAGAGCATGTCTCAACCATTTATAACTCACCTCCTCCTCGTTCTTTGCATGGTCAGGTTCCACACGCACACACTGCACCGTATTTTTCTAACACTTTTATAGGTACTTCCTCCGGAAACGAACAACATGATGAGCTGCTTCAGAAAAGAGCAGTTTCTAAAAATTGAAGGTATCTCAAAATACTCGTCGCAGAAGCAGAAGTAGCCAGCAAAGAAATGAACAACAAGAGCAGAATCAGAGAGGATTTAGCACGCAGTAGCGTTCACACAAGTTATATCTTTCCTCTTTCACCTTTTATCAAAACATTGAGGATAATGTTTGGTTTAAGTGTGGGGGAGAAACTTTATCGCTTTCCATTTATCTCTTTTTAGTGCGATTTATTTGTTTTCTACTTTATTTCATTTGATTTTAGTACTTGGTCGAGGTCATTACATGCGTTGTCTAGTCTGTTTGCCTGATTTTCAATTGTTACTGAATTTCCCCGCGAATTTTTAAAAATTTTAACCTCCAACAAAAAAATTTCTTTTCGATGCACGGAACGCACTCTGAAAGTATATAGGTTGTTGCACTTTAGGTTATGTTAGAAATACTTGGGAAAAGTTTAATAAAATCAGTACTGTTTTGACACCCTAAACCCCCTAAGTATGCAAGATCAATTTGAATACCTATTATGCCGAGACCTTAAGTTTGAGTTTTAAACTAATCCCGATTAGTTTATATTAGCAGTCAGTGTCGTCTTAAGCATAAACTACGTAGGGAGTCGATGAATATAAGTGAATGATCCCAAAAATTCAAAAAAAAATATTATTTGCCATAATAAATTTAAAATAGGGGATTCACCTATTAAGTTAGGTGACCCTCACCCGGTCACTTAATTCAACAGTTGTGGAACCTACAAAAATATAATAAAACAACTCGTCGTCAGTTGGTTCAGAGATATCTGGTGTTGAACTTGGTAGGGCGGACTATGGTCCAATCCCCCGCAGCTGCGATTAGTTAAATAAAAGGGGTTACCGAACTTATGTACCAGAACCCCGGGACAAGGGATCATAATCACTAATTGATTCCCCTACTATGTGCATGTACAAATAAAAGGTTTAATGTGATTGCGCCTGAATGAAAGTGGGTAAAACGAAACAAAAGAAATAGATCGAGTTATAATAGAATGATTCGGATTAGTTTGCATAGGGTGAGAGTTTTTTATCGCGTATTGTGATTTCGTGTCATTACGGTATCCTTGGTGATGACACTCAGTACCTATCGATCTACATTAGCCTAGCAACCTTGTATGATTAGGAGTCGTGTCGTGTCATTGTTTCAAATCGTGCTTAATCGTTTCTTTTACTGTGTTGGTTGATTGCTTGAGGACAAGCAATGGTTTATGTGTGGGAGAATTTGATAACGCGAAATTATATCATTTTTAGTACTGGTTTCACTTATTTTTGTCTTGTTATGATAGTATTTTTATTCTATTTCAGATACATCCTACCATAAAGCTCACATGCGAAAAAGGACGAGAAATGGTCAAGATACTGAGAAGAATGAAAGAAATCATAAAAAATGGCAGAAAAATAGATTTTCAACATGTGGCCCTCGCCACTGGAGCCAAGCAAGTGTGGCCCTCTCCACACAAAGCGTGGTCGTCGCCACATCTCATTCATGCAGGCCACATACTTGTTTTCTCCACGTCACCAACTCACAAACCCAATCTCTTGATATTTCTCTGCAAGCAACCCCTCCCGATAAATTCTCCAAGTTATCACTAGTGTCTGATTATTCTTCACAGAAGTTACGAGAATTGAGGAGAGAGGTTATACAAGAACAGTTATTCCATGTTGAAGGGGTCAACCATTTTTAGGTGGCAAGCAGTGTATTGTTCTTAGTTTTTAGGAAGAAAATTACATGTAAAAGTGCTAGCTCTTCCGGTTTGGAGGAGCTATCACAATTCTAGTTTTAGGAGTTTGCCATTTTTTAATTTTGTATCGGATTCTTTAAGCGTGTCGGCATATTTTCAATTGGTTTCAAGTTATTGTACACAAAGATGATTTCAACAATAATTCCAGTTTCGTTTATTTGTGTTTTTACAGGTTTCTTTTTTGTCGCATTTCTCATTTCTATTGTTTCGTTTGTTTAATTTAATTGTCATATTATTCTTAATTGCGATCTTTATGTTTAGTTTACTACGCTTAATTCCATGTTTAGCTAATTTGTTTTGAGTCTGGTATGTGAGGATTGTCGTTCTCGACAGGACTCGGTAATAAGTTGACTTAATATCTGTTTGAAAATTCAATTTTGGTCTTTGTTTTTAAACTTAATTTAAATAGCTTTGTCACGAGAGTGAGAGGTTACTTAACACGATTTTGCCACGAGAGTGGAAAATTAACTAAGATTTGAGCCAGCACTGCGAGAGCGTGGGGGTCGAACCAGATAGTAGAAACTAGGCATTAATCTTAAACACAACGAGAGCTCTTTAGGATTAATTAGAACTTGTTCAGTTTTCAAAACGCATTCCTCGATTTGAATGGGCGAGCGAGAGCAAAATCCCATGGTCAAGGAACGTGACTTTATTCAAAACCACGTGAGTGTGAGGTTTAGTCTTTAAGCTAATATTTTCTACTAAATATGTTTTTAACATTATTATAAGCCAACGAATTAAAGAGTCCCTGAGGTATGCGGAATACACATTTCAGTCTCTCTTTTCTTATGTTTATCTTAATCTTTATTTTATTTCAGTTTTAGTTTTTAGTTTCCCCTAATCCATTACTCATTAGCCTTAGCTTTACACGGTAACATTAGATAACGATAAGTTTGATTTTTGGTTTTTTGGGTTCGATATCTTTTAAAATCATGTGATCCGACTGTGCACTTGCAGTCACGAATCCTATTGATTCTTAAAGTTGTGATCAACAGCGAGATTGTACCTTAGGGTGCAATAACGTGACTCGTTAGGGCCGCTCCTTTTTGCTCTTGTGTTACACTCACTCATTCGCCAAGTTATAGACAATTATAAGTTTTTTCCCCATGCTAGAATCTTGATGACGAGATCATTATAGGGGATTCACAAGAGGTGGCTAAAGCCCTTTACATCTTTAAGGAGACAGGTTTAGGTTTAGATCTCGAATTGAATATTCGTAAGACTGAAGAGAGCTTCAAAGGTTGTCGAGTTAATGCATCTTCAACCACAATAAGGGATCCTTATAGTGAGATTCTTCCACTTCGATCTTGCATGAGTATTGCCAAGTTTGTTTTTTGGTCTAAAAACGTGTCTACCTATATATATGGATGAAGCAGTTCTTTGGTTTGATAAAGAGTAGTGAAGGAAAATTAAAGACACCGTAGTTGCTGGAAGTTCTTTCTTCGAAGACCTTTAATGGAGGGTGACTTCATTACTCATTAGTGTTGGGAGATTGGATTTGTATTCGCTAATACTGATGGCGTCATAGACTTTTGTGACTTAAATGGTTTAATATTGGCTTTTATAGGATCATATATTGAAAGACAATGGGATATATGGTATTAGTTTTGATCTTAGTAGTTTTACTAGTAAAAACACAGTTACTCCTAAAGCATATATTTTGCCAAGTGCCCTTTTTAATAAAATAGTTCAAGACACGAATGTAAAATTTGACACGACCGCAAAACAAAAAGTAGTTTTTGGTCGTTTGCAAGCTACACATGTAACAGACTTACTCCTTGCTATTTCTATTGATCAGTCAGATCAACATATGTCATTGGTGGAGTATTGTACTATCATGAGATATCACCTTATGATATCATTATTTCCCATTGATGAAATTTGTCATATTTGTGACAAGGATGTCATCGATGGAGTATCGTATTATCATGAGATACCACCTTATAATATCCTTATTTCCTATTGATTGAATTTGTCATGTTTGTCACAAGGTATGTTTGAATACATTTAGAGAATATAAATTTACTGTAGAAATCTTTCAGACTTCAAATACCAACATGATCATGTGAATTTCTTGACTAACCCACATGAGAAGAGATCGACACTTAAGTCAATAGATGTTCTAGTATATAAATATATATATAGGAGGAAAACATGCATGGGTGGACTTGAAAAAGATTTCTCCACTAGTAAGACTGAAGGATAGAGATTTTATTGTGAGCATACAACCTCATAGCCATTTTAAATAAAGTGGTCAAATATGAGAAAACGTGTTTCCTACAACCAGCAACAGAAATCGTGGATCTTTTCCAGAATTCAAAGGTTAGTGCATAGAAATGTTAAATCTCCTAAATTAATGGATAGTTTTAAGAAAAATATTTGTCATCTAAAAAAGATAACGACATAGTTTGTTGCATGTTTGCTTTTTATTCATGTATAAACTTTGATAATTAAACCATAAACAATGTGTTAAATAATGTGTTGCTAGTATTCCTCTTTATTTAAGTTCAAATAGATCAAACTAAATGAATGAATGGTCTATTTGATTTTGTGAAGCACTTGAATTTCGAAGATTTAGATATTTTATTGCCCTTCGTCTCATGATTTCCTTTCTACACAATATCAACCATTACCGGTACATTTTTATCATATTCTCACCATAAAAAACGTGATTTCAATAGGTTAAGAGAGGAGAGGAGGAGAGATAGAGAGAGGGGAAAGGTTTATGAGGGTTGTAAGTTTGAGGAGAGGGAAGAGTGGGGAGTGGTTATTAGTCATTACAAAAGAGTGAATTTGTAGATATATTACCATGTCACCTTGAAATTCTTTAATGCAATGGAAAGTAAAAGTATTAATGACTAATAACTTGTTCCACTGATGGGAACGAGTGAAACATGTACATGTACTGTATGATTGTAAAACCTATTAGTTGTATGGTATAAAACCTTTACATTTTCCGTTGTATTAAAGAATGCCAATATAACTAATGGTAACCTATCTACAAAATCACACTCTTATCTATTCGGTCTCCACCAAGTCACTCTCACCAATAGCACTATATGCTTTTATTGGAGAGATCTTCATAAGAGGTAGTATTTTCTACTGCCACAAAATTGTAGATAGTGGCAGTAGATAGTGCTATGATTAAGGTGTGAAAATCGTGACAGAGGGAGAGAGTTCAAGAAGGAATTTAGTTTTCGCATTTGATGACATGCTTAAGGCTCATTCATAAACCAATAAACAAAATACAGCATGCAATTAGAAAGCAAAAAATATATATATTTAAATTCCATTACAATAACTTAAACCAGTTCAAGCGTAACAAAACAAAACATTTTTGAAGAGTAAATGAAATCTAACAAAAATAATTAGAGAACACTTAAATTTAAAACCTTCTCCCAGGAGCACCAGCAGCACCGCCGCGACCAAAGGGGATCGGTTGAACCGGTTGCGGATCAACCTGAACGACACCAGGAATCTCGGACATCCCAAGAGCGGCAAGCATCTCAAGAGTTTCCTTATCAACTTCGATATGATCCGTCCCAATGGCAGACACATCAGGAACAAAGTCCATACGACGCTCGCGCTCCTCCTCCTGCAGCTTCAATGAGATTCCACGAACCGGTCCTTTCTGGATCCGCTTCATGAGGTGAGTGGAGAATCCTGCAATCTTGTTACGAAGCCTCTTGGTTGGGATCAGAGCAACCTCCTCAAGAATCTTCTTGTTCGTATGGAAGTCGAGTGTCATACGAGAGTAATACCTTTCGATTACCTGACGCGATGACTTCTTGACTGTCTTTGTACGAACACGGCCCATGGTTGTAACTTCCACTCGTGACTGCGTGCGGCTGCGGTAGGGATCACAGAACCGCGGCTGGATTTAGGGTTTCAGGTTATCAGTCGTTGGACAAAAATAAAAGAATATATTCGCCTTTTCGAATGGGCTTGGGCTTTAGGGTAACAACTTCACTTACAAAATTTCAACCCACTACCATCATATTTTTCCTAAACCCTACAAACCATTGAATAATTCAATTAAATTAACAAATATGTATTCCGTATTTTTTATGTATCAATGAAAAATACTTGTCTCATGTCTTTTATATTAATCTATGACAAATATTTATGTCATGTTTTCTCTATTTATCAATGAAAAATATGTTCCATTTTTTTATATATCAATGCAAATTATCTAATTCGATGTTGGTCATACATTTTTTAATTTAAATATTATTTTTTAATTTTTTTAATTAAATAGAAGAATATTTTAAATATAATATGTTTTTTTATATTCAAATTAAATATGTTCTATTTTCACATTTTAAAAGAGAAAAATGTATTTGCATATAAATTATTCAAATCCAAGTTTTTTATGTTGATTATGATACTCGTAGAATCTAATTCCTATTTGTGCTTTCAAATAAATTTGAGAGATAAGTTGAATATATTTAACTATCATTTTTATTAGTTTTTTTTAATAATTTAAATTTTATATACCTTTATCTTTTCTATTTTTCCTTTTTTTTTATTCGATAATTTGTCTTTATTAAACAATGACTTCTTAATATATTGATTTTTAAAAAGTTAAAAAATTAAAACGTAAAATAATATAAGTTATTTTAAATAAATTGTAAATTTATGAAAATGTTAATTATGGAAAAAATGTTTCTTTTGTTTATTTTAGTTATGTGCATTTATAGTTGGTGTATTGTATTTATTCTTACTTTTATAATGATGATATTAAAAAAAATATGAGAAAAACAATGATATAGTGATAACATAAAATATTTTTATATTGTAATCAATCATTAATGTGTATTCAATTAAATTAATTTGTTATTTAAAAAAAATTAATGACATGATAGATGAATGATTTTTAATTGAATAACACTGTAAAACTATTTTACATTATCATCAATGTATATCTATTAAATTCAAAATATATTAATTTTAACTAATTTTTAAGTCACAAATATTCTTCTCTGTATTATTTTAACAATAAACTATAATTAATTTACTATAATTATTTTCAACTTTATTTAGAAGATATAAAAATTAGTAATAAAAAAATTATACCACATTTACAAAATATATGTTTTAAAGAATAAGTTCCACGTTTTTAATGAATAATATGTTTTAATAAATTATACTTAACAAATTAATAAAAGTTTTTTGAGAGATAGATTTGACAAGTTTGACTATATTTGCTAGTTTTTTTTTATGATTTAAGGTTTGTTTCATTCATTTTTTTTGTTTTTTTTCTTGTTTTATTCAATAAATTGTCTTTATTAAAAAATAAGTTTTTTATTGTCTGATTTTTAAAAAGTAAAATAATTAAAGTGTGAAAAATTATAGTTAATATATTAAAACTGTACATATTTTTATGACGATAATATTAAAAAATAAAAAATAATTTTAACTAATTTTTAATCTAAAATATTTATAATAAACTTAAATTATTATATTATAATTACTTAAATTTTATTTGAAAAATATTATAAATATATGAAAATGTTAAATATGAAAAAAAATAATTTATTTTAATTATTTATATTTATAGTTGGTGTATTGTATTTATTCTTATTTTAATGACAATGATATTAAAAATATTAATTTTAACTAATTTTTAATCTCAAATATTTGTCGAGTCTAAGTTGTTTTTAATAAACTTAAATTATTATATTATAATTACTTAAATTTTATTTGAAAAATAGTGTAAATATATGAAAATGTTAAATATGAAAAAATAATTTTTTTTATTTTAATTATTTATATTTATAGTTGGCATATTGTATTTATTCTTATTTTTATGACGACAATATTAAAATATTAATTTTAACTAATTTTTGAGTCACAATTATTCTACTTTGTATGATTTTAAAAACAAGATATAACTAATTTATAATAATTATTTTCATCTTTATTTAGAAGATATAAAAATTCATTAAAATATTAGTAATAAAAATTATACCCTGTTTATAAAATAAAAAAAAATTAAATTAGTACCACGTTTATTGAATAATATGTTTTAATAAATCATATATATGATTTAATAAATTATTGAAAACTTTTTGAGAGAAGAATTCAACATGTTCAACTATCATTTTAGCTAATTTTTTAAAATTTTAAGCTTTATTTCCATTCTTTTTATTTCTTTTTTATTCAATAAATTTCTTTTATTAAAATAAAAGGTGGCTTCTTTACTTTCTGATTTTTAAAAAAGAAAAAAAAATTATAGTGTGAGAAAATTATAGTTAATATATTGTAATTGTTATTATTTTTATGATGACGGTATTTAAAAATAATAATTAATGTTAACTAACTTTTTTAATCTCAAATATTTATCTTGTGTAAGTTTTTTATAATAATCCTAAATTAATATATTATAATTATTCAAATATTTTTTAAAAATAGTGTAAATATATGAAAATGTTAAATATGAAAGAAAAAATATATTTTACTTATTTATATTTATAGTTGGTGCATTGTATTTATTTTTATTTTTATGACGACAATATTAAAAAATATTCATTTTAACTAATCTTTCTATCACAAATATTCTCATGTGTATAGTTTTAACAATAAACTATAATTAAATACAATATTTATAATCAACTTTATTTAAAATATATACAATTTAACTAACAAATTAGTGATAAAAATCATGTCCCATTTATAAAATATAAATCCTTATTCTCGCTATTATTTACAAAATATAAGAAGAACTAAATTTAAGTGATTATTGTTGATAAAATGTGTGTATGTGAATATGAAACATGTACACCTCTAAGAGTAGGTGTATCGTGGTATTTAGCACTTATATAACACTCGTATGATATATTTGAGAGTGTAATTCGTTGTGTCGAAGCAGCTTGCTCAAAATAATAAAGTGTTGAAAAGAGACTATCGAAGTGTAGAAACAGTTTGTTACACACATATTTGATTTGGATCTAAAATAGATGGATTTGATTTAGATCTAGAATAGATAGATTTGATTTAGTTTCAAAATAGATATTTTGGGCTTTTATAGTTTTGGATTTTTGCTTAAAGAGCAAGCTAACATAAATCTATAAATAGAGGGAGTAACACTTATTTTTGTAATCAATCAAGTTGTATTCACAGAATTTACAATTGCAAGTGAATAAGAAGTTTTCCACAGTTTGTGGACAGAGAGATGTTAGAACAAGATTTGGTTCTGCAATATTATCTATGAGTTTTGATGATAATAAATGAGTATGTTTGTATGAATAATTTTGATGCTCTAATGTTTGTTATTTTTGAGTATTTAACAAACATGTTATGCTTCTGATGGAAGGTGAGGCCAAGACATTATAAGAGAATTAGTTTTGCTTCTACGCTACACAAGTTCTGATGAATAATAATAAGACACTTCAGAAGACTCAGAAGTGTAGGCTCTGATATGAAGTCTAAAGAAACCAATCATAAGATCTGCAGACAGGAGTTTTACTGAAGTCCAGATGCTAAAGACTCATGTTTCTGAAGACAATGTGTTCTAAAGAAACCAGTAAGAAGATCTGAAGGCAGAAGTTTCTACTTAAGTCCAGATGCTAAAGACTCAAGTTTATAAAGACCCATGGTTCTAAGAAAAGGATTCTAAAGACCAAGTACTAAAGATTTTGAAGACAGAAGTTCTAAAGACTCTGAAGACTTGAAGTTTTGAAGACCCAAGGTTCTAGGAAATGTTCTCACGACCAAATGCTGAAGATTCTGAAGATTCTGAAGACTCTGAAGACTTGAAGTTCTAATGACCTTGTGTTATGTTCTGTCTTCTAAACTCATGCTCGCGTAAGCCTTTGAAGTACAGAAGAAAAGAATATAATGTTAATATTGTACAAATAGTACATGGTACAATCAACGTTTCATTCCACTATCATAAAAGGATAGACGTGTCGCACGATCTTGTTCCCCACGTTACTGCTCAAGCCGCCAATGCTTCTGGAAATACCAAGAGTATCCCTTAACGGATAGATAATGTTATTGGTTATATAAAGGCTTGAAGACTAAGAGAGAAAGCTGCTAATTCACGAATTATCCACGCACAAGCGTTGTTCATAGCTTTCATACTTTTTAGTCTATTTTCTTAAAATTTGTTTACTAATCAGCTTGTGTATAAGCATTTTCATTGTAAGTAAATTATTCAAACAATTGTTTGATTGTTCCTTGAGAGACTCGTTAGGTCAGAATTCTTGAGAAGTTTAAGACTTGTGTGTCTTAAAGATTTTTCCTTAAGGGACCAGTTAGGTCAGTATCCTTAAGAAGTCTAGGACTTATGCGTCTTAGAGGTTGTTGTTAGTCACTTGCGGATAGCTTGTGCATTGTAATAATCAATTTGATTATTGTTTGATTATCCTTAAGGGATCAGTTGGTCAGAATCCTTGAGAAGTCTAGGACTAGTGTGTCTTAGAGGTTATAACGTTAGTCACTTGTAGTTAGCGTGTGCATTGTAATAATCTATGTGATTATTGGATTATGACCTTGTTTGAGAGAGGCGAAATCACCTTGGTGGATGGACTAGACTAGCTTGATAACTTTCAAGTGAACTAGTATAAACATACCTTGTTATTTACTTCCTGTTCTTAGTTATTATTATTATCAAGAGTGGGGAAAACGTATTTTATTTAAAGGGGATTATTTTTAAAGAAATCTTTTTTTATTCAAACCCTAATTTCTTGTGTTTTTCACACCTTCAATTGATATCAGAACTTCGGTTCTGAGAAGATAAAAAGTTTGAATTTTTATCAACAGTTAACAGTGTCTAGTATCGATCCAGTGTGTGTGAAAAAACAACGGCTACATCCACTTCCACTATTGATAATAGGGGTAATGATAGAGATCACTATGGTCTGGAAAGACCAAAGCTTATCAAGATAAGGAATAATCAGAAGAATCTAAAGAAGTTTCAGATGATGAGGAACTTTCATTGATATCCATAAGAATCATTCAAATTTGGAAACATAGACAAAGCAAGTTCAGAGGTCAACAAAGGATATATGGAAGAGGTGAATCCATTTCTGGTCAGAAGAAAGCTTCTGAAAAGGAAGTCACGTGCTTTGAATGCAAGGAGCCTGAACATTACAATAATGAATGTCCTAAGCTCAAAAGGGATAAGAAACCTAAGAAGGGATACAAAGATAAGAAAGGTCTCATGGCAACATGGGATGATTCAGATTCAGAGAAAGAAGACTATGATGAGGAACATGCCAACATAGCACTCATGGAAAAGACCAGCACAAGTGAAGCAACATCAGAAGACGAACTGACACTTGATTATGAGTCAGACTGTGATGACGACCAAGAGGTACTTTCTTTCCTATCTCATTCTGAATTTGAAATTGGTTTATCTGAATTAATGAAAATATATCAACTTCTTCTAAGTAAAAACAAAATCTTGAAAAAGAGTTTTGTAGTTACTTCTGAAAACACTACTATAGATGAGCAAAATGTTTCTGACTTAAATGAAAAACTATTTGTTTTAGAAAAATCTAACATTGTTCTGAAAAGTAAAGTGTCTATATTAGAATAAGAGATTTTCTCTAACACATCTGTTATTGACGAAGTAATCAGATATGATAGAGCTTTTCAACACTTCCTTGCTAAAAGCATAGATAGAAGCAAAATGGCTTCAATGGTTTATGGTGTTAGTAGAAATGGAAGCAGAGGCTTGAGATACTCAGGACCATCAAAGAAAATTGATGAGACTCTGATTATCATACCAAAACCTCTTTATGAACATTTTGTACTTGCTGGCACAAAATTGAGATGTCCAAAACAAGAAGGTTCTGATACTATTATAGCACAACCACAAACACAGAAGGAAACTTCTAAACTAAAATATCATGCATAAATTCCACATGATTGTCCTACTGCACAAGATTCCAAAGGGGTCAGAACCTCTGGAATTGTTAACAAGAAAGGACCCAGAAAATGGATACCTAAGTGTTGTACCCCAAAATTTTCCCTCTCATTTCTATAGTAATCTCTCACAAGATCTCCTTTGGTTCAAGACTGCACTAGGGTTGATCAGCTCAAGACACCTCCTTAAGCACTGATGAATGGAAAATTGGGTTTGAGTTTGCACAAGGACACATGGATTTTTAATGCCCCATATGACTTTCATGGATCATTTTGTACTCTCAATATTGTTCATGTCAAGTTTCAAGTCTTGGATCACATTTTTGCTCAGTCAATTGATCAATTGACCTAAAATCAACTGTATTAGGGGAAAAGTCAATTATGGTCAATTTACAGTCAGACTTCATAATATTTTATCCATATCAACATTATGAACTCACATATGTCATTTGATCAAGTTTGTATCACAATTCCTCAATAAATTTGATCAGATCATCAAAAGGGCAAAATGGTCAAAATTAGGGTTTTGACTAAGAAGGTGCAATTTCTGATTTTTGACCTGGAAAATGTCTGATTGGTTTAAGTTATGATCTCAAGGATTCAAATGCATCATTTTTACCTAATGTCATGGCTCAAAGCATCTCTCAATATTGATTGATTGACATATGAATTTTCAGTCAATTGATCAAAAGTCAATTGTACACTGAAAAGTCAAACTTTGACTTTTTGGTCAAAATTAAGTGTCAAAGATCAAAATTCATCAGAACATGACAAAATATGAAACTTGTTCATCAATAAATCAAAAAGTCAAGATTTCATTTTGAAAAGTCAAAATTTCTAAACTTAGAAATTTTTCCAAGTGTTAGAAACTTCATATTTTTTCACAACTTTGAGCCATTTTTCCACCATGATACAAGATGATTCAAAGGAAACTTCCAACATGAAAGTTGTAGATCTCAATGAGATATAAAACATTGTATAAGAAAACTTCTCCTAAAAATGCATGGATTTCAAGTTATGATTTTGTGAATACATATTCATGAAACTTGGAAACTTAGTGAAATTTTGCCCTAGTTTAGGCAGGATTTTGACCTAACTTCATGACAGTTTTTCACATAGTTCCAAGAGGAATTTTCAAAAATATCCAACATAGAGGTTGTAGAGGATGTTAAAAGCTTTCCAAAATATCCAAGAACTCATTGAGATCATGTTTGAGCTAAGAGAATCAAATACAAGAAGTTAGGGTTTTCAAACTTGAATTACAAGTCATTTTGTGAAGAATACATGAACCAAATCCATGCTAGGCTGCATAATCTTTGCTTTGTAAGCCTCAAACTTGTTTGTCACTCCATAATTAAATGTTTACACATTTGTTAGAGCTTTGATCCAAGCATTTGAGCCATTATCCAAGTTGCATTTCCATTAATGGCACAAAGTAACATTGTCATTCTAGTAAAGAGGCTTTAATCACAAAGTCAACTTGTATTGAGCTTTACACTTGTTTCTTATGATCATACACAATATAAAATCCATAAGAAACTTGTCTAGAGACTCTAACTACTCATAACATGCTTGTACTATGCATTGAAACCATGTTTGTCAACCTTACTTCAAAAACAAGCCAAGAAGCCAAAACATGTGATCTTGTACTTCTGACCATCTCAAATCTCCAAACCTTTTCATATATATCAAAACACTATTATGTAACCTAGCACACGAGATTAGAAGCCCTTAAACACTCTCAAATTCTCTTTATCCAGAAATTGCACAAAACCTCCATTTTTGTGTCATTTCTGACTTTGAACTTCAATCTTCAAAACCACTCGTGCATTTCTTGGCCTTTTAGTTTCAAAAGCTTCCTCACATCAAATACAAACCATCATTGTCCCTATTTGCGACTGTAACATCATCTTCATCAACTTCCATAGCAAAAAATAGAGCATTGCAATTGGACTTCTCCAGACCATTTCACCTACTCTCAATCCAAGCCAGCTATTGCATTAGCTTCCTAGAGGTTCAAGGAAGCTAATCTGATCATCACCATCACTTGAAACAAGCTCAAACTCATTTCACGATTTCCAGTTTGGAGGTATTTTTCTTGAACTTCTATCTTCATATTTAGGCATTGTGAAGATAAAATGTAGATATCATTGCCCTGAAACTATACATGTCCATAGATTTCATTTATGTTGCTTGAGTAGGGAGAATTTTGAGTTTGAACCTCTGAAAATATTTAGGTTAGAATTTGGTACTGTTAGAAATTCATGCTCATATTTGAGAATTAGCTTAAGTTATTTACATATTCAGAATCGTGAGGAAATTTCTAACAAGTTTGATGTTGGAAGTTTTGTGAATGGATGAGAAATGAATAAGTTACAAATCATTTGGCTGGAGGTTGAGGATGAAGTACATTCAGGACAAGATTTATGTTACATATTTATTGTTTTGTTTAAGTTAACAGATGTATCACCATCCTAGTGGTTAAAGCGCGTGTCTGTTATCTATGGGACCTGGGTTCGAGCCCCAGTGGTACCCTTTTGCCTATTTTTTCACATTTTCCCCATTTTTGCTTGAATCAGCGCGCTTGGGCCTTCCCCTCCTGGGCCTTGTACTTTTTTACTCAATCTGACCCCCTTGATTGCCATAACAACACAATCCACTTCACATTTTTTATTTTTCTCTTTGATCTGACCAAAAATCACATTGGGTCCAAACTAAAACAAAATTGTTCTACTTCCATACACCTTAAATAAATTTCGCACCCTCCTGACTTTTATTTTATTTTCTTATTTTATTTTCTTTTTAATATTTTTTTTTATTAGTAAAAAATCTCAAAAAATATTTTTATTATTTATATATTAATATACTTTTATTTCATTAAGACAAAAGACCAAAAATATTTTCTTATTACAAATTTAATTTCTTTTCTAAATATTAGACCTAGGTTTTAATTTTATTTTAATTAAGTTAACTTAGAATTTGGATTTTCTTTTAATTAATTTTTATACTAGTTTAATTAAATAAAAAACTTTTTTTCATAAAAAAACCCTAAAAACAATTTCTTGATTAAATTTATTTTCTTTTCTTAATTAATTTTGGTTTAATTTTCTTAATTTAATTAATCATTTCTTTTAGTTAATTAGGTCAAAACCAAACCCTTTCATGAAAACCAAACAAAAATCATTTCTTTTTCCATTTGCAATTGTACATTATTTATTCAATTATTGTACATTTATTCAATATGGTTGTAATAGTTAATTAGATTTAATTTTCTTGCAAAATCCCCATTTGTAAATTTGTATACCCCCTCCCCTCATGATGTAATAGCTTAGTATTTTTACTTTCCGCAATTTATCGCTTTATATAAATGCTAGTAATTAGGGTTTTGTATGGAAAGATAAAATCAACAAGTAGCAAACTCTAATTCAAGATAAAATAATGCATGTAAATCAACACACTTGCACACTTGCATCCTTAGGGTAATTCCACTTTGTTTCCTTACAAAAATGTCCATGTTATGCATGTGGGATATCTTAACCAAAAGCAATAAAAAATACAAGATCATAGTCCCTCGATGACGCTATCAAATGTTGCCTTTCAATATGATCTTAGTCCATCAAAGAGAATTGCTAAGATATTTCACAATGTTGCTATCATGGCTATACGATGACCCACGCTCATCCCTTTACATCCAAAGATAAGGCTTCTTACCAAATTAGTGGTAAGATATCAATATCAAAGGAAAGGAAGAAATGAACTAAGACTTTTGAGTAGGTAAATTGTTCCTAGTTGCTTGTTCAATTTCAAATCAAACACTCTTGCTTATTTTCAAAACCAACACCAACACTTTCAAAACATTTTCCAAACATGAAACATTTTCAAAAGATCAACACTTTGTATACGTTCTTACGAACAAGAACTATTACAAAGTTTGCCTAAACGATGACGCCTTTTCAAAATACTTTCAAAAACCACACAAAACACATTTTCAAACAAAAGCAAGTGATCTAGCAAGCAATTAAGAGCCCATAGATGAAAAGGGCGCTAACACCTTCCATTTTCATAATCTACCCCCCGAACTCAAGAAATAATCTCAAAGGTCTTTCCTGTTCTTTTCAGCCTTTCCTTTTGGATAAAAGAAAAGTCGGTGGTGACTCTTGCTAACTGTTACATTTGCGATAAAACATAAAACACCAAGTCAGTTCTCCCACCGTATCACACTAAGGATCAGATAATCTATGTTACAGATCTCCTTGATGGCGCCACTGAAACACCAATCATGGTACCTGGAAAGTGGATGCTCGCGACACATGACGAGCGAAAGGCATATGTTCCAAGATTTGGAACTTAAGTCTGAAGGCGATGTGGGCTTCAGAGGCAACCAGAAGGGAAAAATTATTGCCTCTGGAACTATTGGTAATGGTAAACTTCCTTCTATTAACAATGTTCTTTTAGTCGAGGGTCTGATGCATAACCTATTGTCAATCAGTCAACTTAATGACAATGGTTATGACATCATTTTTAACCAAACGTCCTGTAAAGTTGTGTTAGTCAGAAGGATGGCTCAGTTTTGTTTAATGGAAAGAGGAAGAACAATATTTACAAAATAATATTATCATAGTTGAAAAATAAAAATTTAAAATGTCTTCTAACTGTTCAAGAAGAGCAATGGGTCTGGCACAGACGTTTGGGTCATGTTAGCTTGAGAAAAATTTCTCAACTAAATAAACTTGGATTAGTCAGAAGCTTTCCCAATCTGAAGTATACTTCAGATGCTCTTTGTGAAGCTTGTCAGAAAGGAAAATTTTCAAAAACCTCTTTCAAAGCTAAAAAGATTGTTTCTACTTCTAGGCCATTAGAACTTCTTCACATTGACTTATTTGGACCAATGAAAACTGCTTCTGTCAATGATAAGAAATATGGATTTTTCATTATTGATGATTATAGCAGATGGATATGTGTAAAATTCTTGAAACACAAGGATGAGTCACACTCTGTATTTTCTTCTTTCTGTTCCCAAGTGCAAAATGAAAAAGATTGCAAAATAGTCAGTGTTAGAAGCGATCATGGTGGAGAATTTGAAAACAAAGATTTTGAAAAACTTTTTGATTCAAATGGAATAGTTCATGGTAAATGCATATTAAGAAGAGAGTTTAAATAAGGGGACTTAGTCCTTCTATTCAACTCTCTACTTCGACTCTTTCCAGATAAACTTCGCTCTAGGTGGTCAGGTCCCTTTGAAATTACCAAAGTTTTTTCAAATGGAGCGATAGAAATCAAGGATAAATCTATTGATCCATTTATAATGAATGGGCAGCATTATCATTGCATTTATGACATAAACTATTATACTAGTCTAAATCTTTAAGAGTTGCCCTCTCATTCACCAAATTAGCTTCTTTTTTTAAACTTTTTCGAGCTTACGATATTAAACGAAGCGCTTGGTGGGAGGCAACCCACATTTTAACTTTAATTTTAATTTTCACTTATTATTCTTAACTAATTTTATTTCTCTTTTCTTTTTCTTTGATACACGGTATCATTCTTTAGAATTAACCATTAATAACTTAGTATCATTGTCTACTTACCTTCAGGCTACTAACTTCTTAACTAACTTTAGATATGGATAACATAGATAATATGGTTGTCACTTTTGGAAGCGATGCCCGACAAAGACGTTATGAGATTCTTTTTCAGAGAGAGATGGCACTGACAAAATATGTCGATGGCCCTACCATGATTTCTCTAGGTATTGAGGAAAGCATCTCATACATGTTTAACCAAATAGGATGGGAAGCTTTTATTAGGAAGAAATGTCCCATTTACCATAAGCTGATCTTAGAATTCCTAAGCTCACTCACTTATGATCCTAACCTGGGGATGGGATTAATAGGGAAAGAGCTTCTTTTAGACTATTTGGGTTTACCTATCGCCTGACCACTCGTAAGATTTCAGAACTGTTAGGTTTTCCAAATGGTCTAGATGCTTTCACACTAGCACAAGAGGATTTATTTATGGATACTGAACTGAACTACTTTTGGAGTCAAATTTATGGCCAACATAATCATGATCCAAACCAAATGCATCCACCAAAATCCATAACCCTATTATCTGCTACTTCCACATGATCTTGGCTTTGACCTTTTCCGGAAAAGAACAAAACAATACCTTAGTGTCTAGGGGTGAACTTTTCATTATATTATATGTTTTCCAGTCTAGACCCGTAAATGGTGCAACCTTCACGCTTGATAACTTACATAATATTGCACAAGCTACTCATTGGGCCATCCTGACTGGTGGTCTTATTTCTATGATTGCCACTACTTTAGCCCTAAGAATCCCACTTTCACGCCTAAACCCTTTAGGAGGATATTTCCCAATGGACATCATTTTTTGTTTCAATACGAGACTAATCGGAAACTTTGGTCCTAATGATTTTCAACTGCTAGTATACCATGAGCCTATTCATCATTTTACATTTCCGAATATTGAGAAAACTAGTGCGCGCGATAAAGATAACTGGCTTTATGATTTAGAAGGACAAGACGAGACTGACCCCGACCATGAGACCCCTCCTCTTTACCATTACTATCCATCCCCAGAACCTACCACCCCCATGTTGCCTCCTCAGCCATTGCACCACCTCCGGTTGATTACACTGTTGCAATCACTGCTTTATAAACATATATTACCAACATTAGATAGGAGTTGAGCACTTTGCGCATGGATTTCCACGACTTTATGGATGTAGTGACAAAGCAATTAGATCACATTTATCAGTACATTTATTATGCTCCTCCTACCGGTGGCCATAATAGTGGCTAATGCTTATGGATAATACTATGTTTCCAACTCTGACATTTAAAACAGTGAGGACACGGTCTGTTTTAAGTGTGGGAGAAGGACTAAATTTAATTTTAGGGTTTCCATTGTTTTCTAGATTAGGATTTCATTGTTTAAGATTTTAATCATTTTTATTGTTTAAGAATTTTATCATTTTAGTGAATCGTTTCAGTAACTTTGTAGAAACCCTGAGTTTATTTTATCACATTTAATGATTTTTAATATGTTCTGTTGTTTACTTTACTACTTTGCTAATTCTGATTAGATATACATTATAGTACTGTGATATATTCTGCTATTATGTTCGAACGCATGCCTACTATGTTGGTCAAAAAGAAAAGAGAGAAAATGACACATGAATACTGCAAAACTGACATGCACCAATGAACGGTACAATTATATTGCATGCAAATCCTTGAAAATATGAAAGTGCATAACTTTTAATGAAACGGTCATGGCATGCACAAGTGGCCCCCACCACCCTTTTAAAACGGTCCAATTAGCATGCACACAAAACATAAGTGTGGCGTCCATCACCATTATTCCTTACCAGGCGCCCACAACCTTCCTATGTGGCCCACACCACCTTTTGAACTACAATTGCTCACCAATGGCGCCTTCCATCATCTAATATGGCCTCCTCCACCTTGGCATGTGGCGCCTGCCACCCTTCCTAAGTGGCCCCGCCATTACCCCTCACCATTATGCATACCTGCCACGTTCAACTTTCCTGCACACACCTAACTTTTTCTTTGATCGTAATTATGCACTGCATTTATGTCACCCATGCACACTTAAAACCATTTATATCCACCTTCAATACCAACTTTAGTACCCACAAAATCTTCCAACGTCTCTCTTCTGTAAACTATATTTCTTTACCATAATTCCCCTCATCAAAAGAAGAACTAAAAAAATGACACAAAGGCAAGGGTACAAGATATTATTCAGAGAAGGCACGCATGATGAAATTCAGAAACAACTATACAGGTCTCTAAGCGACAGATACATAGAATCAACAAGGTATACTGATGAGCCATGTTTAACAGCTTTAGGAATTTCTGATAGTGTTAATCATATGCTTAATACATTGAGTTTAAATGATTTCTTATCTTTTAAGGATTCTGTCTATGTCCAACTTACCCTTGAATTCCTTAGTTCTCTGATTTCTGACCCCACCCGACACTAACTGTTCTCATGGGACCATTCAGTTTTGCATGTTTAATGTTGAATATGCATTTACTTTTGACCAACTTGCTGATTTGCTACATTTTCCCCACGAGAATAAAGTGGTATGTGAGGTTTCATATACTGAAAGGTGGGAAAAGGGCTTTTTAACCATTCTGGAGGGCCATAACGGGTACAACAATACATAGCTTTGAGGGCAAGAAAGCCTTACAAATTCACAACCCAACCATACGCTATTTCCGCCAACTTTCATCCTGCACTATTTTTGGCAGGGCAAATTCTAACAAAGTAAATGAAAGAGAATTTTTCTATCTGTTTGCCACATTTGTGCCCGAAAAGGTTAATATGGTCCCGTTAATGATCTTTCACATGCATGCACTAGTCACCACAAAAAAAGGGAGCAATAGTATTTGGCACATTAATAAACTCTATAGCTCGAGTCCTAGGACTCGCAGAAATTTTTTTGACCATGACGCAACTCCCGTCACGTGTAATAAATATCAATATGGTTATGAGCATGAATCTGGTGAAACGACAAGGAGATAAATTTTAATTAATGATTAATAATCGTGTTTTATTGAATTTCATTCTCCCAAACCCGGACCATACATATGTGCTCAATCCGAATAATTTTTTCTATATTAATGACCCAATACCTAACCCAGTCCCCGCGCACATTCCTGAGAATATAGCTACTGGCAGGGACACTGATAAGGAGTACACCCAACGAGAGAGGGGATCTCCAATTAATACCCGACCCCCTCCCTCTCATGCTAACATTAGACACACACACACTACACCTGGATCTTCAAACTTCTATGTAGGCACCTCTTCTGGCGGCTATTATTTTTCTGAAGATATAATGAGAGAACAGATGGCGCAAGAGGAAGAGTGTGATGGGTTGTTCTATACTATGTATGAGAAACAACAAGATATAATGGATTTGTTTTACCCCAAAATTGTCCCTCCCATTTTTCTTCAAGACATTCTTTCAAGGCTCTTCAAATATTCAAGAATCTTAAGGGATGACTAGTCAAGATGCACCTCCTAAACCAAAGGCCTACAACTAGGGTTTTGAGTTTCTCAAGGAATTTTGGTTTGAAAAGGTCCAAAATTGATTCCATGGTTCTTCATAGGTCCTCAGCAAAGTCCATCTCAAGTTTCAAGCCCTACATCACAAGTTTACTCAGTCAATGGCTCAGATGAGTGAAAGTCAATTGTATTGGTCAAAAAGTCAATTATGATCAAAATACAGTCAAACTTCAATATTTTTGGTCAACATCAATATTTTGAAGTGATATTCATCATTTGATCAAGTAATCATCATGATTCCCCAAGGAAAGCTCTCAAATCATCAAAAGTCAAGAATTATCAAATTAGGGTTTCCGTAGGAGAAGTCAACTGAACTTTGACCAAACATAACTTTCACATGATTCATCAATATTTCCCTAACCAAAGCTCATTTTGAATAAAATTAAATTCTCTACAACTTTTCTTTTATTATCAAGTCCAAAAAATGCTTCATTTGGAAGATATGATCTCATACATTATAGGTCATTTTCAAAAGTCAACAAAAGACACTTTTTGTCAAGGAAACTCACATCTAGATAATATCTTCAAAAGCTAAAATGAACAAAATATAGATTGTATGGGACATCCAGGGATTTCCAAAAATTCAAAGATAATCTTCAAAAGATAAAAATTGAGCAAGTTATGAATTGCAGAAGTTGGGGAATTTTGAAGAAATTCATGAAATTCAAATTGGGCAATTTTGAAACTTTGAACTAGTGAGCCTAATTTTTGGTATTCCAACATGTTTACCAAATATTAGAGGACTTCTAAATTCATTTATACATGGCCTTGACCTTTATTTATATTTATCTTGATTTTATTTTATTTAAAATCAAAAGAAATTAAATAAAACCACAAAAAAATCATAGGCTATGCATATGGGCTTGTTTTGATCAGCTTTGGGCCCAAGAATTCGTGCAAGATACATACAAGCTATATAGGTTCATGAAAATTATAAATGGCAAGAGATATTTCATTTTTGGAAAGTTTTGAATTTGTTTTATCTTGTTTTGTTAAGACCATCAAAGGTTGATTCCTTACCATGTTTATTCACTCCTCTCTTCCCTCTATAAATACACAACATTGCAAGCCCAAAGTACATGCATAGGTTTCATAACAAATCCATACGAAATTCTCAAAAATTCCCTCAAAGTTGCAAAATTTAAAACTCTCACCTCCTGCCTCTCTCAAGCCAAACAGAAGATCCATTTGTTTCTCCGAGGTTCCCAAGAGTTGAATCGGGCCCATAGTCAAGCTCTTTCACGTCCAGAACTCCTATATCCAGTCACCGCCATTTTGGTATATTTACTTGAATCCAATCTTATTAAATATGTATTGTTAACCGATTTAACATTTACATACATGTTTATAGCAATGCATAAGACATGTTTGATGTAATGCATACGAGCTTTAAGGATTAAAACACAGGTTGCCATTGCTAAGGTTTTAAAGCTGTTGAGCATCGATCTGGGAGTTACAGGCCATTTCAGACCAAACCAATGCCATATTTGAACTTGTAGCATGTGATTTAGGGAGGGTAGGTCAAGCCTTGGATATTGATTTTATTGTTTTTGCAGATTCAGAATTTTGGATGATCGGAGGGGACGACTGGAGTTTGACTCTGGCGTCCCTGAGTTAGTTGACTTCGGGCAAAGGCTTGCATGGCCAAACAATTATTCCTGATTCGCCCATTCAAATGATCAGGGCCCACTTAATGCACGGGTAGTTGCTGATCTGGATCCGACTTTTGTTTTATATTATATTGTTTTGTTTTAACTAATGTAACGAATGAACATATTGGCCCAATGGTAGAGACAACGCGTGTAAGGAACTTTCATGTGCAAGTGCAGGGGTTCGAACCCTGCCTCTTGCATATTATTTTTTCTAATGTTTTCTTACAGATTCAATGCAATACTTCTCAGGGCACCTACTGTTAGAACATAGTTTGATTCTACAACCCTTGATTAGAGTTTTGATGATAACAAAATAGAAAGAATAAATAAATCCAAAAGATATATACAAAGGATAAATATGATTCTCAAAATTATGTCTTGTATATGCAGAAGTTCTGATGGGATCAGCATCAGAAGATAGGCAATAAAGTATTCACGCTGAAGCTACCAGATTATACGCTGAAGTTTGATGACCAAAATCTGCGCCTAAACAAGTACACTCTGACTCTGAACAAAGTCATCTCAACCAAGTCATCAACACTCTGAAGCGTTATCAGCAGTTAAAGCAAAGAAGACTCTGAAGCGCTATTAAGTATTCAAGACATAATTAAATGCTAACGGCTTTCTTCAGACAAGATGTTCTTCAAAAGGAAAGTGTGTTATTATCATTAAACTTGCTTTATGGACAACGTCTATGCCTTGCCTATACAAACAAGTATGCTTGCAAAGAAGCACGTACGTATGCACACAACAATTTGCCAAGCTTTCCAAACCACGCATATCTAAGCTCTAGCAAATTTATTTTATTCCAAGCTTAATTTGTGTAACTATCACAGTTGTGATATACTGTTTTGTTAGAAAACAACAACACACTCTTGTTCAGTTATTTGTAAAAGATTTCCTTGAAATTAACCGGTTTGTGGTTGTACTCAAGAAGACTTTAACAGTTGTTAAAGTAGCTGTTGCAATCGTTTGAAAATTAGTGGATTAAGACCTCGTTGGAGAGAGGCGAAATCACCTTGACGGGTGGACTGGAGTAGTTTGAGATCAAACGAACCAGGATAAAAATATTGTGTTATTAAGCCTTTTGATCTAAGTTTTTCAATTCAACCCCCCCCCCCCTTCTTGTGTTTTTCACATCTTCAATTGGCATCAGAGCGCCTGATTCTAAGCTTAAACACTTAACCGTGTCAGTACAAGATCCAGCGTCAAAAAAACACAATGGCAGGACCAAGTCAAAACATCAGCAATGAAAACAATGAAGAAAGGGACAGATTCAGTGGCAAACCTCCAGTCTTTGATGGAGAGAACTTTGACTACTGGAAAGACAGAATTGAGAGTTTCTTTCTGGCCCATGATGCTGATCTGTGGGACATGGTGACTGATGGATACACGCACCCAGTGGATGGACGTGGTCAGAAGATTGACAAGAAAATGATGTCTGATCAGCAAAAGCGTGAGTTCAGAAATCACCACAAGGCCAGAACAATTCTTCTCAGTGCCATCTCATATTCAGAATATGATAAAATATCAAACAGAGAAACTGCTAAGAATATGTTTGATTCTCTGAGAATGACACATGAAGGCAACCTTCAAGTCAAAGAAACTAAAGCCCTTGCGCTCATTCAGAAGTATGAGGCATTCAAGATAGAAGATAATGAATCAATAGAAACTATGTTTTCAAGATTCCAAACTCTTGTTGCTGGTCTAAAAGTTATTGACAAAGGGTATTCCACTGCTGATCACGTTAAGAAGATCATCAGAAGCTTGCCAAAATAGTGGAGGCCAATGGTCACAGCGCTTAAGCTAGCCAAGGATCTCAACAAAATCTCTCTAGAGGAACTTGTCAGCTCCCTCAGAAGTCACGAAATAGAGCTAGAAGCAGATGAACCTCAAAAGCAAGATAAGCCATTAGCTTTAAAATATAACAGAAAATATGACTCCAAAGTTTTGCAGGCTGTGGAAGAAACCTCTGATGGATCCTCATCAAAAGAAGATGAATTGTCTCTCCTCTCCAGAAGAGTGAACCAACTATGGAAGCAGAGGCAAAGGAAGTTCAGGAATCCCAGAAGATCAGAAAATCAGAATGAATCTTCCTCCAGATACAGAAGGTCAGAATCTTCCTCTGGACACAGAAGATCTGAAGGTTCTTCAGGATACAGAAAGCCAAACAACAAAGACATCATATGCTATGAATGTAACGAGCAAGGGAACTACAAAAGTGATTGCCTAAAGCTTCAGAAGGAGAAGCCCAAAAAGAAGTTTGGCAAGGAAAAGAAGAAAAGTCTCATGGCCACATGGGATGATTCTGACACATCTGAAGCTGACTCAGAATCAGATGATGAAAGAGCAAATATAGCCCTTATGGCAAACGTATCTGAAGACAGTGAAGCTTCTGGTTCAGACTCTGAATCAGATACAAAAGAGGTATTCCCTGACTTTACTATAAACTTTACTAAGGCTGAACTAGCTGAAAGCCTTAATGAAATTCTGGAAAGGTATTAGCAGATCAAAGTCAAATTCAGAAACCTGAAAAGGAATCTTGCTTCTGACTCTGATAAGACTGAGAGTCTTAGATTGGAGAATTCTGAGTTAAAAGAAAAAATTTCAAAATTAGAAAACCAGTTACAAAACTCTCAGAAGGAAACAATCCCTGAAACTCCCAACAATGCTGATGAGATCATCAAAAAGTATGATCACAACTTTCAGAAGTTTCTTGCTAAAAACATAGACAGAAGCAAGATGGCTTCAATGATCTATGGAGTTAGCATAAATGGCAGAAAAGGGATAGGATATCAAGGTAAGGTACCTACACCAAAAAATGCCATGGACTTAGTTATAAAACGCACTCCACTTGATTCACACTTTATATATGGGCACACACATGACATAAAATATACAAGTAGTGATTACTCTGTCAAACCAAAATTCAACGAGAGGTTTGGTAAAACTAACAAATCAAGACCCAAGAAAATGTGGGTACCTAAGGATAAATTAATACATGTGGCAGATATCTTTAGCAGCAAAGCAAAGACACCAATCATGGTACCTGGACTCTGGCTGCTCACGACACATGACGGGAAGAAAGCATATGTTCCAAAGCCTGGAACTTAAGCCTGGAGGCCACGTAGGCTTTGGAGGCAATCAGAGAGGAAAGATCATTGGCTCTGGAACAGTAGGTAATGGAAATCTTCCCTCTATAAGTAATGTTTGGTTAGTTGATGGATTAATGCATAACCTGCTATCCATAAGTCAATTAAGTGATAACGGTTATGATATAACTTCAATCAAAATTCATGCAAAGCTGTTAGTCAGAAAGATGGGACTATCCTATTTAATGGAAAGAGGAAAAACAAAATTTATAAAATCAAACTTTCTAAACTGAAAAATCAGAATGTAAAATGTCTTCTGTCTGTTAATAACGAGCAATGGATCTGGCATAGAAGATTGGAACATGTTAGTATGAGAAGAATATCTCAGATTAACAAACTCAATCTGGTCAGAGGACTTCCTAACTTGAAGTTCAATTCAGATGCTCTGTGTGAAGCATGTCAGAAAGGCAAGTTTGCAAAATCTGCTTTCAAATCCAAAAATGTTGTTTCCACCTCTAAGCCATTAGAACTTCTGCACATTAACTTATTTGGACCTAAAAATTGCTTCAGTCAGTGGCAAGAAGTATGGGTTAGTAATCGTAGATGACTATAGCAGATGGACATGGGTAAAGTTCTTAAGGCACAAGGACGAGTCACACTCTGTGTTTGTTACCTTCTGCAACCAAGTTCAGAATGAAAAGGATCTTAGAATTGACAAAGTCAGAAGTGATCATGGTGGAGAATTTGAAAATAAAGATTTTGAATTATTCTTTAATGAAAAAGGCATTCTGCATGATTTCTCTTGTCCTAGAACTCCCTAGCAAAATGGAGTTGTAGAAAGAAAGAACAAAACATTGCAAGAAATGGCCAGAACCATGATCAACGAGACTAACGTTGCTAAGATCTTTTGGGCAGAGGCAATAAACACAACTTGTTACATTTAGAATAGAATCTCCATAAGACCTATTCTGGAAAAGACTCCATATGAATTGTGGAAGAACAGAAAGCCCAACATTTCCTATTTCCATCCATTTGGATGTACATGTTTTATTTTGAATACAAAAAATTATTTGAACAAGTTTGAATCTAAAGCACAAAAGTGTATTATGTTAGGATACTCTAAACGCTCAAGAGGGTACAGAGTATACAATACAGAAACACAGATTGTTGAAGAGTCAATCAGTGTTCGTTTTGATGATAAGCTTGACTCTGAAAAGTCAAAGCAGAATGAACTCCTTGCAGGTATGAAAGTTGAACTCACAGGTACTGGAGACAACTCATCAGAGGCTCTCAATAGAGACACTCCTTCAACATCAGAAAGAGTCACAACAAGTAATCCAACACCTTCTGTTGATCAACTCCAGAAAAGACCATCCAGAAGCAGCATTGATCACCCAGAAGAAACAATTTTAGGAAGGAAGGAAGATCCAATCAGAACAAGATCTACTTTCAGAAATTCTGAAGAGTCTTTCATGGGACTGGTTTCTCTGATTGAACCAACAACAATTGATGAAGCACTTCTGGACAATGACTGGATTTTGGCAATGCAAGAGGAGCTAAATCAATTCACCAGAAATGACGTATGGGATCTGGTTCCCAAACCAAAAGGGTTCAACGTCATTGGTATAAAATAGGTGTTCAGAAACAAACTGAATAAACAAGATGAAGTCATCAGAAACAAAGCACGACTGGTAGCACAAGGTTATAGTCAGCAAGAGGGAATAGACTATACAAAAACCTTTGCTCTAGTCGCCAGGTTAGAATCTATCATACTTTTGATATCATTTGTTGTTAATAAAGGCATCACTCTGTATCAGATGGATGTCAAGAGTGCATTCTTAAATGGCTATATAGAAGAAGAGGTATATGTGCACCAACCCCCTGGTTTTGAAAGTTCCAAAAATCCAGAATATGTTTTCAAACTAAAGAAGCCACTCTATGGTCTGAAACAAGCTCTCAGAGCTTGGTATGAAAGACTAAGTAACTTCCTGTTGGAAAAGGAATTCACCAGAGGGAAAGTGGATACAACCTTATTCTGTAAGACAGTTAAGAATGACATTTTAGTATGTCATATTTATATTGATGACATCATATTTGGATCCACTAAACCCTCTCTGGGAAGAGAGTTTGCTAAATGTATGCAGGCAGAGTTTGAGATGAGCCTAATGGGGGAACTAAAATTCTTTCTGGGCATTCAGATTAATCAAACTCCAAAAGGAACTTACATTCATCATAGAAAATATGTCAGAGAACTTTTGAAGAAATTTGATCTCTCAGAATGTAATCCATCAAGGATTCCAATGCATTCCACGTGCATTCTGGAAAAAGAAGAGGTAAGCAAAAAGGTAGAACAAAAGGTCTACAGAGGTATGATTGGTTCTCTTCTGTATCTGACGACTTCAAGGCCTGACATTCTATTCAGTGTTTTCATTTGTGCTAGATTCTAATCAGATCCTAGAGAATCTCACTTAACAACAGTTAAGCGAATTTTCAAGTATCTGAAAGGTACTGCTAATCTGGGTTTGTTTTATAGAAAATCAAGTGATTACAGCTTAGTAGGATACTATGATTCTGATTTTGCTGGAGACAGAGTAGAACGTAAAAGCACTTCTGGAAGCTTCCAGTTTCTGGGAGAAAATCTGATCTCATGGTCCAGCAAAAGACAATATACAATAGCTCTATCAACAACAGAAGCTGAATACATAGCAGCAGCTGGATGTAGCACGCAAATGCTTTGGATGAAAATTCAACTTGAGGACTTCAATATATTTGAGAGTAACATCCCTATTGTTGTACCCCAAAATTTACCCTCCCATAATCTTCAAAGTTATGACAAGCAAATGGTTCAAAGTCTACTCAAGGGCTACACAGTCAACTATCCTCCTAAGCCAGTCAAACTAGGGTTTTGGTTCTTGCAAGGAAGTTGAAGTTTTCAAGAGCTCAATCAAGTCTCCTATGCCTATAAACATTGTCAAGCACCTACATGTCAAGTTTCAAGACTTTCAGCACAAAATTGCACAGTCAAAAACCCTAATTGCACTACAGTCAACTGTAGGGGCAAAATGGTCATTTGACAGTCAAAAGTTCAAATTTTTTGTCAACATCTCATTTTGAAGCCACAAACATCATTTGATCAATGCTTGATCATGATTCTCAAAAGTTTGGCTCAAAAAGTCTCAAGATGCAAAAGTTTCTATTTTTGGACAGTTGAAAAGTCAACTGTAACTTGACCAAGGCATAACTTTTTCATGGTTCATAATAAAAATCCCATCCAATGCTCATTTTGAAGGGGAAGACATTTCCTACAACTCATCTTCACACTCCAAGTCCAAGAAATGCTCTCACAAAAAGTTATCAATTTCAACATTATAGGTCATTTTCAAAAGTCAACAAAAAGGGACTTTAAGTCAAAGACCATAACTTGATATTGGTAAATCAAAATGACATGGGACCAAAGACATTGGTTAGAGGACTTCAAGACCTTTCCAAAATGTCCAAGAACATGACTAAAGCTTAAAAATTGAGCAAGATATGCATTGGAGAAGTTGGGAAATGTTTGTGAAATGGCCAAAATCATTTATCCTTGAAATTTCATTTTTGACAAAAGGGGCCCACTTTTTCCACTTGAATTAACTTGGCCATGCTTCCCACGTGTCCCACCTTTTATTTCAAATTTTTTAATTAATTTTTTCATTTTTAATTGATTTTATTAGATTTAATTAATTTTAAATCTTTTAAAATCTAAGGAAAATCAAAAAGCCTAATTAAAGAGGATATCTGACTTTGATGGACCTTGAATTACCATTAAGCATATGCCAAATTCGTGCAAGGGGCCAAATAGAGCAAGAATTCAAAAATGGTTCAAAAATGGAAGTTTGGTTATGGAGGTTTATGGAGAATCTTGAAATTGAATGCTCTGCATTATGAGGCAATAATTCCTCTTCATACATGTTGCATAAGACCTAGGCAAGTGATCAGAAGCAACATTGAGACCTAAGCTGCGCCCCAACACTCAGAGCAAACTTGCATTTTGGCCAAGATTTTTCAAAACTGAAAACACCTCTAGAGCCCGTTTCAGACTCTCATTCTCATCCAAACAAGTTGCTGACACCCTAAGGAAGCGATAGCCGTCAAATTCAGACCTTCAAACGCAAAGAACAGGTATAACCAAGTCCAACTTTCCTTGAAATTTTTGATATTCGCATTTTAATATTCATGCCATATTTGTCATTTTTGATCATGGATTTGGACTAATATGACTGTTCTGAAGCTGTTAGCATGATTTAATTGGGTTTTCCAAGCCTGTGCACGATTTCACCATGGCCATTGCCTAGGGTTTTAGAGTTTTGATTTTAGGGCTTTGCATACCAGGAACAATTGGAACCTAAGATTGCTACCATTAAAATCAGGACCTTCCACTGAGTGGATTTGAACCATCGCGCCCTATTTCTTTCCCACCATGGCCTATTCGCTATTCTCAAAAAGCTTGCGTTTTGGGGGGGTTTAAAACCCCCACTATTTCATTTTCAGTGCAGGTACATTGGGGAAGACGACTGCGTGGCACGGTTGGAATGGTTGGTTTGAATCCAGCGCGTTTTTTTTTATTTTATAACACTAACGTGTATTTTCTTTTATATTATTTGTTTCTTATATCATATACAAGACGCGTTGGTGGATCAGTTGGTTAAGGAATTGGTTGGTGAACACCGGGACTTGGGTTCGAATCCCAGGTCCCCTAACATCACTTCTATTATTTTGCTTAATTCATTCCTATGCAGCACATCGCCCAGGGAGCCATCATACACCCCAGCGCTGGCACTTGCCATGTGTCTCAAGTGGTACATCCAATGGCCACTACCTGCCATCCACCATAGGTGCCAGTCAAAGGTGTTTCACATGATTCAAAAAAGTCAACAAGGGGCTCCATTCAGATAGGCCTGATTCATTAAATTCACCTCCTCATTTGGGGTCAACACCCCCCACAGTTTGCTTTCTTTATTTCCTTTCTTTTCATTCTTTTTTTATTTTGTTTTTATTATTCCTAATTAATTCATTAAAACATTTTTTTATATAAAACAAAAAAAATCAGAAAAATCATAAAAGAACAAAAATATGTTTCATTTTAATTTAATTCATCAATAACTCTTTTTGTAAATAAATCCCATAATAAATTTAGTTTTAATTTTAGGTTGTTAATTTAATTCTTTTTCTCAACAACCAAAAATAATAAAAATAGACCTTTAGCACTTTCTTTTTTTATTAAATATTTTTACCATAAGTATCATTAATCATTAATTTTGTAAATAAATTACATAATCAATTTAGTTTTAATTTTAGGTTTTAACTTTAATGTATTTTTTTTTTTAATAAATTGAAAACAATTAGAACTAGAATTATTTAACTTTTAAATTCCAATTTAATTTTTCTTTAATGTCATAAATACAAAAACATGAAAAAATAAGTTCTTTCTTTTTATTTAACTTAATTATTTTGATAATTTTATTTTAATTCCTTCAAAGGGTTCAACGCCCTCGCATTCGATTACATTTTTGTTTCGCGCGTTTTATTTATTTCTTTTTGTGAATATAATGTACTTGCTCCAAAGCCATGTAATAGTTAATTAGACATTTATTTTCTGCACTTTATTTTAAATCGGGTCTGGATTAATTTGGCGATGTAGACCCGCGCCTTTGTAATAGCGTAGGACCTTTACCTTTTCCGCAGTTTAAATTGCCGCATCTTTTAACTATTAAACAATCACATGAAAGAATGAATGCTCAAAAATAAAATCAAAACATAGATAACCAATGCATGACAAGACAAATAATAAACCGAAAATGACACACAATTCACACACCACCCCTAGGGTACGCCTCACTGTTGCCTTGCCTCGAAAGGTGATCGTCGAGTAGAGGATGTCTTAGTAAGTCCTCATGATCCGGGAACCTGGCATGAGGGTAGCTTCTAAGGTGTCTTCCTATTGCTACGGTGATCACCATGTCCCGAACCTTCCAATTGACCCGAACACCTCCAACGGTGGTGCTACCTACCTCTCAATGGTGGGATGGCACTACTTTAAAGGACATTTACACAGACGAATTCCTTAGGGTAGGTAGGTTCTCGTAGATACTTGCTCTAAATTTCAAAACAAATCAAAATACTTTTCACACCGACACCTTTTCAAAAGCTTTCGAAAGCAATTTTTCAAAACACTCTTGAGGACCGATACAAGAGTCGAACTGGAATTTTCAAAGAAACTTTTTAAAACCCACAGTTGAAAAGCAAACAAACCATTTTTGAAAACACAATGAGCAAGTATCTAAGAGCCCATGGATAACCATGGATAGAAAGGGTGCTAACACCTTCCCTTTCTATAACCTACCTCCCGAACCGAGAGCAATCTCTTTAAGGAATTTTTCTGTGCTTTTGTCCTTTCCATTTGGAGAAAATAAAAGACGGTGGCGACTCTTGCTTCCGCGACATTTCGCGAACCAGCGTTAAACAGTCAGTTCCAGATCCACCGATCACAGAACTGGCGACTCTGCTGGGGACTAAAAACTTAAAGTGAGGTATACCTTAGGGATAGTTCATAACTGTGTTTTCAATTGTATTGACTTGTCTGCTTTAAATTTGTGGGTTGCATGGGAGTTACATAGATCCTAACCCGGATCTGGGGATACCCTGTTTAGGTAGCATAAGCTGTGAGGGACCTGTTCGGCGTAGACCGACATGGGTGAAGCAGTGGCTACGTTGGTGTGGCACCTTGGTCTGTACCGATATCCCTTGTGTTGCAACAAGGAGAATATGGGTCTTCTGAGGAGTCATTAAGCACCAATAACCTTAGAACCTTAATTGACACAACTTGGCCATTAGAACAGTAGCAGTATGTTACGCCCATTGAGGCTAAACTCTCGTGATGGTTCTGGCCGCAAGAAAAGATTGCGATGCTGGAGTTATGACCGATTGAGGGTAGTCAATGATATTGGGATCCTCTAAGAACCCGGTTACTTTGATAGGACAGGTATGAACCAACAAACTGAAAGAGGGTAGTACCTAGACCTCATGCTGGCCTAAACTTTAAGGGTTTGCCTTGTGTGACTTGTGTGCCTTACCATGTTTGCCTTTGTATCTATGTGTGGTATGCTTTATCATAACATCATAACATCATGAGCATTGCATGCATCCTGCATAAGGACTGACCATTTCAAAGACAAGAGGGTTTCACCTTTGCTCTGTTTTGTAGGACATTATGATGCCTGTGCGAAGGAATACTATCCGGTTCAACTTTGTTCACCCACCTGAGTTGCTTGAAGAGTTGGTTAGCAGAATCCCAAATACCACTTCTTTCATTCAGAGGCATGGTTCTCTTCTCAGTTTAGTCACTGCAAAGCAGGATCAACAGTTGATGAGCGTTCTGACCCAGTTCTATGACCCCCTGTACCAGTGCTTCACCTTTCAAGACTTCCAGCTGGTCCCTACCCTGGAAGAATTCTCTGATCTGCTTGGTATCCCTATCTTGGATCAGACTCCCTTTACCGGTTGGGAAAAGACCCTCAGGCTTGAGGATGTTGCTGCAGCTCTTCCCTTGACACATCAAGAGGTAATGGACAACTGGGTAACTAGAAGCGGAGTTAAGGGTTTCTTGGCCAAATTTCTGATTGGTAAAGCTAACAGTTTCTGGAATGACCTGGACTTTAGGGCATATGAAGACATCTTGGCTCTCATAATCTATGGGTTAGTCTTGTTTCCCAATCCTGACAACTTCATCAATGTCACTGCCATAAGGATCTTTATGTCTCAGAATCCCGTACCCACTCTCTTGGGTGACATCTTGCAACAACTTCATGCTCGTACTACCCGAAGACGAGGAACCCTATGGTGTTGTATCCCTTTGTTGGTGAGGTGGTTTATTTCGCACCTCCCTAAGTTCGTACTGAAGAACCAAGAAGGAAGAGGTTGGGCTCATAGGTTAATGTCTCTCACCGATAAAGACATCATTTGGACTTGCAGAGGTTTGGATGAGATAGCTATTATTGATCGATGCGGGGAATACCCTAATGTTCCTCTGATTGGTACCCAAGGAGGAATCTCTTACAATCCATGTCTAGCACTCCGTCAGTTTGGAAGAGCAAGAAGAGCAGGGCCTCATGAAATGTTGGTGCCTCACATCAGTTTTGAGTTTCAGGTGGATAGTGACGAGCTGCGTCGTAGGTTCATCAAGGCTTGGGACAAAGTTCATAAAGCTGACCCACAAGAGTTGGGACCAAAGACTTCTTTACCTATGGAAGCCTATTACAAATGGGTTCGCATCCGAGCTCAGAAGTTAGGTATGCCATATGAAGCTGTCAGACCCGTCATTCTTGAGTGTCCTGACAAAGATGGTGTTCCTCCAACTGTCCTGCCTCCCCAGATACCCACTGATTATGAGACATTAAAGAGGTCTTGGTCGCAACTGCGAGAAGAACGGGATTCTTACCGGGAAAAGTTCAACGAGCAGGAATTGAAGATCCAGAAATTGACAAAGCAGTTGGAGAATGAGAGAGCTCTGAATGCCTACATCTGTACTGAGAAGAGGAGACCATGGGATCAATAAGGAGCTCGGGATGTTCTTTTTACAGTTTTACTTCCCTTTTCAGTATTTCCTTTCATGTAACGCTCAGGATCATACGCATTCCATTCATCATATGCATCACAGGTACTCTTCTTTTCAGGTTGCTGACTGTTCTTCGTTGTTTATTACAGCATCATGAACCCTGAATCATCAACCGAGACATCTATCAAGGCCCTTCAGGCGCAGAACGCCCAATTTCAGGAGCTGATCATGGGTTTGGCTCAAGGTCAAAAAGAGCTGAAGGCTATGCTTCTGAAGAAGAATAAGAAGAAGAAGAGGACTGTGCTATTTAACACTGGGCGCAGACTCGGGAACACCTTGCAAAATGAGGCTGAGAGGACTACTCCATCTGTGGGGGAAGGTAGTCACCAAGAAAGGGAGGTCCCTACTCCTGTGGTCTCTGATACTGAAACAGACTTCAACGACGAACAGTACCCTCCTGCTGAAGACCGGTACAAGCAGCTGGAGGACAGATTAAAAGCTATGGAAATTCAGCGTGTGCTTGGACTGGATTTCGGAGACTTGGGGTTATCTACTGGGGTGGTGATTCCACACAAGTTCAAGGCACCTGTCTTTGTGAAGTATGACGGGGCTTCCTGTCCCAAGATGCACCTCCGTTCTTATGTAAGGAAGATCCAGCCTTACACAGCAGACAGGAACTTATGGATCCACTTCTTCCAGGAGAGTCTTTCAGGGACTCACCTCGAATGGTTCTATCAGTTGGATGGAACCAACATTCGTAACTGGGAGGATCTGGCCACTGCTTTTTACAAGCAGTATCAATATAATTCCGACCTCGCTCCTACGCGTACCCAACTCCAGGGTATGTCGCTAGGGTCGGGTGAAGGTTTTAAGGAGTACGCACAGAAATGGAGAGATCTGGCTGGCAGGGTGCAGCCACCATTGACGGACCGGGAGCTGGTGGATATGTTTTTGGGGACCCTATCTGGTCCATTTTTCAATCATCTCATTGGTAATTCCTCTGTTGGGTTTACTGATCTGATCTTGACTGGTGAAAGGATCGAGGCCGGTATAAAATCGGGGAAGATACAGAAGGTTGCCTCCTCCAATGCTGAAAAGAAGCCCTTCAAGAAAGAGGCTAGTGCTGTGTATGGCCCAAGAAGGCAAAATAAACCTGAACACCGCCAAGCTGTCAACGCGGTGGTTATTTCTAAGCCTGCTGCTGCCCCCCAACAGTACAACCAACCCAGGGCTGAGAGGCCCAAACGGCAGTATACTCGGCTCAGCATGACTCTCTCTCAGATCCTGCCACAACTGCTGTCAACTAGCCTGGTAACTGTCAGAGAGGCTCCGAAGGGTGTGAATACTACATCCCCCAGGTTCAACCCCAACGCCCGTTGCGCTTATCACTCTAATAGCCCGGGGCATAACACAGATGACTGTTGGGCCCTAAAGAATAAGGTTCAGGACCTTATTGATGCAAAGGAGATACAGTTTGAGGCGCCCGAGAGGCCAAATGTTGTAACTGCTCCCATGCCCCAGCATGGAGTGAATGCTGTTGAGGAGGATTTGTATGTAGCTTCGGTGGATGATGTTGCTACTCCGCTGCTGACGGTCAAGAGGAACCTGTTGCTAGCCGGTTTATTTCCGGGATGTAGCAAAGGTTGCCCTCTATGTGTTGCTTCCCCTGCTGGTTGTTCTTTGCTGAAATCAGGCGTCCAAAACCTGATGGATAGTAAAGAGATTTTGTTCAGAAAGACTGTTGTTCCTGCTGCTCCTGTTGAAGAAGTCTCAATTATTACCATCTTCAACAACCCTTCCAAGGCTCCTTCAAGGAAGCCTGTCCAAATTTTGCCTGTCCACAAGATTGCTCCCATCACCATTACTGTTCCAGGACCCATCCCCTACAAATCTGATAAGGCTGTCCCATGGCACTATGGGGCAGATGTTTATGTTCTGGGTGTGAAACAAGAGTTTGACACTGATACTGGTGTCACTAACATCACCGGGCCTGCTAAGGTCACTCGTAGTGGAAGACTATTCTCACCAGACATTGCTCCTCCGGTAATTCAGAGGCCTTCGATCATCACACCTGCCAGTGTGCCTGTTTCCCCCCCTGACCAAGTTTCTACCCCTGCGGCCGAGTCATCTGATGCTCGGGGCAAAGGGATTGCTGCTAATGTGCCCGCCCAGACGGAGGCACCAAAGACCATTGTTGAGGCTTCCAAGCAGGAGATGGAAGAAATCCTCAAAATAATAAAGAAAAGTGATTTCAACGTTGTAGAACAGCTGGGGCACACCCCCTCCAAAATCTCCATGCTGTCGCTGCTGCTGTGTTCAGAGGCCCATGCCAAGGCCCTGATTGCTTTCTTAAAAACGGCCCACATACCCCAAGAGACGTCTGCTGATCAGTTCACCGACTGTGTGGCCAACCTAACCGCTGATAATGGCCTAGGTTTCTCTTATGCCGATCTGACAGCAAAAGGGAAGAACCATAATGATGCCCTGCATGTCTCCATTGAATGCAGGGGCACTACTCTTGCTCATGTGCTGGTTGACACCGGTTCTTCATTGAACATGCTGCCCAAGAAGGCTCTGGATAGGTTGGACTGTGGGGGTCTAGAGCTCAAACCAAGTAAAATTGTTGTCCGGGCCTTTGACGGGTCCAAAAGAATGGTACATGGTGAGGTTGACATCCCAATCAGGGTTGGGTTACAGGTATTTGATTCAAAATTCTATGTGATGGACATCCGTCCATCCTATTCTTGTTTGCTGGGTCGCCCGTGGATCCACAAGGCTGGAGCTGTGACCTCCACGTTGCATCAGAAGCTCAAGTACCCGGTCAGGGGGAAGATTGTAACAGTGCAAGGGGAAGAGGAATACATGGTCAGCCACCTCAACTCCTTCAGGTACGTAGAAATGGATGGGGAGTTCATTGAGACCCCCTTTCAACATTTTGAGGAGGTGCCACAAACATTGGCAGCAGCAGAAGCAGTGGTCGAAGAGGTTTCTCCTTTGAAGATGGCCTCCTTAAAGGACGCCCAGGCTGTGATTTAAAGAGGTGAATGTGCAAACTGGGGCAAGCTCCCTGATTTTACTCCTAAGACTAACAAGTTTGGGCTGGGTTTCACTGCGGAGGCTCAGAAGGCTGTGCGCAAGGCGAGAATTGGAAGACCTCCTGTGCTCATCACCCACTCAGGAATGAATGCTATTGGAGAGGAAGACGAAGTGGAAGAGTCAGAGTTCGATAGCTGGATCTACCCGACGACTGATGGTGGATTGACCAATTGGACTGCTAAAGACTTTACGCCCATAACTTTTGTCCCCCAGTAATGAACTTCTTTGTTTTGGATTTGTAATAAACAATAATTTGAAACTGTATGGCCCGGTGTCTTACCCGGGGCACCGTGGTCTTATTTATGAGGGCTTTTGTTTGTCACGGTCATATATCATAAATAAAAGCATTGGACGTTTTTCACATTTCAAATCTTGCGCTCTTTTTTCTTTCCTTTCTTTATATATTGCAAAACAGCTGTATTTACACACACTCACTCATACAGGTTTCAATCCACTCTGGATCTCACTAGTAACGACTCTGCTACTGCTAGTCATGACTTCGAAAATCCGATCAACTTAGCTGAAGACGAAGGTGAAGATGATTGCGAAGTGCCTGGCGAACTCGCAAGACTGTTACAACAAGAAGAGAGGGCAATTCAACCACATGAAGAGCCAGTGGAGACAATAAATCTGGGTACTGAGACCGACCGTAAGGAAGTCAAGATTGGCGCCAACCTAGAGCTCAGCGTGAAGCAACGGTTGACCCAGATGTTACAGGATTATGTGGAGATCTTTGCCTGGTCCTACGAAGACATGCCCGGGTTGGATACCGACATTGTAGTCCATCATTTGCCTACCAAGGAAGACTTCCCTCCGGTTAAGCAAAAGGTCCGCCGTATGCGTCCAGAGATGTCTGAGAAGATCAAAGCCGAGGTTATGAAACAGTTTGACGTCGGTTTTCTTGCAGTGACTTCTTACCCTCAGTGGGTTGCTAATGTGGTGCCGGTACCAAATAAAGACGGTAAGGTCAGAATGTGTGTCGACTACAGGGATCTGAACAGGGCCAGCCCCAAAGACGACTTCCCCCTACCTCACATTGATGTCCTTGTTGATAATACAACTCAGCATAAGGTGTTCTCTTTCATGGATGGTTTTTCAGGCTATAATCAGATCAAGATGGCTCCTGAAGACATGGAAAAGACTACATTTGTTACTCAGTGGGGCACCTTCTGCTACAAGGTCATGCCTTTTGGACTAAAGAACGCTGGGGCAACCTACCAACGTGCCATGGTTGCTTTATTTCATGATATGATCCATCATGAGATAGAAGTGTATGTTGACGACATGATCGCAAGGTCCCAGACTGAGGAAGAACACCTTGATCATCTGCAGAAATTGTTTGACCGTCTGAAACTGTACAAGCTGAGGTTGAACCCGAACAAGTGCACCTTCGGGGTAAGATCTGGGAAGTTGCTAGGATTCGTTGTAAGTGATAAAGGTATTCAAGTGGACCCCTGTCAAGGTTAATGCTATTCAAGAGATGCCAGTTCCTAAAACAGAGAAAGAGGTCAGAGGCTTTTTAGGACGCCTGAATTACATTGCTCAGTTCATCTCACACCTAACTGCTACATGTGAGCCAATCTTCAAGCTGCTGAGGAAAGATCAGGTAGTACGTTGGAATGATGAATGTTAGGCTGCTTTTGACAGAATCAAAGAGTATCTCTAAGAACCACCCATCCTTATGCCACCGGTTGAAGGGAGACCTCTGATACTTTACCTGACAGTACTTGATAACTCAATTGGGTGTGTGCTGGGGCAGCATGACGAGTCTGGCCGAAAAGAGCATGCCATTTATTACCTTAGCAAAAAGTTTACCGACTGTGAGACCCGATACTCACTGCTTGAGAAAACTTGCTGCGCTTTGGTATGGGCTGCTCACCGGCTGAGACAGTATATGCTGGCTCACACTACCTTGTTGATCTCAAAGATGGATCCTATAAAGTATATATTCGAAAAGCCTGCTCTGTCTGGGAGAATTGTAAGATGGCAAATGATCTTGACGGAATACGACATTCAGTACACAACCCAGAAAGCCATCAAGGGAAGTGTATTAGCAGACCACTTGGCACATCAGGCCGTAGATGACTATCAGTCAATGAACTTCGAGTTTCCAGATGAAAGCATCATGATAGTAACTGATTGTGAAGTACCTGGACCGGATGAAGGACCTGAGGAAGGATCCCGATGGTCTATGCATTTTGACGGAGCCTCCAATGCTTTGGGTAATGGTATCGGCGCAGTGATCATATCCTCTCAAGGCACTCATACTCCACTCACTGCCCGGCTATGTTTCAACTGCACCAACAACATGGCGGAGTATGAGGCGTGCATCATGGGACTCAAAGCTGCAATTGACTTAAGGATCAAGTTTCTGAGTGTCTTCGGAGATTCCGTTCTCGTGATCAACCAGATCAAAGGCGAGTGGGATACGAAACATCCGAATCTTATTCCTTACAAAGAATGTGTGTTGACAATGATCCCCCACTTCACAGAGATAACCTTTGAACATTTCCCGAGAGAGGAGAATCAATTAGCGGACGCGTTAGCTACGATGTCTTCTATGTTCAAAGTCAAGTGGGACAATGAGGCTCCCCGGGTCATCATCTGGAAACTGGACGAACCGGCATACTGTTGTGATCTTGAGACTGAATTAGTGACTGAGAAGCCTTGGTACCATGAGGTGAAGAGGTACTTGGAAGCTCAGGAATACCCTGAAGGTGCATCTGTCAACGATAAGAAGTTTCTGAGAAGGTTCGCAGCAAAGTTCTTCCTTAGCAACAACGTCTTGTATAAACGAAACCATGATTCGACCTTACTGCGTTGTGTGGATAAGACTGAAGCAGAAAGGATTATGGCGGAGCTACATGAGGGTACCTTCGGAACACATTCCAGTGGACACACTATGGCTAAGAAGATCCTTCGGGCAGGGTATTTCTGGTCCACAATGGAAGCTGATTGTTACCAATATTCTCGGACGTGTCACAAGTGCCAGGTTTATGCAGACAAGGTGCATGTTCCTCCAGTTCCTCTGAATGTCCTGACTGCACCTTGGCCTTTCGCAATGTGGGGCATTGATATGATCGGTGAGATCAGACCTACGACATCTAACGGGCATCGCTTCATCCTTGTAGCGATTGATTACTTTACAAAGTGGGTTGAAGCAGCTTCCTACGCTACAGTAACCAAGAATGTCGTGACACGGTTCATTCGGCATAATCTGATCTGTCGATACGGCGTCCCTGAAAGAATCATTACAGACAACGGTACCAATCTCAATAACAAGATGATCACTGAGCTCTGCGAGCAATTTAAGATACAACACCACAACTCTTCTCCTTATAGACCGAAGATGAATGGGGCTGTAGAAGCAGCAAATAAGAACATTAAGAAAATCGTGCAGAAGATGACAGTGACTTATAACGATTGGCACGAGATGTTACCGTTTGCTCTACATGGGTATCGTACCTCATCCAGGACATCAACCGGGGCAACTCCTTTCTCCTTGGTCTACGGCATGGAGGCAGTCTTACCGATCGAGGTGCAGATACCCTCTCTCCGGATAATGAAGGATGCAGATCTGAGTGAAGATGATTGGATCCAGACACGACTTGATCAGCTAAATCTGATTGACGAAAAGAGACTTGCTGCTATTTGTCATGGTCAGACGTATCAAAAACGGATGATCAGGGCTTTTAACAAAAAGGTCAGACCAAAAGAATATCAAGTTGGGGATCTGGTAATCAAGCGTATCATCCTTCCTCAGAGTGATCCAAGGGGCAAATGGACCCCTACATACGAAGGGCCATTTGTGGTTAAACATGTGTTCTCAGGAGGAGCCATGATTCTAACCACCATGGATGGTGACGACCTTCCTCACCCCGCCAATGCAGACATAGTAAAAAGATACTACGCATGAAAGAAGACCCGCTAGGTTGACATACCTAGGCAAAAATTAGGGCTTCCCGACGAACCAAAAGGGTTCGGGCAAAATGAAGGGATGAAATGAAAAAAATCTGTACACCCGGCAAGTCGAAAACCTGAAAAGGCGGCTTAAGCAAAAATGGGTATCCCGGTGGACTGAAAACCCGAAAGGGCGGTCCAGGCAAAAGTTAGGGATAAAGCGTAATATTATGTCTCATTGGATCACTTTGTATCCGGAATCCGGTATCGACATCAAGTTCAGACGGCATTGATCAATCAGCTTCATCTTCAGCTAGGTCATCAAGTGATGAGACGCTCGAAGATATAAAGGCAATAGCAGAGTTGAAACCCAGTGGATCATTCATTTCACACAACTGTTTTATTTTCTCTTGTACAAACTTGTATAAATTCTTTTGTTCGGCGGCGTTCTCTTACTAGGACGTTAGCCTCTTGTACATAAACGCCTATTTTACAGGCAAAATTCAAAATCAATACAAAATTACTTTTCAGACAAATTGCCTTTTGTTTTTTCCTTTTCTGTTTTGTTTTGCGAAGAACGTCCAAGGTTCAATTTGTGATATATGCATTGACAATAATTTGCTAACTCATGAATATTTGCATACAAAACAAAGGATTAATTACAGGTAACATTAGAAACAGGGGCAATAAAGAGTTGTCTAAGCAATCTAATTGTTCTGTCCTCTAAGGTATCAAGGTAGGTTCGGTTAAAGAACACAACCAGTATATCTTACTTCCCCAGAGAGTGAGTCAGCAAATCAATGCACTCTCCCCAAACAAAGTTACAGTCAACCTTAAGGAAGTTGGGTATCCTCCAGCAGATCTCAACAATCCTCAGCACAATATACATGCATTCTTAACAAGCATCCCCGGCAGTCTTGGTCTAAAGATTGTTCCCCGGCGGTATATCAAACCTTCAGTGGAGTTACTCCCAATACATCTCAAAACTTCCCCAGGAGAGTCCAATCCAGTTTCCCCAAGAAGTTGGAATCCATCTCCCCAAGCAGTAAGCTTATCCCCAGTAGATTCTGGAAGCTTATCCTCGCAGAGCACGAACGCGTCTCCCGGCTTTATTCAAAGGTTATGCTCCACCAGAGCTTATAACTGGGTTATCCTCATCCAAAAGCCACGGAAAGATCGTCCTCAACGAAGTCTTCTTGTCCCCAGCGGAGTCTATTAAAACTTCCAATATAACGACAGTATCCCCAGCGAAGTTACCATCAACATCTCAACAAGAGTACCTCTCTCCCCACAGAGTATTGTTCCCCAGCCAGATCGCTAGAATAATTTTCTCCCCGCAGAGTAATCTCTTCAACAAGTTTATTCCTCCAACGGAGTCATCTTCTCCTACCGGTTTATTCTTGCAACCATCACTCCCCAGTGGAAACACTATTCTCTAACATCAGCCCAGGATTCAACTTCCCGGCATCCGTCAAGGATCTATTTTCCTAGACGAAAACATACATTCATAAACAACACATCTTCATACATTATAACATGCATATACGCATCATGAACATACAATCTCATTCATTCTGAGAACATCTCGCATGTCATACATCATGACATCGCATACAACTAACGTTTTGTCTTTTCAGGACAAAAGATCAATACAAAGATAATTGCTATCAACTGTCGTGATTCCAGATTCGATTCCTGTATCTTGCCAGGGAGTATCTGTTGACGACTACAGTACCAGACTCGATTCCTGTATCTTGACAGGGCACGTCTGAAGAGTTCGAAGATCCGATTCCTGTATCTTGCCAGGGTGTATCTGTTGACGACTACAGTACCAGACTCGATTCCTGTATCTTGACAGGGCACGTCTGAAGAGTTCGAAGATCCGATTCCTGTATCTTGCCAGGGAGTATCTGTTGACGACTACAGTACCAGACTCGATTCCTGTATCTTGACAGGGCACGTCTGAAGAGTTCGAAGATCCGATTCCTGTATCTTGCCAGGGAGTATCTGTTGACGACTACAGTACCAGACTCGATTCCTGTATCTTGACAGGGCACGTCTGAAGAGTTCGAAGATCCGATTCCTGTATCTTGCCAGGGTGTATCTGTTGACGACTACAGTACCAGACTCGATTCCTGTATCTTGACAGGGCACGTCTGAAGAGTTTAAAGATTTGATTCCTGTATCCATCCAGGGCACGTCTACACAAAGAGTTTGAAAGTCAACTCCTGTAACAGACCAGGTAATTTTCTTTCTTTCTCAGGTACACAAGTTCTCGCTAAGGAATCTCTTACGCGACCGACCTCTCCAAATGGCATCTGTAAGCCCATTCCCGCTATCACACTACTGATACTCTACTATGTGAGTGCAAATTTCTGGGCACTCTAGTGTTCAATCATCTTCCACCCTCGGATCACGAAAGGCACACAAGCCAATCTACATCCTCAGGTCTAAGAATATTGAACAGGGGCAACTGTTGTACCCCAAAATTTGCCCTCCCATAATCTTCAAAGTTATGACAAGCAAATGGTTCAAAGTCTACTCAAGGGCTACACAGTCAACTATCCTCCTAAGCCAGTCAAACTAGGGTTTTGGTTCTTGCAAGGAAGTTGAAGTTTTCAAGAGCTCAATCAAGTCTCCTATGCCTATAAACATTGTCAAGCACCTACATGTCAAGTTTCAAGACTTTCAGCATAAAATTGCACAGTCAAAAACCCTAATTGCACTACAGTCAACTGTAGGGGCAAAATGGTCATTTGACAGTCAAAAGTTCAAATTTTTGGTCAACATCTCATTTTGAAGCCACAAACATCATTTGATCAATGCTTGATCATGATTCTCAAAAGTTTGGCTCAAAAAGTCTCAAGATGCAAAAGTTTCTATTTTTGGACAGCTGAAAAGTCAACTGTAACTTGACCAAGGCATAACTTTTTCATGGTTCATAAGAAAAATCCCATCCAATGCTCATTTTGAAGGGGAAGACATTTCCTACAACTCATCTTCACACTCCAAGTCCAAGAAATGCTCTCACAAAAAGTTATCAATTTCAACATTATAGGTCATTTTCAAAAGTCAACAAAAAGGGACTTTAAGTCAAAGACCATAACTTGATATTGGTAAATCAAAATGACATGGGACCAAAGACATTGGTTAGAGGACTTCAAGACCTTTCCAAAATGTCCAAGAACATGACTAAAGCTTAAAAATTGAGCAAGATATGCATTGGAGAAGTTGGGAAATGTTTGTGAAATGGCCAAAATCATTTATCCTTGAAATTTCATTTTTGACAAAAGGGGCCCACTTTTTCCACTTGAATTAACTTGGCCATGCTTCCCACGTGTCCCACCTTTTATTTCAAATTTTTTAATTAATTTTTTCATTTTTAATTGATTTTATTAGATTTAATTAATTTTAAATCTTTTAAAATCTAAGGAAAATCAAAAAGCCTAATTAAAGAGGATATCTGACTTTGATGGACCTTGAATTACCATTAAGCATATGCCAAATTCGTGCAAGGGTCCAAATAGAGCAAGAATTCAAAAATGGTTCAAAAATGGAAGTTTGGTTATGGAGGTTTATGGAGAATCTTGAAATTGAATGCTCTGCATTATGAGGCAATAATTCCTCTTCATACATGTTGCATAAGACCTAGGCAAGTGATCAGAAGCAACATTGAGACCTAAGCTGCGCCCCAACACTCAGAGCAAACTTGCATTTTGGCCAAGATTTTTCAAAACTGAAAACACCTCTAGAGCCCGTTTCAGACTCTCATTCTCATCCAAACAAGTTGCTGACACCCTAAGGAAGCGATAGCCGTCAAATTCAGACCTTCAAACGCAAAGAACAGGTATAACCAAGTCCAACTTTCCTTGAAATTTTTGATATTCGCATTTTAATATTCATGCCATATTTGTCATTTTTGATCATGGATTTGGACTAATATGACTGTTCTGAAGCTGTTAGCATGATTTAATTGGGTTTTCCAAGCCTGTGCACGATTTCACCATGGCCATTGCCTAGGGTTTCAGAGTTTTGATTTTAGGGCTTTGCATACCAGGAACAATTGGAACCTAAGATTGCTACCATTAAAATCAGGACCTTCCACTGAGTGGATTTGAACCATCGCGCCCTATTTCTTTCCCACCATGGCCTATTCGCTATTCTCAAAAAGCTTGCGTCTTGGGGGGGTTTAAAACCCCCGCTATTTCATTTTCAGTGCAGGTACATTGGGGAAGACGACTGCGTGGCACTGTTGGAATGGTTGGTTTGAATCCAGCGTGTTTTTTTTATTTTATAACACTAACATGTATTTTCTTTTATATTATTTATTTCTTATATCATATACAAGACGCGTTGGTGGATCAGTTGGTTAAGGCATTGGTTGGTGAACACCGGGACCTGGGTTCGAATCCCAGGTCCCCTAACATCACTTCTATTATTTTGCTTAATTCATTCCTATGCAGCACATCGCCCAGGGAGCCATCATACACCCCAGCGCTGGCACTTGCCATGTGTCTCAAGTGGTACATCCAATGGCCACTACCTGCCATCCACCATAGGTGCCAGTCAAAGGTGTTTCACATGATTCAAAAAAGTCAACAAGGGGCTCCATTCAGATGGGCCTGATTCATTAAAATTCACCTCCTCGTTTGGGGTCAACACCCCCCACAGTTTGCTTTCTTTATTTCCTTTCTTTTCATTCTTTTTTTATTTTGTTTTTATTATTCCTAATTAATTCATTAAAACATTTTTTTATATAAAACAAAAAAAATCAGAAAAAATCATAAAAGAACAAAAATATGTTTCATTTTAATTTAATTCATCAATAACTCTTTTTGTAAATAAATCCCATAATAAGTTTAGTTTTAATTTTAGGTTGTTAATTTAATTCTTTTTCTTAACAACCAAAAATAATAAAAATAGACCTTTAGCACTTTCTTTTTTTATTAAATATTTTTAGCATAAGTATCATTAATCATTAATTTTGTAAATAAATTACATAATCAATTTAGTTTTAATTTTAGGTTTTAACTTTAATGTATTTTTTTTTAATAAATTGAAAACAATTAGAACTAGAATTATTTAACTTTTAAATTCCAATTTAATTTTTCTTTAATGTCATAAATACAAAAACATGAAAAAATAAGTTCTTTCTTTTTATTTAACTTAATTATTTTGATAATTTTATTTTAATTCCTTCAAAGGGTTCAACGCCCTCGCATTCGATTACATTTTTGTTTCGCGCATTTTATTTATTTCTTTTTGTGAATATAATGTACTTGCTCCAAAGCCCTGTAATAGTTAATTAGACATTTATTTTCTGCACTTTATTTTAAATCGGGTCTGGATTAATTTGGCGATGTAGACCCGCGCCTTTGTAATAGCGTAGGACCTTTACCTTTTCCGCACTTTAAATTCCCGCATCTTTTAACTGTTAAACAATCACATGAAAGAATGAATGCTCAAAAATAAAATCAAAACATAGATAACCAATGCATGACAAGACAAATAATAAACCGAAAATGACACACAATTCACACACCACCCCTAGGGTACGCCTCACTGTTGCCTTGCCTCGAAAGGTGATCGTCGAGTAGAGGATGTCTTAGTAAGTCCTCATGATCCGGGAACCTGGCATGAGGGTAGCTTCTAAGGTGTCTTCCTATTGCTCTGATGATCACCATGTCCCGAACCTTCGAATTGACCCGAACACCTCCAACGGTGGTGCTACCTACCTCTCAATGGTGGGATGGCACTACTTTAAAGGACATTTACACAGACGAATTCCTTAGGGTAGGTAGGTTCTCGTAGATACTTGCTCTAAATTTCAAAACAAATCAAAATACTTTTCACACCGACACCTTTTCAAAAGCTTTCGAAAGCAATTTTTCAAAACACTCTTGAGGACCGATACAAAAGTCGAACTGGAATTTTCAAAGAAACTTTTTAAAACCCACAGTTGAAAAGCAAACAAACCATTTTTGAAAACACAATGAGCAAGTATCTAAGAGCCCATGGATAACCATGGATAGAAAGGGTGCTAACACCTTCCCTTTCTATAACCTACCTCCCGAACCGAGAGCAATCTCTTTAAGGAATTTTTCTGTGCTTTTGTCCTTTCCATTTGGAGAAAATAAAAGACGGTGGCGACTCTTGCTTCCGCGACATTTCGCGAACCAGCGTTAAACAGTCAGTTCCAGATCCACCGATCACACCTATCCTCTGTGACAATACTTCTGCTATTTGTCTCAGTAAAAAATCCTATTTTGCATTCTAGGTGTGATCGGTGGATCTGGAACTGACTGTTTAACGCTGGTTCGCGAAATGTCGCGGAAGCAAGAGTCGCCACCGTCTTTTATTTTCTCCAAATGGAAAGGACAAAAGCACAGAAAAATTCCTTATAGAGATTGCTCTCGGTTCGGGAGGTAGGTTATAGAAAGGGAAGGTGTTAGCACCCTTTCTATCCATGGTTATCCATGGGCTCTTAGATACTTGCTCACTTGTGTTTTCAAAAATGGTTTGTTTGCTTTTCAACTGTGGGTTTTAAAAAAAGTTTCTTTGAAAATTTCAGTTCGACTCTTGTATCGGTCCTCAAGAGTGTTTGAAAAGTTGCTTTCGAAAGCTTTTGAAAAGTGTCGGTGTGAAAAGTATTTTTGATTTGTTTTTTTTGAAATTAGAGCAAGTATCTAGAGTCGTCTACCTACCCTAAGGAATTCGTCTGTGTAAATGTCCTTTAAAACAGTGTCATCCCACCATTGAGAGGTAGGTAGCACCACCGTTGGAGGTGTTCGGGTCAATTCGAGGTTCGGGACATGGTGATCACCAGAGCAATGGTAAGACACCTTAGAAGCTACCCTCATGCCAGGTTCCCGGATCATGAGGACTTACTAAGACATCCTCTACTCGACGATCACCTTTCGAGGCAAGGCAACAATGAGGTGTACCCTAGGGGTGGTGTGTGATTTGTGTGTCAGATTCGTTTATTTTTGTCTTGTTCATGTTAAAATGATCTAAGCGTTTGTTTTTATTTCAGGCCGCTCATTCTTGCATGCATTTATTTAACAGTTAAAAAGTGCAAGAAAGGTAAAGTTCTAAACTATTACAAAAGGCGCGGGTCCACATCGCCAAAATTTCCAGGACCCGATTTGACAGAAAATAAAGAAAGTAAAGTGCGAGAAATATATTACACGGCTTTGGGAGAGGTACATAAATATTATAAAGAATAAAAAATAAATACGCGAATTGGAATTAAAGTGGGAAGCGAGGGCGTTGGACCCTTTTTAATGAAATTAAATTATTAGCAAGTTAATTAAATTAAAGAAAAAAGAAATTATTTTTTAGTTTTTTGTATTTATGAGAATTTAATGAAATTAAAAAACCTAATTCTACAATTTTTATTTTATTAAGAAAACATGTTAAAATTTAAACCTAAAATTAAATTAATTATTTACATGCAATTTGATTTATAAAATAAATAATATTTAATTATTAGTGAAAAGAAAAGAAAAGGGATGAAAATTAATACAAACCCTAATTCTACCAATTTTAAGTTAATTAAGAAAATGCTTGAATTAAACCTAATTTAATAGCTAAAATTAATGAATAATGTTTATTTACAAAAAATATATTAATTAAATAAAAATACTTATTTTTTTGTCTTTTTCTGATTTTATATTGTTTTTGTGTTTTTATGAAAAATAATTAAATTAAAGGAATTAATTAAAAAAACAATAATTGAGATAAATAAAAAATGAAAAAATATAAAAGATTGCAAACCTAGGGGGGGTCTGTCCCCAATTGAGAGGTATAACCCAGTATTTCAGGCCCATTAACTTCTGGCCTGATTGACTTTTCAGCTAGCGCGCATGTGTGTTGACTGAGGTTTACCATGTTCTTCAGATCTGGTCCCTTGGATTGATATTATTGGCCAAGTGACAAGTTGGATTTGAGGATGTATGATGCACCCTAGCATTGAATTCAGATCTGGTCCCTTGGATTGATATTATTGGCCAAGTGACAAGTTGGATTTGAGGATGTATGATGCACCCTAGCATTGAAACTACACATGAGCGTTAATAGAAAAATAATATGAAAGGGGTGGGGGACCTGGGATTCGAACCCAGGTCCCAGGGGTTACCAGCGTGTCCTTTGACCAGTGGAGCTACCAACGCGTTTTGATCATTATGTAACTAGAGAATAATATAATACAAAACAGCAGTCAGTGGGAAATTTAGTGCGCAAATTTGAATATTCCAATCAGCAGCCTACACATCATCGTCTTCCTCCTTATTGCGTTCTTTCCTAAAACATACAAAAGGTTAGCGGGGGTTTTTAACCCCCCCAAAATACGCCATATCCAATAATAGCGAATAGGCCATGTGGGTACATAAATTAGGCGCGAGGGTGCTATTCAGATCGTCCAAACACGCTGAGTATGGTCATGGCATTATGGTGTTCTAATTTTATAGCTTTTAGAAACGCCCAATTTAGAACTCAAGGAACCCTAGCCTGCATCAATGGTGAATTCGCATATAGTACATAAAAACTCAATTGAATTATACAGTTAGCTTCAGAATTAATCAATGAACGTAAATCAAACATCAAAAATTACTAAAGATGCATGAATCGTGATGCAAGAATGTAAAAAAATTTCTGTACAGGGTGCGATCGTTCTCACGCTTCTTGGTGTTAAAGCTTATGGTTTTGATTCCAATTCCTTCCTTGAAGTCTCAGCAAGCCAATGGAATAGTTGTTTGATCTTGAAAATCCCTAAAACCTAGTTTTCAGTTTTCAACTTTTTGGCAAAAAACTCAAGTTTGGTTCTTGGTCTATGGCGCAGCTGAGAGGTCTTTTGGAATAGGGTTGGCTTTGCACTTATGTATGGAAGGATTAGGGTTGAGAAATTGATCAAAAAATCCATGAATTGAAGGAATAAATATTTGATTTTTATGCCATAATTTTTCAAATCTTTTTCATGCTATTTTGGCTTCAATCATATCCAATCACCATAATTCCTTCTATATCTGATTGTGCACGAAATCTTAAGCCTATTCCATGCACAAAAAGATTTAAAACATTAGGTTTAGTATTTTTCACCTATATATTTTAATTAAATGAATTATTAATAATTAAAAATCCAAATAAATAAATAAAAATGATAAAAAAAACTTCCCTTTGGGCCAAATGGTCGTGCACATGTCTTGGATAATGACTCTTGGAGGAAAAAGAGGCCCATTAGCATTTTTAGGTCATTTGAAGCAATGTTGACTTTTCAAAATATCCAAAACTTTCCCAACTTCCACAAGGCATAACTTGCTCAATTTTTAAGCTTTGCTCATGTTCTTGGACATTTTGGAAATGTCTTTGAGTCCTATAACCAATGTCTTTGGTCCCATGTCATTTTGATTTACCAATCTCAAGTTATGGCCTTTGACTTAAAGTCCCTTTTTGTTGACTTTTGAAAATGACCTATAATGTTGAAATTGATAACTTTTTATGAGAGCATTTCTTGGACTTGAAGTGTGAAGAGGAGTTGTAGGAAATGTCTTTCTCTTCAAAATGAGATTTGGATGGAATTTTTCTGATAATCCATGTGAAAGTTATGCCTTGCTCAAGTTACAGTTGACTTTTTCAGCTGTCCAAATATGGAAACTTTTGCATCTTGATGATTTTTGGGCCAAGCTTTGAGAATCATGATCAAGCATTGATCAAATGATGTTTATGGCTTCAAAATGAGATGTTGACCAAAAATTTGAACTTTTGACTGTCAAATGACCATTTTGCCCCTACAGTTGACTGTAGTGCAATTAGGGTTTTTGACTGTGCAATTTTGTGCTGTAAGTCTTGAAACTTGGTATGAGGATGATTGACCTTGTTTTTAGGCATGTGGGACTTGATTGGACCCTTGGAAACTTCATTTTCTTTGTCAGAACCAAAACCCTAGTTTTTGACTGTTAGGAGGCCCTTGAACTGTGCAACCCTTGGGGAATTTTGAAGCATGCTCTTTGCAAATCTTGAAGAATATGGGAGGGCAAATTTTGGGGTACAACAGTTGCCCCTGTTCAATCTTCTTAGACCTGAGGATGCAGATTGGCTGACGTGCCTTTCGTAATCCGAAGGTGGAAGATGATTGAACACTAGAGTGCCCAGAAATTTGCGCTCACATAGTAGCAGTGTGGTGTGGGGAACGGGCTTATAGATGCCATTTGGAGATTGATGGATAGGATGATGGGCTTATAGATGCCATGCTAAGAGATGATGGATGGTGGATGGGCTTATAGATGCCATCTGGATATCGATCGCATAAGAGTTTCCTTAGCGAGAACCTGCGTACCTGCAAAAGAAAAATGAGTACCTGACATGTTGCAGGAGCTGGTCTTCAGATGCTTGGTATAGATGTGTCCTAACTGGTTACAGGAGCTGGATCTGGAGCTTCAAAAGGTGATGAATAAACCAGGGATGGTTACTACCTCAACAGGAACGCTGAGAGAACCTTGGATGATTACTACTTCAACAGTATCGCTGAGAGAATCTGGGGATGATTACTACCTCCGCAGTATCGGGGAGAGAACCATAGGCGACTACAACCTCAACAGCAATCATTGAGAGAATCTTGGATAACTTCTACCTCAACAGCAATCGTTGAGCGAATCTTGGGATGATTACTACCTCCGCAGTATCGGGGAGAGAACCATAGGCGACTACAACCTCAATAGCAATCATTGAGAGAATCTTGGATAACTTCAACCTCAACAGCAATCGTTGAGCGAATCTTGGGATGATTACTACCTCCGCAGTATCGGGGAGAGAACCATAGGCGACTATAACCTCAATAGCAATCATTGAGAGAATCTTGGGCGACTTCGACTTCAACAGTTACGCTGAGCGAATCTGGGGATGATTACTACCTCTGCAGTATCGGGGAGAGAACCATAGGCGACTACAACCTCAATAGCAATCATTGAGAGAATCTTGGATAACTTCTACTGAGTCTTTATCAAGAAAATCTGTTTGGGGTCGATTTAACTGGACTAGAGAAGGCCTTGGACTGGATAAGAAACAGAAAATCTTAGGGTCGATTAACTGAACCGGTCTAGGTCTTGAAATCTTCAACTGGAATAAGTGTCAGAACATCGCCATGCCTGGGTCACATCTGAACCATATCTGGAAGGAAATCTGGAAGAAGTATCAGAACGTCACCATATCTGGTTCACATCTGAACTATATCTAGAAGGAGATCTGGAAAAAGTATCAGAACGTTGCCATATCTGGTTCACATCTGAACTATATCTAGAAGGGAATCTGGAAGCAGTATCAGAACGTCGCCATATCTAGTTCACATCTGAACTATATCTAGAAGGAAATCTGGAAAAAGTATCAGAACGTTGCCATATCTGGTTCACATCTGAACTATATCTAGAAGGGAATCTGGAAGCAGTATCAGAACGTCGCCATATCTGGTTCACATCTGAACTATATCTAGAAGGAAATCTGGAAGCAGTATCAGAACGTCGCCATATCTAGGTCACATCTGAACTATATCTAGAAAGAGTTGCGATAGTTGATAGTAATCATCTTTGTATTGACCTTTCCTGAAAGGTAAAACATTAGTTGTATGCAAGATCATGATGCATGAACTGCATGATTTCTACATGTCCTCAAAATTAATGAGATTCATGTAGTATGATGCATATGCATGCTATAATGTATGAAGATGTAATGTTCATGAATGTATTTTTGTCTAAGAAAATAAATCCTTGACGAGTGCCGGGAAGTCACTCCTGGGCTGATTTTGGAGAATAACGCTTTGTCTCCGCTGGGGATGACAGTTGCAAGAATACCGGTAGGAGAAGATGACTCCATTGGGGAATAAACTTGGCAAATAGAACACTCTGCGGGGAGAAAAGTACTCTAGCAATCTTGCTGGGGATACCATTGTTGAGTTACGTTTGGGAGGTTTGAGGAATTCCGCTGGGGATAGGAATACTTCGCCGAGGACGATCTTTCCGTGGCAATTAGCTGAGGATAACCCAGTTATAAGCTCTGGCGAGGAATAACCTTCTGAATAAAGACATGGAGAGATATGCTCTGCAAAGGATAAGCTTCCAGAATCTACTGGGGATAAGCTTCCTACTGGGGAGATGATTTAACTCTCCTGGGGAGACTTTGGACTGTACTGGGAAGGGCTCCGCTGGATGTCTAGATTCTGCCGAGGAACAATCTTAGATCAAGACTGCCGGGGATGCTTGTTGAGGGTGTTTGTAGACTCTGCTGAGGAATGTTGAGATCCACTGGGGAGAATCCAACTTCCATAAGGTTGACTGAGTAGGCTAATTCTGCTTGGGGAGAGTATGTTGACTTGCTGGCTCACTCTCTGGGGAATTAAGGCATCTTGGTTGTTCTTCAGCTGAACCTACCTTGGTACCTTGATTGACAGAGCAACTAGACCGCTTGGACAACTCATTATTGCCCCTGTTTGTGATGTGGGAAAAGAAGATACCTTGTGGAGGTGCTTGATGACTGTCAATTGACAAATCTTCTTCTGGTAGGCGAGTGACGAGGTGATGGGACACAGTCGTACGCTTTAACCCCTAACTTTTGCCTGGACCACCCTTTCGGGTTTTCAGTCCACTAGGATACCCATTTTTGCCCAAGCCGCCTTTTCAGGTTTTCGACTTGCCGGGTGTACAGATTTTTATTTTCATCCCTTATTTTTGCCCGAACCCTTTTGGTTCGCCGGGAAGCCCTTATTTTTGCCTAGGTGTGTCAACCTAGCGGGTCTTTAATTCTTGTGTAGTATTTTTTCGACTATGTCCACGCTCTCAGAATGTAGGGAGTTGTCACTGTTATTAGCATTGTGTTGCTATACTGCCAGAAGATGTCTGATCATGCAAGATTCGTTGCTGGAATTGATGTCCAATGCCCCAAGTGACTCAAGCGGAGATTTGCCCCAGGCTATTTGGCATTTTGAGAGATTATCCGAATCTTGACTGGACTGCCCCAGATGATAGGCAATGATCATGCCATGCCCCTTGATTGGAAGTGTTTTTTGTTCACTAGATATTCTTCGTGCGAACTTCTATGCTGTTCAAACAAAAAGTCATATGCAAACAAAGTTATGTTAAAAATGCAAAGCCTATGTCTGTCTTGAAGATTTTGAAAATGCATTCTTTTTTTCATAAAACAAATGAATGTTTGTAAAACGTGATGTCAACTCCGTGTTTACCGTAAGCCTTAAGGAGTCAGGATACCTTTCGTCACAGTATGCTTTCGAACTAACCCATGCTTCAGCTAGGACTTTTAAGGGTTATAACGTGGCCTGGTTCACGGTTTAAGAAACAAAGGATAAAGGCTCAAATTATTTGTACCCACCCACTCTTCGTGATGTTCTCCAAACCTAAACTCAGTTGATCATACGTTAGACCTTGTTTGAGTCTTTGCTTTGATATACTAGTGATGATTCAGATATTGAACGTTTATTTGAATAGGCAGTCATCTCCTTTTTTTGCTGAGGGTTTGTAGGACCTCTTTCTTTTTTTGATTTTTGTTATCCCTTTCTTTTTTTTGCCTGAACTGTTTCCTTTTTTGGAATTACAGTCAGCGGGATGCCCCAGTTTTGTAAGTCTCCTTCATAGGTTTTGACTTATTGGGTTTCTTTCTTTTTTATTTTGAGAGATATAATGACTTCCTATCCTTGTGATTGTTCGGAATCATCATTGTCTTTCTTTGTTTTGTAAGGACCTCTTTTGGTGCCATTCGTTATGCACTTGGATCAACTGAGAGAACTACCCTGCCCCAGGTTATGATAAAGGGTTTTAATTTTCGAAAAGAAAAACTCCCACTTCTTTGGCTCAAAGGGGTTGACGAGGGATTATCTTCCTTATAACTCCAGTGTTTAGGGATTGAAACAATGCCTGTACCTCATCAGCGGAGTCTGTTCAAAAGCATACTGTAAAGATCGTGGTATCATTTTCGTCATCCTCCCTCAAGAGGTTTAGCAATTATTAACCGAGAGTTGATCATCACAGAAAAATGATATCAATTTTGAATATAATGAAAACAATTGTATTAATTACAAAACAGACACATGCGATGCTTTAATAGAATAAAAGAGTTTGCTATGACATTAATTGTTTGTATAAGCAAAGAAAAATACAACTCAGAAATCCAAATAAACAAAAGTCTTCAATGATTGGGTAACAGAGCAGTGATTATGTTCAGAGTCTCAGGTACTTCAAACTGAATCTCTCCAGCGTCGATCATGTCTTGAATCTTGTTTTTGAGAGGCCAGCAGTTGTCTGTAGTATGCCCCGGGCTATCAGAATGATATGCGCACCTATCGTTGGGATGATAGTTAGGAGCAGAAGTGTTCGGATTCTGAAGAGGAGCCCTTAAAGTGATCAGCCCTGCCTTCAACATTTGTTGTAGTGCTTGATCCAGCAACATGTTGATCTTGGTGAACTGTCGTTTCTCCTTGCGCTGCTGCCCCTGTCCTTGTTGAGCAGGCCCAGGATTGGAGATCTGGGTTGCCCCTACCTCATGACGACTCTTTTTACCGTGAAAAACATTGGACTCTTTCTTTCCATGATGAGGCTTTTTATCAGAAGGTGCAGCCTCTTGAATCTTCCCAGACCTGATGCCAGCTTCTATTCGCTCTCCAGTCAAGATAAGATCTGTGAATCCAGCAGACGAATTCCCAATCAGGTGGTTGTAGAATGGACCAGACAGGGTCCCCAAGAACATGTCCACAAGTTCACGGTCAGTCAGCGGGGTGGTTGTACCCTACCGGCCAGGTCTCTCCATTTCTGCACATACTCTTTAAAACCTTCTCCCGATCCTAGCGACATACCCTGGAGTTGGGTACGCGTAGGAGCGAGGTCGGCATTGTACTGATACTGCTTGTAAAAAGCAGTAGCCAACTCCTCCCAGTTATGAACCTTGGTTCCATCTAGCTGATAGAACCATTCGAGATGAGTCCCTGAAAGACTTTCCTGGAAGAAGTGGATCCACAAGTTCTTGTCCACAGTATACGGTTGAATCTTCCGCATATAAGACCTGAGATGCAGCCTGGGACAGGATGCCCCATCGTACTTAGCAAAAGAGGGTGCTTTGAATTTGTGTGGGATAACCACACCAGAAGTTAGACCCAAATCTCCGAAATCCAAACCAGGTACTTGTTGAATTTCTATTGCATTCAGACGGTCTTCCAACTGCTTGTACTTGTCTTCAGTAGGAGGGTATTGTTCGTCGTTGAAATCTGTCTCGTTGTCGGAGACCACTGGACTGGGAACCCTTTCCTCCTGATGACTGCCTTCCCCAACAGATGGAGTAGTCCTCTCAGTTTCAATCTGCAGTGTATTCCCAGATCTGCGCCTAGGGCTGAACAGCACAGTCTTCTTCTTCTTCTTTTTCAAGAGCAGGGTCTTCAGATCTCGTTGCCCCTGGGCCAAATTCATGATCAGCTCTTGGAACTGGGCATTCTGAGCCTGGAGGGCCTTGATGGATTGCTCAGTAGACGATTCAGGATTCATGACAATCGGCTGAAATAAACAACGAAGAAGGTAAGCAACCTGTCAAAAGGGTGCCTGCAATGCAATGATATGTATGATATGCATGCAATGTTTTCAAGGACCTCGCGGGGTAAACAAGAAAATTTGTTAGAATTTGAAACTGGTGGTTTGATTGAAGGAACTTCAAGTTGTGGAGAGTCCTTCTTCAAGGGTCAAAGGCTCACCATATCCAGTGGGTCATAGCCCCTGACACTTTGGCTAGAGGAAAATAAATCCTCTTTGCCCCTTGCCAGACATGTTGGTTCATCATGACCTGCATCACAAGCCCTTGATATCCTTGAAATGGGCTAGTCCTTATGCGGGATGCATGCAATGGTATGATGTTATGCTATGCATGGGGTAATGTAGGTAAACCCTGTTATGAGTCCCAATTAAGGACTATAAACAAAACCTGCAAGAAACTCAAGTGTCAGATAACAAGCATGCAAGTAGTCAAGTATGAAAGCACACAAGTCACACCACAACCCTTAGATTTTAGGCCAGCATGGGGTCTAGGTATTACCCTCTTTCAGTTTGTTGGTTAAGACCTGTCCTATCAGAAGTAACCGGGTTCTAGAGGATCCCAATATCACTGACTACCCTCAATCGGTCATAACTCCAGCATCGCAATCTTTTCTTGCGGCCAGAACCATCACGAGAGTTTAGCCTCAATGGGCGTAGCATACTGCTACTGTTCTATTGGCCAAGTTGGGTCATTTAAGGTTCTAAGGTCGGTTGGTGCTTAATGACTCCTTAGAAGACCCATATTCTCCTCGTTGCAACACAAGGGATATCGGTACAGACCAAGGTGCCACACCAACGTAGCCACTGCTTCACCCGTGTCGGTCTACGCCGGACAGGTCCCTCACAGCTTATGCTACCTAAACAGGGTATCCCCAGATCCGGGTTAGGATCTATGTAACTCCCAGGCAACCCACAAATTTAAAGCAGACAAGTCAATACAATTGAAAACACAGTTATGAACTAACCCTAAGGTACACCTCACTTTAAAAAAAAATATCCCCAGCAGAGTCGCCAGTTCTGTGATCGGTGGATCTGGAACTGACTATTTAACGCTGGTTCGCGAAATGTCGCGGAAGCAAGAGTCGCCACCGTCTTTTATTTTCTCCAAATGGAAAGGACAAAAGCACAGAAAAATTCCTTATAGAGATTGCTCTCGGTTCGGGAGGTAGGTTATAGAAAGGGAAGGTGTTAGCACCCTTTCCATCCATGGTTATCCATGGGCTCTTAGATACTTGCTCACTTGTGTTTTCAAAAATGGTTTGTTTGCTTTTCAACTGTGGGTTTTAAAAAAAGTTTCTTTGAAAATTTCAGTTCGACTCTTGTATCGGTCCTCAAGAGTGTTTGAAAAGTTGCTTTCGAAAGCTTTTGAAAAGTGTCGGTGTGAAAAGTATTTTTGATTTGTTTTTTTTGAAATTAGAGCAAGTATCTAGAGTCGTCTACCTACCCTAAGGAATTCGTCTGTGTAAATGTCCTTTAAAACAGTGCCATCCCACCATTGAGAGGTAGGTAGCACCACCGTTGGAGGTGTTCGGGTCAATTCGAGGTTCGGGACATGGTGATCACCAGAGCAATGGGAAGACACCTTAGAAGCTACCCTCATGCCAGGTTCCCGGATCATGAGGACTTACTAAGACATCCTCTACTCGACGATCACCTTTCGAGGCAAGGCAACAATGAGGCGTATCCTAGGGGTGGTGTGTGATTTGTGTGTCAGATTCGTTTATTTTTGTCTTGTTCATGTTAAAGTGATCTAAGCGTTTGTTTTTATTTCAGGCCGCTCATTCTTGCATGCATTTATTTAACAGTTAAAAAGTGCGAGAAAGGTAAAGTTCTAAACTATTACAAAAGGCGCGGGTCCACATCGCCAAAATTTCCAGGACCCGATTTGACAGAAAATAAAGAAAGTAAAGTGCGAGAAATATATTACACGGCTTTGGGAGAGGTACATAAATATTATAAAGAATAAAAAATAAATACGCGAATTGGAATTAAAGTGGGAAGCGAGGGCGTTAGACCCTTTTTAATAAAATTAAATTATTAGCAAGTTAATTAAATTAAAGAAAAAATAAATTATTTTTTAGTTTTTTGTATTTATGAGAATTTAATAAAATTAAAAAACCTAATTCTACAATTTTTATTTTATTAAGAAAACATGTTAAAATTTAAACCTAAAATTAAATTAATTATTTACATGCAATTTGATTTATAAAATAAATAATATTTAATTATTAGTGAAAAGAAAAGAAAAGGGATAAAAATTAATACAAACCCTAATTCTACCAATTTTAAGTTAATTAAGAAAATGCTTGAATTAAACCTAATTTAATAGCTAAAATTAATGAATAATGTTTATTTACAAAAAATATATTAATTAAATAAAAATACTTATTTTTTTGTCTTTTTCTGATTTTATATTGTTTTTGTGTTTTTATGAAAAATAATTAAATTAAAGGAATTAATTAAAAAAACAATAATTGAGATAAATAAAAAATGAAAAAATATAAAAGATTGCAAACCTAGGGGGGGTCTGTCCCCAATTGAGAGGTATAACCCAGTATTTCAGGCCCATTAACTTCTGGCCTGATTGACTTTTCAACTAGCGCGCATGTGTGTTGACTGAGGTTTACCATGTTCTTCAGATCTGGTCCCTTGGATTGATATTATTGGCCAAGTGGCAAGCTGGATTTGAGGATGTATGATGCACCCTAGCATTGAAACTGCACATGAGCGTTAATAGAAAAATAATATGAAAGGGGTGGGGGACCTGGGATTCGAACCCAGGTCCCAGGGGTTACCAGCGTGTCCTTTGACCAGTGGAGCTACCAACGCGTTTTGATCATTATGTAACTAGAGAATAATATAATACAAAACAGCAGTCAGTGGGAAATTTAGCGCGCAAATTTGAATATTCCAATCAGCAGCCTACACATCATCGTCTTCCTCCTTATTGCGTTCTTTCCTGAAACATACAAAAGGTTAGCAGGGGTTTTTAACCCCCCCAAAATACGCCATATCCAATAATAGCGAATAAGCCATGTGGGTACATAAATTAGGCGCGAGGGTGCTATTCAGATCGTCCAAACACGCTGAGTACGGACATGGCATTATGGTGTTCTAATTTTATAGCTTTTAGAAACGCCCAATTTAGAACTCAAGGAACCCTAGCTTGCATCAATGGTGAATTCGCATATAGTACATAAAAACTCAATTGAATTATACAGTTAGCTTCAGAATTAATCAATGAACGTAAATTAAACATCAAAAATTACTAAAGATGCATGAATCGTGATGCAAGAATGTAAAAAAAATTCTGTACAGGGTGCGATCGTTCTCACGCTTCTTGGTGTTAAAGCTTATGGTTTTGATTCCAATTCCTTCCTTGAAGTCTCAGCAAGCCAATAGAATAGTTGTTTGATCTTGAAAAGCCCTAAAACCTAGTTTTCAGTTTTCAACTTTTTGGCAAAAAACTCAAGTTTGGTTCTTGGTCTATGGCGCAGCTGAGAGGTCTTTTGGAATAGGGTTGGCTTTGCACTTATGTATGGAAGGATTAGGGTTGAGAAATTGATCAAAAAATCCATGAATTGAAGGAATCAATATTTGATTTTTATGCCATAATTTTTCAAATCTTTTTCATGCTATTTTGGCTTCAATCATATCCAATCACCATAATTCCTTCTATATCTGATTGTGCACGAAATCTTAAGCCTATTCCATGCACAAAAAGATTTAAAACATTAGGTTTAGTATTTTTCACCTATTTATTTTAATTAAATGAATTATTAATAATTAAAAATCCAAATAAATAAATAAAAATGATAAAAAACTTCCCTTTGGGCCAAATGGTCGTGCACATGTCTTGGATAATGATTCTTGGAGGAAAAAGAGGCCCATTAGCATTTTTAGGTCATTTGAAGCAATGTTGACTTTTCAAAATATCCAAAAATTTCCCAACTTCCACAAGGCATAACTTGCTCAATGTTTAAGCTTTGCTCATGTTCTTGGACATTTTGGAAAGGTCTTTGAGTCCTCTAACCAATGTCTTTGGTCCCATGTCATTTTGATTTACCAATCTCAAGTTATGGCCTTTGACTTAAAGTCCCTTTTTGTTGACTTTTGAAAATGACCTATAATGTTGAAATTGATAACTTTTTGTGAGAGCATTTCTTGGACTTGAAGTGTGAAGAGGAGTTGTAGGAAATGTCTTTCTCTTCAAAATGAGCTTTGGATGGAATTTTTTTGATAATCCATGTGAAAGTTATGCCTTAGTCAAGTTACAGTTGACTTTTTCAACTGTCCAAATATGGAAACTTTTGCATCTTGATGATTTTTGGGCCAAGCTTTGAGAATCATGATCAAGCATTGATCAAATGATGTTTATGGCTTCAAAATGAGATGTTGACCAAAAATTTGAACTTTTGACTGTCAAATGACCATTTTGCCCCTACAGTTGACTGTAGTGCAATTAGGGTTTTTGATTGTGCAATTTTGTGCTGTAAGTCTTGAAACTTGGTATGAGGATGCTTGACCTTATTTGTAGGCATGTGGGACTTGATTGGACCCTTGGAAACTTCATTTTCTTTGTCAGATCCAAAACCCTAATTTTTGACTGTTAGGAGGCCCTTGAACTGTGCAACCCTTGGGGAATTTTGAAGCATGCTCTTTGCAAATCTTGAAGAATATGGGAGGGCAAATTTTGGGGTACAACAGACTCGTATGCATTTTTAGTACCGGTTTCGCTTATTTTTGTCTTGTTATGCCAATATTTTTATTCTATTTCAGATACATCCTACCATAAAGCTCACATGCGAAAAAGGACGAGAAATGGCCAAGATACTGAGAAGAATGAAAGAAATCATAAAAAAAGGGCAGAAAACAGATTTTTCAACTTGTGGCCCTCGCCACAGGAGCCAAGCAAGTGTGGCCCTCGCCATGACTCATTCCTGCAGGCCACGTACTTGGTTTCTCCACGTCACCAACTCACAAGCATAGTCTCCTAATATTTCTCCGCAAGCAACATCTCCCGATAAATTATCCACGTTACCACCAGTGCTTGATTATTCTTCATGGAAGTTACGATAATTGAGGATAGAGGTTATAAAAGAATAGTTATTCCATGTTGAAGGGGTCGACCATTTTTTGGTGGCAAGCAGTGTATTGTTCTCAGTTTTTAGGAAGAGAATTACATGTAAAAGTGATAGCTCTTCCAGTTTAGAGGAGCTATCACAAGTCAAGTTTTAGGAGTTTGCCATTTTTTAAATTTTGTATTGGATACTTCAAGTGTGCCGGCATATTTTCAATTGGTTTCAAGTTATTGTACGCAGAGATAATTTCAGCAGTAATTCCAATTTCGTTTACATGTTTCTTTTTTATCGCATTTCTCATTTCTATTGTTTTGTTTGTTTAATTTAATTGTCATGGTGTTCTTAATTACGATCTTTATGTTTAGTTTGTTTACGCTTAATTCCATGTTTAGCTAATTTGTCTTGAGTCCGATACGTGAGGATCGTCGTTTCCGACGGGACTCGGTAACAAGTTGGCTTAATATATGTTTGAAAATTTCATTCCGGTCTTCGTTTTTAAACTTAATTTAAATAGTTTTATCACGAGGGTAAGAGGTTACTTAACACGATTTTTCCACGAGAGTGGGAAATTGACTAAGGTTCAAGTCGGCACTTCAAGAGCGTGGGAGTCGAACCAGATAGTAGAAACTAGGCATTAATCCTAAACACAACGAGAGCGCTTTAGGATTAATTAGAATTTGTTCCGTTTTCAAAACGCATTCCTCGATTTGAATGGGCGAGCGAGAGGAAGATCCCATGGTCAAGGAACGTGACTTTATTCAAAACCACGAGAGTGTGAAGTTTAGTCTTTAAGCTAATATTTTCTACTAAATATATTTTTAACATTATTATAAGCTAACAAGTTAGAGTCCCTGAGGTACACGGAATACACATTTCAGTCTCTCTTTTCTTATATTTATCTTAATCTTTATTTTATTTCAGTTTTAGTTGATAGTTTCCCCTAATCCAATTATTCATTAGCCTTAGATTTACACAGTAACATTAGATAATAATAAGTTTGATTTTTGGTCATTTAGGTTCGATATCTGTTAAAACTACGTGATATGATTGTACACTTGAGTCACGAATCCTATAGACTCTTAAAGTCGCGATCAACAACGAGATTATATCTTGGGGTGAACATATTGTGTCAACCACTGAAATGCAACAAGGTGACTCGTTAGGGTCGCTCCTTTTTGCTCTTGTGTTACACTCACTCATTCATCAAGTTATAGACAATTGTAAGCTTTTTCTCCATGCATAGAATCTTGATGACGAGATCATTATAAGGGATTCACAAGAGGTGACTAAAGCCCTTTACATCATTAAGGAGACATGTTTAGGTTTATCTCGAATTGAATATTCGTAAGACTAAAGAGAGCTTCAAAAGTTATTGAGTCAATGCATTTTCAACCACAATAAGGGATCCTCATAGTGAGATTTTTCCACTTCAATCTTGCATGAGTATTGTCGAGTTTGTTTTTTCGTCTAAGAATGTGTCAACCTATATATATATATATATATATATATATATATATATATATATATATATATATATATATATATATATATATATATATATATATATATATATATATATATATATATATATATATATATATATATATATATATATATATATATATATATATGGATGAAACAGTTATTTGGTTTGATAAAGAGTAGTGAAGGAAAATTAAAGACATCATAGTTGGTGGAAGTTCTTTCTTCGGAGACGTTCAATGGAGAATGACTTTACTACTCATTAGTGTTGGGGGATTGGATTTGTATTCGCCAATAAAGATCGCCTCATACGCTTTTGTGACTTATATGGTCTAATATTGGCTTTTATAGGATCATATATTGAAAGACAATGGGATATATGATATTAGTGTTGCGATTTCAAATTTTGATCTTAGTAGTTTTACTAGTAAAAACCGAATCACTCCTAAAGCATATGTTTTGCCAAGTGCCCTTTTTATAAAATAGTTCAGGACATGGATGTAAAATTTGACAGACCATAAAATAAAAAGCAGTTTTTGGTCGTTTGCAAGCTGCACATGTGACAAACTTACTCCTTGCTATTTCTATTAATCGACTGGATCAACATATGTCATCGGTGAAGCATTGTACTATCATGAGATATCACCTTATGATATCATTATTTCCTATTGATGAAATTTGTCATGTTTGTCGCAATAATGTCATCGATGGAGTATCGTATTATTATGAGATACCACCTTATGATATCCTTATTTCCTATTGATTAAATTTGTCATGTTTATCGCAAGGTATGTTTGAACACGTTTGGAGAATATAAATTTGTTGTAGGAATCTTTCAGGCTTCAAATACCGACATGACCATGTGAGTTTCTTGACTGACCAACATGAAAAGAGATTGGCACTTAAGTCATCAGATGTTCTAGTGTACAAATATATAAGAGGGACTTGACAAAGATTTCTCCAATGATAAACTAAAAAATAGAGATTTTATCGTGGGACAGACAACCCTTAAAGTCATTTTAAGTAAAGTGGACAAAATGAGAAAACGAATTTTCTACAACCAACATATTTTCATACAATTTATTTGACACTTAGAGTTCAAAGGTTTGTGCATAGAAATGTTGAATCTCCTAAATTAATGGATAGTTTTTAAGATAAATAATTGTCATCTAAAAAAGATAACGACATAGTTTGTTGGATTATTGCTTTTTATTCATTTATAAACTTTGATAATTAAACCATAAACAATGTGTTAAATAATGTGTTGCTAGTATTCCTCTTTATTTAAATTCAAATAGATCAAACTAAATGAATGAATGAATGGTCTATTTGATTTTGTGAAGCACCTGAATTTCGAAGATTTAGATATTTTATTGTCCTTCGTCTCATGATTTCCTTTCTACACAATATCAACCATTTCCAGTACATTTTTATCATGTTCTCACCATAAAAAAACGTGATTTCAAGAGGTTAAGAGAGGAGAGGAGGAGAGATAGAGAGAGAGGGGAAAGGTTTATGAGGGTTGTAAGTTTGAGAAGAGGGAAGAGTGGGGAGTGGTTATTAGTCATTACAAGAGAGTGAATTTGTAGATATATTACCATGTCACCTTGAAATTCTTTAATCCAATGGAAAGTAAAAGTATTAATGACTAATAACTTGTTCCACTGATGGGAACGAGTGAAACATGTACATGTACTGTTTGATTGTAAAACCTATTAGTTGTATGGTATAAAACCTTTACATTTTCCATTGTATTTAAGAATGCCAATGTAACTAATGGTAACCTATCTACAAAATCACACTCTTATCTATTCGGTCTCCACCAAGTCACTCTCACCAATAGCACTATATGCTTTTATTGGACCTCAAACTTGTGTTACGTCTATGGCTTTCAATTTATCTAGGAGAGATCTTCATCAGAGGTAGTATTTTCTACTGCCAGAAAATTGCAGATAGTTCAAGAAGGAATTTAGTTTTCGCATTTGATGACATGCTTAAGGCTCATTCATAAACCAATAAACAAAATACAGCATGCAATTAGAAAGCAAAAAAATATATATTTAAATTCCATTACAATAACTTAAACCAGTTCAAGCGTAACAACACATTTTTGAAGAGTAAATGAAATCTAACAAAAATAATTAGAGAATGCTTAAATTTAAAATCTTCTTCCAGGAGCACCAGCAGCACCGCCACGACCAAAGGGGATCGGTTGAACCGGTTGCGGATCAACCTGAACGACACCAGGAATCTCGGACATCCCAAGAGCGGCAAGCATCTCAAGAGTTTCCTTATCAACTTCGATATGATCCGTCCCAATGGCAGACACATCAGGAACAAAGTCCATACGACGCTCGCGCTCCTCCTCCTGCAGCTTCAATGAGATTCCACGAACCGGTCCTTTCTGGATCCGCTTCATGAGGTGAGTGGAGAATCCTGCAATCTTGTTACGAAGCCTCTTGGTTGGGATCAGAGCAACCTCCTCAAGAATCTTCTTGTTCGTATGGAAGTCGAGTGTCATACGAGAGTAATACCTTTCGATTACCTGACGCGATGACTTCTTGACTGTCTTTGTACGAACACGGCCCATGGTTGTAACTTCCACTCGTGACTGCGTGCGGCTGCGGTAGGGATCACAGAACCGCGGCTGGATTTAGGGTTTCAGGTTATCAGTCGTTGGACAAAAATAAAAGAATATATTCGCCTTTTCGAATGGGCTTGGGCTTTAGGGTAACAACTTCACTTACAAAATTTCAACCCACTACCATCTTATTATTCCTAAACCCTACAAACCATTAAATAATTCAATTTTATTAACAAATATGTATTCCGTATTTTTTATGTATCTATCAATGAAAAATACTTGTCTCATGTCTTTTATATTAATCTATGACAAATATTTATGTCACGTTTTCTATATTTATCAATGAAAAATATGTTCCATTTTTTAATATATCAATGCAAATTATCTAATTCGATGTTGGTCATACATTTTTTAATTTAAATATTATTTTTTACTTTTTTTAATTAAATAGAAGAATATTTTAAATATAATATGCTTTTTTATATTCAAATTAAATATGTCCTATTTTCACATTTTAAAAGAGAAAAATGTATATGCATATAAATTATTCAAATCCAAGTTTTTTATGTTGACTATGATACTCGTAGAATCCAATTCCTATTTGTGCTTTCAAATAAATTTGAGAGATAAGTTAAATATATTTAACTATCATTTTTATTAGTTTTTTAATGATTTAAATTTTATATACCTTTATCTTTTCTATTTTTCCTTTTTCTTTATTCCATAATTTGTCTTTATTAAACAATGACTTCTTAACATATTGATTTTTAAAAAGTTAAAAAATTAAAGCGTAAAATAATATTAGTTATTTCAAATTTTTATTTTAAATAAATTATAAACATATGAAAACATTAATTATGGAAAAAATGTTTCTTTTGTTTATTTTAGTTATTTGCATTTATAGTTGGTGTATTGTATTTATTTTTACTTTTATGATGATGATATTAAAAAAAAAATGAGAAAAACAATAATATAGTGACAACATAAAATATTTTTATATTATAATCAATCATTAATGTGTACTCGATTAAATCATTTTTTTATTTAAAAAAATTAATGATATGATAGATGAATGATTTTTAATTGAATAACGGTGTAAAATTATTTTACATTATCAGTGTATATCCATTAAACTCAAAAAATATTAATTTTAACTAATTTTTAAGTCACAAATATTCTTCCGTGTATTATTTTAACAATAAACTATAATTAACTTACTAAATTATTTTCAACTTTATTTAGAAGATATAAAAATTAACTAAAAAATTAGTAATAAAAAAATTATACCCCATTTACAAAATATATGTTTGAAAGAATAAGTTCTACGTTTTTAATGAATAATATGTTTTAATAAATTATACTTGACAAATTAATAAAAGTTTTTTGAGAGATAGATTTGACAAGTTCGACTATATTTGCTAGTTTTTTTTTTTTTTATGATTTAAGGTTTGTGTCATTCATTTTTTATTTTTTTTCTTGTTTTATTCAATAAATTATCTTTATTAAAAAATAAATTTTTTATTGTCTGATTTTTAAAAAGGAAAATAATTAAAGTGTGAAAAATTATAATTAATATATTAAAACTGTACATATTTTTATGACGATAATATTAAAAAATAAAAAATAATTTTGACAAATTTTTAATCTAAAATATTTATCGAGTCCAAGTTGTTTATAATAAACTTAAATTATTATATTATAATTACTTAAATTTTATTTGAAAAATATTATAAATATATGAAAAAGTTAAGTATGAAAAAATATTTTTTTATATTTTAATTATTTATATTTATAGTTGGTGTATTTTATTTATTTTTATTTTAATGACAATGATATTAAAAATATTAATTTTAACTAATTTTTAATCTCAAATATTTGTCGAGTCTAAGTTGTTTTTAATAAACTTAAATTATTATATTATAATTACTTAAATTTTATTTGAAAAATAGTATAAATATATGAAAATGTTAAATATGAAAAAATAATTTTTTTATTTTGATTATTTATATTTATAGTTGACATATTGTATTTATTCTTATTTTTATGACGACGATATTAAAAATATTAATTTTAACTAATTTTTGAGTCACAATTATTCTACTGTGTATGTGTTATACCTCAAAATTTGCCCTCTCATTTATCAAGATTTTCCTCACAAGACTTCTTGGACTCCAGACAGGATTAAGATTTGCTCAGCTCAAGACCTCACCTTGCATTGATGTCCTGAAATTAGGGTTTGAGTTTGCATAAGGATTTTTGGACCATCAATGCCTCATGTGACTTTCATACACCATCTTGGACCCCTAAGATTGCTCATACCAAGTTTCAAGCCTTGAATCAAATTTTTGCCCAGTCAATTGGACAGTTGACCTAAAAATCAGTTTTATTGGGGAAAAAGTCAACCATGGCCAATTTACAGTCAAACTTCATAATTTTTGATCCACAACAACATTTTATACCCATGTACCATTTTATCAAGTTTGGATCACAACTCCTCAAGAAATTTGATCAGATCATCAAAATGGCAAAATGGTCAAAATTAGGGTTTTGACTGAGAAAGGGCAATTTCTGATTTTTAACCTAGCCAATGACCAATTGGGTTCAAGCATGATTTCAAGGACTCAATAGCATCATCTTGACCTAATCACATAGTTCAAAAGATCTCAAATGCATTGGATTGACATATGAATTTTCCAATCAACTGATCAAAAATCAACTGTACACTGAAAAGTCAAACTTTGACTTTTTGGTCAAAATCAAGTGCCAAAGGTCATAATTCATCAAGATATGTCAAAATGTGAAACTTGTTGACCAAGAAACCTAAAATTGCAAAGTTAGGGTTTTAATTTGAAATTTTTCATAACTTAGAATTTTTCCAAGTGTGGAGAATTTCTTATTTTTTCCCAACTTTTCACAACTTTTACACCATGATGCAATTGTATTCAAAGAAAGCTTCTAACATGAAAGTTGTAGTCCTCCATGAAATATACAACTTTGCATCACAAAGTTTTCTCAAAAGATGTTTGGATCTCAAGTTATGATTTTATGAATAGGGGTCCATAAACTAAATAACTTAGTGAAATTTTGCCCTAGTTTAGGCAGGTTTTTAACCCAAATTCATGGACATTTTTCACCTAGTTCCAAGAGGTATCTCAAAATGCATTTCAAATATGTATTGTAGAGCATGTTACAAGCTTTCCAAAATATCCAAGAACTCTCCAAGATCATTTGTAGTTAGGGAGAATCGAAGAAGAGAAAATGGCAATTTGTCACTTTTGTTCAAGCCATGTTTACAATGCTTCAAGTTGTAAATCAGTTCCTAGCATGCTTGTACCTTGCATTACAGGTCCTGGTCCCTTCTAAACTCCATAATTGAATTCTAACTCAGTGGTTAAAGCCTTTGTTTTCACCTTTAGAGCATTGTACAAGGGTTTAATCCATAAATGGCATAAAATTCACAATACCATTTTGATAAAGCATGCTTTTTGCAACTTTGCAATTCTTGAGCCATGGACCTGATCTTTTGCTGCAGGAAATATCCACAAATGCCAGGAAAAGTTTACCAACTCCTTGCAGCCCTAGAACTAGCAATTACAAGCAAAGTGGCAAAAGTCAAGATAACTTGTGCATCTGATAAAGAGAAGACTTGGCTTCATTCTAAATAACTTCAGAAACTTGTCACAAGCCAATACACGATTTCCTAACATCCCAAACACTCTCAAATACCAAAACCACGTTTTTCTTCCCAAACAGGGAAGCTTCTGCAAAATCCTTGTCAATTCCATTTTGGCTCGTACGTTTTGCCTCTCAAGACTTCAAACACTTTACATACATCCTACCTAAACTATCCAAGCCATTGCACTGCAACTGTGTGCCCTATTTTAGCCATCACCATTTTCATTTTTGAAGGTTGCAGGTTGACTTCTACAAGGAGTTTCAAGCATCCTCAAGGCAAGCTGAGCATTGGAATAGCTTGATGGAACTTCAAGGAAGCTCACACGATCTTCAGGCCTCACTCAAAGTCCCCACAATTTCATATCCAAATTCAGCTGAACAAGGTATTTTTCAAATCTCTATCTCCTTATTTAGGCATCCTTAAGTCACGATTTATGAAGCAAAGATGTAGTCCTTAACTTGCTGAAGTTGTACATATGCATAGTTGTTATTTATATTAACTGAGTAGTGAGAATTTGAAGCTTGAAGTTCATGAAAAATTTAGGTCAGAAATTAGGGGTGATAAAATTCTCCTTGATCTTTGAGTGTTAGGTCACAAACTTTATATCACTTGAATCGTGAGATCATGAGCTACATTTTTTGTGTTATAAGTTTTTGATTTTATGCAAGTTAGAGCAAGATACAAGTTGAAGGCAAAACGCACGCAAAACGTTGGCTGGAGGTCAGGGACGAAGCTGGCTTAGGCCTGGCGCGCTTGGGCTTGCTGTTTTTCTTCTCATACCCCCTGATCCACTATTTGCACCCCCTGACCATTTTCATTTTATTTTTATATTTTCTTGCATATTTTATATTTTTGACTTGTATTTATTTTTTTATGAACTTAAAAAAATCACAAAAATATTTTCTTTATTTTTTAAATTTTTATTTTATTTTTATTTTATTTTTTGCATAATAAAATAGTTTACTAAATAAATAGACCTTTATTTTCATAAATAAATTGTAAATACATTTAGTAAATACTTAATATTTTTATTTTATTATTTTACACATAAAATAATTATTTTCATACATATTTTAATTTTTAATATTTGTACATAGTATTATTTATTATTTCTTAAACAAAAATGGACAAAAAAATGAATAATATAGAACATATTTTCTTTTAAATCAAAATTAGGGTTTCCCCTTTCAAAAAATAACAATATTATTTTTCTTATTTTAGGACTTAAATAATTTTATTTTTACATACATAAAATAAATACAAAACATTTTGCATAAATATATTTTATTTGCATATTTAAATAATTGTATGTTTATTTATTTATTGAGCAATAATTCAATTGGGTTGTAATAATTTTTAGGGTTTTATTTTGAGCAATATCCCCCATTCAAAAAACTTGTCTTCCCCCTCCCATAATATTGTTGTAATAGCTTAGATTTACTTTATGCAATTTATCGCATTATATACATGTTTAGTAAATTAGGATTTGTATGATAAGACAAAAATCAAACAAATAACATGACCTAGACAAAAAAGCATGAAAAATGACAACACATTGCACACAAGCACCTCTAGGGTTTCACCCACTTTGTTGCCTAAAAAAATGGTCATGGTATGCATGCTAGGTATCTTGGCAAAACAAAACAAAAGATCATAGTCCCTCGATGACGCTATCAAAAGGTTGCCTAAACAAATGATTTTAGTCCCTTAAAACTTGCTAAGATACTTGGCAATATTGATATCATGGTGATACGATGACCCACGCCCGTCCCGTTTAACATCCAAAGATATGGTTGTTTACCAAAGCAATGGTAAATCAACAATGTCAAAGGAATAAAAATATGTAGGAAATACATTTGAGTAGGTAGATGCTCCTAGTTACTTGATCAATTTGCAAACAATCCTTGCTATTTTCAAAATAAACACACACACATTTCAAAACATTTTCAAACAACTTTCAAAATATTGAAACATTTTTCACAAGACAAACATCTTTGTATACATTCTTACGAACAAGAATCATTACAAAGATTGCCTAAACAATAGCCCCTTTTCAAAATACTTTCAAAACCACACAAAGTACCATTTCAAACAATTGGAAAAGCAAAGCAAGTGATCTAAACAAGTAACTAAGAGCCCATGGAAAACCATGGATGAAAAGGATGCTAGCACCTTCCCTTTTCATAATCTACCCCCAAACTCAAGAAAACATCTCAAAGGTCTTTCCTGTGCTTTTTTACCTTTCCTTTTGGATAAAATAAAAGTCGGTGACGACTCTTGCTAAACTGAAACATTTGCGACGAAACACAAAACCTCAAGTAAGTTCTCCCACCGTATCACAGTATGATTTTAAAAACAAGATATAACTAATTTATAATAATTGTTTTCATCTTTATTTAGAAGATATAAAAATTTATTAAAATATTAGTAATAAAAATTATACCCCGTTTATAAAATATATTTTTTTAAAATTAGTATCGTGTTTATTGAATAATATGTTTTAATAAATCATATATATGATTTAATAAATTATTGAAAAGTTTTTGAGAGATGAATTGAACATGCTCAACTATCATTTTAGCTAATTTTTTAAAATTTTAAGTTTTATTTCCATTCTTTTTTTTTCTTTTTTATTCAATAAATTTCTTTTATTAAAATAAAAGGTGGCTTCTTTACTTTCTGATTTTTAAAAAACAAAAAAAATTATAGTGTGAGAAAATTATAGTTAATATATTGTAACTGTTATTATTTTTATGATGGCGGTATTTAAAAATAATAATTAATGTTAACTAATTTTTTTAATCTCAAATATTTATCTTGTGTAAGTTTTTTATAATAATCCTAAATTAATATATTATAATTATTTAAATATTTTTTAAAAATAGTATAAATATATGAAAATGTTAAATATGAAAAAAAAATTATTTTACTTATTTATATTTATAGTTGGTGCATTGTATTTATTCTTATTTTTATGACGACGATATTAAAAAATATTCATTTTAACTAATCTTTCTGTCACAAATATTCTCATGTGTATAGTTTTAACAATAAACTATAATTAAATACAATATTTATAATCAACTTTATTTAAAATATATATAATTTAACTAACAAATTAGTGAAAAAAATTATGTCCCATTTATAAAATATAAATCCTTATTCTCACTATTATTTACAAAATATAAGAAGAACTAAATTTAACTGATTATTGTTGATAAAATTTGTGTATGTGAATATGAAACATGTACACCTCTAAGAGTAGGTGTATCTTGGTATTTGGCACTTATATAACACTCGTATGATATATTGAGAGTGTAATCCGTTGTGTCGAAGCAGCTTGCTCAAAATAATAAAGGTTGAAAAGAGACTATCGAAGTGTAGAAACAGTTTATTACACACATATTTGATTTAGATCTAAAATAGATAGATTTGATTTAGATCTAGAATAGATAGATTTGATTTAGTTCCAAAATAGATATTTTGAGTTTTTATAGTTTTGGGTTTTTCCTTAAAGAGCAAGCTAACCTAAATCTATAAATAGAGGGAGTAACACTTACTTTTGTAATCAATCAAGTTGTATTCACAGAATTTACAGTTGCAAGTGAATAAGAAGTTTTTCACATTTTGTGGACAGAGAGATGTTTGAACAAGATTTGGTTCTGCAATATTATCTATGAGTTTTGATGATAATAAATGAGTATGTTTGTATGAACAATTTTGATGCTCTAATGTTTGTTATTTTTTAGTATTTAACAAACATGTTATGCTTCTGATGGAAGGTGTGGCCAAGATATTAGAAGAGAATTAGTTCTGCTTCTACGCTACACAAGTTCTGATGAATAATAATAAGACACTTCAGAAGACTAAGAAGTGTAGGCTCTGATATAAAGTCTAAAGAAACCAGTCAGAAGATCTGAAGACAGGAGTTTTACTGAAGTCCAGATGCTAAAGACTCATGTTTCTGAAGACAACGTGTTCTAAAGAAACCAGTCAGAAGATCTGAAGGCAGAAGTTTCTACTTAAGTTCAGATGGTAAAGACTCAAGTTTATAAAGACCCGTGGTTCTAAGAAAAGGGTTCTAAAGACCAAGTACTGAAGATTTTGAAGACAGGAGTTCTAAAGACTCTGAAGACTTGAAGTTTTTAAGACCCAAGGTTCTAGAAAAGGTTCTCACGACCAAATGCTGAAGATTCTGAAGACCCGGTTCTGAAGACTCTGAAGACTTGAAGTTCTAATGACCTTGTGTTACGTTCTCTCTTCTAAGCTCATGCTCGCATAAGCCTCTGAAGTATAGAAGGAAATAATATAATGTTAATATTGTACAAATAGTACATGATACAATCAGCGTTTCATTCCACTACCATGAAAGGATAGACGCGCCGCACGATCTTGACCCCTACGTTACTGCTCAAGCCGCCAATGCTTCTGGAAACAGCAAGAGTATCCCTTAACGGATAGATAACTTTATTGGTTATATAAAGGCTTGAAGACTAAGAGAGAAAGCTGCTAATTCACGGATTATCCCCACACAAGCGTTGTTCATAGCTTTCATACTTTTTAGTCTATTATTCTTAAAATTTATTTACTAATCAGCTTGTGTATAAGCATTTTCATTGTAAGTAAATTATTCAAACAATTGTTTGATTGTTCCTTGAGAGACTCGTTAGGTCAGAATTCTTGAGAAGTTTAAGACTTGTGTGTCTTAAAGATTTTTCCTTAAGGGACCAGTTAGGTCAGTATCCTTAAGAAGTCTAGGACTTATGCGTCTTAGAGGTTGTTGTTAGTCAATTGTGGATAGCTTGTGCATTGTAATAATCAGTTTGATTATTGTTTGATTATCCTTAAGGGACCAGTTGGTCAGAACCCTTGAGAAGTCTAGGACTAGTGTGTCTTAGAGGTTATAACGTTAGTCACTTGTAGTTAGCTTGTGCATTGTAATAGTATGTGTGATTATTGGATTATGACCTCGTTTGAGAGAGGTGAAATCACCTTGGCGGGTGGACTAGACTAGCTTGATAACTTTCAAGTGAACTAGTATAAACATACCTTGTTATTTACTTCCTGTTCTTAGTTATTGTTATTATCAAGAGTGGGGAAAACATATTTTATTTAAAGGGGATTATTTTTAAAAAGTCTTTTTATTCAAACCCCCATTTCTTGTATTTTTCACACCTTCAATTGGTATCAGAACTTCAGTTCTGAGAAGATAAAAAGTTTGAATTTTTATCAACATTTAACAGTGTCTAGTACCGATCCAGTGTGTGTGAAAAAACAATGGCTACATCCACTTCCACTATTGATAATAGGGGTAATGATAGAGATCACTATAGTATGGAAAGACTAAAGCTTATCAAAATAAGGAAGAATCAGAAGAATCTAAAGAAGATTCAGATGATGAGGAACTTTCATTGATATCCAGAAGAATCAGCCAAATTTGGAAACATAGACAAAGTAAGTTCATAGGTCAATAAAGGACATATGGAAGAGGTGAATCCACTTCTAGTCAGAAGAAAGCTTCTGAAAAGGAAGTCGCGTGCTTTGAATGCAAGGAGCCTGAAAATTACAAAAATGAATGCCCTAAGCTCAAAAGAGATAAGAAACCTAAGAAGGGATACAAAGATAAGAAAGGTCTCATGGCAACATGGGATGATTCAGAGTCAGAGGAAGAAGACTCTGATGAGGAACATGCCAACGTAGCACTCATGGAAAAGACCAGCACAAGTGAAGCAACATCAGAAGACGAACTGACACTTGATTATGAGTCAGACTGTGATGACGACCAAGAGGTACTTTCTTTCCTATCTCATTCTGAACTTGAAATTGGTTTATCTGAATTAATGAAAATATATCAACTTCTTCTAAGTAAAAACAAAATCTTGAAAATAGTTTTGTAGCTACTTCTGAAAACACTACTATAGATGAGCAAAATGTTTCTGACTTAAATGAAAAACTATTTGTTTTAGAAAAATCAAACATTTTTCTGAAAAGTAAAGTGTTTAGATTAGAATAAGATATTTTCTCTAACACATCTGTTAGTGACGAAGTAATCAGATATGATAGATCTTTTCAACACTTCCTTTCTAAAAGCATAGATATAAGCAAAATGGCTTCAATGATTTATGGTGTTAGTAGAAATGGAAGTAAAGGCTTGAGATACTCAGGACCATCAAAGAAAATTGATGAGACTCTGATTATCATACCAAAACCTCTTTCTGAACATTTTGTACTTGATGGCACAAAATTGAGATGTCCAAAACAAGAAGGTTCTGATACTATTATAGCACAACCACAGACACAGAAGGAAACTTCTAAACTAAAATATCATGTATAAATTCCACATGATTGCCCTGCTGCACAAGATTCCAAAGGGGTCAGAACCTCTGGAATTGTTAACAAGAAAGGACCCAGAAAATGGATTCCTAAGTGTTGTACCCTAAAATTTTCTCTCTCATTTCTATAGTAATCTCTCACAAGATCTCCTTTGGTTCAAGACTGCACTAGGGTTGATCAGCTCAAGACACCTCCTCAAGCACTGACGACTGAAAAATAGGGTTTGAGTTTTCACAAGGACAAATGGACTTTAATTCCCCATATGACTTTCATGGATCATTTTGGACTCTCAATATTTCTCATGTCAAGTTTCAAGTCTTGGATCACATTTTTGCTCAGTCAATTGATCAGTTGACCTAAAATCAGCTGTATCGGGGAAAAATTCAATTATGGTCAATTTACAGTCATTCTTCATAATATTTTATCCATTTCAACATTATGAAATCACATATGTAATTTGATCAAGTTTGGGTCATAATTCCTCAATAAATTTGATCAGATCATCAAAAGGGCAAAATGGTCAAAATTAGGGTTTTAACTAAGAAGGTGTAATTTCTGATTTTTGACCTGGAAAATGTCTGATTGGTTTAAGTTATGATATCAAGGATTCAAATGCATAACTTTTACCTAATTTCATGGCTCAAATCATCTCTCAAGATTGATTGATTGACAGATGAATTTTCAGTCAATTGATCAAAAGTCAATTGTACACTAAAAAGTCAAACTTTGACTTTTTGGTCAAAATCAAGTGTCAAAGATCACAATTCATCAGAACATGAAAAAATATGAAACTTGTTCATCAAGAAATCAAAAAGTCAATATTTCATTTTGAAAAGTCAAAATTTCTAAACTTAGAAATTTTTCTAAGTGTTAGAAACTTCATATTTTTTCACAACTTTGAGCCAATTTTCCACCATGATGCAAGATGATTCAAAGGAAACTTCCAACATGAAAGTTGTATATCTCAATGAGATATAAAAAATTGTAGAACACAACTTCTCCAAGAAATGCATGGATTTCAAGTTATGATTTTGTGAATACATGTTCATGAAACTTGGAAACTTAGTGAAATTTTGCCCTAATTTAGGCAGGATTTTGACCTAACTTCATAACAGTTTTTCACATAGTTCCAAGAGGAATTTTAAAAAATATCCAACATAGAGGTTGTATAGGATGTTACAATCTTTCCAAAATATCTAAGAACTCATTGAGATCATGTTTGAGCTAAGAGAATCGAAGACAAGAAGTTAGGGTTTTCAAACTTGAATTACAAGCCATTTTGTGAAGAATACATGAACCAAATCCATGCTAGGATGCATAATATTTGCTTTGTAAGCCTCAAAATTTTTTGTCACTCCATAATTAAATGTTTACACAGTTGTTAGAGCTTTGGTCCAAGCATTTGAGCCATTATCCAAGTTGCATTTCCATTAATGGCACAAAGTAACATTGCCATTCTAGTAAAGAGGCTTTAATCACAAAGTCAACTTGTATTGAGCTTTGCACTTGTTTCTTCTGATCACACACAATATAAAATCCATAAGAAACTTGTCTAGAGCCTCTAACTACTCATAATATGCTTGTACTATGCATTGAAACCATGTTTGTCAACCTTACTTCAAAAATAAGCCAAGAAGCCAAAACATGTGATCTTGTACTTCTGACCATCTCAAATCTCCAAACCTTTTCCTATATATCAAAACACTAGTATGCAACCTAGCACACGAGATTAGAAGCTCTTAAACACTCCCAAATTCTCTTTAGACAGAAATTTCACAAAACCTCCATTTTTGTGTCATTTCTGACTTTGAACTTCAATCTTCAAAACCACTCGTGCATTTCTTGGCCTTTTAGTTTCAAAAGCTTCCTCACATCAAATACAAACCATCATTCTCCCTGTTTGCAGACTGTAACATCATCTTCATCAACTTTCATAGCCAAAAATAGAGCATTGCAGTTAGACTTCTCCAGACCATTTCACCTACTCTCAGTCCAAGCCAACTATTGCATTAGCTTCCTAGAGGTTCAAGGAAGCTAACCTGATCATCACCATCACTTGAAACAAGCTCAAACTCATTTCCCGATTTCCAGTTTGAAGGTATTTTTCTTGAACTTCTATCTTCATATTTAGGCATTGTTAGGTTTGCATTTGTGAAGATAAAATGTAGACAGCATTGCCCTGAAACTATACATGTCCATAGATTTCATTTATGTTGCTTGAGTAGGGAGAATTTTGAGATTGAACCTCTGAAAAGGTTTAGGTCAGAATTTAGTACTGTTAGAAATTCATGCTCATCTTTGAGAATTAGCTTAAGTTATTTACATATTCAGAATCGTGAGAAAATTTCTAACAAGTTTGATGTTGGAAGTTTTGTAAATGGATGAGAAATGAATAAGTTACAAATCCTTTGGCTGGAGGTTGAAGATGAAGTACATTTAGGACAAGATTTATGTTACATATTTATTGTTTTTTTTAAGTTAACGGATGTATCGCCACCCTAGTGGTTAAAGCGCGCGCCTGTTACCAATGGGACCTGGGTTCGAGCCCCAGTGGTACCCTTTTGCCTATTTTTTCCCACATTTTCCCCATTTTTGCTTGAATCAGCGCGCTTGGGCCTTCCCCTCTCGGGCCTTGTACTTTTTTACTCAACCTGACCCCCCTGATTGACATAACAACACAGTCCACTTCACATTTTTTATTTTTCTCTTTGATCTGACCAAAAATCACATTGGGTCCAAACTAAAACAAAATTGTTCTACTTCCATACACCTTAAATAAATTTCACACCCTCCTGACTTTTATTTTATTTTCTTATCTTATTTTCTTTTTAATATTATTATTATTTTTATTTTTATTAGTAAAAAATCTCAAAAAATATTTTTATTATTTATATATTAATATACTTTTATTTCATTAAGACAAAAGACCAAAAATATTTTCTTATTATAAATTTAATTTAATTTCTAAATATTAGACCTAGGTTTTAATTTTATTTTAATTAAATTAACTTAGAATTTGGATTTTTCTTTTAATTAATTTTTATACTAGTTTAATTAAATAAAAACCTTTTTTTCATAAAAAACCCTAAAAACAATTTCTTGATTAAATTTATTTTCTTTTCTTAATTAATTTTGGTTTAATTTTGTTAATTTAATTAATCATTTCTTTTAGTTAATTAGGTCAAAACCAAACCCTTTCATGAAAACCAAACAAAAATCATTTCTTTTTCCATTTGCAATTGTATATTATTTATTCAATTATTGTACATTTATTCAATATGGTTGTAATAGTTAATTAGATTTAATTTTCTTGCAAAATCCCCATTTGTAAATTTGTATACCCCCTCCCCTCATGATGTAATAGCTTAGTATTTTTACTTTCCGCAATTTATCGCTTTATATAAATGCTAATAATTAGGGTTTTGTATGGAAAGATAAAATCAACAAGTAGCAAACCCTAATTCAAGATAAAACAATGCATGTAAATCAACACACTTGCATACTTGCACCCTTAGGGTAATTCCACTTTGTTGCCTTACAAAAATGTCCATGTTATGCATGTGGGATATCTTAGCCAAAAGCAATAAAAAATACAAGATCATAGTCCCTCGATGACGCTATCAAATGTTGCCTTTCAAAATGATCTTAGTCCCTCAAAGAGAATTACTAAGATATTTCACAATGTTGCTATCATGGCTATACGATGACCCACGCCTGTCCCTTTACATCCAAAGATAAGGCTTCTTACCAAATTAATGGTAAGATATCAATATCAAAGAAAAGGAAGAAATGAACTAAGACTTTTGAGTAGGTAGATTGTTCCTTATCTTGACTTCGACTCTTTCCAGATAAACTTTGCTCTAGGTGGTCATGTCCCTTTGAAATTACCAAAGTTTTTCAAAATGGAGCGATAGAAATCAAGGATAAATCTATTGATCCATTTATAATGAATGGGCAGCATTATCATTGCATCTATGACAGAGACTATTATACTAGTCTAAAGCTTTAAGAGTTGCCCTCTCATTCACCAAATTAGCTTTTTTTTTAAAACTTTGTCGAGCTTACGATATTAAACGAAGCGCTTGGTGGGAGGCAACCCACATTTTAACTTTAATTTTAATTTTCACTTATTATTCTTAACTAATTTTATTTCTCTTTTCTTTTTCTTTGATACACGGTATTATTCTTTAGAATTAACCATTAATAACTTAATATCATTGTCTACTTATCTTCAGGCTACTAACTTCTTAACTAACTTTAGATATGGATAACATAGATAATATGGTTGCCACTTTTGGAAGCGATGCCCGACAGAGACGTTATGAGATTCTTTTTCAGAGAGAGATGGCACTGACAAAATATGTCAATGGCCCTACCATGACTGCTCTAGGTATTGAGGAAAGCATCTCCTACATGTTTAACCAAATAGGATGGGAAGCTTTTATTAGGAAGAAATGTCCCATTTACCATAAGTTGACCTTAGAATTCCTAAGCTCACTCACTTATGATCCTAACCTGGGGATGGGATTAATAGGGAAAGAGCTTCTTGTAGACTATTTGGGTTAACTTATCGCCTGACCACTCGTAAGATTTCAGAACTGTTAGGTTTTCCAAATGGTCTAGATGCTTTCACACTGGCACAAGAGGATTTATTTATGGATACTGAACTGGACTACTTTTGGAGTCAAATTTATGGCCAACATAATCATGATCCAAACCAAATGCATCCACCCAAATCCATAACCCTATTATCCGCTACTTCCACATGATCCTGGCTTTGACCTTTTCCGAAAAAGAACAAAACAATACCTTAATGTCTAGGGGTGAAATTTTCATTATATTCTATGTTTTCCAGTCTAGACCCGTAAATGATGCAACCTTCATGCTTGATAACTTACATAATATTGCACAAGCTACTCATGGGGCCATCCTGACTGGTGGTCTTGTTTCTATGATTGCCACTGCTTTAGCCCTAAGAATATCACTTTCACGCCTAAACCCTTTAGGAGGATATTTCCCAATGAACATCATTTTCTGTTTCAATACGAGACTAATCGGAAACTTTGGTCCTAATGATTTTCAACTGCTAGTATACCATGAGCCTGTTCATCCTTTTACATTGCCTAATATTGAGAAAACTAGTGCGCGCGATAAAGATAATTGGCTTTATGATTTAGAAGGACAAGACGAGACTGACCCCAACCATGAGACCCCTCCGCTTTACCATTAGTATCCATCCCCAGAACCTACCACCCCCATGTTGCCTCCTCGGCCATTGCACCACCTCCGGTTGATTACACTGTTGCAATCACTACTTTATAAACATATATTACCAACGTTAGATGGGAGTTGATCACTTTGTGCATGGATTTCCACGACTTTATGGACGTAGTGACAAAGCAATTAGATCACATTTATCAGTACATTTATTATGCTCTTCCTACCAGTGGCCATAATAGTGGCTAATGCTTCTGGATAATACTATATTTCCAACTCTGACATTTAAAATAGTGAGGACACAGTCTGTTTTAAGTGTGGGAGAAGGACTAACTTTAATTTTAGGATTTCCATTGTTTTCTAGATTAGGATTTCATTGTTTAAGATTTTAATCGTTTTTATTATTTAAGAATTTTATCATTTTAGTGAATCGTTTCAGTAACTTTGTAGAAACTCTGAGTTTATTTTATCACATTTAATGATTTTTAATGTGTTCTGTTGTTTACTTTACTACTTTGCTAATTTTTATTAGATATACATTATAGTATTGTGATATATTCTTCTAATATGTTCGAACGCATGCCTACTATGTTGGTCAAAAAGAAAAGAGAGAAAATGACACATGAATACTGCAAAACTGACATGCAACAATGAACGGTCCAATTATATTGCATGCAAATCCTTGAAAATATGAAAGTTCATCACTTTTAATGAAACGGTCATGGCATGCACAAGTGGCCCCCGCCACCCTTTTAAAATGGTCCAATTAGTATGCACGTAAAACATAAGTGTGGCGTCCATCACCATTATTCCTTACCAGGCGCCCACAACCTTCCTATGTGGCCCACACCATCTTTTGAACTACCATTTCTCACCAATAGCGCCTGCCATCATCTAATGTGGCCTCCTCCAACTTGGCATGTGGCGCCTGCCACCCTTCCTAAGTGGCCCCACCATTTTCCCTCACCATTATGCATACCTGCCACGTTCAACTTTCCTGCACACACCTAACTTTTTCTTTGACCGTAATTATGCACTGCATTTATGTCATCCACGCACACTTAGAACCATTTATATCCACCTTCAATACCAACTTTAGTACCCACAAAATCTTCCAATGTCTCTCTTCTGTAAACTATATTTCTTTACCACAATTCCCCTCATCAAAAGAAGAACTAACAAAAAAATGACACAAAGGCAAGGGTACAAGATATTATTCAGAGAAGGCACGCATGATGAAATTCAAAAACAACTATACAGGTCTCTAAGCGACAGATACATAGAATCAATAAGGTATGCTGATGAGCCAAGTTTAACAGCTTTAGGAATTTCTGATAGTGTTAATCATATGCTTAATACATTGAGTTTAAATTATTTCTTATCTTTTAAGGATCATGTCTATGTCCAACTTACCCTTGAATTCCTTAGTTCTCTGATTTTTGACCCCACCCGACACTGACTGTTCTCATGGGACCGTTCAGTTTCGCATGTTTAATGTTGAATATGCATTTACTTTTGACCAACTTACTGATTTACTACATTTTCCCCACGGGAATAAAGTGGTATGGGAGGTTTCATATACTGAAGGGTGGAAAAGGGCTTTTCAACCATTCTGGAGGGCCATAACGGGTACAGTAACACATAGCTTTAAGGGCAACAAATCCTCACAAATTCACAACCCAACCATATGCTATTTTTGCCAACTTTCGTCCTGCACTATTTTTGGCAGGGTAAATTCTAACAAAGTAAATGAAAGAGAATTTTTCTATCTGTTTGCCACATTTGTGCCTGAAAAGGTTAATACGGTCCCGTTCATGATCTCTCACATTCATGCACTAGTCACCGCAAAAAAGGGAGCAATAGTATTTGGCACATTAATAAACTTTATAGCTCAAATCCTAGGACTCGCAGAAATTTTTTTGACCATGATGCAACTCTCGTCACGTGTAATAAATATCAATATGGTTAGGAGCATGAATCTGGTGAAACGACAAGGAGATAAATTTTAATTAATGATTAATAATCATGTTTTCTCGAATTTCATTCTCCCAAACCCAGACCATACATATGTGCTCAATCCGAATAATTTTTTCTATATTAATGACCCAATACCTAACCCAGTCCCCGCGCACACTCCTGAGAATATATCTACTAGCAGGGACACTGATGAGGAGTACGCCCAACGAGAGAGAGGATCTCAAATGAATACCCGACCCCATCCCTCTCATTCTAACATTAGACATACACACACTACACCTGGATCTTCAAACTTCTATGCAGGCATCTCTTCTGGCGGCTATTATTTTTCTAAAGATATAATGAGAGAACAAATGGCGCAAGAGGAAGAGTGTGATGGGTTTTTCTATACTATGTATGAGAAACCGCAAGATATAATGGATTTGTTGTACCCCAAAAATTTCCCTCCCATTTTTCTTCAAGACATTCTTTCAAGGCTCTTCAAATATTCAAGAATCTTTAGGGATGACTAGTCAAGATGCACCTCCTAAACCAAAGGCCTACAACTAGGGTTTTGAGTTTCTCAAGGAAATTTGGTTTGAAAAGGTCCAAAATTGATTCCACGGTTCTTCATAGGTCCTCAGCAAAGTCCATCTCAAGTTTCAAGCCCTACATCACAAGTTTTCTCAGTCAATGGCTAAGATGAGTAAAAGTCAATTGTATTGGTCAAAAAGTCAATTATGATCAAAATACAGTCAAACTTCAATATTTTTGGTCAACATCAATATTTTGAAGTGATATTCATCATTTTATCAAGTGTTGATCATGATTCCCCAAGGAAAGCTCTCAAATCATCAAAAGTCAAGAATTATCAAATTAGGGTTTCCGTAGGAGAAGTCAACTGAACTTTGACCAGACATAACTTTCACATGATTCATCAATGTTTCCCCAACCAAATCTTGTTTTGAAGAAAATTAAATTCTCTACAACTTTTATTTTATTCTCAAGTCCAAAAAATACTTCATTTGGAAGATATGATCTCATACATTATAGGTCATTTTCAAAAGTCAACAAAAGACACTTTTTAACAAGGACACTCACATCTAGATAATATCTTCAAACGCTAAAATGGAAAAAATAGAGATTGTAAGGGACATCCTGGGCTTTCCAAAAAGTCAAAGATAATCTTCAAAAGATAAAAATTGAGCAAGTTATGAATTGTAGAAGTTGGGGAATTTTGAAGAAATTCA